>CM038463.1:33441452-34870938 GCA_021464415.1 Lonicera japonica | reverse complement strand
GTATCTTTGCAGCTATAGTATGCTAATTGTGAATGGAATAACAAGCAAATCCTTTTCGGAGCAAGAACAAACTGATATGGGCTAAACTGAGTGACTCATCGACTAAGGGATTTCATCAGTCGACTCTAAGCATCCATCAGTCGATGAAGGGGCTTCATCAGTCGACTGATGAGTGGTGAGAGCTGACATTTTATTCTCTGCTTTCCCTGTTTTTTATTCATTCTTCTCCCCATCTATTTCGAGCCCTCCTCTCCATACACACCCAACACCTTCATATATCTCTAAAATCATCACCAAAACTCATTCTAAACCATCAATTTCATGTTTCACATCAAATCTATTACAAATTCACACCTATTTCATATCAAATCCATCAAACCCATCTCATACCTTCTCAACCCTAACCCTAGCCTCATTATTTCTTCTTCAATCAAAAACCAATTTTTTTCTCTCTACCAATCCTTCACAATTCATCTATATATCTTATTTCCAACTATTTTTTTATACAATCAAGCCTTTAAAACCAAAAAATCTCAAATTTTCTTCTCAAACCCTAACCTTCTTTAAAACCTAAATTCTTCTACCATACACTCTAGCCATGTCTCAACAAACCCGCCTCGTCGACCACGAAAATCTGTACCACAAGTGGGAACTTCTTCACCCACTCCTGCCTCAATTCCTCAACAACCATTATTCATCTCCGACGAAGCTCAAGAAAACTTCAACTCCGACTATTCCGTTCGTACTATTGTTGAAGGTAAACAATTCAATATTGAAGTATTTTCTTCATATGGTCTTAACATCACTGGTCTTTTTCGTAGACAAGGCATCATAAATTTTCTTACCATTCGTGAAAATGTCTATCCACGTCTTGTTCGTTTATTTTATGCTAATCTTCATCACCCCACACTTGATTCCGGCCGAGCCAACAAACTACGACTTAGCTCACTTGTCAATGGACGTATGGTCAGTTTCACCAAATCTGATCTTAGTCGAATATTTGGCTTTCCGACGGAAAATGTGACGGACGTACCGTCAAACTTTGGGAATCTATTTGGCTTTGAGAAATCCGCGGCATTATCTACCATCCTTAAGCGCCGTCATCGATTTCAAAACTCTGGCGTGGGACTTGAAATCAAGGCCTCTATGCTTACTTTGCAAAACCGCCTTATCCATTCCATAATCGGGTATTCCATTGTTCCAAGACGAGGTAGTAGGGCTTCCGTCAATGCCTTGGACGTTTTCTTAGTATGGGCGATTGCTATGGGGCACAAGCTTGACTATGCCGATCTTATGTTTAATCATCTTCTTAGTATCACCAATAGGAGGAAACAAGGATTGGTTTATGCTATGGCACTAACTAGATTATTCCAATTTTATGACATTCCTCTTGAAAATGAAACGGAAATCATTGTCCCAACAAATGAGGAAACATATAGCACCAAGAACATTCGTCAAATGGCGTATCACATTGAAAACGGAGAATGGGTCTCAAATGATCCCCTTGACATTGATGAGGACGGGGATAGTGATGATGATGTAAACTTAGCTCAACCCGAGCCCATGGAACAAGACATACCACCGCAAGGCCCTTCCACTCAAGCTCCTACTAGCTCTCAACAAGGCATTCACACGCCACATCCAAATGAAGCAATCTTGCAAGCCATTCAAAATCTATCGGTGACCATGGATAATAGGTTCAACCGAATTGAGGAGAGGCAAAGAGCACATGAAGCCGCATTCCTCCACTACCACCCGACTATGTCTTTCCACCATGGAACCCGTGGAATGCGAATCAAGGATGGGGTCAATGGCCACAAGAAGGTCCCGACGAGTGATCTTCTTCTCTTCTCCTCTTTTTGATCATGACAAAGGGGGATAAAATAATAAGTGTTTGGTAAACACTCTAGTATGCTAGTATGCTTATTTCTCTTTTATGAAACTTCTAAGTTTTATTATTGGTTACTCTATGAACTTAAGTACTATGCCTTTCTTTTCATATGGTTTAACTCTAGTATTTTATTTGAAATTAGTTAAAGTTTTAAGTTTCTATTATAATCTTGCATTGGTTTGATTTGTTGTTATGCATGCTTATTATAATTTTTATATGCATAGTTTGAGGGGGAGTTTTCCTGTTAGAAAACTCAACTAATGATCCTAATCGCAAACACACATTAATTTATTGTCATCATCAAAAAGGGGAGATTGTTGACTTGAAAGTCACTAATCTTGTTTTGATAATAACAATAAAGTTAATCATGTGTAATTTAACTTAGTTGGTGTTTTAAGTTATAGCCACAACAAATTGATCATATGTGGACTTAACCGAAAATCCGGATTCAAGGTCATTCATCTACAAAGTATTGCAATCCATGCCACTCACCTCACACAACTTCCATGAGATCTCTTTGAAGTACAATGAAGCCAAGGAAGAAAAGAAACGTAGCAATACAAACAAAGCTCTCAAAGACTCCTTATTGTTTATGTGAGTGAGTGCTTTAGTTTTCCTTGTAAAGGTTTCGATTTGATCATTATAATAAGCTCATAGATATTCCTTTTCATAAGATTGATCAAAACAAAGGTTGAATTAAAATCCTTTCAAAAACCCTCTCTTAAGGAAAAACCGTTTTTGAAATTAATTCATTTTTGATTCTAAAAGATCTTATTGTTGCTCTAACAAAAATAGGTGTCTTAGGAACCTATATTCTACCTTTACCAAGCATTAAAATTGGTTTTAGAGCTTAAATGCAAATATACAAAATTTGGATTTTTGGCCTGATGGACAGAGCCCATCAGTCGACTAAGCAAGAGGCTCAGTCGACTGAGGCTTTCTCAGTCGACTAAGGAGCACTGCTCAGTCGACTGATGGCCCAGAAACTAGCCGTTGGAGTTCTGATTTTTTACCATTTTTGGCACCAAACTCTTACCAACTCCTCCAAACGGCCATATATGTTGTCTTAGACTATATATACACCTTCTAAGACTTATTTAAACACACTTGAATCATTCTTACACTATTCTCTTCATCTACATTCATTCTTAAAGATTCAAGAACAATTCTTTTGATCAATCATTCTTTATTTTGAGCTATATTCTATTGATCAAAGTTGACATCTCTTAGTGTGAGCTTAAGTTGTAATCTTCATACACATAGAGCTATTGTACATTGTGTGTTAGTCACCAAATCATTTCTTTCAAACATTAAGAGAGGTTTATCTCTTAAGATTAGAGAGTTTTCTTGTGTGAGTATGTGTGAGAAATCAATACTTGAAGAGTGTTGTGAGACAAAACACTTGTAGTGGTTTTATCTTCACCCGGAAGAAGATTGGAAGATAGTGGAATTTCTCGGGGTACTAACCGAGCGCGGAGTAGGGGCTAACACGCCGAACCGTGTGGACAAAAAGTCTTTGACTTTGATCGGTTCAATCTTTCTATCTCTTTATCTCTTATATTGTGTTATTTGTTTCTTGTGATTGGATTTATCTTTGTTTATTGGTTGGTTGATTGATATAGACATCAAACATTTTTAAATTGATTTTAAAAATCCCATTAAGTTTTTAAAAACCCTATTCACCCCCCCTCTAGGGTATTTTCCGACCTACACAATAAATTAAATAACTCTATTGCCACAATTATATACATATATTTTTCATCTATGTTAAGCATGAACACGAGATATTATCCTGTTTGCTTATATTTTTGTCATGTATGAGCTTCGATCACTATTTGTCTTAATTTGTTGTATAATAGCCTCATAATATGAACCTTCATATTAACAGGTCAGTAGGTTCATATTCAAGCAGTTGGTAGTTTAGTTCAGTTAAATCGAATTGTGATTTCATACCCTTTGTTCTATGTGGACCACAATTGTGTTATGGTTTATTCGGCTGTATGAATTGGTCCAAACACCAATCCAAATTTGTTAATTGTGCTCCATTTTCCCCCAAATTCTCAGAGCAATATTGACCGCGTAATGGATTACTGGCCCCAGTAAATTTGATTACTAGACCCAGTAATGGATTACCAGTGCCAGTAATGTATGTGTGTTTGTTTTGTTTTAAGTTTCCTATTCCGGTGAATCATCCAAACCCAAACACATAACTAAAAGGAATAATAATTGAAACAGCCTTTTGGGCAAAACATAAATTGAAACTGAAATTGTTGTGAAATTGAAACCCTAAACTTCAATTTCAATTCAATTCAATTCAACTCAATTAGGGCAAAACTGATATTGAAACTAAATTTGAAACTGAAATTGAAATTTAAGATTCAAGTCAGGGATGCCTCCGAGAGCGTATCCGACCAGGAAGAAGTTGCGCCCAGAGGTGCAGTACGATGAGCTGCAGCAGGCCTTGTTGTGCGTGGCCTCCCAGCCCTCCGACCAGCGCTCCACCGAGCAGCCCTCCTCCCAGCCTTCTGCCGCCCAGCCCTCTGCCCAGCCATCCACCGAGCAGCCCTCTGCCCAGCTATCTCACTCACCGGCGTTGTTGCTGGTGCTCCCTATCCCGTCTACAAATTCAACCACCGGCAGCAACACCGGTGCCAGCCTCCCCGTACGCAGGCCTCCTCTTATAACAAAAAGAGAGGAGTCGTCACCGGGAAGAAGACGGCGGCAATCGTCCGTACGTCGGGGAAGTCCCGTGTGACATACGACCCTGCAGTTTCTGGGCCGCCAAAGGAGGTTCGTTCCCGACTCGTCAGTGACCTGTCGGCATTCTTAAAAGACCGAGTGCCAATGTTGTACCCGACATTTGGGGAAATGCCTTTATCGGAACGAACAATGCTCTTCGACTACCTGTTGGTAAGTACTTTTTTTCTTATTTTAGTTAACTTATTTTTTTTGCCTTACTAAATTTTATTTTTATTTGTACTAATGTTTCTTCCCGAGTTCCTGTTTGGTTTGTAGGAGAGTTATGACATCGATCCTGCTGATAAGGCACTCGTCACGTGGATACAAAAGAAGGCTGCGGATCGCTTCAAAGATTGGAAGTACAAGATCCACAAGAACTGGCAGGCGCTGGGCGATTCTCCCATTCCAATGGAGTTCGTTCATCGTTCGGACCAGTGGCAGTGGTTATGCAACCACTTCAAGGCCGAGGATTTTCAGGTTATTTTTTCATTTATCTTATTTTTTTTGTTGTTTCATTTAATTTATATGTTTATAAATGCGTAAATAAATACAACTGTTTTTACAGGAATTGGGCACGCAGATGACCCAAATCCGGGCCTCCGAGAATAAGAAAGCCCACAGCGGGGGGCCTAGGCCTTTGTCCTCTGGGCTCATGACCTGAAGCAGAAGGGAGACCAGGCGCCTCACCTCACTACTTATGTCGAGGTGTACAAGAAGTATGACCCGGACCACGTGGTAAATCTTTTTTATACACTACTTTAATTATTTTTTTCACAGTATTATTATTTAGTTAGTACAAGCATTATTTTTTATGCAACACTTATTGTTATTTGCAGGCAGCCGTTCAGTCCGCGAGGACTGCTGAGTTGGAGAAGATGATGGCCGATCTGCCTCCGATCGATGAAGCGTCGGACGGTACTTCGCCGGCCAGCGCCCCGGCCCTGGTCCTCTCTTACGAGACCCAGGTCTCTGTCCTTGAGAGAGCAGTGGGTCCTTCGAGAGGGACGAGGGTGAGGGGCTTAGGGAGTGGCTCCGCAAAGCTGCCACGGAAGAAAGGCCCATCATCGTAGACGGATAGCGACACATCTATGGAGCTTGTGGATGAGGTTGCCTAGCTTAGGGCAAATCAAGTTGCGATACACGAGCAGCTTCAGAGGGAAAGGGCCGAGCGAGAGAGGGAGAGGGTAGATTTTGAGCGCAAGTTGCAAGCTCAAATAGAGTATGTGATCAGAGCGGCCGGGATTCAACTGTCAATTCCTCCCTCGGATGGTTCCTCCCCCATACGTTTTATTTAATGTTAGAACAATTTCTCTTTGAACATTATTTATTGAATGGAATTGAATAAAATTTTGATAGTTTATTAGACATTGATAGTTTATTAGACATATATTTATTCAATGATAAATTGGGTAGGTCGAATTTGTTATTGACTATTGCAGGTGTGGCTGTATATATATGCGTAGGTGCGGCTGCACACAAAAGCTATGATTAATCTAGATTACTACTGGCCCCAGTAATCAAGATGCACATAAATTTGGATTACTGGACCCAGTAATCAAGATGCACATAAATTTGGATTACTGGACCCAGTAATTTTGATGCCCATAATCTTGGATTACTGGACCCAGTAATTTTGATGCCCATAATCTTCGATTACTGGCCCCAGTAATCCAGATGCCCAGTAATAACCAGGTGGCTTAGTATACATCTTATGAGACCGAGGATAATAACCAGGTGGCCTAGAGTACCACTTAGGAGACCGAGTAAAAATACCAACGTCGCCTAGATTTACATTTTAGACGACGAAGGAAAATATCCGTGTCCTAAAATTCTTACTTAGCAGACGTACGATAACTCGAAGGTCGCACAGGTGTCCAACTTATGCGACGGATCATAACACCTATGTTGCCTAAATGTTTCTTTTCTACAACAGAGGATAAAAGGATACGTCGCCTACTATTGAACGTTGTACGACGGAGGATAACAAATACGTGGCCTAACATAAAAAATTCTACGACGGAAGAAAAAATATACGTGGCCTAGGAGTACATTCTCTTACGACGGACGATAACATCATCGTGGCCTAAGTATCAACTACGACGACGGAGTAAAAACATCTGTCGCCTAATACCTGGGGCGACCAAAACCTAGGCGACGTAGTTTACGTCGCCTAAAATAAGGCGACAGAAAAACATATTTTAGGAGACGTAGGTAATACGTCGCCTAATTCCCCTCCTCACGTAGTGTAAGGTCTGACACGACTAATGGGTATGCTTTCTAAAGAGCCCAATACTAGTCAGTTACAACATATTTATGCATGTATGCGCTGAAACTGTGTATGCTTGTACTAGTGTTTATTTTATTTCAAAATCTTATGCATGTTATGCTACTTATATGCTGATGAGTCATATGTGTCGACAACTTTAACCCACTTAGTAAAATAGTATGTGTTAACCATGCATGAGGGATCTTCTTGATCATGATCCCCAAAGAAATGGGCCCATGATGTCCTAGCCCTATATATCGAAATACCAAGGACTTATGATTAGATGCATTTTACTGGCAGGTTAACGGATGATCAGTAAGTGCTTCTGCATCTGTCACATTTTTTGACATAGGCCGGAGCATCACTTTGCACGTATGGCCAGCAGTAGCTTTAGCTTTGTGCTTGATGAGCTAGTGATCGACCCCCAATATAACTACCGTAGCTGCCTTCATGTAATTAATGCAAAACATTTTAAACTAACTTGAGGTGAATGCATCTCAAATAAGGACCAGAAAACGACCTCTTATAGAGCTTCTGATCTAGAGAAACCAATACTTGCTAGATTGTAGGTGCTTAGACATTATAAGCTTCGTTACTATCAGTTGGTAGGATTCCATCTTTGAGGTATTTAATGATCAGATCCATCTGGCTGATTCCTTTATTGGTTTCAATGTCATAGACGGCAGGCTGCCCCAGAAGCAAATTGGATAATATTATTGAAGGGCTTTTTAATGATTATTGAAATCAAAAAGTATGAAAGAGATATGAAATTATAGAGTAAATTTTATGTCTTTAATCAAGTAGTGGTATTTATAGTACCTAGGGAGAATGTCGTGCGACATTCTTGAACAATAAGGGAAATGTTGTACGACAACATTCCACAATAGTAGGGCAGTTTGTCATATGCAAACTGTCCTAGGTGAGCCTCCAACAAACTGATGTCTTAGAGGGTGGTTGGCTTGTGATTTGAGGGTTTGTCGTATGACAAACCCAAATAATAAGGCAGTTTGTCATACTGCAAACCCTTCATGTGCGTGTTCTAGCATGCTGGTGAATTTTGGACTTGATCTGAACTCTATGGGAGTTTTAGGGTTCTTGCAGTGGTCGTAAAATGGGGTGTTTATAATATGAAGATTTGGACAGATAGGGAAAATGATAACATGTGGCTTTCATAAAATAAGTATATTTCCCATGTTCCTGAGAAATTCAATATGTCTAGTGCGAAGCAGGTTTCTACTCCGTTAGCTTCTCATTTTGCTTTGTCTAAGTAGGGATGTTAAGGCCAATTCGAAAATCGACCGAACCAAATTAAGTATAAGAAAATAAGAAAATGTTAATTTATACTCTGAGGGCACACATTAATTGTACTATAATACAAAAAAAAATGGCATTTTATAAGAATATGTTCCTTATTAATTATATATTGTGATAATCCTAAAAAAAAAGTTATTAATGCGTGCTCTTATTATTGAATTAATTACACAATGCTAAGATTTTTTTATCACATACTGATATATATATATATATATATATATCAATGTGAATATATGGTGTTATAGAAGGAGAATTTAAAGAATAAGGACAAATCTAACAATGAAGCAACGGTGTCTCTATTGATATTCAAGGTCTTGTTAAAAAAAATAGTTTATTTCGTTTGATTCAAGGAGAATGTTATGTCTCTTACTTGCTTATCTATTAATTAGTTGATTTCTTGGTGTTTCTCCTTCCCAATGTTATGTCTTCATCTTGACATCTCCAATGTATTTGATTGCTTGTATTTTTTCATGGTTTATGTTTCAGTTTATGTATTTATTAATGTAATAAAAAACTTGGGGACTTTTTAAGTGTTCAGATATATATAGTCAAAGAGGGGGTAACATTCTTTCCAATTATAATTCTACTTTCATCCACTATTAAGTGTTTTATGAATTTATGCCATTATTTTTTCTATTAAAATTATTTAAAAAATATATAGGTAAAAAACCGAATAAAACCAAACCGAAACTGAACCGAAATATTTGGTTCAAGTTTGGGTTTACAAGATTTCTAAACCAAAATCGAACCGAACTTTTGCATTTGCTTTGAGTTTGGGGTACTCCGATTCCCAACCCGACTGAAACCGAAAACACTCCTGTGTCTAAGTGTACTTCCTCACTTGATGATTCCACTGAGATGTTGACAACACTGCATGCTAGTATGGTGCGCTGTCTTATGTGTGCCATGGTTTATACAAGGCCAAAGTTAGCTCATGCGGTTGGAATGGTTAATAGATACATGTGGAATTCAACTAAAGAGCATTAAAAAGTTGTGAAATGGGTTCTACGGTTTTTGCAGGGTACCAACTCCATGGGTATTGTGTTTGAGCGGAAAGATAGGGCCTAATTGTGTTGTGGGCTTCGTCCACTCTAAATATCTAAGCGATCATGACAAAAGAATGTCTACCTCTAGTTATGTGTTTACTTTGGCAAATGAATCAATTTTATGAAAATCTATTGTTGCACGTCTCTAGTCATATCAAGACTACACACAAAAATCATTATTTGAAAAAAAAATCTAATTAAGCATAGTACAGTATAAAATAAAGGGTCAATTCAAATCTCGGGGTAAGGATTTTGAAGATTATAGAAAAAAACATGGGATTGCCAAATTAAAAACAATTTTGATTTTGAAAACTCCTTTTTTTTCTTTTAATTAAAATTAAATTAAAGAATTCTTGATTATGAATTTACAAGAGAAATTAACTATAAATAGATTTAACTATTTACATTACCACATGTATGTACCCAATATAAAATATAAATTCTAATTTACTTAAAACAGTCACAGTCACCTATGGTGTGTAACGTGATATTAGTATTCAAGTAAACTAGTAATTTCAAGATATAATTTTAAAACAAATTTTTATCTTTTAAATCTTATGAAAATTCTATTTTCTTCTTTCATAAAAATAATAAAATTGATTAAAGTAATCTTCCAATAAATCGATACTTACGGAAAACACAAATGTCCAACACCTATCCATATTAACAATTAAAATTTTAGAAGAGAATTTAGTGATTAAAATCAATTTAATGAAATTCTATGGTGTGTAGTTTGTTTATCAAGTCAATAATAACACTAAATGAGACTGCCTCCTTTGGAAGTCGATAAAAATTTTTTTTTATTATTAAATTAAGCGCATGGGTACTGCATACAATAAGTATAAGTTAAATTAATGATTGGGGGCTTCATCGCTCCCATCGAAAAAATATTAGCATTCCATCAAAAATATTGAACACAAGAAATATATTAATAAAATTTCATTACTCAATTAAGTATTAATAATAATAATCTACAAAGAGAGGATTACAAAATAATAAATAAAATTACAGTAAATAAAATGCTCCTTGAAAGCTATAACTCAAGAATTAAATATTAATAATAATAATAATCTACAAAGACGGAATTACAAAGTAATAAATAAAATTGCAGTATACAAAATTCTCCTTGAAAGCTATAACTCAGGTTGAATGATTCTTTTAGTGGTCGTGTGCGTGATTCATTCTCTTTATCTCTTGACAAGTTTATTTCTCTCTTTGTAATTGTATGTTTAGAATGGGTAATAAGGACCATTATTTATAGGTGAGGGTTGAAAGAAAAATATGGAAGGTTTAGAAAAGAAATTAATTTAGAGGAGGGGGGAACAAGAAAAGAGGGATCACTGCTAGGAATTTTGGGAAATGGAGGCTACGGCTGTATGTATGTGGGGTTTAGGGGTTCCAACTGGATGCATGTGGTCTATTATTGGCTAGGATTATTAGTAGTAGGCCCAATTTTAAAGTTAATGAGCCAATGAGTTATTATATAATTAAATGGGCTTAGTTACATGGGAGAAAGAATTATGGAATGTGGGTTGCACGGTGAGATTTGAAGTGTGCTCAAAAGCTTTGGTAAATGGGCTAAGTGGAGGGCCCACAAGAAAGAGGCTCTGTACACATTTTTGCAATTGCATAGGCAGTAAGTTTGGAGCCATTTTGACCATTAAGATGTGAGAATCTGAAGATCATCAAAACACAAAAGTTGCAACCCTTTGAATCTTTTTTCCAACTATATATACTAGGCAAAATTCTGAACTTTTAGTGCAACGTTATAATCAAAATAACAAACCTGTGTTGAGATTATCAAAAGCCGATTTTTCGTGCAGTTAAGTTCAAATTTATTTCTTCTTGGATTTGGACTTCCACCTACTTGGACTGTGATCAATCATCACTTTTAAGCTCAACTAACCATCAGAACAATTGCCATTTTGCTTCTTGACACATCTTTGCTCCATTATTAGTTAAATTTGAAAAAAAAAATTTGCGTTATTTTCACTTTTCACTTATAAAGTAAACAAAAGATGACATTAGCATGGTTTATTCAATAATAATGGATTACCAAGAAACTTTTGAATAGAGACACAATATACGGTTCTTATGAAGGCATCAAAGCAAGTGATGTGGTTGAAATGTTTGGTGATTAAGTTAGGTTTGAAGCAAGGTTTTTATTCTTCTTCGATGTCATAGTCAAATGACGGTATACTTGGCTAAGAATCAAGTATACCAAATCTGCAAAAAGCACATTGGTGTGCGGTTCGACATAGTATATATAGGATTGAGCTTGACTAAGTCGTCCTAGAGAAGGTAAACACTGATGAAAATCCAGCAAACATGTTTACTAAGCCTGTTACTACGGGGAAGTTTAGTCATTGTCTGAGTCTTTTAAATTTTTCTTTGTGTTGAAGTTCAAGGTTGCGTCCTTGGAGGTGTTGGGATGATATTCAAGGGGATGCATAGTTTTATCCTGGGTTACAACAATCGAGATTGGCTTTAACTCGCCAAGGTGGAGATTGTTGTGTTTGGTTCATCATCTATGTACTGAAGGGCTTATCGGTATGCACAGGTTATGTGTAGTACAAGTATGTAGAGTGACAGAGGTTTAATGCTTGTGATGGCATGTTGCATGTTGATATTTGTTGTTTTGTTCATACCATTATGCGTGAGGTTGAGCAGGTTTTGTCAAGTGGCGTACTAGTTTAAGGTCATACCGGTACGAAGTGGCGACATGGCGCGAGCTCGTATTATCTCACTCGTATTACTTGTATAAATAGATATGTTTTATTATGTTTGTAAAGGGTATTTGAAACAGAGTGTAGGAAGAGAAAATTAGGGTTGGGATCTTACAAGAGATATTTCTTGTGAGGGTTTTAGCTAGGATTTGAGAGGGTAAGATCAATCGGAGCTTTGTTTCCATCAATCGGTGAGAGGATAAATTGTTTTTTGAGTTTCGAATTTCTCTTCATCAATAAAGTTTTCCCATTCACGTGAAAGACCCGATTTTGGTACCCAAATTACATCCCAGTGTATTTTATTAACCCTCTCACTGTTTATATACCATCTGCTTTATCGTTTATTCATAGTCACATATACATTTTGCATGTGGATTACACAGTTGATTGATCCTATTGCTAGTTGAAATTTCGCCTGCCTAATACTCATAAAAATTACTGAAATACATTTCTCGAGTTATAATTGTGATTTAGGATTAAGTCAATTGCCCTCGTTTTCACAGCATTTAGTACGCCTGTCCTAGTTATAAAGGTTGGATAAATTTCCTATTATAATTATTACAACCATGCACACATAATTATTACAACCTATTAAGAAAACATCTCTCCATATGTCTCAACTTATTTTTCAATTTTTTTTAAAAATCAACTATTTTTATTTTTTTTATCCATGTTGTTATCAAACACATCCTTACATGTTTCTTTTTTTTTCTTTTTTTCTTTTTTTTTTATGGATATGATGAAAGAGAAAAGTAAAAATAAAGTGAACAATGTTTTGTAGTGACTTTCGTGTGAGATAGCAAAATTTTCTATTGTTTTGGAGTCCTTTCGGAAAAGTGGTGAGAAAAGTAGGAGAGATAAATACTCAAGTCCCAAAACATGTTAGTGTGTGACGCCTCGCGTCAAATATTTTACTGTGTAGTAAATTTAGTTGAACTTAATTTTTTTTTTAATCCTTTTATACTATAAAACTATTATATTCATATGCCCCGCTTATCGTACCTTTATTATCCAGCGGAAGCTCTGACACATACAAGAAGACAACTTTTGCCATACACTACAAAAATGTTTTTATAATAGAATAAGGGGAAAAAATGTAAAATGCTTTTCTTTTATTATTATTTATTTATTAATTATTATTCCACGTGAATATGGACCTATAGTATGGGCACTCCACATTATACACGACTTTCATTAATTAACTAAGGATATATATATATAGGGAGTATTTTCCATAAGAACCTTAACTTAAGGTTCTTATTTACGGACTTACTTTTTTGGCACGTTTTTCGATGAAATTTTATGATGAAATTTGGTGGGGATGTTTTTCATCGTGTGTAGAACATCTTCACCAAATTTCATCAAAAAATTCAACCGGAAAGTGGGTTAACTACATGATTAAAAAATATTGGACATATATATATATATCTATTTATGGACCCATATTTTTCAATCCTATAGTTAACCCACTTCCCGGTTGAATTTTTTGCTGAAATTTGGTGGAGATGTTCTACACACGATGAAGAATATCCCCACCAAATTTCATCAAAAAATTCCACCGGAAAGCGTTCCAAAAGGATAAATCCGTAAATAAGGACCTTAAGTTAAGGTCCTTACTCGAAATTTTCCATATATATATATATATGCAAACAACGTTTTCGTGCAGCAAGGGTTGGAAAAAACAAAAAGGATTTTTTCTTTTTCCCCATGTTATATTTTTAATTAATTTTTATTGGAGATATGATAAAAGAGAAAGTAAAACAACGTGAACAATTTTTTTTTCTAACTTTTGTGTGGGGATAGCAAAATTCCCTATTTGTTTTCGGGTCCTGAGGAGAACCAGTGTAATAGGGTTGGCCGGATGGGAATGGAGATACAAATCCGACATGTATCTGGAGTTAATTTCGCGAAAATCTGATTAATTAAATATATATTAATAATGTCTAAAGGAAAAATTGAAAAGAAAATATAATATTTTACTATTGGAATGGTATATGAAAAGAGAGCATTTTATTTACCATTATATATGACAAAATGGTGCGAGTGCGATGCGTATATATATATATATGTCGTGGAGCATTCACAATGACAACTTAGTTGTATTATAAGTACGGTGTATTTATGTTGTTGCATTGTACAAAGAGAGATAAAATAGATAGTGTGGCATTTTACGAGATCAAAATAGTAGAGAGAGAAAAAAATAATGGCAAGAGAATGTAGAAGTAAAAGAGATAAACACCCCGGCTGCTAAACAAGTTATCACTGGACACTCCAAGCCAAAAAAAATGCGTATGGTAGCGAACTTAGTTGGACTAAACTTCATACACTTAGGCTCCGTTTGATAATAACATTGAAAATGGAAAAAAAAAAAAAAACTAATTTAGGTGAGAAGATGAAAAATAAGTTAAGGGATGTAGTGAGATTAACTCTTATGTTTTTACTTCTTCCATGGAAAAAAATTCCTTAGGTGGTGGTAAAGAATTTTTTTTACAAAACATAAAGAAGGATAGAGGACATATATTCACAAAAATGAGTATGAGCCTCAACTTATTTTCTATCTTCTCAACCAAATTAATTAGTTGTTTTTATTTTTATTTTTCATGTTTCTATCAAACGGGGCCTTATACTTCGGGATAATGTTTTACCCTACTTATAGTAGGGGCACTCATAACAAAAATATCTCTTATTTATCCTACATATTGTATCCATTATGGATGTTCTTACACTTTTTAGATAAGAGAGATGATTATGTTTCAAAAAGAAAGAAGATAATAGAGATGATTAATTAAAACATTTAAATTGTGTTTGATTACTTTTAAGAAATATGTTAAAAAAAATTATCATATGTTTGGTTGTCATCGTAAATAAAAATAAATTGTCAATTTCTACTTTTACACTATTTTTTAAATTTGATATAAATCAACTATCAAAAAGTAATGCAATTACTTTTCAATGTTTATGATGCTAATCAGAAACGTTCGAAATATTAATTATCAAAAAGCCTTTGTACATTGAAAATAATTTGGAGAGTTCAACGAACTTTTTCTTTTTAAAAGTGATTTAAATATCATTCAGTCATTCTTGTCTTCTTTATGATACCAAATAATTCTTCACAGTATATATAAACTTTTAAAACAACATATATACTTTTTAAAGTATTCAGTCAAGTGATAATAATTTGTATTAAATTCTTCGGGTTAAGGTCATAGTTTTAAGTTTCAATTATATTAAGCGTTATTTTTGTCGTAATTTTTAAAACATGAAAATTAATTTTATAATTTCACAGAGCTACTAATTACTAATGTCACTCTATCATGTTTTATATATAATATTGATGTGTAGATGAGAAAATATTCAATACAACAGTTACAACACATATTGTCACTTACTCAATCAAATTACAAGAAATTAATGACACATGTAATTAAAGCGAAACAAAAAAAGCACATTTTCTTACAATTTGAATGATAAATTATGGTAAATAATAACATGCGCTGTTGTAATTGATGTATTAAACATTTTTGCCAATTTTTGCACACCATTTGCAATATTCATGGATACTTAATTAATTAGCTACTTTAATTTGTCCACTAGTAGCAGATAAATGTTGATTACTACGACTGCGAGACAGAGGGTTTGGTGAAATTAAATTAGAATTTTAATTTCATAAAACTTTTGTCTGCTAAAGTTTGACTTGTATCGTACTTTTGTCCCAGTATTTTAATTGGTTCACACAAAACCCCAATGTTTAGACCTTTTTTTTTTAGTTTAGTCCTTTTTTTTTTAGATAATTAAACCATTAAATTTTCCGCTTGTCAGATGATTCGCCTACTATCAATTAAGATATATTGGGAGTACACATACTGATTAAAGAAAAAAAACATGTTAGAATTTTAGAGGGTTAATTATTTCTTTTACCCTTATGAAAAAAGGTAGATTACGCATATGCGTGATTTCGATCAATAATTTTAACAGGTATATATAGTTGGACTAAATTGGAGAATTAATGCGCATACATTGAGTTTTATGTGAGGAGATTAAAACATTGGGAACAAAAGTAAGACACAAGTAATTTTTAATGAGATAAAATATAGTAATTTTTAATGAGATAAAAGTATTCATAACACTTGAAATGTTGGACGTAACTTAATCTGGTTAATGATAATGGTCAATTTCAATTATTAAATTATCAGCAAGATCAGTGCATCAATATTGCATTAGTCATTATGTAGGGTATATTTAAAGTACTAACCAATAAATTTTTTGGCACATTTCTTTTAGTATTAATTTCAACATTTAAATTAATATTTGTATTAGTATTTTTACGGTATAAAAAAAAATTAATTTTACTTTTAAAATTATATTTCAAGGAGGTATACCTTATTTTCTTTCTTAAATTAAACAAGAAGACACTCTTATCTGTACTAGATGTATTCTTCCTTTATTTATATATATAATCTCTTCAATATCATCCACTGGACCTCTACCATCTGTTGCGGCACCACAGTCAGTTGCCGGCGGCCACCACCACTTCCGGTGTTCCTGCGACTTAATTAGAGCTTCGTAATTATTTTCAGTAATTGACTAAGTCCTATTGTAACTGTTTTTTGAGTTTTTTTTATAAGTTTTTTTGAATTGGATAAAAAAAAACTTCAAAAAAATCAAATTTACTTTTCAAAAACCAAACTCAAAAAACTCAACCAAACAGACCCTTACTGCTTGTTTGGTTGAGATTTTAAAACATGTTTTTTAAATAAGTTTTTGGAAAGCGTGAAAATCGTTTCAAAAGTTAATTTAATTTTTTGTTGGAGATTTTTTCAATCAATTCAAAAAAATTCATGAAAAAAATTCAAAAACTAGTCACAATATTAGCTCTTATTTTATAGATTTCGATAAGTAGGTTTTAAATATATATTTTTTTTATCTAACTTTTATTTTTGAATTTAAAATTATAGTATTTTAAAAATTTTATAAGAAATAAAATAAGGTAAAATAAATTTTAGAAAATATAAAATAAAGTTAAATTTTCAGTAAAAATTTTAAAATTTAAAATTTTAAAATCTCAACCAAACATCACCTTAATATATGCTTTTATACGACCCACAATAACGTGGCCCTACATTTTAAAATGAGTCCTTTTGTAAATTTCATTGTAGACACCAACTTGATGGTGGCATTTATTTTTAACTAAAAGAGTCATAAGTCCCCATAATTGACCGCTGCGACACACATGGCAACTTGATCGAGGAAACTACGTTATGTGGTCCTACCAATCTATAATATAATATATATGTCGGACCACCAATCCATAACATAACATATATATATATATATATATATGGAAAATTTCAGGTGCGGATTACTGTTCACGGATGAACAGTACGGATTGGTCCATTTGACACGTTTTTCGATGGAATTTTTTGATGAAATTTTGTGGGGATGTTCTTCATCGTGTCTAGAACATCTCCGCCAAATTTCATCAAAAAATTCAACCGGGAAGTGGGGTAACTACGTGATTGAAAAATATTGGATTTTATAAATCTATTTTTGGACTAATATTTTTCAATCGCGTAGTCAACCCACTTCCCGGTTGAATTTTTTGATGAAATTTGGTGAAGATGTTCTAGACACGATGAAAAATATCCCCACAAAATTTTATCAAAAAATTCCATCGGGAAGCGTGCAAAATGGACCAATCCGTACTGTTCATCCGTGAACAGTAATCCGTATAGGAAATGGACTCTATATATATATAAGGTGGCGTTAATTACATGCACATTATTTTATTAAGTAACATTTCATCTTATTTATTTAATCCTATTACACCAAATATGCGTATATTACTTTCGATGCAATAAAATTTTGTTATTGTTAAAAATAAAAAAAAAATATACTGATTCTGTCCTAAAAAACTAAGACCATGTACACATACTAAGTGTTATAGTTATAGAATCGAGTATATACATATTACTCGATCATATATAGCCGAACTTATATTAAAATGTTATAAAATATTTTAATGTGTATAACTAAACTGTCTATATATTCTATATTACAATCATAAGCTCATTACACTATTTTATCGAATGGCCAAAATTTTCAAAATCCAAGAGCTAAAAATGATTGAAAGAGGTCCAAAGGTGAAGGGTAGATATTGAGTAATATCAATAATTTCCTTTTCTCTTACCCCACCCTCCCATCTATATCTTTTCTTTGAAAGAAAAAATAAAAAATAGGGCCCACTTTCTCTCTCTAAACTTCATTATTATCTGCAAGTATACTAGTCTCAACTTTCGTTTTTTGTTTTTTTCTAGAAAATGAGGATGTTTAAATTTCTCTTTTTTAATTACAAAGAATAAAAAATCTCTCCGACTCGATCATAATTTTTTATTTTTGTTCCAGATCGAGATGGTTTCACTCAAAGTTTGTTGTCATTTAAACCAAATGATTTTGTCTTGGTTTAATATGGTTTTGGTAATATATCTATTTTGTTTGATTCTAATTGAATTTAAAATTCCAGATTTAAAATTTTACAATAGAACATTGTTTGATTTTGAAAGCTTTTTAAAAGGAGGAGAAGATCCAGACAGGACAGAGCACGAGTGATATGACCACAAGATTAAATAGTGGTGTTTTCACCAATTCGAAAATTAATTGATCGGATCGAATCGAATTGATCCAAAAAATACCTAAATGAAGAAAAAAAAAATCAAAACTGAAACGTACAAACCGAACAAAAAACGTTTGGGTTGGGTTACGGTTAAGCCACTCAAAAAATGAACCGAACCAAAAAAAAAGGGGATTAAAGCTAGGACAGCTATAAGTTGGATATACTTTTTTGTTTTGGTTATTATTTTAATACTTGTTGAGATTACAATAACTTTAATGTAATTACTTGCCAAACATATCAATTTTTTTTTATTAATTATGTAAAAGAAAAAAAAAACAAACAAACAAGCAAACCTATTAATTTGACACAACTGAAAAAAAAATTGTAATTTAAAGTATCAATGACTATTTTAATATTCCAAACATTAAATATACAGTAATACTTTACATTGACTTTAGTTAACATTTCAATTAAACGTATTATCTTACATTTCTCTTATAAACTAGATCCCCCCGCCCCCACACTTTTAGAACTCAAACAAACCTAAATAACATTACTTCAATGTTTTTTTAAAAAAATGAGTAAAATGCAAAGTAAAATTCTTAATTCAAGATGAAGAGGCAAAATATGAGTATACTTAGCAAATGAGTATATGTACCTCTCCTTTCACGCACACAAGAAACATAATCTCCACTTTCTCAACAGCATAAATGTACAACTAGTGTAATAATATACTAGAGTGGAAGTATCCGGTTGATTTATGCGATGACCTCATTTAAAATATATATTGCTGTATACATCATGATGAAATACATCTTAAAATACTTATTTTAGGAACATATTAACAATTGAAAAAATCATTCTCTAGCTTTTTTACCATGGTAATTTATTTATTTCTTGTTACAACGTGCCCTTGGGCGCAAGTATTACCCTAACATGTATTATAAAGAAGTGTCTCACTGTGTCCCTATCTTCCATTAATAGCTTATTTAAAGCGCATTAACAATTCTTTCATTTTCCATTGTAGACAAAGTCTTCTTCCCTTCCATTAATATGACCACTTTCAATACGATACTTTCCCAATAAAACCATTGATTTAACTTTCCATCAATTTCATTTTTATATAGCAAATAACAATTAATGTTCTTTGTAAAATCTATTTTCACACCATAAATGAATATGCATTATGTTGTACGTGTGGTTGTATTATTATTTTACAATAAATATATGGTAATGACTAATGAGAGACTATTCTATTTCTATGTCATATAACAGTTGAGTTTCAATCTTAATCTCTTACATGTGCCTATTTAACCCTATTGTTTTTGTAACATGCATTAATATCTACTCTTCTTTTTCCGCCCTTTTCTTTATGTCAATGCTGGAGCTACGAAAAAAAAAGAAAAAGAAAAAGGAAAGCTAGCTAAGCAAGAATTTTTATGTGTTTCCTAAGTCTCATCTAGGGGAAATGTGAAGCCTTGCAAGCCTTGCAAGGCTTCATATAAGTATACTTTGGCTTTTTGGTTTCGGCCTTAAGGGCATTCAAGTTTTATGCTATTGGGTGAGGGCATGGATGGTATAGTTTTCCACCAGTCGACCAACCCGGGCTGGGTTCGGGTAAAATATTGTCTTTTTGGACAAACTTTATTGGGAAAATTTTATTTCTTAAAATAAAATTATTTTTTGACGTTTCAAAATTGAATTTTGAAAAGCCTTTGTACATTGTAAATAATTTGGAGATTTCGACGAGCTTTTTCATTTTAAAAGTGATTTAAATACCATTCAGTGATACTTTTCTTGTTCATAATACCAAGTAATTCCTCACTGTATATATAAACTTTTAAAACAACATATATACTTTTTATAGTATTCAGTCAAATGATAGTAATTTGTATTCTTCACGTTAAGGTCATAATTTTAAGTCTCAATTATATTAAGCGTTATTTTTGTTGTAATTTTTAAAATAAAATAAAAAATTTATAATTTCACAGAGCTACTAATTACTAATGTCATTCTATCATGCTTTATGCATAATATTGATGTGTAGATGAAAAAAATATCTAATACAACAGCTATACTAGGACATGTTATCACTTACCCAATTAAATTACAAAAAATCAATGACACGTAATTGAGACTAAAAAAATACCCACTAATAAAATTAAATAATAAATAATAACATATATTATTGTAATTATTGTATTAAATATTTTCGCTAATTTTTGCGCACCAATTGCAATGACGAACATGGATGCCTAATTAGCCACTTGAATTTGTCCACTAGCATTACTACGAGACAGCGGGTTTGGTGAAATTAAATTAGATTAAAAGCCACCACTCCGCAAAGCCACCGCAAGAAGAGTTCATAAAACTTTTGTCTACTAAAGTTTGACTTATATCGTACTTTTGTCTATTTGGGTCTTCGTTTGATTCAGGTATTCAAGTTAGTGAGATTAATAATATCAATATTAATAGTATTAGACTATTAATTCTGGTATTAATTTAATACTAATACCCTATTTGATTCATGCAGTATTAATATTGGGATATCTCATGCTGATGTTAATACCATGTTTAATTCTGTAACTCGTATACTGGATTATATTTTGGACTAACAAAATAAAAAAAAATTAAAAAAGGAATTTTTTTTTTGTTAAAAAAAATGTTTAAAAAAAATTAATTTAAAAATAAAAATAATAATAATATAGTAGTAGTAGTAGTAGTAGTGCCATTTTTGAAAATATTATAGTAATAATGGCATTTTTGAAAATATATGGTTCATTTTTCTTAATCTTGGATAAATAATACCACGTCTCCACTGGTATTAAATTATACCACAAAGAGTGGTATTAAGTTAGTACCGGTATTAGTAATCCCAGCACATTTGTGTGAATCAAACAAGGTATTATAAAAAAAGTGGTATTAACAATCACATCCCACTTTTTAATACCCGAATCAAATGAAGCCTTAAAGTACTGACCAATAAATATTCTGGTACATTTCTTCCGTTACTATTTTCCACATTTAAATTGGATATGTATCAGTATTCTTACAATATCAAAAATTTATTTAACTTTTAAAATTATATTTGAAGGATGTATACCTTATTTTTCGAAAATTAAACAAGAAGACTCTTCCCTTTACAGCTTTACTAGACGTATTCTTCCTTTAGTTATATATAATCACATCACTGTCATCCTCTACCATCTATTGCGGCACCACAGCGATCAGTTGCCGGCGACTACTACCTCCGGTGGGTTCCGGTGACATAATTGGAGCTCTGTCAATGGTCTATGCAGTTTTTGATTATAGCGAATCCTATCAGTTACATCAACGATTAGTAAGATCTAGCAACTATCTACAAGGGGTGAAGTATTATAAATTTTTGATAAGGAAATAATTGACCTTCGGAAAAAAAATATTATCTTATATAGAAAGCGATCTATGTGTGTTAGAGAGAAGTAATTAGCGAATTATAATTTCTTTATATTAAATTATAGGCACACATGTTAAGTATAGAATGGCCGTAAAAAATAACACTATACAAATAAATTTGTGCCTAATATAATATATGTTGAGACTTCTTTATTTTTATCATATGTATTAACATAAATTTTTAGAACATACGTTAATGTGGCCCTAAACGCTAAACAAAAAAATAAGTTCTTTGTAACTCATTTTTTTTAATTCATTTTAGACACCCATAATTGACCATGCAACACACGGCAACTTGATTGGGAAACTACGTTTTGTGGTCCTAACAATCTATAACATGACATATATGTATTATTGAAGAAGTGCTTTCATAAATAGTTTATGGGTAGTGATAACATGTGCCCTTTTATGGGTAGTGATAACATGTGCCCTAAGGGCACATTTTATTTGCATGAAAATCAGTGTATCATTAAATGCATGTTGGGTTTTAATTATTTCAATATTTAAGTATTTATCATGTTTCCTTAGGGTATATGTTATCACTACCCATAGTTTATTTAAAGTGCAATAACATTTTTATTTTATTTTAAATAAAGTCTTCCTTCTTCCATTAATATGACTGTTTTTAATATACGTTATTTCCCAATAAAACCATTAATTTAGTTTTCTATTAATTTTATTTTTATATATTAAATAATAATTAATGCTTTTTATAAACTCTCTTTTCACACCATAAATGAATATTCATTATGTTTTAAGTGTGATTGTATTAATATTTTACAATAAATATATTTATTAATGAGAGACCATTCTATTTCTAAGTCCTATAACGGTTGAGTTTCAATCTTAATCTCTTACATGTGCCTATTTAACCCTATCATTTTAGTAACATGCATTCATCTCTACTATTCTTTTTCCTCCCTTTTCTCTTTCTCTTTCTCAATGTTGAAGATATGGTGTATTTAAGGGGGAAAAAAAAGGAAACCAAAGCAAATATTTTTATGTGTTTTCTAAGTCCCACGTGAGAAAATTGTGAAGTCTTACAAAGTTTCATATAATCATACTCCGACTTTTTTGGATTTAAACCTTAAGACCTCGTTTGATTCAGGTATTAGGGTCAGTGAGATTAATAATACCAGTATTAATAGTACTGGACTATTAATCATGGTATTAATTTAATACCAATACTCTGTTTGATTCATGCAGTATTAATACTGGGATATCTCATGTTGATGTTAATACCATGTTTGATTTTGTAACTCATATACGGGATTATATTTTGGACTAACAAAATAAAAAAAATTAAAATAAAGAAAAAAAAAATTAATTAAAATAATAATAATATAGTGGTAGTAGTAGTGGTAGTGACATTTTTGAAAATATATAATTCCTTTTTCTTAATCTTGAATAAACAATGTCACTTCCCTCTTGGTATTAAATTATACCACAAAGAGTGATATTAGTACCGGTATTAATAATCCCAACACATGTGTACGAATCAAACAAAGGATTATAAAAAAATGGTATTAATAATTTCATTCTACTTTTTAATACCCAAATCAAATGACGCCTAAAGGTATCTAAATTTTGTACTATTGAGTGAGGGGAGGAAGATGTGGTTCACCACACATACGCACAAACACGCCAACCAATCCAAGCTTAACATGCTTAATATGTATTTTTAAAACATACGTGGCTCTGAATTAAAAAAACGAGTTCTTTGTAACTCACTTTTTAATATATTTTAGACACCAACTTGGTGGTGGCATTTATTGTCCCATAATTGACCTGTGCAACACACATTGCAACTTGATTGAGGAAACTACGGTATGTGGTCCTACCAATCTACAACATAACATGTCGGACCACCAATATATAAAATAACATATCTATAGGACAGTATTAATTACAAAGATCATTTTATTTAGTAACACTTTAACTTATTTATTTAGTCGTATTGTATCGAATATGTGTATATTATTTTGATATAATAAGGCTAAGTTATTGTTAGGAATAAAAAAAATACAATGACTTGACCTATATGACCAAGACCTTGTAAACATACTCGATATTATAAGATCGAGTATGTATAATTGTGCATAATACTTGATCGTATATGGCCAATCATACATTACACTGTTATAAAATATTTTAATGTGTGTAAATACAAATTTTATGGCTTCTATATTACAATTATAAGCTCATTACGCTATTTATTGAATGACCACAATTTTCAAAATCCAAGAAATGATTGAAAGAGATCCAAAGGTAAAATGTAGATATTTTTCTTATCTTTTATCCCACCATCCCATCTATATCCTTTCTTTAAAAAAGGGTGAGACTATTTACAACCTCTATTTATCTCACTAACACCTCCCACTTAATTTTGAATAAATCCAATTTTAAACAACCCCCTTATATCTCACAAACACTCCCTTCAATTAACATATTTATTCTAAGGTAAAAAAATTAATCTATCAATTTATCCATGAGTAATAAATTAATCACACTTTAAAACACCCCCCTTTATATCTCACTAACACCCCCCACCCCCACATAATTTATTCACCCTACCCCCACAAACTCCATTTACTCTCCCCACAAACCCTTTTCCCAAGCAAATCGAATATTGCATTCAAACTCAGTTCTTTATCATTTTGGCTCCAAAAATCAAAATTTCTACATTAA
The DNA here is from genome assembly GCA_021464415.1 of Lonicera japonica. Taxonomy (NCBI): domain Eukaryota; kingdom Viridiplantae; phylum Streptophyta; class Magnoliopsida; order Dipsacales; family Caprifoliaceae; genus Lonicera; species Lonicera japonica. The sequence continues at coordinate 34,846,223 of CM038463.1, read as the reverse complement.
ATTCAAGTGCAAGCATTATTGGTTGGTAGTTTAAACATTAAGTAAACGTTTTGAATAGAAGAAGAAAGAACTTGGTGATAGTGAAGAAAGAAGAATGTGGTGATAATGATGACATTCCAAAGAATAATGAAACAAAAGAGGTATATACATGTTTTTTGGAGTATTAAGATGGATTACATCTCTCATATATGACCCTACATTTATTTAGAATGAAGAAGATGAATGAAATCTACAAAATAGAGTACTTTTTATCATTTGTCCAGACTATACTCGGCTCACATGGGGAGGGTAAATAGTCATTTACTCTCCCCACACCAAGAGAGTAAATAGCATATGTTCTCCCCACATGAGGAGAGTTTAACTTTAAAATTTTTTCAGTGGATTTTCAAGCCAGTCTCCCCACTTTGGACGACATTATTAGATTTACTTTCCCCACATAGGGAGAATAAATGGCAAATGTTCACCCCACATGAGGAGATTTTAACTTTTAAATTTTTTGGTGGGTTTAAAAGCCAGTCTCTCCACTTCAGCCGAATTTATTCCATTTACTCTCCCCACATCAGGAGAGAGAACCGGAGGGAGACAGAGTGGTCATGCGCAGGAGGGAGACGAAGATGGAGACGGAGACGGAGATGGAGAGGGAGTGGTCGGTCGTACGCTAGTTAATCGTCGGGGTGGTCGTGCGCCGGAGGGAGACGCATAGGGAGAAGGAACGCAGAGGTTTTTTTTTTGATTTGAAGTTTTGTTTTGATTACTTAGGTTATAAATTAATTTTAGTTAAGATTATATTTTTAATTACATACTTTATATAAATTACTTAAAGTAAATAAGAGAGGTAAATAAGATGCTGTTCGTGATTAAAAAATTATATTTGGGAGGTGTTTGTGAGATGAGAAGTGTTAGTGAGATAAATGATAGTCGTAAATAGTCTCACCTTTAAAAAAAGTTTTAAAAAAATAGGGCCCACATTTTCTCTCTCTAAACTACATTATTCTTTACTCTGAACTTTTGTTTTTGTTTTTTCTAGAAAATTAATTACAAAGAATAAAAAATATCTTCGACTGGATCATAATTTTTTTCTTCAGGTCCGAGTGGAAATTATCATCTTATTTTGCTGTTGTTTAAACCAAATTATTTTTTCCTGTTTTAATATGATTTTGGAAATATATCTATTTTGTTTGATTCAAACTGAATTTAAAATTCCAACTACTATAAGTCGGATATATATATATATATATATTTTGGTTATTAATTTAATACTTTTTGAGATTATGCTAACTTTAATCTATTGCCAAACGTATGATTTGTTTTTTATTATTATTATTATTAACAATTATGTTAAAAAAAAAAACTATTGATCATTTTAATATTCCAAATTGAATATACAATGATACTTTACAATGACTTTAGTTAACATTTCAATCAAACATACTTTCTTACATCTCTCTTAAACAGTAGATTCTCCCCCCCCCCCCCCCCCCCCCCCCCCCCCCCCCCAAACACAAACACACACACACACACACACACTTCTCACCCGGAACTCAATCAATGTTTTTTTTTCTTTAAATGAGAAAAGGTCAAAGTAAAATTCTTAATTCAAGGCAAAAAGGAAAAATACCAGTATGGTTATCAAATGTGGCTATATTATTAATGGGTAGGAAGTGTGGGAGGAAGTAGTTGGTATTTTCAGTTTTTCTAAAGATAAAGGAAAATACTCATTCACTTACAAAAAGAGTAGTTGTTGCTCTCCTTGCATGCACACAAGAAACATAATTTCCACTTTCTCAATGGCATAAATGTACAACCAGTGCAATAATGTACCAGAGAGGGAATATCCGGTTGATTTATGCGATAACCTCATTTAAAAATAGTTATTTTAAAATATATATTGTTGTGTATATCATGATGAAATACATCTTAAAATATTTATTTTAAGAACATATTAAAAATTAAAAAAATGATTCTCTTTTTTACTATGGTAATTTATTCATTTTTTGTTATATCAGGATTACCTTAATATGTACGTATTACAAGGAAGTGTTTCCCATAAATAGCTTATTTAAAACGCATTAATTAACAATTCTTTCATTTTCCATTGTAAACAAAGTCTTCTTCCCTTCCATTAATATGATCGCTTTCAATACGTTACTTCCCCAATAAAACCCTTGATTTAGCTTTCCATCAATTTCATTTTTATATAATAAATAACAATTAATGCTCTTTGTAAACTCTATTTTCACACCATGAATGAATAAGCATTATGAAAAAAAGGAAACCTAAGCAAGCATTTTTACGTGTTTTTTAAATTTCACGTAGGAGAAATATGAAGCCTTCCAAGGCTTTATATAACTATACTTCGGCTTTTGAGTTTGGGCCCTAATTAAGGTCATCCAAGTTTTATACTATTAGGTGAGGACTTAGATGGCCGGTGTAGCTCACCACATGCGCGCGTCGATCTACCTGCGGTGGATTTGGGTAAAATATTATCTTTTTAGACAACATTCATTTAGAAAATTTTATTTATTAAAATAAAATTATTTTTTGAATTTTAAAAAAAAAAACTTTGACTAAATCTTTTTGTTCAGTTTATTGGATATTTCGCACTATCTCTCCACGTGTTTTTGTCTCTTCAGTTGTACATGCTGGATATTTTTTTTTTTTTTTAAAATATTATCTTCTTTTATGTACACAAAAAAGATCATTGTCTTCCTTCCCTTCTCACTGGAAAAATAATTTCCTTCTAACTTTTTTTTTCCCTTCTGGCAGAGAATTTGTTTACCATTTACGGCAAAGTATAAGGTGTTGGCTTTTTAATTCCCATCGTTCAAGGGAAATCAAGATAGAGGGGAATCAGGGTTGTTATATATTGGGAACATCATGGCATTTACGAACTGCTAGCACGAAATCAAGTAGAGCCATGAAACGTCTTAAAGAGAGCAACCTAATTTGCGACTCAATTCAGTGTTTCCCAGTTGCCGAAATTTGGCATAATCATTTCATTTATATTTTTGTAATTCAATTTCCTACTCTCAATGAGAAAAGAAAAGAGACAATACAACTTCATGGTGTAGGTATTGTTGTGATAATTTTTAATAATCGCAAGGGCATGAGACGATTGATAGTACATTGTGCAAGAAAGGTCAATCCCACGTAAACTCAAACACTATATTTTATAATTATCTTGTTAATTTTTCATTAAATTCTTAATCTAGTTAAAAAAGTTTATGGGAATCAAACAAATAAAATAAAACAAAACAAAGCACGTAAACTAGAGTAATTGAACTAACTTAAATAAAACTAAAAAAGATAACAAAATTAATGAATTAATTGATTAGAGTTTCGGAATCATAATTTAATATCATATTCCTACATATTCATGGGTGTAAACTATACTCTTGTCTAGCAATAATTTTCTCTCTTGACTCTATTATTTGCGAAAAATAAAATCATTCAAATTTAATTAATTTATAAAATTCAATCATAAGTCTTTCATGGCCAAACTTATATATAACGTCCAAACACTTACTATATCCGTTAAAACACACCGTATATCCGCTCTTATCAAATCATAAGGTGAATCTAACAAAAAATAATGAGAACCCAACTTTATTTTTATAGAAATAGCTATTCAATAGGCAGAATTGTATTTAACATTAAAGAATTAAATTTATAGAGTCAATTGATATGAACACGTGCATATTAGAATCAGTTAAATATACACATATAATACAAATTTATACTAGCATAGAATAAATTAAATAGCAAATAAAAAAAAACTTACTTAGTATATAAATTAATTGAATAAAACAGACTTCAAATCTTCAAAGTAAAAGAAAATAAAAAAACTTAAAAGATGAAGATGAAGTGCTCGGCATTGTTCCAATTCCACTGTGCCACGATTCACTCTTTTATAATTGCTACATTTTTAAATGGACTTACTTAGGGCTTTAATATGTTAAATGGACTTCAATGGCAATTTACTTGGATTTGGGCTCTCTTGGATGGTTGGGCATGGGGTTTTATATAAACTAGGCTAATGGGATGTTTTGTGGCACTGGGCCCATTTACTTCAATGTACTTTGGAATAGAATTTTGTATCGTAATTTTGGATCTTTAAATTTGGAAAAATGTTGAATTGAAAAGTTGTACCTTTTGAATTTCTCTTCCAAATAGGCTAAAAAATCGCATGATTTGGAGTTTCAAGTAAAAACTTATGCATCCTGAAGTATTGAACCACTTTAAGTATTTTCACTTGCTTTGATTTCTTTATTTTTATCAATCATCTCCAATTCTTTTCTAACATATGAGAAGTAATAAAAATATAAATGTAAGTATAATAATATATGCTTTCTAAAGTATAAATTAACATAATAAATTATACCAATTTATTGGTATATCAAATATATTCTTTTGGAATACATTTCTATATTTTTTTATTTAATTGAATTTGAATATGCTTTTTCCGCTATGGGGCAACGAGGAAAGAAATAAAGGAGGAAAACAAAAGCAAGCATTTGATTTAATTTAAATTGTTTATTTAATTCAATTTTATTAACTTATTTTACATGGTTTTTGACTATATTTGACTTTTGTACTCTATACAATTGAAAATAAATAAAATTAATTCCTTGATATATATAGGTCATGTAAAAGGGTTTAGAAAGCAAAATAGTCGAGATAAATTGGAATCTTATTAGACAATTGGCTATGAAACTGGGAATTGGAGATTTTCATTACTCCTTTGTTATGAAGAAGACTATAAGTTGAAGAGCTAAAATTTCCAAAGTATTTTTTTTCACAGTTAGAACGCTCAATTTGAGAGAGGAGTCTGACTCAATTTTCTAAAACATCAAATTTTATGTCAACATTTATGAAAGACATAATTATGTTATAATGCTTTGTGAACAACCGTCGCAAATTGACATAATTTAATTTGTCTATGAAGGTGTGTTAAATAATCGACAGCCAATGAGCTAGTCACACGTGGGGCAAGCCCCGGAACAAGCACCGACGGAGCTAGAGATTAGAGAAGGACTTTGTTAACCCTCTTTAAAGAGGGTTAGGGTGACCCTTTTATTTGATTGGTGAATGCAATAAAATAATAATAAAACAATTAGGCGAGTCTCACACTTTTTATTGCATCCACTAATCAAATGCAAGGATTACCATTACCTTCTTTAAAAGAGGGATAAGTTTTGGGGGCCAAATTTATATATACATGGTGGATAGGGGGATGATTTTGTACTTTGAGTAGACGCTTTAATTTAATTAAGACATTAAAAAAGAGAGATACGTAAACTCTTAGGTGGTGTTTGGTTGAGATTTTAAAATCAAGTTTTTTAAATTTTTATCAAAAAATCAACTTTACTTCACACTTCCCAAAATCTAGTTCACTTTATTTTCTCTCTCATAAAATTTTTAAAACACCATAACTTTAAATGCAAAAATCGGAATTAGATAAAAATAAATAAATTGAAACCTACTCATCGAGATCTATAAAATAAGATTCATTGTAACAATTTTTTTCATGAGCTTTTTTGAATTGGTTGAAAAAACCTTCAAACAAAAATTAAATTTACTTTTCAACTCACTTTCACACTTCCCAAAAGCTTTTATAAAAAACATGTTTTAAAATCTCAACCAAATAAGACCTTAATAACGTAATTTAATTGGAGATAAACGGAGTGTAATTTATATTTAAAATGTGAAATTTGGAAATAAACCAAGATTCACCTACATTAAACTTGATCATTTTAGCGTGCTAATGGACTCGTCTTAATAACTTCATAATTGTCTAGAAATAAACAAATTAACCTTAATAAATAAATTAACCTTACAAAAATATTTATTTCCACGGTGGCCCAGCATGCTTAGAAAGACAGAGACATGAATGAGGGAAAATTAAAGTTGAAGTTAAAGCCCATAGGCCATACTTTCCATCAATTCCCTTCAACTTACAACTGTGTCATCCCATTAATTACGTGTAGCCCACCACTCTTCAAAACCCTCTTATTTTCGAAGAAAAAAAAAAGAAAGTAATTTATCTTAAATTTAGGTTATGTTTGATAAGAGGTTTAAGAAATTAAATAAAATAAGTATGAAACGGAAATTTTTTTATTGAATTAATCATTTCGGTATCTCACCTTTTTCATCGTTATTTTTTTATAAAAAAATAAAGGTTTAAATTTTTTTAATTTTTGTAAAATTTGTTATTGAATAGAGCCCAATAATTGTCTTTTTTTAAACACATTTAATGTATTAAGTTTTAGATAGAAATAGTTGACATAAATTTGATTATATTTAATGTTTTTATAAGGATAATTCAACTTAAAGTTGAACTATAAAGAAAGTAACAGAGAAAGACAAAGATAAAATAGGAAATGAAGAAATCAGCAGCCAACGGTTGGGTCCCTTATCTCTCTCTCTCTCTCTATATACATCTCCCTCACGTAAAATCTCTAAGCTGTACTCCTCTCTCTCTCTCTCTCTCTCTCTCTCTCTCTCTCTCTCTCTCTCTCTCATTTGTTAAACGCAAAACATCGGCAAGGTGAAAAAATTATCATGGAAGAAGGGTACTCTCTCTCTCTCTCTCTCTCTCTCTCTCACTATATATATATTATTTTATTTGGTTTTCTACGGGGTGTTCGGGGACAGCTTTCGCGCAACTCGACTAATCCCCGTTTGAGGTTTATGGCTGCCGTTAGCCAAGCATTATTTCGACAACCCCAAGGTTCTCTCACTATATATACGCATATGTATTTATATTGATGTAAATAGCTTGTATAATTCCCGAATGTAGTGCCTTTAGGAAGAAAATATATTTAATTCGTATTAAAAGCAAATTAGGCTTTTTTGGTAAATATTTTTGCTACTAAATGTTTGAGTGGCAAAGTTTAGTGACAAAACGCTTTTTTCAATCAAGTTGTCCCTAAAAGTTATTTTCATAATGATACTTCCGGCACGGAAAAGTAGTTGTAATTATAAGTACGAGTGAGTAGCTTAGTTAAAAAAAACACTCTCAAATTAGCGGAGGTCCTGGGTTCAAGACACACCAAAAGAGGGTATCCCTTTAGATAAATTTATAATCTTACATATAACATTTTATGATTAACCTTTAAAATTCTACAAACAATATGTAAAAGGCAAGGATATTCTATAATAGAATAATAACATATACATCGTCTTAAAATAATATGTAGTTAAATCTATCATTTACCCTAATTTTCGGTACTTTTGGTTTGGTATTTTCGATATTCTAAGTTTTGATTTTTTAGTGTACAAGTCCGTGTTGTTTTGGGAACTTCAACGTTCTCTTTGATTGTTCATATTTGTTTCAATAATGCACATAAGAATTAAACTTTACTGTGGGACCAATTTTGTTTTTCTTTTATCAAAGCTTATTTTAATTAATGAGTAATGATCACATTGATATGTGACCAGATTACTGAATTTTTCACTGTATAAAATTTTGTTACAGCAGAAATTCAAGCAACTACAAGCAACTATCTGGATCCGGATCCGGATCCGGATCCGCCCCATCGCCAAAAGCAGCAAGCAAACTGGCTACCCTATTGCCGGCGAACACCAAAACCACCGTCCATGTAACGGCCCTAGACTCCATTGTAAATGTCAACTCCCTCTTCACCATAGCAGTCTTCCTCGGCCTCTCCCTAGCCGTCCCCAACCCAGACTCCTCTTCCGGTAACGGTTGCCTATGCGGAGCCAGCGACGTCAGCAGGCTACTCGTCTACGAGGTCGTGTCCTTCAGCTTCTTCCTCAGCTCCTCGCTAATAGCACAGGGACTCAAACTCGCCATTAATCTTCTCAACAGCAGGGCACTGGACGTGGCTAATAAAGCACAGATTAATTGCAGAGTTCTCGCCTATGGGATGGTAGGGACGGCTATAGGTTCGGTGCTGGGGTGCGTGTTTCTGATGCTATCGATGATGTTAGTGGTAGAGGTTAAATTAGGGAAATTGGCTTGTGGTGGTGATGCTGTGTGGGCGGCGATCATGTTAATTGTTCTGGTCACCACTGCGCTTGTGGGTTATGTATCCACTACTATATATGCGTTTTTGGATTACTGATCGATCCATCGACGAGAGAGTTTGGATTTGTGACTTCAAGTTCTCGACCGCCTATTTTTTTTCGTTCCTGCATACTCGTCACATGTGTAAATTTGTTGTATGTGTATTTTATTAGTTAGGTATTTAAAATGTATTTTTTTTGGTTCCCCACTTGGTGTCCGGGTCAGCTTTTGCGCATTTTTACCCAATGTTGTCCCAGTGGCAGTCTTTTACCATTGGGTCAAGAGGCTTGATTATTTAAAATGTGTTTTGAAATTAAGTTATTTACATATTGGTTTTGTGTAATCGGTCATCGGTGGAATGTTTACCTTGAGGAAATAACCGTATCATCACTTGTTATATGTTTATTTCATTCTTTTCATAATTTTTTTCTGTTTCCTTTCTTAGTTGTTTTTAAGGAAGCTCGATCAGCTCCTTTCTTTTTTTTCTTCTTCTTCTCCAAAAAAAATATTAGAATGGTGCGGGTGCAAATTTAAAGAATTAAAATGCAAGGTGCAAAGTTAATTTAAATTAAGGCCAATAAGTTGGGTGCAAAATTAAAGGTCAATAAGGTATTGAGAGTTAGCTCCTTTTTATAAGAGAAAGAAGGTACATGCGATACGTGTGCACATTTTCTTTTAATTCACGCTTATTATATATTTTTTTTAAAAATTGAACATAATATAATCTGAGATAGACGCAAAAGTTTTTGATTCTTTTCTTTAGAACCTTGCTAGCATGAAAGACACCGTAAGTCTCTAATTTTGCAGACAATTTTTAATTACAAATTTGAGAAGGAAACCTACTCTTACTCAAACTCTGTGTTTAGTCTTAAAGAAAAAAATATAATATCATGATATTTACGAATATAAAATTAACACTCTGTTTTGTCTTTTATACATATTCACCCATATGACATTTGTATAAATGCTAAGTTGGATTTCTTCATTACCAATTAAAAATATGATATTCTCTATAATTTTTATTTATTTTTATATTTAAAGAGGCTTTAAAGCTATTAAACTATGAAAAGATGTTAATTGAATTCGACCCTAAAATTGAGATACTCAATTTGGGATATCTAATTAAAAAATAAATTGGACTTTTGCATGCAAATTCATTCATTTAACATTTGTATCAATGTTCAATTGGATTTCTCCAAACCAATTAGATATAGGATATATATGCTGATGTATATAATATTTTTCTTTCACATTTATAAAAGATGCTTTAAAATTATTAAACTATTAAAGATGCTAATTAAGTGAATTCGATACTAATTAAATTGAAATACACAATTTGAGACATCCCAAAAAAAAAAAAATTGGAATCTTAGTTGGGCATATCATAAAATATATTGTATGTTATGTATGATCCATTTTTTGATACAATAAAACTAACTTCTAAAAGAAAGAATTAAAATTAGTTCCATATATTATTGGATTGTATAGTTGTCATATATCTATATATATATATATATATATCTTGTTTTCTAGTTGATACAATTGACTTGTAGCCATTATTGAGAGAGAGAGACCCATCCTCCATGATTGAGTTTGCGTAAAAGGACTCAATCATGCAAAATGTTTCTGTTTATAAGCATTTCATCACAATTACAAGCTGTGGCCTATTGGCGTAAGCCTTCTTAGATTTAAGTTCTGGAATCGATTGAGAGTTCCCAAGTTGATTTCTGGCACCAGTAAAATAATTGTGGCCAGCAACAGGCATAGAACTGGCCCGGATACTTCGTGGAAAACCAAAAAAATAAAAATAAAATTTTTATCACGTAGTGTAGGACATTTTTTTTGGGTAGAACAAATAAACCCCCTTGAACTATTGTAGTTTTTCACTTTACCCCCTAATTTATAAATCTCGACAGTAAACCCCCTCAACTATTAACTTTTATCACTTAATCCCCCAAAATGACATAATTGTTTATGTACAATTAAGGTTTAAAATATATATATGCAAAGGAAAATAAATAAAAAATAAAATAAAATAAACCCAACCTAGCTCAATTTATCTCAAATTTAATATTTTCTTTCAAATTGAAAATCCTAATTAAAGGGGTTTTGTATTTTAAGGTGTGTGTAAATATACTTACGTATACAAATATATTTGCATTCACTTGTATTTATATACAGAGAAAGAGAGATTGGGGTAGCTATCAAGGTGGAAGTGTGTCTCTTATGTGTGTGTATATTTACATAGAAATATACTGCATATATATTATATTTGGTAAATATACACCTTAAAACAAAAACCGTTTTAATTAGAATTTCAATTTAAGAGTAAATATGTTAAATTTGATATGGATCGAGGTGAGTTTATTTATTTATTTTTCTTTTTCTTATATATATATATATATCTATATCTATATTAAACTTTAATTGTACAAGGACAATTACATCATTTTTGGGTTAATTGATAAAGGTTAATAGTTGAGGGGGTTTCTTGTTGACTTTTATAAATTAGGGGATAAACTAAAAAGTGCAATAGTTCAGGGAGGTTTAATATTTTGTACCCTTTTTTGCGATAGCAAATTAGTACCATATTACATAAAGTAACAAGCATCTAACCCGTGTGTGAGAACCCGCGCTTTCAACGCCCGGGCCCCGTGGCGGCGATTCTTTCGATTTTCCTTTTTTAAATTTTTGAAAAAATGGTTCGTTTTATTATAGAGAAAAGGGTGACGGTTTGCAAAGGAATCAAAGTCGCCAGTTTTTTTTACTAAACAAACAAAAGTCCGTGTAAAAGAGGAACATTTATATATGGATTAAATGCACTCTTAAACATAATTAATGCGAAACCAGTTGATTCAAAGGGTTTAGGGATTAAGTTACTAATCGGGAAGGTATTAGGCACCCCAATTCACCCTTTCGGTCTCTGAGTAGGATATGCGTTGAATTATAACCAAACATTTGCATGCTTATTGAAGTTATCGTGTATCGGTCCATAATTTTAAGAAAACGGGATTTTGGGTTGGGGATGAAAATCATGTGCTTCGTAATTCGCCCTTCGATTTTAGAAATAAGTGTGTGTGTGTGTGATTTGAAAAATGATTTTTGATAATGATAAATAGCAAAACAAGTGTTTTTGAAAAGATTTAGGGATTTTCGGAAGCTAATTCGATTTGGAATCGAATATCCGGCAATCCTCAAGATTTGTTCATCAATAATGTACCACAGTTTAATAACTTAAACTGGCATTGACGAATTCAGTGCTCTTATATTAGATATTTATGTAAGCACCGCGATTTATAGATTAAATCGGATACAAACGTGTATTGATTCCTTCGTAAACTGAGACTGATAAAACTGAGATTTTATGAAATTAACTGATAAAAATATGTTTAAAATGGTTTTCAACTTATTCTACGCTTCGATTTTGAAAATGGGTTTAAATATGAAATTCGGACTGATTTTGAGATAAATAGTAATTTTTACATGCAATTGATCAATTATAACTAATAAAATAATGACATATAAAAAAAATTAAAGCCGAATTAAAATAAAAAATACCTGAAAGCCTAAAAAATATTAGAATACTATTTTATAACATTGTTCCCGAAGTCCTAGAGCTGACTGATGCTTCAAATGGGGTCAGTGCAGGTGTGTTTATAGTTGTAGAATAATTAATGGGCCGAGCTGGAAGTGCGTGTTCGCGGACAAGCCCCTGATTTACACGTGTGATGTTTTTCTCGCAATTCCAGCCAAAAAAAGCATCAGATTAATCTGATTTTTTAACATGTTATTATCCATGCTAATACTTGCCTACTGTCCAAATTTCAGAATTTTTTGACATCAAGATGGCGTCCGTTTGATTTTTCAAGACGAATTCTTGGTTTTTAAAATTCCCAAAGATCCGACAGTCGAATCAAGCTGATGCTAATTTTTTAATATGTTATTCCCAATAACATTTCCTAGGTCTCCACAAAATTTCATGATTTTTGGAGGCCGGGAGGGGTTTGTCTGCAGACGCAAGGCTCAAAGGCTTATGTGTGTGTGTCATGAGGACACACTCTCTAATGAGGACACATATTCATGGAGACTCCTGCTAATCAGTGTGTCGTGGGGACACGCCCCTGGGGGTGTGTGTCTGTACACGATTTTTTTTATTCCTGACAAACGGCTAATTGGATTGATATAATTTTTTAATAGGTTGTTCCCCATTATATACCCTATCAACTGACCAAATTTGATCTCATTTGGACTTCGGGAAGGTCATCTTTTGATTACCCGAAGTAAACTCTCGGTTTTTTGAATTCTCGGAGATCCGTCTGTCGGATTGAGCTGATTTTTGAGTATGTTTCTCCTTGTCAAAATGTATAATAGCCATGAAAGTTTTAGAATGATCAGAAATGAGGAACTCTCCTTTCATAAGTTTTCAGGAGTTTTGACGGTTTTCAGTTCCGGCGGTTTCTGGTTATTTGCGTAACTTCTCATCCAGGTGTCCTTTTTGCTTCCTTCTTTGACCTATATCACATGTGTATGGTATGTATGCATCTAGAAATTCTTGTAGATTCATGTGTGCTAATTTTCTTAGAGTTTGGGATTCTTGCGGGGGTCGCAAAATGAGGTGTTCACAGACCCTCTCGGCCTGGGTTCTTTGTGAAGCAAAGAAACCAGGATGATAATGAGAACGCATTATTTTGTAGCACTCGCATGAATTACCAATGATATTTTGAAAACAATGCTATGCGAATGATGTCGTGCTATGCTGTTTATCTTTTCTTGGGAAGGATGGGTGATTTTTGGACTTATTCGGGATATGCCCTATGATGTACTGTGACTTCGCTCTTCTGTACTCCCTCTAGCTGGGGAGGTTTTATCAATGATATTAGTTGGGTATTGACCTGATGTAGTCCCATCAGTATGGATGGTTTTGTCAACAATTTAGTTGGGTGTTGAGCTGATGTACTTCCACCAGTAGGGACGGTTCTGTCAATAATTCTGGGGTGTTGAGCTGATGTACTTCCATCGGTAGGGACGGTATTTTCAATAATTTGATTGGGACGTTAAGCTGATGTACTCCTATCGGTAGGGACGGTTCTGTCAATAATTTGATTGAGGTGTTGAGCTGATGTACTCCCATCGGTAGGGACAGTTCTGTCAATAATTTGATTGGTACGTTGAGATGATGTACTCCCATCGGTAGAGACGGTTTGGTTAACGATTTGATTGGGACATTCAGCTAATGTACTCTCATCGGTAAGGACGATTCTATCAACCATTTGATTGGGGTGTTGAGATGATGTACTCCCATCGGTAGGGATGGTTCTGTCAACGATTTAATTGGGACGTTGAGTTGATGTACTCCCATCGATAGGGATAGTTCTGTCAACGATTTGATTGGAGTGTTGAGTTGATGTACTCTTATCGGTAGGGACAGTTTTGTCAACGATTTGATTGGGGTGTTGAGTTGATGTACTCCCATCTGTTTGGACAGTTCTGTCAACAATTTGATTGGGACGTTGAGCTGATGTACTCCCATCGGTAGGGACGATTCTATCAACAATTTGATTGGGGTGTTGAGCTGATGTACTCCCATCGGTAGGGACGGTTCTATCAATGATTTGATTGGGACGTTGAGTGGATGTACTCCCATCGATAGGGACGGTTCTGTCAATGATTTGATTGGGCTGTTGAGTTGATGTACTCTTATCGGTAGGGACAGTTGTGTCAACGATTTTATTGGGGTGTTAAGTTGATGTACTCCCATTGATAGAGACAGTTCTGTCAACGATTTGATTGGGATGTTGAGCTGATGTACTCCCATCGGTAGGGACAGTTCTGTCAATAATTTGATTGGGATGTTGAGCTTATGTACTCCCATCGGTAGGGACGGTTCTGTCAACAATTTGATTGAGGTGTTAAGCTGATATACTCCCATAGGTAAGGACGTTTTTGTCAATGATTTGATTGGGTTGTTGAGCTGATGTAGTCCCATCGGTAGCGACGATTTTGTCAACGATTTGATTGGGACATTGAACTGATGTACTCCCATCGGTAGGGACGGTTCTATCAACGATTTGATTGGGACATTGAGCTGATGTACTCCCATCGGTAGGGACGGTTCTGTCAAAAATTTGATTGGGGTGTTGAGCTGATGTACTCCTATCGATAGGGACGGTTCTGTCAACAATTTGATTAGGATGTTGAGTTGATGTACTTCCATCGATAGGGACGGTTATATCAACAATTTGATGCTGATTTGGTTCTTTTAAAGGGGTGAGGGCAGATGGTCTATTAGGGAGAGGCTAGGGCAGATGGTCTGCTGAGGATGATTATTGATGATTTAGGATAAAGGTTGCTGGGGAAATGAGACTTGATGGTCTGTTGGGGAATTGAAGATTCCTACTGGTTAGGATATGATGATGATCGGTGGTGAGGGATAGTTGATGATTTGTTTAGGGGAACCCCTTTTGTCCTATAAAAATTAATTCTTGATGAATTTCTGCCCTTAATGTTTTGGGGATTGCCATTCCATTGATCCTCAAATCTCGTGCGTGTTTTTTTCTTGGGTTTCTCACCTCTTACTTTGAATTTTTGCCAAGTTCTCTACAATGTCAGGATTTTAGACTCTTGCAGTGTTTTCCTGGCTCTCGGGGAACATTACTTTGCACCACATCTTTTCTATTTTTAATGCCCTTATATCATTTCGATTTATTGAAAGCTTTGTGATTCAGCTTATTTATTTTCTCTTTTTTTTTGCATGGTCAGCAGGCCTCCTCACCCAAGACGTAGCCCTGGGCCTCTTTGGCCTAGCTGTCACTCTTGGTGTGGGTCTCGCTGCTATCTTTTCCATTTTTGTGATTTCTCCTTTTTTAGTGCTGTGGGATTTGTCCGCTTTTCTACTCTTTCAATTTTTTCTTGTACCCACTTTGTTCTCCTTAGCCAGTTTTTGCACTGTTATGAGCTTATTTCCTGTGCCATGTGAATTCTTTGGTTTGAAATCTTGCAATTGGTTTCACCGTGCGTGTGCTTTGTGCTTTCTGATCTGAGGATCTTAGGGTTTTGTAACCCCTAAATTATTTTTGAGTAGAGCTGATCAAGGATTAGATTTTTTTTAATAAAAGAGGTGAATAGGGTCTTGCGAACAAGGGGTGTGGCTGCGGCCAAGAGGTTGAAAAAGGGTGTGTCCACGGACAGAGGGTGTGGCTACGAACAAAGGATGTGGCTCTATATTTATCAATTTTTTCCATTACTTTCTTCACCCCTTCCATTGCTTTCTAGCATAATTTCTTCTAACTTATATCTCAATTTCTTACTCTTTTACCATGGCTCACTTCGATCCTTTTGCCAATATCCAAATGTCTCAAGATCTTCCGCCCGGCTATCTTCCTGGTGATTCTTCTTATCCTTACTTGGCTAGTGATAATGGCTGTTTGTCTGTGGCTCTTCACCATGATGATTGGGAAGGTGTGGAGTGACAGGAGGCTGATGGTGCTGTCCACCACCGTGCTATATATAGAGATGCTGTCATTCTGGCCATTTTCCCTCCTTAGCTTCTAATGGAGCATACTCACCATATATTTTTTTATCACCGAGAGGTACACTGTTTATGCATGCTATGAAGTTCCTATTTCTATATGCCATGCTAAATGTATACTTACCAATATGTTATGAACTGTATACTTACAATATGCCATGCGTACCTATATGATGTCATGCCATGTTATACGTACGCCTACCATTTTCGAGCTTTTTACCTGCTTTCTCTTTTAAAAATGTATGGTAGGCCACAGGCCCTGGAGGCCACCGATGCCGAGGCTCTCTGAATTCGGTTCGGGAGGTTTGGATTGCTACTCCTCCAGTGGTTCGTGAGTTCTTCTGTGCGACCCCTTTTGGCCCTATTATGGATATGTTGCCAAAGCGCCTGTTTCGCAGTCAACATTTATTACCCGCACCGGCTGAACACTGGTTTTACACCACTCATACCTTTCACTGGAGCTGGGGAGAGATGACCATGACTCTCATAGATTTATATGCTTTGAAGGGTTTTCCGGTTGGTGGTAACCCTTTTGAGTCTTCTCCTACCGTTCGCATTTCTTCTGAAGGGAAAGTTGCTGATTTAGGATGGGAATTTTCTGGTAATGTGATTCGTCATGGTGCATTAGTTGCTCATCTCCGATCTAAGAATGAACGTTTTTTTAGGGGGGGTACTTTCTCGACAACAGATTCACCAACTTGCTCGGTGTATCATTCTCTTGGTATTACAAGAGTTGTTTGTGGCTCGTGGTAGCAATGAGGCGTGCTTGCATTGGTTGGTTGTTTTGAGGGACTTTAGTGTTATTCGCTCTTGGAACAGGGGAGGGTTGGTCTTGGTGGTTTTATATGAATCTATGGACAATTTCTTTTGGCGTTCTTCTCCGACCCATCGAGGGATGTTTATGCTTTGGGAGGTAATTTCTTTATTATACCCTTCACTTTAACCGGAATTTTTGCTTATGGTTCTTATTTTATATTTGTAGGCCTAGTTTTTTGCGTACATTGGTCATGGCCCTGCCCGGCTCCTTCCTTCTAGAGGTTTTCCTTATTTTCGCGGCTTCATGCGGGTCTTTGTTGAAAACCTTATCGATACAAGGATTTTACTTTTTGTCGGTTGGACGTTCATAGAGTCACCCTGATCGAGTATATTTTTCTTCCTCTCTGCATTTTAAGTCTATTTCTGCACAATTTCTCATTACATATTTCCTCTCTTCCTTTATAGGTGAATTGGACTCCTTGGTTGGAGTTGCACGGTCAAGTTACTGTCGAACAGTCTTTTGTGGCCTCTCGAACTCAGTGTTTATTGAAACATAAGTACGATTTTGCTTTTTACCTGGGTGAGAGGGTAATGTACCAACACTCCCCTGGGATGGCTCTGATTTCACTTACTTTCCCGGCCCTTGAGATGCGGCACCCATGTATCATTTGTGCTGAGGGTCATCGGCCTCTTTTTGGAGGTATTAACTTTAAGGCTTTTCTGACAGACATGCCCTACCCTCAGTTTATCCAAACTTATCTGCTACGGGAGTCTGTTGAGGATACCTCCCAAGATATCTACGATCGTTATGCTGCTATTGAGGGTGATTCGAATTGTATCCAAGGGCAGAAGTGGTTAAAGATGTATAGGCCAGACAATATAATAGCAGTTGGACAGTCTGTCGAGGCTGCGGTTATTCCTGATGCTGTCGTGAATGATGGTGATGGTGATGATGATGATGATGATGATGATGATGATAAGGATGGTGATGATCCAGATAGTGGTAGCTCTAGGGGGCAGAGTCGTCGTGATGATTCAGATAGGGATTGTGATCTTGGTGGGGGTGACGGGAGTGTCGGTGGGTCTGGTGGTCGAGGTCGTGGTGATTGGATTGGTAATCGCGGTGATGGGATGAGTAGTCATGGTGGTGACATTGGTCGTGAGGGTGGTAGTCATGGTGGTAGGATTAGCGGCGGTGTTAATGTTGGTGCTGTGACCATTTCGAGTCTCATCGGTCCCAATTATGTTAAGGAATTCAATATTGGGGGTTAGCCAGTGGGGCCAGGGTTGGACTTGCATTTTCCTGGCGGTTTATCTGAGTTTGTTGCCTGTTTTAGTTCTCTCTTTTCGGGAAATCATGCAGTTAGTGGCTCGAGGGGTGCTATGCCGCAATATTCTGAGGCGAATTTTTGGGCTACCCAGCAGGATTTGCTACAAGAGGAGGCGGTTAGGAGGTTCGCAGCAGATCAGCGGATTCTTTCTGGCTCGGGTCAATCTTCCACTCCTTTTTGTTTACCCGATATACCTGATGGTTTACCCTACCTTTTTGGTGGTAAGCCGATGGTGTGTAGAGTTCAATCTATCCCGACGTCTGATAGGTATCTTTTTTCTAGGCCACCAGATGATAAATTGGTTTATGTTCGTCAAGGGGATGTACGTCGTGTCTAGGACAGGGCTTTTGACGTTTGGAGCGTCCTGTGTTTCTGTGCTCCTCAACTGGCGGATCGTGATAGGGATTATCGTCGATCATTGAGCCTGAATCATGGCTACTTAAGCGGATCCTCTGATCGTGGTTCACCTGTTGATTCTTTCGAGGGGTCGGTTCGGAATAACCTGTATTCTTTAGCTCTTCCGGTTTGTCATGGTTCCTCGTCTCCTCATTCTTTGTGGGGTCCCGCAGAGGACGTCGGCTAGGCAGCTAAGCGTGGTCACTAGTTACTCTGTAAAAGTTATTGTATTTTGTTTTGAAAAGTGTATTAGTTATTTTAGTTTTTATTTTTTTTGAAAAATGTGTGTTATCAGAAATCAAGTTACTCTGCTAAAAAATGTCCTATATGTGAAATGCATGTAATGTAGACTCTTTTCCGAGAATATGTCAAATATTTTGAGAAAGTATTATTTATTTTGAGAAGTCTTGTAGGCAGAAACAGACATTTTTGTCTTTTGCGGATGAAAGGCGGTTTGTGTTTTGCGGGCAAATATCTTAAGGTTTTTGTCTGCGAACGAACGGGGGGTTCGTGTCTTGTGGAAAAACATCTTAAGGTGATTGTCTACGAACGAACGAGGGCTCCGTGTCTTGTGGACAAACATCTTAAGGTGATTGTCAGCGGACAAAGGGTGTGATCTCTATATATATTCCATCCTTTCTTTCATTTTTTTCCACTCCTCTCATTCTTTCATTCCCTTATTCTTCTTCTTTCCACTTATACTATGTCTGCTTTCCGTTCCGATGCTGCTCTTCAATTCCTTCAGTCTCTTAGGCTGCTCATGCGCAACGATACTGCTTTGAACTGGGAAAATTGGGGTTGTCTTTTCCACTGGTGGTCTGTGCATATTCAGTATAGTTTTATTCTCGGGGCTGTGCCTTTTTGGGATTCTACTGATCACGTTTTTCGTTATGGCATTAATGAGCTCTGTCATACTTATGAGGAGTTCATTTAGTTCTTAGGTCAGCCTGTCGATGCCGAGCTTGCCACTTTGGATCCTACCCTTAGTTCTCGTCTGATTCTTGCAGAGATTCTTCATGTAGACTCCCGCAATTGTCGTTCAATGTTTAGCCTTGTTGGCCTGGATCTCGGGTTTTTCTCATGCTTGTACCAGTGGTTACATGGTATGTTATTTTTCCACCTTACTATTTGTTACTGGAGACTTCATCGTTGACCCATATATTGTTTTACAGGTCCACCAGGCTCTTAGTGGACGTTCGATTGTTCTATATGTTTTGGCTGAGACTTTGAATGGGTTAGATTCCATATCTTTTGGTGGATCGGATTTCTTTTATGGTAGCCTAATATTACTGTACATGTGGCTTTTAGAGCATTTTCGATTTGTATCAGATAGTCACATGGGCCCTGCCATTCTACGAAATCCCGCACACTTCTTCAATCGTACTCTGTTGCTTGGTGGTTTTCAGAGTTCCTATGATTGAACTGAGGTCTTTGTTGAGGTTACCCGATTCATTAGGTGGCACGTGCCCTGGTGGCAATTACGATCGATGGTTTTGTCTACTGGGGGGCAGCATTACGTGCAGATGTATGGTCTACGTTTCACTTTTTTCTATATCCCCTCGGAGTTACTGTGACAAATCAATGTTCCCTGGATGGACCTATCTGCTCCTCGAGATTTCAGGGCTAACTTTGTTCTTGTTGATGCCCGACTCTCTTTTAGGCTTCTGGTTATGTGGAGGGACAGTTTTACTAGGCCTTTTGGAGCTGTTGAGTTTAGGATTTCTTGCCCTATGGCCGAGGTACATGTGAGGCGGATCTGGAACATAGTTCGGGACAGGGTTCTTGGTGTCCCCCATCAGATGCGTTGGTTCGAGTTTATGGATGAGACTCCCACTACTAATGCTATAGTGATCGGGTATGACATTATGGATCTGGCCAGGATCAAGCGTTCTGCTGAGGATGACCACATGCCACCCCCACTAGCTTAGGATGTTTCATACTTTTTGAAGGTTTTAGGGTAAAAAGATGTCTTAGGGTAATTTTTAAAATTCATTTTGTTTTTGTAAACTTGTTTTGTCGTTTTGAAAGAAAAGTATGAATGTAGGGTTTATTTTATTTTATAAAAATTAGATCGGGCCTAAAGTCACTTCTCAGGTTGCCTACGTTCTCCTTGTTCTTATATCTCAAATTTTGGTTGTGGGGCTCAGGTCTACGTAGTTCTTGGGTGTGTCGGCTTACGTCCTTATTGATAACATTTCTTCAAATGATCAAGATTAACTGGAGAGTTAAATTGTTGTCCATCTATATCTGTGAGTATGACTGCTCCCCCGGAGAGAATTTCTTTGACAATGTATGGCCCAGTCCATTTCTGTGCGAATTTACCCTTTGGTTCTCTGGCTAGTTCTCTTATTTCTTTTAGCACCAAATCATTTATCTGTATCCCTCTTGCTTTCACCCTCTGATTGAATGTTCTGGCTATTCTTTTCCGATACCCCTACTGATGATAGGCAACTTTCAGTCTTTTCTCATCGAGTAGTGCTAATTCTTCATAACATATTTGGACCCAGTCTAATTCAGGCACCGAGCTCTCTAGTATCACTTTTAGTGATGGAATTTCCATTTCAACTGGCAATACTGTTTCCATCCCATATGTTAACGAGAACAGTGTTGCATTTGTAGACACCCTTTCGGTAGTGCATTTGTAATACCTCGTACTTTAAATTATTTTAAATTGAATTATATTATCTTATTTATACTCATTTGAGTGATCATTTGGTGATTTGGGTGGTCCGAACCAATTTCGGTTAGTAAATAAGAAGTTTTGGTTATTCGCGATTCGTTAATTCTAGCTATCTTTGAGATATCATAATTTCTTCGTTATTTATCATAATAAGATTTTGTTTGTGTGGTGTCTAGGATTTGTGCCATTCTACAACTTTTGTGTTTTGGCCGAATTCCAATTCACACTCCTTGTGGGTCAAAATAAGAAGCAAAGTAGGCCTATTGCAAAATTCTGGTCATTCGGTAGCGCTTCGGCAGAGCGCTGTCTTCGGTGAATTTCTCGGAAAAATGTATCCATAATTTGGGAAAACTTCCTCTTAGGAAGCTGTATATCGTTGAATTAACTTTTCGTGGACATAAAGATCACCTCAATCGGAGTTCTGACCGAAAAGTTATGGCAAAAACAAAAATAGTGCTCTAAAGCCCAAAATTTATAGTACGAACCTATATGGCATTTTTGGCATACTAGTCCGACACCAAATTTTTGGAAAATCTGTGCTCTGTAGACTGGTATTCGGTATTTGGCCTATCGGTCTGCCAATTAGCTATTCCCACTTATTTAAGCTCGTTTTTAAGCTGTTTTTGGTCATTTTTCACCCCAACTTCATGACAAACATTTCCACACTCCTCTAGAGAGCTCTAGAGGGTTCTAAAGAGAGAAAGCAAGGGATTTCTATGCATCTATCCATCCAAATTGAAGAATCAAAGCTCCAAATCATTCAAACCCATCTCTAAGGTACTATTCATTATCTTCTCCCTTGATTTTCTTTTATAAAAGCTCAAGCATGAGCTTTGGCTACTTGGGTTGGGTTTATACATCATTGATTTAGGGATTTTGCTATGCTAGGAACGGGTTGACACGAGAGCTTGAGTATTTCACCGAACGGAGCTTCAGTTTGCATCTTTCTTCCTTCTTTTGGTCTACAAACTTGAGGTAGGGGTTATATCTTCTCTAAGCTTGATAATATGGTTTTATTTCAACAAGAAATGGATGATTATACATATATGAGATATATAAACCGCATGTCTCTTGTTATTAATTATACACGGATGATTTTATACATGTATGTTAGTATGTTGATCATGTTAGTTGATATTCATAAGTCATGCACCCTTGAGCTATTGGTTCATGATATGAAGCAAGATATACCAAATAAACTTGATTCTCACATAGTATGTGATATCTATGGGATGTCCCTCGGGTGTATATCAATTAAGTTGATATGATTGAACTAATAAATGATTTTGGTGTGCACTAGGGGACAAGTATGATGTTGATGAGGCTTATATGGCATATGTTGTTTCTAGCTTGCATTTAGAGCATATTGTGCACGCTTTCATCATTATTGTGTCAACCCGACATCTTGATGATCTCGTGGCAAGTTCGGAGCCTCTTTATGGCATATGGTGTGAAAATTATCTCTTGGGAGAACTATATCTCATATCCTTGTTGTGGATGGCTTTCTATGCTCTTGAGGCATTCTTGAACATGTGATTATCTCTCTTTGAAAGTTATTCATTCGTATGGGGACATATTCTCGGCTATGTTATATGGTGGGATGTTGCCCACAGTGATAAGTATCTATGGTTGGGCCTTCCGTTAGTAAAGGGGAATAATTGTGGTTAGTGCTTGTCGGTATGGAAAATAGGCAGGGCCTGGTGCCCTTGGATTGAAAAGCCCTAAACCTCCGGGGGGCCAGTAAGTCGTCGGCTGTCTAGGGCCAGCGGTGAGCAGTCCGAAAAGCTAGACAACGGCAAGGCACTAATGGTCTGGTTGATATGAAAATGATTTGTGTGTTGATATTGTGGACTATGGTCCAAATGTGGATTATCTGTTGGTATTCACCCGAGACGGAGATGCCATATTATGATTTCGATGGGGACAGTTGAGCCCATATTATAATCTCGATTTTGTGTCTCTTGAGGGCAGTCAGACCCATGTTATGAATGTTCACGTATTGATTTTCTGGTGAGGCGATCAAGCCCATGGCTATTGTTATAGTTGTGATTAAGTCCAGTTATATCTCCTGATACGGACTGGCTATGGTCTTGGGTAGGCAGACTCATATCATTTTTTTATCTCGGCTCATTCATATTCTGGTGATTCGACGTCATGGTTGACACAAAGGGAGATAACTTGCATATGCATGACCATGCATTATTTATGTGTGAAATCATGTTAGTTAATTGAACTGATGGGTATGGAGTAAATTATCATCAAATTGCATTATTTCATGGATCGATTGGTGAAGTATAAACTATTATCGAAATTAATGATTATGCTTTTCAAACACGTTATCCCCTATATTTCCCCCTACTGAGCTGTCATCTCACCCCATTTTCTAAAATAATACAGGTACACAGGGGACGTGTAATGTTAACAAGACGGCGGGTTCGGGATCGATATAGAAGGCTCTGATACGGATTCAATTTTGTTGTATATATGTTATTTCGGGAAGCCACGGCTAGCCCGAAGTATTATATATTATCTTAACTTAACTTAATTGGTTTGCATAGTGTTGAACTTACTTGATTGGTTTTGTGTATCGGCTGTAGGCACCTATGCATGTCTATGTACCGCACTATCATCACTAGTATGATTATGAAGTTGTTGTTTGACACATATGATATTACTGTTAGGATTTCTTTATGCATTTACATATATACTCATTTTAGTTAATCTAAAATGGGTTAGTAGCACTCTAGGTCTTAATTACAGGTGTTGTCCTGTAGATTAAGGTGGGGGTATTACAGCGGTACCCCCACAACGCATTGGTAGTTTATCGGCCCACTCTCGCCCACTTTTCACTATTTTACTGATTACATTCTTTAGGTTGTTATTTGCTGCTTCTACCGCGCCATTGGTCTGAGGTCTATAGGGGGATGATTTATGCCTCTGTATCCCATATTCTTCCATTATATCGTTGGCTTCCCCTTCAAAGTGGGTTCCATTATTGGACACTATCTCGTGTGGCACTCCATACTTGCAAAAGATGTTTCTTTGAATAAACTTTGCCACTTTCTTGGCATCAAGCTTTGCATATGATTCTGCTTCTACCCATTTTATGAAATAGTTGATTGCTACCAGTATGTATTCTTGCCCATTGCTTGACGGTGGTGATATTTTCCCAATGACATCTATTCCCCAAACTGAGAATGGCCAGGGTGCTGTCATAGCGTACAACTCTTTTGGAGGGAGCTTCTGAGATTTTGCATGAACCTGGCACATGTGATATTTTCTAACATGGTCATTACAGTCTTGTTGCATGGTGGTCCAGTAATACCCTTGTCGGACTATCTTGCGGGCAAAGGTGTGTCCACTCATGTGGGGTCTGCATTCTCCCCTATGTATCTCATCTATAACTGGTTGGAACTCTTCTTCTTTCAGGCATCTGAGATGTATCCCGTCGTGACTTCTTCTGTACAATTTTCCTGAACAAATAATGAATTGAGCTGCCAATCTTCGGAGTACTATTCAGGTTTTCTTGTCAGCACCCTCAGGGTATTTCCCTTCTTTTAAAACCCTCCAGATGTCATAATACCACGTTAATGGGTCTACCACTTCCTCTCCTTCGCACTTAAGGATGAGACAGTACGCAAGAATTTCCCTCTGTTTAATGGCTATTTATACTATTTATATATCTTTGGGTATTTCTACCATTGATGCCAGGGTTGCTAGTGCATCAGCAAAATTATTCTAGCAGCGAGGAACATGATGGAACTTAACCATTTTAAACTTGTTTACCACCTCTTGCAATCGGTCTAAATAAGGGATGATCTTTTCTTTCTTTGATCTTCCATTTTTGAAGTATCTGATGAATGCTTAGGGTCAAATCTCCAAATACCTGTATCTTTGTTACCCCCATCTCGAGTGTAATCGCTAACCCCACAATGCAAGTTTTGTATTTAGCAGTATTATTAGTGCAATCGAACTGTAGCTGAAAGGATAGTGGCAAGTGGACTTGATCAGGTGAGATCAATAGGATTCCTATCCTATAACCATTTTTGTTTGCAGCACTGTCAAAATATAACTTCCATTCACCCTCTGCTTCTACGAACATAACTGTTTAATCGCTTTCTAAGTGACATAAGTGATATCAAATTCTGACAGTAAGAATACCCACTTGGCCATGCGATTAGTTAACACCGGTTTTTCGAATAAGTACTTTAGCGGGTCCAATAGGGCTATGAGAGTGATGGAGAATACGAGCATATAATGGCATAGTTTTTGCATGGCCCATATTAACGCTGTGCATGATCTCCCCAATGGCGAATAATTCCTTTCATATGGCGATAACTTCTTGCTGATATAATAGATTGCCTGCTCTTTCCAGCTCTGAGCTATGTGTTGGGCTAACATGGCCCTTGCGGCAGTTTCATTAACCATGAGATATAACAATAAGGGAAGTCCCGGCTGTGGCAGAGCGAGGATTGGTGGATTGAACAAATATTCTTTGATCTTATCGAATGCAACCTGACACTGTTCATTCCATTGACCATCTGATGACTTTTGCAACAACTTGAATATGGGTTTGACATTTCTACGTGAGATGTGATATGAATCGGTTGATATACTGTAGCTTACCCAAAAACCCTCTGATTTCCTGTGACGCCCGTGTTTCCCATTTAAAGGCAACAACTTCCAGGAGTGGGCATCACGGATGCCGTCACTAACAACGGCGAAAAGTAAGTTGCTAAAGCAAAAATATAAGAAAATAAGGAAAATAATTCATCCAAGTACGTTTAATAGCACCGTCAATCCTCATCAACTTCCACTTTACAAAGTAGTTTATTCCGTTGCGCGGACAGTTGACAACGGTGTAAATTAGTTGTCAATGAAAGTTAAAGGAGCATTAAATGTACCTGTTCTCAAAATAAATAACGTGTCAACATAATTCAAGGAGAAACAAGCTTCAAATAATAAAATCAACATCATTACACAAAACCAGTCAAGTAGTCAAACTACAATAACTACAAGTTCACATGAAAGCATTACAGTGCCCAAAAGTACTTAATTATACAATAAACAAGGGGATACTATATATCCGAAATATAACTGTAGACACCCCAGTTTGCGACTCCCACAAGAACCCTTATATATATATTTAGTCATTCTCCATTTTTTAGCTTAAGTTTTGATTTTGGTAATTTGGCAATTTTTAGGCTTACTTTGCATTTATCTTGTTTTTGCCAACTTTTCATCCCACATTGGATGGGAGTGAAAAGTGACGCCTTGGGTTTCCTTATAAATAAGGGCCTAAGGCTTGTAGTTTAAAGAGAGCCAAATGAGAAGGATCATATAAGAGCTTTTTTAGCCATTGAACCCATAATTCTCATTAGTATAAGATTCTCCTACTCTTTTAGAGATGTCGAGAAATATGCTCTAGTTAATTTTATTAGGTTCTTAGAAAATAAGAATCTTTCCAATATAAAAGTTTATACCCAGAGTGTCAGTCATTGCCAACGCCGGAGGTCTGTCCACTTCTCTCGTATTTATATTATCGTCGGGAAAGTAATCTTTTGACCATTTCTTTTATTTAAGTTTATTATATGCATACTTGTCTTATTTTAATCAAGTTTATTATATATACTTGTTTGATTTTAGTTTATGATATGCATGCTTGTCTTTTTTTAATTAAGCTTATTATATGCGTACTTGTTTTAAGTTTGTTATATATGTGTCTTTATTTTATTAAAGTTATATTATATATAAGTACTTGTTTATTTTCTTGGAAGTATTATAAGTGAGTAGGGAGTTGGCTTGCTTGGGCCAACATAAACCGAAAGCAGTTACTTCCACTATCATCCGACCCTTTCTTTTAATTGAGTTTATTATATGCATATTTGTTTATTGTCTTAATTGAATTTATTATCAGCGTACTTGCTATTAATTAATTAATTAATTAAGGATTTATCTTCTATATTAGAAACTCCCATAGAAATCGCATCGAGTCCGGAACTCACCCACGCACTAGAGCACCCTACTAGATGGGTTTGTCGCACGACAAACTCAATGCAAATACAATTGTTGCACGACAAACCCATCTGTCGCACGACAAACCTTGTCATGTCGCGCGACAATCCCCCTCCCCCAAACACCAAACAACCACCTTCTGACACATCAGTCTGTCAGAACCATCACTTCAGCCGTTTGTCGCACGACATATGTATATGTCGCGCGACACTTGCCCTTTCTGGGAGAATGTCGTGCAATAATCTTCCCCGAGCAGTACAAATAGGCCAACACCCTCCTGGGTTCTAGGCAGCCATTCGCCACCACAGAGGACACGGTTCTGACACCGAAAATCCTAATTTCTCTCTTATATTTCTAATCTTTAAGCTTTTTGCAGAAACACATTTGATAACATTTATTTCTGCAAGAGTCTCGGATCTAATCTTGGAACCCAGAATGCCAGCTTCTAGAGTCAGTCTGCTAGAAATATTTCAAAGAGAAAAGCTTATATCCGCCGGAGGTCTTTTCTGCCGTATTATATTTTCTCTCTTTCATTCTTGTATATATCTCGTCGGGAAGGTAACCAAAGTCCCTTCTAATAATCAAATAATATATCTGCATACTAGTTTTATTGTACTTTTTTTAGTAATTATAGATTTGTTTAAATCTTATTTAAGTTTACTATATATACGTATTTGTTATCTTCGGAAGTACTATAAGTGAGTAGGGAGTTGGTTTGCTTGGGCCAACATAAACCGAAGCATTTACTTCCATTATTCTCGAAATTTAAGTTATTTTGTAGACTCTTTTTATCTGTTGTTCTGTCTACTTTCTAGCTGGATAAACTTATTGTTAAGTTATTGATATTATATCGTTTTCAAACAAAACAACTTGATAAAATCCTGATAAAATCATTTGTAAAACCAGAAGAAGTAAGACCATTTATCATCCGGCTAAAACCAAGTTTTCAAACCCGGACTGATAAAGCTTACTTAGGAATTAAATTCAGATATATTTTGTCTTCCATATAGACTATAATGAATCTAATATACTGTCCTCAAGAGTTCAATTTCATATCAAATCAATTTCGATGAGATCCGATATTTTCTATACTAAACCAAACGAGATAATTGATATTGTAATATGAGGAAATAATACCAAATCACTATCTTTTCAAAAAATAGATAAGATAAACTTCTATCACTAATAATCAGTTTTCGACCAAAACCAAAACATCGGATCACGGAATACAAGGTTTTCATCCCTTTCCCTGTTTTTTCCCAAAATCAAGTTTTCATGAGTTATTTTTAGAAAGCAGTAGAATATCAGTAAAAGCATCTAAGTTTTCGAACATAGAATAAACATATAAGACGACTAGAGACCGAAAGGGCGGAATTGGTGCTTAACACCTTCTCAATCCGTAACATTGTTCCCGAGCCCTATAGAATCCTGGTTTTATAGACAAACGTGTAAAGAAAGGCTTATATGTAGCCTTTCTTCTTACACAACTATTTTGTCCGTTTTCTCATAAAACGTACTGGCGACTCTGAACGAACCCTCTTGCATCTAGAAATAGAGTAGAAGGACACCTGATATGAATTATCAAGACATATAAGCAAATGGAACAACGGAATCCTTTCCGATGTTTCAAACCCCCAAAACCAGAGGTTGAGAACTTGGGGTCGCATTTGCGGATTCTCACAATAACAGGTCCAAAACTTAAGACCATGGCCTTTCTATAATGAAAGGCTCTAGTTTCAGAGGAATTCTAGGATTTCTCGCCCTTTCCCTTATCTGCTCTCCCCGTCCCGACCTTGGATGTACATGAGTGGGAAAAAGTGAACCAACCGGGCCCAGTGGGAACTATAGAGTTTGTATAAGAAAATACACCAAGACAATCACAGGCAACGTGTAGATACCATAGGAGAATGTAAATATAAATATTATATGTTTTGTAGTCTATAATATCATGCTAACACATCACATGGTCCTTGCCCAAATGAATAGGAAAAGCATTAATCCTATAGAAATCAAACAAAGAAATAGCAAAATATGTATGTATACTGACAGAGCACCCGTACCATGACTAGACTCTTCATCCCACCATGAACTACTATAACTACCATATGGGATTTAAGCGAAGTGTGCACACCGATCGCGATCTAAAGCCCCCAAGGTTGGGTCCCCTCGTGGACCACCTAGATGTGCAAGGTCTTGCCAAATAGGAGGGAGCCTGAAGCCTTCACCTTGCTTTACACATGCGTTGCAAATAAAAAGAGTCAAGATTAGAACACTCTTATCATTTATTTGTCAACTGTGAGGAGTTGTACCACATCGAGCCTTGCCATATATATATCTCCCAGATATTGACAAGTATGGCCGGAGGCTAACCAACCTCTGTCGTAGAAATTTACAACGAGATCAGCTCGTTGTGACTTTCCCCGGTACATCTCCCATGAAAAGCAACTCAAGAGGAAAGATATTCCCAATTTTTAAAATAATGAGTTTTTTAAAATTCGGGACAAGTAGGTAACCCAAGGAGCACATTGCTGCCTACCCTAAACTCCCACTGGGAATTCATTCAAGTTGTTGTTGACGTGTCTTTACAAACACCCGAAACTTGATTTTCATTGTTTTTCTTTCTCCGTGGTTTCTCTCGGCAGAAATGAATCACACCTTAGTCTTCCTTCATCTCCGCTATGTGATATATCTACAGTCCTACAATTTGGAAGGTTGGACCAACCGAGATTATACTGGAAGATTAGTAAGACCGAGCATATCCACAATGACGGAGGAACGTGAGAACCAAGAAATAGAGCAGAGCCTGGCCGAGGCATCAATAGTTCAACCAACCCTAGCCGAGATGCATCGTCTACTAATGACCGTCAGTAAGAATCTTGTAAGCCTAACTACAGAGCAACAAAGCACCCGAATTAGAATGGAAGAATTGTCAGCCAAACGAACTGCACCACCAGGGTTTGAACGACTATCACCGAATCAAGATCCGAATCAAGGGCAATCATCACAAGTATTCCCCCCAGTCCAAGGCACCAACCCACAGTAAACGTGTCCTATCCCAATGGGCCCCATTCAAACTGACCCCAATAACCAAAACCAATGGGCCCCAGACTTCGGCCCCACTTATCAGCAACAAGAGCCACCCATCATCTGGCCCCAACCCCAAGTCCAACCGTGTTTCGACCCTCAGTACCCGCAATGGCCACAAATTCCTGCACGACCTGTCCTACCACCAGCCCCGGTAGCCCCTCCCAATGAATACCCAAATATAAATCGACTTCGAGCAGTATATGCAGAATCAGTCATAGCTCGGGAACAGCCCGGCGAGATATCAAAAGAGAATGAAGAAATGAAGAAATTGAAGGAATAGATGAGGGTCCTGCAGAAAGGAGTTTCTCTAATAAAAGGGGTAGACGAGATTGCGAACATAAATGCCTTCTCTCTCTACCCTAAAGCAAGATTACCCCCGGGGTTCAAGCTCCCCTCTTATCCGTACCAGCAAAACCCCTTTCAGCAGCAACAACCCCAATTGATGTGGCCTATACAAGCCAAAGCCTCCAATACATATCAACCCAAGAAAAATAGAAAATTCAGTAACCTCCCCACAACCTTAACCAAAAGTCTTGAACTGCTACGAAATGCAGGCCTAGTTACTCCACTCAAACCTCGTCCTCCACCAAATCCCGTCCCTTTTTCCTGGAGGATGAATGAGAACTGTTTATACCACCAAGTTGTGGGCCATGACATAGATAAATTTTTAGCCCTCCGACACCGCATCCAAGATCTAATCGAAAAAGGAACAATCCCCACACCAGGCGAACCAAATATGGCCAACAACCCGCTAAAGTGAGTTAGCATCGCTAAATGAAAAACGGTGGAAGGCCGTGTATCGTCATCATAGGGCCTTTAAAATTGAAAAGTGAAGACTCGGGGTATTTGTAAGGACAATATAGTTTTAAGAAAGGTTAGAGAAGTCGACAAGAGATCCGAGAAGAAAGTTCAGAACTGGGCCGTACATCGTTAAAAAAATCAACACAAGGGGAGCCGTAATAATCGCAGATATAGATGGTCAGACGCTACATTCAAGAAATATTATTATTAAAGCAATAGCATGTATAATCCAGAACTATGTAAACTTGAGCCCCAACTCACTTCTGTTTGTAAAGGAAACACCACGGGGAACGTAGGCAACCTGAGAAGTTGCTTCAGGCCCGGTTTTATTATAAAAACTTTTTTTGTTTCATAAAGAGAACAAATTTTTTTCAACCTTTATAACAGTGGTTCAAAACACCAAAAGTCAGTACATTTGCTATCTAGCACCGCATTTTAGCCTTGGAAAGAGGCCACATCGGATCCTCAGCCACAAGTACAACTCGGGCTTCATCCGTGATTTAATATACCAAGACAACACTTGACTCAGAGAGCTCTGAGCCCACGAACTGAAACCATTACATTAGATAAAAAAATGATAGCCAGATCTTCCTCCACCAATCGCCAGATTGAACAAATGATGTTAGCCTGGAGGGGCTAAGAAAACACCAAACCGTGCATAGTTGAATTGCTGAATCAGCCGTCTATGCCACATACACTCCACAGATAGAGAAGTATGGAGAGTGACAAACTTGAGTCCCGAGGGTACCAGGGCATCTCGAGCTTTGATAGAAGAAAAGTCAACATTTGTATAGTAAAAGGACTTTGTTTCTACAGAGATAAAAGATTAAGTGTTAGGATAAAGGAAGGAAGAGAGGTGTATTTATCGAAGAAATTGTGCACCTGTACTTATTATTTGTCATGTAACAAGCCTTGCCACAAATACATTTCTCCAACATACGGGTTCATTTCTGCCAAAAAAATCATTTTTTTGCGCTACTCACTTAATTCCTGTCACTTTTGCAGGGGCCTGATGGTCATTTTTATTACGTCATTATAGGCATATTTTACACCAGCATGATTAATTGCGTATTTTCTTACTACACATGGGGGTACTTTTTATGAGTAAGAAACCTAAGTTTATTCTTTGTATATATGCGAGATATGTAGATAAAAGAGAATTTTATGTGATCAATGAAACCCGAGCATATGAGAGATGTATAGATAAGAGGATATTTTCATTTATAAACATGAGGGTACTTTAGTGTAATTATGTGAGTTATATAATAAGAGGGTAAAATTATGTAATTTTCAAAACCTGAGGGTATTTTTTGTATGAGTATATAAGAGGGTAATTTTGTGTGAAATAATAAAACCTGAGGGTATTTTTATGAGAGATAAGATAAAAGATGAGGGTACTTTAATAAGAGGGTGATTTTTATGTAAACCTGAGGGTACTTTTGTGTAAATTATGTGAGTTATAAGAGGGTAAAATTATGTAATTTCTAAAAATCTGAGAGTACTTTGGGTAATTACGAGAGTTATGAGATTTATAGGGTAAAATTATGAAATTTCTAAAAACTTGAGAGTACTTTGGGTAATTACGAGAGTTTTGAGATTTATAGGATAAAATTATGTAATTTCTAAAAACCTGAGAGTACTTTGGGTAATTACGAGAGTTATGGGATTTATAAGATAAAATTATGTAATTTTTAAAAACCTGAGGGTACTTTGGGTAATTACGAGAGTTATGAGATTTATCAGATAAAATTATGTAATTTTTAAAACCTGAGGGTACTTTGGGTAATTACGAGAGTTATGGGATTTATAGGATAAAATTATGTAATTTCTAAAAACCTTAGGGTACTTTGGGTAATTACAAGAGTTATGAGATTTATAGGATAAAATTATGTAATTTTCAAAAACCTTAGGGTACTTTGGGTAATTATGAGAGTTATAGGATTTTTAGAGTAAATTATTTATTAACCTAAGTGCATACTTTATGAGAGTTTTTAAGATTTGAAAGGTAAAAGTATGTAAGTTCCAAAAATCAGATGTTACTGTTGAGATGATTATGTGAATTAATGAATGTTTGTTTAAATGTGCAGAAAACTACGAATCAAGATCAACAAAACAGCATGGGAAGTATCCTTAAGCCTACAAGTAGTATTTTTTTATATCAAAAGTTATCAACAAAAAGCATGCTCAAACACCACTTCACTAGTACATGCATAACATACATTATCTTTCAATAGATCACCAAACACAAGCATGCACATTCTTAGCGCATACCACATCCTATTAGACCACACCGCAGTCACGATCTACCCTATCATCCTTCTCATTAGCATGGGAACTACATCGAAGAACACCCTCAGCATCCATATACAGGAAAACTCGAGAAATGAGAAGTTAGAGAAAGAATAAGAGAATGAGAAGAAAAGAGCCCGCTTGTGGGACAAAACCTACTCCATTGAACTATCGCATGACCAATCATATCTCAAACTTGGCATTTTTCGGTAGGGGAACTTCAAGGTAGTTTTTCTTGACTTTTGTGCAGAAAAAACACACACTCGCACGATAATATCGAATGCAGAATTCTAAGTCGTTTCTTCAAAAATCGCAAGAGCAAAAACAGCCTACAAATAAATCCCTGATCTCCAGAAGACTGAAAACCGGCAATGAGGATGAGAAAATATTAGATAAGACGGGAAAAGAAAATTTTGAAAGAGTAGAAAAGAGAAATAATCCCGCATGAGCGCCCAGAGCGAGCGAGAGAAACAAAATTGTGTAGAGTCTAGGCCAAAACGGCTCAGGGCTTTGTCTTGGGTGAGTAAGGCTCCTGATCACGCCAAAACGAGAAAAGAAGCTCCTGGACAAAAATATAAAAGATAGGAAAAGCTTCCCCGAATGAGGGAGAAATAAGGACATCAAAAAACAGAGAACGATGTGGGTCTACGAAAATGCCTCAAAATAGCCAATGAACATCAAAGAGATCAGAGACTTCTTCAAAAAAGATTTTTTTCTCAGCTTGATAAATAAAAAACGACTTAGAAAAAAGCAAACGGTTGAATCATTGTTACGCACGAAGTACAAGAATCGAGAAAATCCATCATGAAAACCCCTCTTTCAGAATAAAATAACTTACAAAACAAGTTTTCAAAAGTTTCCCAGAGAAAACAAAACTTTTAGAATGGGTATATAAACTCCCAAATGAGCTCTTTTTTCCTCAGAGAACTCTCTCTTTAGCTTCTCATCAGTTGCTACTACAGAGAACCATAAGCCCTCTGTAGAAGCAATCCAATCATTAAGCCCTTTTTAGGCGAAAGTCCTTTCCGGAGGCAATCCATTCACATAAGCCCTCTCTACAGGCAAAACATCACTCACAAGTCATTTCTAAAGGCACAAGCCCTCTCTGGAGGCAATCCATTCACATAAGCCCTCTCTAGAGACAATCCATTCACATAAGCCCTCTGTGGAGGCAATCCAACCACTTAAGCCCCTTTTAGGTGAAAGTCCTTTTCGGAGGCAATCCATTCACATAAGCCCTCTCTATTGGCAAAACATTACTCACAAGTCCCTTCTACAGGCACAAGCCCTCTCCGAAGGCAATCCATTCACATAAGCCCTATGTGGAGGCAATCCAACCATTTAAGCCCTTTTTAGGCGAAAGACCTTTCCGGAGGCAATCCATTCACATAAGCCTTTTGCGGAGGCAAAACATCACTCACAAGCCCTTTCTACAGGCACAAGCCCTCTCCGGAGGCAATCCATTCACATGAGTCCTTTCTACACGCAAAACATCACTCACAAGTCCTTTTTATAGGTACATGCCCCTCCAGAGGCAATCAATTCACATAAGCCCTTTCTACAGGCAAAACATCACTCATAAGTCCTTTTTATAGGAACAAACACTAAGCCCTCTTCGGAGGCAGTATAAGTCCTTTTCATAGGAACAAACACTAAGTCCTCACTAGAGGCAAATCACAAAGCACAAGCCCTCGCCAGAGGCAAAACCCTGACAAAGCCCTCCTTAGAGGTAGCTCTTTTTCTTTCTTTATTTTTACAGATCAAGTCCCCCAGAGAGGCAAGTAGAGCAATAGTAGTCCTCCCATCTAAGGCAAAAAGAGCAAGTCCTCCCAGAAAGGTAAGTGGAGCAATGGTAGTCCTCCCACCTGAGGCGAGAAGATCAAGACCTCTTAGAGGGGCAGTGGAACAATGGTAGTCCTCCCATCTGAGGCGAGAAGAGCAAGTCCTCCTAGAGAGGCAGTGGAGCAATGGTAGTCTTCCCATCTGAGGCAAGTGGAGCAATGGTAGTCCTCCCACCTGAGGCAAGAAGATCAAGACCTCCTAGAGGGGCTTTGGAGTAAGGGTAGTCTTCCCATTTGAGGCGAGTGGAGCAATGGTAGTCCACCCATCTGAGGCAAGTGGAGCAAATCAAGCCCTCTAGAGAGGTAACGAGGTAACAAAAGCCCTCTTCAGAGGCAGTGTAAGTCCTTTATACAGGCACAAGCCTTCTCTAGAGGGAAACCAACACAAGCCCTCTTCGGAGGCACTCATAAACACTTCTACATGCATGCAAGCAAGGAGCTTGAGTCGAGAGGTTCTGTAGACACCCCAATTTGCGGCCCCCACAAGAACCCTTATATATATATTTAGTCATTCTCCATTTTTTAGTATAAGTTTTGATTTTGGTAGTTAGGAATTTTTAGGCTTATTTTGCATTTTTCTTGTTTTTGCCCACTTTTCATCCCACATTGGATGGGAGAGAAAAGTGAGGCATCGGGTTTCCTTATAAATAAGGGCCTAAGGCTTGTAGTTTAAAGAGAGCCAAATGAGAATGATCATATAAGAGCTTTTTTAGCCATTGAACCCATAATTCTCATTAGTATAAGATTTTCCTACTCTTTTAGAGATGTCGAGAATTATGCTCTAGTTAATTTTATTAGGTTCTTAGAAAATAAGAATCTTTCCAATATAAAAGTTTATACCCAGAGTGTCAGTCCGCTTCTCTCGTATTTATATTATAGTCGGGAAGGTAATCTTTTGACCATTTCTTTGATTTAAGTTTATTATATGCATACTTGTCTTATTTTAATCAAGTTTATTATATATACTTGTTTGATTTTAGTTTATGATATGCATGCTTGTCTTATTTTAATTAACCTTATTATATGCGTACTTGTTTTAAGTTTGTTATATATGTGTGTCAGAATCTGCAAATGCGACCCCCGGTCTCGTCCCCGTTCGTTGGGCGTCTGAAACGTCGGAAAGCATCTCGTCGATCCATTTGCTTGGAGTGTTTTGATAATTCATATCGGGTGTCCCTATGTCTATTTTAGATGCAAAGGGGTTCGTTCAGAGTCGCCAGTATGTTTTACGAGAAAACGGACAAAACAGTTGTGTAAGAGGAAAGGCTACAGATAAGCCTTTCTTTATACGTTTGTTTACGAAACCAGGATTCTATAGGGTTCGGGAACTATATTACGGTTTGGGAAGGTGTTAAGCACCCATTCCGCCCTTTCGGTCTCTAGTAGACTTATATGTTTATTTTATGTTGAAGAACTTGGATGCTTTTACTGATAGTCTACTACTTCTCGAATAAAAACCCTAATTTTTAGGGAAAGCGGGAAAGGGTATGAAAAGCCTTTGTGTTCTGAGATCCGATGTTTTTATTATTGAAAGACGTAAATATAAATGACGGATTTCTTGTGTTGTAATTACTTTCGTAAAAGTTCGGATTTATATCGGGACTGATTTAATATGGAACTAGAACTCTTTGAGGAGAGTTTTATCAGACACGTCGTAGTCTATAGAAGAGACAGGATATGTTGATTTTAGTTCCTAGTAAGTCTTATCAGTCCGGGTTTTGAAAACAAAATTTTATCCGGATGGTGATATGCTTACTCTTCTGGTTTTGCAAATAGTTTTATCAGGGTCTTTTGTTTTGAAAACGGTAGACTGCTTTGTAACTTGGCAATAAGTTTATTCAAATAAAACGTGGACAAAACTACAGAAATAAAACAAGTACACAGATAAACCTGATTTTCGAGCGCGTAAGGAATCTAGCACAACCAAGTCTACAATAAAACTAATATACAAATATCTTATTTAATTACTAGAAGAGACTTTATTTACCTTCCCGACGAGAATAGTAATAAGAAAGAGAATATAATACGGCAGAGAGATCTCCGGCGATAATAATCTTCTCATTCTTCAGATATTTTCGAGAATTCGATTCCAGAAACGGGACACGTCGAGTGTCGAGAATAGATTCGATAATTCTTCGGAAATAAGACGATACTCGAGAAAAATGCTTGCGAAAGATCCAAAAATCAGATCATAAACTTCGCTGCCAAACTGCTCTAAAACTGCTGTTTTTTGCTCTGTTTTTGGTGTTTTGTTGCTGTCCAACCTTTTGTTCTAGAACCCATGGGGGTGCTGGCCTATTTATCGTGATGAAAAGGTGTATGTCGCGAGACATTTTGGTGTATGCCGCGCGACAATATACTTTAATGATGATTCTGACTCACTAATGAGTCAGAAAGTGGAGTGATGGAGTGATTGTCACGTGACATGTCCCTGTAAAGGGGATTGTCGCGCGACATACTTCTTTTAATGATGATTCTGACTCACTGATGACTCAGAAAGTGGACTGGTGGGGTGATTGTCGCGGGACATGTCCCTGTAAAGTGGGATTGTCGCGCGACATACTTGAATGTCATGCGACATTTCCATTAAAAATAGGTTTGCTTGGCCAACAAACGCTTCCGGGGCAGTCTCGGGTGTTCGGGTGGGTCCTGGACTCCAGAAACAGCTGTTCTCGAAGGTCGTTAGGGTTCTTGCGGGGGTCACGGATCGGGGTGTCTACAATGTGTCTTTATTTTATTAAAGTTTATTATATATAAGTACTTGTTTATTTTCTTGGAAGTATTATAAGTGAGTAGGGAGTTGTCTTGCTTGGCCAACATAAATCGTAAGCATTTACTTCCACTATCATCCGACCCTTTCTTTTAATTGAGTTTATTATATGCATATTTGTTTATTGTCTTAATTGAGTTTATTATCTGTGTACTTGCTATTAATTAATTAATTAAGGATTTATCTTCTATATTAGAAATTCCCATAGAATTCGCATCGTGTCCGGAACTCACCCATGCACTAGAGCACCTTACCAAATGGGTTTGTCGCATGACAAACCCAATGCAAATACAATTGTCGCACGACAAACCCATCTGTCGCACGACAAACCTTGACATGTCGGTTGACAATCCCCCTCAAACACCGAACAACCACTTTCTGACACATCAGTCGGTCAGAAACATCACATCAGCCGTTTGTTGCACGACATATGTATATGTCGCGCGACACTTACCCTTTCTGGGAGAATGTTGTGCAATAATCTTTCCTGAGCAGTATAAATAGGCCAACACCCCCATGGGTTCTAGGCAGCATTCCCCACCACAGAGGACACGGTTCTGACACCGAAAATCCTTATTTCTAATCTTTAAGCCTTTTTCAGAAGCACATTTGATAAAATTTGTTTCTGCAAGAGTCTCGGATCTAATCTTGGAACCCAGAATGCCATCTTCTAGAGTCAGTTTGCTAGAAATATTTCAAAGAGAAAAGCTTATATCCGCTAGAGGTCTTCTCTGCCGTATTATATTTTCTCTCTTTCATTCTTGTATATATCTCATCGGGAAGGTAACCCAAGTCTCTTCTAGTAATCAAATAATGTATCTGCATACTAGTTTTATTGTACTTTATTTAGTAATTATAGATTTGTTTAAATCTTATTTAAGTTTACTATATATACGTATTTGTTATCTTCGGAAGTACTATAAGTGAGTAGGGAGTTGGCTTGCTTGGGCCAACATAAACCGAAGCATTTACTTCCATTATTCTCGAAATTTAAGTTGTTTTGTAGACTCTTTTTATCTGTTGTTATGTCCACTTTCTAGCTGGATAAACTTATTGTTAAGTTATTGATATTGTATCCTTTTCAAACAAAACAACTTGATAAAATCCTGATAAAGTCATTTGTAAAACCAGAAGAACTAAGACCATTTATCATCCGGCTAAAACCAAGTTTTCAAAACCTGGACTGATAAAGCTTACTTAGGAATTAAATTCAGATATATTTTGTTTTCCATATAGACTATAATGAATCTGATATACTCTCCTCAAGAGTTCAATTTCATATCAAATCAATTCCGATGAGTTCCGATATTTTCTAAATTAAACCAAAAGAGATAATTGATATTGTTATATGAGAAAATAATAGCAAATCACTATCTTTTCAAAAAATAGATAGGATAAACTTCTGTCACTAATAATCATTTTTTGACCAAAACCAAAACATTGGATCACGGAATACAAGGTTTTCATCCCTTTCCCCGTTTTTTCCCAAAATCCAGTTTTCATGAGTTATTTCTAGAAAGCAGTAGAATATCATTAAAAGAAACTAAGTTTTTTAACATAGAATAAACATATAAGACCACTAGAGACCGAAAGGGAGGAATGGGTGCTTAATACCTAATCCGTAACATAGTTCTCGAACCCTATAGAATCCTAGTTTTGTAGACAAACATGTAAAGAAAGGCTTATATGTAGCCTTTGTTCTTACACAACTATTTTGTCCGTTTTCTCATAAAACGTACTGGCGACTCTGAACGAACCCTCTTGCATATAGAAATAGGGTAGAAGGACACCTGATATGAATTATCAACACATAGAAGCAAATGGAACAACGGAATCCTTTCCGATGTTTCAAACCCCCAAAACCAGAGGTTGAGAACCTGGGGTCGCATTTGCGGATTCTCATAATAACAGGTCCAAAACTTAAGACCATGGCCTTTATGTAATGAAAGGCTCTTGTATTAGAGGAATTATAGGATTTCTCGCCTTTTCCCTTATCTGCTCTCCTCGTCCCGACCTTGGATGTACCTGAGTGGGAAAAAGTGAGCCAACCGGGCCCTGTGGGAACTATAGAGTTTGTATAAGAAAATACACCTAGACAATCACAGGCAACGTGTAGATACTATAAGAGAATGTAAATATAAATATTATATGTTTTGTAGTCTATAATATCATGCTAACACATCACTTGGTCCTCGCTCAAATGAATAGTAAAATCATTAATCCTATAGAAATCAAACGAAGAAATAGCAAAATATGTATGTATACTGACAGAGCACCCGTACCATGACTAGACTCATCATCCCACCGTGAACTACTATAACTATCATCTGGGATTTAAGTGAAGTGTGCACACCGATTGCGATCTAAAGCCCCCAAGGCTAGAGTATGCAGCCCCCAAGGCTAGGTCCCCATGTGGACCACCTAGATGTGCAAGGTATGCCGCCTTAGCGGGGTCCCCCTAGCTTGACCATATCCAAATATACATCGTCTATCCGGTATCAAGTGGTGCCGGCTATCAGTACCATAAATCCAACACAACTCCAAATCATATATCCAAACTAGTACGTATATGATCCATGTAATATTAGGTTCAAATCAAGTATACAATCTCATTTCCAAACCATAATAATATATGTATAACCATATAATAGAGTATACGCGCATACGCACTAGTGGATAATAACCAGGGCTTGTGGTATACTAGCATATGAAGAGATTCGTTCACATAAACATAGAATTACGACAATAACCGGCATAAATCAAAGAAACTAGCAATGAATCTCAAACCCATACCCCATGTATGCATATCCACAAGTTTTACATGAAAAATCCCCAAATTTGTATATAAACGAATATGCAACACATAAATATTTGAAATAAGGTTTATATACTAGTATCCCCACCTCAATTAAGCCAAATCTTCAAGGTTTGAGTGGTGAATTTGAGCCACAATTAAGGAATCTCGAAATCCCTACAAGCTTGGAGCTCTAGCCATGGTGAAGATGATAATGGAGAAGAAGAACATGGTGGTGATGATAATATATGAGAGCTAACTTGATTCTATAGGAATCTCCTTCAAAAATTGATGTTTTCTACCTCTAAGATCATCTCTATAATGGTGGAGGAGGATAGGGCATGAATGAGGGAGAAGGGGGGGTTTGGATTGGGTTAAAAATGGAGTCAATGGCTTAAAAACATGATTTTGACGAGTTCTTCAGGCCATCAGTCGACTAATGGCTTCCCCTCAGTCGACTGATAATGCCCACTGCTAGGTCACTAGGTAGTTCAGTCACTTCGCGCGTCGTTTCGGTCCTCAAGATGTGAGAATTGGGTTTTAGCCAAAACAAGAAAGTTTAAGGTTATCGAATTACCTTTTCAATGGCCCAAATAGGGACTGATTTGGACTTTGGATGAGAAAGTTATGCTTTCCCAAGTCATAAAGGTCATTTTTTCCAGTGAATCGCCGAATTTCACCCGGACCACTTGGAATAGGTTATAACTTAATAAAGGAGTGTAATCATGTATATATGAAGTGTGGAAAATGTATAACTCACAAAAGTACTATTTGAACTCATATTAGTTCACCCGAATCCAAAAATGCTTATAAAGGAATTGTAAAGTGTGCGTTACATTTCCTTTTCGGTACGTGGTATGGGCATTTCTTAGATTGATTTTACTTTGTCTGGGTCTACCTCGATTCCTTTCTTGCTAACCATATACCCCAACAATTTGCCTTTGGTTACCCCGAATATGCATTTCTGTGGATTTAACTTCATCTAGAATTTCCTGAGCCTATCAAAGAAGGCCTTGAGGGCGAGAAGATGCCCTTCCATCTCTTTAGACTTAATGATCGTGTCATCCACATATACTTCTACCTCCTTATGGATCATATCATGGAACAAGGTGGTTGCATCCCTTTGGTATGTTGCCCTGGTATTATTTAATCCGAATGGCATAGTTGTATAATAGTAGGTTCCCCATGGAGTTATGAAGGCAGTCTTATCCTGGTGGTTGGGGTGCATTTTTATCTGATTGTAACCAACAAACCCATCAATAAATGACTTCAGGGAGTGGTTGGTGGTGTTATCCACAATGAGATCAATATTAGGCAATGACAAGTCATCTTTCGGGCAAGCCTTGTTCAAATCTCGATAATCTACACACACCCTTACCTTCCCATTTGGCTTCGGCACTGGCACCACATTAGCCATCCATGTCGGATAATCTAATACTCGATTAAACCCCACTTTCAGCTGTTTCTCTATTTCTTCCTTAACTTTGAGTGACCATTATAGTATCAACTTTCTGAGTTTCTGTTTGACTGGCCGGCATTCTAGCTTAGTGTGGATTTCATGCATTACTATATCCGTGCTCAATCCCGACATGTCTGCATAGGATCAAGCAAAGACATTGGCATATTCTTTTAATAGCTGATGTAAGTCTTTACCCTCGGCTTTGCTCAATTCAGCCTCGATCTTTACTTCTTTCCTATCTTCATCGGTCCCTAGGTTAATTGTAATAGTTTCACCCTCCTCGATTTGGTTTCTCTGTTTGTGTTTTTCTGGGATATCATTCATGGATTCGATTTTTGCTGAGGTAATATGAGACACGTTTGGATACTAAGGAATTGATACTATCTTATTAATGACAATACTATAAAAAACATAAAAAAAATCTCCTAAAAGTTCATAATCTCTTATTCTACCTACAATTTTATCCTTTACAATTTCACTCCCTTTCTCACTCAAATTTCCCACCTCTTTAACCGGACGGATCAGGTATTTGCTTTTCCTTAATAATTGCCATGATTTGTGTCTCTTCAACGAACAGATTCTACATCATGCTTGCTATATCTTCCAACTCATTTGTCTCATCCTGTAGCTTTATGTCATGACCCCAACCCTCGGTATTCTGCAACTGGCTTTCTTTGTAGTATAGATCTTCAATATAAAAGATTTCAAAACCCGGCACTCTGTTACCTTCTAAATTGACCATTGGTTCTTAGAAACCACAAAATGGAAAATCTTCCCCCTCTTTTACAAAATACCCATTGAGAGAGGTATTGATCATTTTGCAACCCAAATCATCCACAATTTCACCTTATGTGTCGCATGGGAAACCCAACTCGGCACATTTTGTTCCTTGCATATAGGGATCGATCAGCTCAGCTATCCCGACATGTCTATCCCCCAATCCTCGGCCTGTCATATGACCCATGGTATGCATCATTGCTACTACTTGCTCATTCAAAAACGGTACTATTTCGGGTGGTAGGTATGTGATCTTCTGTGTGGTCAAGGCCTGTACCCTCGGTTCATATTAGAAACCCCCCAATTGTATATCTTGGCTTCCTATGCCTAAGACTGGCATGTCTTTAGGCATTATGGTTTTGTCACAATCACCATGTATCACAATAATTTCATCTCCTACCAGGATCTTGATTTTCTGGTGCAAAGAGGACGGTAGTGCTCCCACAACATGTATCCAGGCATGCCCAAGTAGAAGGTTAACGCTTGATGGTATGTCGATGACCTAAAATTCCACTGGGAACTCGATTAGTCCAATTAACAAGCTCAATTCCACATACCCCAAAATGGACCTTTTGGTATTGTCATAGGCCCGTATTATCAATGGTGATTCTTCCAGGCTATCTTCATCGAGTCCCAAAGCCTTGAAGATTTTGAGTGGGTAGACATTTATGGTTGCCCGTTATCAATAAGCACTTTTGGAACTGTCCTTCCCTTAGTTTCAACAGATATATGGAGAGTCTGGTCATGATTTCTCCATAAAGGCGACAGGTCTTCATCTGAAAAAGACAAATTGTTCTATAGACCCAGAGTCCTAATCATGGCTGTTAACTGTTCTAGAGTTAATTCTATAGG
Organism: Lonicera japonica; assembly: GCA_021464415.1. Taxonomy (NCBI): domain Eukaryota; kingdom Viridiplantae; phylum Streptophyta; class Magnoliopsida; order Dipsacales; family Caprifoliaceae; genus Lonicera; species Lonicera japonica. The sequence goes on along the minus strand of CM038463.1, from coordinate 34,802,818 downwards.
GACTATGGCTTCATCATGAGCTTAAAGAAGGCTTCTCGATGGGGTTTAGAAGATACTAATAACCCCAAATGGAGATTTGAGCTTGCGTTTTCTTTAGTTATTCAACAACTTGGCTCTTTTCGGGCTGAGCTACTTCCTTCTTGCCTTCTTCCTTTCCCTTTTCTTGGGTTTGATAAACCTTCCCTGATGAGGTGAGCTATTGTATCCATTTAGCCAAATTTTCCTTCTCGGCTATATCAGATTCTGCAACTATCTTTGACCAGTCAAAGCTGATCGTATCAACGTGTGCTCTAGTGATCTTTCTTTAAATGGACCACTTCCTACTGGGTGTATCTTTCTTAATCTTTACTTTTCTTTCTTGAAAACCGAAACCTTACCGGTGTAGTTGGGTTTTGACAACAATGGGTTCGGCCATGCCCTGATTATTCTTGCCTAGCCCCTGTCCGGGCAGTATTTTCATTTCTTGCATCCACTTGCTAAAGCGAGAATCATACGCTGGTTCCTTTGCAACTTGCAGAGTTTCTTTCATCATATCTCGGAATATGATTTCTAAGTTTTCTTCCTCCTCCTTTACCTAGCCCTGGCCTACATAGCCTTCAACGCGGTAAATTATTACAGCCTTTCCTCCGTTCTCCCTTATTTGCTTAATCAAGGAAATGGGATCGTATTCTTCTTTTTCAACAAATACGGCATTGATGACCCCTCCATGGTTATGGAGCGGATTCTTCACAACATTTGGTGGCTCTGGGTCAAGGATTCTTCCCGACTCGATTAGATCCTGGATGGTGTGTCTTAGGGCCATGAATCGGTCAGTGCTGTGTCCTGGGCCTTGGTGATATTCGCAATGTTCATTGGCCCTCCAACCATTAGGGAGTGGCTTGGGGGGAGCTCGGGGGGCCAGTGGTGTGAGAATCCACAAATGTGACCCCTGAGTCTCGTTCCCATGGGTGGGGGGTCTGAAACATCGGAAAGAATTCCATTGTTCCGTTTACTTCTATGGTGTTAATAATTCATATCGGGTGTCCCTCTATCCTATTTCTAGATGCAAGAGGGTTTGTTCAGAGTCGCCAATATGTTTTACGGGAAAACGGACAAAATAGTTGTGTAAGAGGAAAGGCTACATATAAGCCTTTCTTTACACGTTTGTCTACAAAACCAGGATTCTATAAAGTTCGAAAACTATGTTACGGATTGGAAAGGTGTTAAGCACCTGTTCCGCCTTTTCTGTCTCTAGTGGTCTTTTATATGTTCATTCTATGTTGAAAAACTTGGATGCTTTTACTGAGAGTCTACTACTTCCAAAATGAAAAACCCTTAATTTTGGGAAAAACAAGAAAAAGGATGAAAACCTTTGTGTTTTGAGATCCGATGTTTTGTTTTGAAAGATGCAAAATGCAAATGACAAAACCTTTTATTTAAGAAAGAGTTTCCCATATTATTTCCTCAGGCAATAATGTCGGTTTTCTCGGATTTTGATTACATTGAAAAAGTTCAGACCTTGTATCGGGACTGATTTAGTATTGAATTAGAACTCTTTGAGGAGAGTTTTATCAGACACGTCGTAGTCTATGGAAAAGATGGGATATGCCGATTTTTAATTCCTAAGTATGTTTTATCAGTCTGGATTTTGAAAACAAAATTTTATCCGGATGATAATGTACCTACTTTTCTAGTTTTGCAAATAATTTTATCGAGGATTTTGTTTTGAAAATAGTAGACTATTTTATAACTTGGCAATAAGTTTATTCAAATAAAACATGGACATAACAACAAAGGTAAAACAAGTACACAGATATCTAATTTTTAAATACTATAAGAGACTTTCTTTACCTTCCCAACAAGAATAATAAGAAAGAAAATATAATATGGCAGAGAGATCTCTGGCGATAATAATCTTTTCCTTCTTCAGATATTTCTGAGAATTCAATTCCAGAAGCGGGACACATCGAGTGTCGAGAATAGATTCGATAATTCTTCAAAAATAAAACGATCGTAGAAAATACTTGATAGAAGACCAGAAAATCAGATATAAACTCAGAATTCTTAAATCCCAAGTTGTTGTCCTTTAACCCTTAGGGGTGTTAGCCTATTTATAGTGCTGGGGAGAGATTGTCGCGCAACATTTCCCTAGAAGAGGCAAGTGTCGCGCGACATGTTGGACAATGACACACAAAAAACGGCTGAAGTGATCCTACTGACAGACTGATTTGTCAGGAAGTGGTTGATCAGTGTTCGGGGAACTTGTTGCGCGATATAAGAGAGATTGTCGCGCGACATACTGGTTTGTCGCATGATAATCCCTCTTAAAAAAAGGTTTGTTTGTCCAACAAACCCTTTCGGGGTAGTTTCGGGTGCTCGTGTGGGTCCCGGACTCCAAAAATTGTACTTCTCAATAGTCGTTAGGGTTCTTGCGGGGATCACGGATCGGGGTATCTACAGACCCTCTCGACTCAAGCTCCTTGCTGGCAAGGAATTGAGGTGACTGGAAGAGACCGTGGTCCATGGCTCCTACAAGAACTTTAAGGAAGTGCGCATATGCAAAAGTGTTTGTGAATGCCTCCGGAGAGGGCTTGTGTGAGGTTTTGCCTCTAGAGAGGGCTTTTGTTACCTCGTTGCCTCTTTCGAGGGCTTTTTATTTGCTCCACTTGCCTCAGATGGGAGGACTACCATTCCTCCACTCACCTCAGATGGGAGGACTACCATTGCTCTACTCACCTCAGATGAGAGGACTACCATTGCTTCACTTTGCCTCTTTGGGAGGGCTTTTGATCTTCTTGCCTCATGTGGGAGGACTACCATTACTCCACTTTGCCTTTCTGGAAAGGCTTTTAATCTTCTTGCCTTATGTGGGAGGACTACCATTGCTCCACTTTGCCTTCCTAGGAGGGCTTTTGATCCTCTCGTCTCAAGTGGGAGGACTACCATTGCTTTACTTTGCCTCTCTGGGAGGACTTTTAACCTTCTCGCCTCATGTGGGAGGACTATTATTGCTCCACTTTGCCTCTCTTGGAAGGCTTTTGATCTTCTCGCTTCATGTCGGAGGGCTACCATTACTCCACTTTGCCTCTCTGGGAGGGCTTTTGATCTGTAAAAAAATGAAAATTGCCTTTGGGAGGGCTTTTGTGAGTGTTTTTGCCTCTGGCGAGGGCTTGTGCTCGTGATTTGCCTCGAAGAGGGCTTGTGATTGTGGTTTGCCTTTGGCGAAATTGGTTTCCTCTCTTTGACTGCTAGAGTGACAGAGAGAAATTTTGTGTGAGTGAAAGGAACTTATTTAGGAGTTTTAATCATTATACAAATATCCTTTATTTCTCCGTATCTTTCTGAAGTTTTACTCTTATTTGTTTTCTCAAGCAAGAACACTTCTCCTTTAGAGAATAGTTTTCGGATTTCTTATGTTCTTCACAGAGTGATGATTCGAAGGTTTATTTTCAAGTCACCTCTTTTGTATCGTGTTGAAAAGAAAATTTGTTTGAAAAGGCAATCTCTGATCTCTTTAGTTCTCATCTTTTCACTTTGTGGGCCCACATCATTTTCTATTTTTCGATGTCCTTATTTCTCCCTATTTTGGTAAAGACTTTTCCTGGCCTTCTCTCTTTTTGACCAAGAGTCTTTTATCATTTTTGACATGATCAGGAGCCTTACTCACCCAAAACGAAGCCCTGAGTCGGTTTTGGCCTAGCTATCACTTTTAGTGTGGCTCTCCCTGTCACTCTACATTTCTGTTTCTCTCGCTCGTTCTGGGCGCTCATGCGGGATTTTTTTCTTTTCTACTCTTTCAATTTTTTCTATTCCCGTCTTATTCTGATATTTTTCTCTTTGATGGCCTTGGTCTTTTTGGGAGATCAGAGATTTCTCAAATAGATGTATTTTGTTCTCGTAATTTTTTGGAGAGATGACTTGGAAGTCTTCTCTTTGGAATATTAATCACGAGTGTGCGGTATATAGAAAGGCTTCGAAAAACTATTTCTCTAGAGTATTCCTGCAGGAGAAAAAAAATGAGACAAAGTTCCAAAAATCAGGGAAAAGGACAAAATGTCGCGCGACACTTCGGTGGGAAGCCGTTTGTCGCGCAACAAACTGGTCATTTGTCGCGCGATAAACATGTCCAGTATAAAACCCCTTGCTGAGCTCATTCCAGCTCATTCTCTCCTTTTTCTTTCTCTCTCTAGCCTTCTTTCTCTCGAGTACGGAAGCTCTGCCGCTTTACCGAATTTTTTGACTTTTTCCACCTACTCATATACTGATGGATCCCGCACAGCCAGATCGACTAGAGGGTGACCAGGAGGAGGTCATCTTTACCGATGCCCAGGGAGTTCTCTGCTACAGCCATCACCATGACGATTGGGCTGACCTTGACTGGTACGGCAGGATGGGGTGGATCGCAGTTGCGCTGTGGTCTACCGAGATGTTACCCGAGCCGCTCCAGTCCCAGACATTACTTGGCTCCTGATGGAGCCTGTCTCGCATGAGATCCGTCGACGGTCTCTAGTATATTTTCTCGAAATCCTTCCTTTTGTGTATTTATATATGTTCATCCTTTTATTTATCTTTGTCGTTTCCTGCATGTTTTAAACAATTCTTATGTTTAGTACACATGCTTGCCTGATAACACTATCCGATTTCTTTAGAGAACACATACTTTATTGTGGTGCCCTTAGATTTTTAGGAATTTAAATGACTTATCCCTATAGCTCTATAACCCTTATAATTACACCAAAATACCTTCAGGTTTAGAAAATTACATAATTTTATCCTTATAGCCCTGTAATTCTCATAATTACACCAAAGTACCCTCAAGTTTTTGAAAATTACATAATTTACACTTATAAATCCTATAACTCTCATATTTACACCCAAGTACCTCAGGTTTAGAAAATTACATAATTTACCCTCTTAAACCATATAACTCTCATATTTATACAAAAGTACGCTCAGGTTTGGAAAATTATACAATTTACCCTCATAAACCCTATAACTCTCATATTTATACCAAAGTACCCCCAGGTTTTGGAAAATTACGTATTTTACCCTCATAAACCCTATAACTCTCATAATTACACCAAAGTACCCTCAAGTTTTGAAAATTACATAATTTACCTTTATAAACCTTAAAACTTTCATATTTACACCAAAGTACCGTCAGGTTTGGAAAATTACATGATTTACCCTCAGAAACCCTATAACTCTCATAATTACACCAAAGTACCCTCAAGTTTGGAAAATTACATGATTTACCCTCATAAACCCTATAACTCTCATAATTACACCAAAGTACCCTCAAGTCTAGAAAATTACATGATTTACCCTCATAAACCCTATAACTCTCATAATTACACCAAAGTACCCTCAGGTCTAGAAAATTACATGATTTACCCTCATAAACCCTATAACTCTCATAATTACACAAAAGTACCCTCAAGTTTTGAAAATTACATAATTTACCCTCATAAACCCTATAACTCTTATAATTATACCAAAGTACCCTCAAGTTTTGAAAATTACATGATTTACCCTGATAAACCCTATAACTCTCATAATTACACCAAAGTACCCTCAGATTTTGAAAATTACATAATTTACACTCATAAATCCTATAACTCTCATAATGACACCAAAGTACCCTTGGGTTTTTAAAAATTACATAATTTACCTCTATAAACCCTATAACTCTCATAATTACACCAAAGTACCCTCAAGTTTGGAAAATTACATGATTTACCCTCATAATCCCATGTTTACTTATATATATATATATCTCTATTGTTGTCTACAGTGAGTTGGCCAAGGTTAGGGTTCTCCTAACACCATTTCTCTAGAGTGGTGACAGGCACCGGCCCCTATCCAGGAGTTGCTCTTTGCGATTCCCTTTGGTTCCTTTTTTAATGCCCTTCCAGAGCGGGTGTCTAACGCAGCGGTTCTAGTGTCGGCGTTGGCCTCTCATTAGTGGGACACCACCCATACCTTTCATTGGAGATGGGGAGAGATGATAATGACCCTTAGATTTGTTTGCTTTGACCGGGATACCTTCGAGGGGTCCCTATCCAGATCGATGTTCCCCTGCGTCTTACTCCAGAGGATATTATCGGTGCCTTGGGGTGGTTTCCAGAGCGACAGAGTTCGAGCAATACGATCCCCCGGGTTGTTTTGGTTACACGCCTGGCGACAGAGAGAGCTCGACTGGTTGCTTCGGGAGCGCTAATGACCAGACAGGAGGCGCGCTAGTATGCTCGCGTTATTTTCTTACTGACGTTCCATGATTTGTTTGAGGTCCGTAGGGGGGGGGAACATGGCCCATCTTTGATGGCTGTCTTACATATGAGACTTTAGTATCATGTTTGATTATGACTGGGGCGGCTTTATCCTGGCTGTCCTTTATGATGCTATGGACTAGGTGTGAGAATCCGGACCCATACCCCGAGAGGAGAGAAAAGAGTCCTCGTTCTCGGTTTCGTTTGAAAACGTTGTTTTGTAGAGTCGCCAGTTTGTTTTACGAGAAAACAAACAAAAGATCGTACGAAGGACAATTCGGAAACGAATTACCTTTCATACGTTTGAAACCAGAGATTTATTTTGAAAATTGACTTTGCTAGGGTTCGGGAACTACGTTACGAATTGGGAAGGTGTTAGGCACCCAATTCGCCCTTTCGGTCTCTTAATGGATCATGCATCTAATTCCTATTTTAGATATCTTGCAAGTAGTTCGAATGGTTTTCAGAATAGTCCTTTCCGGATAAATTCAGTTTAAAATAATATTTTGAAATCAGACTCGAGCTTTGCGAGCGCCTACGTATTCATTCGTAGAATGAAATCAGAGTCTCGTAGTTCCTTTCTTTGGAAACTATTTTTTGTATTTTTATTTGTTTTGAAAACATGTCAAAACGGATTTTAGTTTTCTTGTAAAACTTAGAAAGGATTTATTTGAAAGCAGTGAACTTCTTTGCAAGTTATCTAATTTTCTGTATTAAAAGTGAAATTAAATGCAGTACTGAAATTAAAGTTATACCTGCTGCGCTTGAAGAAGATAGGAGGACTTTGCCTTAACTTCCTTCTCTCTCTAGAGCTTTCTCTCTCTAGAGCTTTCTCTCTCTAAAGCTTTCTCTCACTAGCCTTCTCTCTCAGAATTCCTCTAAAAATGACTTTCTAGAGACTTTTCCCAAGCTCCTACTTCCCAAAATACTATTTAATGTTGATGCCTCTAAAATGGGACCCCAAGGGTCCTATTTATAGGGAAAAATCCGCCAAAAACGCTCCAAAAGAAGCCAACCGCAGGGGGTAGCGGATTGGGGTGTTCACACCAGGTCTCTCGTCATTTAGCCCTGAACCTCAAGGACTTTTCTTTGCTGTGGGAGGTATATATCTCTGCCCCTTATCTTTGCTTTAGTTCTTACATTTATCCACCTATTATTGCTAATATTCTTTATATATGTTCTTCTTCTTTTTTTCAGAGTTGGTTTGTGGCCTATACCCTCCTGGGTCGCGCCCATGTAGATCTCCTCGTTGAGAACGAGGATCAATTTCCCCTTCTCTGTCGGTTCATAGAGGGGAACTACAGGGCTCCTTATGTAAATTGGACCCGAGAGATTAGAGCTACTACGGTCCATGACTTGTTAGAAGGAGCATGTAAGTATTTTAGTACTTCGTTTATTCTTCTTTGATAAATAATAATAAATAATAAATAGAAATAACTAAACAAAATTTATTTTCTTTTCAGATTGAGTGGCCTGATCTGGGTCTCCATTTCGGGTATGCCCTTGCTTTGGCTGCCTCGAGGACCAGGCGTTGATTAGGGACGAGTACGGTCTTTATTTTTATCTGGACGAGAGGGTTATCTGCTAGCACAAACTGGCCCAGTGGCCTCGGGTTCCGTTATTTCCATCAGTCTTGATAAGGCGGATGGGCGAGATCGATCTAGTGACGGTGCATGCTGTAGTGGACGGCCTAAGTTTTCAGACCTTCGTTGAGGAGGGCGATTATGCTGCTTTTGCTGCCCGCTACTTGATGAGGGAGCGGAAGGGGACTCAGGATTGGGTCTTCTATGAGAGATATCGGGTATTGGGCAGCGACCCCAACTATATATGAGGGCAGTCCCACCTGGCTAGGACGGTCCTAGGACACTTGCCACCTGTCCCTGATCAGAGGGACAACATTTTGGACTCCGATGACAAGGACCCCGAGGGAGAGAGGGGTGTTTCGGCTAGTACCGAGGGTGGCAGTGTTGATAGACCTGAGGGGGGTAGGACGATGGTGGTTCTCGAGCAGACACCTCGGATGACTCCTACGGAGGAGTAGTGCGCTGAGGCTGAGGGTTTCGAGTTTCCCACGGGTCCTTCGGTATCTCCAAGGGTTATCTTTGATAACGCTGATGCTGCGGTGAAAGGGGGCACTGGTTTTTCAAAGAGGTCGTGGGAGCCTGAGGACTTTCGGGGCTGACTACGAACAGTTTGGGCGGATCCCCCTACTGCAGCGGCTACCCCTTCAAGTGGGGTCCCATCTTTGAGGGAGACAGCTGTTGTAGATCCTCTGGGCGTTCGGATGTACGCTACCCTGACTCCTCTTCCACCGACGACCATGGGCCCTCTGGCCAGCTCTCCAGGAGTTAGCATTTCATCTTCCCGGCCTCCCCTGTTCCCGATCGGCGAGGAGGGTGGGTCCACTTCTGCTGTTGTCCCAGCGAGTTCATTGGTTTTTACGGTTGATATACTGCCACTTTCTCGGGACATCTCCTATGTTGGCGTCAGTTTATGTCGATACACGGTGCCCGAGTATCTCCTTCCTGAGGACACTTTTGATTACTTGGGTGGTCATACAGGCGACGAGGTAAAAACTTTACTTTCTCTCGATGCTCCTTTATATTTATTTATCCTGACTATGCTAATTCTCTTTTCTTATGTCTTTCACAGCGGGCGAGTGTTCGTGCGACGGACCTGAGAGCCTTACATGCCCAGTACCTCTACAACTGGAACCTTCTCCAGTTCGTCGGTCGAGACCCTACGGCATATATGCATGACTACTAGAGGGCGATCGATGTTTCTCTTCCGACAGAAGACCCTTTGACTTCTTCTCGTACCTGGACGGCGTCCCAGAGGAGTAGCAGTCGAATATCTAGGCACTCTCGGTCTTCAATGATCCATCGCACGGCCCCCGTTCAGTTGACGGGGCCTTCTCAAGTTGCAGTTCCTCCTCCTCAGGCCGCTCTAGTAGTCGATCTTATTCATGAGGAGGGCTCGGGTGACAGCGGGAGCATGTCGAAGCGCGCTCGAGTAAATTAGTTTCCTTTCCTGCATTGTATTGTTAGTTTTGGACAAACATGAAGTTTTTTAGACAAGAATGTTAGTAATTTTTTAGTTTCTCTTTTGTTGTATTCTGTATTTCTTATTCATGACATATATATATATATATATATATATTCTCTTATGTGTCTGTGAAAAATGAATTTAATATATTATATCTATTTATACACATAAAATCAGTAGGGTTTAGGAATTATACCATGTGGTACGACGGTATTTAAGGTTCCTGTAAAAGAACAAAATGAGCACAATGCATACAAAAGTGGTTCTTTTGGCAAGAATGATTTTACGTGTATAAAAGGTTAATAAAAGGGGACATAAAAGGGTTTGTCGCACGACAATCCTCACTGGATCTGGGTTTGTTGCGCGACAAACAGGTACAGGAACCCTCTTTTTGCTATAAATACACCCATTTTCCTTCTTTCATCCCCACACTTATTCCCAATGTCTTCTTATTGCACAAATTCTGATTTTTCTTTTATCGAAGCTCGAGATTCTTTGGTATCTTTCGAGAACGGTTTGAATTTTGGTGCGTTCAGCCTTTTGTTGGCACGGGGTTATTGTCCTATAGATTTTTCTTTTCTGTTAGGTGCTTTCCTGGCTGCTGCGCTCTGACACTCGCCTCCCGATGGCTGTCCTCATAGAGGAACTCGGTCCCCAAGATATGCTGATTGCTTTGTTAGCCATTCCCCAAGTGGGCTGCGATAGTTTTATTATCGACGGACTTCTTAATCTTCATAAAATGGCGAGGTTCTTTCATCGTTATGAGGATAGAGCCTCCTATAGCGCGGGGCGTATGGCGGCGGCCCTGATCTGTCTGGTTTCTAATATGCTATTGGTGACAAACTGTTCCCAAGTTGATCTGACTATCCTGAGTTCAATATATCAAGCTAGAAATGGAGAGTCCATAGTGCCCATCGTTCTTGCAAAGACTTTGAGTGGTCTTGATGATCTCAAGAGGGGGTCCTTAACTTTCTTTAGGGGAAGTCCTCATTTGTTATACATGTGGTTGTTGGAGCGTTTTCGGTCGGTGGGATTCAATGGGGTTCGGCTAGACAATTCGACACACTTCTTTCGCCATCCTCTTTTTAGTGCTTTAACCATGTCTTCCTCTGATTGAATGGTGTGGTTCTCGGAGAATTTTTACGTTATTCGGTAGAACATTTCTTAGTGGAAGCTAAAAGTGATAGTGCTTGGTACAGGTGGTCAAAACTATGTCCGTCTCTGAGAACTTTGGTTTACCTTTTTCTATCTACTAGGACGTCTTCTTCGACAATTCAATGTACCTCAGAACATTCCCCTGGGTTTGAACAACTTTTCTTCTGAGCTTAAGTTTGTAACTCCGCATGTTTCCCTGTCTGTGGAGAGAATGTGGCGTGCTCGAGTAACTCGACAGTTTAACTATGCTCGTTTTGGTATTACCCGTCCCCTCCATGCTGATATTATCTGTTCTCGTTGGCAGTCTTTAGAAGAAGAGCTGGTTGATGAGCCTTTTCAGATGGAGTGATTTCGTTTCATGGATTCCGACTCTACTGAGGAGAACATTATCTTAGCGTACCAGATCCTAGATGAGGCTAGCATTGACTTAGCCACTGAGGACCCTGCTTGGCCAGCCCCTAGGGCTTAGATTTTTTCTATATGTCTGCATTTTAACAGTCTTCTTTGTAACCTTCGGTGTTCTGAATCACCTTTTAAATAATATACGAGGGACTGCTTATGGAAATATTTTTCTTATAATGATTAAACCGGGCCTGAAGTCACTTCTCAGGTTGCTTACGTTCCCAGTTTTGATTTTTCAAAAAACAAAAGTTGAGTTGGGGCTCAGGTTTACGTAGTTCTTATCTATACATGATACATCTATTGGTAATATTTCTTCAGACGATCTATGTTGATTGGTGAATGCAGTAACTGTCTGTCTAAGTCCGTGAGTACAGCGGCACCCCTGTATCAATTTCTTTGATGATGTACGGCCCCGTCCATTTATGTCCGAATTTTCCCTGGGATCCTTGGTTGGTTCTCGAATCTCTTTCAACATAATGTTGTTCTCATTGATACCTCGAGTCTTTACTTTTTGGTTGAAAGCTCGAGTGATTCTCTTTTGATACCCTTGATGGTGATTCGCGACTTTCGATCTCTTTTCATCTAGTAGGGCCAACTCGTTATAACGTGCCTGGACCCACTCTAACTCATTGACTTGGTTTTCGAGCATTACTCTGAGGGAGGGGACTTCTAACTCAACAAGGAGGACTGCTTCCATCCCGAATGTAAGGAAAAACGGGGTTGCCCCGGTAGAAACTCTCTCGGTGGTGCAGTTCTCCATAATGCATATGGTAATTTCTCTGGCCAGTCCCGATAGGTGTCGGTCATCTTACTTAGAATATTCTTTAGGTTCTTGTTGGCGGCCTCAACTATCCCATTGATTTGTGGTATATACGGCGAAGATATGTGACTGGTGATGCCATATTCTTCCATGACCGCGTTAGCCTCTCCTTCAAAGTGGGTGCCATTGTCTGAGATGATCTCGGGTGGGACCCCATATCGACAGATGATGTTTCGTCTAATGAATTGGGTAACTTTTCTGGCATCAAGGGTTTTGAAGGATTCAGCCTCCACCCACTTGGTGAAGTAGTCGATGGCTACTAGTATATACTCATGGCCGTTGCTTGCCTTGGGTGAGATCTTCCCAATGATGTTGATTCTCCAGGTTGCAAAAGGCCAGGGGGCAGTCATATTGTATAATTCTTTCGGAGGAAGCTTCTGAGACTTAGTATAGATTTGACATTTGTGACAATGGCATACGTGATTAACGCAGTCGTTCTGAAGGGTAGACCAATAGTAACTTAGTCTGATGATTTTGTGGGCCAGTGTATGACGGGGACCTCCCCATGTATCCGATTCATCATCTTGACAGATTCTTCTTCGGTGAGGCATTGGAGATGAGTCCCATCGTAATTTCTCTTGTACAATCTTCCGGCGTAAAGTATGAATCCTGATACTAATCTTCTGAGCGTAACCCGCGTTCTCTTGTCTGTTTGCTTAGGATACTGATTGTTTTTCAATAAGTTTCAGATGTCATAAAACCATGTGGATGCGTCCCCGCTTTCTTCATTTTCAATCTCAAAGGCCATGCAGTGAGCCGAACCTGATCTTCTTTGTACCGTAAGAGTGAGTTCTTCCATCCCCTCTGGGATATCGATCATAGATGCCAAAGTTTCCAGTGCGTCAGCAAAACTGTTTTGTGATCGGGTGTGACGCCCCGAATCCCGTTCTGAGATTTTCACCTCTGAGACCCGGTTAATCACGGATGCCGTGCGCGACAGCGGATTTAAAATATAAAAATTACAACTTTTAAAAACACTTTTCTCAAATAAAATGGTGATCCTGTTTAAAAGCTCATTTTACAAATCAAGGCATGTGGAGTTTATTTCTTTAACAAACCGCCTTGTAACATTTAAAATCATTTTCCATACAAATGGAATCACATCAAACCATACTTAAATTAACTCCACATATATAAAACTATTTATACAAATTTACAATACAAATTGTTTATCAAATCATAGTTCATTTACAATCAAATAGAAACCAAAATGACTATACAATGTAGTCCTTTCCCGAAGAAGGACTAGACGCAGACTGTGGACATCAGAGGCCTCTATACACGTACACCATACTCCACCCGAGATGCTCTGCCTACAAAACTGTTAGAAAACGGGATGAGCCAAATCCGGGCTCAGTGGGAACTATATAGGTTTTGTATAGAAAATACTTTACTTTAATGTAATAGTTTGAAAACGTGCAATGCAATGCGATGCAAACCCAAGTACATGCAACACCACTAGGACTTCTATCCTAGCTACCTGAAAGCCATTTATCAGACTATCCGATCTCTCCTTTAACCATCCATAAAATAAAACCCCAAGGAATTACACAACTCGAAGAGATCTCTAGTCCAAAGTCGCCTCGTATCAAACTCTAGCTTGCTAAGGTTCGACACGCTACGGATTATCAACTCTCAACAGTAAGTCCACATTGTACTATGCTATCCGTCGCCTACACCATAAGTCGTGACTATAGGCCAAGTGTTCATTGTTATCACTTTAATTATAATACATTATGGATCTTATACTTGGCCACCTAATAGGCTTCGCCCCACGATCTTTAGCCTAAACCGTTATTTTACGTTGTACTCTCATTAGGCTATCTCGATAGCTACGATTTCCCTATCCAATTATGAGTACATTAGATACATTATGATCTGGCTCGCTACACCGTAATCCGTACGCGTCCGTATACCCTTACATCATTTATAAGTTCAATAATTATTATTTCTTTCCACTTTATATATTAATACATTATGAAAGGCTCGATAGTTTTCTACGTGTATCCTGTTCTGTCTAGATGTGTCCACATAAGTCTTTACATCAACAACATCATAGCCAAGGCAACATATACAAATCAATACGAGACATGATATGATACAATAATAATCACAGCACAATCATAACAACGGATCACCCCGCGGTCAGTCCAGACCCAGAACAACGGATCTCGAAAGGTCCAAGGTTCTTATTTCGTGTCTCCTCCAAGTGGGGAGTGGCTCAGGGACTTGTTTTCTAAGTAATTCATTCGGAGATAACCCTCAAGACATTTTCTTGGGAATAACACTCTGAATAGTTAACGAAGAGAACACCTCATACAAGCCATCTCGACATTCTGGAAGGAACTACACCAGGCGATACCCTAGCAGGGTAATGACCATTAGTAGTCCAACTACTTCCCGGAAAACTCACCATTTGGAAAGTAGTGGCACACGAGACCTGCTCCGCTGCCAGGAAAACTCGTCTAACTGAGAACACATAGTCCTGTCGGAAGGCAAGATACCTAGAGTGGGCTCTCCTTTGTGGGCGTACACAACCACCGGCGGAGTCACCGACTTCATTTTCCCGTGCACAGTTTAGGGCCTTTTCACCCATGGGCGGCAATAGACGGCCCTCCTTCGAGTCACGGGGAGCTACCCGGTGCTTGGTAAATCATCATATCTAGCCCATACGTGTGATCGCATCAACAGGAATATATCGATTATGTATTCAACAACGTATATAATCATCAAATCATCCATCACACGTATGGCTAACAACATATATATTCAATCACATAATCATCATTATCATGATCATCGTCCATTCATCATCATTCGTCACATCATCATTATCATCGCTAACACAAGCATCGTCATCACGCTTATAATCCGTATTCTCATCGTTTGGTCTTTTTTACATAATATGGCAATATTCACAATTATGCACACAATATCGTACTATTGCCCCTTATTCGGCCGGTTGATTCATTATGAATATATATATATATATTACATCTCATTATATGCCATAAGTATCAAACTATGTCCATAAGCATTCTATGTTAATTCTCTAGCTTGTCATTAAGCCAAATAACGATTAGTGTGCCCCTCGTTCAACCGGCAGATTAATACAAATCACCTAGTTGGTCATGTTCTTAACTAAGGCAATCCATTCCCTAATAAGTGTGTTCTATGCGTTCTTAAAGAGTATCGAGGTCATATCCTCGTTACTAATGCTTAGCACACTCTACACAAGTCATTAAACCCGTATGTTATGGTATATCGCTATGCAGTAATGGGTTCTTGGCTCAACAACCATGGATAGAGTTCAACACTCTCAACTATATATGTATACATGCATATCTAATCCACATAATCCATAATCAACTATGATTCAATCATAAATCTTGAAATCCTTTCTAGCCTAGTTCATTCCCTTAGTCTCAATTGAGGATACGATGTGTAGATGAAAGAACAAGGCTCACAACATGGTAATAAGTGATGATACATGATATCTAAGTGATAATCTATCCATATACATCACCAATCTAAGGTTCACCTCGCCCAAACCCCATGAGATGCAAACAACATGTAGTTTTGATGAAAATCCCCAATTTGAGTTCAAAACTCTAATTCAACGAGTAATAAATTGAAATCAAGGGTTTAGTACTAGTTTTCCCACCTTAGACAATCCGAATCTTCAAGTTGATAAAGTGTAGACGCTGTAGCCAAAGCCCTAGCTCCAACGCGAGCTCCAATGGAGGAAGAAGGTAAGAAAGATGATGAATAGCGAAGGAAGAAGCGATTTGGGGCTCAAATATTGTAAGACAATGAAGAAATGAAAAGAATCTCCCTCTCTCTCTCTCTAGAACTCTCTAGAGAGTGGTGGAGGTGTGTGGCTCGAAAGTGAGGAGTGTTGGGTGATAAATGGGTAAAAAACGGGTTAAAAATGCTCAAAACCGACATTCAGGTGAACCATGATCGATCATGCCCCATGATCGATCATGAACCCTTCTGGAATTCCTCTGAAAGACTATGATCAATCATGGCCTTCCATGATCGATCATGGAAGTCACTGCATCAGCAAATGACTTTCTGAGCTCGAAACGGACCTCGAAATGGATGAATCTCGACTCGGCCCAAACATGAAAGTTGAGAGAGCGAAAAAAAATGAAGACCTGGTCGCAAATGGGGAGTCGTTTGGATATCGGATGAAAAAGTTATGGCCTCTCAAAGTTGGCCAAAAATCGTCGAATCGCGAAAAGTCGAAACACGTGATTTACGCTTCCGTTTCAACCCGAACCACTCGAATAATGTAACAATCACTCCCTCAAACTAAATATACCTAATATGACATACTAGAACTATCGGGTTGGGTATGAAGGTCTCATAACCTAATGCTCGATCTCTAACGGAGATTAAACCATACCGAGCTTAAGAAAAGGTTAACGCGGAAAAAGAACACGGGGTATTACACCGGGAAACATAATAAAACTCTAAATGTTTGAATCTCCCTACGATATCCTCCAGCCGGGCGAGGTACGGGACTAACTTCTCATCTTTGATCTTTCATTCTTTCAGAACCTAGTGGACCACCAATGCCGAATCTTCGTACACTTGTATTCTCTTTATACCCCTTTGGAGTGCGATCTCTAATCCGACTATACAGGCTTCATACTTGGCCATGTTGTTGGTGCAAAAGAAGTCTAAACGATAAGATATCGGGGAGTGAGTTTGATTTGGGGAGACTAACAGGATGCCTATCCCGTTTTTATTTTGGTTGGCGGCCCCGTTAATGTACAATTTCCAATCTTTATCGGTCTCAAGATTCATGATAGATTCATCTGGGAACTCGGATTTTTCCAGCATGTCCCCTAATATTGGATTGTGGGCCAGGTAGTCAGTTATGATCTTGCCTTTTACTGCCTTTTGGGTCATGTAGGTGATGTTAAACTCGGAGAGTAAGAATAACTATTTTTCCATATGGTTTGAGAGAGCCGATTTTTTGAAGAAGTATTTCAGCGGATGAATTCGCAATGCCAGGATGACAGGGAAAACCATCATTTAATGCCATAATTTCAGTGTTACCCAGATAAGAGCGGTGCATGATTTCTCCAATGGTGTGTAGTTTACCTTAAATAGGGACAATTTCTTGCAACATAGTAGATAGCCTGCTCCTTTCGTGTATCGGCCAGATGTTGGGCTAATATGGCTCTTATAGCCGTATTAATGATTGTTACGTATAGGATTAATGGCAATCCAATCTGGGGTGGGGCCAATATTGGGGCGTTGGAGAGGTAGTCTTTGATTTTATCGAAAGCCTCTTAGCACTGATCGTCCTATTCTCTTGGTGAGGATTTTCTCAGGAGTTTGAAGATTGGTTCGCACATCTGAGTGAGTTGAGAGATGAACCTACTGATGTACTACAAATTACACAAAAATCCACGAACTTCTCTCTCTGTACGAGGCTCGGGCATATCTCGGATAACTTTAACCTTCGCGGGGTCTACCTTGATTCTTTTCTTATAGATGACATAGCCCAAAAGTTTTTCCTTGGTTACTCCGAACACACATTTCTGTGGATTGAGTCTCATCTGATACTGGCGGAGCCGGTCAAAAAAGGCCCGTAAGGCTGCGACATAGCCTTCTCTTTCTTTCGACTTGAGAATCATATCATCCACATATACTTCTACTTTTTTGTGGATCATGTCGTGGAAGATGGCTGTAGCTGCCCTTTGATATGTCACCCCAGCATTCTTCAGCCCGAATGGTATGACAGTGTAGCAATACGTTCCCTACGGTGTGATGAATACTGTTTTCTCTTGGTGGTCTGGGTGCATCTTGATCTGTTTATACCAGGCGAAACTGTCCATGAATGACTTTAAGGCATGGTTGGCTGTATTATCCACTATCAAATCAATGTTGGGTAATGAAAAATCATCTTTCGAGCAAGCCTTGTTGAGATCTCGGTAGTCCACACACATGCTAACTTTTCCATTTGCCTTTGAAACAGGCACAATGTTGGTTAACCATGAGGGGTACTCAATCACTCGTAAGAACCCCACACTCAATTGTTTCATCACTTCTTCTTTTACTTTTAGGGACTATTCCGGCATAAGTTTTCTCAATTTCTGTTTAACGGGTCTGGATTCTGGCTTGGTGTGTATCTTATGCATGACTATCTGGCAGTTCAAACCCCGGCATATCAGCATAGGACCAGGCAAAGACATCCACGTACTCATTTAGAGTTTGTGTGAGTTCCTCTTTCTCAGTTTTGACTAAATTTTCCCTAATACGCATCTCTTTCCTTTCCTCTTCGGTCCCTTGAATAACCACAAGAGTGTCTCCCTTCTCGCTTTGTATACACTGCTCCTCTCACTCGGGGTGTTCATTTAGTCTTTTCATATCCATAGAGGCAATCGCAGAATTAAAACTAATAGGATATTGCAAAATGGAATCTCTACTTCATTGATAACAGTGTTTACAGGTACAAGTTTAGAATGAAAATCTAGGAGTGACCCCTCCTTAGTCCTACCCTCATTTTCTTTTTTATCTCTTACCCTTACAGTTTTACTCTATCCCTCCCTATTCTGGTACTCTAGATCGGCGTGAATTAAGTGCACATGGTCATCTCTTGGTTCATCATTTTCTAAGGCCATGACGTCAAAGAGATCTCTGATCATTTCTTCCTCTTCATCTTCCTCGTTTTCACTTTCTTCTCTCGGTTTGATCATTAATTTGGTGGAGAAGGTGTGTATGACATTCTCTTTGAGGTAAAGGTCCTCTTTGTAGAAGATTTCCCAACCTGGAAGGTTATCTCCATCGCTATTTCTCCATGGCTCCTGAAAGTTGCAAAAAGGGAAGTCCTCTCATTCCTTGACAAAAAACCCACTTAGTGAGCTGAAACTTAGATACCGATGCCCTCGACCCATTTTCTCTTGGTTGTCTTCCTCGGTGTGTTAGTACCCCAAACCTTCTCTCTCGAATCTTATTACTGGTTCCAAGGCCTAAAGTAGTCCTTACTGACCATTCCCAAACTGGCTCTGGGCATGTATTTCATCATTCTCAGCATATTTGTGATCTTAGCACTGAGACTGGGGATATTATCAGGGGGTAGATACTCGATCTTCTGGGTGGTAAGAGCTTGTACTTAAGACTCGTAGGAAAAGCCTCCTAACTGTATACTCTGGCTCCCAATGCCTAGGACGGGCAATTCCAGATCTGCCAAGGTCCTTTTAGGATATCCTTGGATGGTGATTATCTTTCCTTCGAATGGTATCTTGATCTTCTGGTGTAAGGAGGAGGGGATCGCTCCTATGTCGTGTAGCCATGCTTTGCCCAACAGAGGGTTAAAACTAGAGGGGATGTCTATGATTTAAAAATCAGCTGGAAAGTTTTCGGGACCGACCATGAGATCAAGCTTCAAAGAGCCCAGAACGGCCCTTTTGGTGTTGTTATAAGCTCTAATAGTTATAGCTGATGGAGAGAGCTCTGTATCCAAAATACCCAAACATTTGGCGGTCTTCAGTGAAAGAGATATGTCCTAGGACTATTCATATATTATGATTTGTACTTGGATATCTTATGCTTATTGTCATTAATAAAGTTTATTTCATTTTACTTTATATTCTCTTGTAAATAATATTTATTAATACTAGTTCATAAAGTACGTGACTAGATTGTGGGATGCTAGTAATGTTATAATAATATTGTTTAGATGTCCCTGATCATATGTCAATAACCTAGGATCGCATTGATATAATGATTAGAGTATGAGTCAGCTGATGACTATGTTGCACAAGTCATGAATATGGAGATATCAAGCTGAACATACTGATACTTGTTGGGGAACAAAGTATTGGACCGACCCGCTTTGGGGACATTGCGAGGAGTGTTACATAATGTCATCAGTGATGTTCCCATTTGTGATATCGTATTATCCTCAGACCTGAGATCGCCATGGTTACCAACATAGGGATTAGCATGTCAGGCATTATCAAACGTTGCTCTTGACCGAGTAATTATAAAGATGATGATCGAGCATACTATGAACTATGTAGAGGTATGTGGTTGATCAAGATGGGATTTGTCACTCTTATATAATGAGAGAGATATCGTTGGGCCCTTTGATAAGTATAATTAATATTTGCATGGCCACGCACAAATGAGATGACATTTGTTTTAGATTAATTATACTTAGAGATCAAGAAATAAAGATTGAACTATACAAGAATGACACTTGCTTAGTCTTGTGTTCAATCTAGATATCAATTGACAAAAGGAGTTAATATGTGGAATATCAATTTAAGGTTGTGTTGTTTTGACCATTATACCCTTTGGGTAATAGTAATGTTTTACTAGAGACCGCTTACTATTTCGTATAATAAAACGGGCTTTTAATTATACTGCCAAAGAGTATAAACCTACAGGGTCGCACACCAAAACAAGTTGGATCAAAACGAATTGAAAATGGGCCAAGTTGGACTTGGGCCTAATTCGTTTTGTTGCTTAGGGTTTCTCACTAGGGTTCCCCTTTAAAAGGGACCATTGTTCCTCTTGGCCGTACTGTGAGAGAAACAGAGGCAGAGTACGAAATTAGTGTGAGAACCCTAAAGGCACTAGTACACCAAGCAAGGATCCGATCTCGTTCGTGTGTGCATACCGTAGAGGCGTTGTATTTTCAACACTAGAACGACAACAATAGATGGTTCTGGCCACCGTGTTCATTGATTTGAATTCGAATCTCGAAAAAGGTATATTTTCTATCGATTTTTATTGAACTGTATAGATCCTAGGGTTTAATGATTAGTGCATAAATTAGTGTATATGATGCATGATTACTGCCCTAATTCCCTACATTCAGAGGGCAAACATTTATAGTTAACCCGTTGTCGATGAGAACTTAAGACGAGATCTTTTCTTGGGTTCGGACTATAATATGGAGTGCTAGACTGTGTTTCTTTCCCAATGGGGACAAGTCTTCATCTGAGAATGACAGAATTCTTTGCACCGTAATCGACCCAATCATACTTGGCAGCTGTTCGAGCGTAGAATCTGGTGGTATGACGGCCTCATCCAGGAGTTTGATAAAGGTAGTCCTGTGAGGTTTGGAGCAACTAGGAGGCCCCAAATGGTGATGTGTGCCTGGGTTTTCTTCAATTATTCCAGTACTTGGTCATCCCCTATTTCCTTAGGGGGGGAGTTGTTTCTCGACATCTATTGGTGGTGGCTGATATACCTTTCTCGATCGGGTGATCTGTTGTAACCAAAGGGATGTTGGGTCTGATTCTTCTGTGGTTTCTAGTGGATCCGTTTTTACCGACTAATTGAAAGTCTTGGGGAGGTCTCTGTCATATAGATTGTCTCCTTTGAAGGGCCTCGGGGCCTCCATGGTTGTTTCTTCTTATCCTGGGTCCATCCTATCCCAAATTTTTCGAGATTGATTTTGATTGTAAGTGGGTGGGAGATCCCTTGGTTTGCCTTCCCTAAGTCCTGCCTGGGTAGGAAGTTCATCTTAGCCATCCATTTATCAATTCTTGGATTAAGACCTGGGGCAACTTGGATTTTCTTAAGCGATGTAGCTGGTGATTTCTCCTCTTTGCAAGCTGGGTCATCTCAAATGAGTCCTACGGGATCAAAACCCTCTTCATCAATAGTCAAGGCATTAATCCCTGCAGATGGAGCTGGTTGGGAAGGGGGTTGTTGGTAACATTGGGCCCGCTGGGTGCGGGGATGGTTCCATCCTCGATTAGGTCCTAGATACAGTGATGAAGTGCCAGACAACGTTCCGTGTCATGGTCGGTAGCTTGATGATATGCACAATTTTCATTCATTCTCCACGTATTGGGAATAGGGTTTGATGGGGGCGTGGGTTGAGCGGAATGATTAGTCTGGCATTTCAGAGTATTTTCAGACTTTTGACCAGGGTAGTGGGAAGGGTGTAGAAATTCCTCCTCTTATTGACTTTGGTGTTTGAAGAGTCTCCTTGTGTAGGCCAACTCATCTGAGGTGTTTATCGCGGCTGCTAAAATGGGTTTTGTTAATATGGGTATGAGCTCAGTTGGTTTACGGCTGGGTGGCTGTCTTTTTCTCGGTATACGAGGCTTTCTTGGTATCGATCTCTGCTTTCTTGGCCAGTTCTTCCTCTACTTGCGATCCCATACTTAAAAGAGCCCTAAAGTGTGGGAAGACATATTTTCCCATGCAACTCAATATAGTCGGAGTGAAATTCTTTCGTATGATCTCTATCTGTTCTTCTTCATCGGGCCGTTTGAACATTTGGGAGGCCATTTCTCTTCAGCGTGTGACAAAGTCGCTGAAGCTTTCATTCTCGCCTTGCTTGGTCATCTCTAGGTGCTTACGGGTAATCTCTAAATCCTTATTGGACCCATACTTAATCATAAACTCCTTGACGATGTCTCCCCAAGTCTTCGTGTGACGCATCTCTAGATCAAAAAACCATCTCAGGGCGGCCCCCGTGAGAGTCATGTGAAAGGCCTGAGCCAGCTCAAGTTCTCCACAACCAAACACTTGCATAAATCTAATGTATGATTGGAGGTGAATCTTCGGGGGTGTGGTTTCAGTAAACTTGGTGATAGAATGGAGCTTGAACCCCTATGGCAATCTAGCTTCTTTGTAGAGAGAGAATGCATTCATATCTGTAATCTCGTCCGCTCCTTTTATTAGGGAAACTCCCTTCTACAGGATCCTCATATGTTCTTTCAATCTTTTCATTTCTTCACTTTCTTTCAACACCTCGTCGGACTGTTCTTGAGCTATAACTGATTCTGCATATACTGCTTGGAGTCAGTTGATATCTGGGTACTCGTTGGGAGGGGCTACTAGGGCTGGTGGTGGGACAGGTCTCGCTGGAACTTGCGGCCATTGCTGGTACTGAGCATCAAAACCCTGTTGGACTTGGGGCTGCGGCCAAACGATGGGGGGCTCTTGTTGCTGATAGGTAGGGCCTGAATTCGGGGCCCACTGATTTTGATTCTTAAGGTAGGTTGGAACGAGACCTGGGACCCGTTTGCTGTGGGTTGGTTCCTTGGACTGGGGGGAGTACTTGTGATAACTGCCCTTGATTCAGATCTCGATTCGGTGGTAGTCGTTCAAACTCCGGTGGTGCAGTTCGCTCAGCTGACAACTCTTCTATTCGAATTCGGGTACCCTGTTGCTCGGTCGTGAGGCTTGCCAAATTCTTGCTAACAGTCATTAGTAAGTGTGAGAACTCGGATCTATGACCCGTCCTCCTCTTGGTTTCTTTTGTTTTAAAGGAAAATGTGTTTTGCAGAGTCGTCAGTTTGTTTTACAAGAAAACAAACAAAAGATCGTACGAAGGACAATTCAAAAATGAATTATCTTTCATATGTTTGAAACCAGAGTTTAAAATATACTTTGCTAGGGTTCGGGAACTACGTTACGAATTGGGAAGGTGTTAGGCACCCAATCTGCCCTTTTGGTCTCTTAATGGATCATGTATTTAATTCCTATTTTAGATATCTTGCAAGTAGTTTGAATTATTTTCAGAATAGTCCTTTATAGATAAATTTAATTTAAAACATTATTTTGAAATCAGACTCGAGCTGCGAGCACCTACGTATTCATTCGTAGAATGAAATCAGAGTCTCGTTGTTCCATTTGTTTGAAAACTATTTTTATATTTTGTTTTTGCTTTGAAAAAATGTCAAAACTAATTTTAAATTTCTTGTAAAACTTAGAAAAGACTAGTTTTGAAAACAATGAACTTCTTTGCAAGTTATCTAACTTTCTATATTAAAAATGATATTTAAATGCAGTATTAAAATTCAGGAGAGTTGTAGAAAGACGTACCTGATGGGCTTGAAAAAGAAATAAGAACCTTGCCTTGATTACTCCTTTCTCTCTCTAGACTTTCTCTCTCTAACCTTTTCTCTCACTAATTTTCTCTCTCTAAAATTTTTCTAAAAGAGATTCTCTAATAATATTGACAGAGCTTCCCCTTACTAAGAACTCTATTGAGTGTTGATGCCTCCAAATGATACCGCAAGGGTCCTATTTATAGGAAAAATCCAGCCAAAAACGCTCCAAAAGAAGCCAGCCGCAGGGGGTGTGGCTAGGGCCTACGGTTGGGGCGTGCGGTTGGTACGTGCGGCTAGGGCGTGTGGTTGGGTCCTAACCATACGATTGGCAGGTAGCCGTACGGTTGGAGGGTTGCGGCTGGCACTCTAAAAATGCACAGAGACACTTAAAAAACTAAAATTTTCTAACAAGACGCTTCCCCGCACCCCGTAACCTGACCGGGCATGTCGATTCCCGTCCTGGTAAGCAAAGAGGCAACACTGGTCGTGTCAGACTCTTGACGGATCCGAAATTAGAGTCTTTCCTATTAGTCTTCTATATGCATGATGACTTAGGACTAAATGCAAGATGCTCGTTTTATGATAAAACCAATATTCACATGAGAGTCCTGGATTGGGGTGTTCACAGACCTTCTTGTCTCGGGATTCTTGCCCGCAAGAATTTTGGGACGATAAGAAGACAACGATTCACGACTCTTGTGTGAATCTCAATGCATCGATACTTGAATCAAAATATACCCTTCTGGCTTCATGAATTTCATTGTGTCTATGGCGATGCAATCCACGACCGCCCCTTTCTTCTCGACTAGGTAACACGATACATCGGTCTTTTCTTCCATCTACCCTGAGTGGCGCATTACTCTCGGCGTACTGGACTTTTGGCCATAGGGAGTTTTTGACATTTTATCAAGTCCAGGTGATTTATTACAAAAAGTTGTTTCAAAGGTTTCCCATCTTCTAGGGAATAGTGAAAAGATGATTCTCGTCTTGTGATTCCCTTCGTGGGGACGTGTGCTAAAAGAGGAAATTTCCATCTTTTGGGAAAAAAAGATTCCCATCGTGGGGAATGTGTGGACAAAGTTATTCCCATCGTGGGGAATGTGCGGTAAAAGTTATTTCCCTTTGTGGAACAAGGGGATCGGAAAAAAATTTCATCGTGGGGAATGCGAAGAATTCCTATCTTTTAGGAATTCAGAAAATTCCCTTTGTGGGGAACACGTGGAGTCGTTATTTTCCTTCGTGGGGAAAGTGATTTCGGAGGAATTCCTATCATGGGGAATGCGAAGAATTCCTATCTCTGAGGAATTTGAGAAATTCCTTTCGTGGGGAACACGTGGAGTCGTTATTTCCCTTCATGGGGAAAGTGATTTCGAAAAAATTTCCATCATGGGGAATGCGAAGAATTCCTCTCTGAGGAATTCGAGAAATTTCCTTCGTGGAAAACACGTCGAGTCATTATTTCCTTTCGTGGGGAAAGTGATTTCGGAGAAATTTCCATCGTGGGGAATGCAAAGAATTCCTATCTTTGAGGAATTCGAGAAATTTCTACTGATACTGAACATTACTTTACTAATTTTTCAAAATTTGATATGCTAGAGAGAATTGTTTGCAAGTTGAAGTGCTTTTTCTTTTCCATTTCACCCTCAGTTTTGACCTTTGGTGTAACCGGGAATTAGATTATTGAATCAATTTTTCCTAGAAGCTTTTGGACCGTCGTGCATGGATTTTTGGGATTTGGCATCTCTCTACCCTCAGTTTTCCTCTCTTCGGTCATGGGGATAAAATTTCGCTTTTAATTCTCAATCATCCTTGAGCCACCTTTTGATTTTTCCACAGGGAAGATGCTGGTCCTGTATCGTTTTCTGTATTTCGATACCCTCATTGCTCCCTCTCTTGATTATCCGGTATTTTATTTTTGACTTTCGGATTTTTCTTGATTTTTTTCTTTCTTCTTTATTTGCTTTTTCCAAAATAAGAGCCTTACTCACCTAAGATGTAGCCCTCCGCCTTTTGGCACAGCTGTAACTCTTAGTGTGGCTCTCCCTGTCGATTTTTCATTCATTTATGTTTTTCCTCTCTTTCATGACTTGGACCAACGAGATTTTTCCCTTTTCTACTCTTTTAATTTTTTCTTATACCCAATTCCTCTTTTACATCTTCCCCATTTATTCATCAGATTCACACTTTTCAAAAAATAGATCCATCCATTTGAACATCGCTTCCTCCACAGACTTTTAGAGTGCTAAACTTTGAGTTTTGATTAGCCATCTCGTGCATGTGTGTGAGTCTTGGTCCTTTGTTTCAGGAAAATTGATTCATAGTATGTCATTCCCCCCCCCCCTTTTTCCTTTTTTTAACAAATCTGGTCAAAATTGAGGGGGTAGCCGCAGGGTATATACCCCCCAGCCGTACGGCTGGCAGCCAACTGCACGGTTGGGAGTTAGCCGTACGGTTGGCTAGCTTGCAGCTGGCTCTCTAGAGCTTATAAATAAAGGCCTGTTTGAGCTTTTCTCTTCACTTCCACTTGCACTTCCTCTCTCTAGCATATCTTTTCTAATTTTTAAAAACTTTTAGCTAGTGTTCTTTAGTAGCGTGAGTGATGGCATTTGCGAGGCTTTTAGCGATTTTTGTGTTCATGATGATGGGGGGCCCACCAGAGGGCGAGGAGGCACCGAAGCACTTCCCGGGTGACGAGGTGGAGGCTATTACGACTATTGTGGATGGGCGTCTGATCTGCGCACCACATCATGACGACTGGGACAGTGTGGCATGGGAGGGGCCGCTAAAGGCAGACAGGTCATTGCAGCGAGCGTTGTACCATAACGTGCCATTGATCTCGCCGGGAGAGGGATGGGAGTGGCTGTTGATGGAGCCCGCGGCACACGAGATTCGTTGCCGGACTAGGGTATGTTTGATTTTCTGCATTTTAATTTAAGTGATATTTTGAAAGAGATGCAATGACATGATATGCATGAAATGTGATAGATTTAATAATTACTCGCCATGATAAATATACTTAACATAGTGTATTTTTTAAAATATTTATTACACAGCATTAATTAAAAATTGTTAGTGAGTTATATAATTTATTTGAAATCTGTGATGTAATAGAGGATTGGTCATTGCCGCGGTATCACATGCGCTACTCCTGAGCTCCGAGATCAGCTACCGCCGTTGGTGAGGTCATATCTGAGTGCGACCCCGTTCGGATGATTTATAGAGGTGCTGTCGGGTGGGGAGTTTTAGCGTTCGGTGAGCTTACCGACAGTATTAGTAGAGAGATGGTGGGATACGACACAGACATTCCACTAGGGTTGGGGAGAGATGACATTGACCTTGGAGGATGTTTTCGTGTTGACTGGATTACCATTTGGTCGAGAGGCGTTGACACCCAACTCGAGGGTGCGGATTACGCTAGATGGTATAGGAGCAGCGTTGGGATGGAGATCGAGTCAGATAGTGGCGGATGGGATACCCCACACGGCGATGGTTCATCATATCGAGACTGAGAGCGAGAGGTTTGGGGATAAGCTAATGACACGCCAGGAGGTTCGGCAGTTGTCTCGGTGTTTTCTATTATTGATGCTGCATGACTTCTTTTATGCACGCAGCGGAGACAACTTACGGCTATGGTGGTTCTCGTATCTGAGATTCTTAGACCAGCTGTATACATTTGCGTGGGGAGGATATGTGTTGGCGGTGCTGTATGAGTCGATGTATTTGGTGTGTCGGCACATGGAGCTCAATCACCGTGGGCTTGTTACGCTTTGGGAGGTAATTAATTAAATCATAACCTTATTTTACCTTCGTGAATATTTGATTTTTTAAATAATGTGTTGGTTTGTGATGGATGTGGTTCATAGCTCATACCCAGCAGGGTATAGGGCAGATCTAGTTGCACCCTACTTATGCCGATGAGTTCTTTTTATTCCGGTGGTTCTACAGTGGGAACGTTGTTGGAGTATACCGGTACTTAACACCGGATCTGAGCGCTAGTGATGTGTCTGGGCTTCAGTTTGAGCAGGTATGAGAAAATTATGTGTGATCAAACTAAATTAAGTTTTAGTGACATTTGTAAAAAAAAAAAAAACTTAACGTATTGTATTATTACATAAAAGGTACAGTGGAGCCCATGGCCTGCATTCGTTGCACATCAATGGGGTTATGCGGATGCGTTGGTGGCGACGAGCTCAAGACGATTGTTTGCGCGTGAGTATGGTGTTGCTTTTTTACTTGGGGGAGCGAGTGATTTGGCAGCATACCCTGGCATTAGGAGCAATGGTGCCGGCATGGCCTTCGGCTGCGATGAGGCAGCCGGGGTTGTTGTCGACAGAGGAGTGGGTGGCTTTCATGGCTAGAGTCCCGTGTGAGGGTTTTTTGGTTGAGGGGGATTACAAGTTGTTCACGCAGCAGTACTTGATGAGGGAGATGAAAGGGTGCACGGTTGGAGGGGATCTACTGTTCATCAGGGGGCAGCTATATATATCGCAGCGAGTGCCGCATCAGCCTGTGCCGGCTCCGAACAGGCGGGTAAAAGGCATTGCGAATTTGGATAACGAGGATCCGAATGGAGAGAGAGAGGTAGAGTCGCAGCCAATAGAGGTGGATGATGAGGAGGCATCAGAGAATGTGCCATTAGGAAATGGAAATGGTGGGGTCGTGCCTATGGAGCCTAGAGTGGCTAAGGGAGGACCTACGGCAGTGGCTGTATCACCCATGGGGGAGAGGGGTGAGAGGAGGTAAAAGCCTGAGAGGGGGGAGGAGTCCGGTATCGAGGCCGCCCATCCCACCAACCATGTCTGGGATGACGCCTCAGATGTTCGCGGAGGCGGTAGTACAGGTGATCAAGCAATTACGGACATCGGAGGGGCAAGGATCTTCGGGTCGCGGGTCAGTGTCGGGCTTATTGCCTATGTTTGGGCCAGGGGACATGGATTGGACTCAGCATGTCTTCTTCTCGCCGTTGCTGCGTATTCCTGTAGGGTCTCTTGGCGATAGGTCCGTTGGTCTGAGACCCTACTCATTATCTACCCCTTCTTCAGGTGCTGTGCACGGCATTGTTTTTTCAGAGAATAGGAGAGATGGCATCTCGATTGGGGGCGGATGCAGGCATAGGTCAAGCTCTGGCTGGTGAAGAAGGTGACAAGGGGAAAGGGAAGGAGGTGACCCCGGAGTTGGAGAGGATGGAGGAGTCTGAGGAGGATGTCCCCCCAGCGGGTGGAGAGATTAGTGGAGCCGAGGTTGGTCCGTCACAGGTTGGCGGTGCGTCGACGTCTTACTCAGTCCCTGAGTATTCGCGAGACATTCCATACATGGATTTCGGGCGGCTAAAGCAGTATCGGATCCCTGACGTGCCTATGGACGACAAGCAGATGGGAGCCTTGGTGCATGTCTCAGATGAGGAGGTATGATTGTTATTTTAAAAGTGTTTAAAGTATGATATATATGTAGTGTTTATAAATAATGATGAATGACATGACTGTTTTTTGTCAGATGGGTTTATTCCGGCTTCGGGAAGTGGCTGAGTTGTTGAGGAGTTATTTCAACGCCTACGGGTTGTTGACATTTGCAGCGCCCTTCCCGACGGAGTATATGTGGAAGTACAACCGGCGTTTGGCAGGTGACATGACTGCGACATACCATCCCTCTCGCTCACAGTCCCGATCAGCGGCGCCTTCTCAGTCTGTTTAGCAGTCAGGTCATACCTCTAGGCTCGCTCCTCCTTCTTAGGGTCGCTGTTGTACAGCTTCGGAGAGTCCAGCAGAGGGCATTGGCGAGATGGAAGGGAAGCGCTCGCGTACGATGGATCCTCCTCCATCCCCGCAACGTTAGAGACGATGATTTTGATGGTTTGATGATGGTTTTTTAGGTTAAAAACTTCTTAATTTAGTGGTTAATTTAGATCTATTTTGTTTTTATGAACAAATGGTTTATTTTAAGTTATTAATTAGTGCGACTGGTTTTTAATTATCAATGAAGTATTTATGTTTTTGAAGAAAACATGTTTGTGTGTGATGTGTTTTTGAAATATGAGAATGTTTCAAAAAGTTATAGTGAATGTGTTTGGAAAAAAAATGGTTACTTAATATATTTTGGCAAAATAATTACGAACCTGGTTTGAGAAAAATAGTTAACTACATGTGTTGGAAAAATTACTACAAATTTATGAAAGAAAAATGGTTAAGTGAAATTGTTGGCAATATTATTATAAATTTAATTATGAAAATGGTTAAGTATATATGTTGGCAAGTAATTATCAAATCTACATGCATGCAATGAGGGATCGTTCTTCCTGAATAAAGTCTGGCAATATTTGCATCTTGATGTATTGTGAAGAAAGTTTGGAAAAAAATGAAAATTTTTGACCAAGGGGAGGAGCCAACCGCAGGCCCTACCCGCAGGGGGGAGCCGTACGGTTGGGAGCCAACCGTATAGTTAGCAGGCAGCCATATGGTTGGGAGCCAAACGTATAGTTAGCACGCAGCCGTACGGTTGGTAACCAGCCGTGCGGTTTGCCTGTACCTTTTTGCTATAAATAGAGCGCAAATTTGTCCTTTTTTTTCTCATTGTGTTCAATATCCATTCCTTCTTTCTAGCCTAAAAATAGTTCTTCTTTGTCTGCCATCATGTCTAGCTTTCGCACCAGTGCTGCTTTCTCCCTTTTGTCCGATTTTGTGTCTTTAGCCGAGGCTGATTGTGGCCTTAACTGGGGTGACCTGGGCCATCTCCATCGCTGGTGTTCTCATGAGATCAACTGGTCTTTCCTCCTTGGTCTTGCTGAGTTTTGGGATCCAGAGGATCACTGTTTTCGCATCGGGTTGGATGAACTATGCCCAACGATTGAGGAGTTCACACTACTGATGCGCCAGGATGTTTCATGGCCACTGGCGTCTCTGCGAGATGTTAGGATTACTTGAGTTATGCTGTCCAAGTTGCTGGGTTTGAGGGAGAGTGAGTGTTGGCCGATGATAATAGACGGACGGCTTCATCTGCGTCACCTGGTGGATTTTTTCATTCATCATGGTGATGATCCGGCTTACTATTCAGGTCAGACTTCTACTTGTCTGATTTTGCTTTTTCTCAAATGCTTTTGGTTACCGGAGATGCTATTCTCGTCAATCCCCTGATTATCTGGGTCGTGGCTGAGGCTAGACATGGTCATTTAGTGACTCCCATTTTGTTGGCGGTCACACTAAATGGTTTGGATGCCTTAGTTCAGTCTCGGGTTTAGTATTTTCGAGGCAGTCCATATATGTTATACATGTGGGTGACTGAGAGATTCTGGTATTTGGAGCCCCGTTTTCCCTGGGATTCTCGGGATTTCTTTCTTCGCCTTGATTATGCTTTGATTCATCGCTTGTCGTCATTTGATTGGGCCGTTCATTTTTCCGAGTCTTCCTCTTCGATTCATTGGGAGATACCCTGGTGGCGTATGAGGACGATGATTATGAGCATGGGTGGGCAGAACTACCTTCAATTTCGTGGTTTGAGAGAGACATCTTTTTATATACTCGGGCGATTGACGAGACAATTTGGCTTCCCTTTGAGTGTGCCCCTTCCTTTGAGAGACTTCTCTTCGGTGGCTCTTCCCATTACTCTGAGGTTGGAGACTACTTTACGAGGTTTGTGGTCTACCCGCTATACTCGACGATTTCATGGGGCAGAGGTTGGCATTACCCAGGGGACTCGTTCTGATGTCGTGTTGCATATTTGGCGTCATGTTCGTCATACCATTGAGCACGAGCCGATGATGATGAGATGGTTCCGATTTGCGGATACACGAGTGACAGACGAGACAGTTCTTGCTTCATATCATGCCTTTGAACGAGAGAGGATCTTGTATGCTGCGACTGACTGATAGGTTGACGGTTGATGGTTAAGTTTTATGGATGGCTTCTTTGTGAAAGCGTTTTTGGGTTTAGGTAGGTGAAAGATATAGGGAAATTATGTAGGAAAGGATGTAAGTATGTTTGATGTAGGTTGTTTTATATGAAAAACTTTGGTTATATATAGAAAATCGCTTTCTGCCCCTTTTGCCTCTAAACGAATGAATGTTATTATAAGGAATAGACCGGGCCTGAAATTTTAACTCAGGTTGCCTACGTTTCCCCTGATGATTGATTTTTTTTGGGGGGCTCAGGTCCTCGTAGTTCATGTATACAACTTTATTGATAATACTTCTTTAATCGATCAAGGTTAACTGGTGAGCTCAATTCTTGGCCATCAATATCAGTAAGGAGAACAGCACCCCCGGATAGTATCTTAGTGACGATGTATGGGCCTGTCCATTTTGGCGAGAATTTTCCACGTGGGTCTCGAGCAGGTTCACGGATTTCTTTGAGTACCAAGTTTGGAACTATGATGCCTTTAGCTCGAATTTTCTTATTAAAGGCTTTGGCGACACGCTTTTGGTACCCTTGATGTTGATATGAAGCTTTCAACTGTTTCTCATCGATCATTGCCAATTCCTCGTATCGTGCCAGTATCCAATCACTTTCAGTGACTTGATTTTCCAAGATAACCCTTAAAGAGGGTATTTCCATTTCCACTGGTAAAACTACTTCCATTCCGTAAGTGAGAGAGAAAGGTGTTGATCTCATAGAAACCCTTTTAGTGGTTCGATACCCCCAAAGTGTATATGGAAGTTTTTCGGGCTAATCTTTGCCGGTTTTCACCATCTTGCTAATAATGTTCTTTAAATTTTTGTTAGCAGCCTTAACAGCCCATTAGTTTGCAGGTGATACAGGGATGATTTGTGGCGTTTGATTCCGTATTCCTCCGTAATCTTGTTAGCTTCACCCACAAAGTGCGTCCCATTATCGGATATGATTTCATGTGGCACCCCGTATCGGCATATGATGTTGTTTCGGATAAATCGAGCTACCTTCTTAGCATTTAAATCTTTATAGGATTCGGCTTCAACCCATTTGGTGAAGTAATCGATAGCAACTAAGATGTATTCGTGCCCATTGCTTCCTTTTGGTGAAATCTTACTGATTATGCCGATACCCCAGATGGAAAATGGCCATGGAGATGTCATAGGATACAATTCTTTTGGTGGGAGCTTCTGTGCTTTGGCGTATATTTGGCATTAATGACAGCCTTTGACGTATTCAAAGCAATTTTTTTGCATTGTTAGCCAATAATATCCTTGACGGACTATTTTACGTGCCAATGTATGACCGCTCATGTGTGGGCCACACTCTCCACCATGGATTTGTTCTATCATTGCTCGGGACTTTTCCTCGTCGAGGCATTAAAGATGTATACCATCGTTATTTCTTCGGTATAATTTTCCCGCACAAATGATGAATCGAGATGTAAGTCGGCGAAGTTCAACTCGAGTGGCTTTGTTTGTATTTGGTGGGTATTCATTGTGCTTGAGTAGTTGCCAGATATCATAATACTAAACACTTTTTCTAATCACGCTTCCACTTTCAATATCTAGTGATAGACAAAATACCGGATTTGCCCGTTTTTGAATTTTGATCTGAATTTCTTCTTTCTCCCCTGGAATTTCAATCATTGAAGCTAGAGTAGCCAATGCATCAGCGAAGTTGTTTTATGTTCTTGGGATGTAGAAGAATGCAATACAATCAAAATTCTCGGCAGTTTCTTCGAGTTGGGCCAAAAATGGTACAAGTTTTTCCTCTTTGATCTTCCATTTTTTCAGAATCTGATGAATAATGAGAGCGAAGTCTCCAAACACTTGGATCTTGCGAACCCCTTTTTGTGTAGCAATTTCTAACCCGCCGATATAGGCTTCGTATTCTGCGATGTTGTTAGTACAGGGAAACTCCAAGCGAAAGGACATAGGGGCGTGGGTCTGATATGGTGAAATTAATAGAATCCCGATTCTGTTTCCATTTCGATTGCAAGCACCATCAAAGTACATTTTCCATTCGTCATTTTTCATAATTTCCATGATACCCTCATCGGGGAATTCAAATTCCTCTAGCTCAGTATCGATGATAGGGTTTCCTGCTAGGTGGTCCACTATTACTTGCCCTTTGACGGCCTTTTGGGTTATGTATGAGATATCAAACTCTGAGAGTAGAAACACCCATTTAGCCATTCTATTAGTCAATACTGGCTTCTCGAACAAATATCGTAAGGGATCCACGCGAGAGATTAAGATCATGGAAAAAGCTAACATGGAATGCCACAACTTTTGGGTGGCCCAAACCAATGAATCGCATGATTTCTCTAAAGCCATGTAATTTCGTTCTCCCAGAGAGAGCTTTTTGCTTAGGTAATATATCGCTTGCTCAGTTCTTGTTTTCATCAAATGTTGCGCTAACATTGCCCCTATTGACGAGTCGTTGATAGACATGTATAATATCAATGGAATGCTCACTTGGGGAGGTGCTAGGACTGGCGGGTTGGATAAGTATTGTTTGATCTTATTAAATGCTTCTTGGCATTGCTCGTTCCATTGCCCATCTAAGTTCTTTTGAAGCAGTTTGAAATTGGCTCGCATGTTTGAGTCAGTTGCGAGATGAATTTGCTTATGAATTGTAATCTCCCAAGGAAACCCCGAATTTCCTTCTCAGTTTTAGGAACTAGCATTTCTTGAATAGCTTTAATTTTTGCTGGATCAACTTCGATTCCCTTTTTACTGACATATATCCCAGCATTTTTCTTTTAGTGACCCCGAATATGCATTTTTGAGGATTCAACCTCATCTGGAATCGAATGAGTCTTTCAAAGAAGATCCGAAGAATTGCGACATGGCTTTCTCGGTCTAAAGATTTGATGATCATGTCATCGACGTACACTTCTACTTCCTTATGGATCATATCATGAAACAAAGTAGTTGCCGCTCGCTGATATGTGGCCCCAGCATTTTTCAACCCAAATGGCATGACGGTGTAACAATAAGTACCCCACGGTGTGATGAAGGCTGTCTTTTCTTGATGATCAGGGTGCATTTTGAT
The DNA here is from genome assembly GCA_021464415.1 of Lonicera japonica. Taxonomy (NCBI): domain Eukaryota; kingdom Viridiplantae; phylum Streptophyta; class Magnoliopsida; order Dipsacales; family Caprifoliaceae; genus Lonicera; species Lonicera japonica. Next base: position 34,768,389 of record CM038463.1, on the reverse strand, counting down.
CTGATTATACCTCACAAACCCGTCGACTAATGATTTTAAGGCATGATTTGCAGTGTTGTCGATAATGAGATCGATATTTGGCAGTGGAAAATCATCTTTTGGAGAGGCAGCGTTCAGATTGCGATAATCAACACAAATCCTCACTTGGTTTTAGTACAGGGACTATGTTGGCCAGCCAAGTAGGGTATTCAACAACTCGTATGAATCTTACGTCTAATTGTTTCGTTATTTCTTCCTTCACTTTGAGGGACCACTCGGGTATTAATTTTCTTAATTTTTGCTTGACAGGTTTACATTCGGGTTTTGTGTGTACTTCATGCATCACAATGTTGGTATCTAAACCCGGCATGTCGGAATACGACCAAGCAAAAACATTGACGAATTCTTTCAACAAATTTTCTAATTCTGTCTTTTCATCGTTATTTAATTCAGCCCAACTTTTATCTTCTTTTTATCATCACTAGTACCCAATTTTATTGTGATAGTGTCCCCCTCAATGGGTTGTGTTCTTTGTTCACCATTCAAATTCTCATTCATCACTTCCACGTCATAAGAATCAAAGTAAGGGGAAATATTATCAATTTTATTGATAGAAATATTATTTTGTACAAATAACATACATTCTAACTCTTGTACATCTCTATCAATATTCTTTTCTTTCTTCTTGTACCTATTCTTTTCTTCAATGGGGGCGTATGAGGTGTACAGGGTCCCCGAGGTAATCTTCTTCAATTGCCATTACCTCGAACATATTTCCCGGCATATCTTCTTCCTCAAACGGCTCGACAGACGGTTGGGTGATCTTTAACTGAGATGAGAAGGTGTGAGTGAAACCCTCACTTATATACAAATCTTCCTCGAAGAAGATTTCTAACCCCGGTTGCCTTTTTCCTTCCTTATTAACCCATGGTTCTTGAAATCCACAATAAGGGAAGTCTTCTCCTTCTTTCACGAACCATCCATTTAACGAGCTATCGGCGAATTTGGTGCTTTTTATTTGACTATCATCTCCCATATACCCTATCCCAGTAAGAGGACTCGGTTATCGGTATGGCTCAATCATTTGTGAAATTCTGGCTTTATAGTTTCCCAGACCAATTTTCGACAAGAATTTCATATTCCTCATCATCTGTACTACTTACGTATTTATTGTTGAGATGTCATCGAGGAGGCAAATACTTCACATTCTGGGTGGTGAGAGTTTGTACTTTTGGTTCGTATGAAAATCCCCTGAGTTGGGCGTCTTGGCTACCAATTCCCAATACAGGCGAGTTTTTGGGCACTATTGTTCTTTCGGGATCTCCCTTAATGATAATGATATCCCCGTTAAAAGGTATTTTTATCTTTTGATGAAGGGTAGAAGGGAGTGCACCGACCTCATGCAACCAAACCCGGCCCAATAACAAATTGAAACTAGATGGAATATCGATGACTTGAAACTCGGTCGTAAATGTAGCTGGTCCCATTTTCATATCCAACATGACAAAACCCAATACTTCTCGCTTAGTATTGTCATATGCTCGGACCGTGACCGGTGATTCTTCTAGTGTGGTCAAATCAATACCCAAACGGACAGCAGTCTTCAAAGGGCATAAGTTAATTATAGAACCATTATCCACGAGAACATACAGTATAGACATTCCACAAGCCACAACAGTAATATGTAAGGCTTGATTATGTTCCCAGCCGAGTGGTGACAGATCTTCGTCGGAGAACCCGAGCATTCGTTTTTGTACCCCCATCGAAGCGATCATTGTTGTTAATTCATTCAGGGTAGCTTCGAGAGGAACAAACGATTCATCTAGCATCTTCATCAATGCCACACGATGTGGCTTAGATGCCACCAAGAGTCCTCAGATTGAGATTTGGGCTTGTGTTTTCTTCAATTGTTCCACAACACGCCCTTCTTCTGGATGCTTTGCCGGTTCTTTGGGAGGAGTACTAACAGTAGGTTGCTTGGTACTTGGTGGTTGGTAGACTCTTCCAGAGCAAGTTAACTGTTGAACCCATGTTGCTACCGGATCAATTGTTTCTTCGGGTGGTTCAATAGAGGTTGTAGGCGTCTTATTTTCAACTTGAGAGAGTTTGTTCTAGACGAAAGCGATCATGTTTACTTGTGATGGGTATTTGCTTTGGTAGATACCCTTCCTTATTGCTTTTCCACGGCGATACCCGAGTCCCTGTCGCCTCAAGTTGTCTTTGAATTGAGGAAAGCAAGCAATTCCTTGGTTTTGTTCTCCGAGCCCGAGTTCGGGTATAAACTACATTCGTTCCATCCACCCCATGACTTTCGGATTAACCATTTCTTATGATCTCAAGGTAGAAGTTTCGTCAACGCATAATCCCAATAATGTTTCATCTTTGGTTTCCTCGACACTTTTCTGGGATTTTCCAGGATTATGTCAATGGCAGCAAGTGAAGACTTTGGATAGCCCAATTTTAACACTTCAATGCTTCCCTCATCCATGACGAGTTTAATTAAAAATACAGGATATGGAAAGTCCACACCATCCTCAAAGGCATTAATTTGGTGATTGGGGAGAGGATTTCTTGCGACATTTGGGGCTGACGGATTCGGTATTCTTTTGCTATCAATTAGGTTTTGAATAGCATGTCACAGAGCCATGCAATTGTCGGTAGTGTGACCGAACCCTTGATGGTACTCACAATGTTCGTTCATATTCTAGTGGGGCCGTATTTGCTGTGGTAATGGTCTTGGGTTCATGGGATATATTATCCCAGCCTCTTTCAACTGTTCGTATACCTTTCCCAAAGGTCCTGGCAACTATGAGAAGTATCTATCTTGAGATCGATTCTGGTCAAATGTTCAGGGATTGTTGTTGTTACGGTACCCAGGTGCAGTGTAATTCCCGATATTCTTCGTAGGGTTCCAATCATAGGCATTGTTGGTATAACCCATACCATAAGATCCGTAAGAGGTGACTTGATTGATGGCTAAAGTAGAAGTCTTCTTGTATTGTGACGCATACTTCTTGGTTTCAGCTTGCCTAGCTAACTCTTCTTCAATCTCATGACCCACATGAAGTAAAGCCTTGAATCTACCAAAGAATTGGTGTCCCATTTGAGCCCGAATTTTTGGCTTTAAATTTTTAACAATCATTCCCAGTTGATCTTCCTCATCGAGACATTCCACCATTTATGCCACTAATTCCCTCCATCTTGTAACGAACTCACTAATGCTCTCGCTTTCCTTTTGCTTGGCCATTCCCAGGTGTTTTTTCGTAACCTTGAGTTCTTCATTAGTCTTAGATTGTGACACAAACTCTTGAACGATAACGGACCATGATCTGACACGATGTTTCTCGAGATTCAAAAACCAACTCTGGGCTGGTCCCGTAAGAGTGAGATGAAAGGAATTGGCCAATTCAGCCTCGCCAATATCGTAAATCCTCATCGATCTGACGTAGGATTTCAAATGGAGTTCCGATGGCGTAGTCCTCTTGAATTTTTGGGATGGAAGGCATTTTGAAGCCCACCGGGTAAGAAGCTTCAGGGTATAAGTTATAGCTTTGCATCTGAGTTAAGTCATTCGAACTCTCAGCCACCTTTTGGGCAAGTGCCTTTAATTATTCCTTAAGTTTGGATAGGTCTTTGTCTCCTCGATAAGTCTCCTTTGGTGATGGGCCCTCCCCTTGAATACTCATTGGCCTTCTTACCGGTTCATAATACAGATCCCGATAAGGTTCATGTATTGGTTGCATCTGCGGAGGAGCTTGATCGATTGGGTCTTGTTGTAACCAATTATTGACCGGATCATGCATAGCTTTTGGTTGGTTTAACTGTTCAAACGGAGGTGGTACTTCGTTGTGAATTGAGAGTGGTGGTGGTGGAATAACCGGGGCCTCTCTTGCCGGTTCTGTTTTGTGTCCCTTGGCCAACTCGTCCAGTTTGGCACGAGTATTTTGATTGTCGGTTAAGAGCATGGCCATACTTTGACTCAGATTCATCAACATCCGGTACATATCCTCAGGGTTAGGTAACGAAACATTCCCATTCCCACTTGTGCTAGCTAGATTTGGGTCAGTATTTAGAGGCGGAGTGTGATGAAGCGGTTGACCCCCCATAGTATTGTTTTGAGGTACCTCCTGGTTTGGGTAAAAAGGATCGGGTGGCGGATCCACTACATTATTGAATTGGTTGTTCACATTTCTGTTCGGTGTGTTCTGATCCATGTTTTCGGAGGAGTCTGGTCTGACAAGTCGCCCGGTACTCTCTCTTCCAGCCCACGCAGAGGCCAGGATGGAATGAATATCTGAAGCTAGAGAAAAGGACAAATTCAATCGCGCGCATTTTTTCGAAAAAAAAAAAATACATCATTTAGAAATTGCCGGACCCTATCCAGAAATACATCGATCGAGACGACGCCAAGCACACAAAAAGTTTTCTTTAGGTGAGATTGAAAACAGACTAACAGTTACAACTTGAAAACCCCGTATAGAGGTAGGGTAGGAACAAAATTCCATGGGTTCCCCGACCGTCTATAGTTTTGGAAAATCATTTGAAAATACGAGAAGTTCTCTCCTCATGAGTTGCTTTATTCATGGAATCAGGAAAATTACGAAGATTTCAATCCTCATGAATTTTTACGGCGGAGATTGGACAGCTTCCAGCCGTACCTGTCGGAACCATGACGGTATAAATGACAGGACCTTTACTCACTAGATTCTCATTACTGTCGGTCATTAAAACAATGCATAAAATCTTTGTGTTCTAAGCTGATTCCCCTATATGCAAGCGTGATTAAATAGGGTAAGGTTTAAGGCTCCCTCCTATTTGGCAGGTCTTGCGATATACCTCAAGAGCGCAGGTACGTGTAAGAACCTTTTGATCTACATCCCGGGTACGTGAGTTTTCTCATCACTCTACATACCTCGGTAAGTACTTGGCCAATGAGAGTGGTCCTAGGCGCTTTTGGCTAGTGCAGACCCGCAAATCCGCGGCCTAGTCACGACTCTGGTCCCAAGGTTAATAGGGTAAATTCACACTCGCAAAAATGCATGATGAGACGTGAGTGTGTGCGAAATAACAATCTGGCGGTTCATTATTGATCAATGCTTTATGGTTTGTTACAGTAATTTACACAATTTTAATTATGAAAAAGATTTTCCTCACATAATTAGCAAATAAAGGGATCAAGGTATCCACCTATATTGCTTCTATGTTATCCTAGGACTAAGGCCTGCAAGACCTATATCTAGGAATTAAATATACAATCCATTATAATAGAGCTTAGTTCTCGACGTTCCCAGCAAGGTCGCCACTGTGAGAACCCAGATCTACGACCCGTCCTCCTCTCGGTTTCTTTTGTTTTAAAGGAAAATGTGTTTTGTAGAGTCACCAGTTTGTTTTACAGGAAAACAAACAAAAGATCGTACGAAGGACAATTCGAAAATGAATTATCTTTTATACGTTTGAAACTAGAGTTTAAAATATACTTTGCTAGGGTTCGGGAACTACGTTACGAATTGGGAAGGTGTTAGGCACCCAATCCGCCCTTTCGGTCTTTTAATGGATCGTGTATTTAATTCCTATTTTAGATATCTTTCAAGTAGTTTGAATTATTTTCAGAATAGTCCTTTCTAGATAAATTTAATTTAAAACAGTATTTTAAAATCAGACTCGAGCTTTAGAAAGACGTACCTGATGCGCTTGAAAAAGAAATAAGAACCTTGCCTTGATTACTTCTTTCTCTCTCTAGAGCTTTCCCTCTAGACTTTCTCTCTCTAACCTTTTCTCTCTCTAAAATTTTTCTAAAAGAGATTCTCTAATAATATTGACAGAGCTTCCCCTTACTAAGAACTCTATTGAGTGTTGATGCCTCCAAATGATATCCCAAGTGTCCTATTTATAGGAAAAATCCCTCTAAAAATGCTCCAAAAGAAGCCAGCCGCAGAGGGTGCGGCTAGGGCCTGCGGTTTGGGTGTGCGGTTGGTACGTGCGGCTAGGGTGTGCAGTTGGGTCCAAACCATACGGTTGGCAGGTAGCCGTACGGTTGGAGGGCTGCGGCTGGCACTCTAAAAATGCATAGAAACACCTAAAAAACTTAAATTTTGTAACGGGGCGTTTCCCTGTCCTGGTAAGCGAAGAGGTAACACTGGTCGTGTCAGACTCCTGACGGATCCAAAATTGGAGTCTTTCCTATCAGTCTTCTATATGCATGATGACTTAGGACTAAATGCAAGATGCACGTTTTATGAGAAAACCAATATTCACACGAGAGTCATGGATTGGGGTGTTCACAGTAAGCGATGCATCTCGGCTACACGGCTGAATTGCGGATGCCTCGGCTAGGCTCTGATCTATTTCTTGGTTCTCGCGTCCGTCGGTCATTGTAGATATGCTTAGTTTTACTAATCTTCCGGTATGATCTCGACTGGCCCAACTTTCTAGACTGTCGTCGCTTTAGGGCGGTAGATGAAACTACGTGGCGGAGATGAAGGAAGACTACGGTGCGACTCAATTTTTTCCAAAAGAATCACTAAAAATAATATCACAGAGAAAAGGCACGGATTTTAAAAGAGTGGTGTAAAGGAAGCCGTAAGGTGGTACATCCCCTACAGCTGTTTGATGAGTGTTTTAACTGACTCAATCTTATATGCAGCGTAGGTGTACGAACGGTTAAGGCTTCAGGCTCCCTCCTTTTTGGCAAGACCTGGCGATATACCCCAGGGGCAGGTACGTACAAGAATCTTTTGATATACTTCCCGGGTACGTGAGTGTTCTCGTCACTCGATATACCTCAGGGGTGTACTTGACCAAGGAGAGTGGAAGTAAATGCGTTCGGTTTATGTTGGCCCAAGCAAGCCAACTCCCTACTCACTTATAATACTTCCGAGGGTTTGGGGTGATTTCACACTCGTAGAACCAATGCATGATTTGTGAAGTGCGTGCAAAGTTTGAAAATTCGGTTTTACAAATATCATTATATTTACTACGTATTTTGGAAAACTTTGATTTTCTATTAGAAAAAGGTTTCTTTGCAATCAATTAACATAGAAAAGAAGTAGGGAAAGCAGTAAAAGCAGATATTCAACAAATAAACAAAAGTCCACATATAAGAGCCTACTTTTCTAGTGATCCCCAGCAGAGTCACCACTATGAGAATTCGCAAATGCGATCCCCCGGGTCTCGTTCCTGTGGGTGGGGGTCTGAAACGTCGAAAAGGATTCCATTGTTCCATTTGCTTCTATGGTGTTGATAATTCATATCGGGTGTCCCTCTATCCTATTTCTAGATGCAAGAGGGTTCGTTCAGAGTCGCTACTACGTTTTATGAAAAAACCGACAAAATAATTGTGTAAGAGAAAAGGCTACATATAAGCCTTTTTTTACACGTTTGTCTGCGAAACCAGGATTCTAGAGGGTTCCAAAACTATGTTACGGATTGAGAAGGTGTTAAGCACCCGTTCCGCCCTTTCGGTCTCTAGTGGTTTTTTATATGTTTATTCTATGTTGAAAAACATGGATGCTTTTACTGACAGTCTACTACTTCCAAAATGAAAACCTTTAATTTTGGGGAAAACGGGGAAAGGGACGAAAACCTTTGTGTTCCGAGATCCAATGTTTTGTTTTGAAAGATGCAAAATACAAATGACAAAACCTTTTATTTAAGAGAGAGTTTCCCGTATTATTTCGTCAGGCAATAATGTTGGTTTCTCGAATTTTCATTACTTTGAAAAAGTTCGGACCTTGTATCGGGACTTATTTAATATGGAATTAGAACTCTTTGAGGAGAGTTTTATCAAACACGTCGCAGTCTATGTAAAAGACGGGATATGCCAATTTTTAATTCCTAAGTAAGTTTTATTAGTCTGGGTTTTAAAAACAGAATTTTATCCGGATGATAATGTACTTACTTTTCTGGTTTTGCAAATAATTTTATTAGGGATTTTGTTTTGAAAACAGTAGATTATTTTATAACTTGGCAATAAGTTTATTCAAATAAAACATGGACAGAACAACAGAGGTAAAACAAGTACACATATATCTAATTTTTAAATACTAGAAGAGACTTTCTTTACCTTCCCGACGAGAATAATAAGAAAGAAAATATAATATGGCAAAAAGATCTCCGGCGATAATAATCTTTTCCTTCTTTAGAAATTTTCGAGAATTCGATTCTAAAAGCGGGACATGTCAAATGTCGAGAATAGATTCGATAATTCTTCAGAAATAAGACGATCATAGAAAATACTTGATAGAAGACAAAAAAATCAGATATAAACTCAGAATTCTTATATCCCAAGTTGCTGTCCTTTAACCCTTGGGGGTGTTGGCCTATTTATATTGCTGGGGAGAGATTGTCGCCCGACATTTCCCTAGAAGAGGCAAGTGTCGCGCGACATGTTGGACAATGTCGCGCGACAAACGGCTAAAGTGACCTTTCTGACAGACTGATTTGTCAGGAAGTGGTTGGTCTGTGTTCAGGGAACTTATCATGCGATATAAGAGAAATTGTCGCGCGACATACTGGTTTGTCGCGCGATAATCCCCCTTAAAAATAGGTTTGTTTGGCCAACAAACCCTTCCAGGGCAATTTTGGGTGCTCGGGTGGGTCCCAGACTCCAAAAATTGTACTTTTCAGTAGTCATTAGGGTTCTTGCGGGGGTCACGGATCAGGGTGTCTACAAGTGGTCGTATGATTCCATTTTCTTGTAGTGCGGCCAGGGTTTTGCTTAGTGAGGATGGTAGATGTATGAAATGTCGGTCCTTGCTTTTTCTCCCGGGCCCTAACCTAGGACAGGTTCCTGTTCTCGTGGATACTGAAAATTACTTCTCTGATAAGTCCCCGAATTCTGTTGAAACCACACTTGATTAATGGAAGAAGCGTTTTCTTGTACTGAGATGAGGCTTTCTTAACCTCAACGGCCTTTGCTAGTTCTTCCTCAGTTCCGTTGGCCACATGCATCAAAGCCTTGTATTTTTTGAAGTATTGTCGCCCCATGTCATTTCAGATTTCGGGCTTAAAATTCTTGACTATCAACTCCAATTGCTCTTTCTCAGGGACCCGATCGATCATTTGGGATGCCAACTCTTTCCATCGTGTGATAAAATCACTGACACTTTCAGTTTCTCGTTGCTTAACCATTTCAAGGTGTTTACGAGTAACCTTCAGCTCTTCATTTGACTTGTAGTGCTCCATGAATTCCTTTACCATACTCTTCCAATCAGCCACCTTGTGTTTTTTTAACCTCAAAAACCAACTATATGCAGGCCTTATTAAAGTCTAATGGAAACCTTGGGCTAAGTGAGCCTCGTTCAACCCATACAATTGTACAATATGGACATAGGCCTTAAGATGTATTTATAGTGGGCTGTTTCCCGAGAATTTTTCCACGCTGGGAAGCTTAAAACCCACTGGCAACCTGGCTTCGGGGAAAAGAGACAAGTTTTGGAGATCGGCCACGTCATCTGATTTATCAGTCACCTTTTGATTCAATGCTTTCACTTGTTCCTTCAATAGGGTGATGGCTTCATTTTTCTTGGCATGTTCTATTACTGACTCAGCGTACTGCCCCATATATGGATCTGGGTCGTGCCCTTCGAAGAGTGGATTGTGTTCTGGATGAAGCCACATATTGATGGCATCTGGTGCTGGTGGGCCTTGGTGAGGTGAAAGAATAGGTAGGACATTTTGTTGTGGTAGGATATTCTGATGCGGTAGGGGAATTGATTGGCCTCGGCCTTGATTGTGATCGGAATTAGGGTTTAGCTGGTTTGGTTCAGCAGGTGCCCGAGTGGGAAGCAAGGTATCTAGACGGGCCTGAGTGGTTCTCTGCAGATTGGCCATGGTGTGTTAATAGATTAGGCCATACCTTGTATCATTTGGTACAGTTGTTCTAGAGATAGGGCTTCGGGGTTAATGGGTAAAACGGGACCGGACGGCAGATCCGCTGCATGTTGTTGACCCTCAGTATCATTACCCCCTCCTTCGTTGTCCTCAACCTGGTCATTGTGATAATCGAGAGTACATCGTGGCGGCATTATGAGAGGTGAGTCCGGTCAAGTAAGTCTATCGGTACGATCCCAACCAGCCCAACCGGCCAATGTGTTTTGGTACGAAAACCTGAGAGTAGTGGAAAAAATCAAGACATAAGGGTGGCGTGACTTTTCTAGATAAATGATACTTTCTACCAATTGATTGCATAATTCTTGGAAAAGAGTATGGCGATGAAATGAAAATCGAAAACCACTTTTTGGTGTTCAAATGAAAATAGACCATCAACAACAACTTGAGAGTCCCGTGGATAGGTTTAGGGTAGGAATATACATTCCGGGTGCCCTTATAACCTTCCGATTTTGGAAATTATTTTTAGAAAACTCATTTTTTGGAAAATGAATCATTTTGTGGAAAACATTTTTGAAAACATTTTTTTGAAAATCGGGAAGTTCTCTCATCTTGGAGTTGCTTTTCATGGAAATAGTGATAGAAAAATTCTCACTAATGATTATTAGTGAGGAATTTCTACGGGCGGGGTCGGATACAAACGTGTATTGATTTCTTCGTAAATCGAGACTAATAAAATTGAGATTTTGTGAAATTAACTGATAAAAATATGTTTAAAATGGTTTACAGCTCGTTCTACGCCTTTGGTTTTGAAAACGGGTTTAAATAGAAAATCCGAACTGATTTTAAGATAAACAACTTTTTTTACAAGCAATTGTTCAATTATAACTGATAAAATAAAGACAGATAAAAAAATTAAAGCCGAATTAAAATAAAAAATATCTGAGAGCCTTGAAAATAGTAGAATACTATTTTATAGAACTGTTCCCAAAGTCCCAGAGTTAACTGATGCTTCAAATGGGATCAGTGCAGGTGTATTTATAGCTGTAGAATAATTAATGGGTCGGGCTGGAAGTGCGTGTCCGCGGACACAAGCGGGGCGTGTCAGTGGACAAGCCCCTGATTTACACGTGTGACGTTTTTTTCGCAAATTTGGCCAAAATAAATATTGTATTAATCTGATTTTTTAACATGTTATTACCCATGCTAAGACCTGCCTACTATCCAAATTTAAGAATTTTTGGACATCGGGAAGGCATCCGTTTGTTTTTTAAGCTGAATTCTCAGTTTTTCCAATTCTCAAAGATCCGACCGTCGGATTGAGCTGATTTTTTAATATGTTATTCCCAGGAATATTTCCTCGGTCTCCACAAAATTTCATGATTTTTAGAGATCAGTAAGTACCAAAACGAGAAAAAATGAAAAATCAGCTAGGAGGGATTTGTCCGCGGACACACACAGGTACGTGGAGTGAGGACACACCCTCTAATGAGTTTGTCCTCACGACACACACCCTTGTGTGTGTCAGGGGACACATCCCTGGTGGTGTATATTGGTACACGATTTTTTTAATTCCTAGGAAACGGATTATCGGATTGATCTAATTTTTTAGTATGTTGTTCCCCATTATATACCGTGTCTACTGACCAAATTTGAGATCATTTTAACTTCGGGAATGTCATCTTTTGATTACCCGAATTAAACTCTCGATTTTATGAATTACCGGAGATTTGGCCGTCGGATTGAGCTGATTTTTGAGTATGTTTCCCCTTGTTAAAATTTCTAATAGCCCTAAAAGTTTTAGAATGATTAGATATGAGGAACTCTCCTTTCATAAGTTTCCAGGAGTTTTGACGGTTTTTGGTTACAGCGGCTTCCGATAATTCTCATAACTTCTCATCCGGGTGTCCTTTTGACTTCCTTCTTTGACATGTATGACATGTATATGGTATGTATGCATCTAGGAATGCTTGTGCATGAATGTGTATTCATTTTCTTAGAGTTCGGGATTCTTGCAAGGGTCACAAAACAAGGTGTTCACACCGTGCGATGCACGGGTTGCTTATAATTTTATTTACTATAAAAGGAATTATATAATTTCACTTCAAAATTGAAATTTGTTTATTTTTAAACCTCCATCTAAAAATTTGATTTGCGATTAAAGGTTTCATAAAAATGGAAAGAAAAAATGTTTTACTTAACGTCAATCAATAGCAATAACAAAATAAATAAATAAAATAATTACTTGGCAACTCGATTTTGAAGTTTGAAATTGGAATTGGAACAAAAATACGCCTATACATGCAATTCTAAATTGCTAGTGCTCAAAATTGTATAGGCTTATTTTTACTCTTTCTAAAACCCAGAATTGAGTTGCCAAACACAACTTTATCAATAAATAATTGTATAAGTCTGAAGCGCCAAAACTTTTGTCAAACATTAATAAATAACATATCTATATTATAAAACAAGGATTTTTTACAATAAAATAATAAATCAATCCAACGTCTCATATTCATTTATAATGGTGTTAACACTTTTAGACCATTTGATCATTTTTATACCTCACAACAAGATGTCAAATCAACTTAACATTTACTCACACACTAAATATATACACAAATATAACTCTTACATCTCTCTACTTTTCTACAACATTTCTCTCTCATCAAATTTTTAAAAAGCTTTTAAATGCCATAACTTTAAATTTACAAATTCAACTTTAATAAAATTTATATATTTGAAATATGTTCATCAACACCTACAAAACAAGATCCATTCTGATTATTAAATTATGTATAAAAAAATTCAAGAAAAAGTTATTGAACTATTTCTAACTCATTAGTTATTGAAAACAAAATTATGCATATCTATATTATAAAACAAGGATTTTTTACAATCATACACATCTTCGATCCTCACATTTTTCACGTAATCATATTTTATCTAATTATTATTTTTTATTCTTTTTATCGTGCCGAACGGCACGGGTATACCCTAGTATATATATATAAAACTATTGTATTACTTAACTAAATTATTCAACGTAGAAGCAAAAAAGGAAAAAAAAAAAAAAAAGGCCATTCAAACATTGCTAAACAAATACAATGATAAAGAAATAGCTTTACATATAGCTAGGAATACTTTATGAGTGCGCAAATGTAAACCTTGTAATTGAAACCTTAACCTTGATTCTTCTCTTCCACATGAGCCGTTAGATGGCGACAATCTGCAAAGATCACTGTTGAGAAAAACCAATCCCACATTATTTTCACACAGAATGTGTACTGCTAAAGGTAGCATTATTCAAAACAATGGCAGCTAATGTAAAAAAATACCACTAACTCGCCAGGTAATTTTCTATTTCAATGTGATGTATCATCAAAAGGGATCAGTGCATGACATTGTGCTTTGGAAATCAAAGTTATCAAACAGTAAATACAATTTGAAATTGCACAATCATATCTATATTGAAGAACAATGAGAAAAATGTACTTCTAAAAGAACAATGAGAAAAATGTTGTTATGATAAGAAGTTTTTGATAACTGTTCACATAAGCATGTTTTAATCTGTAAGATACTATTATTTACAAACAAAGAAAAATCACCCTAAGGTATATATAAATAATAAATAAAGAAATGAACTGATATTGGCATTACCTGTTAAAAAAAAATTCTTGTCATGTCTCTTTACGTCATTTTCTCTAGAAACCATAATTTATAGGCTGTTAAACTCAAAAAGTTGTAGTGATTATTAGCAATAAATCACGCCATGGATCTTAATTCAAATAGCAGATATTAATAACTAGAGATAATATGAATGAGAAAAAAGCAAGAAGATAGATAATAGAACACACAATATTCGACAAACGAAGATTTCACTAATTCTTTGAAAATGATTACAAAATCTATCACAAGAATTATTGCACTCAAAGCTTTCACAGAAGAAGAAAATCAACCGTCCTTTAACCTCTCTCTCACAACAAGATGAACTCTCCCACAAATTCCCACAGAAAGAAGAATATTTCTCTTGCCTAATCTCTTGAATAATTTTATCTATATATAATGATATAATAGAGTCAATCCAATCTAAAGTAAGGTAATAATAATCCTACGTAAATATGAAAACTATTAACAAGGTAATAAAGACCAAAATAAACAAGGAAACCAAGTTTGATGAGGAAACATATTTTTCGCCCAGGTGCAAAACGACTTTTGCACCTTTCCCGCGTAGGTGCAAAAGTGCTTTTGCACCTTTTCAGAACCGCAAATCCTCTTTTATACCATTCAAGCGAACAATCCGATTTCTAACAAAACTCATCTTTTCTTGGGTTTGGAACCGAGCAAAAAACACAACAAAAGTTTCTGCCTGCAAAAATGCTTGCCCAAATTGAATTGGATCTAATTCACAAAGTGCTGTGAACGTGGAACAATTAACCTAGTTCCAAACTCACAATTAAACCCGAGAAATCCCTTTCGGTAATTTCTACGAACACTTGGCGGGCGGAATCCGACAAGCAATAGGATCGTTGTACAAACCAAGAAATAGCAACACAATAACAAGCAACAATGGATAGAAGATAAAGAGCAATGACAAACAAGTGCAAATCAAAGAGAAAGAACACACCGAGAGTTTTGTGGAACCCTTTGGGTCTTCCACCAAGAGGTAGCTCCTTTATTGATAAACCAAGAATTACAACCAATTCTCTCTCAATAATACTAGCTCTAGATCAATGGAACAAACCTCCAAAGATCACCTCTCACCTTAGCTAAACCCAAGCTAAGCTCTCTCTTCACTCTTACAAAGCACTCTTGCAACTCTTTCAAGTCTCTCTTTTTACAAATAGAAAATAACCATTCTATTTATACAAAGTGAAAAATAAGAGTAAAAGGTTTTTACCCGCCCAGGTGCAAAACACGTTTTGCACCCATTCTCGAGTACACTGACTTGGTGCAAAACATGTTTTGCACCTCCGCCGAGTACACTGTCTGGTGCAAAAGACCTTTTGCACCCAATCCACGGGTAAACTGCCTGGTGCAAAACACTTTTTGCACCCAATCCGCATGCACTGTTTTGGTGCAAAAACTGTTTTGCACCATACCTGCTTGCATTGATTACAAGCCAAACACAACAATCTTCACCTTGGCGAGTAATCCCAAGCCAACCTCGATTGCTTCACCTCGGGATAAGAACCGTGCATCCCTTTAGAGATTATCCCGACACCTCCAAGGTCACACCCTCCTCCTTCAACATGAAGTGAGATTAAGAAGCTTTAGGCAATGCCTAAACTTCTCCGCGGTTACCGGTTTTGTGAGCATATCGGCCGCATTCTCATCGGTATTCACCTTTTCTAGGACGACTTCCCCGGAATTTACCCAATCCCGAACTCGGTGATACCGCACATCTATGTGCTTCGTGCGAGCATGATACACTTGATTCTTTGCCAAGTAAAGCGCACTTTGACTATCACACCGTAGCAAAATACTCTCATGCTTCAAACACAACTCGCTCACTAAGCCTTTCAACCATACCGCCTCCTTCGACGCCTCCGTGAGTGCCATATACTCTACCTCTGTGGTAGACAAAGCGCTTGTTGCTTGTAACATAAATCTCCACGAAACCGGCCCACTTACCAAAGTGAACACATAACCCGTGGTTGACCTTCTTTTATCAAGGTCCCCCGCATAATCGGAGTCTACGAATCCCGCAACACTATCAGCCCCATCTTTTCGCTCAAACACTATACCCAAGGACTTGGTACCCTGTAGATATCGAAGAACCCATTTAACCGCATTCCAATGCTCTTTACCCGGATTCGACATATACCTACTAACCATTCCAACCGCGTGAGCTAGATCCGGCCTTGTACACACCATGGCATACATAAGACAACCAACCGCGCAAGCATGCGGTGTTGTCGACATCTCGGCACACTCATCAAGAGAGGAAGGACATTGCTTTGCGGACAAAGCAAAATGAGGAGCTAACGGAGTAGAAACCGGTTTCGCACTCGACATATTGAATTTCTCAATGACATGAGAAATATATTTCTTTTGCGAAAGCCACAACTTGCCAACCTTTCTATCTTTCCGAATCTCCATACCAAGGATCTTTTGTGCGGCCCCAAGATCCTTCATGTCAAATTCCCGGCCCAATTGCACCTTGAGCTCCTTCACCTTTGACATATCTCGACACGCTATAAGCATATCATCCACATAAAGCATCAACAAGATAAATGAGCCATCATCAAAGTTCCGAACATAGGCACAATGATCACCATCACACCGACGATAACCAATCCGCAACATAAATGAATCAAACCGTAGGTACCATTGCCTTGGAGACTGCTTTAGTCCATACAATGACTTCTTGAGCCGACAAACAAATTTTTCCTTACCTACTTCCTTAAACCCTTCCGGTTGCGCCATGTAAATCGTCTCCTTCAAATCACCATGACGAAAAGATGTTTTTACATCCATTTGCTCAAGCTCCAAATCAAATTGAGCTACCATAGCAAGCAAAACCCGTATCGAAGTGTGTCTCACAACCGGGGAAAAAATCTCATCATAATCAACCCCTTCCTTTTGAGAAAACCCCTTCGCTACTAACCGTGCCTTGAATTTCGGTGCTTCATCTTTGTTGATTGCTTCTTTCTTCCTAAATACCCATTTGGAACCGATAATACTCCGGTCCTTAGGCCTAGGAACCAAATCCCAAACGGAATTTACTCGTAAAGCCTCCATCTCTTCTACCATAGCACCCATCCAACTATCCTTGTCTTCGACACTAATGGCTTCTTTATAACTAGTTGGATCACCCTCACTTGTAATAAGGGCATAGTTGACCTCGTCTTCCCAACCAAACCTTGAGGGTGGTTTGATTTCCCGTCGTGGTCTATCCCGTGCTATCGATGGTTCCGGCTCCACCTCACCCGGTCTTTCCTCGGATTCCTCCTCCTCTAGCTCTACCTCAACCGCGTCGTCATTCGGTTGAATTTCATGAGAATCATCCCTAATACCGCTTGAAGATGCTCCACCACTTCCGGTAACCAACGGACTTGGAACTAGAATTGGAATCTTGACCGTATTAACCCCACCGTTATCATTGATCTCTTGGTATTCCCGTTCCTTAAGCAATGCCCCCTCATCAAATGTCACATCCCGGCTAAACAAAAGCTTTCTCGCTACCGGATCCCAAAGCTTGAACCCTTTCACCTTTCTCCCAAAACCGAGAAAGATACACTGGTGAGCCTTCGGGTCATTCTTTGATCTCTCGTCGCTAGGAATATGAGCATATACCGGGCACCCGAATACTCTTAACTTAGAGTAGTCCACTTCTCGCCCCGACCATACTTCTTCCGGACATTTTAAACCAAGATTCACATTCGGTGACCTATTGACCAAGTATACGGCATGATCAACACAAGCCGCCCAAAATGTTTTCGGCAAACCCGCATGAATCCTCATACTTCTCGCCCTATCCATAATGGTACGGTTCATTCTCTCCGCAACTCCATTTTGTTGTGGAGTTTTCTTCACGGTAAAGTGCCTTTTGATGCCGGCATTCTTGCAAAACTTCACGAATTCTCCATCCTTATACTCCCCTCCGTTGTCACTTCTCAAATACTTTACTTTCTGACCCGTTTGATTTTCCACCATAGCCTTCCACTCCTTGAATTTTTCGAAAACCTCGAATTTTTCCCTCAAGTAGTAGACCCAAACTCGACGTGAAAAATCATCAACAAAAGTCATAAAATATTTGAAACGGCCCAAAGAAACTACCTCTAAAGGGCCACACACATCGGAGTGAATATAATCAAGCATACCTCGGCTTTTGTGTTCCGCGGTATCAAATCGAACTCTAGTTTGCTTGCCCATCACACAATACTTGCAGAAATTGAGCTTGCACCCATGGACCCCCTTCAAAAATTTTCGTCGATGAAGCTCCTCCATGCCCCGTTGGCTCATGTGGCCAAGCCTCATGTGCTATAACAAAAGCTCATCCCTTTCTGCTTCCGTGGAAACCGCTGCTCCACCAACTACCGTGGTTCCTCTCAACCTATAAAGGTTGTTTGTTGACTTTGTGCCGCGCAAAATCACCATTGATCCCTTCTTCACCTTCATAGCCCCGTCTTCGGCATGAATCACACACCCTTTTGAATCGAGCGTGCCTAAGGAGATCAAATTCTTCTTGAGAGCGGGTACGTGTCTAACATCACTTAGCGTACGGGTCACGCCATCCCACATCTTTATTTTCACCGTGCCAATACCAACAACTTTGCATGTAGTATCATTGCCCATGAAGATTTCCCCTCCATTGCATTCCGTATAGTCAACGAACCAATTACGATTCGGGCACATGTGATAGGAGCATCCGGAATCAAGAATCCACCCACTACTTTGATCCGCTAAAAAACAAGTAAGAACATCGGTGTTAACCTCTTGGTCCACCTCTTGGGTCGCAACTCCCGCAACCTCCCTTGGCGCGTCCGCCCTCTTACCTTTTAGCTTCGGGAAATTCTTCTTGATGTGGCCTACCTTGTGACACTTAAAGCACTCCCAATTGTTTCGATCTCGTGATTGAGACCGACCCGTGCCTCTATTCTTGGCACCCCGTGACCTTGACCGCCCACTTCGTTCACCACCACCACTCTTGGCAACCAAGCCCTCACTTGATGAAGAGCTTGCCCCGTTACCTCCCTTTTTCATGGCCACGTGCGATTGGAGGTCCTTGACAACCTCATTAAACTTGAGCGTTGTCTTGCCAAATATCAATGTGGTAACAAAGTGATCATAGGAGTCCGGCAATGAAGCAAGCAACAATAAGGCGCGGTCCTCCTCATCAAATACAACATCAATTCTCTCAAGGTCATGCACTATTGCCTTGAAGACATTGATGTGCTTGTTCAAATCTTGCCCCTCCTTCATTTCCAACTTGAAAAGTTGCTTCTTGAGGTTCAACTTGTTGGACATAGACTTCCCTATGTACATCTCCTCCATCCTAGTCCACATATCCTTTGCATTCTTCTCCGACATCAAGTTTCTCAACACTTCGTCGGTCACATGCATCTCTATAGCAGACATAGCTTTCTTATCAATCTCATTCCATTGGTCTTCGGACATATCTTGCGGCTTTTTCTCAAGTCCAAGCAATGCAACTTGCAAATTCGATTGGACGAGTACCCCCCGCATCCACCTTTGCCAAATACCGAAATTGATAACCTCGTCATAAGGCTTTATCTTAACGTCCATAGTGCTTCCAACACCTACAATGGTAGAAAACTAGCTTGTGTTGCAACAACTCCAGTTTGAGTCCCTTCGGCCATTTATCAAACACTTGGCGCACAAACCTTGCACCCAATAGCCAAACCTTGATACCAAACACTAGGCACCAACCAAATCATCTGATACCACTTGCTGTGAACGTGGAACAATTAACCTAGTTCCAAACTCACAATTAAACCCGAGAAATCCCTTTCGGTAATTTCTACGAACACTTGGCTGGCGGAATCCGACAAGCAATAGGATCGTTGTACAAACCAAGAAATAGCAACACAATAACAAGCAACAATGGATAGAAAATAAAGAGCAATGACAAACAAGTGCAAATCAAAGAGAAAGAACACACCGAGAGTTTTGTGGAACCCTTTGGGTCTTCCACCAAGAGGTAGCTCCTTTATTGATAAACCAAGAATTACAACCAATTCTCTCTCAATAATACTAGCTCTAGATCAATGGAACAAACCTCCAAAGATCACCTCTCACCTTAGCTAAACCCAAGCTAAGCTCTCTCTTCACTCTTACAAAGCACTCTTGCAACTCTTTCAAGTCTCTCTTTTTACAAATAGAAAAATAACCATTCTATTTATACAAAGTGAAAAATAAGAGTAAAAGGTTTTTACCCGCCCAGGTGCAAAACACGTTTTGCACCCATTCTCGAGTACACTGACTTGGTGCAAAACATGTTTTGCACCTCCACCGAGTACACTGCCTGGTGCAAAAGACCTTTTGCACCCAATCCACGGGTAAACTGCCTGGTGCAAAACACTTTTTGCACCCAATCCGCATGCACTGTTTTGGTGCAAAAATTGTTTTGCACCATACCTGCTTGCATTGATTACAAGCCAAACACAACACAAAGGAGTTAGCTAGACAATCAAAATGCAGAAATAAAATACTGATTGGAAACTACAACTACAAAATTTAAATTTTCATTGATATTGTGAAGGTCCTTGATTACAATAGAATACATAAATTACATTCAAACCAGGGGAAATATCAAAGCAATTAATTTCAGATTAAACATAAAGAAGAGAAGTATAGTGAGATAGATATCGACAGGTTTTAGAAGATAATGGTACATGCACAAACAATCAATATATATAATTTATAATGCAATCCCAATTAAGTTTCAGTCTTGAAGAGACGGAAAATTTAGACATAAAATGCCAAACAGATGTCAAAGTGCTTGAGCATAGGATCCATTTGAAAAATGTATTAAATGGCACATTTTACATAACTAAAACGTAAACGGGCCCAGAGAAAAATAAGTTAAATTGAGGAGAGGAGATACAAAGTCTTTCTTTAAGATAATATTATGATAATTTTTTTTTGCTTTTAGTTTTCTGCTTTCAAACTTTGAATATATGTGTACTTTTATTGATTAAATCAGTTTTGATAAGTGAAAAAGAATATTGTTGCTACATTACTTTGCTTTCTCATTGGTATATGCTCAAAGCATACATAATATTAATATCAATGATAATTTCAAAAAATAATCACGCGAGGGAGGGAAGGTTTACTTTGTGCCCTCCAAATTTCTAATAAAAATATATACAACTCCAACTATTTTGATAGATACATTGGTTTTAAGTAGTAATCAAAATTTTCGTCTACAAAAGCATAGAGGCTTATGCCGCACCAATATCGAGTACAAATAATGCATATTTTTAAAATACAAATTAATTTTATGTGGTCTTTAAGACTTCTTTATCAATTTAATGATATTTGCAAATAGGCACAAAAACTGCTAAAATGGCAATCACTCATGGGACAAAAGTTAATTTAAAAGAAAAGCGATTGGAGATGGCCAAAACACAACGAAATAATTAAAGTGAAAATACGTAACAAAGGGATATTGAAAAGGTACCAAAAATAAGAGATTGCAATGGTGATCACACTCCTTTCTCCTTGCCCTTTTACAGTTGAAATCCTCAGTTAAAACTGATCAAAAATGACCACATGCTTCCAAATGATTGATGGGTTATAGAAAAAAGCTTGTAGCCATGTATAATGGCATATTTATGAAAAGTCTGGTACATTTAAATTCCAACTATAAATTATTAAATGAAAAACTTATATATTTAAATCTTTATATCATAAGAAGGATATATAAGAATGAAAAATAAAATAAAACATATTTCACAGGATTACTCTCTGTGCCTTGTTGCAGCATTTATGCAAATAATTCATGTGCAACCTATCAAATTCAACAAAGTAGTTTAAAGAGAAATTTATATTACCATTGCATTATAAAACAAATTATAGAGAAAAGATACTGATAATAATAACACAATATGAAGTATGGATTTGTTCACAAACACATGATGGAACTTGTAATTTTAAATAAAATCCACTTTAAAGAGAGAGATAGTACTTTGGTTATCCCGTTCTTAATATTCCCTCATGTATGTCCACAATCTAAAATAGGAACCATCTATTTAGATATCTTTTGGAGGAAGAATGAGAAGACACCAAAGTCAGTGATATAACAAAGAAGAAGAGGAATTTGCCGACATGATAAGAAGAGACGGGGAAGGGCAAATGGACATGTCAGATTAAGGAGTGATTTAATATATCAATAAGAAGAAAGAGTGAATTAATACATCAACTATGAGAATACCAAATTTAATCACATCACGTATCAATCAAAACTTAAATATGCATACATACATACATACATACATACATACATACATATATAACTTACAGACTATGGGGATTAAAAGAAAATACCATGAATAACTTTGAAGATTTGATATCATATATATATATATATGGCAACATATCCTGCAAATAATGAACACATAAAAGATTTCATAATTGCTGCACTCATTTTTTACTGGCCAACAATAAAAGGGGAAAACTAAAATTGGTGTCTTAATTAAGTAATTTTGTTGACAATTGAGAAAAATGTGTATCAATTGAGGGAAAAAAACATAAAAGACGTAATGGATTACCCATAAACCTTTAATTGGAGCAGCGTTGCGAAGGAACACAATGAAAGAAAAATGGAAAGAGAGAAGGAGAAAAATATTTCTGCCATAGATGCTGTAACACCCTGTGTTCATATTAGTGTTAAGTATGTTGTATTAGCTTCTTTACACACATGTGAGAGATCTTTTAGCGATTCAGGTGGTCCGAATCGATTTTTGTTTGTAAATCATGAGTTTTGATCTTATGCGATTTCCTTGTTTTAAGCCAATTTTGGATTCTCGTAACTTTCTCATCTTTTATCCGATTTGGCTGTCGTTTATTCCTACTTCTAGATTTTATACCATTCTACAACTTTAATGTTTTGGCCGAAGTCCAATTCGTACTCCTCGTTGATCAAAACAGGGCCCGAAGTAGGTCTATCGCTAAATTCTGATAATTCGGTAGCGTTTTGGCAGAGTGTTGTCTTTGGTGAATTTTTGAAAAAAATATATCCAGAATTTGGGAAAACTTCCTCTTATACAGTTGTAGATCTTTGAAATACCTTTCCGTGGACATAAAGAACGCCTCAATCAGAGTTCCGAGTCAAAAGTTATGGCTAAATTACGAACAGTGTACCAGAGCACCAAAATAACACGCGGATCGATCTGGGGATCTCAGACTGAAGTGCGGACCGATTTGGTATTTTTCTAGACCGGTCCGGCAGTGGACTAATGTCGGTTTTGAGCATTTTTAATCTACAACTTCAACCCAAACACTCCTAAACACCCCTAGAGAGTTCTAGAGAGTTCTAGGGAGAGAGAGAAGGAGATTTCTACACATCTAACCTCTTAATCCAAGGACTAAAGCTTTGAACCATTCAAATATTCCTCTCCTTCACTATTCATCATCTCCTATCTTATTGTCCACCATAGGTGCTCTAACTTGAGCATTGGATACGGGAATGGGGGTTCATATATCATTAGTTCGAGGATCTTGCCATGCTAGGGCCGTGGTGACGCGAGAGCTTTAAGATTTCACCGAACAGAGCTTCGGATGTGGATTGATTTCTATGGTCAAGGAATGGGAAGTATTTCGTATGCATTCCGTAAGCTCTAGAGATATTCTTTGATATCCGTATTCTTGTATTCATCTTGTTATTACTTGTTCCTTGGCTCGGTTATATTATGGCTGGCTTTGCTTGCTATATGTGGTATGTGTTGGCTTAAGTGCTTTGGTGATTGATTGGTACATGTCTAAGTACACCTACTGGGGATTTGCCAACAGTCCAACAGCCCGGTTTGCAACGTCCGCAGAGAGGGCGTGAGTGAGGTGAGGCATGAATTGGTATGGTGGTACTTGGCATGTAGCCATGAGAGAGCAGGGTATGAGGCCTTGTATGGTGATGGGCTTATGTATGTGTATTTGTTATTGTTGTATTGATTCACAGATTCATCTTTATTCTCTGTATACGGTTTACTTCCTCATACATGTTTTTCATTTACAGGTGCTCACGGTGAGGACGCGGGATGGGACAGTGAGAGCTCGTGGGAGAACTTTAGGGATTATTATAGTTTAGAGGTTGTAGAATTTGATTTCGTTGTATTTTGGGAACTCTATTGTAATTAACAGATAATCTATATCCTATTTATTCATTTCTTATCGCCCCCAAGGGCGGGGCGTTACAGATGCATTTGGGAGCGGTTTCTCATGGTTAAGGAAGAAGACGTATTAAATGATGGGGTTTGAGAGGAGGAAGTAGATGGGATATACAAAGGGCAAAATTGAAATGGTTTAGTTTGGGGAGATTTTGTGCCAAAGAGGAGAGAACGTGAGAAGATGCCACGTGGTGTACAGAGAAGGCCAAAGGGGCCGTTTTACTTATATAAAATAGATTACCAGTACTAAAATAAAATAAAATTTGTAGTGATATTATATGCCAGTCAATGACGCAGCATCATTTTTTTTCAATTATTTTTTAAGTTCCCATTTTATCAATAAAGATTTATTTTGTACAGTGATGCATTATCGTGAAATTCATCAATTTAGTCTCTTCTTTCTATCTATTGATGAGACAACTATCTATTCCCACTTGAGTGTCAACACTTCTTAGTTTAAGGTAGGACACCTCTTTTTGGAGCGGAGATTCCACATACAATGTTGGTGATCTAGGGAATAAGGTTAGACACTGAATAGACATAAGATTAGACTAGCCAGCAAAAATACCATTTGAAAGCCACAACGACAAACACACTCACGATCTACTAAAGGAAAATAGAGCTCTTGATTTTTGAAAATAAAGAAATATGGATTGGAACACATACATTTTAATAATTAAGATTGCA
Source organism: Lonicera japonica (assembly GCA_021464415.1). Taxonomy (NCBI): domain Eukaryota; kingdom Viridiplantae; phylum Streptophyta; class Magnoliopsida; order Dipsacales; family Caprifoliaceae; genus Lonicera; species Lonicera japonica. The sequence continues at coordinate 34,744,045 of CM038463.1, read as the reverse complement.
CTTGACTCCGTTACCGCTGTTAACCCAAGAATTAGTCGATTTGTACCCCTACTATACCAAAAACATAAAAAATGAAATGGGTTTATTGATTTAACCCCCTGCGCTAATAGCCTTATTTGAGAAAATCCCCCAAATAAATTTTTATTAGACACGACCCCCTAAAACTTGACGCCGTTAACTTTCCATCCATTTTCCCAATTTTTTTGGACCAAAATACCCCACCCTATCTTCTTCTTCATCCTCATTTCAATTTAAACCCTAACCCTACAATCTCAAATAGGATCTAAACCAAAACTAAATACAAATCTAAACTGAAATGAAACCCAAAATTAAATCTAGATCGAAACTCAGATCAAGAGCAAAATTAATTTGAGATTGATGGTGGACTGGTGGTGGTTGGAAGTGGACTGTGGGTCATCGCTGGAGATGATGGATTGGTACTCCTGGACTTTGATTTGTGGGTCATTGGAGAGATATTATTGGGTTGGAATTCTCTCTCCTCCCTGCACTTTGATTTGGATTGGTTTTCTGTTGGAATGATGGTGGTGGGTAAACAGTGAAGAAGAGAGAGGTAGTCGTCGTCATTGTTAGCAGAATACTGAGGGTCATCGCCAGAGAAGACGAAGCAGCTGAAGTGACTTTGGATCATCGCCGGAGAAGACGTAGCAGCTGAAGCAGACGAAGCTCTGAGTGTGCTTTATGTTCAATTTCGTCCGCCACTCTGTTTTGATGTTTATCTTGATTGCGGGTCATTTGGGTGCTCTGTTTTAATGAATTTGTTTTGATTTTGATTCCATATATAGTATGGATATAGATATGTGTGTATGCTATAGAGAGAGATAGAATATGATGTGATGATAGAGATGGTGGTATGAGGTGGGGCTAGCTGCAAGTGTGGGAAGATAAGGTTTTTGAAAATGGATGGAAAGTTAACGGCGTCAGGTTTTAGGGGGTTATGTCTAATAAAAATTTATTTGGGGGGGGGGGGGGGGGGGATTCTCAAATAAGGCTATTAGTGTAGGCGGGTAAATCAATAAACCTCAAAACGAATACCCCGTGAAGAAGCAATAGTGTTGTTTTAAAAAAAATAATAATAAAAAAAATAAAAGTAATAAGTATATTCAAATTTAAAAATTAATTCTTGTCCAATCCAATCATATAGCTTAGATTGCACGATAAGACTTATACATGATCTTCCCTGTTTGTAAATTTGATAGTTATAAACTTTTATACTCCATATTTCAACATTTTCTACTCCTGTTCTGCTGTTTCTGCTCGTCAGGCCGAAACGTTGCAAATTCGGGAGGTTTATATTTTCTGCCTCAAAGTGAGTGTTTCAGGTGTAACTATTGAAAATGATCGCTCAAATGTTGTTTCTTGGAACTGTAAGAAGTATCTTGATGACTTGTACCTCATAGGATTTGTGTTATGATTATAGCAAATATTCCCAATTTTGGGTCTATTGCTATGATTTCTTTTTAGTCGATTAGTAGAAATGCCAATAGGGCTGCTGATTAGCTTGCTTTTGATTGTAACTCTCTTCTGTGAGATATCATTCTTCCTTTATAGCTGATTTTTGGTCCGTTTTGGCTGCTTTTGAATGGCAAAAAAAAAAAGAATGATCCGCTCCTATAATCCCAATATTCAAGGATGCAATCTTGCTAGCGCATCAAGTTTTAAAGGATGCAGTCCATTTTACCCATTTCAACACGTACCAACTGATCACCTTTTAACATAACACTCGACCTACGCCCAAAACAAACATCATTAGTCTCACTTCGACACTTGCACAATCGGAAAACAGTTCAAGCGTCTTAACCCTAATCTTCTTCACAAAATTCAGCCATATCCTTTTGCTTAACTAACTAGCTCTGAAGTCTGAACACATTCTTACAGTGTTGTGGAGTTTTTTGCACACAATATAACCTCTAAAATCTACATACATTATCTACAACATTTACAAAAATTTCCACAACATCTCCAACATTACATTAATATTATCATCAACTATATTAGTAACTAACATTTACTGATTTGCTGTAACAATACCTAGGTTTACCTTTCAAAGAATTCATAACAGCATTTTTTACAATATTTACACACAAAAAAATTTTGCGTGATAGGCCGTTTAATTTGTTATCCATGCATGACTGCATATCTGTCAAATTTCACAGTATCTATTATAATATCTATAGAACACATATAACTAACACATAATTTGTGTTATGGAGAGCTAGCATTTCCTACAAGAAACATGTTTAAGGACCATTCCATATGGATTGGAACTTTTGAGTCGATAAACATTTGAGTTTTTTGACGAAACTCGTTGAAGATGATATATATGATCAGTACATCATCTCCACCAAATTTCATAAAAATATTCAATTGGAAAGTGGGTTAACTAAAAAATTGATATACATACAAATATATATATATATATGTCCATTAAATTGGACTCCCAAGCACACGCTATGCATGTGCGCATATATCTAAGTTAAAATAAATAAAATATTAATTAATAAAGAAGTAGCTTAATGGTAATATATATTTTTTCTATCATATAACTAGCAAGTTCAACCCTCGCCAAGGACATTTTTATTGAAAATAATAAATGTAGGGTCAAATTAGGAAAACCATCAAAATTTGGTTTCATAACCGAATTTGGTGGCTTCTCTTTTATAGTAGTATAGATATAAACTATAAATGCCTAAATTCGATGGAAATAATCCTATCATTTAGCGGGGAAGGATCTTAAGAGGACAAATTTTTTGGTCTTTAAATGAGGACCAATTAATTTGAGGGGGTAAATGGATGAATTTTTTGATGAAACTTGGAGAAAATGATCTCCATGATTAGTAGATCACCTCCACCAAATTTCATTGAAAAATTCAATCGGGAAGAGGGTTAACTAAAAAATTGATATATATGCATTTTTTTGGCTGTTAATATTTAAAATGTTTAGCTAACTCACTTTTCGGTTGAATTTTTTGATAAAATTTAGTAGAGATGATCTACTAATCATAGAGATCATCTTCATCAAGTTTCATAAAAAAATTCATCCGTTTACCCCCTTAAAATGATTTGTCCGCATTTAAGGACCAAATAAGTGGTCCTCTTTAGATCCTTCCCCATCATTTAGCTATTTCTTCCTTTAAGATATATATATATATATAAGTTTTTAATAAAAAGTCATTTGATGGAACTCGAACTCGAACTCTCAAGGTCTAGATTAAAATGGAAATAATCCTATCATTTAGCTATTTCTTCCTTTAAGATAGATAAAAAATGAGCGTGTACATACATTGCGCGTGCTGAATTTCTAGGGACTCTAAAATTAGTCAATATTAATTTGGTTACCACATACATTATCCCATTGTCAAAAGGGAAGAATGGTCATGCAGTGTACGTACACGTAATTTAATTAATTTGTCGATAAGTACATAAAATAAATTTTGAAAACTTTGAGGCAGTGGGATTATTGACGACAACATGGGTTTTGATTTTGAACGTGTTTTATTATCAATAAAAAGTCACCCGCAAAGTTGGAAATTGAATTATTATTTTAATAAATATTTCTGTCAAAAATGATAAAATGTGCTTCTAAAGAACATGTTAAACACATAAAACTAACACATATAAACTGTGTTATGGAGAGCATTTCCTACAAGAACGATGTTTAAAGACTTACTACTCTATACGGATTGAAACTTTTGAGAGAGTAAACATATGAGTTTTTTTTTACGAAACTCGATGGAGATGATCTGTATAGTTAGACTCCCAAGCACCGCTATGCGCGTGCACACGGATATCTAAGTTAAGATAAAAAAATATTTAATTAATAAAGAAGTAGCTTAATGGTAACATTTATTTTTTTCTAACATATAACTTGTAAGAACAACTCTCGCCGACGACATTGTTATTGAAAATAATAAATGTAGGGTCTAATTAGGAAAACCATAAAAATTTGGTGTCATGAACAATTTTGCTAGCTTCTGTTTTATAGTAGTATAGATATAAACTAGAACTACATGAATTTGGTTGTGACACAAAATTATAAATGTTTTATCTATATTACATATGTATTTAAGTTTTTAATAAAAAAATATTTGATGAAATTTGAAATCGCAAACTCTAAATTAAAATGGAAATAATCCTGCCATTTGACTATTTCTTCTTTTAAATTAGATAAAAAGTGAACGCGTGAACGCGATTCTACATACTTATTGCGCATGATGGATTTCTAGCAACTATAAAATTGGTCACTAGTTAACTATTTAGTGTATTATATACGCGTAGATGAACTTAATTTGGTTACCACGTAGATTGTCCCATTGTCAAAAGGGAAGAAAGGTCATGCAGTGTACGTACACGTAATTTAGTAAATTTGTTGATAAGTACATAAAATAATAATGTTGAAAACTTCGAGGCAGTGGGAATATTGACCACCACATTGGTTTTGATTTTGTCCGTATTTTATTATGATTAAAAACTCACGGCAAAGTTGGAAATTGAACACGTGATTGAATTGTCTTTACATTATTATCTCATAAATATTTTACATTATTATTTTAATAAATATTTCCATAAAAAATATTAAAGTGTGCTTTAAAGGAACATGTTAAATAATGCATACGTTTGATGATGTACATATACTACTCTAGATATTAGTGGAGTCATCGATCAATTAGTTCCGAAAAGCGAGATCTACTTCTAAATTCGCTTTCAACAATATCAATAGTACTATCGATAAAGTTTATCACCGTTGCCCACTAATATAGTAGTTTTATAAATAAAAAGAGTAAGGCTATATATGAGTATCAGTTGCGCAAGAATTAAATACTTACCGGAAACTTGCTTTTCTATTTAAGAATTTTTTAACACATGCCCTTAAAGTACATATTAATATTGCTCTAGTATGTTCTTTGTTTCTTCTTCTCCCTCTGCTAGCATATATATTTATCTCTTTCGCCATTTTTCAATTTCAATTTTTTTTGAAGTAATTTGGTTGTCCTTTAAATTCTAAATTAAACAATTTAAAATTAGGCAATTTATAATTTTACATTTTTATGTGTTTAGCTGTTAAAATTTAACAATCATAAATATCACAATTCAAGTTGATTCATATTGAAACTCATATTAAGTCATTTGAGGTAAACATTAAAATCGTATAATTCTTTTTTTTTTTTTGGTTACAAAAATCGTATACTTGATATTTATATATCTAAACAAGATCTTAAATAACATAAAGAAACTTAATATATATGTGATTGTGTTGGATATTAATTGGATTACAGGGAATATTAATTTAATATCTCAAGAAAATCAATTAAGTTAAGACATATTTTAACTAAATTTTGGTGTACATTATTGCCCCTCTTGGTATATTTAATTAAATATATGTGCATCCATGGTCCAATCAATCACTATAAATGACAATATTGTGACTTTATCTTATCATAATAAATTTTCTTTTAAACTTTTCCGCTGCAATTAGCTAATATTCTCTCAATATCCATTTATTTCTTTTATGTTCTTTTCGTTAATATTTTCATGTTTAAGAGGTTATATCTATATATTGTTTAGGGCGTAAAATTTGGACATGCAATTTTTTATTGCTTTTTAACTTACAAGATTATATGCACAAGCGATATATTAGCTATTTGCATTTGAATAATTTAAAGAATAAAATTTAGTAAAAATGAAGGATCAATTACAATGGTTAACTAGGCTAAAATACCAAAAAGCATAATGAAATATACATTTTAAACAAAAAAATTGGGTAACAAACTTTTTCTCTGGACACTTTAGACAATGACCTTTTTTTTTTGTCATTTCGGGTACTCGGTAGCCTCCATCCATCCACCATTAACAGAAAGATATCGTGACATGTTAAATTGACACCTTGGTTGTTAGAACACGTTATGTCACTACAAGAAAATATAAATTACCCGACAAAGAATTTTTTTCGGCTAAACATTGTTGCCGACAAAACCGCTTTGTCGAGCATCTTTGGCAACGTTTTTGTTGAGTATAATTCCGGCTACGGAACTGCTGGTGCAGGTGATCAAGGAACATGATTTGGTGATATTACAATCAACGTATGCTCAATATAATGTGTTATGTTATCTTTCCATTAACGGTGAATGGATGGAAGCTAGCCGGTCATGTAAAATGAAAAAAAAAAAAACAAAAAAAACAAGGTTCCCTGTCTAGAGTGTCAAGAAAAAAGTATATTATCCATTTTGTAAAACAATTGTAGAATTCATCATACTTTTTAGTCGTTTAGCCGGTTAATTACAAGTGTGGATTACTTAAGATCGAGAGTTTTATTTCCATCGTAAGTTATTATACTATGAAAAGGAACATGATAGGCAGATATTTCAAAAATATATATGACATTAATTAACTTTGATTGAAATACTTTTTCCTTTACAGTTCAATATATAGAAGGGAAAAAAACCTCTAGCCACTCTTGCTCTCTACTCCTCTTCTCTTCACCTGAAAGGAGAAGGGGATAAATTCATTTGTTGTTACAATTTTTATATTATATATAATAATACCGCTTGATTTGAAAGTCTTTTGATATTTTTTTAAGACCTACAAGATTTTCTTCTCTCCTTTTATGAGAGTTTTTGTCATCCTTCCTACTAGATATATAGTTGTGTCTCGAGCAGTATGTATTAGAATCGAAATGAACAGATCTACTCCTTTGGGTGGAGATCTAACTCAAAATTATGAAAACTTGTATTTGCTCGTTTGGTGGCATTTCAGCATGGATGAAAAATCTTTTAGAAGGCTTCTTGTTGTCGCATTTTTATATTTTGGAGTGTGCCTTATGTGTATTTATCTTTGATATCCTCCCTCTTTTTCAAGATTTTTCGTTGTAACGTAAGACCCTTGATTAATGTGGTTTATATCTTTACCACCGTGACAATAGCTTTCTTAACTGTCCGGCGAGCATACATGAGGTCATGAAGGAAGCCATCTTTAGCATGAAAGACCTTAAAGACTTGGGACCCAATGGGTTCCAGCGTATCTTTTACCATAAATATTGGAACAGCATTGGTAACATTATGTTTAAATTTGTATCCAATTGTTATAATACATTGAACTTTCCGGATTGGTTAAACAAGTCCCTTGTCTCCTTAATTCCGACGGTGGACAACCCTGTGACTATTAATTCAGGAGTTCAGACCCATTACGTTATGCAATGTCACATATAAAACTATAACCAAGATCATTGTCAGTAGACTGAGACCTTTTCTCAATAAATTGGTTGGTCCTTACCAAGCTAGTTTCATGCCTAGTAGATAAACCAAGAAGTTGCATATTAAAGAGGAGATTAGTTTTTTATTTTTATTTTTCTTGTAACAAAAAAAAATGCTTATTTTATCACCAGATGACCATTTTTTTTACATAATAATCCACTACCCTCAGGGTCAGCCCTAAGTTTGGGTCAACCCTGAGTTTTGAGAGACTCTAGGCGAATTTTAGTTTCGGTGTTCTCTTGTATATTCATGTAATATAACTATATCCATAATAAACTCTAACAAATATATACATATATATATATATACAAATTATGAGATTTGAAAAGTAACAAAAAGAATAATTAAATTTCTTATTCATATAGAATTTAGTTAAAACAAAAACTAAAAGAAAGTGTTTCATTCAACAACCAGGAAAAAAAAACCCTCAAATAAACTCATCGATATATATGGTTTAGGATTATTTTATTGCATTTTTTTAATTTTAGTTGAATTGGGAACTCTTGTGTACTGGTTAAAAAAGAGAAAAAGAAAAAAAAAGCTCAATCCCGTCCATACCAAGACTTTGAACTCAAGACCTCGAGTTGCAAGACAAGCACAATCACCCGCTTGAACAATTGTCCTGTTGCTTACTTTTATTTAGCCAAAAATTATTATAATTTTACTTACTATAACTTATATATAAAGAAAAAAAAATTCAAGAGTCCCATTACATCAGGAATCCTAAGCGATCGCATAGATTGCCTATGCTCACGTTCAACTCCGACTACACTATCCTAAAGGAAAAGACGGCTGCTGTGACTCCAACCGGGGTCTCTCACAGATTCGTGGGGCCAACTCCGGATCCACCCCACGGGAGATGACCAATTCTAGTATGTATAGTTAATTAATTGGAATAATCAACAAATTCTATCAGAAAAAGTTTTCAAGTCTTCTGGCCCCACAAACTTAGACATTTAATATTTTCAAACATTCAAAAGCCGCCCATATGTCATGTGCTATCCAATGATCGATATACATGTTTATCTTTAATTGTGCATGTGTTTATTTGTGTATAAATAGGACTCAAGACCAAGTGAAAAAGATACACAGAACCATTTGAGTTTTCTGCAAAAAAAAGCCTTTGAGTACAAACCAAATTAAGATTACAAAAAAATTGTGTAAGCGATGGCAACTACTAGTGAAAGTTTAGTGTTGGATCCTAATACGCGTTTGCTTTTCCGCAAGGATTTCCCTTCTGATTTTGTCTTCGGCTCTGCTTCTTCTGCGTATCAGGTCTCCATTTTTTTTATTTATTTTGCGTATTTGGTTTTTATCAGTTATAAATGAAGAGTCATATTTTCTGTTTTTTCAGCATTTCCATATTAAGGTTTATGTGCTCTCTAATGAAAATTCTTCTCAGCATTTGGTTACTTCTATATATGTAATGAAATAGAATTCCATGGAAATATTTTTTCATGGAAAGCAAAAGCTTTGGATGGAGATGGTTTCTTAATTACATAGAAAATGAGAATATAACGCTAAATTAACTTAGTTGTAAAGGATAATGTACAAGAAATAAAGTCATACATGTTTTTGAATATGAAGTGTTTTGAAGAATCATTAACTACGGGTGGTGATATTGGCACCCCCAAAAACACTTGGTAACACTCTCACTTTCATTCAGTTCTTTGCAACCGAGTAAAGTATATATTACTCGGTTATGAAGGACCGAATATAAACTTGATAATGCCTTACTTAGTTGTCAAGGACCGAGTATTTAGGCTTATACTCGGCCCTCAAGAACCAAGAAACATACACTTTCTCGGTTGCGAAGGACTGAATGAAAGTGGGAATATTACCGAGTATTTTTGGGAGTGCCCAATATCTTCGCCCTTAACTATTACCGAGTTTATTTTTCTTTAAAGGAATTTTGTTGTATTAAACTTATTTTTTTTTGTTATTCATTGATTTGTGGCTACAGTATGAAGGCGCAGTTAATGAAGGTGGAAGAGGGCCAAGTATATGGGATACATTTACTGAAGATGCCGGTATGTCTTTCATAGTATATAATTTCAAGAGTAAATATAAAATAATACATACATATATATAGAGAGAGAGAGCTAGGATCTAGTGCAAACCAATCGACGGTTGTTCGTCACTAAAAACATATCCCCAATACTTTAGTAATAGAAACATGTAGCTAAAAGTCCCGGTATGCTTGCCAAATCCAGACTCTATATTATATATATATATATATTTTGTTGCATGAAACTTATTATATTTTTAACAAGGATCTAGTGCAAACCAGTCGACAGTTGTTCGTCGCTAAAAATATATCCTCAATATTTTAGTAATAGAAACATGTAACTAAAAGTCTCGGTATACTTATTCAAAATCTGGACTCTATATTATATATATATATATTGTTGCATGAAACTTATTATATTTTTGTTAAAATGTTTATTATAATCTGTCCACCGAGGACTGACTTTACAAGTACGAGTTTTTTTTTGTTTTTTTTAACATAGTTGCTTATATATATAAAGAAATTTGGACCGTACAAATCGATCCAGATATAAATTGCCATGTCTTCTAGTCGATAAATTTGGCTCTGTATTTGGGAGGAGAAACACATGGCCACTCATATATATATATATAGAGAGAGCGTTTCACATACGGACTGGTCCGTACGGACCGAGACCTTTAGCGACGGTTTTCCGTCGCGAATACATTGGGAGTATGTTTTTAGCGACGGAAAAGCGTCGCTAAAGGTCCCGGTCCGTACGGACCGGTCCGCATGTGAAAATTTCCGTATATATATATTTGTATACGAATTAATATTTTAATAGTAATTTTTGTTATTGGAATATTAGAAGGCATTATATTCTAGTCATTTATGCACCAAATCTTTATTGTGTGTGTATAAATAGAATAGCTTTATTGGTAAAACAGTTTTCTTTTTTATCAAAATATAACTTACATTAAAAAATTATATTATATATTTTAAAATTATGCAAACATAATTATTTTAATAATAATAATATCAACCTATATATATTCATGTTGACACGTCAATCAATCCACTCCTTGGCCTTATTTGGTTCGCAAATTTGAAGAATTATAAAAAGAAAGTTATTATTTTTCTCTGTTTGGTAAGCACAAGTTTCGAAAATACATTCTTGACAAAAAGGAGAAAGTAGGGGAAAAATTATTTCACTCAGACCTCATGAGATTGATTTTCCCTTATGATTTTTCAACATTTATTATAGAAGTTTTGAATAATAATACCCTACTTAAATATGTTATTCCGAAATTTACCATTGAATCACTTTCCTTTGTTTTTATTTTAAAATACATGGATATTATTAAAATATTGATATATTTTTACTTTTCTTTCTTGTATCAATTAAGAACTGAAAGAGAAATCAAATGACATTTTTTGAATACTTTCATGATTTATCAAACATAAAAAAAAAAATGGAAAAAAAACTTTAATTTTTCATTCTCATAAAAAAACAAAAAAATTAATTTTTTTGATGCGAACCAAACCAGAACTTTGAGTAGAGTTTGAGTACGTAATTTGTATATATTATGGATCAACATGTCTGACTTTTGGTTTTTAACCGTCACATCCAATAGATACATCAAAGAGACGTTTTATTATAATCTTAAATTATGGCCTCAAACTTTTGGCTGGCTAGTTTTGGGTTTTTGTACTGACCAAATTAAAAATATATATATTAATTGTCCATTTTTTAAATATATATATATATTATATAATATGATATTAATGTTCATTGTTAATTTGAATTAGCAATAGACGTCTATAATTATTCCTCAGTAAAAAATTAATCCTTAATTATTTTTTGTGTTAAATGGCAGCTGATGGTTATCGTGCAAGGCAAGCTGTTGATCATTACCACCGATATGAGGTATTAATTAATTATGTTATTAATTTCACCAATAATAAATTAACCAAATTAACTAATATGGTGACCTTGAACCACTTGATGTAATATTATATATAGCTTAGTGCCACGTCAAAATTAAATTATTCCATTAATTTCAAATTACACAAGCCTTAAAAAGAAAGCGTTTAATTTGAGCTGGAGGCAAGAATTATGAACATAAATAAAGTGGTAACAACTTAACTTTATTATTTATGTTTCAGGAAGATATAGCTATTTTGAAAGAAATGGGTTTTGACGCCTACAGACTCTCAATCGCGTGGCCCAGAGTGATGCCAAGTACCTTTCAATTTCTACAATTCAGTTTATAGATGGCTATATATCCATATTGGTTAAGCAATTATCTATTCGTCAAAGTATACTACTGCTTTCAGAAGTTGGACTATATGCTTCTAAAATTGTACATTACTCTGACGATAAACATAATTGCTTTGACAATAGTACCACTTTTGTACATCTATAAAAGTGTGTCGCTAAAAAGACAGCTAGTCCATATGTAATTTTTGTGGTGTCTTTACCACATACTTGTTAACTTTCTTATTCCTCTCTTACGCTTTTCACATGCATGTTAATTTTGTGTAGAAATACAATTTCAATATGTATAAGAATGTAGGCCTTTTAACTTTTAATAGTTACTAATTTGAACTTGTTTAAAATTCCGAATTAATTATCAGGCGGCAAAAAAGAAAGTAGGAATGAAGGCGGAATCCAATACTATAACAACATCATTAACTGCCTTCTGAAAAATGGTAATGATGAACTTTGATTTTAAACCATTTATTAACTTTTCCAAGTCATATATATGTTTTATATCTTATATTGTATTCAATTATTAATGTGCAGGTATAGAGCCTTATGTGACTCTGTTCCATTGGGATCTTCCCCAACCTCTAGAGGATGAGTATGGTGGTTTCTTAAGCGACAAAATTGCGTAAGTCAACTTCATTGTAAATATATTATGCTAGCGTTTATCTCTAGATTATAAGAATTAATAAAACTAGAGAAACATATTTATCTGACATAAAAACTAATATATTCACAGATCCACTGAACATATCAAATTCATTGTTAATAAAACATACTTCAACCAATGAATCATTGGATATTGAGATATCACTATTCTATGTCAAATATTTAATACGTCTGTCTAGAATTACTTTATATATAACAAGGTTGCAATTATATGAATTCTAAGGTATTTGAGGACTAAAAGATATTATCGGATATTAACGAAATGATTTGAACAATTTCACAGGGATGATTTCGCAGACTACGCAGAGCTTTGTTTCAAAGAATTTGGCGATCGTGTGAAACACTGGATCACGCTGAATGAGCCATGGAGTTTTAGTTTTGGTGGTTATGTTTTGGGTACCTTTGCACCAGGTCGATGCACTGAGGGGAAAGATTATATAAAGGATTTCCTTCCATCCAGTCGCTGTACTTCTCAAGACGCGTTCAATCTTAAGAAAAAGGAATCTTGTGGCGGGGACTCTGGAAAAGAACCATATATCATTTCTCACAATCAACTCCTTGCTCATGCAGCTGCAGTGCAGTTGTACAGGAACAAATATCAGGTTTGATATAAAAATTGTAAACATAATTATGTATGATTTATAGAAAAAAAATTATGAACACAACTACTATATATGCTAATGGACGCTATAGTGTTAAAAAATTTGGTCATCTCTCTCTCTCTCTCTCACTATAATAACTAAGTTTTTTCTTTCAGAAAAGTCAAAAGGGTAAGATTGGGATCACGCTTGTGTCAGTTTGGAATGAACCATTGACTGACTCAGAGGCTGACCACAAAGCTGCGTTACGAGCCCTTGATTTTCAGTTTGGATGGTGAATATCTTTTCTCTGTTTAAATAATCTCCTTCCACAATTATTTGCTTTACTTTTTTTTATGTAAAACCTTGAGTTTTAGTACATAACAAGGTACATGTCATAAATGTGGCATTACTAATTCCCAAAAGCAAACAAAAATATGTAAAAAGTTGTAGACTAGAAATTTTAATCTTTCATTTGACTTGTAGGTTTATGGATCCAGTTACTTTTGGTGACTATCCAAAGAGCATGCGCGATCTTGTAAAAGACCGACTCCCAAAGTTCACAAAAGAGCAATCTAAGTTGTTAAAAGGTTCATATGATTTTCTCGGGTTGAACTACTATACTGCTAATTACTCAGCTGATGTACCTAACCCTACTGATGAAGCACCAAGTTACACTACTGATTCCCGTGCTACACTTTTAAGTAAGATCATAAATTCTATTTGATTATTCTAAATTGTTATAATATTTCTTTTATTTAATATTGATTTGTTTTGTTATTTTTCTTTAATAGCTGAGCGAAATGGGGCCCCCATCGGTGAACAGGCAAGTTCTGAGATTTAATTATTTTTCTATATAATGAATTAATTACATAAGTGCCCTAGGACTGGGGCGGGCAACATTAACCCACCCAGTGGGTTGGGGAAGAGAGGGGAGGGAGGGGGGGGGGGGGGGGGGGGCGCAAGATTCATTGGCTATAATTTAGCCCATCTCTAAATTTAGCCTGGCCTTACCCTATAGTATAGTTTTATACCATACTATTTAAATTTAGAAAATGACACCAACCCTTTGCAGTACTAACAAACTTTTATCTTACATGCCCACTTAATTCTACAGGCTGGCTCAGATTGGCTTTATATTTATCTCAAAGGAATCAAGGATATGTTGCTCTATATAAAGAAAAAGTACCATAATCCAGATGTTTATATTACAGAGAATGGTAATTAATTTTTTTGTAAAATCTTTTATGTGTCATATAAATTCAAATATATATATATATATATATATATGATTATGTTGCATTTGGAACAATTACTAATATTTAAGTTGCAGGTATTGATGAAATAAATGATCCAAAATTATCACTTAGTGAAGCTCTTGTGGACAAGCAGAGGATATCATACCATTATGATCATCTTTCATTCGTTCAACAAGCTATTAAGTAAGTTCTTGGAATACTATAAAAATTGGGGCATATTTTTAGAAATAACCACAACTCAAATTATATTCTTTTTCACCTTCTTGCAATTATATTAATGCGTCAATATGGAGAATTTTTTTAATGACTTCTTGGCTGCACGAATTGTTTAATTTATAAATTAATTATTTTTCAGTAGAAAAATTGAATTTTATGCTTCATTTTTAACAAAAAATGTCTAGTGCATGTGTTTTTGCCCACAAACTTGTTCACTTATGCATTAACTTTAGTTTTTATATTAGGTCAAATTCAGCCAAACTTTTCCTAATTAGATGATTTAGGAAAAAAGTAATTTTAAATTGTCTAATTCTTAAATTAGAGGATCGAGGCGCAAAAGTATTTAATTTAATTTAATTCTAAGAGCATAGAGTATGTCGCCTAAGAGCATGTCCGGACAATAAATCATTATTTAATTTTAATTTAATTTTGTTTTTTGTAATGTAGGGAGGGCGCAAAAGTGAAGGGGTACTTTGCATGGTCATTGTTGGACAATTTTGAATGGGCTGCTGGCTACACTGTTCGCTTCGGCATCAACTACATAGATTATCAGGATGGGCTTAAAAGATACCCAAAACAGTCAGCTGGATGGTTCAAGTTCCTCCTCAATAAATAAATGAATTTAATATAAATGAATAAATAAATAAATAAATATTTGCATATTCCTTAGTCATGGAAATTACTAGGTATTTTCAATGTTGTTTGTGGTAAAGGGTGCAGTGTCCCTGTACTTGTATTTGTATCTTTCATGTATCCAATAAACGAGCTAGGTTTTACCTAGCCAAACGTAATATATTTGGTCTTTTATTTAAAATAATATTTAAGTTTTGCAGTTTCTTAGAAGTATATAAATACTTCAATATATATAAACAACGTTAAAATTGTAAGTAGTGCATTGATATTGACTTTTATTTTCGTACTTAGTATAACCTATAAACACTTTAATTTTATGTTTTGAACTTTGCACACATCAAATTGCAATGGCGGATCCAAAATTTTGAATTTTCGGGCGGGGGGCACAAAATACATGTATAATTTTTTTTTTGGACATAAGTAATTTATATAAAACTAAGCTCAATATAAACTAACCGAAGAAGAGTTGTAATTGTTACATGTGTTCTCCACATTTATATTGGTAAATCACATATGTAAGATTAGAGTTTATATTTACATGTTTAAGTACAAAAGGATATACATTTTACCTATAAAAAATTTAAAAAACTTGAGGGGGCCAACAAAAGAGTACTACTCAAAATTTTTAAAATATAGAAGTATAAGTCAATTTTTTTTTAAACCTAGGGAGGTTTGGTTTTTTTTTTTTTGGGGGGGGGGGGGGGGGGTGGCGGGGGGGCGGGGCATTCAAAGCACTAATTCTCATTAAATAATACCATTTAAATAGGGAAAAAATAACAATTTACATATGATTTACATTAAAACCCAATATGACCCATAATGGGTAATTACAACAGTAAATTCTGTTTGATTTATTCTATCTTAACAATGGCAGATAATGTATTTTCCTTCAACACTCTCCCTTGTGCCAAGGCAAAGATAGGAAAAAAGCCTATGCATTCCTATAATTTTCATATGTTTCTCAAATATGGCTTTAGGCAAGGATTTGGTAAACAAATTTGCCGTATTCTCCTAACATCTTACTTGATTCACTTGAATCTTGAGGAGTGCCTATTATTACTGATTATAGAAAAACTTTGGAGATATGTGTTTCGTATTATCACCCTCGATATAACCTAACTTCATATGTTCAATGCAAGTTACATTGTCTTCATAAATGCAAGTAGGCTCTTTAGTGATAGAACTTAAACCACTAGTCCCTCAAAAATATGTAATAATGGCCTTTAACCACATGCCCCGTGTAGAGTAATTATCTCAGAGTGGTTTGAGAAGGTAGCCATAAGGGTTTGCCTGGTTGATCTCAAAGATATTGCCGTGTTCCCAATTATGAATACATAACCAATTTATGACCGACCTTTGTGTGGGTGAGTGGGTCAAAGAGGTGTCCAGCATTAGCAAAAACCAACCAAAACATCATTAGGGATTTCAATGTAGAGGGTAGCGTTTTCAAAATCAACATTTACTTTAGAAATTACATTTCCATTTGCAATTCCTTTTGTCTCGTTATAAGAAAAGAACAGTCCTAAGTCAATGGTTCTTTTTAAATATTGAAAAATGTTTTTGATACTGTTCCAATGACGTTGTGTTGACGTTGAGCTAAATTTGGCTAATAAGTTCATTAAGAATGCTACATTTGGTCGGGTACATCGAGCCAAGTATAATGCGCTTATTGCACTTAGATAGGGATTTTCAGTTCCCAATACCTTTTCGTCATTTTCCTTTGGATGAAAATGGATATTTTCTTTGATCCAAACTTCGACCAAACATAGGAGTGCTAGCACTATGCATTTTGTCTATGTGAATTGCCTGAGTATCATTTGGACATACGCAGACTGATGGATTTATATTCCGTAAGCTTGATATTCTAGTTCAAGACCTAGATATAATCAATTATTCCCATGATCCTTCATCTCAAATTTAGATTTCAAGTAGCTTACTGTTTCACTTATTCAAGAGTACCTATTATGTTCATATCATTGACATATACAGCTATAATTCCGAATCTGGAACTTGTTTTCTTTATGAATATGCAGGAACATAATTCATCATTTTTATATCCCTTCCCAATTAAGTAGTCACTTAAACGGGTATATCACATCCGTCCGAATTGTTGTAATCCATAAAGTGAGCATTTCAACATAATTGCAAACGTACTTCGTGGTTTAGAGTCACTTAACTTTGGTAAGGCCATCAAGCACTTTCATATATATATATATATATGAATCAAGATTCCCATAGACGTATTTAGTGACCACATCCATGTGCGTAAGTAAGGAAAGGAAAAATATATTAAAGAAATACAATAATCACTATAATTATGCACCAAGTCAATTATATATGTATACGGTATGAGATCAAAATCTCAATCAAGGAATATATATATATATATATATATGATATGCTAACACCCCCCTTAAAACTTAAAGTGGTAAATGTGATACCATCTTGAGTTTGAAAAGAAGATCTTAAAAACGCGCTGGTGAATGAACTTTAGTGAAAATGTCAGCTAGTTGATCAGTAGATGAGATGAAAATGAGTCGAACAGAGTTGCTAGTTACATGTTGTCAAACAAAATGATAATTAATCTCGGTATGTTTAGTCCATTTATGAAAGACAACATTGTGTGTAATCTAAATAGTATTTTGATTATTAGAGCCGATGGTGGTGGGAAGACATTGAGTGAGTCCTATTTCGATAAAAGCTAGTGTAGCTAGATGATTTCTTAGGTGGTATCAGCAAGAGCACAATACTCTGCCTCAGTACTAGAATAAGAGACCAGTGATTGTTTCTTGGTGCACCAAGATACGAGAGAGTCTCCAAAGAAAATACAGTAACCTATAGTTGACCGCTGACTAGTTGGATCCCAAGCCTAGTAAAAATTGGAGTAAGCATGATTCTCAAAAGAAGATGTGGGTGGGAAACATAGACCGTGGATAGAATCCCTTTGATGTAGTGAAGAATGCGAAGGACAGCTGTATAATGGGTAGACCGCGGGGTCAACATGAACTGATTAACGATATGAATGGCATATGTAATATCTGGATGAGTGACAGTGATTTGAACAACAATTCATCAATATAAAGTAGCATCACTGAGAAGAGTACCATCAGCAGTTTTAATGGGTTATGTGTATGGGTTAGAATTCTTAAAGAGAAAGATTGTAGCATTGGAGGTCATGTGGTTACAATAGCCAGAATCAAAATACCAAGAGTTACCTAAAGTAGCAATCATTGCATGAGATGTGCTAGATAAAACCTGTTTTAACATTTCTGCGAGATCATTATTGGTGACATATAGAGTTGAACTAGATGATGGTTAAGTGGCAGTAGCAATGACATATTTGGTATTATTTTTACTAGTGGGATTCTTGTAGCAATTAGGGCCATAATGCTTTGGACCACGCTATTAATAGTACTTGAAAACCTGTTTGGGATAGTAAAGCAGTGTATGGGTAGTTTCATGGCAATATATACATTTAATTGATGACTGCCCAGATTTGGAATGTGTGATGGCAAGCACTCCATTGGAATTCTGAAAATTGGAACCAAGCCCTTTTTCTTCAAAGTGAAGTGTCATGACAGCGTCATCAAGGGTCAAAATGGATAGCGGTGAAGGAAAGAGGCTCAAACAGGCTCAAAATGGCCATCTAAAGCCGTAACTAATGTCATCACATGTTATTGGTCCCTATAAGTTTCAAATTTGGTAGCATCAGTGATACACAACTAGAGGGGTTTAGAGAGAGCCAATTGATCCCATATATCTTGCATCTCGGATAGATCATCAATGGATTGGTTAAATTGTTGTATTTTGGCATGAAAGGCAATCAAAAGTTGGTATTGGTGTGCAAGATCATTGGTAGTATACTAAGATTTGAGGAAGTCCTAGACTTTCTTCTCCCAAATTGTTATTTAATGGAGGAAACATAAGTATTGCAACACCAAGTAATTATATCACAATTTTTAGCGATATAATCATCTTGTGTGTTAATAAAATTTTCATTTGATTCATCATTCTTTTAAATTGGTTTGGTAACCTCTCCGGCAATGAGACGCCACACCCTGCGAGCTTGTAGAAAACAAGTCATGGCCTAGGCCTAGTGGATTTAGTTGGGTCAATTAAGAGTGAAGAAAATAGGTCGAGAGATTTCGGTATGATCTCTGGGACATTTGGAAGTAACTAGAATATTTGGGATTAATTTGGGAAGGGGAAAAGTAGGAATAATAAAAAAGTCTAAGGTCAATATGGAAATATCATAATATGTCTGGGTCAATATGGAGATAATAGAAAATTTTGGGGTCAATTTGAAAATAATATGAAAGTTTAGTTTAGGTTGATGTGGTTACTAACGTGCCAGGTCAACACTGACGTGGACTAGTCAATGCTGTCGTGGCAAGTGACTTGGTTAGGGCTGACATGGCTGTCACCACATTGATGCTGATTAGATAGGTGACGCAACGGTGGTGCGTGGAAAAGGCCGGGTAAATGCCATTTTATTTGGGTGGCTCGTGAGGGCATACGATTGCTCAGTATAGGTTAGTTTTTGTTATGCTAAAATCATTTGGATGAGAGGAAAGCAACAGTGTCTTATTTTTAATGGTTTGGGTATATTTGGATCTGGTAGTAAGTTTTTGGGGATGTCGAACGATTATGGATATAAGGGATTGACCGATGATTGATAAATGTGCAATTTTGCATATACTAACGCTCTTTTAATTAAGTTTATCGCGTTTATCTTAGCGTAGATTAATTAATTTAGCTCACTTTTGTACACACACTTAAAATATCAAGAATTGCTTTAACATGGCTCAAAGTAGCATTTTCTAGTGTCTTGATTATACAGATAGACTTTGGAAGCAAGTTAGGGGGCTTGGGGAAGTGTTCAAGGAAGATATAAGATAAAAGGAAATAAGAAAGTTTCCCAAATCAGCCCTCTGATTGATCAGAAACCCCTTTTTACTACAGACATCCCCTCTGATTGATCTGGTGCTCTGATCAATCAGAGCCCATCATCTAGAGCAAAACAAGCCTTCTGATCAATCAGAGGAACCTCTAATTGATCAAATATCTCCCATATCCCAAAATGCAGCCTCCAAAGCATATTTTCTCATATTTCGATGCATTGAAACTCACCAAAGAGTGCAGGACTTTCTGTTATTAGATAGACTCGGGTGTTTTCCCCATGGGTTATTAAAAAAGAGGGATAGATTAGCCATTTTGGGACATTGTTTTTTCCCCCTATTTAAACTTCTCTTTGTGCATCATTCAGGGGTGTTGTAATTTGGAGATCTAGATCTAGAACACAAGTTCATTTCCTATACTTATTTTTTTCTTTATCACTTGAAAAAAGCTAGTTAGAGAAACTCTTGAGGAAAATGGAGATAACTTCATTGATCTTTGTTCATACAACTGTTCTGGAGTAGTTTCATTGCTAGGGCTAAAAGATGAAGTTTGTATTGCATTAATTATGTAAGTCTAATTCTCATTCCATTGTTACTATCGTTAAATACTTGTTGAATCTTTCTTCTTATACATTCAACCAAACATTCATAAACTGGTAAGATAATCTTTATATGATGATTTGACTTTGTATCCCTTGTATACATAGATCTCAAGCATTAATGAGGAGATGATACACTTATGTATTTCTTATTAGCCTATGTCCACTCTTTTTATGAATGAATACTATTCATTTCCATGCATGTTTAGTCTTTGAATATTCATAGAAATGCCATAAATTTAAGATTCCAATCCTTGAATGCTTTAATGATATGTTGAGTGCTTTTAACACTTTACATGATTTTGAGACTTAATATGTTCTTAGTTAGGGTGTTGCCAAGGAGGATCTCTTAAGTTTATGCCATAATCAACTTAACTAATCATCTTAAGGATTCAATTGATATTTATCAAATGTGTCTAAACCGGATAATTTAATCTCCACCTAAACCTTCTAATCCAAGACAAATGCAATGCTATGATTTATTGAGTTAAACTCTTTAGTTGGCCATTTTCATAATCAAGTCAATTGCCTTGGGGAAACTAATGAGTTCTCAATTGAATAGTTTGAATTTATGCCTTTTCTTTTGGTGTATCTCAAGTTTGTATCTTGGTTGAGCATTATATGAGAATGGGTTACACTCGCTTCACATCCTTTGTTACAAGATAAAAAATGAGAGATACACTTGTGTTGACTTTTACTTACATCCTTTCTTTGTATGGCATTTATATGGGAATGGCTTACTTTTGCTTCACAACCTTTTGCTTAGAAAATGTAAGATACTAAATACTTATGACTTTCATTGAGAACTTTGAATGAGATTGATTTTATATAACATTGCAAAGCAAATGAATTCTATAACGCTTTAGCCCTTTTCTTATCAATTGATACAATACTTTAATTTTTATTGCAAGACGTTAAAATCAACAAATTAAATTCAACCAATCACCTTCTCCTAGCAACGCATTGGACTCGTAATTAGTGCATCGTCTTTCCAACTATCCTTGTGGTTCGACACTTGGACTTACTAAGTATTATAACTTGACAACCTACACTTGGGTTTCTAAGCACAGAAGTATTCTTGGCATTTCAAGTTTTTGGCACCGTTGCCGGGGATACGGCAAAATATGAATTACGGGTTTCATACAGAAATCCGCTTTGTAAGTATTCTCTCCATTTGTAAATTATTTTTCTGACTTATTATTTTCTTCCTTTTTAAGTGGCAATTTTATTTAAGATTGCCCTTCCGGGCTTATGTTCAAAACTTTGTACACTGATCTTTATATAAGTTTACCAAAAGGCGAACCACCACCAAGGCATCCTACTCATTCACCAACTCCATCCGAAATGGATCAAGATGACAATGAATCAAATGCCGAAGAGAACCATGATCACCATCATCCGGTCCACACAATGTGAGATTATCTTCAACCTCCTTGAGGCACTTCAAATTCTTGTATTGTCATTCTCGCGGGTCAAGCCGCAACATTCACTCTTAAATTAGGGTATGTTGCAACACATACCATCATTTCATGGTATGGATTCCAAAAACCCTTACACATATCTAAAAGATTTTGAGGAAGTTTGCTCTACTTTTAGAGAAGCTAACATAAATGAGGAAGTAATGAGGTTAAAACTTTTTACATTCTCTTTAAAGGAAAAAGGAAAAATATTGCTAAATTCTCTACGTCCCAATTCCATTTGAACTTGGCAAGAATTATAAACTGAGGTTTTAAAGAAATTCTTTCCCGTTCATCGGACCAATGCTTTGAGAAGGTAAATTTCAATTTTTTCTCTAAAAGAAAATGAGAGCTTTTACAAATGTTGCGAAAGATACAAAGAGCTTTTGAATTCTTGCCCCCATTATAGACATGAGACATGGAGTATTGTTAGCTATTTTTATAAATCACTCACTCCCGGCATGTGCACGTTTGTGGAAACGATGTGTAATGAAAATTTCTTTAGCAAAAATTCGGAAGAGGCTTTGTTGTATTTGACGAAATAGCCGAGGGTGTCCAAAATTGGAACACCTACACAGACGAGGTTAAGAGTAAGGTATCCGAGAGACGGGGTTATACCAATTGTCCAAATGTGATGACATTGAGTTGAAATTCATTCAATTGTCAAAGAAGATTGAAGCCATAGAGTCTACTAAAATAAGGGAATGTAGTTAGCACCGTTTGTGTCATTTTTGAGAAGGTGGGACATTCCACGGAGGAATGTCATACAATCCCGACCTTTAAAAAGGTTCTTCAAAGTCCCTCATAAGTGAATGCTATAAACTCGTACCCTAAACCACACAATGACTCGTTTTCTCAAAGGTATAATGAAGGGTGGAGGAATCATCCTAACTTTAGTAGGGGGCAATCAAACTGCTCATGGAAATTCAAATACAAATTCAAACTCCTATGAATAAAGGCCACCCCCACCTCAAAACAACTCTTTTGGCCAAACTAGCCTAAACCCAAATTTAAATTTGGAGTATCTTTTGCGGCAATTTATAGATAAGACCAATAGAGAGGTTAGTGATTTGAAAACCCAAATGTCCAAACTCACAACCACATTGTCCACTGAAGAAAAATGAAAGTTTCCATCCCAATCCTTAGCTAATCCCCGAGGTTAAGCTTTAGTGATCAACGAGGATGAATCGAGGGAAAATGTTGAAGAGTTGAAATCCATCACCATCCTTAGGAGTGGGAAAGAGATTGACAAAACTATGGTTCCTAAGGCCAAAAAGCCGGTGGATATAGCCGAGTCAAGCCAAGTTGATGAGATCACCTTTGAAGAGAGAGTGAGGGAAGAAAAGAGAGTTGGAAAAGAGGATATGGAGAAAATCAAGAATAGTGTCAAAGTCTCTTTTTCGGAAAGGTTATCTAAACCTTTTAAGGAAACCCCAAATGCCAAAATTCTTGATGTGTTCAAACAAGTCAAAATTAACATTCCTTTACTTGATGCGATAAAACAAATTCCTTCATATGCAAATTTTTTAAAATATTTGTGCACCACTAAGTAGCGATTGAATGTTAAAAGAAGGCATTTATGGCAGAGCAAGTGAGCTTAATAATACAAAAAATTCAAAGATCCCAGTTGCCCCAGCGTTTTTTGTTTGATTGGCAACTTTAGAATAAAAAATGATTTGCTTGATTTGGGTATTAGTGTTAATGTTTTGCCATATTCAATCTACCAACAATGGGGTTTAGGAAAGTAGAAACCCACAAAAGTCACGATCTAATTAGCGGATCGACCGGTCAGGATTTCAAGGGAAATTGTAGAAGACGTTTTAGTTTAAATAGATAAGTTCTATTTTCCTGTGGATTTCGTAGTTCTTGACATATAATCAGTATCCAATCCTAGAAATGAAATTCCCATAATTTTAGGAAGACCATTTTTTGTAACATCAAATGCTATCATTAATTGTAAGAATGGAATTGTAAAATTGGCCTTTAGAAATATGATTAACAAACAAGATGATTTTGATGACAAAATTCACTAGTATAAGACCATTTTTCTTCCACTTATGAATCAAAATCTTTGGAAGATTTGCTAACCACTGCCAATGATCCTGAGGACTGTGTACGTATGTTTTCTTTGGATGATAGGAATAAGGAAGAACTCTTGAAGAAGGAAGAAAATGCACAAGTGGAACCACCAAATCTTAAAAGAAAGAAAAAAAAACTTAAAACCTTCCCTAATAATTTGAAGTATGCTTTCCTAGGTGCATTCGAAACGTACCCCGTGGTAATCTCTTCCGAACTTTCAAAGGATCAAGAAGAACGGTCGGTAAGTATGCTAAGTAAGTATCGAAAAGCTTTTAGGTAGAAGTTAGCCAACCTCTAAAGGATTAGTCCATTAATTTGCACTCACAAAATCCACTTAGAGGAAGGTGCAAAGCCGTAAAAACAATTTCAACACCGGTAAAACCCTCACATGCAAGAAGTAGTAAGAACCAAGGTGGTGAAATTGCTTAATGCCAAGATCATCTATCTGATTTCGGATAGCAAATGCGTGAGTCTGACTCAAGTTGTACCAAAAAAATTCGGGCCTATAGTAGTTAAAAACGAAAATAATGAGTTGATACCCCACAGAGTCACCACTAAGTGGCGAATGTGCATAGACTATCGCAAGTTAAATGAAGTCATTAGAAAGGACCATTTTCCTCTCCCATTTTTAGATCAAACACTTGAAAAAGTGGCGGGCCATGAGTTTTATTTTTTCTTAGACGAATTTTTCAGGTATAATCAAATCGAAATTGATCTTAAGGACCAAGAAAAAATAATCTTCATATGTCCATTTGTTACTTTTGCTTATCAAAAAATGCCTTTTGGTTTATGCAATGCAACGGCCACTTTTTAAAAGTGTATGTTGAGCATATATGGTAGAGAAAACCCTATAGGTTTTCATAAACGACTTTACCGTTTACAGTAAGTCTTTCGATAATTGTTTGCTCAATATTGAACATGTTTTAGGAAGGTGCATTGAGAAGTAACTCGTCCTCAATTGGGAAAAATGCCACTTCATGGTGACAAAGGCATAGTGTTGGGCCATGTTGTATCGGAAAAAGATATTGAAATGGACAAGGCACAGATCAAGCTTATCTTAAAGCTCCCCACCCCCAAGTCAATCAAAGATGTTCGCTCATTTTTTAGGTATGCCAGGTTCTACCAAAGGTTCATTCAAAACTTTAGTGCCATAACTAAACCCATGTGCAATTTGCTCTTGAAAGATGCCCCGTTTGAATGGACCAAAGAATGTGAGGAAGCTTTTATCAAACTCAAGCATATGCTTACTACCGCACCCATCATGCAAACTTCGAATTGGAGTCTTCCCTTTGAGCTTATGTGCGACGCAAGTGATTACATCGTTAAGGCCGTCCTCGGTCAACGCAAGGACAAGAAGTCGGGGATGATCTATTATGCGAGTCGAACTCTCAATAAGGCTAAATGAATTACTCCACCACCGAGAAGGAACTCTTGACTATTATCTTCGCTCTTGACAAATTTCGGCCATACCTCATCAAATCTCCAATTGTCATCTTTACGAACCATGCGCCAATCAAATATCTTTTCACCAAGAAAGATGCAAAACCAAGGCTTCTGAGATGGATTTTTTTTCTTACAAGAATTCAATATTTTCATAAAGGATAAGAAGGGTGTTGAAAATGTGGTGGCGAATTATCTATCTCGCATCTCATTCATCGACCACATTGAAGAGAGTGCCATCAAAGACTCTTTTTCAGATGAGTAATTATATGTATTATCAACTTTGCCATAGTATACCGATATCGTAAACTATCTCGTCGCCGAAAAAATGCCATGTTCTTGGAGTGCTCAAGATCGAAGAAAATTCTTATCCAATGTCAACTGCTTTTATTGGGATGATCCGTACTTGTTCAAGTATGGAGCGAATCAAATCATTCGATGATGTATTCCCAATGATGAGTTTGAAAGGGTTTTAAACTCTTGCCACTATCAAGCTTGGGGTGGGCATTTCTTGGCCAATAAGACATCCACCAAGATCCTATAATGTGGCCTTTATTGGTTAACAATGTTCAAAGATGCCCACACTTTTTTCAAAGCTTACCCGAGATGCTAAATGCTCGGAGTAATCACAAAGAAGAGCATGATGCCTCTCAACCCAATCCTCGTGGTTGAAATTTTCGATTGCTAGGGCATTGACTTCATGGGATCATTCCCATCCTCTTTCAGTAATCTCTATATCCTACTTCTGGTAGATTATGTTTCCAAATGGGTGGAATCCATAGCTTTCAAAACAAATGATCATAAAGTTGTGATCCGATTTTTGAAAGATAACATTCTTGCAAGATTTGGCACCCCTAAGGCAATAATAAGTGATGGAGGCTCACGTTTTTGCAACAAACCTTTTGAATCATTAATACAAAAATATGGTGTAAGTCACAAAGTGTCCTTCGTTTATCACCCTCAAACAAACGGGTAAGCCGAGCTTGTAAATCGAGAGATAAAATAAATTTTAGAAAAAACGTGAATTCGAATACCAAAGATTGGTCATCGCCACTAATCAATGCTCTTTGGGGTTACCGAAATGCTTTTAAAACAACTCTTGGGATGTCTCCATATTGCATTGTATATGAAAAGCCTTGTCACTTGCCCGTTGAATTGGAACATAAATCATTTTGGGTGGTAAAATTGGTGAATGGTAATTTTCAGGAAGTCAGGAAGAACCGGATGTTGCAAATAGAAGATTTAGAGGAAATAAGGAGAGACACCTATCAAAATGCAAAAATAAGCAAGGAAAGGGCAAAAACGTTTCATGATAAATCAATTTTGCGAAAAGATTTCAAACGCGGTCAAGAATTCCTTCTTTATGATATGTATCTCCCCTTTTTTCCCAAAAAATTGAAGTCTCGATAGACCGGCCCCTACATTGTGTTAGAGTGATATACTAAAAGCCATAATTTTCTTGTTGGTTTGGATATGTTATAAACTTGGTTTTGCTATTTTAATGAGAATCTGTATGGGCAATGGTTGCATTATATTATTTATTTAAATATTGTGCATGTGTGTCTTTTATTCCATATAGTAGATGATTTGGTGTGTAGAGTACAGCTTACACACAGAAGATCTTATCATCGGTTCTTGTGAAATATAAGTTTAATGGCTCACAGTCTTAGATGGAATTGGACACCCATCGGTAGGATTGTAACACAAGTTTTAGTAGTTTATCTTAACTACAGGAAACGGTATAGTTTTAACTCGTTGTGCTAGTACACTTTGTGTGTATTGAATAGGACCAGTTTGGGTTAATTGTTTTTATATTGAATATATAAAACAATTTAAAATCCCATGGTTATTATGATTACTTATGCTCTTAATCTTGAATTAATTAATAGACATATATATATGTAGTATTTGTTGTTTTGACTCAATATGAGTGAAATTCATTTATGGATCAATAATCTTCGTGAATTGGATGACGACACTATATGTATGATGAATATTAATTATTGTTGAAATCCATGTCTCGGTGTAGGGATTGATGATAGCCCTTTGAGAAGCTGATAAGTTTTGATCATGTCAACCCTGCAGGTAGATTATGTTAATCCGGCATGTCAAAAGTTAAGTGGTAGGCTCAAGGATTAAGAAGTCATTTAAATATAATTGTCAGTAATTTAATTTAAATGACGGTTATCTGTAATTTTAACGTGGGGAGAATAATAAGTATTTAATAACAAGGAGCTCGAAATATAATTTTGAGATAAGGACGGGAGTGCAATTATAATTCTTTAGTGGTGTGAATTATAATTTATGGAAGGAACTAATTCATAGTAGAATTAGGATTCCAACTTTCCATAGGAAGCCCAAACACTTATTTCTCCTTAAGATCCCTATCGTAGCCTCATATATACGCCGGCCTTGTCTCTTCTCAAGATACCAATAATTCTCATGAGTTAGGGTTTGT
Source organism: Lonicera japonica (assembly GCA_021464415.1). NCBI lineage: Eukaryota > Viridiplantae > Streptophyta > Magnoliopsida > Dipsacales > Caprifoliaceae > Lonicera > Lonicera japonica. The sequence continues at coordinate 34,716,238 of CM038463.1, read as the reverse complement.
TCTATTGAGAGAGGAGAAAATCTTGGTGATACCATAGCCCCCACTCGTTGTAAGATTTGATGGCAGAAGGAATACGATAGAAGATCTTTAGGTTTTTTGGCACCGCAGTCGTAAATTAATCGTAACTTTTGATCCCACTGTTGGATCGGGCTGATTTTTGGATATGTGGTTCGGAACGCAAAGTTACTTTTATTGCGCAAAAAATTAGGATGATTAGACCAAATCTAACCAAATCGCAATCTGATGCTTTCAAACCCTAGTCTCCTCATATGGATCTTCTACATGATCCACAAAGGTGAAATCCCTTTATTCTTATAGGGTTTTAGCAAATGTTTTCTTTTGTTTAATCTATACGCAACATCAAACGATCCTGTATTTATATCTCTATCAATTGGTATCAGAGCGATTGATTTTCTTTGATACTGCGTACGGATTAAACTAGCCATGTTGTCCAATTAAATCTATTCATGCATGTTGTTGTTGGATAGAACGTAGAACTCGCTAACCCTTGTTTTGCAGTGTTCTTGTCCCGCTATTATGGTCACATAATTATGTTTTATGTGATTGGATCCCACGATGTTTTTATTCGTAGTTAATTTTAATGTGCATAATGATTTGGGCTTTATTCATGGTTGTAAATTAAATTTAGATCAAATTTGTGAACTCCTTAAAAGGAGGCCTAGGATCTATGTAATTTTATTTACAGTTTAGATATAATAGTTTATGTGTGAACTCCTTAAATGGAGGCATATGACCTTTGTATCTAAGATTGTAGTTTCTTTAACGAAGAACGTTGAAGAAGGTGTTTCCACCAAGGTTGATTCCCGACATAGTCAGTGAAGTGGCGACATAGGTCGTGACAGGTTTTTCAACAGACTAGGGATGATGAAGCTTGGACCATAATAGTAGGGATTTAATTATTCTTATTATTGAATGGTTTAATACTTTGTGTGATTGTGTGTTGGTCATATGTGTTTAATTATTAGGTTTCCTTAAAATTTTGGACAATATGGATACATGACTATACCTAGATCACCTTTTATTTTATATTTAGTTCTTGTCAAATTTAAAAAAGGGTATATAAATATAAATTTTGCGTAATTGAAAAATATAATTTTTTTTTTTAAAAAAGCAGCAAAATAATTTTATTACACATGTTTTTATATTTCATACCCTTGTATTTTAGTTGACTAGAATTTAATATAAAAATTTCTTAACCCTCAGAGAATAATGTTTTAAATACTAAGTGGGTGAGGAATTTTTTCACATAAAAATCCCACGGTCTCCATCATTGATTTGTAGATGATATAATTTATTCTTCGTGTGTGTTATAGTGCTCACCTCCATATCGAAAATAATAGATTGCGGAATCATTGTACAAATTTCACTGACTGATAATTTTAAATGATGTGATTTATTTTTCGTGTGAATTTTAGTGCTCACCTCTATATCGGAGATAATAAATTGCAGAATCATTGGACTAAATTAAATGATGGTATATAGTTAGATATAAATAATAGTATGCTCGCCAACTGAGTCTCTACTATTATTTGTAGGACCAAAGGAAGTCGGATATTTAAATTTTAATTGACAATAAAGGATTGTCTAAGATAGTATGTATTGCTTGACGATAAAGGATTGTCTAGATAGTAAAATTTAATAGGTTTACATCTGTCTAAGAAATAATGAATAATAAACGACCTCATTAACGGGGCATATTGTTTAAAGTCTTAGGCTGCTGGCGAACGCTTTTTAAAGTGGTAGAGGGTATCATATTTAAAATATGTATTCAAAGTTATTATTGTCCATCATAATTTGTATGTGATTCTCAAGTTTTAAAATGGCAAACTCTTTCAATCCACTTTTAATTATTCTCAACTAAAATAAATTGATTGGACCTAATTATATTGACTAAAAAATGGAACTTGAACATTGTGCTTACTGTTAAAGAGTACAAGTTTGTGCTCACTGAGTCTTTTCCAGCAGAACCTGGTAAGGGGGCAACCGATTAGGAAACCCATGCTTGCCGGAGGTGAAAAAAGGTTGATGAGATGGCGTTGTTTTACATTCTGGCATTTTTGTCAAATGTGCTACAACATTAGCATTAGTCTTTTGCCACTACCTATGACATAATGTTGAACCTCAAAGATATTTTTGGGGATCAGGATCATGCTGTAAGGTAGTTTTCGATGAAAAACCTCATGAACACGACTATAGCTGAAGGAACCCGAGTTAAAGATCTTGTTTTAAAGATGATCAGTCTTCTGAATGAACCAAGAGATCTTTGGGGCTGAAATCGATGGGAAAACTCAGGTCGATATCGTTCTCCAATCGTTGCTGGATTTATTTAAGGGATTCGGACAGAATTACAACATGAATAAGCTTTATTCGTTGTTAGAACTTCTTAAAGAATTCCAAGCAGTTGAGGAACTCCTTGGTAAGCTGGCTAGTACCCTAGTGGCTGAGAAAGCTTCAACTTCTATGCCCAAAAGCAAGAAAGGAAGAAGAAGAATGCATAAGCTGCAGTCCCATAAAGAGCAGTGCGTGTAGCAGTCGCTGAACCTCTAGGAGGAGTGGAAAAGCCTATGGGCCAGTGTTTTCACTGTCAGTAGACGTGCATTTGAAGAAAGATTGTCCCTATTTCCTAAACAGTTATAACAACATATGTAAATTTCATCTATTTGTTGTTGTATCTTGTTTAGTGGTCCGATCTACCAGTACCTGGTGTGTAGATTCGGGAGCCACTAATCATGTTTGCAATACTTTGTAGGGGTTCCAGGAAACCAGACAACTTAAAAATAGAGAAAATTTACATATGGGAAGCTATAAATGTGGTAACAGTTGCAGTAGAAGATATTTATCTTCAATCTAGTCAGAATAGGATATTAATGATTAAGGAATGTCTATATGTATCTTCCATTAGAAGGAATTTGATTTCTATTTCTAGATTGGTTGAGGACAAATATTTTGTTTATTTTAATGATAAATTAGTTATCATTAGAAAAAATAAATAGTTTGTTTGTTCTAGTACATTGGTGATTGATCTTTACATTATTAATCCTGACTTGTCAGTACTATAATTGAGTGAATTGAATAGCATTAATAGTTTAACAATTAAGAGAAAAGAACCTTCAAAATGAACCAAATGTATCTTTGTCACTTACACCTTGGTCATATTAATCTAAAAAGAATTCAAAAACTGGTTGAAAATGGACCATTAGGTTCATTGGAAATGGAGGCACTTCCAGTTTGTGAATCTTGTTTAGAAGGTAAAATGACTAAGAGATCATTCTCGGCAAAAGGTTATAGCACTAAAGAACAGTTAAAACTGGTTGACTCTAATTTGTATGGTCACATGAATGTCCAGACTATAGGAGGCTTTGAGTATTTCATCACATTTATAGATGATTATTTAAAGTATAGATACATTTACTTAATGCGACGTAAGTCTAAAGTCTTTGAGAAATTCAAAGAATTCAAGATAGAAATGGAGAAGCGTCTAGGAAAATGTATCAAGTCAAAACGATCAGATCGTGGTGATGAATACCTCTTGGGAGAGTTCAAGGAATACTTATTAGAGAATGGGATTACATCCCAGTTGTCTGCACCGGGGATGCCAAAGCATGATGGTGTAATAGAAAGAAGGAATAAGACTCTTATAGAAATGGTAAGATCTATGATGAGTTATTCAGACCTACCTTATTCTGTTTGGTGATATGCTTTAGAAATAGTTGCATATATTCTGAACTTGGTACCATCAATGTCAGTACCTATTACACCTATAGAATTGCAAACTGGGCGTAAGCCTAGTCTGCGGCATATTCGGATATGGGGTAGTCCAGCACATGTGCTGAAAGGTAATGAAAATTTGTTGGAATCAAGAATAGAAGTTTATTTCTTTGTTATGTATCCAAAAGGAATCCATGGTGGTTTATTTTATAATCCTCGAGAATGTAAGGTTATTGTTATCAATGCCAGATTCTTAGAAGAGGATTATATCATAGACCATAAGCCCAGAAGTAGTGTTGTTGTAGTGGAAATGAGAAGAGAGAAAAACAAGGCACAATTCGTCTATACATTTAGTACAAGAGGAAATACCACAGTAAATTGATATCGACATTCCATTACCTCGTCGTAGTGGGAGGATTGTCGATACTTGTGCACATCTTGAACAAATCACTAATACGTACGTTCTTGAACCAGCACAACATGTGGATAGTGAGTTAGTATGTTCAATATTTGCACAATGTACATAAACACAAGTAGTGCCTCGTCGTAGTGGGAGGGTTGTTCGTCACCCTGGTCATTTTATGTTCTTGGGAGAGTCTTATGACAAGGTCCCTGATGAATAAGAAACGAACCATTTTTAACTATAATGAAGTACTTCAAGATAAAGATACAGAAAATGGCAAAGGGTTATGAAATCTGAAATAAAGTCCATGTACTCTAACGAAGTCTGGAATCTTGTAAAACCACCCGAAGGGATAAAACCTATCGAATGCAAATGGGTATATAAGAGATAGAGAGGATTAGACAGGCTTAAATTAAGGCTTGTTGTTAAAAGTGTTCACTCAGAAAGAAGGGGATCGATTATGATGAAACCTTTTTATCGGTAGCCATGCGAAAGTCTATTCGAATTCTCTTTTCCATTGCGGCTCATCTTGATTATGAGATTTGGCAAGTGGATGTCAGGACATGTTTTCTTAATGAAAGTCTTGATAAAAGCATCTATATGATGCAACCAAAAGGATTCATAGCAAAGGGCCAAGAGCACATGTTGTGCAAGCTGAAGAAGCCCATTTATGAGCTTAAGCAAGTGTCTAGATCTTGGAACATCTGTTTTGACCATGAAATCAAATCTTTTGGTTTTGATCAATGTTCAGATGAGTCTTGTGTGTACAAAAGACGCAGCTGAAGCGCGGTGTTATTCTAGGTATTGTATGTGGATAATATCTTATTTATTAGAAGCGATATATGAATATTATCTTCAGTGAGGGTATGGTTAACAAGTCAGTTCGATATGAAGATCTTAGGAGAAGCCAGTCACATCCTTGGTATTAAGCTTATGCGAGATTGGAAAAATAGGATGTTAGGCTTATCCAAAGTACTTACGTCGATACAATTCTTGCCAAAGTTAGTATACAAGATTCCAAGAAAGGGTTTCTCCCTTTTTAGGTATGGAATCACTCTATCCAAAATCAATGTCATAAGACACATGATGAGATAGAGAGGATAAGGGGAGTTCCTTATGCTTCGGCAGTGGGAAGCCTCATGTATGCTATATTGTGTACTAGACCAGACATTTGCTTTACCATTGATATGGTTACCAAATATCAGTCTAACCCAGGGAAAGAACATTGGACTGTGGTAAAACATATACTTAAGTACCTTAACAGGACTCAAGATATTTTGTTAGTTTACCAAGCAAACAGTCTAGTACCTGTTGGATACACATACAAGGATTTTTAGTCAGAAGTTAGAATTCCAGAAAGTCAACTTTAGGTTATGTATTTACTCTAAGAGGTGGAGTCATTGGTTGGAGGAGTATCAAGCAGTCAGGCATTATTGACTCCACCATGAAAGCTGAATATGTGTCTCCTTTAGAAGCAGCTAAGGCAGCGGTTTGGCTCAAGAACTTCCATATGAATCTAGATGTGGCACCTTCAGCGTTATAAGCTATTTCACTTTATTTTGATAATAGTGAAAAGGTCGCGAACTCGAAAGAGCCGAGGATTCATAAGAAGGGAAAACATAAATAGTGTTCACATAGAAGGAATGGGAGTGAGATGCGTAACTGCATGGCTTTGTGTCTAAGTGGGAGATTTTAGAGTGATATACTAAAAGCCATAATTTTCTTGTTGGTTTGGATATGTTATAAACTTGGTTTTGCTATTTTAATGAGAATCTGTATGGGCAATGGTTGCATTATATTATTTATTTAAATATTGTGCATGTGTGTCTTTTATTCCATATAGTAGATGATTTGGTGTGTAGAGTATAGCTTACACACAGAAGATCTTATCATCGGTTCTTGTGAAATATAAGTTTAATGGTTCACAGTCTTAGATGGAATTGGACACCCATTGGTAGGATTGTAGCACAAGTTTTAGTAGTTTATCTTAACTACAGGAAACGGTATAGTTTTAACTCGTTGTGCTAGTACACTTTGTGTGTATTGAATAGGAGCAGTTTGGGTTAATTGTTTTTATACTGACTATATAAAACAATTTAAAATCCCATGGTTATTATGATTACTTATGCTCTTAATCTTGAATAAATTAATAGACATATATATGTAGTGTTTGTTGTTTTGACTCAATATGAGTGAGATTCATTTATGGATCAATAATCTTCGTGAATTGGATGACGGCACTATATGTATGATGAATATTAATTATTGATGGAATCCACATCCCAGTATAGGGATTAATGATAACCCCTTGAGAAGCTTATAAGTTTTGATCATGTCAAACCTTGCAGATGGATTATGTTAATCCGGCATGTCAAATAAGTTAAGTGGTAGGCTCAAGGATAAAGAAGTCATTTAAATATAATTGTCAGTAATTTAATTTAAATGACGGTTATCTGTAATCTTAATGTGGGCAGAATAATAAGTATTAAATAACAAAGAGCTCGAAATATAATTTTGAGATAAGGGCGGGAGTGCAATTATAATTCTTTAGTGGTGTGAATTATAATTTATGGAATGAACTAATTCATAGTAGAATTAGGATTCCAACTTTCCATAGGAAGCCCAAACACTTATTTCTCCTTAAGATCCCTATCGTAGCCTTATATATACGCCGGCCTTGTCTCTTATCAAGATAACAATAATTCTCATGAGTTAGAGTTTGTTCTATTGAGAGAGGAGAAAATCTTGGTGATACCGTAGCCCACACTCGGTGTAAGATTTGATGGCAGAAGGAATACGATAGAAGATTTTTAGGTTTTTCGGTACAACAGTTGTAAATCAATCGTAACTTTTGATCCCACCGTTGGATCGGGATGATTTTTGGATATGTGGTTCGGAACACAAAGTTACCTTTGAAACTTAAAAAATTAGGACGATCAGAAGTCATTTCGGTGGCGAAACAAATTAATTTTTGCAGCCCAGCAAGAATTAAAAAAAATCTGACCAAATCGTAGTCTGATACTTTCAAACCCTAGTCTCCTCATATGGATCCTCTACATGATCCACAAAGGTGAAATCCCTTTATTCTTATAGGGTTTTAACAAAAGTTTTTTTTTGTTCAATCTATACGCAACATCAAACGATCTTGTATTTATATCTCCATCACATTGTCAAGTATGTATTTTACTTTGGGGCCGTGATGGTGATTGATCCAAAAACGACGTTTGAATTCAAAGTCAACGGACAAAGGTTGAAACGTTTTTTAGAAATCCCGGTGCTAGACCAATCCACCCCTCTAAGCGATACGACCTACGACTACCAACCATAGGTCGTGTGTGTATAATTTTTGTTAATTTTTTGGAGTTTTAAAAGCATCGTCACATGTCGGAAAAGGTCTAAGGGTTGTTTTGCAAGAATTGGAAATTTGAAGGTACAAGAGTGATTGGACCAAAATGCAACAATAACAAACTTTGGAGAGGGGAGAGAGTGCACTGCCGAAGGCTCTGATCGATCAGGCCATCACCCCTGATCGATCAGAGGGGGATTTGACTGGTAAAAAAATTAAATTACTTTTTAGCCTAAGATCTCGTTCTCTCTCTCTCCCACTTCTCCCCACCCACGAGATCCTCTTCCTCTTAGGCTCCATTATCCTTCCATACCCCCTTTCAAACACCAAAATCTCCCGATTAAACACCCCATTGAAGATCACACGTCTATTAAATCCTTCAAATCTTCCACCAATCTCTCCAATTTCATTCAAAAATACCAAACCCACCACTTTCTCTCACTAAAAAACCCAACCTTTCACTCCACTTCCACCCACGAAATTCTTCACCAAAAATCCCAAATTTCATCATCCATTCTCTCCATTCAATATCCCAAACACCTAAGCTTAACTTTCATCAACCCATTTTCACCAAAATCCATCAGAATCTTGGATTTTGGCCTCAAAATCCCTCAATTTCGAGCCCTATCATAAACCCACCAAAAGTTCAAAACCCACTAGTTACATAGCATCAATGGCCTCATCCTTTTCCAAATGAAGGTCCAAGAAGAAACAAGGTCACCTTTCCAAGCCCAACGTAAATAATGTTTCGGGATAGGGATACGAGGGGTTTCGTAACAAGGCTAAATACAAATGGTAGGAAAAATATTTTGATCTCAAGCTGGTTATAATCGAGAGGCCGATCAAAATCCAATCCTTTGAAGTGTTCCCGCACCAAAAAGCATTCAGGGACCGCCCTGGGTGGATCAACTATCTCGGTAAGCTCACTCATGTTACAATGCTTTATTTTGTACTGAATTTATTTCTTTGTTAATTCAAGATAATTGGAATGATGAATATTCATTTACGGCCCAAGTCCATAAAAAAACCATTAAGAGGAACCTTCGCACCATGAGCACCACTTTGCAAATCCCCGTCCTTAATGAAAATGAATATGAGTTCCCATTGAGAAAATATGATGTTAGGTTGTCTCACGATGAATTGGGCTCATTTTTTCATGGCCAAGAGTCCTCTTAGAACCAACCGAGGTTCTCGAGGAATGAAATTCACCACGACCATTATACACTTTGGTTGGTTGTTGCCAATGCCATTGCCCCCACCTAAGACACCGCCATACTAGCTCCAAGCCAAGCTTAGGTGGTCAAGGCTATTGCAAGAGGAAAGGGACCGAGGGACCAGTGCCGCTAGATATGTAAGCCATTATGTAACGTTTTGATCAAAAGAGCACGATGATGACGAATGACTTCCAATCAATGAGGGACGAGCAACAAGCAATTCTGGAATATCAAACCCGTCTTGAGGAACAACAAGCTCACCTCTGAGCCGAAATGAATAAAGGTTTTGCCCACATAATAGGTGAATTCGACTATTGGCGGCACTACTTTCCTCCCCATCCTAATATGTGATGTATTCCTAATTTTGAAACTCCACTTTTCTTTTGTTTTATTTTTCTTTCTTTTCTTTTTGGGTTGTTGGATTATTTAGACATAACTACTTATGATGGCTTGAGCTTTTAATTTTGCATGTTATGTTTGACTAATGCTAACCCATTTTTTCTTAGATTTTTGTATATATAGTAGCTTTGAAATCAATCCTAGCATAGCTTCGGAGATTTTGAAAAGTAATTTTCCACGAATTTGCCCAATTTTCATTGTCTTTAAGAGCATTGAGGACAATGCCAACTTTAAGTTGGGGGTGAGCAATTTCAAATTTTCAAGCATGCTTTCTTTCATGATAATTTTCTCCATGCTAGGCCCGATTTTACCATTGTATCAAAGTTTTCAATTTTTTTTAGTATTGTCCTTGAATTGATGGTATTTAGCATGAATTTCTTGATTCAGATAGGTAGTTTAGTGATAATCTCTATGGCATTGCTTCATTTAGATTCTTGAGCCTTGTAGTTTCCTATGAATATGCGTAATGTTGTGGCTTGATTTAGTCTTTGGTATCACATAGAATTATCTTCATCTTTTGTAGAGGAAAGTAATGTTCGAATGCAATAAAAGCTCTTTCGAAAATATTCTTCTTAGAGGGGACATATGCATGGCACTTACAAAAGATTGAAAAACTTTCATAACTTTTAAACTTAATATTGACTTTATGTTTCACTTGACTATATTCATAAGTCATTTTGTCTAATATTAAGGATAGGAAAATGTTACCATATGGAAAAAGGGTGAATAGTTTCATTTGTTTATAAAGCATGAAAAATGAGCTATAAATGCAAAATCACAAAGTGAGATTGTAACATTTTGTGTTTATTTTAATGTTAGTTATGTGTTTTAAGTAAATACCGTATGAAATTTATATTTTTGAAAAATTAGATTTTTAGGAAATAGTTTACTACCGGACCGGTATTGGATTTTTGAAATACAGGTCTGGCGCATAAATTTTTGGGAAAAATTAGACTGCAGACCGGTATGTGAGTTTTAGCATACCGGTCTGCCATATGGAATAGTGCACCAACTTAACCCATTTAAAGTTAGTTTTATCCCTCTTTTTCACCTATTTTCGACATAAGCTTCCCACACACACCTAAAAGGTTCTAGAGGGAAAGAGAGAAGTTCTAAAGTAATTCTCGTATATTTTCCATCCCCAGTCAAAGATTCGCACTCCAAACCACCCAAATCCTTCTCTATTTCAATATTCATCTTCTTCTTCCTTGAGATTGCTTTGGAAGGGGCTTCAATCACCGACTTTCCTTACTCTTCTTCGTTAATAACTCAAGGTAGTGGTTCTCTGGCTTTCAAAACTTGATAATATGATAATATTGCGCAAGAATCGTTGTGCTTGATTTTTATTTATTGAGAAACTTGAATATGAAATGGGATCGTGTTGTTCTTATGATTTATAAAGTTATGATTGTATGATTTGAGGCAAGATATGCCATATACATTTGTTGTATAGTGTTATTTGAACTATACAATGTATCTCTTAGTCGTGTGGAATGTTGTTTATTGACAAAATGGGTTGTTAATGGTTTATACACACTAAGGGATACGGAATGGGATTTATTTAAGTGAATATGGCATAGATTGCTCAGTGTATTCATGAAATAGCATGTTTGCATACTATACATATCATCATTGTGTCAACCAAACGCTTGGAGATCTTTTGGCATATTCAGATTATCCTTGTGGCCCGACATATGGGGCGTATATCTTTTATTGATGATGTGAGGCGTATATCTCTTATCGGTGATGATGAAAGCTTGTTATGATCATGATATTATTCGGGATGTGATATGATCCTGGTATAGATCCGGATATGATTCTATTGTGGCCCTTCGATGGTGAAGGGAGTATGTATTTATTTGGTGCCTCTTGGTATGAAAATAAGTAGGGCCTGGTGCCCTTGGGTTGAAAATTTCTAAACCTCTAGGGGCAACAAAGCATCGGCCGTCTAGATAGATTGGTGGTCCAACTCCTAGCATGAAATCTAGACAACGGCAAAGTACTGATGATTCTGTTGTTATGATGTTATTAATGGACTAGTGGTCCAACCCAGTTATGATTTCGTGATGTTCTTTGAGGCCAATGGGCCCATTTATGATTACTATTGAATTATTCTCTCGGGCGGTCAGGCCCATGTTACACTTTGGTTCTGCATTGATATATTGTAGGTACGTGGTTCTAAGGTTGACACAAAGGAGGTAACATGCATTGGCATATGCATGCATTGCTTAATGAACACATGGTTTTAAATTGACTTGTGTTTTACACGTGATATTTTCGTTATTACTTACCCCTACTGAGCGTATCGCTCATCCCGTTTCCTTGAACTATTACAGGTACTCACGAGTCCTATGAGGACAAAGATGCCACGGGATCAGGGATGAAGTAGAAGCTCTGATACGGTTTATTTTTAAGATGAATATATGTTTGTCCGGGAAGCTACGGCTAGCCTGAAGACAATTGATATTTTTGTTGTTCATATGGTTTGGCCATGTATAACTATGATGCATGTTTATAAGTTATAGTATCATTTTGTATCCCATGTTTGTCGTTGCTTGGTATACATATTGTTTTTGATTTATATCCTTCTTATACCCCTGTCTTAGTCCTACTAAGATGGGTTAATAACACTTCAGGTGTTAATTACGTGTCTTATGCTGTAAATTAAGGCAGGGGTGTTACAAAGACCACTGCCCTCTATAGAGATGCAAACCACCTTGAGCTAAATTAGCAAAAATTCCAAGTAAAAGATAAAGAAAAGTGCTTAAAATCGATAAGGTTCTTGAGCTTTTGTTTTTAAAAGATTTCTCTCTTCCACTATTGATGATTAGATCTATTTGTAATTAAAAATGATTGTCAAAATTCCACATGCATAGTGTGTTCAAAAACGGGAAAGTGGAACTAGCTTTTAAAGGAGATTGTAAGCAATGGAGAACGTCATTCAAATGCCAACATTCTGAAAATTATACTAGTAATACCAAGCACTTGAATCACTGTAAACCATCACGAGACACAACTCGTCTTCTAGGGGAACTTAAGAGTTCAAAGGCTTAATGCATGTGCTAAATGCATTATTTTTTAGTTATTATATATAATTTTTTTTTAAAAAAAATTGCTTGCTAAGGGACTAACAAGAGTTTAGCTGGTGGGTATTGATAAACACGCAATTTTGCATATGATAACGCTCTTTTAATTAAGTTTATCGCGTTTATCTTAGCGTAGATTAATTAATTTAGCTCACTTTTGCACACATACTCAAAATATCAAGAATTGCTTTAACATGGCTCAAAGTAGCCTTTTTTAGTTTCTTGATTATACCCATAGACTTTGAAAGCAAGTTTGAGAGCTTTGGAAAATGTTCAAGGAAGATAGAAGATAAAAGGAAAGAAGAAAGTTTCCCGAATCAGCCCTTTGATTGATGATAGAGCTTCCTCTGATCAATCAAATTAAAGGCCCCCTTTTATTGCAGACATCCCATCTGATCAATCAGAGGGTCCTCTAATCAATCAGAGCCCATCTTCTAAAGCAAAACATGCCCTCTGATCTTCCTCTAATTGACTAGAGATCTCCCAGATCACAAAGTGCAGCCTCTAAAGCAGTTTTTTCTCACCTTTTGATGCATTGAAACTCACCAAAAAGTTTTGGACTTTCTATTATTAGATAGACTCATGTGTTTGCCCCATGGGTTGTTAAGAAAGAAGGATAGATTATCCATTTTTGGACATTGTTTTCTCCCCCTATTTAAACTTCTCTGTGTCCATCATTTAGGGGTGTTTTAATTTGGAGTTCTAGATCTAAAATACAAGTTCATTTCCTGTACTTATTTTTTTTCTTTATCAATTGAAAATAGCTAGTTAGAGAAACTCTTGAGAGAAATGGAGATAACTTCAATGGTCTTTGTTCATATAACTATCATGGAGTAGTTTCATTGCTAAGTCTAAAAGATGAAGTTTGCATTGCATTAATTATGTAAGTCTAATTCTCATTCCATTGTTAGTATTGTTAAATACTTGTTGAATCCCTCTCTTTCTACATGCAATCAACCATTCATAAGCTAGTAAAATAATCTTCATACGGTGATTTGACTTTATATGCCTTGTATACATAGATCTCAAGCATTATTGTGGAGATGATACACTTGTGTATTTCTTATTAGCCTATGTCCACTCCTTCTATGAATGAGATACTTTTCATTGCCAAGCATGTTTAATTTTTGAATATTCATAGAAATACCATAAATTTGAGATTTTAATCCTTGAATTCTTTAATGTATGTTGAGTGCTTTCACAATTTCTGTGATTTTGAGACTCAATATTTTCCTTGTTAGGGTGTTGCTAAGGAGGATCTCTTAAGTTTATGCCTTAATCAACTCCATCAATCATCTTAAGGATTCAATTTGTATTTATCAAATATGTCTAAACTGTATGATTTAATCTCCACCTAGACCTCCCAATTTTAGACAAATGAAATGTTATGATTTATTGAGTTAAACTCTTTAGTTGGCCATTTTCGTAATCAAGTCAATTGCTTAGGGAAAACTAACAATGAGTTTTCAATTGCCTAGTTTAAATTTATGCCCTTTCTTTTGGTGTATCTCAAGTTTGTATCTTGGTTAAGCATTATATGGGAATGGGTTGCACTTGCTTCACACCCTTTGTTACAAGATAAGATGGTTATAAGATATAACACAGTAACATTCATCAAGTCTACCACGATATACATATAATCTTCCACTCCGGTCTGTATTTCGTGGCCTTTCACCCACACGGCAGCAGGGCCTCCCGTTAGTTTTCGTCTGCGTTTCGTGGCCTTTCACCCATGCGGCAGCAGAGCCACCCGTTAGTTTCCGTCTGCGTTTCGTGGCCTTTCACCCATGTGGCAGCAAAGCCTCCCGTTATTTTCGTATTCTCAAGATCCAATCATTATACCAATAGTAGTCCAAGCGTCACAAGGTCTGCATTTCATGGCCTTTCACCCACGCAGCAGCAGGGCCTCTCGTTAGTTTCCGTGCACGATTTTGGGTCTTGCACCCAGAAGACTATGTCCCAACTTCCGGCCTTAATTATTAGAGACCAAACCGGGACCATCATGGACTATGCAATCCCACAATCATATGTCATATCAACAACAATCATATAATGTATGCATTTCTCAATAATCGCACAATCCATCCCACATCTAAGTCATAGTAAGATGTTAAGGCATATAATGTTAATAAGGCAATTCTCATTATACACGTTATCATCATTCATATATGTACATACATACATATGTAACAAACCCACACAATCCATTGCATTTGGAATCTAACATATCTCATTTCATTTTGCCAACAATGTAATTCACCTTATAGTCCGTTCACCGTTCATATATCATCAACAGAGTATCATTAGTCTATCGGTATTAGATTGCCAACCGGTTTGTATCATTATAATCATCAATACCGGGCCATTCACCCTAGGCCTTACCGCTTTGTAATTATTATCATGTACATAGTCAATTGGTTCATGATCAATATCTTATGTCATATTATCAAGCCGGGTGTTTGTTATTGAATTTCTCGCCTAATCGGTGCACTAACGGCACTACAATATTTTATGGTTGTGGCCAGGACAATCTATGCCCAACCAAATCAAGTTCATCGCATTCCTAATATGTACCAAGATTATATCCCCATTTCTAGTCTTATTAATGTTCTACATAAGGCAATTAACCCAAAGGTTATTGCGTATAGCTCTGCCCTAATGGGTTTTTGATACGAATCTCATAGATAGCTTTCTACCCTTACTTCTAATGTTATATTTATGTGTATCCATCATCCATAACTCACAATTAAAGATTCTTTAAGCAAAAACCCCAACACCCAATATCAAGTTCATACGCCTAACTACATGATGGGTTCATGATAATTTTTTGTGTATATGAGCTAAAACATGGGTTTAAATGCTCAATCATGCAATAAAAATGATAATCTACCGATATCAACCCCCAATCGCAACACAATCTAGCCCAACTCATTTAATGAGCACACAACCTAGGGTTTGTAAGAAATTTCCCCAATTTGATTTCAAACTTCTAATTCAACAAGTAATTATTTGAAAAATAGTTTAATTAGTAGTGTTCCCACCTTAGAGAAGTCGGACCGCGTAGTTGATGAAGCGTGGAAGTCCAATAGCGAAAACCTAGCTCCATGCTCAAGCTCTAATAGAAGGAACCAAGGTTGGGGATGAAGAATAATGTTTTGGGTGAGGATTGGTGTGATTGAAGCTTAAATCTTTGGTAGGTGATGAAAGATGAGTAGGAATCTCCCAAAGAACTCTCTCCAATGAGCTCTCACCTCTCTCTAACGCTAGCTAAAGTTGTGGCTCGAAAATGAAGGAGGAGGAGGCTTAAAATGGCATATAAATGGTCAAAACCGACTTTCTAGTGTACCATGATCGATCATGGAGTCCACTACCAGCACAGGCATTTTGGATCTGGAGCACTGTTCGTAATTTTGCGATAAATTCTTGCTCGGAACTCCGATTGAGGTGATGTTTATGTCCACGGAAAGCTAATTAAAAGATCTACAACTTCCTAAGAGAAAGTTTCCTTAAATTATGGATGTATAATTCCCAAAAATTCACCGAAGACAGCGCTCTGCCGAAGCGCTACCGAATGAGCAGATTTTACGAACCGGCCTACTTCGGACACTGTTTTGACCAATGAGGAGTGTGATTTGGACTTCAGTCAAAACATGAAAGTTGTAGAATGATATGAAACCTAGACTAACCACAAACGAAGACTAAATTGGGTAAGAGATGAAGAAGTTACAAGGCTTCAAAGTTAGCCAAAAACAAAGAAATCGCGTAAAGCAAAAACGCGCGATCGACATCTCGATTTCAATCCGAACCACCCGAATTATGAAGCGATTGATCCTAGTAAATTAGTATGTATAAAATGATGTGTTAAAAGCATTGGATCATGTTTAGAGGGCTCGAAACCCATTACTCTCGCTCAAACATTGAATAAGCCTCAACAGGGCTTAAGAGAAGTTTAAAGCGGAAAATTAGAACACGGGGTATTACAATCTCCCCTCCTTAAACAATTTTGTCCTCAAAATTCTAGTTGGAGTATAAGAAAATATAAGACACGAGTCATGAATTCGCACTTGGTCTCCCCTTCTTAAAAGAGAAACCATAGTTATGGACGAAACAAAAACTCAACCCAAGAACCAAACTGAAAGAAACTGTCTTAATGAATGGTACGAAAATGGAACCACAAAGCTAGAACCCCCTAGCTCACTCTCGAGGTTATAATTCTTCAATATGATATGCCCGTGCAATATACCACATGATCCTTAATGCTATAGGACCAATCCACAATCTAGAACTCGAATCGAAACCAATCACTAAACGCATAACACGGACTACCAACTGAGATATTTTATGTATCAAGATTCACAATCTTTCATCCATAATTCCAAATCATCAAATACCAAACCAAGGTTGGTAAAGCTCTCGAGACGCATCCATAAATTACAATCACATCAAAGTAAAAGGTCTCACAATCTAGTTCCTACAAACCCAAACTTAACAGTACTCGGGAAAACAAATGCAATCGTGCTAGCTCAACTCTTCCATATTCCAAAGATTACAAAATTTGAGTTTCACCCATTAGAATCAAAGAGACATATTTCACTTTCCATTGGCGACAGAAGATCGTTGATTTATATATTAGTCATCTGTTGATCAGGCAGCTAACTAAAATATAACTCGACAGTCGCCCAGTGCTAACTTGGTAGCAAAAATTATCCCAAGTACAAAATGTGTTCATCAAGAAAGATAATAGATTTAGAAGGAGACAATACATTTATAATACGAATAATACAAAATAATTCATGAGAGCAATTGATATAAATTGAATAGAACGAAGAGGGATTACCTATTCCTAAGGCAAACGTTCACTGGACTCACGCTCACGCATTGGCCGCCAACACCTAGGTTACTGGCCCCACTACGCTTCCGCTGCACTACTCTGATTAAACAACTCACCACTTGTCTAGGACGATAAATACTGCAATGACTACAGATGGAGGAACCTCCTTGGTTACAACTTCTAGCTCTCAGTGATTACACTTGGCCAATGACTCCTCGTCACTTATAACCATTTAAGATCGCTCCTTCTATGAAGACGGTGTTTCTCCCTATGCTTGGATGCCCCACTACTGGAATAGATACTGACCGAAGACTCACATTCCACGCTAATGGTACGTGAACTAAAGGAAGTGATCTCTAACTTTCTGGTCTAAACAACCATATCAACCTTCCCCACTATTCCCAAAGTGGAGTTGGTACCAACACCAACACTAAGAGTAGGAGGAAACTCAGTACAACATCCTTAGAGAATTGAATGCACAACGAACAAGAAACAAGGATTTACTATACAATCGAACGATCCTTAGCGTTGAAAAACACAAGACTAAATATCGAGATACATCTAAAATACTCGTTCAAAACACACATCAACCCATGAACCCTGTGAAGAAAATCGAACATATACCTCTGATACCAACTTGTGACGCCCCGAATCCCATTTTGAGATTTTCACCTCCGAGACCCGGTTAATCATGGATGCCGTGCGTGACGGCGAGTTTAATTACTTAAAAATACAACTTTTTAAAACTTTCCTCTGATAAAAGATGATCCGAGGAAAAATCCGTTTTTCTAAAATTTTGGCATGTGGAGTTCGTTTATACAATAATCCACCCTGTTAAGTTTAAAATCATTTTCATACAAACACAACCCAAAGCAATCCACATTTTAAATTCACCCCACATATATGAAAACCATTTACATAAGTCTTATTACACATCCTAAATACATTAATACCAAAATCCAATTCTTATAAAGTCTTTATATACATTACAACAAGATCAAAATCAAGTATACAATATAATCTTTCTGGAATTGATGGTCTTCCGTGTGAAAATTTTCCAACCAAAGCATACTTAAATGGGGCTGAGAGAGCAACAATATCGTCATCTGAGAAAAAAGTTGCAGGTTCTCCTCGATATGTACTGGGAGCTTTCAGTTCAGTACACACAGTTTTGTGTCCTTCTACTACCGAAGCAAAAGTTTTCAAAGGATCTACCGACGAACTCGCCACCGATTTACCCACCGGATTCCCCATCCAAAGTAGATTTGAGATTTAGCGCACCTATGGTTGTAAAGAGCTTGAGATTACATAAGCTTAGTTTGTGGAAGGAATTGCGTGTATGTGTTATGATAATGATGTAGATATTATACAAGTGCCATTAGCCTTTTAATATCATTACCTTGGTGGGAAAATTATCACTTTGGAAACAAGAGATGTTTTTAGGAAACCATTAACACTCTCTCTTTAAGGTTATTCAAGTATTGCGTGGGTGTAGTTAAGTCATGGTATTGATATATTTCATGGCACTCATATAATAGTTTCATTATGAATCAATGTGGGTCTTGTGGCTATTAATTCCATCTACCTAATATAGATATGGGTTAGTGATAAACATAGTACGTGTGCGACCCCTTTGTATTGAATTAAATCTTTGGTAAATGAAGGGAGACCTAAGGATAGGCATATATATATAGGTGAGTATATTTCATATGAGAATGCCCTATTCAAATATGCTTTTCTTTAATGTTTCGGATTCTTTAATGGCACGTGTATATTATATATATTATAAGTTGAATATATCCATCTACCACATACACATATTTGATGATACATATATAGTTTGTGTATGTGGAGACTAATAGGAAGATTGGAGATATATGATTGTGTGTACATGTATGTGTACTATGTATAAGTATATTCTTTAGGAGAATATGTTTTATTGCTTTTATAGTTTTGTAAGGCACTAGTGGTCAATGGGGTTGACCTAACCCAGGCGGCTACATACCCTGGTCCGTGTAGAGGGACCCTGCTTTCATAGTAGCATACTTTATGGTCCGTAGGGGGACCCCGTGATGCGGCATACCCTACACCATCTAGGTGGTCCACGGGGGGACCTAGCCTTGGGGGCTTAGATCCGGATCGCAATGCACTGTAGTATAAATCCTAGATGTTAGATGTTGGATACGAGCTGAGTAGTTGGATGAGATTAGTGCCTACGTATTGTTTTATGACTATACTTGCTTTATGCCCTTTATTAATATGATATACTTCCGTATTTTGATTTAATATACTTTGGAGATGTATGTACCTTGTTATTACGAATTACGTATATCTTGATAGTACCTTTGGATACCTATTTTCTCGTATTTTCAGGGATGGGATCGTGCTAGGTACGCATTGCATGAAAAATAATTTTCATTGCATCAATGTATAAATCTATAGATAAGTATAAAGAGTTATATAAATGGTATATATATACGTATGATGATAACAAAACTACTTTCGTTATGATGCATTGCATGCATGGTTTTAGAAATTATTTTGTATACAAAAACCTTATAGTTCCCACTGAGCCCGTGTTTGGCTCACTCCCATTTTCTAACAGTTTTGTAGGTATTTCCTTGGGCGGTATGAGTACAGATTAGAACCTCTGATAACCATAAACAGATGTAATCGTACATGGATGACTTGTTACTTAAGAGTTAAAATATTAGCACCATTAGTGTTGTTTGTATTATTAAATTGTATCCATTTCAATTCATAAGATGTAAGGCCTTATTCTTTAATTATTGGGCCCTCGTTGGAGGAATTGTTTGATATAAGGATTATTTGCCTTATTGTATTGATAAAGGACTATAGAAATGTGGAGTTGATATTCTAGATATAAAATTTATCGTTTTATTATTTTACAGGTGTTGATTTATTGAAAATATGAACTCCACATGCCATTTTTTTCCTAAAAATATGGCCTTACATGTAATTTTTTAATATATCAGTTTTTCGCTATACATTTTGAACCCGCCATCGCATACGGCACAGTGATTAACCGGGTTCCGGAGGTTTAAACCTCATAATGGGATTCAGGGTGTCACAAAGGTTCACTGTCACCCCCCAAAATACGGACAACGTTAACTTTTCTTTCGAATTTGAGTATCCGACGGTGATCGACAGTTGTTCCCTTTTCCACTGGTTGCATGAAACCCTTTGCAATTATCCTCTTGTTACTAAGATCGTTTATTTTGACGAGTTGAAAAGTTGAAGATGTTCGATTTAGAATTGTGTAGGGAGTTGTAGAAGGGGAGGGAGTTGGAGTTTGTAAGGGCCTTGTTGAAAGTGCATAACTTGGAGAAAATTATGGAGGCAAAAAACCCAAAAAGACATAATCTTGTTGGATACCCCACTTAATCAAATGTAGCTCAACTCCTCCCCCATTCACATTCTTGCCATTTCTAGAATGTATGTATGGAACAGAATAAGATTGGTTTTTAAATTCCTCTTTGCATACTTCACAAATTCCTTAACCCCCCTAACGTGCATGTCTCCAATCTTGTTATTAACTCCACCCATCCACTCTTTGTGTGGAGGAAATCCATTGCTTCTACATATGAATTAATAACGTATTAATTTTATTTCGTTATCTAAAGTTAGTACAAGGTAGTAATCCATAAATCTCATGCGTGCCATTTATATTTTGCCTTTTATAGTGATAATTACTTCCATTTCTTTTAAAGTCAAAAGTTAAAAGAGCAAGCTTCTTTAAAACCACCTAATTTACTACAAAATGTTAATTATCATCTTTTTGAAAAGCTAGAACAATTTTTTTTTATCACGTATATATAAATTCAAATAGACACGTCCAACAAAATATATTGTTTAAAACAAAAACATAACATAAAAATAACAAGTATATCTATACAACCATACTACAACAATCAAATCCCAAATAAGGTTTTCAATTGGTTCACCCAAACCTCCTATCTCCTTTACACATATATCCATTAAAAATAAAAGCAATAAAATTAAGACAAAAATTAAAAATAAATTACCTTTGTTTTCGAGGAATAAAGAATTAGAGATCAATATTTTAGACAGCTTTGAAATTCTTTTTTCCTAGCACTCTAAGTCCTTGACAATGTGATAGAGAATTTCATTATGGTTAGTAACCAAAGGAATAAAAACAAAAGATACCTATAAAAGTCAATTTTAAAAATATTGTAGTAAGGTGTTATTTGGTTGGCATTTTAAAACATATTTTGTGTGTGTGTGTTTTTTTTTAAATTGTGTTTATTTCATCCATTTGTAAAATTTCATTCTAACTATTTATTTATTTTCCTTTGTATTTTAGAAAAAAACTAATAAATGAATTAAAAATAATGATTATATTTTTTGTAAAATTTTAAAAATAGTGTACCGTATACAAATTGAATTCAAAAACAGATTTAAAGAACTATATACTTAAAAGTAAATGTTAAATTAAACATTTAAAAAACTTGTGTTTAGTTCACCCATTTTAAAAACTACGTTCAAGTAAAAATAATATTTTTTTGTTTATTTTTTTCCTTTGTATTCTTCAAAAAAAATTAAGAAATGGAATTTTTTTTTTTCTATTAATCTACTACAAGGATTTAGTTTCTACTAATATCATTATAAAATAATGCTGAAAAACTAACTCCCTGCCACATATTTAATAAGTCGTTTTGTATGTATAGAAGCTCTGCACTTGTTCATGATCACATACTAAAAACATGTTCTTGTTTGACAACACTAAGCCAAACAATAACAATAGTTCATTCCAAAACTTTGATCACTAAAGTTACACTAAAATGTTCAGTGCTTGACCACTATGTGTAAAAGTGTACATGTCATGAGTGTGTGCCAAACACGTATCAAATAGATCTCGACCGTCTCAAATTAAAAGTAACACTTTATCTTTAGACAAATGAAAAATTATTATTAAAGGGAGATTAAAATAACTTTAGACAAATTGAAATCTTAGATACATGTGTGCCAAACACGTATCTAAGATTGGGAGGTCTAGATGGAGATTATATAATCCAGATTAGACATATTTGATAAATACAAATTTAATCCTTAACATGATTAGTGAAATTATTTATGACATAAACTTAAGAGACTCTCCTTGGCAACACTTTAACTAAGAAAATATTGATTCTCAAAATCACATGAAGTATGGAAAGCACCCAACATATCATTAAAGAATTCAAGGATTGGAATCTCAAATTTATGGTATTTCCATGAATATTCAAAGACTAATCATGCTTGGCAATGAAAAATATCTCATTCATAAAAGGAATGGACATAGGCTAGTAAGAAATAAACAATTGTATCATCTCCTTCTTAATGTTTGAAATATGTGTATAAAAGGCATACAAAGTCAAATCATCTTATGAAAACTATCTTACTAGCTTATGAATGATTGATTGAATAGAGAAGATGAATGATTCAACAAGTATTTAACAATACTATCAATCTAATGAGAATTGAACTTACATAATTAATGCATTGTAAACTTTATCTTTAGCTTAACAAATAAATTTACTCCATAATAAATGTAGAGAAAAGAATTATATATGTGAACTCGATTTCTTTCTCTAAAAACTATTACAAGCTATGAGCTAAAAGAAATGGGATAATAAAATTAAGTGTAAGAAATATGTCTCTCCCCTACCTCTATTTATAGTCCAAGAGTATATAACCCTTTAGCATAGTCAAACAACCACTCTAAATAAAATAATACATTTTATGAGATGACAATTTTCTTAGCCAAACCTATCTTCTAAAACAAGCTATGGCTTGTTAAGTAAAATAAGGGACGTGACATGAAGCATCAAGCATAGGTCTAGATCATTCTTTTCTTGTCCAATGCATTTCTTGAGATATAGTGCCACCAAAATAACTACAAAAAATGTCTTTCCAAGTAATGTTAAATACAAAAGTGTTACGGATTAATCGAGAGATAAGTTAGCAAACCGATAAATTTTAAAGAAATAAATGCGTAAAACTACTCTAAAAATTAGCATATGGATGACAATATTATGCGTTTATCAATTTGGTCTCAAATTCACAAAATAAATAGATGTGGCTATAGATTAAGTGCACAACAATTGGTATCAGAGATTCAATTTTTTTCGGTGATAATCTGCATTACCAGATGAAGTGCTCATGGTTGATAGTACTATATTGAGAACCTCTGAGGATTTGGCTCGAAAACATGATGCTAGACTCAACGAGATGATGGAGCCGTTGAAATATATAGATAATGAATTCAAGGTATAGAGAGAGTAGTTTTAATTCAAAAGGCAAGTTAATTTAACTTTAAGCAAAGGGTGGAGAACATATTTGATGAAATATTCAAGATGTTGGGCAAAGGAAAAGATTGGCCTAGACAACAGTACATCTACTAATAGGGCGGCTAGATCTGATGATAAAACCAACTAGCCCTCTAGCAGGTTAGACACTTTGCTTCATCTGATTGTAATAACCTTAAAAATTGGATAAGAAAATGTATCAAATACTTCAATATATACCTTATGGATGGTAAGCAAAAGTAAGACATGGTGAGTATTCATTTGGAGTGGAAATACATTGCATCGGCTTCTTTATATTATTTTGATTTTGAGTCATATGCCCAATGCATTTCAACATGATGGACATTATTATATTTTGAGGCACAAATTCATGAAGTATTATAAGGGGTTATCCACCATATTTATATGGTTGAAGATATTTGTTTTTTCTTTCATGTGTAGTTATGCCACCTACACTTGGAAGTCTTTAGTTGTATTTCTGGTAATGTTTTGTGAGAATGTTGTCTAACATATTGTCGTGGTCTAAAAGAATGAAGACATAGTCACTACAAGAAACTTGACTTTTGCTGGCGTATTACTTTAAACGCGTCGTTAAAGGTCTTCTATAGTGATGCGTTATAACTACACACGTCGGTATAGACATGTTGTAATATAGCTAGTCTGAATATTTTTACTGGCGTATTGAAACGCATCATTAAAAATCAAATTAACTTTTCCTGGCGCATTTTACTTAATGCGCCATTATAGACTATAAAAAATTGGTGCCCACCTCTGCGCCCTAATTTTTTTTGTGGAAACAATTAATTTACTTAAAAAAATGAAGAAAAAATTAAAAAAACTAAGAGAACAATCATCGCTTTCTCATAAGTCTCGTCGACGCCCATCGCTCTCTCACAACACCCATCGATGTCTCTCTCTCTCTCACAACACCCGTCGATCTCTCTCTCTCTCTTACAACAACACCTGTTGATCTCTCCACCTCTTTGTCATCTCCATCGCCGTTGAACCTCTCGCAATCGTCCCCCATCCAGAAATTTCTCGCACTGAACAGAGAAGGTAAGATTTCAATCTCTTTTATATGAATGATTTGGTGTTAGATATTAGGTATATATGTTTTTTTAATTTTTTATGAAAAAAATCAATTATTGTAGCACTGTGAATGTGAACCCCAAGCCCTAATTTTTCAATCTATTTGGGAAATCTATGGTCCAGTGACCATAGATTGTAAACTTTAGAAGAACAAACTCTTGTCTCTCTCTACAAAGTCTTTGCATCAGTGACTGATATTTGTGAGATTGATGGCTCTTTTAAAGCTAAAAAAGTTATAGCTGCTGCTTTGTTTACTTTACCCCTAATTTTTTTTTTTCTTTATCAATCCAAGGAGATTTAGGTTCTTGATTAGGTGGAAAAAAATATAAGGATTGATTATGTATACTCATCCTATAGCTGTATTTTTTCTTCTACAGGGCTTGTTTTGGACCATTTTTTGCATATTTATGGGAAAGAGGTACTGAAGATATGAACCCATTGACAACTTGAATTTCACTCCAAGTTGGGTTTACTAAAAAGGAGATTACTAGGGTTTCAAGAAATGGTTTTGTGGGTGATTTGAATTGGGTTCTACGGTTGAAACAAGAAGAAAGTGAAAGAGATATGTCCTAGGACTATTCATAGATTCATAGATTATGATTTGTACTTGGATATCTTATGCTTATTGTCATTAATAAAGTTTATTTCATTTTACTTTATATTCTCTTGTAAATAATATATATTGATACTAGTTCATCAAGTACGTGACTTGATTGTGGAATGTTAGTAATGTTATAATAATATTATTTAGATGTCCCTAATCGTGTGTCAATAACCTAGGATCACATTGACATAATGATTAGAGTATGGGTCAGCTGATGATTATGTTCCATAAGTCATGGATACAGAGATATCAAGCTGAACACACTAATACTTGTTGGGGAACAAAGTATTGGACCGACCCGCTTTGGGGACACTGCGAGGAGTGTTACATAATGTCATCAGTGATGTTCCCCATTTGTGATATCATATTATCCTTAGACCTGAGATCGTCATGGTTACTAACATAGAGATTAGCATGTCAAGCATTATCAAACGTTTCTCTTGACCGAGTAATTATAAAGATGATGATCGAGCATACTATGAACTATGTAGATGTATGTGGTTGATCAAGATCTGATTTGTCACCTCATATAATGAGAGAGATATCTTTGGGCCCCTTGATAAGTATAATTAATATTTGCATGGCCATGCACAAATGAGATGTCATTTGTTTTAGATTAATTATACTTAGAGATCAAGAAATAAAGATTGAACTATACAAGAATGACACTTGCCTAGTCTTGTGTTCAATCCAGATATCGGTTGACAAAAGGAGTTAATATGTCGAATATCAATTTAAGGTTGTGTCGTTTTGACCTTTATACCCTTTAGGTAGTAGTAATGTTTTACTAGAGACCGCTTACTATTCGTATAATAAAACGGGCTTTTAATTATACTGCCAAAGAGTATAAACCTACAGGGTCGCACACCAAAACAAGTTGGATCAAAACGAATTGAAAACGGGCCAAGTTGGACTTAGGCCCAATTCGTTTTGTTACTTAGAGTTTCTCACTAGGGTTCCCCTTTAAAAGGGAACCGTTGTTCTTCTTGGCCGTTTATATGAGACAGAGAGGCAGGAAACGAAATAGCTGTGAGAACCCTAAAGGCGCTAGTACATCAAGCAAAGATCTGATCTCGTTCGTGTGTGCATGCCGTAAAGGCGTTGTATTTTCGACGCTAGAACGACAACAACAGAAGGTTCTATCCAACGTATTCATCACTTTCAATTCGAAATCTCATACAAGGTATGTCTTCTATGGATTTTTATTGAACAGTATAGATCGTAGGGTTTAAAGATTAGTGCGTAAATTATTGTATGTGATGCATGTTTACTGCCCTAATTCCCTACAGTTGTATCAGAGCAAGGTTCTAGTGTTCTTTAATTTTCGATTATGATTATTATCGTTTTATAACATGAAGATAGGTTCATGTTTAATTTCGATTAATATCGTATTCGGATTATAGTGTCATGCTAGGTTTTGTTAATATCGATTAATGGGTTAATCGTTTTCTGTAGCATGTTTCTGTTTTCGTTAATCAGTTTGCATATACGATATGTCCTTTTATAATCTGATTAATAAAGATCTGATATGTCAAAAATGTGGTTACTGGATGTTCTGTTAAGCATGTTTCGATTAGGGTTCATGTTTAAGTAATGTTATTCGATTAGGATCGTTATGCTGTCATGATTTTAATTCCGCAATTGTCATACAAGCACATCAGAACCGTTCTGTTAGAGTTTACGCAATCGTTATAGACCTGATAAGATCACGGCTATAGGATTCTTCACGATTAATTTGATTAATGAGATAGGGCAGATTGATATGATTAATCTAGACGAATCTGTCTAATAAGATTAGACACGTTTCTGGAGAAAATAATTTGAAATCGTTCAAATTCTCCACGGTGGCTAAGGTGTGATTCTCTTATAGGTCATACACCGGACCACGGGGGAACCGCTGCCGGGGTGTCCCCCCCCCCCCCCCCCCGGACCCCGGTTAGGGCGCTGCCCCTCGACCCCTTAATGTTTATTTAATAATTGATTAAAATTAATTTTCGCATTTATTTGTATGCAATGTGTTGTGTTATGGGATAATACTAACTTGCAGGATTATAATTTATAGTGATATAGTATGGCCAAACTAAATACGGCCTGCGTGCCGTCTTGTTTTTTAATGTAATATATAAATACGGCCTGCGTGTCGTTTTGTGTTTTGCAATGTAATTTTATATTACTAATTTCTTGAATTAGGCTGTACAATTTTTGTATATTACCTCGCATAGAAGATGGAGGATCCCTTATCACAAGAGAAGATAGCCAAGAACTTTGGAGTGTCCAAAGCTACAAAGGATGGAGAGCAAAGTTAATTAGTAGCTTTATTTCTTTGGCCATGCTATATCACATATTTATTGATTTATGCTTGTTTAAATATTCTGTTTTATTATTGTGAGACTGCATATTTATGTCCCTAGAACAAAAGAAATTATTTGTGCCTTTCCAACACTGATAACTATTAATTTTATGATTATTATAGAAGACGCCTGCCAAAGCGGGGTTATCTTAGATCATCATAAATTAATAGTATGGAAGTCGGACATCCATAAGTCAGAAAAGTGTTGAGAAGCCGAAACATAAGATGTAAAACTCAACAAACCAAGAGTTGCATAAGATGTAATTATCAAATGTTGCTTACCTAATTAACAAAGTTTAAGTGAAAAGCCAAAGCTTTCTTAATGCCTTGTGTAATATGGATCTTGGACCTACTATGTCCTATTGGGACAATTGCATGTAAGACATAGTAGGAATTTTTAAAATAAGCATATTAAATGTTTGCATATGTTATTTTGATGTAGATAAATGACGAACAATAACACAACCGCGTTTTCGTTGCGATCTGTCCTTGAGAAGGAAAAACTAAATACAACCAACTTCCTAGACTGGTTTAGGAATCTGAGAATTGTTCTGAAGCAGGAGAGGAAAGATTATGTCCTCGAAAATACTATTCCTGAAGAACCGGCAGCTAATGCCCCTTGTGCGCAGAGAGATGCATATCAGAAGCATCTAAATGTTGATTTAGATGTTTCATGTCTCATGCTTGCTAGCATGAATGCTGATCTGCAGAAGCAATTTGAAAATATGAATGCTTTCGACATGGTTAAGGAACAAGCTCGAGTTGAACGCTTCGAGACTACTGAGTCTTTATTTTCATGCAAGCTTCCCGAGGGAGGCTCAGTCAGTCCTCATGTACTCAAAATGATTGGGTATATTGATCACTTAGAAAGGTTGGGGACAACCATTAGCCAAGAGTTGGCCACTTATGTTATTCTCCAGTCGCAGCCTGAGTCATATGATGGTTTCATTATGAACTTCAATATGCACAGCCTAGAAAGGACATTAACTGAGCTGCATGGGATGCTGAAAACAGCTGAGTAGAACATTGTTAAGAAAGGTAAGAATAATGTTCTGATGGTTCAAAAGGGAAAGGGTTTCAAGAAAGGTGAAAATGGCAAAGGAAAGTCCAATGCCAAAGGCAAAGGTAAAGCTCCAGTTAAGAACTGGAAGAACAAGAAGCAAAGTTCTGAGCCAAAGCCTAATCCACAAGCTGAAATGGTATGCTTTCACTGCAATGAGAAGGGTCATTGGAAGAGAAACTGCAAGAAGTATCTTGACGACAAAAAGAAGGGACTAGCCCTTTCGTCTTCAGGTACTTACGTTATAGAAGTAAATGTTACTTCAGCTTCTTCTACTTCTTGGGTATTAGATACTGGAAGTGCATCTCACATTTGTGCAAATGTACAGGGACTCAAAAGGAGTAGGAAGCTGGCTAAAGGAGAAGTGGACCTACGCGTTGGAAATCGAGCAAAAGTTGCCGTTCTAGCTGTAGGAACATTTGAGATTCCTTTGCCTTCAGGATTGATTTTAGAATTAAATAATTGTTACTATGTGCCTGTTTTTAGCAGAAACATTATTTCTATTTCTTTGTTAGACGAAGAAGGTTTTGAATTCAATTTTAAGGACAAACGTTGTTCATTTTCTTTGAATAATATGCACTATGGTTTTGGACAATTATTGGATGGTCTTTATATTCTAAATCTTGAAATACCTGTTTATAACGTAAATAATAAGAGAATCAAGTCTGATGATTCGAATCCTACTTATTTATGGCATTATCATTTAGACCATATAAATGAGAAACGCATGATGAAGCTCCATAAAGATGGTCTTCTAAATTCATTTGATTACCAGTCTTTTGAACGATGTGAATCTTGATTATTGGGAAAGATGACTAAGAGCCCTTTCAATGGTAACAATGATAGGGCAAATGATCTTTTGGCCCTCATTCATACTGATGTATGTGGACCACTAAATACAACTGCCAGAGGAGGATATCAGTACTTCATCACATTTACTGATGATTTCAGTAGATATGGTTATGTTTATTTGATAAAACATAAATCGGAATCTTTTGAAAAGTTCAAGGAATTTTAAAATGTGGTACAAAATCAACTTGGCAAGACTATTAAAGCTCTTCGATCAGATCGAGGAGGAGAATACTTAAGCCAAGAATTCAATGATCATCTTAAGAGTTGTGAAATTGTTTCACAACTTACTCCACCAGGAACACCACAATGGAATGGTGTATCTGAAAGGAGAAATCGAACACTGTTAGACATGGTTCGATCAATGATGAGTCAAACATCTCTTCCAATATCATTTTGGGGATATGCTCTTGAAACTCCAGCATTCACACTAAATAGATCTCCATCTAAGGCTGTAGAAAAGACACCTTATGAGTTATGGACTGGAAAGGTTCCAAGTCTGTCTTTTCTAAAGATTTGGGGTTGTGATGTTTTCGTCAGATGACTAATCATAACTAAATTGGAACCCAAATCTGATAAATGCTTCTTCGTAGGATATCCTAAGGAAACTAAAGGATATTATTTCTATAATCCAACCGAGAACAAAGTGTTTGTAGCTCGGAATGGAGTTTTCTTAAAAAGAGAGTTTTTTTTCCAAAAAAAACAGTGGGAGCACGATACATCTCGAAGAAATTCGAAATGATAGTAATCTTAATGAAGAGCCTCAACAAAGTATGCAAATAATTGCAGAAACTCCTGAAGAAGTTACAGTCTTACGAAGGTCAAATAGGCCGCGTCGCAAACCTGAGAGATTGTCACTTTTCGTCTCAGATGAGCAAGACCTAGTGTTGTTAGACAACAATGAGCCCTCGACTTTCACAGAAGCAATGGAGAGTTCTAGTTCCGAGAAATGGCTGAAAGCTATGAAATCCGAAATGAAATCCATGCATGACAATCAAGTATGGGACTTGGTTGACATGCCATATGGCTGTAGAGCCATAGGTTGCAAATGGGTTTTCAAAATTAAGATTGATAAAGATGGTAAGATCGATGTCTATAAAGCTCGATTGGTTGCAAAAGGATATCGACAAATCCATGGTATTGACTATGATGAATCTTTTTCGCCAGTTGCCATGTTTAAATCAATTCGGATCCTTTTAAGCATTGCCGCATATTATGACTATGAAATATGGCAAATGGATGTCAAAACTGCTTTCCTCAATGGATACCTTGAAGAGGATGTGTACATGACACAACCTGAAGGTTTTGTCGATCCAAGAAATGCTAACAAGGTATGCAAGCTTAAGAGATCCATATATGGTCTTAAGCAAGCATCTCGGAGCTGGAATCTTCAGTTCGATGAAACTATCAAAGAGTTTGACTTCACTAAGAACGAAGAGGAACCTTGTGTATACAAGAAAACTAGTGGGAGAACGATAGTCTTTCTGGTATTGTATGTAGATGACATACTACTCATTGGGAATGATATTCCTATGCTTGAGTCTATTAAGACCTGGCTGGGAAAGTGTTTCTCAATGAAAGATTTGGGAGAGGCAACCTACATATTAGGAATCAAGATCTATAGGGATAGATCAAGAAAACTAATAGGACTGAGTCAAAGTAATTACATTGACAAAGTTTTACGTAGGTTCAACATGCAAGACTCTAAAAGAGGGTTCTTGCCAATAACACATGGCACAACACTCAGCAAGACTCAGTGTCCTCAGACACAAGATGAGCGAGATCGCATGAGTAGAATCCCGTATGCTTCGGCTATAGGTTCTATCATGTACGCTATGTTGTGCACTCGTCCCGATGTAGCATGCGCATTGAGCGTGACTAGCAGATAACAGTCAGATCCAAGTGAGAGTCACTGGACTGCTGTCAAGAATATCCTCAAGTACTTAAGAAGAACTAGGGATATATTCTTGATTTATGGCGGGGAAGAAGAGTTGGTTGTAAAAGGGTACACTGATTCTGGTTTTCAATCAGATAGGATGATTTTAGATCACAATCCGGTTTTGTGTTTTGTCTCAATGGTGGAGCTGTGAGTTGGAAGAGTTCTAAGCAAGCCACAGTTGCTGATTTTACAACAGAGGCTGAATATGTTGCTGCTTCAAAAGTAGCAAAAGAAGCAGTATGGATAAAGAAGTTTATCACTGAACTTAGTGTCATTTCTAGTAGCACCAATCTAGTGGATTTGTATTGTGACAACAATGGAGCTATTGCTCAGGCTAAAGAGCCAAGGTCGCACCAAAAGTCCAAACATATTCAGAGACGTTATCACCTCATTCATGAGTTTATCAGTAATGGTGATGTAAAGATATGCAAGGTTCCCACAGACGAGAATGTAGCTGATCCTTTGACTAAGCCACTTTCTCAATCTAAACATGATCGTCATTTTAGTGCACTAGGCATTCGTTTTATGAATGAATGGTCCTAGTACAAGTGGGAGACTGAAAGAGATATGTCCTAGGACTATTCATATATTCATAGATTATGATTTGTACTTGGATATCTTATGCCTATTGTCATTAATAAAGTTTATTTCATTTTACTTTATATTCTCTTGTAAATAATATATATTGATACTAGTTCATCAAGTACGTGACTTGATTGTGGGATGCTAGTAATGTTATAATAATATTATTTATATGTCCCTAATCGTGTGTCAATAACCTAGGATCACATTGACATAATGATTAGAGTATGGGTCAGCTGATGATTATGTTCCACAAGTCATGGATACGGAGATATCAAGCTGAACACACTAATACTTGTTGGGGAACAAAGTATTGGACCGACCCGCTTTGGGGACACTGCGAGGAGTGTTACATAATGTCATCAGTGATGTTCCCCATTTGTGATATCATATTATCCTTAGACCTGAGATCGTCATGGTTACTAACATAGAGATTAGCATGTCAAGCATTATCAAACGTTTCTCTTGACCGAGTAATTATAAAGATGATGATCGAGCATACTATGAACTATGTAGATGTATGTGGTTGATCAAGATCTGATTTGTCACCTCATATAATGAGAGAGATATCTTTGGGCCCCTTGATAAGTATAATTAATATTTGCATGGCCATGCACAAATGAGATGTCATTTGTTTTAGATTAATTATACTTAGAGATCAAGAAATAAAGATTGAACTATACAAGAATGACACTTGCCTAGTCTTGTGTTCAATCCAGATATCGGTTGACAAAAGGAGTTAATATGTCGAATATCAATTTGAGGTTGTGTCGTTTTGACCTTTATACCCTTTGGGTAGTAGTAATGTTTTACTAGAGACCGCTTACTATTCGTATAATAAAACGGACTTTTAATTATACTGCCAAAGAGTATAAACCTACAGGGTCGCACACCAAAACGAGTTGGATCAAAACGAATTGAAAACGGGCCAAGTTGGACTTAGGCCCAATTCGTTTTGTTGCTTAGGGTTTCTCACTAGGGTTCCCCTTTAAAAGGGAACCGTTGTTCTTCTTGGCAGTTTATGTGAGACAGAGAGGCAAAAAACGAAATAGCTGTGAGAACCCTAAAGGCGCTAGTACACCAAGCAAGGATCTGATCTCGTTTGTGTGTGCATACCGTAGAGGCGTTGTATTTTTGACACTAGAACGACAACAACAGAAGGTTCTATCCAGCGTATTCAACACTTTCAATCCGAAATCTCATACAAGGTATGTCTTCTATGGATTTTTATTGAACAGTATAGATCCTAGGGTTTAAAGATTAGTGCGTAAATTATTGTATGTGAAGCATGTTTACTGCCCTAATTCCCTATAGGAAGATTCTAATTTTTGCTCTATTTTTCACTGTCATCGGGTAAGTTATTTCACTTCTCTGTTCTTTCATATCAACAACCTTTGCAGTTCCAAGGTCGACCTCAAAATTATCCTATTGGTAGCCTTTTATCACTTTTTGTAGTGAGTATATACAATCTAAAATATACTAGATGCGAGTATTAAAAAAATTCCCTAGAGTTCCACCACTATTCCTTGGACTTTTGGATTAATATACTTAGGATTTTTTTCATGTCTCATGTATTCAATGTTTATATGTCATTTTTTTAAAATATTTTGAGTGTATATTGATGTTGTACATCTGCGACAATCGACAATAGTTAGTTTTTTTCGTAATTGTTGACCTTGTAGGTCTTAATCTTATTTTGCTAATAACAATAACTTAATCATGTGTAATTT
Organism: Lonicera japonica; assembly: GCA_021464415.1. Lineage (NCBI taxonomy): Eukaryota > Viridiplantae > Streptophyta > Magnoliopsida > Dipsacales > Caprifoliaceae > Lonicera > Lonicera japonica. The sequence goes on along the minus strand of CM038463.1, from coordinate 34,682,698 downwards.
AACATGTTTTATGAATTAAGTTTATAGTTCATTTACTTGGAAATTCAAGAAAAGCGTGATTTGTACAAAAAAAGCATCCTACAAAACAAGGATCATCAAAATACTATCCGATCAAGTCAACATAGCATTGGACAAGTCAAAGAGATCAATCTTATCACACACATGCTATCAATATAATTCATGAAGATCAAGATCAAAGAAATATGCAAAAAGCTTCAAAGCAAAAGTTGCAAGTAAAGAACAATTTGAAAAAACAAATCGAAGCATTCAAAGACTCGTCAATTCAATAATTGAGTGAGTACTTAGGATTTATGTAAAGTTTCTTGATTGATTATTTTTATAGCTCAAACATGTTCATACATCATTCATAGATTGATTGCAAACAAGCTTGAATTGAATTTCCTTTGAAAACATCATTCTTACACAAACTAGTTTTCAAAATAAATTCATAGTAATTTCAAACGATCATATTTTGAGTTTTCTCAAAAATATGTGCTTTAGGAACATATTTTGAGGTCCTTAAAGCATTAGAATTGATTTTGGAGCTAAAATGCAAAAGTTCAAAAATTGGGATTTTGGCCTGATAGACAGTGCCCGTCAGTCGATTGATGAGCTTTACTCAGTCAACTAAGGATCCATCAGTCGATTGATGGGCTTTGCTCAGTTGACTGATGCCTCAGAATATAGCCGTTGGAAACTTGACTTTTTCCCATTTTTGTTACCAATCCTCTCAAACGGCTATATCTTCTTTGAGACTATATGTTGGACATCTAAGAGACATTTTGGCAAGCTTGAATCAATATAGAAACATATTTTTCATCTATCTTCGTCATTCAAAGATTCAAGAATTTGTCTTGATCAATCATTCATTATTTGAGCTATAAATCTTGATCAAAAAATATAACTTTAGTGTGAGCTTCAAATTGTATCTATTAAACACATGAGAGAGTTATTGTTCATTGGTGTGTATCACCAAACAATTAAGAATATTCATTTGTGAGAGGTTAATCTCATTGGATAACAAGAAAGTAAATTCTTGTTGAGTGTTGTGTGAGTATTGTGGTAGAGCAATACTTATGGAGTGTAGTGAGACAACAACACTTGTAGCGGTTTGATTTTCACTCGGAAGAAAATCGATTTTAGTGAAAATTCTCGAAGGAACTATCCGAGCGCAGACGTATGGTTTAGACAACCAAACCGCTAGAACAAAACGTCTTTAGCTTAAATAAATTTAATCTTTCTAAACTCAATTTCTCAATCTCTAGCCATTTATTTTATTACTATATTATTGATTGAGATTGCCTTTTATTAATTGCTCTTAAGTTTTTCTTGATTGATTGTTTGATTTACTTGTTTTTCTTGATACACTTGTTTAATTAAATTGTTTTGCTTAAATTTTTTTTGAAAACTTTCAAATTCCGCATTAAGTTTTAAAAACCATATTCACCCCTTATAGGGTTAATTTCTGACCTACAGTAATTACTTGCTTAAGGTTTAGTGTTTACCTTTTTTATACTTAGTGCGTTGTTATTCTAAGACATTGGTGTATCCCTATTCTACATATATGTTTCTAGCAAGTGATTATTATTAATGCTTTTGTTTATTTTCATGTATTCATATATTATTAAAATTATTTTAATTCCCTCTTTTATTTATTCTCTAACAATCATTTGGTTTCGCTCTCTAGGCATTTATTTAACAATTTCTTGTCCATTCACTTTAGAGGAGAAAAGTTCGTAATTCAAAGGTAGGGCTGCTGGGAATTTAGCAGCTATGAACAGTGAGAATGATTCACAATCTCATGACATGAACAATTGATTATGCATTAATGACTGTGTTTTGGTTAGACTCCTTACATCGCATGCCAATTCATAAATTTGAAGTTTCTATAGATACGTGAGTAATGTTTCCTTAGTTACATGTTTTCAAATACTTATATTAGATTTATTTATTTGTTCCCATTTAATTTAATTAACCTCAATTGTGCTTTTTCAAGTGGGCTCAAAGATTTAGTAGTTTAAAGGTAAAAAAATGCCAGCAGCAACTAGGGAGTTTATAAAAGTAACATATATTTTTTGAAATACTTGAATGTGTTTATTATACTTACACATGTATCATATATATAAATATTTGTTGGATCCTTATTAGGGCCCAGTGCAGCCAGGACATGTTGAATGCAGTTACTATGTATTAAGGTTCGTGAGAGATCTAATGCAAGATCCATCTAAGTCTATTAAATTGAAGGTAATAATGTTTAATTAAAAATATATATATATAGTGATGTTGTCCATATCTTTTTTGCTAAAATACTAGGAATTAATGTTGTTCAACTTATTTAGATGAAGGAACTACACAAAAAGACGTATAAAAGCCGAGAAATAGTTGAAGTGCAACATGAGTTCATTGCCTTCATTAAGACTTATAGTAAGTGAATGAGCTCACGAAGTCAATATAAATGCTAAAGAATTGCTTATTTCTTGCCGTGTGTATGTACTTGTTGTTTTGCCTATGCCTCCAGCCTTATTAATATTGAAGGATTCAGATTGTTGGTATTCAGTTATTTTTATTTGTTGACTTGTTTACAAAGGATTAATTTGTCTGAGTTTTTGACAAAAAAGTTGATTTGTTTGTATACGGTGGTATAGTTAAAATAGCAATACTACCTCATGTTTGCAAATTGTATATTATACAATGACTAAGTTTGGGTTTGATGTTATACAAGTTCAAGATATAATTGGTACAATTATTGTGGTCATGGCTAAATTAGGTGGATCCAGTGCTTAATCAGATTCCATTACTTAGGAGTTTTGCAAAGGAAGTATTGTTTTTTGAAGAGCTATAGTGGACACATATATATGGACTAGCTAGCCTCTATTCCTTTTTTTTTCTCCTCGTATGGTTAACACCATAAGTATATAGTTGGTATATATGGTTGACATTTAGTCTTTTGTTTAATATCTCCATTGTTATTTTTGTTCATTGTGAACAAATTGTTTATATTGGTATATTTTGACGTAGCTAGTTAGCATGATTCTCAGTTACGGATTTAGTATTTTAATTAATTATGTTGAGCAAAACTACTAAATAATTAGATCTTTTATTTAATTTCCTATATATTGTTTTTTGATAGTTGTGTGTGTATATATATATATTAGATCTTGAAATGATTCGACAGGCTTTTAATTTTTTTTAATTTTTTTTTAAATTATTTTTTCATTCATAACTGCTTACTTAAAACAATTGCTAATGTATCTAAATACATGATGCTTTCTTTGTGTTAGTCAAATCCTTATTGTGACAACCAGGATAAAAGCGTATTAATATAAATTTATAAATGAAGATTTTAACATAAAAATGACTGTTTTTCTTGGATAAGCGTTCCTTAATTTTATTAAAATGACACTTTTACGAAGAATAGTCTGCCCATAACATGTTACTTATTTTTAACCCGTCAAACACGTCATTTTTAGAACTTATACATGATTGTTTTTAATGGGCAGTGACTCTTTACAAGACAACTTTAAAGACAAGATTTCACAAAAGCTACAAGAAAATTATATATTAGGAGGAAAAAAATTTGCCACTAAACGTCCAAATATCCCCATTAATACTTTTTCGCCGGGTTCCCGATAAAAACGTGCCACAAAAGGTTTTAGTGGGGAACAAAAATATTTCCCCACAAATTTTAAACTTTTTGTGGAAAAATAATTTTGCTACCAAATATCACTTTTTGCAGGTATTTTTTTCCCCTCTAATACAAGGCAATTTTGCTACAAAAACAAGATATTTCACTACTAAATATGCATTTTTGGTGGGGAAAAAAATTACCATAAAAGATACATCTTTAGTAGTGATTTTATTTCCCACAGATGACAAATTTGATTGCCACAAGAAGAATATTTTTTTGTGCGAAAATATTAAGTTGCCACCAAATGCATCTTTGCCAGGAAAATATTTTCCCACTGATAGTAAAAATTAATTGCTACACGTAATGTTTTTGTGGGGAAGCAATGGTAATCGCCACAAAAGATAATTGTTTATAGGAAATTGTATTCCCACTAGTTATAAAATGAGTCCCACAAAAAACACACTTCTTGTGGCAAAATTATATAATTGCAAAATAATGTTATTTCAGTGGCAAATTGTGCTCCCACTAATGATAAAATTAATTGCCAAAAAAAATAGAATCCCTACAAACTATTATCTTTTAGTAACAAATATGTACCAACAATTTTGTTGCAAAATATAACAATATAAAATATTCACTGCTAAAAGTGTAAAATCAATTACAAAAGTCTCCAATTACTGTTTCATGATAATAATCTGCTATCAATCAATAGTTTACCAACAATTGTCCCAATACCAATCTATTAAAGTAACAAATCCGAAATAAAATAAATATGTGGAACTACTAGCAAAAGACTAATGGATCACCAAAAAGGCAAGAAAACTAGTAACAAATCTATCAAACTACTTTTTTCACGCTATGTTTCTTCTTCGATCTACTTAAACCTTCAGATTATTCTTTTTTAGCTACTATTCATCTTCAATCCTAAGTCATAACCTGTATTGAGAACAACTTATTAGTTATTAAATCATCTAAACATTAACCCATTATACTACATTTCATGAATATAATTATTTGGACAAGATATATACTTTTAGAATATTGTAACCATGATCCTAGACAGGTCAAGAACAGTGCTAAGTGTATTAACATCAAAATTAATTATCAAGTACCCTGTCAACATGGGTCCCAAACATGTCATGAGAGTGTAACAACTTCATAATGAGTTACCAATTAATCGTCTGAATGGGTCCAAAAACAGAGTGATGTTATTTACCTTAACAGTTTCGCATCATTTGGTTTACCATAGCTTCCATATCTTTCTTAAACTGATCAAATTGGCCTTGAAGATTTTCAACTTTCTTATTTGCCTCATCTGCTTCTCTTTTTGCATCAACCAACTATTGCTCTCTCGCATCATCCTTCTCTTTATCTCTGGCCCTTGTCGATGAAGAAACAAGCTTTGGACAAGCTCCACAACTTCAAATATAATCGGCCCTGGGTCCCGTAACCCGTGCATAAGCTTCATCATAACTTAGTGTAACCCCATTTTCTGATAGCAATTAGAGTTGTAAGGCTTCAACGTCATCCTACAAAACATAAGTATTCTATTGTAATGAACATTCACTATATATAAATATTTGCTCAAATTATAAACTTAATTAAAATGAGAGTCGTACATGGACTTTTTTAGCTTCTTTGCTCACCCATCGTAGACCATTCTCACCATCTACAGCCAGACCATCACCATCATTGTCACCATCCTTCTTATTTCTAATATGACTAATCTTCCAAAATTCTTTCATTGTTTATTTCTCTCCAACTTTTGTGTCTGTAGAAAAGTAATTATAATATTCTAATTTAATTATAATGAGAAGCCAAACCATTTACTAAAGAAATCTTACAATTTCAAATTCCAAACAATGAAATCCTTTACTCCCTGTAGTATGAATAGTAGCCTGTTATGCCCTATTTTGTTGGTTTATTTTACTTATTTCCTGCCCATTATAAATCACCCATCATAACTAAACAATATGGCAAAGATTAACACGAGAGAGAACGCATAAAAAATATATGAAACAAGATACAATACAATGATAGACAACCTGAAATTCGCTATCAATGAAAGTTAGGCAAAGATCCCGCCACCTATCTTGAGTCAACACTGGAGGGCAGTGTTGAAGTGCAACCTCCGTTGATTCATATTTCTTAAATTCACGACAATGCATCACCGATCTAAAGTCGACCCATTGTTTTTGAATTGCATTTGTTTCTCAGTCTTTTCTCGCAAATCCTCATCATTGGGCAAATTGAATTTGTCCTATTTCTGAAAAGAAAATTATTTTAAACACTAGACAATATGATATCTTTTTAAAAAGCAATTAGAGTATAACAAAGCTTTAAATGCCATCCCCTTAACATTTCCCAAATTTTAGTTATGTCTTCCTTTGGGATTTGTTTCCAGTATCTTACATTTAGTGGGGCATAGTGTCTAAGAATTATGCCAATTTCATTAACGTAGTTGCCTTTATCTCGCCCCACTATGCGATTCTCTAAAACTAGAACATGTAGATCCTCCCCTCTTTGCTCTTTCTTTGCTAAAGCCAATCCTCGTGTTGGTCCCCTTCCTCGTTTTTTAGAGGACGAACCTACTTAAATAAAAGGAAAAACATCACATTTAAATAAAAATAATATATTTGCAAGCTTATAACATATTTGTCAATTAAAAGCATACCTTCACTGTTAATGACACGCGATATGTTAGTGGCAGAACCAACAGCGCCATTTTTCTTCATTAGATTGTGAATTTGGAGGACTAAAGGAGTTTGACCCTCCTTGTGAAGCAGTTTCTCTAGGTGCATGTGCCCTACTTGAGCCAGGCATATCTGAAGAAGGAAATATATAATTTTCAAAAACACCCTATATTTTGATCAAATATCTTAATTGATTGCAAATAAAGTGAAAAATAAGATAATTGTGTAGTTGTTAATAAAAAACTTGGTGATTGGATCTCTTAAAGTAAACAAGGCAGATGAAATAATTTAACTTCATTTCTTTATATATATAAAAATGAATGAAACATAAACAAGCTTAGATAAATATAGATTATCCAAATATATTAAAAAACAAATTAAAAATGACTAACAAAAAAGAAGAAGATGGAAATAAGCACCTGAGACACTATTAATATAATCAAATGTAATTATCCACATAATTGTCATCGTCATTGTCACAAACATCGACGTCGCCATCATTATCTCCATTAATGTTACCATCACCATCAGACAATAGAATACCTTCGTCTTCCTCATTTTCACTCAAAATATCATCTTCCTCGTCAACATTGTTAATAAAGGTATCATGTCCACCGTGTACAACTTTTCTATACTCGACATTAGGAGCATTCACTTATATCACTAGAATATCACCTCTTCTCACTTATATCATTGGAATGTCACCTCTTGTTAAAATACTATCATCATCAACTTCCATTGGCTCATCTACAACATTTGTCTCAAGTTGTTGATACGGTTCGCCACCACCTATCAACTCCTCTGATAATGTCTCAGGAAAACCATACTTGTCTCGAGGTGTATTTTTCACTACAACTTTCCAATGATTGCCTAACTTAATGTCAGGTACATAAAAAACTTGCTTTGCCCGGTAAGCTAATACAAATTGTTGGTTATTATACCATGTATTTGCAGTATTTATACTAATGAACTCGTTCTCATCCGTGCTAACCCAATGACTCCCTTCTTTTTCCTTAAGTTCCACCTATCACACTTAAAGAGAACAACACGGTTTCCTTTAACATAATCTAATTCAAGTATGTCATACAACTCACCACAAAAATTAATTTCTTTTTGTTCATGTTCTCCCACAACAACTACTCCACTATTTTGAGTTTTTCTATACTTGTCATAATCCCTTATGTGAAATCTATAACCATTGATTACACAGCCCTTATATTATTTTGCTCTTCGGTTAGGACCCCAAGACACCGCACGAATATGCTTAGTAACATAATCGGGAGAATGATGTTCCAATTCTTTTACCTATTTACCAATTCGTACATCAAATAAATGCATTAGACTTAGTAAATTTGTATGTGAAAATGTAAAATTACAATTATTAGTACTTACATGATTTTCAAACCCTCTAGGGAACTTATCAGCGTGTCTTGTTTCTACATTTGTATTTCCCTCCACTTTTAATAATTCCTTATGCTCCCTAGACATAAATTAATTAGTACTTTAGATTTTGGTGAAAATATAGGAGAAAAATGAAATATTTAGCTGAGACTAACGTACTTCACATATTCTTGTATTTCATCACAATTATCCAACACATATAGGTGAGGTTTATGCCATTCAGTTTCTAAGAGTCGCACATGATTTCCTTTTTCGAATAGTCGACAATTATACAAAAAAATTGACATTCCTTTTTGAAATTCATTACCACCGTAGTTCCTCTCATGTCTATTGAATTTGGACTCAGTATTATGCTAATACATTGGGCAAAACGTGAGGCACTCGTCAAGAATGTAAGCCTCAGCGATTGAGCCTTCAGGCCGTGCTTTATTACCAACAGAAAATTTTAATGTGTGCATATACCTATATAGGAATATAATATAAATATAAATCGATGATATCTTCATAGTAAATGTTAGGTAAACAATGCCATAACCAACTTTATATTACCTTTCAAAAGGATACATCCGTCGATCTTGCACCGGTCCACCAAGAATGGCCTCACGTGCGAGGTGAATGGGTAAGTGAATCATAACATTAAAGAAAGATGTTGGAAATATCATTTCAAGCTTACACAGAGTCAGAACAAAAGTCTTTTTTCCAGTCTTTCCAAGACGTCAACCCTCAACGTCTTCAAACACAATTCTTTGAAAAATGAATCGAGCTCAATCAGTGGTTGACACACTTCCTTTCACAAATAACCACATATGGCAAGCGGTATTAAGCATTGTAGGAAAATGTGACAATCATGGCTTTTCATTCTTGAAATTCAACCCTCCTTAGCCACATATCGACTTATATTTGAGGCTAAACCGTCCGGCAACTTCAATGAAAGCCAGAATTCGCAAAGGTTCCTCTTCTCTAGAGTCGACAATGTATAGCATGCAGGAGGCATTATCCATCTATCTCCTTTCTTGTATGCATGTAAATCAGAACATATACCCATATATGCTAAATTTAACCGAGAATTGATTGTATCATTTGTTTTCCATCAATATTTAATAATATCCCAACGACATCACAAACATTTTTTTCAATGTGCATGACATCCAAATTATGATCTAGTTTTAGATTTTTCCAGTATGTTAAATCGAATAAAAAATACTACACTTAGACCAATGTAATTCCCACACTTCACGCTTCATTTTTCCGCATTTACCATATACTATTGGTCTTACCCTATCGAATTGAGCAAGCAAATCATCACCACCAAGTTCTTTTGGCCGTTGTTGATTCTTTCTTGTACCATCAAATGCAGAACAATTTCTCTGCCATTTATGATCCATAGGTAGGAAGCGACGATGACCCATGTAGCATGTTTTTTTTCCATTTTTTAATTGCATGTAACATGTATCTTATTTCATACAGGACAAACTAATTTACCTTTTGTGCTCCAACTAGACAAGTTAGCATATGTGGGAAAGTAATTAATTGTCCATAATATGGTTGCACGTAATTGAAAAGTGCTACACGTTAAGGCATCATGTGTTTGCACTCCAACTTCCTACAATTCTTTCAAGTCTTTAAGCAATAGTTGCAAAAACACATCTATGTCATTTCCTAGAGCTTTAGGACCTGGTATGAGCAAGGACAACATGAAAAATGATTCTTTCATACATTTCCATGGCGGCAAATTATATGGCACAAGAATGACCGGCCACGTGTTATGTTTGCTACTCATGTTTCCAAAAAGGTTAAACCCATCGCTTAATAACCCAAGTCTAATATTACGAGAATCACGTGCAAATGTATCATACATCTTGTCAAATTCTTTCCATGCTTCACCATCGGCTAGATGCCTAAGCACATTAGTCTCCTTTACACGCTTCTCTTTGTGCCACCTTATATCCGAAGGTATGTCCTTGTTAATAAATAATCATTGTAGCCTCGGTTTAAGTGGAAATAGCGCAAGATCTTGTAGGCAATTTTTACACCATTGGCCCTTTTTGTTTCCCATCTCGACTTTCCACAAGTAGGATGATTAGTTTTGTCCTGATGTTGATCACAAAAGAGAACACAATCATTCTGGCAAACATCTATCTTTACATAGCTTAAGCCCAGGTCATGAATTACTTTCTTCGCCTCATAAAATGACTTTGGAACATTGGCACCGTCAGGAAGTGCCTCCTTAAACGATTCAAGTAACATCCCAAATGATTTCTCACTCCATTTGTTCATTGACTTCAAATGTAGTAGTTTAACAATGAAGGATAATTTTGATAGTTTTTTACAGCATGAAAACAATGGTTGTTCAGCATCCTTAACTAGCTTAGCAAACTTATTGCCATCCCCATCACTAATATGGTTTGTATGGGTAGTATAATCATCACCCATCGCATTATCAATGGATGGTCCAATAAATATATCATGTAAGATTCCATCAATGTCATCTCCTTCTACTTCCTCATGGTTTTGTTCTTTATCGTCTCCTACCCATTAATTCCCTACTCCAGTTCCAAATTCACTATCATCATAATCATCTTCATTGTGGGATGGAAAGGGTTCCCCATGATGTATCCATGGACTATAACACTACACAATACCATATAAAACAAGATGTGCCTTACTTCTTCTCGACTTTTTCGAAAAAAAATTGTTACATTTTATACAAGGACATTTAATCTTACCATTCTCTTCAACATTTTCACATGCAAAGTCAAGAAACTTTTTAACCCCATCCCGGTATGCATTACTAAACCTGTCAGTGAGTTGCATCCAACTTTTGTCCATGTTCTACATCCTAGAATTTCATATACACATGATGAGTATGCTATTGAACTCAAAGATGTTTGTCAATGTGTGACTATTAGGTTCTGTTTGATAGTACGCATGGAATTATGGGAGAAATTGTTTTAATTCTAGGAAATTTTTTTTTCTAGTCATCTGAATTCTATGGAAAAGCAATTAAGGGTGTTTGATTGTATCTAGGTGAAAAATATGTACTTTTTCCATACACAAATGACATTTTTTCCAACATTTAGTGTTTGATTGTCCATTTTTTAGCTTCAATTGAGTTTTTTCCCCTTTTTAAAAAAATAGTTTTTATAAAAATCTGTTTTAGAAAACAGTTTTAAGTTTTTTTAAAAGAAAAAAACAGTTTTAAAAAATAAACTGTTTTTATAAAAAAATGTTTTCTAAAACAGTTTTTAGTTTTTCAAAACAAAAAAATGTTTTAAATTTTAAAAAGCGGTTTTTAAAACAATTGAAAAAGCAGTTTTTAAAACAATTAAAAAAAACAATATTCATAACACACAAGAAGTTTAGGATTTGGGGAAATAAAAAAACAAATATATATATATTAGAAACACAAGAAGTTCATAAAAACTATTTTTTTTTCCTGAGCAGATTTCATTAGACAATTTTAACTTTGGCTTTAAGTCATATTGAAATTGAACATATTCTCTTTAACATGATTGGACTTTACTTCTTTGGAACAAGTGTAAGATCACAGGCCTATAACTTTTGTTTTGTTTTCACTCTTTTAACTTAGGGGTGAAATTTCATTTACATGGACTATGTACCTAGATAAGCTATCATTCTTTAGATGGCCTAGAATAGAGAGCTCGGAAACTAGGATGAAGAGAGTAAAGCAGAAGTCAAAGGATAGACTTTCAAGCTACTTTATTATATTGGACTTTAATTTGCACTGAAAGTGGATATGATTCCAAATCTTCTCTGAGATTATGGTAATCTATAATTAATGGGAATTTATAACTTAAACTTCGGTTGTACAGCCCATATTTTGATGTTTTATTGCTAGGAAAGTTCTCGCTATAACTTATGTAGGTCATGTAGTTCCCTTAAATTATTACTATCATCTATAAATATGCAACAAAATTTGTTATATCCCCTAATTAGAGTGAATAAGATTGCAGTGAATAATTTGAAAAACATATTGACTAGATTTCTGTTTTGTTTTGACGCTTACCTTTTCTTGTAGATGTAAAATTATCTTATATACAATCATATATAGTAAAAGACGAGGACTTGAATAGTTGAACCTGTGGCTCTTCTGGTGGTATGGTTCTTGCTACTTTCACTTGGCCTATGGTATTTACCTTATATTGATCTTACCAAGACCAATTCTACTCAATTAATAACATAATTCATATAATCCTTTTCTTTCCTAAAGCTCATACTTCTATGGAAAAGGAACATACCACAAGTGTTTGCATGTGTCTATATTTTTTTGATTAGAAACAAATTATTTTTTTTGATAAAAACATTTAACAATACAAGTGATACAACCAAAAATATACTTGGTGGATTTCTTATCCATCAACCTCTTAAATCAAAATCCAACACGTCACTTAAATTAATGACAAAGCACAAGCAAAAACTGAAATTAACAACAAAGCACAAGCAGAAAGCTACACAGCTATCCTAAAACAGTCCCCTTCTCATAAAACTCATCATTGGCTTGTTCTGTTTTTCGTTGTAAAAGTGTAGAAGATGAATAGAATGAGACGTTAGAGGTGTTAGCTAAGATTAGATTAGCTTTTTCGTTGTCTTGTTCTATTTTTGGAGTATTAACTAGTTAATCCAACATGGTGGAATTTGGAAATTAGAAAGGCTTGACCATGTTGCATCATACTCGGCCTCATATAATGGTCGAGACTTGAAAGTCCTCATGTAACACCCCTGCCATAATTTACAAGATATCACCCATAATTAAGGCTTGTAGTGTCACTAACCCACCTTAGTTGGACTAAGATAAGTGTATGAGAAGAGTATAAATCAATAACAATACATGCATCAAGTAAGGATAAGTACGGGATACAAATTGATATTATAACTTGCAAACGTGCATCACAGATACATAAACTAAGCTGTGAAATTTCCCAAAAGTATATGCAAACTTCGGGCTAGCTATGGCTTCCCGGCAAACATACATACTACCAAAAATTTAACCATAGTATCAAAGCTCTATGTCATCCCAGGTCCCGCCATACTCTTGCCTTCATTAGACTCCTCAATACCTGGAATATTTTTGGGAAACGAGGTGAGCTATACACTTGGGTGATAACAACGAGAGTATTATATTTAAAAAAAACATTTTAGTTTAAGGTCACAAGTTTCATAAACAATGCATGCATATGCCAATGCAGGTTACCTCCCTTGTGTCAACCTTAGAGCCACTCAGCCAGAATATATCAATACTGGTTTAGAATTTAATAAGGGCTTGACTGCCCAAGAGAGTAATCTGATAGTCGTCATAAACTAGCCCATTGGCTTTAGAGAACACCATGCAACAATGACTGAGTTAGACCACAAGTCCATCAATAGATAGTCATTGTCTAGATTTTCGGACTACACACCACTGGCTCTAGATAGCCGACGCATTGCTGCCCTCCGGAGATTTAGGGATTTTTAACCCAAAGGCACTAGGCCCTACTTATTTTCCATACCGGCAAGCACAAACATATATATATATATATATTTCCCTTCATCATCAAAGGGCAACAATAGAAACATATCCAGATCCATGTCAAATTTAGTTATAGATATCAACGATTACCCAAATCGTGTCTTAACCCCCTAATACCTTTGGCAATCCAGAAATGAAATCCATGGTGACATGTTCCCACTTCCACTCAGGAATAAGTAATGGCTGGAGTTGCCCTGTAGGCCTTTGATGCTCGGCCTTCACTAGCTAACACATCATACATTTACTCACAAAATTCGCGACATCTTTCTTCATGCCACTCCACCAGAAATTTTGACATAAGTTCCAGTACATCTTTGTACTACAGGGATGGATGGAAAATCTCGAATGATATGCTTCACTTAGAATCTCATTTTGAAGTTTTGCATCGTTCGATACCACCAACCTATCCTGGACTCGGATTCCCCTATCAACTCCTAGTTTATACCCACCATATTCAGCTTCGATAACCAAATGATCACGTATTATCTAAAATGCTTCATCTACCAGTTGAGCATCTATCCCCCGTTGTTGGATTGCCGGTTGGGCAACCATGTTATATAAATAAGCTCGATCTTCGTCACGATGCACCATATGGTTATATCGTTGCAATTCCTCCCTCAACTTCCATTCCTGACACCGTAACGCGGCTAAGGACTCCTAAGATTTTTGACTTAAGGCATCAGCAATCACATTAGCCTTGCCCGGGTGATATTGTAGGGTGAAATCATAGTCTTCTAGATACTCTATCCACTGGCATTGTCTAAGATTCAAATATTTCTGGGTGAAAATATATTTCAGACTTCTATGGTCAGAATAGATTTCAAATCTTTCACCATACAGGTAATGGCGCTAGATTTTAAAAGCAAAGACAACTGTGGCCAATTCTAGATTGTGAGTGGGGTAGTTTTTCTCATGTTGCTTGAGCTGACGAAAAGCATAAGCCACCACATGCTCCTCTTGCATTAGTAAACTACCCAAACCAAGCCTAGATGCATCACAATATATTGTAAAACCCTCTCCCCGCTCAGGTAGAACAATAACTGGAGCCGAAGTAAGCTTATCTTTCAGCTCCAAGAAGACTTTTTCACATGACTCATCCCAAATGAACTGAATACTCTTATGAGATAGGCGAGTAAATGGTAAAGCTATGCAGGAAAAATCCTTGACAAACTGACAGTAATACCCTACTAAACCCAAAAAACTCCTAATCTCGGTAACCTTTTGAGGTCTCTCCCACTTTAAGACCGCTTCTACTTTTCCTGGATCTACGTAAATACCCTTTCTCGAGATGACATGTCCTAAGAATTTGACTTCTGACATCTCGAAGAACTTGAAGAGCCAAGAAAAAATGATTCTCATGCTCTTCATCAGATTTGGAATAGATAAAAATATCGTCTATGAAAACTACCACGAATTGATTAAGATACGGATGGTATAAATGATTCATTAAGTCCATAAAAGTTGCCGGTGCATTCGTCAGCCCGAATGGCAATACCAAGAACTCATAATCGCCATATCGAGTAAAACGCCGTCTTCGAAATATCATCTTCTCGGACTAACATCTGATGATATCCGGATCAGAGATCAATCTTAGAAAACCTAACGGCACCTTGCAATTGATCGAACAAATCATCGATTCGAGGCAATGGATATTTATTCTTGATGGTGACCTGGTTCAATCGACAATAATCTATACATAACCGCAAAGGCCCATCCTACTTTTTGGCAAACAGAACAAGTGCACCCCCACGGAGACACACTAGTTCTAATGAACCCCTACCGCAATAGCTCATCAATTTGAATCTTCAGCTCCTTTAGCTCAGCAGGACCATACGATACGGGGTTAAAGATATCGGTGCAGTGCCTAGAACTATATCAATGGAGAAGTATACCTCCCGATGTGGGGGTAGGCCCGGAAGATCGTCGAAAAACACGTCAAGAAATTCCCTAACCACGAAAAGATCAAATGAACGAGGAATACCATTCTCTCGAGCTATGATACTAGCCAACCACCAGAAGTAACTCCATTGTTCTCTCGGTTTTAGATATGCACACAGAACAAGTGACTCAGGTTCACATTGGAAAATCAAAACCTCACTATCCGATAGTGGAATCGACACCCGACATTTAGAACAATCAATTATCACGCAAAAAGTAGCTAACCAATCCATTCCCAGTATAAGATCATAATCTCCCATATCTAGAACAACAAAATCAAACTCTATTGAGGACTCCCCAAAACTCAAGGAGTAGTTCCTACAAACAGATCCCAGCCGAATTCTATTTCCCGTGGGTATACCAACCCATAAGGGTATATTCAGTGATTCAACACACAATCCTAATGTATCAACCAACGCACGTGAAATAAAGGAATGGGAAGCACCGGTGTCAAACAACACTTTAACCAAGGTACTAAAGAACAAGATGGTACATTCCATCACTTTGACCTCTAGCTGTTCTGACTATGTCAACGTGTAGACTCATCCTTGCATTTTACCACCACCCCGAGAAGATGAACCTCCACCTCCACGAGACCCACTCTGACTCTGCCCACGGCCCTGGCCACCTTGATTGTTAGAAAAAGATTGGCTATCACCGCCCGTGTGGGTTGAGCCTTAATATTGTGGCCGACTATAAGAAGACTGAGACATCTGTGGACCTATTTTAGGACAATCTCTCCAGATATGCCCTGGTTAACCACATCCAAAACAGATCCTCTCCATGGGTCCCTGACCCTCAGAACCATACCCCGGGAATTGACCTCTACCAGCGCCTCCACTAGACGACCCAGAATCACCCTTGGACATCTTCCCCGAACCACTTACTTTTTTTCCCTTTTTACCTCTCTTTTTATAAAGAAACTACTGGCATCTATCATTTCTTGTTCAACTTTCATTGCCATCCTCACAGTTTCAGCGACGCTGCCATGATTTAGGTGATATACCTTCTCTCGAATAAAAGGTTTATATCCCTTCAAGAATAACCGTATCTTCTCCTCTGGGTCATTGTCAAGACTCTTATCAAATCGACTTAAACTTTTAAACTTGCTATCGTACTCTGCCACAGACATGTTCCCTTGGATCAGGGAACATAACTCATCCCTCTTCAGACTGCGATGAATTGACGAAAGTGCTCGCTCTCCTAGATACACTCCTCCACCAGATACCAGCTTGATCAACCAGCTGGTAGGTTCTTAAATTAAGCTTCAAGTCATCGGGTAAGGTCATGACTTCGAAGGCCCTCTCTATTTGATCGAGCCAGGACACTGCTGCATCGGGACCAGACATCCCGTTGAATGTGGGTGGGGCTAACTTCTCTAGGGCCACCATAGACTTATTCTCTTGGACTCTACCCTGAGGCTGCTCAATATGTCCTAGCACGTTGGCCAACTCTCGGGCCATTACACGTATAGCATCTACTGACTCCCCGGAGGTGAAACTCTCATGGGTAGCGTTGTGGTTTGGTGAAGCTGTCATTCTATATGAAAACAAGAAGAAGTATGTCATGGCAATCCCATATACTAAATAAGAAGGCAATCTATCGTAATCTATCGCAATACATTACAAATGTTGTCCCACAACCTAAGTAATCACGTATCCTATGCTCTGATACCAAATTGTAACAACCCTGCCATAATTTACAGGATATCACCCATAATTAAGGCCTGAAGTGTCACTAACCCACCTTACTTGGACTAAGACAGGTGTATGAGAAGAATATAAATCAATAACAATACATGCATCAAGCAAGGATAAGTATGGGATACAAACTGATATTATAACTTGCAAACGTGCATCATAGATATATAAACCAAGCTGTGAAATTTCCCAAAAGTATATGCAAACTTTGGGCTAGCCGTGGCTTCCCGGCAAACACACATACTACCAAAAATTTAACCATAGTGTCAGAGCTCTATGTCGTCCCAGGTCCCGCCATACTCTTGCCTTCATTAGACTCCTCAATACCTGGAATATTTTTGGGAAATGGGGTGAGCTATACGCTCAGTAGAGTTGATAACAACGAGAGTATTATATAGATTTTTGGGCTACACACCGCTGGCTCTAGACAGCCGACGCGTTGCTGCCTTCTGAAGGTTTAGGGATTTTCAACCCAAGGGCACCAGGCCCTACTCATTTTCCATACCGGTAGGCACAAACATATATATATATATATATATCCCTTTATCATCAAAGGGCAATAATAGAAACATATCCAGATCCATGTCGGGATCGTATCATACCTCAAAATGATATAATGGCATACACCCACTAGACGAGCCATAAGAATAGTTTTGAACTTGTTGAGGGACCTCTAAGATTGTGGTTGACATAATGATAATATATGGTATATAGAACATGCTATTAAACATGTAGATAAAGCAATTTATACCATGTACACCCAAAGAAATCTCATCACATATCTCTTGGTACACACAATTCATCAACCAACCAATTCTAGTAACAAACATCATTGATAACCATATAAAATATAAAAACAACATGAGTTATTTTCTATTCAAGATTCCAAACAAATATAAATCAAACACAAGGATTTTCAAGTAAAAAAATCATATTTTCAAGTTTTAAAGGCGAGATAACCCCCTACCTCAACTAATTAGTGCAGAAGGAGGAGGAGGAAAAATGAAGGTTTCGGCCTCTCCCTTAAGCAAACCTCCCAAAGAAGACGATGAATAGTAAAAAAGGGGATGATTTGGAGGATTTGGAGCTTTTTTCTCGGATTGATGTTGAAAAATGAGTGAGAATCCTTCAAAGAACCCACCTCTATCTCTCTCTAGAGGCTTCTAGTTGTTAGGAGTGAGTTTGGGTCAGAATTGGGGCAAAAATGGGTGAAAAAACGCTCTAAAATCGCCCAAAACCGACATAGCCCGCTGTCGAACTGGTCTAAAAAAATACCAGACCGGTCCGCAGCCTAGAAAACCGCCCAAAATTAAAGGCCGGACAGGTGTGGCAATCCTTAGGTTGGTCCGCAGGTAAAAAGTGCCCTTTGGCGTACTGTTCGTAATTTGGCCATAACTTTTCGCTCGAGATTCCGACTAAGGTGATCTTTATGTCCACGGAAAGGTAATTCAATGATCTACAACTTCTTAGAGTAAAGTTTTCCCAAATTATGGATGGATAAATCCCAAAAATTCGATGAAGACAGCTCTCTGCCAAAGCACTACCGAATTATCATAATTTAGCAACGGGCCTACTTCGCATCCTATTTTGACCAATGAGGAGTGTGAATTAGCTTTCAGTCAAAACATAAAAGTTGTAGAATAGTATAAAAATTACATACTCATTTGATCGGAATCTTAATCGGACAAGAAGCGAAGAAATTACAATAGCACAAAGTTAGTTAGAATCAACGAATCGCGAAGAACCAAAACTTCCTATTTACCAACCGAAATCAATTCGGACCACCCGAATCACCAAACGATCATTCACACGAGTATAAAGGAATTAAAAAAACATAATTAACATTAATATAAATACAGAATGTTAAACCTCATTAATATATTAGTTAGCGACCTTAAATCGATATAATTATCGAATAATTTATAAGCTAGATTTGTAATCTATTTTCAATTTTGATTTTTCCCATTAAACAGCAATTTTATTTCACCAATTTATTTTAGTTAACAAAGAAATTACTTCAAATACAAAAACTAAGATTAGAAAAACACTTTAATCGTACTGCCCAATGTTAATTGCAGTAAGTTAAAATATCTTTGAAAATATATATAAAAAAATGATTATTAATATTCATTGAGTCAAGGTCAATCAGCATTGATATAGACCATAGAGATAGATTAACGAGATTTTGGATCTTGATTTTTCTATTGACTAATTAATTTTAAAAGGAGCTGGAAGAAAGCATTAGTTTGTTTGACCCTTAATTTTTAAAGGCCAAAGGTTAATTGCTTTACTATGTAATATAAGGCAAGGAGCAAAGTTTTTTTTTTCTTCTTCTAATTAATAGAGGTCAATTTTTAATCAAACCTCAAAGCATTATACACAAACTAAAGTGAATGATGAACATAAAGGAAAAAAAAATCAAAGAATCCCCTATGTATGAATAATGAAAATAAAACTATGCATTAAAACAAACAAATAAAGAAAACAAAAATAGAGTATATAATTAAAGAAGATTAGAATAAGGGTATTTCCTTGGAGGAATCAAATAAGTGAGATGTTGGTGCGAGTGCGAGAGAGATGATTACGATCGAGCAAGGGAGATGATCAATTATGTAGGTGCGATTGGAGGAGCGATGGTGGTGAGATTCGGGCGGGAGGGGGAGAAAGAAGATCGTTGAATTCTTTTATGAATATTAATGTTATAACATTTTCTTATTACACTAGAAATTGTCATATATGTATATTAATGACAATTTTTTACCGTCATAAAAAGGCTTTTTTCTAGTAGTGCATGTAGTCGATGATACAACATGTAGTTAACTACATGGTCCAAGGGTGATTCGACTACATGGCCAGAACCTAGCCATTGGAGAGTTAATAAATGTCTAGTTTTGACCCATAACTTTGTGTAATAGCTTCAAACGGCTATATCCTTTGAGGGGCTATTAATTGGAGGTCTTAGAGACATTTTTACACACTTGAATCATTATACAAACTCAGTTTTCATCTGTCTACAATATTCAAGTTTTCAAGCCTTTGCATTGATCATATTATTCATCTTTGAGCTAAATCTGTTGATCAATCTTAATAACTTTAGTGTGAACTTCATTTGTAATGTTTAAAAACACTTAAGAGTTATTGTATATTGGTGTATATCACTAAACCAATCTTATTCATTATTTGTGAGAGGTTTTCTCATAGTTTTGCAAGAGTGAATCCTGTGAGAGTGTAATGAGAAGAATTACACTTATATTAGGTTAAAACCATAAGAAAATTGCTTAACAGAACTTCTCGGGGGAACTACTCAAGCGTGGACGTATGGTTTAAACAACCAAACCACTTGAACAAAAAGAATTTTTATTAAATGCTTTTATCATTCTAAACTTAAGCTCCTTATTTCATTATTGCTTTACATTGAGTTTATTTGACTAGACCATCTCTTTGATATATAGACATTTATCAACTGCTTTAACATTTTGCAAAAGAATTTTTAATTTTGCATTATTTTTTAAGAACCCTATTAACTCCCCTCTATGGTTATTTTTAGACCAACATATAGAACTCCAAGAATTAAAAGAATTTGGGTCCCAAAAGGGATCATCACATCTATTTAGATGATAAGGAATCTGCGTAGCATGGTATTGGTTGAATAGATGACTATGCTAGGTGAGTTTATTCATCTTCTCGGTTTTAACTCCTTGCATAGGTACCGAAGTAAAGTGAATTTTGGTTTTGAATTTTCGATTGCGATACTGCCTAATTCCTTGGTAAATTTATTATTTGTGCATAATACTTTGATAATTCGATAACCAGTGGCATGTTATTTCAATGACATAAGAGTTTTTGTGTATGTCCTACACGCTAGACTGCACAATATACATTGATATATGTTAAATAATCACATGGGTTAAGCTCTCGCTTTTAATTTGAACCATATATTGTTTATTTAGGGAGAGAGTATAAGAAAACCATTGTGATTAATGTAGTGAAATTTTGGTGATGTAGTTTTGAGTGAAAACTTAAAAGATACGCATGTGAGGAAAACCATTAAGGATTACCATAGTGGAAGGATAACTAAAAGCTATAAAATGGAAATAATTGGCCTCCACTAAGGGTAAAAGCCTCTATCGAAAAGATAAGATGCTTGCACAAAAAACATCACAAGTCTGAATGCAAAATTGCATGCTTTTAGGAAAAAAAGATTGCTTCTGATGGAGAATTAATTGAAAAGTAATGGCTTAAAGGCTTTTTAAATTCTCTTATATATAGATGCGTGAGTGTTTCAAAACTCATAATTATTCGATTACACTTTGTATGATCCATATTTATAGCATAATCAGATATATATTTGTACTCTATGTTGCTTGACATATATATGCTAAATTGTTGATGAATTTTTATATGCATAAGTACATGTATTATATTAATGAAAATCACATACTTTTGAACTTAATTGATATATTCCGACATTGATACGTGTTACATATTAATGCATGTCAAGTATTTGTACTAAAATATTTTTTTACGGCTATTTTACTATTGAAACTCTAAACCAAATCCAAGATAGATAAGAGTTGGTGATGATTGAAGGGTTTCTCGAGGTTTAACTATAAGGTTTTGAGATTTGTAAATATCTTTGCTAGATAGAATTTCTTTGCTTTAACATGATATGCAATTTGCATTAATTGATATTATTTGCTTTGCATGAATCGTTATATATATATATACTTTGCTGCTTTCCATACTTATTATTTTGTCTATTCCTATAACAAAAGGGGGAGAAAGTTATATTCATCAAGAATAGATAAAATGGGGAGAATGTATATGTGAGGGGGAGCAGTAGAGTATGAATATTTTAAGAGGACAGATTATGAATTTAACACCTTGATAATATTTGTTGTTATCTCTTAACTCCCGGATTTCACGAAATTGTTTGTTGAATTTTGGTGTTTTAGGTTCATTAGTCTGTACATACAGACCAGCTCACTCTTTTGCCTTGTGAGTTAGGCATGTCTTTAAGTCTTGTTGTTGTATAGACAAATTTGACTTAACGTTTGTAATTGATATGTTATAGACATTACATCTAAGCATCTGTATAGTTGTATATGTTTTGTCATCGAAATAGCCCAAGGGGGAGATTGTTAGGTTTATCAAAGGAAGCTTGTTGAACCTACTGGATCTACCGTACATAAGTTAGGATCTAAGGTAAGTTGGTTATATGGTTTGATTCAAAATATAGGTGGTGGTTTAGCATTAAAATCGAAAACGAAAGTCTTTTAAGCCAAAATAAAGAAAAAGCAAAAATCGTTGTAAAAACAAAAAAGTTTCTTAAAAAAGGGGCACGTATTTTTATAGAAAAAATGTATTTTTTAGTGTTTTAAACCTATTCCAAAGAGGACTTTAACTCAATATTTTTCTATAAAATATAACCTACTAGTTTAGGACACAAATATATGATTTTAGAGAAATTTATGAGGCAAAAATTATCCAAACACTAGAATCAGTTTTTGAGAATTTTGAAACACCACCTAGATTTTGTTTACATACCATAAGAGATCTTATTATTCTTCAAATTTAAGAAACTTTTTTCAGTTACGATTGTAGATGGTGTGAGCGAAGTGCCTAACTTGTGATAAGGGAGATCGCAAACAGGGGTGAAAGATTATGATCACATGCGTAGAAGGAGGCGATGGGTAAGTGAAAAAAGCAGGAAGTGTTATGCTAAGCCAACTGCCATTAGATTATACGTTCAAGGGATTGACGAAACTATTGCATAAATTATAAGGGAGCAATTTTTGTATGTTATCGAGTTTGCAAGTCCATTATGATCATAGTATACCAATGTCAGTTAGTCATGAGGATTAGTCCTATGTAAATAGGGATACCTCGTTATTTTCTTGTGTTGTGGATTGATTTTTGTGTGATTGATTGATTGATATAAATTGCTATAAAACATAATACAAGATTTCGACAGTACTAAAATTGATTACACCTAATATTTTAATTTCCGCTTATCAAATCTAAATTTTTTTTTAATAAAAATCCTAAAATCAACTTAGACAATACAATTCTAAAATGTTCTTCATTTTACATCATCGACAGCCTAAAAAATAATGATCTCCCATGATTGTAATTAGTAGAATTTGTATCTCCTCTTTATTGAATTTTATTTGAAAAAATTATATTAATATAAATCTTGTTTGATAAATATGTAAAGTAAAATAAAAAGATACTACCATGGAGAGCAAAAACAATTAATAAAAGAGAAGAAAGATATATATATATATATATACCCACACACACACTCATTTGTGTGCCACATCATAGATAATAAGGTAAATTGTACTTTACTAGTTTACTTACCTGGATTATTGTTCAAATAACATTTTGCCTTTTAAACTATTAGTTTTAACAATTTTTACTACAAACTACTGATTTTGCTGCAGTTTAACTCAAATCACTAATGGGGTTAAAAAATAGACACATTGTGAGAGTAAAATTAAAAATTCACAAAGGGTAAATTACGCGTCAAAATAACACTTTGTGTACTAAAACTATTAATTTTACCATATCTATACAAATTTAGGTCATGGAGTCTATCCAAATTTAAATTTGGTCACAGAGGCTATCCAAATTTAAAGTGAGGATATTTTTTAATCTTCTTTTCACTACAAGAAATTTGATCATTTAAGTCACTTAAAAGGTGACTTAAATGATCAGTTAAGTCACTTTCAAGTTTATCCTCGAGTGACTTAATCGGCGGTGTCATAAAAAATTCAAAAAAGTGACTTAAAAAAATCATAGGTTGGTGAAATAGCACTAAATTAAAAGTGACTTAAAACGAATAAAAAAAATAGCTTTTGCACCTGCTCATAATATACCTAGCTCATAATATACCTAGCAACCAACAAATAATATTCCAAACAACTCAACAATCCATCAAAACAATTCCTAATGTAACATTCAATACAACCCAAAAGTGAAAGGTATGTTACTCCAAACAAACAATTCCTAATGAAACCAACACAAATAATGTTCAAAAAGTGAAAAGTATGAAACTCCAAACAAATAATGTTCCTAATGTAACAATGTAGCTTTCCCTTTGTTCAAAAAGTGATTGAACGAAGAAACTCCAAAGCCATGATTATCCCTTTTGTAACAATGTAGCTCTCACATCCTCTTTGATCACCACCGGCCACCTTTATCTCATTTGAAACTAATGTTCTACATAAATATAAATGAAATAAAATCAATCAAGGGCTCATTTGATTCGTTCGCATGAAAAATAATTAGATTATGTGAAAAGAGATTTTTGACAAAAGCCCATATAAGCAATTAGAAATTCAAATTAAAATAACGATGATATTTTAATTTGACAGTCAATTTAAAAAAATGTATTGAGATAAGAGAGGTTTTAATACCCACCTGTAAAAATCCTATTCGATTGCGATTTCTAATTATTAGAATCAATGATTTGACAATCTTCCATATTCTATGTTTTAACTTTACTTCTGAAAATTGAAATTGAGTTTCTTCGAACTTACCGCAGGGGGTATTACTTAACTGTGCAACGTTGCTGCTGTTGTTTTGTGCTTTCTTTGCCCTGTGTTCACCAAAAAATAAAATATAGGACTTGAGATAATTACTAATCCACGTATAACTATTTTACGCTGCAATGGGTTATGTGCTGGAACTTGGGTGGGGACCATGTAGGTTAATTATTATTTTATTAAAAAAAAAAAATAGGCCCGAGGGCCAATAAAACACTGCAACAAAAAAATCCGCAAGACAAAGATTGGTCACTTGGTTAAGTATTTGCATGCTTCCAATTTCCGTTAAGTTTAGGTTGAGTAAACTTGTGGTTTAAAACTTAGAAGGATCATAAACCATTTATTCCCCCGTACCCAGTGGTGTCGCCTACCTCTTACTCCTTGATTTGGAATGCTCAATTTCTCACCCTCTTTGCTACTATACAGAAAACCAAAAATATTAGAGCAGTGGAAAGTTATCTATTTCTGGCTCTGGGTACTATAGACAAGTGTTGCTTTCGTACCATGTTTGCTCTCGAGATATATACAGAGAAGTAGCTCAAATGCAATAAGCAGTGGTGTTGCGACTACTGCATGGCATGGGGCCCACTAGGACAGAAAATAAACTTGAAACTTTCAGGAATCATATTCAAGTAAGGAAAATCCACTGGATCAACATTATAATTTGTACTATCAAAATTATTCTAGAAAAATATTGAGAGGCAGAATGCATACATGACGGTTATAGGGAACAGCTGGAGCAGGTAACGAGAATCTTCCCCGGGCAACAACTGTGTGAAACAACCAAATTGGGAAGAAAATGGTCCTGCATGTCACATTTTCACATTCAATTGAATAACATTACAACTCACATAATATATAAAATATAATTACGTAAAAGATATGCTGATTGCTGAAAGGCCAGATTGTCATTGGGTTGAGCACTCAAATCACTCGGTGGTACGAAATATTTGTTAATTTGCTGTTTTTAAGAAACTTATTAGGGAAGAATTTTCTTTGACAGACTTCTTTTAACTTGATCAATGTTGCAAACAAAAGGAAGCATCAACATGATCCAAGCAAAATAGAAGCCAACTGCAGTTTGGTCATTATGAAACAGAACAAATGACTGAATTATAAGACGTTTGACAAGGTATGGCTATGGGAAGTAAGTAGAACTAAACTAGCAAGAACATGGGGCATATAGACGAGTCGAAACCCTCGAGAGAATAGAAATCATACAAATATGATAACTACAGAGACTAATACCGAATTGGCATTGGACTCAACTTCTCAGTTGTAGGATCTTCATATCCATTGTAGACCTTCACGCAGTAGTATTTGAGCACGGAGCTCTCATTTGTACAGATAATCTCCTCCTAGTGTTATTCAGAACCCCATGCATCTATACTCCAAGATAACCAACCTCACATAGGTAGAATCGAAACATTAAACTAAAAGTCCATAAAATTAATATTCAGAACAAACCTGTAACCGTTCGATCTATTTCAATTTTCTCAACACTAATTCAAATGGAACCCATAAATCATATCAAAATTTTCAAAGCAAGTGGCAACCGGATATGATGAAGATGCCATGTACGCACATCTTTAACATTGCTGACAAAGCACCTGGCTAGCTAGCACTACTAGTGGAAAAAAAAGAGCCGTGCACCTCATACAGGGAAACGACCCACACCTCATATCCAGACCAATGTTCTTTACTATTGATTGTATATCTATTATTGGGGTACAAGCACGGGTATTTCTATAAAACTCAACTCTAACTCACACCAATGTTCTTTTCTTCGTTTCCATTTAATCACCTAGCTCTTCCTAATGATTTCTTCTACAAATCTCTCACCATAAGAAACACAGCTAATGTAAAAACACAACTATACAAATACACAATAATAAACACAAACAATTGGAGTGCAAAATGTTGAAGGCTCGTACCAAGTATAAATTATTGAAAATTCTGTCCCAAAGTAGG
Source organism: Lonicera japonica (assembly GCA_021464415.1). Classification (NCBI taxonomy): domain Eukaryota; kingdom Viridiplantae; phylum Streptophyta; class Magnoliopsida; order Dipsacales; family Caprifoliaceae; genus Lonicera; species Lonicera japonica. The sequence goes on along the minus strand of CM038463.1, from coordinate 34,656,290 downwards.
CAATTCATACTTGAGAGTGTAGGTGAAAGGTAAATGTAGGTGAACTAATGAAACTAAAGCCACATATGAACATCATATCTATATGTATGCGAGCTAATTTATGGCAATTTACAAAAAATGAAGCCACAAAACTGTGAATCTGTCAACATACCAAATCAACTAATAATCAATAAATTAGGGTTTGAGAAATGATCGAAGTACCTTTGACGAGAATTGGAGACCTAGAAACAGCTTAGATCGGCGGAATCTGGCCTAAATCTGAGTTGGCTGGCCGATTTACAAAAGCTATTAGATCTACTAGAGGAGTAACTATGAAGGGACGATGGTATAATGAAAGGAGAGTGGGCGACGAGGAAGATGAAGATCGGCTGGCCGGCAACGCTGAGGATCGACTCCGACGACGGTGAAGAATAGCGGTGACGGTGAGATTATTCACACGGGGACGATGGTGAGGACTGAGGAATAGGGCTTGTTCTTTTTTCCCTTTGAATAAACCGTGGAGGAATTAGAATGAAAAAGCCCGACAGTTTTAACCTTTTTTTTTATAATTTTATTAATTTAGTAAGTCACTTTTAAAAAATTATGGCATATTAGTATAAGGTTTATAAAAGTGACTTAAAATTTATTATTTATAATTATTTAAGTTACAAAATTAATAAGTGACATATTGTTTAATTTAAAAGTGACTTATTTAATAAAATTTCTTGTAGTGTTTCCGCGTCTTTTATATACAAGTCCTTAGAAATGGGCTAAAACAATTAATTATATAAATTTAGTTGCAAAAGGGGGAGAAGTAGTGTTTAATCTTTCACTTTTCAATACCTACTTTTCTCTTTTAATTCCTTAATTTAGTTCTTTCTATAATAAAGAACCTTATTATTTGTTAATTTTACCAACATGGGCAATTAAAAATACATTACTTTATAACAAAACAATACACGATTATGTTGATGCGGAAAAAGGAAAATTCTTTAGCATCCGTTTGATTGTTAAAAAAATTGTGCATTAAAATGATTCTTGAGAAGAAGTAAAGTGAAGTGAATGAAAAAGAATTTTTTTGTATGCGTTTGGTTGATATCAAAATAAAAATGACCAAGACTAAAAAAAAATGATTACAATTTTGTTAAGAGTTCAAAGAAATCACTAATACAATTAAATTCGTCAATATATATATATTAAATATATAATATTAGTAGTTAATATAAATTTTTTCGTAACTTTCCCTCAAAATCCTATAATTTTTGCAAGATACATTTTGCAGAAAAACTTTTCCCGCAAGAAAGTCATTGGAAAGTTTAGGAATAATTTTACTACAAACCAAACATATAAAAAATGCAAGAAAATAGGTTTTCCTTCACTTTATTTTTCTTTTCTGTCTTCCAAATGAATCGTTACTTTTTTTTATTTGTTCTAAAGAAACAATATATGAATATAACCTTCGTTAAATTAGTGGAAGTTATGTATAATAGATTGTGCCCATACTATAGATCCCTGTTCACGTTAAAGAGAAAAAAGGTGTATTTGTGTGTGTGTGTGTGTTTTTATTAAAATTTTATTTATTAGAAACTCTGGACACCTATCTTCTTTTTTAATATATGCGGATATTTAAGTTAAAATAAAAAAAAAAACTTGAATTAAAGTGCCATGCAAGTGCATGTGAATATGTATTATTGAATTTTGGTAATAGGTAAATTTGGAATATTTAATTATATATAATTAGAATATTCAAATTATGTGGTAGGTAAATTTGTATATAGAAAGAAAAGATAAATTTGAAATATTGAAATGTGGTGAAAGGTAAATTTGGAATATTGAAATTTGGTGATGGGCAAATTTAGAATATGGAAATTTGGATAAATTTGGAATATTTCATTTTTGGTGAAGAGAAAATTGTAATTGAGAATTTCTTTTGTCAACTTCGGTAGACTGGATGGTGAAAGAGATATGTCCTAGGACTATTCATAGATTATGATTTGTACTTGGATATTTTATGCTTATTATTATTAATAAAGTTTATTTATTATACTTTATATTCTCTTGTAAATAATATATATTAATACAGTTCATCAAGTACGTGACTTGATTGTGGGATGCTAGTAATGTTATAATAATATTATTTAGATGTCCCTAATCATATGTCAATAACCTAGGATCACATTGATATAATGATTAGAGTATGAGTCAGCTGATGATTATGTTCCACAAGTCATGGATATGGAAATATCAAGCTGAACATACTGATACTTGTTAGGGAACAAGGTATTGGACTGACCCGCTTTGGGGACACTGCGAGGAGTGTTACATAATGTCATCAGTGATGTTCCCCATTTGTGATATCGTATTATCCTTAGACCTGAGATCGCCATGGTTACCAACATAGGGATTAGCATGTCAGGCATTATCAAACGTTGCTCTTGATCGAGTAATTATAAAGATGATGACCGAGCATACTATGAACTATGTAGAGGTATGTGGTTGATCAAGATGGGATTTGTCACTCTCGTATATTGAGAGAGATATCGTTGGGCCCCTTGATAAGTGTAATTAATATTTGCATGGCCATGCACAAATGAGATGTCATTTGTTTTAGATTAATTATACTTAGAGATCAAGAAATAAAGATTGAACTATACAAGAATGACACTTGCCTAGTCTTGTGTTCAATCTAGATATCGATTGACAAAAGGAGTTAATATTTGGAATATCAATTTAAGGTTGTGTCGTTTTTGACCTTTATACCCTTTGGATAATAGTAATGTTTTACTAGAGACCGCTTACTATTCGTATAATAAAATGGGCTTTTATTTATACTGCCAAAGAGTGTAAAACCTACAGGGTCGCACACCAAAACGAGTTGGATCAAAACGAATTAAAACGGGCCAAGTTGGACTTGGGCCCAGTTCGTTTGTTGCTTAGGGTTCTCACTAGGGTTCTCTTATAAAAAGGGAACCTTTATTCATCTTGGCCATCAAGGAAAATCAGAGAGGCCAGAGAGAGAACCCTAGAAGGCGCTAGTACACCAAGCAAGGATCTCACCTCGTTCGTGTGTGCATACCGTAGAGGCGTCGTAGTTTCTACGCTAAGGACGACAACAACAGAAGGATCCGATCCACCCTGTTCGTTTCATTAACACTAAATCACATATAAGGTATGTCTTCTGTCGATTTTATTGAACAGCATAGATCCTAGGGTTTAAAGATTAGTGCGTAAATATGTGTATGCGATGCATGATTACTGCCCTAATTCCCTTCAGATGGTTTGCTTGAGATTCTACGCATGTGATCCACGTGCAAATTCTTTCGAAATCTGGTGAAGGGTAATTTTGGAACATTGAAATTTGGTGATGAATAAATTTGGAATATTTTATAAAGAGAAAGGATAAATTTGAAATATTAAAATTTGGTGAAGAGTAAATTTAGAATGTTGAATTTTTAGTGTCAACAATGACAATAGACTTAACTTTTTTCTATTATTTTTTATATTTAATTTTGTGCAATGAGATTTGGTTTGAGATTTGAATAAAGAATTTTTTTTATGAAATTAGTAAATATAATTTTTATAATAAATAGACTATCTCCAAAAAAATTTATTAAAAAATTCAAATTAAAAATATATGTAATAAAATTTTATTACATATATTTGTTTTTAATCGATAAAATTTTAAATGATCATTACACCCACTTTTGAACTAATTTTTTTAAAGAAATTTTGTAAAGTTGATTGTTAATAAAATTTTATAAAATTAATTTATTCAATATAAAAAATATATTTAAAATTTTGTTAAAAAATTATTCGATTTTATTTTCTTGAGCAACACAAACAATGATGGTTTTGAATTTTTGAAAAGGCTAATTGGTGCAAAGCAAAAGTCGCTGGCCTCATTGTAATAATGAAAATTAGCAGAGAAAAGGAAGTTTCTGACTGATTGACTGACTAATTCCTTAATTTATCCAACCTTATCTGTACAACAGCTGTATGCACTATTCACAACAAAACTATGACAGACTGGCATAGTTGATTGTCACAATACAAAAAGTTTGTTCTAAATTTTTATTTTTATTTTTATTTTTTAGTAAAATTTATTTGATTTGAGTTTTATGAATAAAATAGTTATATTTAACTTTTAAAAAGTTTCTTTTTTTAATATTTAGAATGTCATGTTGATATTTGACTCATATACAAATATTATATTCTTAAAATTTTATATTATTTTCACTATGTTTAATTTAACTTAGAATAGGAATGTAATAAAGTATTAATTACAAAAATATAATTTTTTTTAAGATGAGAAGACATCTCCTACTAATTTTTCAAAATGAACAATTATTATAATAAATTAAAAAAATTATACATGCCTAATAATTATCTTACAAAAGTTACAATTTTTGTAATTAAAGAAAAAATTACAATAGGAAAAAAGAAAAGAAAAAAGTTCCAATTTTTCTTTTTTTTTTTTTTTTTTTTGTGCAGCAACGTAACTTAAAAAAAAAAGGTTCCAAACAATATTTTCATACACAGATGAAAAAAGAATTATTTATTCATAAGGACGATAGTTATTTTAGTCTTAATAAGAAAAATTAAAAAAGATGCCCACTGCTAATGACTTATTCCTTATGATTTAAATGGGAGAACTTGGGGGGACATATTGGTTCCTAAAATCATTTATTCCGGACCTAAAACCTGAACCAAACGCGAGAATCGTTTCCGAATAAAATTTAACATTTTCAGAATGGTTTAAATCTTGAATCAAACGAGCCATTAAGATTACACGGTATATCAAATAATTACCCGTTTGATTGATAATCTCACCTTGATATCCCTATCCACCTCTCACCGGCTGTTGTCGCTTTCATATCGGTCTTAACGAGTACAAATAATATTTGTTTTTACTTGAATATAACTTAATAATTTATTGAGTGAATCTAACAAATATACACTAGAGGATATTATCTCTAGCTTTTATTTAATAATTAGGTACGTATTGTCTAATGTTAAACGGCGTAGTGAAAAAAAAATAAAAGTCATTACACACGTGATCTCATTTCTAACGGCTTCTCCTCCATTGGGAAAAGTTTTGCTAACATTATTTTATTAAATATGCTGTTGGAAAACATTAGAAATTTGGGATGCTGCCTTGCGTTAAAACTTATTTCCAACGCTGGCGGGCTTTGCGTGCAATTTTTAATTCAACATAGAGCTTGTTTGGTAAGTGCTTATTTTTCAAATTTTAAAAATTTAACTTTAAATTAATTTAACTTTTATAATTCTTAAAATTTATTTTACTTTATTTTTTTCTCTCTAAAAAAACTTTTAAAACACGATAACTTTAAATCCAAAAATTAAAATTAGATAAAAAATATATATTTAAAACATACTTCGTTGAGATCTATAAAATAAGATTCATTGTGACTATTTTTTGAAAGTTTTTTATGAGATTTTTAGTTAGTTAAAAAAAACTCAAAAAAAAATAAATTCACTTTTCAACGTACTTCCAAATTTTACCAAACACTATATTTTAAAAACTCAACTCAAAATATCACATAAATGTTTGAAGGTATTTTGAAATAGGTCCATTCCGATATTTTTATGGAACCCCTTTTAAGAAAAATAGAATCCCATGATGTATTACACTTCTGATAACCGTATTACAATTTTCATTAATTTCTTTTAAATTTACTCGGATGTATTTTGGAAATGAATTTGTGATGCGTGCAGGAGATATGTGGACCTCATTTTGATTCAATTTTCTACATATTTTTTTATGTTTTCCGTCGGTCTTATTATTAGTAATGATTTTTGGTACCGACATATATGTTACAATTCTGATAATTTTGTTGCGCATAAACGGATGGGAGGTGAGCTTAATGGATGCAATTTCATACTTTAATTTATATGAATTTCGATGACAATCAAGGCGAAAATGATTGATGGAAGAGAGGATGTCCGCAGCACGTCTAAAATTAGTTTGATTTTTCCAAGAGTTAGGGTCCGTTTGGTTGCGTAAGTTACCTAATTTTAGAATTAGTTAACTTTTCGATTGAAGAATTGTGAATTTGCTCATTTATGAATAATTCAATTCTAATTCAATTAATGTTTAAAAAATTTCAACGAGAAATTCCGATTGTTAGAATTAAAACATGTTCTCTATTGTTCTATGTTATTTAAAATTTTGTCTAGATACATCAATATCACGGGTAGAAACTAGATCTTCTCGAAAAATAGAGTTGGAATGAATTATCTTATTCTAGAATTAGGCAATTTCAGGTTTGATTTGAAATGACTTAATTTGAGTTTTTGTGAATCAACTTGAATTATCATATTTATAATTGTTCAATTTACACAACCAAATACTAATAAATTAAAAAATTTAAAATTTTTTATTGTAAATTATCTAATTCGCAATTTGAAGAATAACTAAACGGGTCCTAACAATGACTTAGGATCTTAATGAAGTTGTTCCGCTAAATTCTTGGAATAGAGTTGCCACAAGCAAGTTGATTGGTGTTTGATTAGGGTTTTTGCTGGTGAAATCCGCGAAAGTTTGGTTATTTAAGGTGAAGTCGCTAATTGCTAAATCACCGTCAGTTGAAACTAAGAAGATCATTAAGAAATAAGCTTACTAAAAGAAAGCACCCAATACCATTTTTATTTTTTTTAATTTCCCCCAAAATAATTGATAGTGCTTTGCCACACTAGTAAAATTAGTGGCATGATGGCAATTCACGCGCACAAACCAATGCCTTTCGATCCTCATTGATAAAGCAAGTAATTATTAGGGCTTTCAATTGAATCGAGTAAGTCAGAAGTTCACTTATTCAGACCGTTTAATTTTTAATCGAGTTTTAATTGAGTTTAAACAAAAAAAAATTTGAACAAAATTTCAAGCTTGAATTGATTTTCGGGCCGGGCTCAAACATAAGCTACTTAGCTTCTTCTAGGCCCAATATGCCTTAAATATGTTATTATGCTTAATGTTAAAAAGTATAAAAATTTAATAGTTAAAAATACACATGTTATGGTATACATTAGTTCTATACTATTAGATGAGTTTTATATACACATCAAGATATCACATCAAAATTAAAACACTCACACCAATAATATACACACAATAAACTTTCACATATTAATAATTTTGTCCACATTAAAAATGATATAACTTAAAAAAAAAATTCAAAATTTAATAAAAATTTAATATTAAAAATCTACTAATCAGAATCAACTAAACAAGATCCATCATGACTATATAATTATGCAAAAAAAATCAAGAAAAATTATTGTATAACATTTAAGGACGTACATTATGTGTTCATATATTATTGGTTATTTCAATCTGTCAATTTTAAGACGTACGTTACATTGTTGCATTTTGATTAAATAACTCTTTAAAAAATAAAAAAAAAGTCTGCCAAATCCGGTATACTTTTAGTTTTTTCAACATAAAGATATATTGAACTTATGTTTCAATTGTTCGTAACATTATATTAGACTAGATAATGGGTTCAAAATAAACTAATTAATTTTGTCGATTTAAATTCGTCATACGTTAATTTTTTTATCCTATTATTAGATATCTTTTTTTTTATTTTATCGTGTCGGATGGCACGGGTATACCCTAGTAAATATATAAAGCTCAGCAATAGCGTTTATTTCTTGATTTCTGTAAGAATTGAAGGAAATTTTGTGACCATTGGTGATGCGTTGATGGTGATTATGTCTTGTTCTTTTTATTTTGATAACGGATAATATATATTTATTTAAGTATTGGTTGTTTTGGTACTCAAAAAAAATTTAAAGAATCTCAAACGAATTCATAAATCTATCCTCTCTATCTATATGGGCTGGCCCAAACTCGGGCCTAAAACCCGTGGTAAAATATCGGCCAACTTTATTTCATGGAAGGTGTATTTTATTTCGAGCCAACTTCTGGTTCGCTCATATTCAAAATAATTCAAACTAAGATTGAACAACATCAAACTCGACTTATATAACCCAATTGACAGGCCTTGTAATCATCAAATTTAACATTGAAAACCCAAACATGCACAATCCACAATTTAAATAGTTATGGCTTATTCTTCGTTACTTATATTTATATTATGGTATACCCGTACCATTCGGTACAATAAAAAAACATAATATAATAGCCAAATAAAATATAATTAAGTGAAAAATGTGAAGATCGAAGATGTGTATGACTATATATTATTTAGGGATGAAAATAGATAAGGTATCGCAAAAACGAAACTTCTCGATCTAAAAATATAGTTGTCCTCGCAGCAGATATCTTACTTGTCCAATTATACCTGAAATCGCCTCGACCCTTTTATAATGTAATGATGTTATGAGTGTATTTAAAAGAGATAAAAATATTATATTCGAGGCGGATCGAACCACAACATAAAAATTTTTTGTCCTGAAATCGCCTCGACTCTTTTATATTGTAAGAGTGTTATGAGTGTATTTAAAAGAAAAATATATTATATTTGAGGTAGTTCGGACCCTAATATAAAAAAATTCCTCCCCATTTGGCTCTGTTCGGATTGAAACATATTCGATCAGGATATTTTATTATTTTTAATTTTATTTCATTATCTTTTATCCATTGTGTAATATTTTCAATAACTAATGAGTTAGAAATACGTTAAGTACACCATTATAACTATAATGTTTTATAAGTTTTCTTGAAAATTTTTATACATAATTTAACAATCACAATGGATCTTGTTTTGTAAATTTATTGCATTTGAAAGTTTTTAAAAAATTCGATGAGAGAGAAATGTTGTAGAAAAGTAGAGAGATGTACCCCAAATTGGATAGTATATTTTTAAAAAACCATCTTTTTTTCTCTTTCTTTTCAACTCGTAAAGAAGGATAGAATGTAACCTTCTCTTCCTCACAAACAAAGAATAGAAAATAATTATGCTTTCTCTTTCATTATGTGCTCTTCGATTAAAGTTTAATACCCTATGTTTGGATAGAGTAATTCTAAAATTTGTAGAAATTGTAAATGATATAACTTAAAATTCCATCATTAATTAAAATTCCTTCAATTGTAATTTCTCATGTTTGGACGTCTTATATGTAGAATTTTAAAAATGATATGAATTACAATATCACTTGTTTGAAGTTGAAATTTCTCCAATGATGCCTCTGCTTCATATCATAGAATTAATTTTAAGTCTGAATTTTTAAAAGGCATAATCGAGCAAATTTACCAATTGTAAAATTACAAATTCTTCGCTAATTTTACCAAATGAAGGATTTTCACTTTTTCGCAATTCAAATCCCGACTTTTGCTCAAATCTCATATTTTTTTCTTCATCCAAACACCAAGTAGATTAATAAAAATTCCTAGAATTCAGCCTAGGTCAATATTATCTAGGTTCTGAAGTTTATTCGTATCGTTAGATTTACATGAGTTTATTTGTCAACAAAACATAATAAAAATACTGAAGTATATTCGTGCTTTTATATAGAAGTATCGATTTAATGGTGATGATCCTTCAAGTATAAGTATATTGATTGTATCAATAACGTTAAATGTGGTATTTAGTTATTTACTCCATCGATCTTCTTCAAATGCAAGTATACTTATAATATTATGTATACACACTGCATTGAATAGTCACTAAATATTATTATATTTCAAATAAAATATTATTATTTTTATTGATAAAAAAAAGAATCTGAAATTATAATTATGATATCCAAAACGTACATTTTGTAATTGATGGTGTCAAAATCTAGAACAGATAATTGACGACCGACCAATCAATGAATAACGGTGAATTAGAGGTTTAATAATGGATTGTAGATGTGAACAGTGATTGTGAACAGTATCACTGTATATGTGAACAGTGATTGTGAATAGTATAACCGTATATGTGAATAGTGGTAACAGTGGTTGTGAACAGTACCACTGTATATGTGAACAGTATCACCGTATATGTGAACAGTATCACCGTATATGTGAACAGTGACTATGAACAATACCGGCAGAAACTAATTAAAAACGAAGATGAACACGAGACATTTTTTATTAAGGTAGGTTCCCCCGGTAGCGCTTATGCTAGTCCGGCAGTACGTCCTCCTTTTGTGTGTGCTTGCTTTGTATTAGCTCAAAGGCGATCAATTTGGATGATAATACAAGTTACCAATCTTTCTCTCTTTCTTTCTATAATTTCCTTAATTCTATTTATAAGTATAGAATTAGGATTACAAATATTTCAACAGAATAAATAATAAACTGTGTAGGAAAGAGAGCGTATAAGGATTGGTATTTTTTGGGGTATGAAAAGAGAGAGTATAAGACTCTCGAAAATTGGCTTGTATTTATATTGCCAATGGCTTTAATGGAAGGATATTGGGAGAGAAAGAAGATATGTTTTTTGGTGTGTTTTGAATGAATGAATGAGAGGGATATTTATAGGTAAAAAATGAAGGGCAAAAACGTAAATTTGTGTAATGTATATGATGTGTATGCTTAGGTCACATGTATTCTAGAATGTAGATAATGTGTATGCTTAGGTCACATGTATTCTAGAATGTAGATGATGTGTATGCTTAGGTCACATAGATAAAAATGGTATTTTACTGGAGGTAAAAAATGGTATTTTACTGGAGGTAAAAATAGGATTTTACTGGAGGTAAAAATAGGAATTTTACTGGAGGTAAAAGTGTTGAATTGGTAAAATTAGTATTTAACCCCATCAGTAATTGACGCAAATAATTAAATCACCAATTTGAAGTGTGTAAAACACCAACCAAAAAAAAAAATTTAAATAAATAAAATAAAATAAAATTTCTTTATAGCAAGCGTAAAGTAGGATTTTTTGCCCAAATTAAAAAACGAACTATACGTTCGATTTTTTACTAAAATGACAAAGTTTATGGACAAAAGTCAAAAAAGCCATAATATTTTATGGAATTAAAATATAAATAACTCGCGGATGAGAATTTTCTTCCCAAACAGTAGCCTCATGAGAAAGTGTAAAAGTTAAGCATCACCTGAGCAAGGAGGGAGCCCAATTTCTGTAGATAAAATTTCAATTTTGGAAACATTTTCGACAGAGTAAAAAATTATAACTATATTTCATAAGAGAAAAGACTATTTTAAAGAAAGTGAAAAGTACATGAAAGACTCTGATGTTTGGGATCAATTTCAGTATCTCCCTCAAAGTTTCAATTATTCTTAATGAAACGCTGAGGTACAATTAATGTTCCAATTAAGACCTTTTGCTACAATTTCCATTTGAAACACCAACGACGATCGACATTGTCACTAAGTTCGACGATTACGTGGAGCTAAGCTGGACGAAGTTAGTGTATTATCCCACATAAACCATTATATTGAGCATGTGATTCAACTTGGGGGTAAAAAAAAACCTTAATATAGTGTTATTGATGTGTTAACTCGATTAGAGAGAGAGAGAGAGAGAAAACTTGAGCAATAAAGAAGAAACCAATTAATGGGAGAAAAAGCCTCCAATGTGTACGGAGATTCGGCATCTAATTAAAGCCACCAAATGAGGAAGTTTAGCCCGGTTATGGTGAGTTTTGCATGATTTCGAAGCTAGAAAGTAATTTTGAACCCAGTTCAACTTTATTGTATAAAATACTATACTTTTGTTGAAGAATCTTACTTTTCAGCCTCTTTTTTTTTATTGTGTTTCATTGTTTTTTGTGTTGTTGGGTTGGCTTTTTCATGGTTTTGTCCATGCGTGGTCCTGTGAGTTATTGGGCTTTTGTCAATATCATGCTTTATATATATATATATATTGTTTTTTGGGTTGGAAGTGTATATGTTAATGCTTGTCAGTGAGAGTTGGGATGGGCTGGTGTTGGGTTGGGTGTTAATGTCCAAATGCATTAAGTTGTTGAGATTTTTGTTTGTTTGTAATGATACAAACATGGTTTATATTGTTGTGTGTTTGTCTGGCATTTGGGTGTTAAACATGCTTGATATTGATGAAGAGATATTGTTAGTGTAATGCTCTGATTCTAGATGCTTGAAAAGATTAAGCTTACATTGACGAAGACGATGCTTGTAAACATTTTAAAGATGTCAAAACAAAGTGGTCTCTCGTGTTCTAAAATTCAAGAGATTTTAGAGAAGATCAAGGAGGAGGCTTCACATTGTACTGCAAATCGGGCAGGAAGTCCTACGTTCAAGGACAACGTCTAGGTGGAACTTTTGTTTGTGACTTAGATGCCATGACATGTGCATGTAGCAGGAGGAGGGATCTCAATGGTATAGCTTTTATGCATAACAACAATGACAAATGCTAGCCTAAAACATGTGCCTTTAACCCTAATGTTTTGCTAGCTGGTAAAAATAAGAAGGAAAAGGGAGAAGACAATGGCGCCAAATTATCCCACTAACATCCTACATGGAGAGCCAACATGGATCGCTGTTTGGTGTTTCAAACGAAGTTAGCAAAAGGAATTGGATCACTAATTGTACCTCAGGGCTTAATTTGGAACAACTGAAACTTTAAGGGAGAGATTGAAATTAACCCCAAACATCAGGGATTTTCTTGTATTTTACCACTAAAGAAAAGACCAAATATATTACGTAGGGCTTAGTAAAACCAACCAGTTTATTTGATACAAGAAAGAAAGAAATACAAGTGGGGACTTTCCCACAAAAGAGAAATAATAAATTGAAAACAAACCCTCAAACACTCACAAACAACATTAAAAAACACAAGGAAGACAAAAATGTCCTTATAACACCAGACATTCGCATAAATTAAGGAGCATGCATATATTTTTTTAATTATATATTAAGTTATTTTTGGAGTAGGAACTTGAACCATCCAGATGACTGTTTTGGGTATCTTTTAAGTCCATCTTTAAAATCTATGAAGTTGATGCCAAAGCGAACACTGTACCCTGCAGCCCATTCAAAATTGTCCAATAATGACCATGCAAAGTATCCCTTTAGTTTTGCTCCCTCCCTGCGTTACCAAAAAAAATTAAAAATTAAATAATGCCTTCCTTGATTGTCCGCTAATTTACGAATTGGACCATTCAAGATTACTTATTTCTTGATCGAGTAATCTAATTATTAAAAGTTTAGAAAGACAATGTAAATAGTTGGAATTACAAATTTTCAATATTGCATTATTAACATAATTTAAAGAAGGTGAAAAAAAATATATATAATTGATTTATGGTTATCCCTACAAAATTTACCATAATCTTTATAGTATTGGGAGAACTTACTCAATAGCTTGTTGAACGTATGAAAGATGATCATAATGGTATGATATCCTCTTCTTGTCAGCAAGTGCATCACTAAGTGATAATTGAGGATCATTTACTTCATCAACACCTGCACCTAAAATATTAGTATTTGTTCCAAATGCAAAATATTTATTTTGTTCTGTTCCATATAATGATATAATTCACACACACACACACACATATATATATAGGGTAGCGAAATGGTATGTACTTTCTATTGTAATTTACGGTGGATATACTTCTATAATTTTGCATTTTTTTTATTTATTTGTGGGCGTTGATTTGTCAAATATTGTTGTATTAACTATATATACAATGATTAATATGATAAGCAGTCCACATTCTCACTAATTTGCAGTAAATAATGGTGTGGCGTAACTTATTATGTTATGCATGCACACACCATAGTAAAATCTTTATATTACTTAAGAATCAAAATAAATAATTTCTGATTTGAAAAAAATTATCAAATTGAGTAGTTAGATCTTTTTAGCATCTTTTAAACATAATTAAAATGTTAAATGACCATATTCAAACCTAAAAATGTGTTAATTTAGAGAATGTACCCACCATATATAATTTATAATAAAAAATACCTACCATTTCATTACTTTCTCTATATATATAATTTATATGACACAATATATAAAAGATTTGATAACATTAATTACCATTTTCTGTAATATAGACATCTGGATTATGGTACTTTGTCTTTATATAGAGCAACATATCCTTGATCCCTTTAGGATAAACATAAAGCCATTCAGAGCCACCCTGTATAATTAAGACAAAAAAATTGTCAGTTTTGCAAAGGGTAATTGATGTCATTTTCTTAATTACTAAATACTCTTCTTGTGGATGTTGAATGGCAAAAGTTAGGTTAAATACATTAACCATAAAAATAAAGAAAATTAAGATAAATATATAACTCATATATAGAAAATTAATTAAATCTTAGAACTTGCCTGTATACCGATGGAGACTCCCTTTCGCTCGGCTATAAAAGACAAATTACAAAACAAATCAATATTAAATTAAAGAAATATTAGAACTGTTTAGAAGAATCAAATAGAATTTATGAACTTACTTAAAAGTGAAGCTTGAGAATCAGTAGTGTAACTTGGTGGTGCGTCACTAGGGTTAGGTACATCAGCTGTGTAATTAGCAGTATAGTAGTTCAACCCGAGAAAATCATATGAACCTTTTAACAACTTCGATTGCTCTTTTGTGAACTTTGGGAGTCGATCTTTTACAAGATCGCGCATGCTCTTTGGATAATCACCAAAAGTAATTGGATCCATAAACCTACAAGTCGAAAGAAAGATTAAAATTTCTGGTCTACAACTTTTTACATATTTTTGGTTTCCCTTTGGGAAGATTAAAGGAATAGTAAGGCCATTTTTATAACATGTACATTGTTATGTCTAAAACTCAAGGTTTTACATAAAAAAGTAAAGAAAATAATTGTGGAGGGAGATTATTTAAACAGAGAAAAGATATTCACCATCCAAACATAAAATCAAGGGCTCGTAACGCAGCTTTGTGGTCAGCCTCTGAGTCAGTCAATGGTTCATTCCAAACTGATACAAGCGTGATCCCAATCTTACCCTTTTGACTTTTCTAAAGAAAAAAAAAATTAGCCATTGTAGTGTGAGAGAGAGATATGACCAAATTTTTGAACACTATATAGCGTCCATTAGCATATGTAGTAGTTGTGTTCATAATTTTTTTTTCTATAAATCATAAATAATTATGTTTACAATACTTATATATATATCAAACCTGATATTTGTGCTTGTACACTTTCACTGCAGCTGCATGAGCAAGGAGTTGATTATGAGAAATGATATATGGTTCTGTTCCAGAGTCCCCGCCACAAGATTCCTTTTTCTTAAGATTGAATGCTTCTTGAGAAGTGCAACGACTGGATGGAAGGAAATCTTTTATATAATCTTTCCCCTCAGTGCATCGACCTGGTGCAAAGGTACCCAATACATAACCACCATAACTAAAACTCCACGGCTCATTTAGCGTGATCCAGTGTTTAACGCGATCACCAAATTCTTGGAAACAAAGTTCTGCATAGTCAGCAAAATCATCCCTGTGAAATTGTTCATATCATTTAGTTAGTAGTCAATAATATCTTTTTGTCCTCAAATACCTTAAAATTCATATAATTGCCGCCTTGAAATAGAGTCATTCTACACGGACATATTAATTATTTGACATAGTATAGTGATATCTCAATATCCAATGATTCATTGGGTTTCAATATATTTTAATAAGAGTGAATTTGATATTTTCATTAGAGATGTTAGATTTTATCTCATATATATATATATATGTATGTATAGGTTTCTCTAGAATTATTAATTCTTATAATATACACATGCCAGGACATAATATATTTACAATGAAATTGACTTACGCAATTTTGTCGCTTAAGAAACCACCATACTCGTCCTCTAGAGGTTGGGGAAGATCCCAATGGAACAAAGTCACATAAGGCTGTATTCCTGCATATTAATAATTAAACACAATATAAGATATAAAACATATGAATGACTTGGAAAGTAAATAAATGGTTTAAAATCAAAGTTTATCATTACCATTTTTCAGAAGGCAGTTAATGATGTTGTTATAGTATTGGATTCCGCCTTCATTCCTACTTTCTTTTTTGCCACCTGATAATAATTGGGATTATAGACCAGCTCAAATAAATATTAAATTTTACTAAGCCTAAATTCACATACATATGAAAAGCTTAAGAGAGGAATAAGAGAGTTAAAAGTATGTGGTAAAGACACCACAAAAATTAAACATGTACTAACTGTCTTCATGGAGAAAGCGGTTTTTTTTTTGTCAAATCAATTATGCCTTGCTATCAGAGTAATATACAACTTTAAAAGTATAAAATATAACTTTCAAAAATAATATTATATTCTGACAAAAATATAATTTATTTGACAATAAGAGTAGCCATCCATAAACCAGATATTAGAAATCGAAACATACTTGGCATCACTCTAGGCCACGCGATTGAGAGTCTGTATGCGTCAAAACCCATTTCTTTCAAAATAGCTATATCTTCCTGAAACATAAATAATAAAGTTAATTTGTTACCACTTTATTTATCTTCATAATTCTTTCCTCCATCTCAAATTAAACGCTTTCTTTTTAAGACATGTTTAATTTAAAACGGAGGGAATAATTTAATTTTAATATGGCACTAAGCTATATATAATAATATTCCTTCAAGTGGTCCAAGGTCACATTTAATATTAGTCAATTTGGTTAATTTATTATTAGTGAAAATTAAAATCTTAATTAATTAATTAATACCTCATATCGGTGGTAATGATCAACAGCTTCCCTTGCATGAAAGCCATCAGCTGCCATTTAACACAAAAATGAATTAAGGATTAATATTTTAAAGAGGAATAATATATATAATTATGAAACGGAAAATGCGATGAGCCTTTGAATAACTTCATATCATATATGTCACATTTTGTACTGTATTTTTTGGGAGTTTATTTAAAAAAAAATAAATCAATTATTTAATAACATGTATTTGGACTAACAGTAATTTAAAAAGTTGACAATTACACACATGATAAGAATTTGATGTGTATATGACTAGAATCTGATGTGTCCTAAATAAAAATTTGTTATTAAAATGTTTATGCGTATACAGATGTATGTAATAAATATTGACCCAATATATATAAATACCATACTTTTTTTTTGTTGACTACAAACACTGACATGGTCTTTGTTTGGGCTAATATGAAATTACTTTGTAATATATATATATATATAGTCTCCGCATCAGATGTACGCATCAAGATTTTTAGTGATAGTTTTCTGTCACTAAAATATTAGAAATATGTTTTTAGCGATAAAAAATCATTGACTGGTGTGCACCAGATTCTAGCTGTATATATATGTATTATTTTATATTTACTCTTTAAATTATGTACTATGAAAGACATACCGGCATCTTCGGTAAATGTGTCCCATATGCTTGGCCCTCTTCCACCTTCAGTAACTGCACCTTCATACTGTAACCAAATATCAATGAAAGATAAAAAAAGTACGTCTAAGAATTAGTGCAAGAGTTTCATTAATGAAAAACAAAAAATATATTTCATAGTACAAAATTCTTTTAAAGAAAAATAAAAATGATAATAGTTAATGATTCGTTGAAACACTTCATATTCAAAAACATGTATGACTTTAATTATTTCTTGTACACTATCCCTTACAACAAGGTTAGTTTAGCCTTATATTCTCATTTTCAATGTAATTAGGAAATCATCTCCATCCAAAGCTTTTGCTTTCTATGAAAAAAAATATTTCCATGGAATTCTATTTCATTTCATAGAAGTTACCAAACGCAGAGAAGAAATTTCAGTAGAGAGAACATAAACCTTAATATGGAAAGACTGAAGAAAGAAAAAATATGACTCTCAATTTGAAAATGACAAAAATCAAATACGCAAAATATATAAAGAAAAATCAAAAATCATAGAGACCTGATAAGCAGAAGAAGCAGAGCCGAAAACAAAATCAGAGGGGAAATCCTTGCGAGAAAGCAAAGGCATATCAGGATCCAACACTAAACTTTGGCGACTAGTTGCCATTACTTACTCAATTTTTTTGTAATCTTAAGTTGGTTAATTTGTACTCAAAAGCTTTTCTTTAGCAAACTCAAATGGTTCTGTGTATCTTACTTCTCTTCGTCCAGGGTCCTATTTATACACAAAATAAATCAATAAAAAAATCAATAAAAAAATGAAAGCACACACATGGATATATATAGATATAGATATAATAAACAAGTTTATTGGGTAGCACATGGCACAAGGGCGGCTCTGCGCGTTTGCAAAAAATAAAATGCGTACGTTTGTAGGGCCGCAGGGCTTGAAAACTCTTTTGACGGGTTAAATATATATATATATATATAAGGAGTATTAATTTTTTGTTCTTTAAATGCGAATTAATTATTTTGAGGAGTTAAATAGAAGAGTTTTTTCATAAAATCTGGTAAAGATGCTATCCACAAAATTTCATTAAAAAATTCAATTAGAAAGTGGTATAGGTAAACATTTTAAATTTTAACAGTGAAAAATGTGCATATATATAATTTTTTTAATTAACCCATTTCTTTGTTGAATTTTTTAATAAAATTTGATGGAGATTATATGTATATATATATATATATATATGAGTTTAGATAATTTAACTTAAATTTAATCGACAATAAGCAAAATAGACCCGGAAATCTTTTATTTTAAATTATGGGGAAACTTATAAAGAAAATTAAAATGAGACAAAGTCACGTTACTGTCGTAAATAGTGATTGACCCGACCATGCATGCACATAACGTAGTCTTTTTCAACTCATAATTAAGGACCGATGGCGGATATTACTAAATTAACAGTACATGAAGATTCCTTTTGTTTGAACAACTATTCGACCAAGTTGGTGTACTTAAACGTATAAAAAAATAAATTATTTTTCTTATTTAATAGGGGCAATAATCGATCTAAAAATTTATTAAAATATCTTAAAAAACTCAATTAACTATATTGTATAACGTTAGTATAGATTCATTAATATTAGAGGGGCAGATTACAAACAAATCCTTGTAAATCTCTAAATCGTGGTGTGGATGTGTTTTTTTTTTTCCTTTTTTTTTTCGGAATCAATAGATTGATTTAATTTGATAAGTGCAAAATGGTCAAATTTACTCAAAAATTGTTTAAGAAAAAAAGTATATAATTTTTTTTTGATTCTTTTTTTGTGATTGTTCATAATTTTTTTATTTATTTAATTGAGTAATATGTTTCAAAATAAAACAAAATTGTAATTATTGTAGTACAATTAATATTATATTAGTTCAATTAATGAAATGGGAGATTGATAAATACAAACACCCATGTTGGGTCAATATTATACTTCGTATTGACGAACCCCACTGTGTTTAAGTTTTCAACATTTATATACTTATTGTCAAAAGTACGAACAGGTCCATGATTATATCTTCGTGCCCTTTCAACAATTGGATAATGCAAGCGGTAAACCAAATTTATCTATATATATAAATATCTTTTAGATGCATTGAACTTGGCCATAATATGGCGGATGGTCTCACGTTTGGGCCTTATGCTTAGGCAAGTGACTTTGGGCCTAATTAATTTGGGCCGTGTACTTAATCTAATCGATGCAGACTTTTACTAATTCAAGTTGGGCCATAAGTCACGATCCACATCGTTTGGATCAGGATTCGGACCCGGATTGCATTGATATAACCAAGTCAATTGCCCCCAAACCCACAATGCCACATGGCATTTGAGTGGCAATGGAGGGGCTTTTCAATTTTAGAAAGTTTGTTCGGTTTTGCTTCCCTTGCTCCAAGTCGATGGTTTCAAGTGACGAATGGGACCAATCTTTTTGGAACGCACTTCATTTCCATTATTCAAAGCTACCCCAAGGTTTCCTTTTCATCTTCACCACTGCCATTCATCAACTTTTTTAATGTCCTTCCCCTACTATTTGTCGAGGAAAGGCTTTATTAAAGCTAGGGTTAGATTTTTTTATTCCGAGGCAGTTCGTTGGAGTAAATTAGTCAGGCACTTTTGATGGCTTACGGGAGTGATTCTCCCCATCGAATAAAGGAGGAAGTCTTTCGGGATATCCTTCCTGTGAAATTTTTGAGAAAGATGGAGACGACATTATGGTAGCATCAAGAGAGTGGAACTTTTTTGTCGCCGATCCGACTCTGTGAAATGCTCGATTAAGAAGGAGTATTTAGCAAAAATGAGGGAAACTCTTGACCTTCCTTCATCTTTCACCCTCCACACTGCTACTAACTTATCTAGGGCTTGCCCCCTTCGATCAAGCCATATTTGTTTTTATAAAGCAGCGTTCAAGGTCGGCATGAAGGATTCCTTTGCCGCTTTAGTGAAGAAGCTTTTGAGTTTTTGGGATATTACCCTGGGTCAGTTGTATTCGAAAAGTTGTAAATTTCTAATGGTTATTGATT
The DNA here is from genome assembly GCA_021464415.1 of Lonicera japonica. Classification (NCBI taxonomy): domain Eukaryota; kingdom Viridiplantae; phylum Streptophyta; class Magnoliopsida; order Dipsacales; family Caprifoliaceae; genus Lonicera; species Lonicera japonica. The sequence goes on along the minus strand of CM038463.1, from coordinate 34,635,987 downwards.
TGGGCATGACGGTGTCATTTCAGTATAGAGTTGTCTGTCAAAGGAATTCACTAATGTTATCAATTAAAGGAGAATTGCAATCAGACATGCTTATAAGTGGGTTTTGGCTCGGATGGGCCGTGTTTTACTCAAGCCCTCTTCTTTAAACAAATTTTGGAAATCACGTTACTTCTTCGTGTCCAGGGATGAAGATTAAGGTATCCCCCATTCATGGGAAGATGCCATTCAAGAAGTTGTGTTTTGTCCCTTGCATTTTTCTTCTCTATTATACTCCTCCCTTTACAAAGTTGTTTATTCCCAGCTTATAGTGTTAAGCCCCTTTTGGCCAATGTTGAGCCTACGCGGATTGAAGAGGTTCGGTCTAGGCAGTACCATTTCCACTGTGATGCCCACTGACCTGCTTCCTTTCCTAATAACCGGTGTTAGTTGGTAACCTAAAGGGTTGGCGAGAAGGATGAAGTCGTAGCTGTACTTCTTACAGCCGTAGCTGAGCCCTCTGATACCTTTTTTGTCCTTTCCCAATTAAAAAAGGTCATCACCGAAGTGCACTCGCTTTTATCTCAGAGGACTAGGTTTAAGTCGTCAATGGATAAGTTCTTTGATTAGGTAAGAATTGTACTTTTGGTTGTCTTTTCCCTGATTGTTATGCATTCCCTTCATGTCTCCTCTCAGTACTGTAAGGTCTTTTAGGTAGGGCTTTCAGCAAACAATTTTAAGGTTCCTCTGGCTAGCCCCCAAAGGGCATCGGGAAGTCTGCAAGTGTTCAGCTCAAGTGAGTCTAATTCGTCTTTAGCCGAGACTTACCCTGTAACTGACCCCTATGGAGTAGGAAATTCAGTTCCCACCCCTAAGAATGACCATGCAACTGATCCATTTGGCCACTCATTGTGCTAGAACTCTTTACATCCCTTAGGTTTTATTGTTGCATGATAAGAATTCTAAGGCTGAGGCAGTGAAATTGAAGGCTGGCTGAGGTAAGGTTAAAAAAGAGCTCATGGTGTTAACGATGTCGGTTTAAAAAGCTAAGAAATATGCTATAAGGGAGTTCAAGGTATCAAACAAATTGGTTGAGATAAAAATGTCAATTTTCGAGGCTACCCAAGAAGGTTTTAGGTCTTTTATATGAAGGGCAAACCCCGAGTTGGACTTAAATGCATACTCAGTCGAGGCCATATACATATGGGTGGGGAAAGTTGACGAAAACGATGCTGACAGTTTAAGTTACCCTGACTTTCTCCTCCCTTTGTTTGGATAATGTGGATGCTGGATTTTTTGTACTTTTTTTATTGTTTTTAAATAGTAGCTTGCACTTTAATATTGTGGTTTGATCAAGATTTTTCGTGTGTTCTGTCTAGGGAATGTGAAGTCTCTCCTCCATGACCCTACCCTTGCTTAGGCAGGGGATAAATTTGCTATTCTCCTGGGTCCTGTTCAAGGAAGGGCTGAGTAGGGAACTGTGAATGTTCTTGCTAACTTTGTATTGAAACCACTTTGGTTGAATGATTATTAGGTTTTCACCTCACCGAGTTAGTCGTTGCCGGAACCCTAGATCACCGTAGTCACCACATAGCTTGATTGATTATTAGGTTTTCACTCTGATGGGTTAGTCGTAGCCAGACCACTGAATGATCGTAGTCAACACTTTGGTTGAATGATTATTGGGGTTTCACCCTTTTTGGAGGGACAACACGTTCTCCATTACTACATTAAACAAAAATTTGGAAAATGCAATTTTATGGGAGAAAATCACTATTTTATTTATCTAAAAAGAGAGTACAAGAATTGCATTTTTATTAAAAGACTCTTAAATTGCTGGCTTAAAATTTTAACGTAAAGAAAAAAGAAAAAAAAACCTATTTAATATTTTTGAATCTAAGACTTTTAGATCACTATCCTAAAAAATAGCAAAAACATTGCTAAGATAGCGAAACTGCACTGCACTCCAAGAGCATGGCAATGGACTTTTGCTGCTAACTTAGTGTGGCGCGGCCCTCCCAAGTTGAAACCTAAGTGGGCTTCAGGGCCACTGCAATTTAGGACAAGCTTGCCCTTCTAAAAGTTTAGCAATTTTATCACTAATTAAGCACTAGCAAAAGTAGGGTTTAGCCCGTATCTCATCTGGAAAGGCATTAGTTCACCCAAGGGTGCGGGGTTGGTCCTATGCGCCTATAAGATGTTATCCATGATGGAGACATAAATACAGGATCATTTGATATTGCGTATAGATTGAACAACAAAAAAAAACTTATGCTAAAACCCTATAAGAATAAGGGATTTCACTTTGTGGATCATTAGAGGATCCATATGAGGAGACTAGGGTTTGAAAGCATCAGATTGCGATTTGGTCAGAATTTTTTTTTTATTCTCGCTGGGCTGCGAAAATTAATTTTTTTCGCCACCGAAACGACTTCTGATCATCCTGATTTTCCGCGCCATAATTGTAACTTTGCGTTCCGAACCACATATCCAAAAATCAGCCCGATCCAACGGTGGAATCAAAAGTTACGATTGATTTACGACTGCTGTGCCGAAAAACCTAAAGATCTTCTATCGTATTCCTTCCGCCATCAAATCTTGCACCGAGTGTGGGCTACGGTATCACCAAGATTTTCTCCTCTCTCCATAGAACAAATCCTAACTCATGAGAATTATTGTTATTATGAGAAGAGATTAGGCCGGCGTATATATAAGGCGATAGGGACCTTAAGGAGAAATAAGTGTTTGGGCTTCCTATGGAAAGTGAATCCTAATTCCACTATGAATTAGTTCCTTCCATAAATTATAATTCACACCACTAAAGAATTATAATTGCACTCCCGTCCTTATCTCAAAATTATATTTCCTCCTTATTATTAAATACTTATTATTCTCCCCACGTTAAGATTACAGATAACCGTCATTTAAATTAAATTACTGACTATTATATTTAAATGACTTCTTAATCCTTGAGCCTACTACTTAACTTATTAGACAGTCGGATTAACATAATCCACCTGCAGGGTTTGACATGATCAAAACTTATAAGCTTCTCAAGGGGCTATCATCAATCCCTATACCGGGACGTGGATTCCATCAATAATTAATATTCATCATACATATAGTGTCGTCATCCAATTCACGAAGATTATTGATCCATAAATGAATCTCACTCATATTGAGTCAAAACAACAAACACTACATATATCATGTCTATTAATTATTTCAAGATTAAGAGCATAAGTAATCATAATAACCATGGGATTTTAAATTGTTTTATATAGTCAGTATAAAAACAATTAACCCAAACTGGTCCTATTCAATACACACAAAGTGTACTAGCACAACGAGTTAAAACTATACCGTTTTCTGTAGTTAAGATAAACTACTAAAACTTGTGCTACAATCCTACCGATGGGTGTCCAATTCCATCTAAGACTGTGAACCATTAAATTTATATTCCACAAGAACCGATGATAAGATCTTCTGTGTGTAAGCTATACTCTACACACCAAATCATCTACTATATGGAATAAAAGACACACATGCACAATATTTAAATAAATAATATAATGCAACCATTGCCCATACAGATTCTCATTAAAATAGCAAAACCAAGTTTATAACATATCCAAACCAACAAGAAAATTATGGCTTTTAGTATATCGCTCTAACAATCCAATCTCTCTGACCATTTTCCCTTAGCTTTTGTTAACACAGATTCAATGTTGTAAAGTGCCATGTGGGTGGCCGTATCGAGTCTTTGGAACCCTCAAATTCCCAGTGTTGAGAAAAAATGTTCAAAATTGGGACCATAGTACTACTCCACATTGCCGTAAAGAAGAGCTTTATGGATTCTTTGTTTACTGATAACTTTCTCTTTACGAAATTGGATAGCTTCCTTGGCGGTAACTTGAATCACTAGCTTAGCTTTTATCCAATTAACATAAAGATCAATCGCCACCAAAATATATTCATTCCCCTAATTTCTTACTTACAAAGGCCTCGAGACACCTAACTTCCTTTTGGTAATGGTGTAAGGAGTGTATTGTCCTCCCAAGCTAGAAGACCAACTTCCTTGTGGGCTTTCAAATACTCTAGCTGCTTAGTGATGCCTTCGATTAGAGGGTCAAAACCATTTCTCATAGGGGTCGTGGGTGAAGTAATATGGTGTGTTGGCGGGTTCGCGACCCAGCACACTCTCCTTGCAGGGCCGATCTGTATATTTCACAAGCTTGGTCTTGGGTCTTTGTCGACTTTATCAAGCACTCATAGGCCTAGGATTGGTTACCCCAGCTCGTAGAACATCGACCCCATCGAGCATATAGAATTTAGCTTTTAAGTATTGCTTCGATATCACTTACCCAGCTAGTTAAGGGTTGGCTTTCCCAGTATGGCATTGTAGGTAGTGTGAGTGCTTATCATGACGAAAATTGTTCAAACAGTCCTAATGTTGTGGCCACTCTCCCAAAATGACATAGAAGTTAATATAACCTAATGGGCGAGATTCCTCTCTAATGAATTCCCATCTTTCGATCATAATATTTGTCAAGCTTTCGTAATTTACTAGGACCCTGCTAAGCGTACATCTGGCTACGAAGAGTAGGAATTCCAGCGGACTGTAGTGGGGATGCATGATATCACCCAAGTCCTCATTTGTGAGGCTGAGCATAATCAGGCTCATCTAATCATGGCGATTAAGAAGGGTATTCGACTTTCCAACAAGTGAGGCTGGTCCGAGTAGGTGATGCTTCCCGTAACTAACGCGGCCTCCGAGGAATGCCTTTAGAAATTAGTCGTTCTATCTTGCTTTGCAGCTTGTAGCAGTTGTCGATATCGTGCTTATGATTTTGATGGTATTCGCAGTATTTATTTGTTACTTGACTTGTTCCGAGGGGGAGACTTCATTCAGCTCGACTTTTGAAGATAATTGCGTTGGACAATAGCTTGGTAAATTTTTTAGAGGGATGCTATCAAGGGTGCGGCTACTTATACCTGTGGCTGAAGGATCTTGGGTGTTTATTTTCCCTTTTCCTTCTTGTCCTTGTACCCCTTGGGTTCCTATGGATCCAAGGGCTCTTTTTACTTTTCGATGCACTCCTTGACCTCATTTATAGAGGTCAGTATTTTCTCAAGAAGTACTTTTTCGTTGGTGACCCCATCGACAAAGGCAGTGATAACAAATCATATCATCTATATAAGACATGAAAAGCCATTGCCTCGTTGAATTTGATGACGTGTTCCCAAAGGATCTATCCTTCCTTCCGCTTCACCGTCAAGATTATGGTTGATGACATTCCTAAGGCAGTATTAAATTGTTTAAATGAGTTAATCAACCTTTTAGTTTATAAGGATTGTAAAGTCCCTCATCCGTCATTCCTTGCACTGCCACCTTAATAGTAATACTCTGGTGTATGTAGTAGGCTATTTAGCGACTCCACCCTTGGTCTTTCAAGTTTGACTCCACCATAGGCTTTCACTAGAATCCAACTACCGGGATGATTTTTGTAGTGATTCACAACTTAGAATCTCACCAAGTCGTCCCTGACTCCACCAAGTCCTGCTATATGTAGTACTCCAAACTTGTGGATTTACCACCGATCTTATACCAGTTGTTGTGCCATTGTACCGGGGTGAGCCCATTCCCCCCCCCCCCCCGGAATTTAACAACCCAGGCCCACTAGTCCACCCACATATTAATGATATTTTTCCTAACTTAAACACCTTTGGACCACGGGTAAAAGGTTTTATCTTAAAATGTCTTGTTACCAGGTCTGGTCAATGGTTTGAGCCAATCATTCTCAACAGTTATCCTATCCCATGTTTGGTATTTGTTTGACTTGGATATTGGAACATATTATTTATCCCACTAAACCTATTTATCTCACTGAAAAAGGGATTAACAAGTCCCACTAAACCTAAATAACTTTCTTGACCATCAAATGGTCCCAAAAGTGTAAAACAAACAAAAATTACTTTTCCCTACATCCAAAATCCAAACAGACCAGGAAAACATGTAAATGTTCATTTGGAAAAAAAAGTCTTCCATCTTTTTCATTTCTTCTAAAGAAAATAAAAAGTTCTTTGAATACAATCTTAGTTAAATACTTAAATTAATGGAAATCGTGAAAAATGTGATGTACCTAGGTCCATTTCACATATGCAAACGAGAAAAAATAAATAAATAAATAAAAAAAGGCATGTATTGTCTTGTTATAAAGTAATGTATTTTTAATCTCACGCGTTGCAAAAATTAAACATATAATAAGGTTCTTAATTATAAAAAGAACTAATTTAAAAGAGAAAGCTGTGTGAAAGTGAAAGATTCCACACCACTTCTTCCCCTTTCGCAACTAAAGATAAATAATTTTAGCCCATCTCGAAGGACTTGTTTATGAAGGTGGTGGGGATTGTGGAATTTATTTCTATAACTAATTTAATAAGTTTTTGTAATTTTTTCTTCAAATTTTTCGGTCTTTTGCAAAAAAAACATTTTCTTACGATAAAGTTGTAAGAAAGTTGTGAAAATGTTTTCTTGCAGGCCGAATTCACAATAGATGAAAAAGAAAAAAGAAAAAAAATCAGTTTATTTTACTTTTCCCCTTCATCTAAATAGATCCGGTTTCATTCGATAACAAAGTCAAAAAATAATTAGTTTTATGAAGTTAGAAATTGTATGAGTAAATCAAAGATATGCTTTTTCATATCATACTTATTTTTTTTAAGTAGATTTAAGTGTTCCATCATTCGTTTTTTTTTTTTTAAATTCTTTCTCACAACTCAATTCTTTTTTTTTTTCCATGAAAGAGGCAAAAATTAGTTACAATTTATATTAACTTCTTGTTGAATTAGTGTTTACTTAGTCTTGAGGTTGAGTTACAAGTAATTAATTGCCTTATAATATAACACCCATAATGCTATAAAGCTTAAAAAATTCACCCATTTTTGTTTTTCAATTGGCATATAATTATTCTTCATGTTGTGTTTTTTTAAGGCACCCATATTAAAATTAATTTTTGAGTGCCTTAATAAAAGTGTGGAAAAAAAAGTAAGATATGAGTGTTACTATCAACTTATTTTTTCTATATTATGCTACGTGTAATGATATACACTTTACATGTCAAAATTATTTTTATTAACATTTTATATGAATCTTTTAGAATATTTTTTTAACGCATTGAAGACAAGTTTCTAGAAATATATATTCATATAGAGTGCTAATATCATTACGCTTTTGTCACATGTTATTTGTGCTAATTGCCAGTTTTGGATAAGAAACCTTATTTAATTAGAAACTAACTTTAAACTTTTTTTAATTGGCTCAATTATGGTACGGTTCAATTAGTATCTTAATTTAGTTTTTTCCACTTTCCAGCGCAAAAGTAGGATAAGTATGAAGACCATAGACAAGAGAAACACTAAACTAATTTGATAAGGAAAAAAAATGTATAACATTTGAATTATTTGATAGTCCATTTTCTATTTTAAATACAAACCATTTAATTAATCTTTTCGCACTAATTAAAAATTTAAACTCTGATAATTTAACCCGAAATATGTAAACTCCTCTATCCATTTTTCGCCGGTCAATGTGTCTGTTCTCTTCATTAATTCCCTTTTGTTTGTTTAATAATATGTTCAAGAATTTCTATTAAGATTGTTCATTGGTTCGTTTTAAAATTTCGAACAAAATACAAATTTTTATTGTCTATGAATTTTGAATAGAGTACTTGAATTGTTAAACTTTTCTTTATTTTAAATGTGCATAGTTATATATGAATAATCCTATCTCCCGTGAAATTAGTTGGGGTGAAAAGAAAATTTTCTTAAATTTGAGTGAAAAATATAAAGAGCGTTTAAAATTACACTTTTTTCATTCAAACGTTATGCTCATAAATGAAATTGTTTACCATCACTGAATCACAATTATAACCCGAGAAACTCCTTTCAGTGATTTTCATGAACACTAGGCGCGGAATTCCCAGTAGAGACTAGCGATAGGAACAATCAAACCAAGTAGCAATTTACACACACACAATATATATATATAACTATGAATAAATAAAAAAGCAGACGATAAATAAACAATAAGAAAAGCAAAAAAATACACCAAGATGTAACGCAGATACCCAAACCGAGTATTCCATGCAAAAGGGGAGATCTTTATTGATGAAGAAAAATTAGTAACTCAACACTCAATCACTCTCACCGATTAATAGAACAAACTTCCAATTGATCTAACCCTTTCAAACCATAACTAAACGTTAGCTAGAAATCATCAGAAGAAATCCCTATTGTAAAAAGCCCAAAACCCTAGTTTTCTCTTTCTACACTCAAATACAAGCTTTTACTACAAAATATAAAATAACATGTCTATTTATACAAGTGAAAAATTTGAAACCTAACGGGCTTGGGCTTGGGCTTGGGCTTTAGCGTCGTTGCTACCGCATACCAAGATAACCCTAAACTGGTCCAAAAAGCCACACTACATGACATAACTTCACCTGCTAAAAATAACATTGCGTAACGGTATGCTAAACCAGCCAATAGTGGTACGTAGCACTCCAGCAAATGATGAACCAAGCACAATAATCTCCACCTTGGCGAGCCATCTCTAGTTAACCCCAATTATTGCAACCTGGGATAAAACTGTGCATCCCTTTGAAGACAATCCTGACACCTCCAAGGGCGCATCCTCAAACATCAACACGAAGTGAAATTGAGAAGACTTATTAAATGCTTAAACTTATCTGTGGTAACCAGCTTACTGACTAGTGAGCATGTTCGTTGTATTTTCATCTGTCTGTACGTTCTCTAAGATGACTTCACGAAATTAAACCAACCACATACGTACTCCATGATACCGCACATCAATGTGCTTAGTGTGGGTACGATACGCTTGATTCTTAGCTAAATAAACCACTATTTTCCCTCGAATTTACCATCCTTATACTCACCAACGTTGTTAATCCTTGAATACCTTATTTTCCAACCTATTCGATTGTCCACTATAGCCTTCCAAGCATTGAATTTCTAAAAACCTCAGACTTTTCCCTAAAGTAGTAAATGCAGACTCAACATGAAAAATCATCAACAAAAGTAACAAACTATTTGAAACCTCTTAAAAACATATCTCTAAAAGACCTCAGACATCGGATTGAATATAATCAAGGACACTTTTGCTTTTCAAAATCGAACCAAACTCGAGTTTGCTTGCCCATCATGCAATATTTGTAGAGATTGACCATTCACTAATAGGTCCCCTTCAACAATTTCCGCCAATGAAGTTCCTCTATACCTTGTTGACTCATTTGGCTAAACCTCATGTGCCACAACGAAAGCTCGTCACCTTCTGCTTCCATGGAGACTGTCGCTCCACCTGTTATCATTTTTCAACTTGTAAAGATTGTTCAGTGACTCTGTGCTCCACAAAATTACTATTAATCCCTTCTTCACCTTCATAGCCCAATCTTTGGATTAAATCACACACTTGTTGACATTAAGTGTGCCTAAGGAGATTAAACTCTTCTTGAGAGCTAGAATGTGTTTGACATCACTTAGTCTGTGGTCACGCCATCCCACATTTTAATTTTTCACAGTCCCTATACTCATAACTTTGTATGTTGCATCGTTGCCCATGAGAATTCCCCATTTCATTGCATTCCTTGTAGTTAACAAACCAATTACAATTTAGGAACATGTGATATGAGCATCTAGAATCCACCCACGACTACTATTTGCTGAAAAACACGTAAGAACCTTTGTATTAACCTCCTGGTCATAACTCCTACAATTAACCTCCTTTGACACGTCTATCATCTTACCTTTCAACTCTGTACAATTATTCTTGATGTGACTTTTCTTGTGACACCTAAAATGCTCCCAACTACTTCGATCTCGTGACTAAAATTGATATGTGCCTCTATTCTGGGCAAGTCATGACATTGACCATCCCTTTTGTTCGTTACCACCCTTAGTAACCAAGCTCTCACTAGTTGAAGTACTTGACCCGTACATCCCCTTTTCATGGCCACGTACGATTGGAAGTCCTTGACAATCTCCTTGAATTTGAGCATTGTCTTACCAAATATTAACATAGTAACAAAGTAATCGAAGAAGTCTGACAATGAAGCAAACAACAATAAAGCTCAACCCTCCTTATATAGAATGATATCAATTCTCTCATGGTCATGCACTAGTGCCTTAAAGAGATTGATGTGCTTGTTCAAATTATACCCCTCTTTTATCTCCAACTTGAAAAGTTATTTCCTGAGGTTTAGCTTATTAGACATAGACTTCCCTATGTACATCTCCTCAAGCCTATTCCACACGCCCTTTGCATTCTTTTTCAATATCACGTTTCTGAAAACTTCGTAAGTCACATGCATCTATCAATAGCGAACACAACTTTAATATCAATTTCATTCCATTGGTCCTCAAACATATCTTGTGGTTTCTTCTCTAGTCCCAACAGTATTACTTGCAAATTTGATTGCACAAGTACTCCTCGCATTTGTCTTTGCCAAATACTGAAATTAATAACCTTATCGTAAGGCATTATCTTAAACTCCATAATGCTATCTTCCCCAACATGGGGTTCCCACTTTTACTCGAACCTGTGGATTACGTCTTTTAGCAACAAATAGCTGAACCATGATACCTAGCCAGTACCAAACAGCCTAATCCCTTTGATACCTGTTGTTTTGGATCATCACAAAGCTTTAATACCACTTGTTGTGTAAATGGGAGCAATTAACCTAGCCCTGACTCACAATTATAACTCGAGAAATCCCTTTCAATAATTTTCACAAACATTGCTGGTGTAATTCGAACTAACAATAAGATCAATCAAACTAAGTGCCAATACACAAATAATAGATATATGCAACTATAAATAAACAATAAAGTATATGATAAATAAACAGTAAAAGAAAAGATAAAACACACTAGGACGTAATGTGGGTACTCGAACCGAGCCTTCCACGTGAAAGGTGAGATCTTTATTGATGAAGAAAAATTCGGAACTCAACACTCAATCTCTCTCACTAATCAATGGAACAAACCTCTGATTGATCTAACCCTCTAAAACCCTAGCTAAACCCTACTTGGAAACCCTCACAAGAAATTCTTCTCATGAGAAACCCAAAACCTTAGTTTTCTTTCTCTACACTTTGATAAAAGTTGTACTACAAAATAGAAAATAATCTATCTATTTATACAAGTGAGAAAGTTAAAAAATAATGGGCTTGGGCTTTAGGGTTGCCGCTATGGCGTACCAATATTACCCTAAACTGGTCTATACTAGTACACCACATGATAGAAGTTCACCTGCTGAAAATTACCTGCACGTACCGCTATGCTAAACCAGTCAATATCGGTACGCATCACTCCAGCAAATGATGAGCTAAACACAACTACTAGTCACATGAATGGGAAAAATTCAAACCCATTAAAACAAAATGCAGGCCCGAATACCATTATAATAGTTTTAAATCCTTTCAACCGACAGTGATTGAGAGAGTGAGTAGCTAGTATTTTCTTTCTTTTTTAAAAAAAAAGAAAAAATGAAAAAAAAAGAAATACTACCCATAAGATTAAATTTCTTTTGCTTCAGGATAAAAAAAATAAAAAAATAATAATACACAAACCGTTGAGTTATGAGTGTATTATATATATATGTGTGTGTAGATAAACTTAATTGGGTTACCACTTGCGTTATCCTATTGTAAAAAGGGAAGGGATAATGCAGTGGACGTACGCCTAATTTAATTTGTCGATAATTATATTAATTAAATGTTGAAAAATTCAAGACAGTAGGATTGATGAATATGACCCAACAGGGATATTTATTTATTTATTTATTTATTTATCAATCTCACATGTGATTTGTTGACGTTATATATTATTAAACGGTACAATCATTGTAATTTTTTTCATTTTAAAATATGTTTTTCAATTAAATGAAAGTATTAAATTCATGAGAGAAAAATCAAAAATAAACTATATTTACGTAATACGCAATATTTAATTGTCATTCTTAAGATATTTTAGTAAATGTTGTAGGTATCTATTAAAATAAAATAGGAAAAAGAAATGTATATTTAACTACACCAACTTGGTTCCTAAACAAAAAAATACTTAAAAAATGCCAACTGGGTCGACGCATTTGTTGTTTATTGCAACTAAGAAACATCCCCATCGGTCCTTAAGAAGGCTTCGTTAATTATGTGCATGCATGAGGGCCAATCACCATTTACGACAATAATGTGTCTTTTTCTAATTTTAATTTATTTTTTAGATTCTCCCTTGCAATAATTACAAAACAATACATAAAATCTAAAATTGGTATTATGTTTTTTTTTTTTTTTTTTTTTTTTTTTTTGGCTGTGCCCCGGGGTATCTGCACCTTTGGTCCGACTAATCCCCGGTCCTCGTACAGGCCACCGCTGTACAAGGTGACTAAACCCCATGGCGGACGCATTGGCATTAAATGTCGGCCCGTTCTCCATGAGTGATGGCTGACCCCAAGATGTTGGTGCTGCCAGGATTCGAACTTGAGACCGGCTGCTAAGAGCCTTTAGCCTCAGGTCGAAGCCAGTAGACCATCCCCTTGAGGTTGGTATTATGTTGACTGATCTGAGATCTAATATGCATATATAGCCTGTCTCATATGGGGATCGTTTATATGCCAATCAAACTTTTAGCGACAAAATTTTATTGTGAAATGTAGATACCTCCAAAGGTATCAGTAATGAAAATTGTTGCTATAAGTCCGACTATATCTATTTATTGGAAAATGTTATGGTATGAATGATCCATAAACGAATCAACCTTTAGTAACAATTTTTTGTGATTGAAAATATTTCTCTAATATTTTAACAACAAAAATTCATCGTTGAATCAGTCCGTAGCATATCCAAACTATATAAATATCTTTAATTGAAATCAAACATTTTTTTTATAAAGTCTTTTGCGGCCCTACAAGTGTAGACGTTTTAATTTTTTCAAACGCAAAGAGCCGCCCATGTGGCACGTGCTATCCAACATATATCGATATCTATATGCATGTATGTGTTCATTTCTGTATAGAGCCCAAGGCAAAGAGAAACTAGATACACATAAGACCATCTCCATTTGAATCATAAAATGGTATGTTAAAATTGGATAATTTAGCATACCAATTGTACACAGCTTGCACCGAAAAGGGAGAGATGAACGGGATAAAACTACAACTGATGGAATGAATATCAGCCATGGCAAATATTTTCACAGACAATACACTATACATTAGCTGTGGTATAATCTCATAGACGATACACTATACATCTGATGTGATTTGTGCAAAGGCGATATTATCTGCATCGGCTGTGCAAAGATTTTTTTTAAAAAAAAACTACTCAACCTATGTTCAGAAAGTTAGCCTTCCTCTGCCGACGGCCACATTATTGTCTATGGTAAATGGTGTCACTTGCTACGTTTGCCATTTGCTTACCATTCAATTAAACTTTTCCTAATATTAGACTCACCGCTTCTAGACACCCCAGTCCGTGACCCCCGCAAGAACCCTAAAAACCCTCGGAAAAGCACCTTTTTTAGTCTAGAACTCACCCAAAATACTAGGAACTGCTTCGGGAAGTTTGTAGCACAACAAACTTGTTCCCAGAAGGATTTGTCGTGTGACAAACCAGTATTCAGAAGTCTTTGTCGTGTGACAAACCAGATTGTCGCACGACAAATCTTTAGATGTCATACAATAAACCCCTCTGACCCAGACCATCCACTCCCTGACGCATCACTCTGTCAGGGACAACCCTTCAGTCGTTTGTCGCGCGACATTCCCCAAGTAGCAATGTCTCGCGACAACTCCCTTGAGCAATATAAATAGGCCAAACACCCCAAAGGTTAAGGACGGCAACTTGGATCCCAAGAAAAGGCTATTATCTTTCTAAAAAAGATCTAATTTTTTAAGTTCAACTTATCAGGTTTTCGAGGAATCTCCGAGTTTTCAATACTCGACGTCTCGTATTTCAAAATCGAATTATCGATTATATTTAGAGGGGAAAGTCTATATTTTCCGGATTATCTTCGATCATATTATATCTTCTCTCTTTCTTATCTTATGTATCTCATCGGGAAGGTAAAAAAAAGTTTCTTCTAGTATTTAAAGTAATATATATGTGTGCTTGTTTTCCTTTTTGTATACCCGTTTTTTCTGTCCAATTGTAATTGAATAAACTTATTGTTGAGTTACAAATAGTCTACAGTTTTCTCAAAATAAAATCCTGATAAAATCATTTTTGAAAATCAAAAAAAGTAAGTGTATTATTGTTTGGATAAATTTAGTTTTCAAAACCCGAAATGATAAAAACTTACTTAAAGGATTAAGATCAAGTATATCTAGTCTCCCATATAGATTGTGATATACCTAATATACCCACCTCAAAAAGTCCAAATCCATATCAAATCAATTCCAATCAAGAATCCAATTTTTCCAAAACAACCGAAACAAAAATAAAACTAATATTGTTATCTGAGTAAACAATATTAGAACACCCTTTCAAAATGTATGAACTTTGTCATTTTGCATTTAATTTCCTATCAAAACAAAACATCGGATTACGGAATACAAGATTTTTTATCCTTTTTCCCATTTTCCCCAAAATCAGGTTTCTCTACAAAAAAACGTACTTTAAGAAAGTAGTAGACATCTTAATAAAGGCATCCAAGTTTTTAACATAGAATAAATATATAAATCCACTAGAGACCGAGAGGGCGGAATGGGTGCCTAACACCTTCCCAGACCGTAACATAGTTCCTAAACCCTATAGAATCCCGGTTTCGTAGACAAAATGTGTGGGGATAAGGCTTGCTTTGGCCTTTACCCCTATACAGACTTTTTGTTCGTTTTCTCGTAAAATGTGTTGGAGATTTTGAACGAACCCACTTGCATCTAGAAATAGAAAATAGGAATTATCCCTATATCTAAGCAAATAAAACGACAGAATCCGTTCTGACGTTTTAGACTCCCAAACACGGGATTGAGACCTGGAGTCGCATTTGTGGATTCTCATAGCGGCGACTATGCTAGGGATTTGGGAACTAACCTCTTATATTTGGATTTTTGTTTATTCTACGATTGTATGCATGCCTTTACTGCTTTCTCTACTTCTGCTTATTCTTTGATAATTAATTGTAAAGAAATATTTTTTAAATAAAATTAAGGTTTTCAAATTATACGTTGAAAGATAAAATATTTGTAAAACAAACCTTTTAAAAAAAGCTTTCACACACACCACTATTTCATACATGATCCTACAAGTGTGATTTCACCCCAAACCCTTGAAAGTACTATAAGTGAGTAGGGAGTTGGCTCGCTTGGGCCAACATAAATCGAAAGTATTTAGTTCCACTCTCCTTGACCAAAGTACGCCCCTGAGGTATATCGAGTGACGAAAACACTCATGTACCCGAAAAGTATATCAAAAGGCTCTCGCACGTACCCACCCTTGGGGTATATCGCGAGGCCTTGCCAAATAGGAGGGAGCCTGAAGCCTTAACCATGTGTTCACCTCCGTTGCATATAAGATCGAGTCCGAGTAAAACACATATCATGTCAACCCTAGGGAATGTACCACCCCATGACTTATTTTACTCACCATGTCTTATAAAATCCGAGGCATGTCTCGTAGTCATTTTCAAGTATTTCTTTTGGCAAAAATCAGTCACTCTGAAGTCTTCCTTCATTTTCACCGCGTAGCTTCTCCAAAGACCTCAGTCTAGAAGGTTGGACTGGACGAGATCACACGGGAAGATTAGTGAGACCAAGCATGCCAGTTATGTCGAACACCTTAAAGATTCGAGATGAGGAATAGAGCCTAGCCGAGGTAGCAAGAGCCCAACCTACGTTGGAAGAAATGCATCATCTGCTTTTATCGATTAGTAAGAGTTTGGCGGGTATCACTACTGAGTAGCAAAATACCCAAGTTCATTTAGAAGAGATGTCAGACGAAGGGACCGCACCACCAGGGATTGACCATCTACTTCCAAATCGAGATCAAGGGCAGACTTCACGTCATGAAGCGCCGAATCCCCACCATAGTCAAGAAATGCCACCATACATCCCCGGAAACACTATCCAACCCACAAGCCCTAATACCCTAGCACCCAACCAACCTGATAACCAAGTCCAATGGGCCCCAAATTCTGGACCCACTTACCAGTACCAAGATCCACTGATTGTATGGCCTCAACCCCAAGGCCAGCCAGGCTTTAAAACCCAATACCAATAGTGGTCACATATCCCTTTGAGGCCTGCCCCAGTTACAGCCCCGGCATCCCCACTCAATGAGTTTTCAGATATGAACTGCCTCCAAGCAGCCTATGCAGAATCAGTAATAGCTCGAGAATAGCCTGAGAAATTACCAAAAGACAGCGAAGAGTTGAAAAAGTTGAAGGAAAATATGAGAATCCTACATAAAGGAAGCTCTTAGATGAAAGAGGCCGATGAGATCACATATACAAATGCCTTCTTTTTCTACCCCAAGACAAGATTGCCCCAAGGGTTTAAACTTCCCCCGATCACAAAATTTATCGGTACAACTCCTCCAAAGACACATCTCCAGTCCTACATATGATC
The DNA here is from genome assembly GCA_021464415.1 of Lonicera japonica. Lineage (NCBI taxonomy): Eukaryota > Viridiplantae > Streptophyta > Magnoliopsida > Dipsacales > Caprifoliaceae > Lonicera > Lonicera japonica. Next base: position 34,619,375 of record CM038463.1, on the reverse strand, counting down.
CATGTAAGTATCAGGTTGTGAGAAACATGAATTGGCCCAAGCTTTTCACATGACTCTCACAGGAGCTACCCTGATATGGTTCTTTGATTTAGAGAGGCACCGAACAAAGACATGGGGGATATTATTAAAGAGTTTATGAGCAAGTATGAGTCGAACGAAGACATGAAAATCATCCGAAAGCATTTAGAAATGACCAAGCAATGAGAAAAATAAAGCTTTAGTGACTTTGTCACTCGCTGGAGAGAAATGGCTTCCTAGATGTCGAAACGACCAGATGAAGAAGAACAATTGGAAATAATACAAAAGAACTTTACCCCGACTTTTATGAATTGCATGGGAAACACGTCTTTCCGCACTTTCGAGCTTTGTTGAGCATGGGTTCGCAAGTAGAAGGCAAGTTGGCTAGAAAAGCAAAAACCGAAATCAAGAAAGCCACTTACTCAGGGAAAAAGACAAGAACCCCAACAGTGAATCAGTTAATCACCAACCCATATAAACATAACCCTTTTCAACCACAGCACACGATGTCGATGAATTAGCCTATGCAAGCAAAATCATCAAATGCCGATGCCAAGAAGAAAACGAATTTATGTACCCTCCCCACCACTTTAACCAAAAGCCTAGAGTTACTCAGAAATGCCGAGCTTATCACCCCACTCAATCCTCGCTCCCATCAAATCCTATTTCGATTACTCAGAGAATGAGAGAGAGAAGGTGTTTCAGTGAGCGTCTAAGGGAGATGGGTGAGGGGGAGAGAAGAGAGCGGCGTGTGACTGTGTGTCTGTGAGGGTCTCAATTTTAGGGTTTAACTTTAGTATTAATATTATATATTAATAATATAGATATAAATAAATGTATATATATATTAATATCGGTCCAGTCCGAACCGACTGAAGAATTAAAATGTAAGACCGAAGACTAGACCGAACCATTTTGATCCTTCAAAATTTGGACCGGACCAAACCAAATTCAAATGGTTCGGTCCAAATCGGTCCATTTTTCAGTCCAGTTTAATTGATTTGGCTGTTCGGTTCAATTTTTGAACACCCTTAGTTGTGATGTATGTTCCTGCCTTTAATGAAAGTAGTTTGATTGGGGGAAATGAGTTTGGTAACAATGGTAGCAAGCCTATCAGCAAGAATTTTAGGAATAACTTTGAAGGCAAAGTTAGCAAAAGCAATGGGTCTGAAAGAGTTCATGCTGCAGAGATTAGGAGTTTTGGGAATAAGGGTGATGAAATTGGAATTAAAATCTAGAAGAATCCAGTTATGAATAAAGAATTGCTTGATGGACAAGCAAAAATATGTAAAAATAATGTCCCAGTATGTGTGAAAAATGGGGGCTGAGATTGAAGACAACTAACTTAATTTCAAGGTCAGATGGGATGGCTACGAGAGCAGCATTGTCCTAGTGAGTAACTTGGTTATTGAGGACTTTGGCAACCAGGCCATTGTCAAAGGTACTATAGGAGGTGGAATATAGGTTGTGAAAGTAGCCGACTATGTGATCATTGATGGCTATAGGAAAAATTCTTCTAGTAGATCTTCTGTGATCAGCTATTTTATGGAAGTATTTGGTGCTTAAATCCCCCTCTGCCAACCAGTTAATTATGGACTTTTGCTTCCAAAAACATTCTTCAAAACGAAGAGCTACATGAAGGTTCTTTTGAGCTTTGTCTTCATTAGATGCATTATTTCCCACATAGCCATGGTTGTCAATACGAGACTGAATAGATTGTAACTGAGCAGTGGCATATTTCACGTTGTCATGGATATTACCAAAGGTTGACTTGTTCCATTGAATGAGCTCCTTTTTGACGGGTTTAAGAGTAACCATAGGGCAAATGGAATCACAGGGTGAATGTTAGGAAGATTGAACAACCTATAAGAACTTGATTGTTATAGGTGAAAAGACGAGGGTGGTGATCAGAATGAATCTTAGCAGGGTGAGGCAGTTCACATTTTGCTAAGCATTGAACCAAGAGCTATTACAAAGAGCTATATCCAGTCTAACTTGAATAGGGACATTTCTTTTCTAGCCCAGGTAAAGAAAGGGCCATTGGAATCCAAATGAATGAGATTGCATGTGTTAGTCATACTTTTGAAATCAGAATAGGAGATATGATTGGGAAGATTGCCACCTTTCTTTTCATGAGTTCCCACGATGCAATTAAAGTCCCATATGGCAAGCCATGGGATATTTTGAGTAAGAGATAGGTGCTTGAAGTTTTCCCACAATCATCTTCTAATGATGTGGTTATTGCTGGAATCGACACATGTAATAAGGCATGGCACAGTGTCAAGAGAGGTAGATATGGTAATTTGCTAGTTTGTGTTTAGAATGACTTTGATGTTGGTGACCCAATGAGCATGAAGAAGCCAAAGATTGGGAGCGAGATTGTCTATCTCATTAGAGCAAGTTAGAGAGAGGCCTAAGGTATGCTAGATAGACCAAGGGATGGCGTTAAAGAATGTCATGGGCTCAGAAATGCAGAAAATATTTGGTTTATGCTTAATACAAAAGGAGTTAAGAGTGGGTTGAGTTTGAGAATTACTCGGACCTCTTATATTCCAAGCTAAAACTTTCATTAAACATTGTGAGAAGTGGAAGTACTATGAGTGTGCACCTCACCAGCATTTGGCTTGTCAAGCATAGAGTTTTTCTTCTCAATAACCTAAAGTTCATTGATGGCATGATGGAAAAGCCTGTTTGCAACAAAGAATGTCTGTCACTTTCTTGCCTTTTTATTCATTTTATGAGCTGCTTGTTGGTAGGGGGTATATTCACAGGTAGGTATCTGATTCTTTCAGCTTATATTTACCAGCATTCTTCTCAGAAGGTGGGAGATATTCAGAGCCAGCAAAGTTTGTGGTCTTAGCTTCTGAGGAGGAATCATGATCAGTTCCATGTTGGAATGTTGAGAAATAGAGTGGGGGAGGGGGGGGAGGAGTCAGGAATAGAAGAGACTCTATCTTGAAGGAGAGTTACACACATTGGTGAAGGAGAGGCAGAGATGTGTGTGTCATTGGTAGGAGGCATGTTGTACTCTTGTTCATCATCAGCACAAAATTTGCCACTGAAGGGTGCAAATCTGTTTTTTGAATGGGTGATCAGGGCTGTTAAGGGAGAAGTGGTAGAGGTATCTTTGTTGGTAGTACCCTTATCATGAATTGCTTATTTGTGGGTAGGGTCGAATGAGCCTGGGAAAAAATAATCAGAACTGGTGGGTGATACATTTATGATGAGATCAGGCTGAGAATTTGTGGTGTCAGTTATAGAAAGTAGGAGTAAGTGTAGGAGGAGTAGAAAGAGCCTGGAAGGGGGGTTGCACATTAAATGCAAAGGAGGATTATATGCTGTCAAATGAAATGAAACCATTGTGAGAAGTAGAGGTACAGTCATTGGCATTGATATTACCTTCTTTATTGATAGCATTGAAGGAGGTAGTTGACAAAGGTGTTTGGATCTGTTCTGGAGAAAGAGAGGCAGTGGGCTAAGAGAGCTGGCCAGCAGCATTAATGCTTGTTTTGGCTACAAAATAGGACTTGGTGTCCGGGAGAGAACCAATTTTTGCTTTATTGAAAGGGTCATTCTTAGGTTTGTGCCCATTTCTTGAGGGTTAATTGAGAGAATGAGATTGTTGGGCTCTTAATAGATTTCTACACTGTGTAACACAATGGCCAATAGAATGACAATGGGAGCAAAAAGGAGGCAGTTCTTCATATGTAATTGGCACTTCAAAGTTCATGCCCAGCCTTTCAACAAAAACTTTTTGAGGTAGTTCAGAGGTAAGGTCAATATAAACTTCCATTCTGGCATAGTGGCCAAGAGATCTAGAGCTGGTATGAAGATCAATCTGAAGTGGGGTACCAATGGCCCCAGCTATGGAGAACACCAGAAGATCATCAAGGAACTCCCATGGGAGGTCATGGATACAAGCCCAAACATATTCAATGGTTTTTTTTGTTTGCTCGGTACAAAATTAGGTACCCATTTGGAAAGTTTGAGAATGCCATTATTCAGCTTGGTTTGTCCATGACTGTTGATTTTCTGAAAGTCCTCGCGCTTTACAAAGTGAAGAACATAGTAACTTTTGCCAATGGGTGTGAAAGTCCAGTTGAGATCAATTTTCCAAATTGCAGCGAGAGATGCTTGCAAGTCAATGGCTTTGATAGGTGCATGACCAATGATGGAGTATCATTCTTCCAATGAGGTTGGTGGAGCATTTTTGCATAGCTTTTTGGTACATAGATTCATCTAGTTTGATAGTAACTAGAGACCCATTTCGGTGAGGAACAGGTAGTTGAGATGGGACTGGCCTAGTTAGGTGAGTTTTGGGGAGAAGTGCTGCAGCATAGGATTTGGTGCTGTTGGCAGGTGTAGATTGGGCTGGAATAGATGTGTTAGGAGTATTTTCAGCTGTAGCCGATGACAGCACCTGCTCTGATGCCTGAACAACTGACTGCACTGTGGGACAACTGGATAAAACAGTGTGCTGTTAATGGAATGCAGTTAAACCTGTGGGTAAAGGAGGTGGTGGGTATGGGCTGTCTAAAGTAGATTGAGGGTGGTTTTGGGGTACCTGGAAGGTGGTATTGCTACAAGCTTCCTTGGACTGTTGCTGCAAAACCTGGACAAGTGCTCTATCAATATTTTCAGAAGAAAGCTGAAGTGTAGAGGACTGTGGGTTTGTGGAATTAACACGGCCATCAAGGTTAGCTTGTAAATCACCCACAGAAGCAAGAGAACCATCAGAATGCAGAGGGACAAGTCCTGAGGGGTTATTTTGCAGACTATTTTGGCCTAAACTGTCTCCCATTGGAGGGTACAAAAAAATGACATTTGAATTAAGGGGAGAGGCTTGGAGCAATAATGTACCTTCTGGAGCAGGTAGGCTGGATGCAGATGGATATTTTTCCATAAATGGTGCATTAACTGCAGATTGCACTACAGTGCAATCGGTAACCAGCTGAGGTGAGTACTGGGGGGTTGCATTGGCTGTGAGACGCTGTGGAGACAGTTTGGACAGCAAGTGGAAAAGGAGCTGCTGCTGCTTCTGTGTTTGCTCAGCCATAATTTTTTTGTTGGTTGTGAGTTTGGACAGCTAGAAGGTGAGAGATCTCCTCTAATGGAGATTGGCTGGGTTGGGGTGTGATGTCATTAGTACGTACTGAATGTTGGATCTGGGTGGGTTGAAGATGTCGGTTCAGGAGAAGGGTTGGCTGCAGACAATGGCAGCTTGCTGGTTGAATGTGGAGGGTTGTTCGCCGGCGGTGGTGGTTGATTAGCCGGAAAACTCATAAGATTAAAATATTAATGATGGCATGTTGCCGGTCCGACGATGAGTGTAAAACTATTAAAGTTTACGCCAATTGATTTCCTAATAACAATAAAAAAATGTAAACAACCCAAATATTAGACTCAATTGAGAATATTATATATATATTTTATCAATATCGAGTTTATAACTGCTATTTTGTAAATTAATTTGAACCCTACACATCCGCCCCGAAAATAAATTATTTGTCCATAATTGCCATGGAAACATAAATTCATATTCATATCAGCATGTCCACTCACCACTTGTATAATTCATTAAAACATAACGGCAAGTAGTTGAGATAGACTCAATCATATTTAGTTAATATTTTTCAAACCTGCACAATAATTCATTAAAATTATTGTATTTCTTCTAAAGAAACACAATAAAAAAATTCGCGCTCAAAGTTAGACTTCGATTATATTTTATTGGAATTTTTAAATGTTTAATTTAAAATTTATTTTTAGTTATAGTTTTTTCAAATTATTTTTCAATTTAATTTGTATATTGTATACTAATTTTAAAATTTTACAAAAAATATATTTTTTATTTTTATTCATTTCTTAAAAAATTTCTAAAAAAAATTAAAAATTATTTAAATGAATTTTTTTAAATTGGTGAACCAAACACGTTTGAAAAAAAAATCCAAAATATTTTTAAAAGCCCAGTTAAACGCTGTATGTCCCTGTTCCGGCGGATTGTTTGATAAAGCTCAATTCAGATGCAGCTTTCGCTGCGAATTTGAACTCTGATGGCACTTGGGGTGGTGGTTCGCAAGAGTGGGGGTAGGCTGAAGCTTGTAGTCATGAAGAGGGTGTTGTGTTGCCCTTGTTGAAATTATATATAAATCCAATGGCAAAAAATGAGATCCTCTCAAAACAATATATAAACATAAGGGACTACTCCACGTTTCCGCCCATTGTCAACTAGTTTTGAGTTGGATGCATTGAACTCAAATAATCTTGATATTGAGGTGGGTGAGGCTCTTGCTCTCTAGGTGCAGTTGAAACGTACAGTGCTGCTGATTATTTAACGAGGTAAAGAGGGACCGGATTTGTGTGCAGTTCAGAGAAGACCGGTGCCGATGCTGCCAGAGGCAGAGGGACTGTGTGACAAGTGGGGGCTTAAGCCCCCACCAGATTGTTTTTTTTATATAAGTATAAAAATATAGGGACTGTTATGTAAATATTTAAAGTTTGAAGTTGAGTTTGTAAAGTCTCCAAATCTTGAGAATAAGAATGCAATTATGTTTACTTAAAAAGCAAAATATCTAGCACCTCCTCTTGGCTGTTGGCACTCTGCCAGAACAGCAAAGGAATAAAAAAAAAAAAAGGGGAAGAAACACACAGAGGCGGGAGGCACTGGGCACGAAATTCATTTCTTCATCCTTCAACATATGCTATTTCGTCAAAAAAAAAAGCAGCTCACTATTTTCATCTCCATCTGCTATTTTTAGCTTTTGTGTGTAAGTTTCTATTTTTTATCTTTTTTTGCAATACTTAATTTTATGATTTATTTGAGGCATTGAGCCATTGAGGTATTGATTACATTATATATTGATTATATTATTGAGCCATTGAGGCATTGCTTCAGCCATTGAGGCATTGAACATATGTTACAATAAAATATTGATTTTGAAATTGTGATTTAGCCATTGAGGCATTAAGGTAGGTTAAGGCTTAAGATTATTTTTGTCTATTTGATTTTGTGAATGTGGTACCTTAATTGTTTTTGCCCTAATTGATTTATTGTAAAATGTTTGAGTCTTTTGAGTAAGTATATATATTGTCGTGTTATTATTTCTTGTAGTTTTTATTTTTTCGCTTGGTGGTAATCAAGCCCCCACCATATTGAAATCCTGGCTCCGCCACTGGATGCTGCTGATTATTTAACGAGGTAAAGTTTATTATTGGTTCACATTCACTGGTGTCATGTTCTCGTATCGCCAGGTTGGCTATTGCTCGTGAGGTTGCTCGAGTGGCTTTATCTAGTTCAAATATAGTTTTAGAATTCAATTTCCTGAGACGGTTGCGTTCGTTGTGCGCTATTGATGTTCCTCAGTAGAGTTGTTTGATTTCTGCTTTTTTTTGGGTTTGGTGTGTTCTTCCTTTGTTTTGTTAGCCTTGTAAAAAAAAGGAACAAACAAGCAAAACACAATCTAGCTAGCTAACACAATTTTGCATTAACCTGTTCGATAAATTGGAAAGGAGAACCCTTATTGAAAACATAACCTCAACTAATTAGGATCAAGAAACTCGACCCCTACTGAAAATACAAATTCAGCTCAAATTACACAACACAAAAGCTCTCAGGATTATACGTACATCTGAAAAAAACGTAAGGAAGAAATTATCTTCAAACTTATTGGTACTACATAACGCATAATTCCCGATTAATTGAGAACCTTAATTGGTAACGCTCATCCTCGAAGAAACCTCTGGAACCACTGAGCTGAGAGTTTCGGGTACCTTTTCAATCCATCGTCAAAATCGACGTAGGTCACTCCAAAGCGAACTGTGTAACCTGCAGCCCATTCAAAGTTGTCCATGACAGACCACGCGTAGTATGCCATTACATTTACACCGTTCCTATAAAAATGCATCGTGCGATTAGTTATTGAAGACCAAGAATATAAGTTATCAATGAATTATTATTTTAACTTTTATAGTAGGATTAGAAGCATCGTACGTTTAAGAACTTACTCAATTGCTTTTCGGATAAAAGAAAGATGGAGATAGTAATATCTTATTCTAAAGTTGTCGACGAGGGCTTGTTGGATTGTTAATGTCGCGTCATTTAGCTCATCAATACCTACAAAACAAGAAATATAAGTGTCTTACATTGATGTAAAAAAAATTCACATAAGCGTACAAAGACACGGGGATCAATTAAGAAAGATTGAACATATTAATAAATTGATTACCATTCTCTGTAATATGAATACGAGGATTGTTGTACTTCCTCTTGATATAGTTTAAGAGATTCCAAATTCCCTGTGGATACACATGAAGCCAATCCGAACCTGCCTGTATGATCATAAAACGATACATATTGAATTCGTCAATCACGATATTCCCTATATTTTTTTGTTCATATCCCAAATTTTATGTTAAAATGTTGCACATACCGGCTCGCCAATTGGGATACCAAACCTGTGAGCTGGAACAAGATGACAATACTATTAGAAAAACGTTACATCTTACATATTGGCGCGATTATGACATGCATGCTAGATAGTAGTGAACTTACTAGTAAGATTAACTCGAGAGTCCGATGAATAAGCGAAGTTCACGTTACTGGACGCGGGTATATGGGCTGCATAGAAAGCTGTATAGTAGTTCAAGCCGAGAAAATCATATGATCCTTTTAGCATTTTGGATTCTTCTCTTGTGAATTTTGGAAGACGTTTTCTGATAAGACTTCTCATGACCAGAGGATAATCACCGGTTGTCAATGGTTCCAAAAACCTAGCAAACAAATTTGATAAGCAAATTTGTAAGATTGAGAAGGAAAATATACATACATATATTATGCCTAACATTGGATAAAAAGCGTCCTGGCCATGTTTTCGTCGGGGGTTGACGTGTAGACATATACAATAATTTTAAAATTTTCTTAATTTAAGATTAAAGTAAATTGTTAAAAAATATAATGTGTGGCACGAGTGGCAATTTGCACTCCAAATAGTTGAACTGTTCTACATTTGCAGAAGTCCGATTCCGGATTGAAGCACTTTTGGCCAGGTACAGCGAGTTTCTCGAGAGGGGATTTATCCTACCCTAAGGCGGGTGTGGAGACACCATAAATCCTCACCCAAAATTAAATTATGATTTACTTGCGAGTTAAAATTATTGAAAACTGATGAGATTATATTGATATCAATTAATTAAAGAATTTGTAAGATGTCATCAAAATTATCAAATAAAAATAAAAAATCATATATTCACCATCCAAGCATGAAATCCAGTGCACGGTTTGCTGCACGACGGTCAAGTGACCTATTGGAGAAAGGCACCATCCAAGTTGACACAAGTGTAATTCCAATCATACCCTTGTGCATTTTCTGTAAACAAAAACAAAAACAATTTCTTCAATTGGGACATATTTTGTATGGAAGAAATTGTACTTACTACTCCTTTTTGTGTTTTAAAATTAAGAGTTACAATTTTATTTTTAGAATATTCCAAATTAAAATGTTATCTCCACCTTTTGCTGTGATAGCTGTGATGAAATTATCGCTGTGTATGTATAAATGTTAAAATTATTACTTATTTAGTAAGCTATTTATATGTGAAATATAATAATTCGATCTTAGGATTTTAAAGTGTGACCTGATATTTCTCTCTGTATAATTTTACTACGACTGCATGAGAAACCAATTGGTAATGTGAAGCCAAGTATGGTTCGGTCCCTGAATTCCCTCCGGTGCAAGCTGGGTTTATCGAAGAAGAGCATCGACCCGGTGCAAATGTACCGCTATCATACCCACTTGAACTAAAGCTCCAGGGTTCATTAAACGTGACCCAATTTCTAACACGGTCACCAAATCTCTTGAAGCAGAGCTCTGCATAGTCGCGATAATCATTCCTGCATGCGAAATTAATTATAGATCACCAGTTGTCTCACTTAATTGCAAAATAATCTAAATCTGGAGTACTACTAAAATATGAGTTAAAAAAACAATAAACAGTGATATATCATTATGGCGATTATTGCATGTGAAAGTATTTATAATGACGCAGTGGAAAAGAGTCAATCACTTACACAATCTTTGGACTTAAGAAACCACCATACTCGTCTTCTAAGGCTTGTGGAAGATCCCAGTGAAAGAGAGTTACGGATGGCTCAAGACCTAATACGCACATAAATAAACAATAAGATGTAAATCAAAATACTTAACACATAAAACTTTTGTTGTGAGAGAGAGTGAGGTTGATCCAAACCATTAGCTATGAGCTCATTTATAAGTTTGTTATAGTAATGTATTCCTTCCTCATTCACACCTCCACTTAGCTTCCCACCTTCATTTCACAAAATTTCAAAATAATTAACAAGAAAACTTTGTATTTAGAAACAAATAAAATAGAATAATGGTTGAATGATCATAAAATTCGAAATCGGTTCTTGTAAACTTGCGAAAACCACTTTAGAGTAGAGTTACCAAATCTGAATTATTAGTTTTAAATCTCAACCATTTAGTGCTCGTTCCTTGTATTCAAAATAGTAATTTCACATGGAAAGTTTGAATCTCGTCAACTTATGATTCAACCCCTATAAGGAACTCATGTGAATTTACCAATTTAAGATTACAGAAACAAACAAAAACTCGAAATAGATGAGCATTAAAATGTTTAAAACTACAATAAACAAAACGATATTAATCATACGTGGTAACACTCTTGACCAAGCTATTGAAAACCGATAAGAAGTGAGACCCATATTCTTGATGATAGCAACATCTTCCTGTGGAATAAAAAAATGAATTAATAAATATAAATAGATAGATATAGAAATTACGTAAATATTAATACAAATACAAATGATCGTATTGAAATAAAAAAAAATTATGTTGCAAACTTGCAATGCTATACCTTGTATCGACGATAAGAATCAGTAGCCAAATCTCCGTTAGCACGACCAAGAATCTTTTCTGCATTTTGAGCATCAATTTCTTAGAAATTTGAATTTTCCAAAATTTCGTGGCCTCTTTTTTTTTTTTGTTGGATCACCTCCAATAACGAAAATCAAAATTTTACAATAAATTTCATTAGAAACTCAGTATTATTATTTTTTTCTCTATAATTTTCGAAATATTACTGACCCATCACTTGTCTTCGCACCTTTTTGCCTTTCTTTTTCATTTTTTATAAATTTGCTATTGAGTTTCTTAAATGTCCGCTAATTTTTAGCTTGCATGTCTATTTTCCACAAAATTTGTACTTTAAACAATATTTTTTTATTTAAATCAGTCATATTAATAACATAATACCGTATTATATACTATGATAATATATAGGGCCAATATCTAGCGTGGACCGTAAATATATGGATTGCCCATTTAGAGACTAGTGTTTGTCACTGAAAATATCTCAATCTCAATATTTTCGTAATGAAAATTTGTAACTAAACGATTGATTTGTATGCGTACGCACTGTCTATACCAAATTTGGACCCCTAATAGATTTATTAGTGCCATAAACTGAACCATAAGAACAAGTTATTGTTAATTCGTTCTGAAATAGATTAAGGGCTTGGTTACAATTGCTAGATTTTTTTATTTTGTTTTTCCTACTTTTTTTTCATTCTTAATTTTATTTTATTTTTTTATTATTTTTTAACTTTGACTTCAACCGCATGTTGTCATTAATACAATACCATACAGCAAAATGCCAAAGCTAGAAACCATGAAAGTAGAAAAGGCCATTGAGTGAAACAATATAGGATAACAGACAAAAGTACTAAATATATATTTATGGTTGTTAGAAATGGATAATCCAAACAATTTTCCATGCACATTAAAGTTATTGATTTTTTATTTTTTTAAAAAAAAACCATCTTAAATAGATTTAATACATACCGAAATATTATGTATTGAAATTAAAATAATATATTAAATAACTAATGAATAAAAAATAATGTTACCGCATCCTCTTGTGTAACACAACACATAATTAAATAATCTGTCACTAGGATTATTTCGGTTGTATTCTAAAACAGTTTTCACCACACATAATATATTTATATCGAATCTTAATTAATATTAAATTTAAATATTAGATAAAATGATTTTAAATTATCTTGTTCACTTATACAACCTAATTTTAATCTAATGCTAGGTTAAAATTTTAAAAATTTAGACATAGAAAAAGAGGGATAGGGTGGTGGATTTAAGATACCCGGGTATCTATGGGTGAAATTATCCCATATGCTAGGGCCTTTGCCTCCTCTATTCCATGAACCTTCAATCTGGAAACAAATAAATAAATAAATACAAATTTAGTCAGACATATATATATATATATATTTCTATTTTCCTTATAAACTATGCATGTTGCAACTGTTCATGCAATAGACAATGTAAATGGTAAGTTTATCCCTTTTATAAGCAAGAGGATATGGATATAGATATATATATATATAAATATAAAGTGCAATTAAAAGAAATATTCAAAATGGCATAAAAAATTTTGTCTGACAATATTTTTTGTAAAAAAAATTAGGGAACCATTTTTGTTGTTTTTGAAATAAGGGCCTTTTTATTATTTTTCTAAAATAAGGGTTGGTTCATCAATTATATTTTCAAATGACGGATTTGATTGAAATTGTGCTTTGTGCAAACCTAACTTTGCATGTACGACAATGTGTTTTGTGAAAACTTGACTTTGCAATCCAAAAAATTTAATGTGAATTTGTATTTTATAATGCTTTTAAATTTTTTAACAAGTATATTCTTATGCGTCACTCATGTAACTCTAAAGTAACGTCAAATAAATCTCAATATATAGCAATGCTTTAGAAGAAAGGGCCAATGCAAACTTATCTTTGCATAACCCAAAAAATAAGTATGTGTGTTTTATTAATAAATATGTTTTAAATTTGTAACTTGTTGAAATAATTCTGAAGCACTGTCAACTAAATACTTATATATAGTAATATTCAAAAAAAAATGCAATGTGAACTTAATTTTTCACAACACCGTAAAAAATTACAATTCGAAAATCTACTGTAAATTTGACGTTGCACTTCTTTTCAAGTTTGGTCAAATGAGGTCCTTAATTTACAAAAATATTATTCCCTAATTCTTTTGCATAATTTTTTTTTCAGACAAGCCCTATTTTCTAATGTCTCATAAAAAAATTCCCAGGAGCCAATATATTCAGAGCAAAAACACCTATTATATTGGGGGCATGTCAAAATCCCAATCCAAAGAAGGTCTTGATGACCTAATTTCATAATCGAGTAATATTATCTTGTCGTTAAATATCTTAAGATTTTGAGTCTTCCTCTAGTGAGGACTTCTCTAGATATATATATATATATATATTAACCAATTGCAAAGTCATGTCACTGTGACCCTCTTTGGGTGATCGTGAACAAATTTGTACTCTAAAATTAGTACTCGTTTGGTTGGAGTTTTTCTTAGTTCTTGAAACCCTAAATTAGTAAATTCTCACTAACAGTTTCTTCTAATTCATGTCAAGAGTTTGATTCATAAGTTGATGAGGCTCATGTGAAATTACTATTTTGAGTTTTCGAACCAAACCAGCACTAAAGGTATAGGTCACAGCGGAGGGTTACATCCTTTCTGTAGGCCACTATAACCATTTTTGAGAAAGATTTTCATTCTAAGTCTTGGCTCTAGTGTTTTCATATAGACGCGACCTTTAGCGACAGTTTTCTGTCGATGAAACAAAAAACCGTCGCTAAAGGTTCCGGTTCGTACAAACCGATCCAAATATACTATATCTTTACATACATATATATAATATATATATATATATATATAAAGTAATTAACCTGATAAGCAGAAGATGCTGCCCCAAAAACAAAATCTTTGTGAAAGCTAGTCCTGTTGATTGAATTTAATCGATATGCTGTTGGTAAAGGCAGACTTTTACGGTCAACCTGAGTCAACCCATATGATTGTGGAAATGCCACTGCATTAATACACAAAGGATAAGCAAGAATCAAAAGCCCTAAGCCCAAGAAAACATGGCTATGAACCCCCATATTTCTAAAGAAAAAAGAAAGCTAAATCTCTTTTTTTTTGTGATGCAAATATTGTTAACACTATGGTGTGTATTTATAGATCAATTAAGCGTTAGGGAATATATTCCTCCTTTTTTGTTTTTCTTCTTCAGTCAATGTACGTCCAAAATTTAATGCAGTTGCAATATTACATGTATTAATTAAGTTATATATATATATATATATATATATATTTACTGATTTAGAGTAAACAATAATTTAGAAATATAATAAGGTATATGTAAGAGTACAGCTTTATGCCAATGCAGACCTGATTAAGTGTGTATATTTTGTAATTTGGGATAATTAATTAATTAGGCCAATTTCTGTATTTTTGTACTATTTGTTGTTCTTGTTTAGGGGTTTTATTTCCTTTGTCTTAGTGAGTAAAAGATGAATGTTTTGTATGTTTATTTTTTGAGAATTACGTCATCTGGAAAGCTTAAAGGATGCAGTCCAAATTAATGCGAAAAACTTAAGGATGTGGAACGATTAATAAGTGCGATTTTGATGCGAAAAACTTTTTAGAATTTTTTTCCAAAGAGAGCTTTCATTCCTAATAATTGAGTTTCCAACTCTTCACACCTTATTCTGTATTAGAATTAATATGAGAAGATTGTAAAATACATGGAAGATTTATTTTCCTTCCATTTAAAACACCAAAACTCTTTAAATGTTTTTCTTTTCATTTATACAAGGCAATTAAATTGAAAGCAATAAATTGGAAATGTATTAATATCTTATCTTTTATAATACTCTTATGGACTTTTTAATAAATTAGGGGCTTTTGTTTTTGAGATCTAAATTAGGAGCTTTTTAATAGATTGAGAATCCTCAAAGACTTTCACATCTAAAGAAAAAAAAAATAGAGAAAAGAAAAGCTATATCTCAATTATCTATGATAAAACCATAAAAAATGTGGTCTCAACGGAGAAACATAATGTTACATTGCCTTTTTCATATGATATATATGTGTTTGAATTATTGTGTTAAAAAAGATAAAAAGTCTATTCCTTACATGCATATAACATGTGTTGTGAATAAATTTGTACAAAAAAGAAGAAGAAGATAATGCATTTATCTAATTTTGGAACATATTACTCCAAAGTTTCACAGCAAATGAAATGAAAGCCGCCTTAATTTTTTGAACGATCCTGGAACCTTGGCGGTACAGGTTTTGTGTAGATGATTTAAATCGAATCATATCACAGATATGAATTGAATTATTTCTGATCCTACTAATATAGTAAATGTTGATTTACTTAATTTAAAGAAAGTAATAATAACATGAAAGGATAAGGTTATTTTTTTGGAAAACATGAAATGGTAAGTTTAAGATTAAATTCGAATGAAAAAGATGCATTAATTAGTTAAATGGATAAACACTTTATCCTTTTTAGAGACTATAAACTTTCATATAAAATTTCGTTGGGTCCAATTTACTGAATAAAGGATACAAAACAGAATTATTATTATTATTATTATTATTATTATTATTATTATTATTATTATTATTATTATTATTATTATTATTATTATTATTATTATTATTATTATTATTATTATTATTATCTTTGATAGTTTTTATGGAGCATTTACACTCATTACTGTAGACCCCTAACTCATTTGACCGATGCATAATGCATTAAAGTAACAAAATAAATAATTATTATGAGCTATTATTTTAATAATAATACTTTTATATAAATATAAATATTTGATATAAAAAATTGATATACCAAATATGATTATTAAGTATGGGCTAAAAGAATGTAAGTCAATTTGATACGTCAAATTTTTTTTTTGTTGTCAAATATTTAAAAATAATCAATTTTAATATACAATAATCAATAAAAATAGAAGCTGATGGAAACCCAAGAAGATGAATAAAATTTAGATTCTTGTAAATTATAGTCCAAATTAATTAATGCCACGTTCGCATTATCGATAGTCCATAATTCCATATTAATTAATTAATGGCACGTTAATTATCTGAAATATAATTTATATATACTCGATTAATCGTTAGAAAATGAGGAGTAAATCAGGGGAAGTGGTTTTTGATATTGTATCTTTCTCACAATATTTCTCGTAGCATAAGTGTAAAAACTAAACAACGAAGGCAAAACAATGCATAGTCAAAGTTAGGTGAAACACTGAGGAATGTATTACTCCTAGAAGCCAATGTCCGCTAGTAAACAAAGGTTACGCGTCCTATGAAAAATTCTAAGACCTTAAATATAAAAACCACCAAGTTCTCATTATTATATTATGACATGTAATCTTTTCGAAAGTGATGGATATTTGTAATTAACAATCTACATAAAACCAGAAGCTCATATAGTATAATGGTAATTAATGGGAAAAATAATAGAGCCATCTACTTAGACTGTTTGCTATGAGTAAAGCTTCAAAATTGGCAACGCTGCATGTTCATCCTTATCTACATAGAAAATGTACACTAACAGTTTATGTGAATTACACTAATTGAATGTCTCGTAAGAGAATATTTCATTTACAGAATTTAAGAAAGAGAAAGAGACATGGATCGCATTCAAAAACATTCAAAACTCATGGACGTCACTCTATTTTTCTCTTAGTTTATTGTAAGGATACATATGATTTTTAATAGTTCTCGGTGCACATGTGATGCCTGTGTTACTCTGCAGATCAGTGGTTAGCAATTTACCCACATAATTAAGCTAAAATATTGCATTTTTATACATATTTAGATGGTTTAATATACATGAATTTGATTATAATTATCTTAAATTGTTAAGAATTGAGTTTTAATCACGAAATATGATAGTATGTTTGTTTCTAGTGCATTATAACCTTTTTACAGGTTAAAAATGAACAAGAACGAATCCAGAAATAAATTCCCCTAAAATTAGTCATTGCCAGTCAAATTCAGAGCTAAATTAAGTTCAAGAAGTGAACTGAAAGCAAATTCCAAGCTCAAGCATGAAGGGAGTGGATAGAAGAGACTAAGAGAAGCCAATAGAGCAATCCCAAGCAAAGAATAGTCATTTGAATCAAACCGAAAAATTTTCAGATGAAGAAAAGATCCATCACGCGCAATAATTACGTTCCAGCCAATTCTAGTATTTATCCGTGCAGAATTTGAAGAAAACTCCATAAATAAAAGTTGTATATCTCTGAGTTAGCTACGCGTTGGCGAAAACATTGCATTAATCGTAGTTCGGAGCGCAAAGTTATGGCCAAAATACGAACAGTATGGCAGAAGAGCAGATTCTAGCGCGAATGAATTAGGTAAATGAAGCGGCAAGAAATTATTGAATGTGATCCTAACCTAGATGGCAAGCATGGCAAGTTCCCTCTTTGTAGTTTTGAGTTCAAGGCACAACAATTTATGATTATTTTTTTTTATCAATTTTCAAACCGCAAATTGAGCCAAGCCCATAACCCATTGGCACATTTAATTAAATTAAGTTTCTATTATATATATATATATATATATATATATCATCAAAAAAGAATAAAAAAGATAGCCAACATCGTCAAGAGCAGCCGTGCATCTTTCTTCATTCTTCTTCTTTTATTATTTAAATTTTTATTTTAAACATTAAGGTTTTATTTGTACCACTTCTATTATTTTTGTTTAGTATTAATAGGGAGTTAGAGACAAAAGATTTGAGTATATCATTGAAAAATAATTTCAGACTTTATCATTATTTACGCGTTGGAATATTGCTTCAATTCCAGGTTTTAATTTTATTTATTGATTTGTTAATTCTTAGTATAAATTTTGCATGCTTAAAATTTTAATTAGATTTTAATTTATGAATTTATATAGGCTGTTTTATTTATGTAATTTATTGTCCATGAATTTATTATATATATTTGGCTAGTTCGTTAGTTAAGGGTCCGTAATGAACGGGTATGTCGATGCGATAATTTTTCGAACTCGAATTTAATTCTAATTAATTTTCTATAGGTTAATAGGTCATTATAAATATGATTTTTATGAAATTATTATCCTAGTATGCTAATAACATATTTTTATAATAAATTTAATAAAATCTTTTCAACAAAAGAACCAAACTAATTTAAATCGTTATTTTTGCACTAAACCCTAACCGGTCGAGTTAGAGAGCGGTAATAGTCTCTAAATTAATTGGTTTTGTATCTTTATAATTTCAAAGTAGAGTGTGCTATTTTCGGTTGTAGTTTTAATCCTTACTTTTTTATACTGAAATCGCCGATTTTGTGTTTTTACCGCCGTTTTAGTTCAAATTTGATTTCAACCATGTTTTAATCTATTTGAATTTAATTGTGGTTTTTACTTAATATTTCTAAACTCACTTTTAATAAATGGTTTTGTAGTGTCAAGCACTACTTCAATTTAATAAACAAGTGTTTTCGGTAAAATTAAGTAATGCGAATTGATTCCATAATTAGTATTGGTATATATAGTTCATGTCATGTATGAATTATTGTGAAAAATACAAGTTTATGAGATCAATTAGTTTGTGGATAGTAGATTGATTTTTAAAGAAAAATTAATTAGAAAAGAATTCTCGGTCCACTAAATTGTCCGTTGTGTTGCCTGAAACTTATGGATACCCCTAGCACTTTTTATTCTTAATTTTAGTTAAAGTTTTTCACGCGTTTAATTAATTTAGTACGATGTTTTTAGTGTTTATTTTATTTAGCTTTATTTCATCTTCTTGTTAAGCTGGTTTAGTTTCATTTAGCAGAGTAATGTTTCGCTACCTTTAGGTTTAGTTTTAGTAGCATGTTTTATTTAGTTATATTCCCTTTAGTTAGTTTAGTTATTGATTCCTATTCCATTCTCTCCGTATTTCATCTTTTCTATATTTTTCACATCTTCCTCTTTAAATAAACCCTCATAACTCAAAGGACTACTCTCCTCCCCCTGGATCAACCTCGGACTTACCGAGTATTTATTACTTGACCGACCATCTGCACTTGGGTGTAATAACTCGCGTTGTTTTCGCCGAGTCAAGTTTTTTTGACGTCGTTGCCGAGGAGGACGGTTTGTTAGTTTTTAATTTAGGAAATTTCTTTTTCTCTCTTTTCCATGGAATCTACACTAGTTTCCTGCCTAGTGTATTAAACCTTGGATTCGTAATCCATTATTTTCATTCCATCTATTAAGTTTCGCCTCTAGTTACTTTCACACTGAAGTAACTAGTTCTTCTCAATCTATAAGCATGACTAGTTTGATTCGAGAATGAATGAGAAGAAGTGAACCTACTTTTAACTCAGTCATGAATAATCAAAATTGAAGTCTTCATGAACTACTACAGCCCATACGGAATGCAAATCCATCATGTATTGTCTTTTCACCTAATGCTGGAGCTTTTTACTTCAAGAATGGAATGATTCAACTCTTACCCGTATTCTATGGTTTAAAGAAAGAACAACCTTACCTCCACATTTGAGAATTTGAAGAAGTTTGTGCTACTTTCAATAATCAAGCATGTACTGAAAAGTTAATTAAACTTAAGCTTTGTCCCTTCTCCCTGAAGGATAAAGCTAAAGCGTGACTTTTCTCGCTTCGCCTAAGGTCTATTACAATATGGCTTGACATGCAACAACAATTCCTCAAAAATTTCTTCCCCTCTCACCTCATAAATCATTTCAAGAAGCAGCTAATGTCTTTCTCTCAGAAGGAATGAGAAACATTTTACCAATACTGGGAGAGATTCAAAGAACTTCAGAACTCTTACCCGCATCATAATTTTGAAAAATGTGGCTTGATAAGTTTCTTCATGGAGGCTTATCTTCTGAAATGCGTCAATTCATTGAGATGATGTGTATTTGAGGATTTCTCAACAAGAATCCTGATGAAGCTGAGACCTACTTAGACTGGTTAGTTGAGACCTACTTAGACTGGTTAGCTGAGAATTCCCAGCAATGGGAGACGCCTCAATTAGTTGATCAATCTTTTGAAGATACAACCAGCCAAGTCCAAGAAGTGTGCCACATCGGAAAGTAAGAAGACCTTAGTGCGCAAACTTCTCAATTAGCAAGAAAGGTTGAAGCTCTTAAAAGGATAAATGTTGAAACTCCAAGACAAAATCATGTGGAAGGATCTTGTAGAATTTGTGAAGTTCAAGAGCATCCTACCGAAGAGTGTCTTACGATCCCCGCTTTCAAAGAAGTACTCCATGCAGAAGTAAATTTCATTAGCAGTTTTTCCATACCACTCAATGCTTCCAATGAGCTAATGATGAATGCCATTTTCCACCATTATCTTGTCCTCAATTCCATCCTTCACCTCAATTTTCTTCTGTATCTCAATCGTAATTTCATCATTCACCTATTCCTCCTTCTCAGCCATACTTTTAGCATCAACAATTCAATCATTCATCATTGCCAGCTTATTCTGATCCTAGACTTAGTGTGCCCCAACAATCAAAAGGTCAAAAGGAGGTGATGCATGACATATTTTCACAAATGTTGAAACTAATGAGTCAACTAAAGAGCTCTATTGATAGACTCGCTGCCCACAACGATGTTCGAGAAGAAAGAATGTTCTCTTTGCAGTCTAAAGCCAAACCCATTGAGCAACTTTTCATATATTGTAATCTTACTCTATCTTTTAGTGATGTCGAAGAAGTTAGATCCATCACCACTCTTCGTAATGGAAAACTCATTCAAAAGGACACTCTAATCACTTCTCCAGAACCTAAGGAAAGTCCATTCATTCCAAATTCTAGTGATGATCTTCCTGAAGATGTTGAGTTCGAGACTATGCCAAAATCTCTAAATCCTACCCCTAGTTCTCAAAGGCTGGAGAAACCTCAAAAGGAAGACAAGAACTACGAGATTATGGAAACATTCAAGCAAGTCAAGATAAATATCCCTTTGTTTGATGCTATCAAGCAAGTTGTGAGAATTCGCAAATGCGACCCCCGGGTCTCGTCCCTGTTTGGATGGGCGTCTGGGACGTCGGAAACTGGCTCCGTCGTCCCATTTGCTAAGAGTTGTTTTTCTTTGTTGATTCATATCAAGTATCCCTATGTTTCTATTTCTAGATACAAGAGGGTTCATTCAGAGTCGCCAGTGCGTTTTACGAGAAAATGGACAAAAGGGGTTGTGTAAAAGGAAAGGCTATAGACAAGCCTTTCTTTACACGTTTGGTCTGCGAAACCGGGATTCTATAGGGTTCGAAAACTATATTACGGTTTGGGAAGGTGTTAAGCACCCATTTCGCCCTTTCGGTCTCTAGTGGTCTTTTATATGTTTATTCTATGTTTAAAAACTTGGATGCTTTTACCGACAGTCTACTACTTTCTAAGGAAAAACCCTAAATTGGGAAAACGAGAAAAGGGATAAAAACCTTTGTGTTCCGAGATCCGATGTTTTTATTATTGGAAGATGTAAATGACAAATGACAAAAACCTTTTTATTTTGAAAGAGTATTCCGTATTATTTCCTCAGATAATGACGGTTCTCTCTAGTTGTGATTTGGAAAAGTTCGGATCTTTATGTCGGGACTAATTCAATATGGAATTTGAACTCTTTGAGGAGAGTTTTTATCAGACATGTCGCAGTCTATGAAAAAGACAGGATATGTTGATTTTAATTCCTAGATAAGTCTTATCAGTTCGGGGTTTTGGAAACAGGATTTATCCGGACGATAATGTACTTAAAAAATGGTTTTATCAGGGTCTTTTATTTTGAAAACGGTAGACTATTTGTAACTTGACAATAAGTTTATTCAAATAAAACGTGGACAGAACAACAGAAATAAAAACAAATACACAGATATCTAATTTTAAATACTAGAAGGGACTTTCTTTACCTTCCCGACGAGAATAATAATAAGAAAGAAAATATAATACAGCAGAGGGGTCTCCGGTGATAATAATCTTCTCTTTCTTCAGATATTTCTGAGAAATCAATTCCAGAGACGGGACACGTCGAGTGTCGAGAATAGATTCGATAATTCTTCAAAAATAAGATGATAATAGAAAATGCTTGATAATAAAATCAGACTAAGGCTCCCAATTTCTCAGATCCAAACTGCCGTCCTTAAACCCTTGGGGGTGTTGGCCTATTTATAGTGCTCGGGAGAGAATGTCGCGCGACATATCTCCCAAAAGGGGAAGTGTCGCCCGACATCTCCATTCACTGTACCTGTTTGTCGCGCGACATATCTCTTTGTCGCGTGACAAACGGCTGAAGTGATGTGTTCTGACACTGTGATGTGTCAGAAAGTGGTTGGTCGGGTGCAAAGGGGTTTGTCGCGCGACATAGGGGTGATTGTCGCGCGACATATCAGGGATTGTCGTGCGACAATCTCTCTAAAAAACATGTTTGTTGGCCGACAAACCCTTCTAGGGTAGTTTCGGGTGCTAAGTCGGTCCCGAACCCAAAACAGTAGTTCTCGAAGGTCGTTAGGATTCTTGCGGGGGTCACGGATCGGGGTGTGTACAGACCCTCTCGACTCAAGCTCCTTGCTTGTAAGGACTTGAGGCGACTGGAAGAGACCATGATCCATGGCTCCCGCATGAACTCTAAGGAAATGTATGCATGCAGAAGTGCTCGTAAATGCCTCCGGAGAGGGCTTGGTGATTGGATTGCCTCCGCAGAGGGCTTGTGTTACCTCATTGCCTCTCTCGAGGACTTTCATTTGCTCCACTTGCCTTAGATGGGAGGGCTACCATTGCGCCTCAGGTGGGAGGACTACCATTGTGCCTCTCTGGGAGGGCTTAACCTCAGGTGGGAGGACTACCATTGTGCATCTCTGGGAGGGCTTAACCTCAGGTGGGAGGGCTACCATTGTGCCTCTCTGGGAGGGCTTAACCTCAGGTGGGAGGGCTACCATTGTGCCTCTCTGGGAGGGCTTAACCTCAGGTGGCCTCAGGTGGGAGGACTACCATTGTGCCTCTCTGGGAGGGCTTAACCTCAGGTGGGAGGACTACCATTGTACCTCTCTGGGAGGGCTTAACCTCAGGTGGGAGGACTACCATTGTGCCTCTCTGGGAGGGCTTTTAATCTATAAGGAGAAAGAAAATTGCCTCTGGGAGGGCTTTCGTGAGTAACTTTGCCTCTGAAGAGGGCTTGTGTTGTTTTCTTGGTGAATTCTTTTAGACTGCTAGAGTGAGAGAGAGAAATCCTCGTGAGGGTGAAAAGAGCTCCTCAAGGTCTAATCTTATCCGGATGTTCGTTTTCCTGTATCTTTCTTGAACTTTATTCTCATGTTTTCCTCGCGTGAGGATACTTTTCTCAGAAGGCAGTTTTCGATTTTTCCTTTACTCTTCCGTAGAGTGACGATTCGAGGTTTTTCCAAACCATCTCTTCTTTATCGTGCTGAAAAGAAAATTTGTTTGAAAGTTCAATCTCTGATCTCTGTTCTCTTCTTAGTTTTCTCTTTGGTGGGCCCACATCGTATTCTGTTTTTCGATGTCCTTATTTCTCCTTCTTTTGGGAAAGACTTTTCCTGGCCTTCTCTGTTTTTGACTAGGAGTCTTTTTATCCCTTTGTTGTGATCAGGAGCCTTACTCACCCAAAATGTAGCCCTGAGCCGGTTTTGGCCTAGCTGTCACTTTTGGTGTGGCTCTCCCTGTCACTCTACATTTATGTTTCTCTCACTCGCTCCGGGCGCCCATACGGGTTCTTTCTCTTTTCTACTCTTTCAATTTTTTTTTATTCCCGTCTTATCTTGGCATTTTGCCTTTTCTTATGGCCTCGGTCCTTTTTGGGAGATCAGAGATTACTTTAATCGTGGCATTCTGTTCTCGCTCTTTTCGGAGAGATGATTTGGAAGTTTTTTTTTTTTTTTTTTATCCTGGGTGTGCGGTTTTTAGCAATTTTTTCGAAAACTGCTTCTTTGAAGTACCCCTGCAGGAGAAAAACATGAGACAAAGGTCAAAAAATCAGGGGAGGGTGGAGATTGTCGCACGACACTTCGGTGAGGGGGTCTTTGTCGCGCGACAATGTGTCCATTTGTCGCGTGACAATCCTCTTCACTATATATTCCCTTGCTAAGCTCATTCCACCTCATTCTCTCCTTTCTCTTTCTCTCTCTAGCTCTCCTTCTCTCTTCTTTCTAGCGCGGAAGCCCTGCCGCTTTTTCGACTTTCTGACTTTTTTCATATATTCTACCTACACCGATGGACCCTGCACATCCGGACAGATTGGAGGGTGACCAGGAGGAGGTCACCTTCACTAACGCTCAGGGCGTTCTCCGCTGCAGCCCTCACCATGACGACTGGGCGGATCTCGATTGGTATGGTGAGGATGGGATAGACCGCGGTCGGGCGGTGGTCTATCGAGATGCTATCCGGGCTGCTCCGGTCCCGGACATTCCGTGGCTCTTGATGGAGCCTGTTTCTCACGAGATTCGTCGTTGATCTCTGGTATGTCTTCTTTTCGTGTTTTTATCTGTTCTGTTTCTTGTCGTTTCCTGTATTTATTTTAAACAATGTTAGTATGCATGTCTGCCTAGGAATAACGTCCGATTTTAGCGAACACATACTTTTACCTGTGATACCTCTTAGGTTTTTAGAAAACTACATATTGTACCCTCATAATCATATGTCTCATAATTACACCAAAGTACCCTCAGGTTTGGAAAATTACATAATTTACCCCTATAGCCCTATATCTCTCATAATTACACCAAAGTACCCTCAGGTTTGGAAAATTACATAATTTACCCCTATAGCCCTATATCTCTCATAATTACACCAAAGTACCCTCAGGTTTGGAAAATTACATAATTTACCCCTATAGCCCTATATCTCTCATAATTACACCAAAGTACCCTCAGGTTTGGAAAATTACATAATTTACCCCTATAGCCTTATATCTCTCATAATTACACCAAAGTACCCTCAGATTTGGAAAAATTACATAATTTACCCCTATAGCCCTATATCTCTCATAATTACACCAAAGTACCCTCAGGTTTGGAAAATTACATAATTTACCCCTATAGCACTATATCTCTCATAATTACACCAAAGTACCCTCAGGTTTTGGAAAATTACATAATTTACCCCTATAGCCCTATATCTCTCATAATTACACCAACGTACCCTCAGGTTTTGGAAAATTACATAATTTACTCCTATAACCCTATATCTCTCATAATTACACCAAAGTACCCTCAGATTTTGGAAAATTACATAATTTACTCCTAAAGCCCTATATCTCTCATAATTACACCAAAGTACCCTCAGGTTTGGAAAATTACATAATTTAATCCTATAACCCTATATCTCTCATAATTACACCAAAGTACCCTCAGGTTTTGGAAAATTACATAATTTACTCCTATAGCCCTATATCTCTCATAATTACACCAAAGTACCCTCAGGTTTGGAAAATTACATAATTTACTCCTATAACCCTATATCTCTCATAATTACACCAAAGTACCCTCAGGTTTGGAAAATTACATAATTTACTCCTATAGCCCTATATCTCTCATAATTACACCAAAGTACCCTCTGGTTTGGAAAATTACATAATTTACTCCTATAACCCTATATCTCTCATAATTATACCAAAGTACCCTCATAACCCTGTACTCGTTCTTTTTTGTCTGCAGTGGGTTGGCTGCGGTTGGGGTTCCCCCAACACCATCTCTTTGGAGTGGCGACAGGCACCGGCCCCTGTCTAGGAGTTGCTCCTCGCGACTCCTTTCGGCTCTTTCTTTGATGCCCTCCCGGAGCAGGTGTCTAGAGCAGCTGTGTTGGTGTCGGCTTTAGCCTGCCACTGGTGGGACACTACCCATACCTTCCACTGGAGCTGGGGGGAGATGACGGTGACCCCCTTGATCTATTTGCTTTGACCGGGATTCCTTCAGGGGGGTCCCGATACAGATTGACGTTCCCTTGCGTCTGACGGTAGAGGGTATCGTAGGTGCACTTGGGTGGTTTCCTGAGTGACGGAGTTCAGGCGATACGATCCCCCGGGCGGTTCTGGTCACGCGCCTGGCCACGGAGAGAGCTCGCTTGGTTGCTTCAGAAGCTTTGATGACTCGTCAGGAGGCACGTTAGTATGCTCGCGTCCTTCTTCTACTGACGCTCCATGATCTGTTTGAGGCCCATGGGGGGGACACGACCCATCTCTGGTGGCTGCCCTATCTTCGGGATTTCAGCATCATGTTCGACTACGATTGGGGAGGCTTCATTCTCGCAGTCCTATATGATGCCATGGACCAGGTTTCTCGCCATTTAGCCCTGAACCTCAAGGGCTTCTCATTGCTGTGGGAGGTACATACTCTTGTTCCCTTATCCTTGTTCCAGTCCTTTATTTTTTATTATCTGTTGTTGCTGATATCCTTTCTGTCTCTTCTTCAGAGTTGGTTCGTGGCGTATACCCGTTTGGGTCGCGCCCAGGTAGATCTCCTCGTTGAGAACGAGGACCAGTTCCCCTTTCTCTGCCAATTTATTGCGGGGAACTACAGGGCTCCCTACGTATACCGGACTCGGGAGACCGGAGCTGCTGCCGTTCACGACCTGCTGGAGGAGCAGGTAAATATCTTTAGTATTTTTTCTTTTCAATAAATAAAGTAAAAAAATATAATATAAATATCTGAAATAAAATTTTGTTCTCTTTGTAGATTGAGTGGGCCCCCTGGGGTGATCTGGGCCTTCACTATGGATATGGCCGTGCTCTGACCGCCTCGAGGACCAGGCGGCTGATCAGGGATGAGTACGGCCTCCATTTTTACTTGGGTGAGAGGGTCATTCGCCAGCATACACCGGCGTAGTGGCCTCGAGTTCTGCTATTTCCACCGGTTCTGATGAGGCAGACGGGCGAGATCGATCCAGTGACGGTGCAGGCTTTGGTGGATGGTCTCGGCTTTCAGACGTTCGCTGAGGAGGGGGACTATGCCGCTTTCGCTGCCCGCTACTTGATGAGGGAGCCGAAGGGGACTCGGGGACGGGTCTTCTATGACAGATACCGGGCGTTGGGAGGTGATCCCAACTATATACGAGGACAGACCCACCTAGCTAGGATGGTCCCGAGTCACCTGCCACCTGTCCCCGATCAGAGGGACAACATTTTAGATTCTGACGATGATGATCCTGAGGGAGAGAGGGGCGTCCCTGCTAGTGCTGAGGGAGGCGGTGATAGGCCCGAGGGTGGTGATGATAGACCCGAGGGCGGTGAGGGAGGTAGAGCGGCGGCTGTTCCAGAGCAGCCCCCTCAGACGACGCATAGAGTGGAGCAGCCTGCTGGCCCTTCGGTGTCTCTAGAGGTCCTTTTCGATGCTGCCGAGGCTGCTGAGGGGAGAGCAGGGTTTTCTGAGCGATCCTGGGAGCCTGTAGACCTAGGAGCAGATTATGAGCAGTTTGGGCGGACCCCTCCGGCTGCGGCGACTACTCCTTCTGGTGGGGTCCCGCCTCTGAGAGCGACGGCTTTGGTGGATCCCCCAGGTGTTCGTACCTTCGCCACACTGACTCCGCTTCCGTCGGCTGTTATGGGCCCTCCGGCCCGTTCTCTAGGTTTTGGGGGTTCTTCATCTCGGCCTCCCTTGTTCCCGATTCGTGAGGAGGGCGGGTCCACTTCTGCTGATGTTCCGACGGGGTCGTCCATTCCTTGGGTAGATCTACCCCCACTTCCCAGGGATATCTCTTATGTCGGCGCCGGATTACGTCGATACACCGTCCCTGAGTATCCTCTTCCTGAGGATGCTTTTGATTATTTGGGTGGTCGCCCTGATGACGAGGTACCTTTTTCAACTTCTCTTGATACCTTTATATCTATATCTATCTATTTTGAATGTGCTGATTCTCTTATCTTATGTCTTTTTACAGCGGGTGAGTGTACGGGTGGCAAATCTGCGGGCTTGGCATGCCCAGTATCTCTACAGCTGGAACCTGCTCTAGTATGTTGGTCGAGACCCTCCAGCATATATGCGCGACTATCAGAGGGCTATAGACGTTTCGTTACGGCCGGACGACCCCCTGACTTCTTCTCATGCTCGGTCGGAGTCTCGGAGGAGTAGTAGTAGGACCTCCAGGCGCTCTCGATCCTCGGTGATCCGTCCCATGGCTCCTGTCCAGTCGACGGGGCCTTCTCAGGCGGCAGTTCCTCCTGCTCAGGGCGTCCCAGTTGTAGACCTCACTCCCGAGGAGGGCTCGGGTGATAGTGGGAGCGTGTCAAAACGCGCTCGAGTAGATTAGCTTCTTTTCTGCATTTTTGTTAGTTCGGATAGATATGTATTTATTTTTAGACATGCTTTTAGACAGAAATTTAATTTTGAAAATCGTTCTTTTATTGGATTTATGAAATATCTTCACTTGTGTCCGATTACACCCTTATTCTCTGTTTGTGTGAGACAAACATTTATATATATATATATATATATATGTATGAGTAAAATATTTTTAGGAGCCATACCTTGTAGCGTAATGACACTCATGTTTCCTGCAAAAAAACAAAGTGAGAACAAGAATGCATCCAGAAATGATTCTTTTGGCAATAATGACTCTTACAGGAGAAGAAAACAAAAAATAGGGTGGCCCTGAATGGGTTTGTCGCGCGACAATCCCTCCTGGGTATAGGTTTGTCGCGCGACACTTCCCCCTGGAAATGGGTTTGTCGCACGACAAACAGGCACAGGACCCTCATTTTTGCTACAAATACACCCATCTTCCTTCCTTCATCCCCACACCTCTCCAAAATGTCTTCTTATCGCACAAATTCTGATTTTTCTTATGTTGAAGCCCGAGATGCTCTGATATCTTCTGAAAATGGCTTAAACTTTGGTGCATTCAGTCCTTTAGCGGGCTGGTTTTATCATCCTGTAGATTTTTCCTTTCTGTTAGGCGCTTTGCATTTTTGGAGCCCTGCGGATCATCTTTTCCGCTTTGGGCTTGACGAGCTCTGCTCGACTTATGAGGAGTTTTCCTGGCTATTACGCTCTGACGTTCGTCTTCCGATGGCAGTTCCCATAGAAGAAATTGGTCCTCGAGATATGCTGATTGCTCTGTTAGCCATTCCCCAAGCTGCCTGTGATGGTTTTATTTTCGACGGACTCCTTGACCTCCATAAAATGGTGAGGTTCTTTCATCGTTACGAAGATAGGGCCTCTTACAGCGTGGGGCGTACTGCGGCGGCCTTAATCTGCCTTGTCTCTGATATGTTACTGGTGACGGGTTCCTCCCGTGTTGATCCGACTATTCTGAGTTTGATCTATCATGCTTGAAATGGAGAGTCCATAGTGCCTATCGTTCTTGCAGAGACTTTGAATGGCCTGGATGATATTCAAGGGGGGGCTTCACCCTTCTTCAGGGGAAGTCCGCGCTTGCTTTACATGTGGCTGTTGGAGCGTTTCCGATCGGTGGGCTTCAACGAGGTTCGGCTCGATAATCCGACTCATTTCTTCCATCGTCCTCTCTTCGATGCTTTGACCATGTCTTCCTCTGATTGGTCGGTGTGGTTTTCGGAGAACTTACGTGCCATATGGTGGAACATCCCTTGGTGGAAGCTGAGAGCGATGGTGCTTAGTACCGGGGGACAGAATTATGTTTGGCTCCGTGGGCTCTGGTTTACCTCCTTTTATCTCCCAGGACGTCTTCTTCGGCAGTTCAATGTCCCTCAGGATATTCCTCTTGGCCTGAACAACTTCTCTTCTGAGTCCAAATTTGTGACCCAGCATGTCTCTTTATCAGTGGAGAGGATGTGGCGTGCGCGGCTGACTCGGCAGTTCAACTATGCTCGTTTTGGTATTCCCAGGCCCCTCTGGGCTGACATTATCCGCTCTTGCTGGCAATCTCTAGAAAGAGAGCTGATTGATGACCCCTTCCAAATGGAGTGGTTCCGATTCATGGATTCTGAGCCTACAGAGAATAACGTTGTTTTTGCGTACCAGATTCTGGATGAGGCTCGAATTGATTTGGCTACTGAGGATCCAGTGTGGCCAACCCCTAGGGATTAGTTTCTTCTTGTATGTTGTATTTCCTTTGTAACTTTCGGTGTTCTGAACCACCTCTTAATAATATATGAAGGACTGCTTTGTGGAAAATAAATTTCTTTACAATGTTTAAACCGGGCCTGAAGTCACTTCTCAAGTTGCCTACGTTCCCCTTTTGATTTTTTCCAAAGAACAAAAGTTTGAGTTGGGGCTCAGGTTTACGTAGTTCTTATCTATACATGTTATGCCTATTGGTAATACTTTTTCAAACGATCCATATTGACTGGTGAATGCAGTAATTGTCCGTCTAAGTCTGCGAGTATGACGGCTCCCCCAGTGTCAATCTCTTTGATGATGTATGGCCCTGTCCATTTCTGCCCGAATTTTCCTCTTGGATCTCTGGCCGGTTCTCGAATTTCTTTCAACACGATGTCGTTCTCATTGATACCCCGAGTCTTCACTTTCTGGTTAAATGCTCTAGCGATTCTCTTTTAATATCCTTGATGGTGGTATGCGGCTTTCAATCTCTTCTCATCTAGCAAGGACAGCTCGTTATAACGTGCCTGGACCCACTCTAGTTCATTGACTTGATTCTCTAGCATTACTCTGAGAGAAGGGACCTACAACTCAACAGGGAGGACTGCTTCCATCCCATATGCAAGAGAAAACGGGGTTGCCCCGGTGGAGACCCTCTCGGTGGTGCGGTATCCCCACAATGCATAAGGTAGTTTATCTGGCCAGTCCCGACAGGTGTCGGTCATTTTGCTTAGGATATTCTTCAGATTCTTGTTGGCGGCCTCGACTGCCCCATTGGTTTGCAGTCTATACGGCGATGATCTGTGTCAGGTAATACCATATTCCTCCATGGCAAAATTAGCCTCTCCTTCGAAGTGAGTACCGTTGTCTGAGATGATCTCGTGTGGGACCCCATACCGGCAGATGATGTTCCGTCGGATGAATCGGGCAACTTTTCTGGCGTCAAGGGTTTGGAAAGACTCGGCTTCTACCCATTTGGTGAAGTAGTCAATGGCCACCAATATGAATTCATGGCCGTTGCTGGCTTTGGGTGAGATCTTTTCGATGATGTCGATTCCCCAGGTTGCGAAAGGCCAGAGAGCGGTCATGTTGTACAACTCTTTCGGAGGGAGTTTCTGAGATTTGGCATAGATTTGGCACTTGTGACAACGGCGTACATGATCAACACAGTCGTTTTGCAGGGTAGACCAGTAATAACCTTGTCTGATGATCTTGCGGGCAAGGGTATGACCGCTCATATGAGGTCCACAATCACCCCCATGTATCTGATCCATCACCTTGACAGATTCTTCCTCGGTGAGACATTGGAGATGAGTACCGTCGTAGTTCCTTTTATACAGCTTTCCGGCACAAAGTATGAACCTCGATGCTAACCTCCTGAGCGTGACCCGCGTTCTCTTATCTGTTTGTTCGGGATACCGATGATTTCTCAGCAGGTTCCAGATGTCATAAAACCAAGTGGTTGAGTCCCCATTCTCTTCATTCTCTACCTCGAGGGCCATGCAGTATGCAGGTCCAGATCCTTTTTTGTACTGTAAGAGTAATTTCTTCCATCCCCTCCGGGATATCGATCATGGATGCCAGAGTTGCTAGGGTGTCAACAAAACTATTTTGTGACCTGGGGACATAGTAAAACTCCGAATGTTCAAATTTTCCTGCTACATCTTCTAACCGGGCAAGGTAAGGGACTAACTTCTCATCTCTAATCTTCCATTCCTTCAAAACTTGGTGAACCACTAATGCCGAATCTCCGTATACTTGTATTCTCTTTATACCCCTTTGGAGCGCGATCTCTAGTCCGATTATACAGGCTTCATACTCGGCCATGTTGTTGGTGCAGCAGAAGTCTAGACGATATGATACCGGGGAGTGAGTTTGGTCTGGAGAGACCAACAGGATACCTATCCCGTTTTCGTTTCGGTTGGCGGCCCCGTCAAAGTACAATTTCCAGTCTTCATCGATCTCGACGTTCATGATGGTTTCGTCCGGGAATTCAGCTTCCTCTAGCATACCCCCCAATATCGGATTATAGGCCAAGTAATCAGCTATGATCTTGTCTTTGACTGCCTTCTGGGTCATGTAGGTGATGTCGAATTTGGAGAGTATGAATAGCCATTTTGCCATGCAGTTTGAGATAGCCGGTTTCTCGAGGAGATATTTCAATGGATCAATCCGTGATGCCAGGATGACTGGGAAAGCCAGCATGTAATGCCGTAATTTTTGTGTTACCCAGACGAGAGCGGTGCATGATTTCTCCAACTGCGCATAGTTTACCTCAAACAGGGATAGCTTCTTACTGACGTAGTAGATGGCTTGCTCTTTCCGTGTATCGGTCAGGTGTTGGGCCAGCATGGCCCCTGCAGCCGAATCAATGATGGTTAGGTATAAAATTAGCGGCAGTCCGGTCTGTGGCGGGGCTAACACTGGGGGCTTGGAGAGGTAATCCTTGATTTTGTCAAAAGCCTCTTGGCATTGATCGTCCCATTCTCCTGGTGAAGACTTCCTCAGGAGTTTGAAGATGGGTTCGCAAGTTTGAGTGAGCTGAGAGATAAACCTGCTGATGTACTGCAGATTTCCCAAAAATCCCCGGATTTCTTTCTCGGTACGAGGCTCGGGCATGTCTCGGATAGCTTGAACTTTGGCAGGGTCCACCTCGATTCCCTTCTTACTGACGATATATCCCAGGAGTTTTCCTTTGGTTACCCCGAACACACATTTCTGCGGATTGAGTCTCATCTGATACTGGCGGAGGCGGTCAAAGAAAGCTCGCAAAGCTGATACATGGCCTTCCCTCTCCTTTGACTTGATTATCATGTCGTCCACATACACCTCTACTTCTTTGTGAATCATGTCGTGGAAGATAGCTGTAGCTGCCCTTTGATATGTTGCCCCGGCATTCTTCAGCCCAAATGGCATAACGGTGTAGCAGTATGTTCCCCACGGTGTGATGAATGCTATTTTCTCCTGGTGATCTGGGTGCATCTTGATCTGATTATACCCGACGAAACCATCTACAAATGACTTTAAGGCATGGTTGGCGGTATTATCCACTATCAAATCAATATTGGGTAATGGGAAATCGTCTTTCGGACAGGCCTTGTTAAGATCCCGGTAATCCGCACACATGCGGACTTTCCCATTTGCCTTTGGAACAGGCACGATGTTGGCTAACCATGAAGGGTACTCGATCACCCGCAAGAACCCCACACTCAGTTGTTTCATCACCTCTTCTTTTACTTTCAGGGACCATTCTGGCGTAAGTTTTCTCAACTTCTGTTTGACGGGCCTAAATTCCGGTTTGGTGTGTATCTCGTGCATGACTATCTGGCTGTTCAAACCTGGCATATCTGCATAGGACCAGGCGAAGATATCCACGTACTCATTTAGAGTTTGTGTGAATTCTTCTTTTTCTGTTTCACTTAGACTTGCCCCAATACGGACCTCTTTTCTTTCTTCTTCTGTCCCGAGGTTAATCATAAGAGTGTCCCCTTCCTCGCTCTATATATGCTGCTCCTCCTGTTCGGGGTGTTCATTTAGTTTCTCTAACTCCATATAAGCAATTACAGAATTAAAATCAACAGGGTAACGCAAAACAAATTCTTCTTCATTGATAATGGTGCTTACAGGTACAAGTTTAAAAAGTAAATTTAGGAGTGACTTCTCCTTAGCCCTACCCTCGCTCTTATCTCTCACCCTTACAATTTCGCTCTTTCCCCCTTTGTAATCTGGATCAGTGCGTATCAAGTGTACAGGGTCGTATCTCGTTTCCTCATCCCCTAGAGCCATGATGTCAAAGAGACCTCCGATCATTTCTTCCTCTTCATCTTTGTCGTCTCCATTCTCTTCCCTCGGCCCGATTGTTAACTTGGTAGAGAAGCTGTGTGTGACGTTTTCCTTGATATAGAGGTCCTCTTCATAGAAGATTTCCCATCCTGGAAGGTTTTCTCCATCTCCGTTTCTCCATGGCTCCTGAAAGCCGCAAAAGGGGAAGTCCTCTCCTTCTTTGACGAAAAAGCCATTCAAAGAGCTAAAACTCGGATATTGATGCCCTCGACCCCTTTTCTCTCGGTCGTCTTCTTCAGTGTGCTGGTACCCCAAGCCTTCTCTTTCGTACCTCGTTACTGGTTCCAAGGCTTGGAGTAACCCTGGCTGCCCCATTCCCAGACTGGCTCCAGGTAAATATTTCATCATTCTCAGCATATTCGTGATCTTGGTGCTGAGACCGGGGATGTTGTCAGGGGGTAGATACTCGATTCTCTGGGTGGTGAGAGTTTGTACTTGAGGTTCATAAGAAAAGCCTCCCAATTGTATGCTCTGGCTCCCGATGCCTAATACAGGTAACTCCAGATCCGCCAAGGTCCTCTCAGGATCTCCTTGGATGGTGATTATATTTCCCTCGAACGGTATTTTGATTTTCTAGTGTAAGAAGGAAGGGAGTGCTCCTATGTCGTGTAGCCATGCTCTTCCCAACAAGAGGTTAAAACTTGAGGGAATGTCTATGATTTGAAAGTCGGCCGAAAAGCTTCTGGGACCGACCATGAGATCAAGCTTCAGGGAACCCAAAACGGCCCTTCTGGTATTGTCATAGGCCCTGACAGTCACAGCTGACGGGGAGAGCTCTGAATCCAAGATACCTAGACATCTGGCTGTCTTCAGGGGGCAGACGTTTATGGTTGACCCGTTGTCGATGAGGACTTGCGGCAGGATTTTTCCTCGGGTCCGGACGGTGATATGGAGGGCCAGGCTGTGTTTCCTCCCCAATGGAGACAAGTCCTCATCTGAAAATGACAGACTTCTTTGGACTGTAAGTGACCCGATCATGTTTGACAGTTGTTCGGGTGTGGAGTCTGGTGATATCACGGCCTCGTCTAGAAGCTTGATGAAGGCGGTCCTGTGGGGTTTGGAGGCAACCAAGAGGCCCCAAATGGTAATGTGTGCCTGGGTTTTCTTCAACTGCTCAAGTACTCAATCTTCTCATGTTTCCTTAGGAGGTGGTGATTTATCGGCATTCGTCGGCGGTGGCTGGTATACCCTTCCTGAGCGGGTGATTTGTTGGATCCAAAGGGATGCAGAGTCTGATCCCTCTGAAGTTTCTGATGACTCCGGCTCTGTCGACCAACTGAAAGTCCCAGGGGAGGTTTCTGTCATACAGATTGTCTCCCTGGGGGGGCTTTGGGATTTCCATGGCTGTTTCTTCTTATCTTGGGTCCATCCTGTCCCAGATTTTCCGGGATTGGTTTTGATTGTAAGTGGCTGTGAGATCCCCTGATTTGCCTTTCTTAAACCCTGTCCGGGTAGGAAGTTCATCTTGGCCATCCATTGATCAATTATTGGATTGAGGCCTGGGGCAACTTGAGCATTTGCTGGCAGTACAACGGGTGCCCTGTAGGCTGGGTCATCTCGAATGAGTCCCACGGGATCAAAGCCTTCTTCATCAGTGGTCAAGGCATTAATCCCCGCTGGTGGAGCGTGGTTAGGAAGGGGATTGTTGGTAACATTGGGCCCGCCGGGTGCAGGGATAGTTTCGACTTCAATCAAGTCTTGAATACGATGGCGAAAGGCCCAACAACGCTCCGTGTCATGGCCTGCAGCCTGATGGTACGCACAATTCTCATTCATTCTCCAGGTGCTGGGAATGGGGTTTGGTGGGGGCCGCGGGTTGAGTGGAGTGATTAGTCCGGCATTTCGGAGCATTTCCAGACTTTTGACCAAGGTAGTGGGAAGGGTGTAGAAGGCCCTCCTTTTCTTAACCTCGGTGCTCAAAGAGTCTCCTTGTGAGGGCCAACTCATCGGAGGTGTTTGTTGCGACTGCCGAAATGAGTTTTGTTGATAGGGGTATGAGCTTAGTTGGTTTACGGCTGGAGTGACTGTCTTCTTCCAGGCATATGAAGCTTTCCTGGTATCGGCCTCTACCTTCTTGGCCAATTCTTCCTCTACTTGTGACCCCATACTCAACAGGGCTCTGAAGTGTGGGAATACATGTTTTCCCATGCAATTCCTTACAGCTGGAGTGAAATTCTTCTGTATGATTTCCAACTGCTCTTCTTCATTGGGTCGTTTGGACATTTGGGAGGCCATCTCTCTCCAGCGGGTGACAAAGTCGCTGAAGCTCTCTTTCTCGCCCTGCTTGGCCATTTTCAGGTGTTTACGGGTAATTTCCAAATCTTCGTTGGACTCGTATTTAGCCATAAATTCCTTGATGATATCTCCCCAAGTCTGCGTGTGATGCCTTTCCAAACCAAAAAACCATCTCAGGGCGGCCCCCGTGAGAGTCATGTGAAAGGCCTGTGCTAATTCCGGCTCTCCACAACCGGATACTTGCATGGATCTGATGTAGGACTGTAGATGGGTTTTAGGGGGCGTGGTTCCAGTGAATTTGGTGATGGAAGGGAGTTTGAATCCCTGTGGTAATCTTGCTTCTGGGTAGAGGCAGAAGGCGTTCATATCTGTGATCTCGTCTGCTCCCTTTATTAGAGACACCCCCTTCTGCAGGACCCTCATCTGCTCTTTCAGCTTCTTCATTTCCTCACTTTCTCTTGACACCTCGTCGGGCTGTTCCCGTGCTATTACCGATTCTGCATACACTGCCCGGAGTCGGTTTAGCCAAGGGGTACATGGTGACAAATGCAACAGCTAGAATTTGTAATGGCAGGAAGGTTTATATTGGTGAGAATAAAGTCTATATCGATGAATTAAGGGAACCGAATGCTCCATTATGGTTCCCTCAACATGGTAATGATACTTTCTCTGCCTAAGGGTTACATGATTTAATTCGAGCCTTGGTTGAAGTATATATAGTTTTTCTTATCTTTGTTATGTGCACTTTAAGTATTTCTTTTTGGACATGATGGTAATTTATATTTTGACTTGGCCATTTTGGTTTTAATATGTTTTGATGTATGATTGGACATCTTTGGTACTTCATATTTATGGATGGACATGTGTTTTTATAAGAATATTGGTTTGGTTTTTGGATGAATATTGGTTTGTATGATACTATTTGATCATTATATAGGAATCTGTATTTCGCTACTAAAACTTCTTGTAGCTACAGGGGTAGTGGATAAAAATATTAAAAAAATTATTAATTTACACTTTATAACAACTATAAACCGTTACAAATTTGTAACGGTTTTCTAATCATAATGGTCAAACCATTAACGATCTAATTATTTTTGCATCAGTTTTAACGGTCATACATTATTTTTAGCAAAATAAATATGTTACTGAAATTGGTACAGTAACATATTATCAACGTTTTATGTCTGTTAAAAAAACTAGTTTCAATAATGGTTTTTGGCTAGTTTCAGTAACGGATATATCCTTTATTAAAGCGTTTTTAACGCCTGAATAATTACTGATTTTTTGTGTTAGAAAGATTTTTGGCAATGGTCTATGTCCACTACCAAAAGACCATTTTGGTGTAGTACTCTTCTTTATGGACAAACCCTTACCTATTTGACTTATTATTAATTACATAATATTTGCATCAAATTGTTGATCAATGTAGCATGAGACATTATATACATAGGGAAATCATAAAAACAAATTCTAGACTTATATTAAACAATGAAATGGCCTGAGTTTCAAAAAGTCTCCTTGTCACTCTGACTCTAATTCTCAATCTCACTTAGAGTACTCCCATTCTCGGTCTTCCCAAATGTAGTTTTGAGTGATTTATATTTATATTGAGGAGGGTAGAGCAATTGGCGTTCCCATCTATTGCGATCGCTTCTGTACAAAAAGGGGGACTTTTCGATTCTCCAGAAGCATTTGTTGCAACCTAATCTTACAGAATATGCCCAAAAAAACCCATTAACTTTCTCGTTGATGTATAAATACATCCAATGCAATGGGAACGCAATTTGAGTGAAGTTCCAAGTGATTAAGGTTCTGCCTTTAATTACTTGCATCGAGTTATCACATTCCTTGAAGCTGCACATGTACAATACGTCGTGTTGTAATCTATTGGATAAAGTAACTTCCACCATTGGGGTTAGTTCAAGGATACTCGTTGATGCATGCAAATGCCTTACAAACAAAAGGAGAAGCGTGGCGACAATCACAAAGCTTTCTCTCATTATCTCTCCCTTGAAAGAAGCAGAAGCCATAACCACATTGATTCCTAGAAGAGGAGCTAAGAATCAAAAATTGGATGTGAAAGGTTACAAAGGATTATTAATGTTTTGGTTGTAAAACTTTTTTGGTGAATGGGATAACTTATATATACCTATGTATAGAAACATAAATAAATTAAGAGGTTTTGCGTATTGTCAATAATGCCTAATATAGTGAATTACATTAGGGTTGTAGCTGTTTAATTCTATTGAAGTGATGATATTGTTGGGCAAGGATGTATTCATGTGTACAACACACAATGTGATATCTAGATGACTATGTGAAACCCTACAAATTCTCATTACCGCATATGTCATAACAAACATCTATTTATTTTTAGGACAAAAAAAGGTTTTATATAATATTCTCAAAGTTATCCTTTATAATGTTAGTTGGTATTTTCAGGAGGTATGTACATAGAAGCACAATTAAACATAATATTAATATTAGTGTTAAAATAATTACACCAAGTATATACGTAGGTGTACTAGCGTATACCCATGCAAGAGGGCAAGCATGATGAAATGAACAAAAATTAATAATCAAGTACAATATGATCACGTGAAAAACATTATGATCGGGATTGCTGATAAAAATATATATATTTATATATAGGCAAAATGACCAAAAACAATAATGTACTTCGCCCCAATTTTCACTTAGGTTAATGAACTTTTTTTTTGACAAATATACCATTGAACATTTCTCGTTATTAATCTTAGGTCCAAATTGCAACTCCGTCCAATCTTCCTAACGGAATTATGATGTGGCTGCTGACATGGTACAAAAAATCTAATGTGGCAACTCTCTTTCTCACTCTCTCTCTCTTCACTTTTGGTCAAATGGCATTGCATCTCTCTCTCCTCTTTATATTATATCTTTATCTCTCTAAAAAATTGCCCCATTTCCATGATTGAAATCGTGGAGGTGGCTGGTCGCTACTCTATTCTTCTAATATTATAAACCCATTTTCACCGAGCCGTCAATGATTGAGGAAATGGGTGGAGGGTTCATGAAGGAAGAAGATAAAAAAAATGGAGGTGGCTGGTCACTTCTCTGTTCTCT
Organism: Lonicera japonica; assembly: GCA_021464415.1. Lineage (NCBI taxonomy): Eukaryota > Viridiplantae > Streptophyta > Magnoliopsida > Dipsacales > Caprifoliaceae > Lonicera > Lonicera japonica. The sequence goes on along the minus strand of CM038463.1, from coordinate 34,580,214 downwards.
CTCTCTCTCTCTCTCTGTCTCTCTCTCTCTCTTTTTAATGTTGACGGCATTTTCTCTTTTTCCTTAGATTTACTTTTCTTCAGAGAGAAGAAATGGAGAGATATATATATATATAGAGAGAGAGAGAGAGGGGGGCGAAAGGAGTTGGGTGGGTTATTTTTTCTTTTTCTTTTTTAAGAAAAAATGGAAGTGGCCAGAGAAAATGGTGGTAAGAGTCAGAATCAATGGAATGGCCGGAATGGAAAAATTGAAGAGAGAAAGCTTGTCAAAAATTGAGATTAGCATTGCAGCGAGTGTACCGCAAAGATGGGGTAGAGAATTGAAGATTTTGATGAGTATACAACGAAGATGGAGTGGGATTTGAAGAATCTAGCAAAAGGGAGAGATTTCGGCAAGTTGTTTAATGAGAGAGAAATGAGTTGGGAAGAACAGATTAAATGCCACGTCATTTGTTTTTTTTTTAAAAGTGCCACTTCAGATTTTTTTTATTTTTTTGTGCCAACATAGCATTTTGTTAAGAAGAATTGGACGATAGTTAAATTTTGGACCTAAGTGACATAGTGAGAAAAGTTCACTAGTATGTATGTCAAAAAACAAAGTTCATTAACCTAAGTGAAAGTCATGCTAAAGTACAATACCATTTTTGATCATTTAGCCTAAAAAATAATGAAAAGGCAGCGACAAATTAAATAATTGCATATTTTTATCTTTGTGCTCGAATGGCAAATTTGCAAGCCCCTACGTAACACTTCAAGTACCCCCATTATAATTTTGATGTTCCATAAGTTTTCTTGAAATTATCTTACGCAATAATTTAATAAGTAAAATGTTTATAGATCTCGATAAAAAAAAGATTCAAATATATAAATTTTATTAAAATGTAATTATTAGATTTAAAGTAATGGCTAAATCTTTTTAAATAAATTGATCTGAGAGAAGTGAGGTAGAAGAGTAAAGAGAAAGAGTTATGTTTGTGTGAATTTCTAACGTGTGAGTAAATGAGTTAATTTGATATTTTGTTGTGAATATAAAAGTGATACAATGATTCAAAACTAGTGGTATTATAAAACCATTAGAAATTAATTAGGAATCTTAGATTCAATTATTTATTTTTTTTGAAGGATATTATATATATATATATATATATAATATTAGTTCTAGTTTGCACGGTTATCTTTAGTAGAAGATTTAATTTGTAATATCTTCCTAATAAATCTTATGAAATATTTTTATTTTATTCATTTGTAAATAAGTTGGTATCTCGTCAATTTTAAAACAATTCAATCTACTCAACAATAAATAAAAATTTGATTCAAAGACTTTTTTCTTGTGGTAACCAGGGACAAAGGGACGCAGGGACCAGGGGGCCACCGATCCACCTGGAATGAATTTTAGGGTTTTTTGCTAGATATGGTAAGTTTAGGGGCGCGAGTGATTGTTTGCACGAGTGCAAGGGCAGAATTTGTAATCAAGGAAGGGGAATATTGAACTTGGAGGGGTGCACATGCAATAAAATATAGAAGTCTAGGGTAGAAGTTTGTATTTTTAGATTATTAATCAATTTGAAGGATAAAAAGGATAAAAATACATTACTTATTTATGGTGGTTTGGTTTTGTTATTTGGTATGTTTGCCTTTTGTTATATGGCCTCTATCTACGGCTTTTTTATTTTTATTTTTTCTATTTCTATTTATGGGTCTTAATCATCAAATTGATCCAATCTCCAGAATCGATTAGGAGATGATCTTATGAATAATTCTTCGGTAACATATATTGAGAAAGATGTCTTTAAAGTTATTGACAATGAAGACATGATTTAGTGTTTTCAAAATATGAAATCTCAAATGGAAATATTGTAACTAAATATGTAATTTTGATTTTTGACATATATGATATTAAATATTTTAATATAATATTTTGATTTTGGCCTTATTACCGTATATGCAAAAAATTCTTAAAAACCTATTAATTTTGGCCCCTCCTAAGTAAAATTCATGGGTCTACCCCTGGTGGTAACCCTCCCAAATTATATTATAAAATCTTAATAGTTACACAAATGGGAGTACTATACCTCTCCCTAATTAAACTATTTCTCAAAGAGATTTTGTACTTTCTCCTAATGTGGTCCGAACCTATATCACTGCCACGCTCAAGTTCAAGACTTGCTTTGTTTTAATAAGTGAGGTTTTTTTGAGTAAATTATAATGTTGGTGCATTCTTAAAAAAAATTATGAGAAAGTAAATCAATTAAATGATGTGTGCCTATAGAAAATATACATACACATACATTATGTGTACTAGCTTCAGTGTAACACCCCGTAATTTTATCTCGTCTCAATTCAATTTTAGTCTCAATTAAGATTTTATCTGAACTTCAAAGGGTGGTAATTTAATTGTTTGAGAAGCTGGGATGAGTAGGGAACTTCTAGTATGTTATGTTAATGCTATGTATCTCCATGGTGTGGTTGTAAAGTGTATTGAGTGGTTCGGGTGAGGATTAGTTCAAAAATTGTCATATTCTAGCTTTGCCGGCATATTGATGTCCTTCTCTTTGGGAAGGCATAACTTCTTCATTCGTAATCCAAACGAGTCCCTGTTTGTGTGGTTAGAAAGGTGTTTCGATAACCTAAAACTTTTGTGCTTTAGCCAAAGTCCAATTCTCCCTCATCGATTGTGAAAATGCATGCGAAGTTACAGAACTGCCAAAATCTGTTCAGGGCAAGTTTTCTACGCGAACCGGTCTGGGATTTATCCATACTGGTCCGGCCTTTGGGATTGGGGAGGATTAGGGATTGTGGTCCGGTCCCCAAAAAGGGCATGCTGGTCTGACATACCGACCTGGGCACCGACTTAACTATATTAAGTCGAGCTTTTCCCATTTCACTCTCATTTTTGAGCAAGCTTAGGAGAGAGTTAGAGAATGAAGCGAGAGCTCTTCCGAGAAGGTTTCTCAAGTAATTTTCCCTCACTTTATCGGACCAAATCAAGGTTCCATCTTCATCTCCTTCACCCTCTTTGCTCCATTAATGTGGATCCAAGCTCTAATTTGGGGGTTTTAAGGTTTAGCCGTGCTCAGCTCGATCCAACGCTTCTAGCTAGAGGTTCTAGTATTATTAAGGTGGGAATCTACTTTTAAAACTCATTTCCCTTCCTATTATTGTTTGATTCCCCTTATAACTCAAGCTATTGAAAACCTAGGTTATATATATATATATATATGAACTTATGTGGGTTTTGGAGTTATGATGAGATGAGGTTTTATTATTGAAATTGATGCTTCTAATACTCCATTTGTTATTCGTATCACCTACTTCGACTAGAAATTTCCATTTACTATTTAATTGGTTTATAAAACTACCTAGACCCTATTCTAACTCATACACTCCTTGATAAAAAAGCCTATGAACCACACAGTTAGTCTAAATTGAAGATTTCCTCTACAAAATAACTATCATGGATTATTTAGTTACTTGGAATATAACTTGTACGGAATTTCCCTGGTTATTTATACTATTATTAGTACTTAGAAAATAACTAGACATATGTATAGACATATATAAATGTATATGGTACAATCACTTTATGATGAGCCAATGGATGATTATATGGATATGATATACTAGCACTAGTCCACGATGGTCCTAGGTTTGGTCTCGTTGAACAGGGCTGGAAGATGGGACAGAGCCTCCTGGGTGCAAGACCTAAAACCGTGCACGAAAACGATCAAGAGGCCCTGCTGCCGCGTGGGTGAAAAGCCACGAAATGAAGACCTGGTCATACGCATGGATAATGGCTAGGATTGCCAAGATTACTATTTTTGGCTGGTGAGATGGTATCATTGAGATTGTTTACTCAAGAGAGAGTTTGATTACTATGTTATCCCAAAGTTTATCACTTCCTATTTCCTCTCTTGTATATATATTCGTATAGTTTCCGCTGAGTCCTTTCAACTCACTCTTTCCTTCTTTTATAGGTACTTCAGCGGGATCCTCGGGAAAGGGTAAAGGGATGGACGCATCATCTTAGACTGCCTCTTTTACCTTTAAACGTGGCGTCTTTCACATATGAAAGACCATTGTCCATCAAGTTTTGGTAGTTTATTTGCATGTTACTCATGTGTTAAATATCATGTGTTGTGAGAATACTTCTAGTGTGATTGTGCTGGGACCCCGTTGGGAGCTTGTTTGTTTGTAAATTGCTTCAATATAAGACTTGGATTGTACTCGTTTAAACAAGTTATCTATGTGCAGGTTTAGCTTGAATATTTTCTTGAGTCTTTAGCTATTGTTGTTTTGTATGAATCTTCTTTTAGCTAACCACCGTCAACGTACGGTTCCTGTGATTACCTAGATTCCGGAAAGTGATTCTCATAACGGGATTTGGGGTGTCACATTCAGTGCCTTGCTACAAAAGTCAAGCGTGCATTAGCAATTAAGATACCAAATTTTGGATTTTCAATTTAGAAAGCGTATAATTTAATAATCTTTGAAGTTTATTTTGTTTAGAGACATTAATTTAGTTATTATTTAATTATTTTTTTAAGTTTACAAATGATATATAAAAAGAAGATTAATATTATTGTGAAAGTTTGTAAAATAGATTAATTATGATAAAGCAATTTATCATCCTTAAGCATATTTAATAAACAATAAATTTGGTTGCCTTAAAAAAAATTATGAATTTTGTTTGATAAAAAAAATTTACTTTGGCAATAACAATTAGGATTTAGAATGACAAAATATTCATCCCAACTAACTTTTTACTAACAATGACCCTCACAGCCAATTTTTTTTTTTTTCAATTGTGGTAGGCATGGGTGTATTCTAAACACAAATGCAATTTAAGGTCTGTTTGGTTTTGGTTCATGTATATTTAGCTTGTTGAATTCAAACCAACCCAGATATAATATATTTTTGATTAAATGCCATAATATATAATACGCACATGCATGTCAAGACTAGATATGCTCTGCAATATAATAAATGACATGTCTTCAAGCTTTTATAGTTGAACTCTCTCCAACCTTGGATTGAGATCGGATTCGTTATATTTCTAAACAGGTTGAGGTTAAATTTGACACAACTCGCCCCAAACCCAATCGTTAACTATCGCTATACAATTCTCTCCAAAGTAAAGTTAATTAATTTTTTTCATGGCAAAAGTTAGGACATTACTAGTGTATATATATATATGATTAGGTTTGAAATATTCATTTTAGTGTTAGTTAATGCATTATATATTCTTAGTATTAATTCCTATACCAGTTCTTTTCATCTTATTAAATTTTGGATTTTCAATTTTAACCTTATCGATCATCATTCTTTTCATAAATTTAATACACAGTTCTTTTCATGGATTAAAAAATTATAGATGACTAACTTAGCCCCGAAACAAAATATACAAGCTCTTTCTGAACTTGGGAGCTTCGCAGATTTAGATGATAATTCAAATACAGTTGTTTTTTGAACTTTTCTATTGTGAGGTAATATAATAATTCAACGATTGCTATTTTTATAATTATAATAAGTACGTCAACAAATTTTCAATGAGTGGATTGTTCTAGCGATAAAATAACCCATCTGAATCTAGATTTTTTAACTCATACCAACCATCTGCACGTATTTAGATTATTCCTGCATTCCATTGTAATAATAATAAATAATGCATATAAGTTTTCTAGCTGAAAAAAAAATGAAGTACTAACTTTTATTAATATCTTAAATTTATTTATTTTTATTTCACGTTAAGCTGTCAAGGTATATTGATTTATTAGATAAAACTAAAATAATTTGTGACCATGTGACAAAAACTTAATAAACTGTGATCAGAATTAGTACCGACATATATTCTAAAAAATTATCCAACTTCCTTGTATATATTAATAATACTATCCTATTTAGTTTGTCTCACATATTATATTAATTCATGTTCTTTCATATGCTTTTTTGATCTGGAAATGTTACTGGCCTTGTCGGTTTGCAGTGTCACTTTGATGGTCCGATGAATAATATATATATATATATATATATATCTTTTACTCTTCTCACAAAGGTATCTCCACTTTTTTTTGTAACTGTTCAAGTGACGGACACTACTTGTGGGAGCCAAGTGATTATGCTGTCGCGGGAGTTCGAACCTACGACGTGCGCCTAAACCATACATCTAGGTTTGCCTTGCTAGGCCAACCCCTTGGGGTTGCAAGATCAGTTATACGTAGTATTTTTTGTCTAGAAAATCAATAACACATTAAATTTTGGACTAAAGTGATAACGGAATCAATTTTACAAATGAGTGTGGCAGAAAATTAATATTATGGACAAAAGTTACAAAATGGGTCAAACTTCATCGAGGTAAAATGTCATTACCTTGGGGTAAAATTATATTTGACAAATAAATGTCACGAAAATATCACAATCCGTAAACTTAAATTTATTGTTGTCAAAATTGTTAGCAAAAATATAGATATTTTCAAAATTTAGGCACCGTTGGATAACAAGAAGGAAAATATTAGGAAAAACAAAATATTTATATGAAAAGTTGGAAAATAAGTTGAGAAATGTGTGGAAATTAACTCTTGATACCATGGAAAGAATTTATTAGCGGTGATGAAGAAATTTTTTCCACAAAACATAAAGGAGGGCATATACTCATAAAAATGAGCATCATATCGAGTGCATCTAATAACATCACTAAACTTATTTTCCATCTTCTCACATGTATAAATTAATTATTTTTTTTTATCATTTTTTATCTTATTATCAAATAGAGCCCTAAGTTGTCCGCAAATCTCCACCTTCTCTATAAGGTGGCTTTTCCCTGTGAGTTTGTCTAAGCAATATATTATTGTCCAAACTTTGTAAATCCTAGATTCTAGTCTCACTAGTTAGGTATATATGTTGTGTTAATGTAAAAATTGATATGTCAGCCCATTTTTAAACACAACTTGAAGTCAATCTAAAAGATATGCGTCAATGTTACTTTTGTAAACACTTATATAAAATTTATAAGAAACAATAAGATTCCAACACACATGTTAAATATAATTTTATGCATTTTTTTTTTAACTTTTCTATACATAATTTTACAATCAGAATAGATCTTGATTTGCAAGTTTTTATGAGTAGATTTTAAATATATAACTTTTATTAAATACACATGTTGTATTAAAAGTTATTACGTTTTAAACTTTTAAAAAGAAAATTATAAGAGAGAAAGCTGAAGCAGCATGGTAAACTGGGATGTATTTTGCGCAACTATTTTACACAAAACTCGCTTTTAAAAGACAATTGAATACGAAAAAAAATTACATATTTTTTAATTTTATACAAAATGAAAATATATAGTACTAAAAATGCCCTTAAGAATGTAACGATTCTTCTCTTATTTATCAACACGCAATTATTTCATAAACATTAGCATATCTTATAAACATTTTACTCTCCCCTAGCTAGCTTATATCCCTTGCTTTTACTCATGACAAAATATCGATCCCAACAATTTTTTGACAAACAATGACTTTAACGACCGATAATTTATTTTATTGTATTTTTTGTGGTAGGCATCAGTGTGTTCTAAACACAAAGATGATTTGGGGTTTGTCTAGTATTGATATTAATGTAAATTTAGCTTATTGAACGCAAACCAACCCATAGATAATATTATTTTTTTAATACAGTAATATATAATACGCATGTGTCAAGGCTGGGTAGGCTCGGCAATATAATAAATGCATAGTCTTCAAGTTTCATAGTTAAACTCTCTTCATCTTTGGATTGAGATCGAATTCGTTATATTTTTAGACGGGTCGAGCTTGAATTTGACATAACTCACCCCAAACATGATCATTAAATACCGCAACGCAATTCTCTCCAAAATAAACTTAATTAAATTGTTTTCGTAAGAAAGGTTACGGACATTACTAGTGTGTGTATATATATATTATTAGGTTTTGAACTATTTATTTTAGTTTTAGTTAATGCATTGTTCTTGGTATTAATTCGTATACTAGTTCTCTTCATCTTATTAAATTTTGGATTTTCAATTTTAACCTTATCACCATTCTTTTTACAAATTTAATACACAGTTCTTTTCGGCCTCGTTTGATTCAGGTATTAGGGTCAGTGGGATTAATAATACCAGTATTAATATTACTGGACTATTAATCCTGGTATTAATTTAATACCAATATCCTGTTTAATTCATGCAATATTAATACTAGGATATCTCATGCTGATGTTAATACCATGTTTGGTTCTGTAACTCGTATACGGGATTATATTTTGGAATAACAAAAAAAAATTATTATTGTAGGTCGGAAAATATCCTAAAGGGGGGGTGAATAGGGTTTTTAAAACTAAATCGAATTTTAAAAATCGTTTTTAAAATTAATCAAAATCTATATCAAGTAATCAAACAAAACACTTAAGTAATATCAATCTCAAAGAAAATATAGCAATAAACAATAAAGCTAGAGATAGAAAGATTGAACCGATAGAAGTCGAAGAATTTTTGTCCACACGGTTCGGCTTGTTAGCCCCTACTTCCGCGCTCAGTTAGTTCCTCAAGAATTTTCACTAATACCGATCTTCTTCCGGGTGAAGATCAAACATTTACAAGTGATTACACTCTATAAATGTTGCTTACTCACAATACTCACCACAAGAATTACCTCTTACTATTTTAAGAGATAAACCTCTCTTAATATTTGAAGAAAATGATTTGGTGACTAACACCAATGTACAATAGCTCTCAAGTATATGAAGATTACAATTTAAGCTCACACTAAGAGATATTAAATTTGATCAACAATTTCTAGCTCAAAATAATGATGATTGATCAAAAGCAATGTTCTTAAATCTTTGAATATTGAATGTAGATGAAGAGAATAGTGCAGGAATGATTCAAGAGTGTTTAAATATGCCTTAGATAGTGTATATATAGTTTAGGACAACATATGGTCGTTTGGAGGGAGTTGGTAGATTTTGGTGACAAAAATGGTAAAAAATCAAAAATCCAACGGCTAGTTTTTGGACCATCAGTCGACTGAGCAAGGCTCATCAATCGACTGAGTGGCCATCAGTCAACTGAGCATTGCTCATCAGTCGACTGATGAGCACTGACTGGCAGGCCAAAAATGCAATTTTTACACTTTTGCAAATAAGTTCTAAAACCAATATTAATGCTTGGGGAAGGTAAAATATAAGTTCCTAAGACACCTATTTTTGTTAGAACTCCAAATAAGATCATTTAGAATTTAATATGAATTAAATCAAAAAGCGGTTTTTGCCAAAAGGTGTGTTTTGAAAAGATCTAGAAGAAACTTTGTTTTGATCAATCTACTTGTGTAAAAGCAAAGTTTATGAGCTATATTGAGAATCAAATATGAATCTTTACATAGGAAACAAAAGCACTCACTCAAATATAAAATAACAAGTTTTCGAAGGCTTTGTTTGTATCTTCGTTTCTTTTCTTCCTTGGGTCATTGTTCTTCATAGAAATGCCATTGATAGTGCATTGATCAAGTAGTTGTGTGAGGTGTGAGACATTGATAGTGCAAATCTTTGTAGGTGAGTAATCTTGGTTTCGGCTTTTCGGTTTAGTCCACATGTGATAAATTTATTGTGGCTATAACTTAAAACATCAACTTAGTTAAATTACACATGATTAATGTTATTGTTATTATCAAAACAAGATTAGTGACTATAAGGTCAACAATCTCCCCCTTTTTGATGATGACTATAAATTAATATGTGTTTGAGATTAACATTATAAGTTGAGTTTTCTAAAGGGAAAACTCCCCCTCAAACTATGCATAAAATAGAATATGACAAGTATGCATAACAAGAGTTCAAACCATTGCAAAATCATAATTAAAACTACAAACTTTAACTAATGTTCAACAAAAATATAAAATACTAGAGTTAAAAACATACAGAAAACCAATAAGACTTGAGTTCATAGAAAAGCATAATAGAAAATCATAAAAGGAAAAGTGTGTACCAAACACTTATTTATTTCTCCCCCTTTGTCATAATCAAAAAGAAAGAGAGAGAGAGATCACTCGTCGGGATCTTCTTGTGGCCATTGACACCATCCTTGATTGCCATGCCACGGATTCCATGGTGGAAAGACATAGTCGGTGTTGAATTTCGCCTCAACTTCGTTTGATATAAACAATGGCAGGAAAGGTACTTGTGGCGGAATAGCCGAAGATGCACCTACTTGCAGTACAGTCTTGCGAAGGCGACGTGAGCGAGGTCCTTGAGACATATCTAAAGAAATGGGGTGAAAGATATAGGTTTTGAAAAGTTAGGGTTTGAAGAAAAGTTTTGAAATTTATGGGGTGAAAATTTGTTTGGATGGAGAAAAAGGATAAGAAATTGTTTATATGGGTTAGGTGGGATGATTTTGTAAAGAAATTTAGTGTAAGATAGAATTTTGAGTGAAAGATCAACAATGGAGGCTAGGGTTAGGGTTAGAGAAAGAATGAGATGGATTCGAGTAATTTAGGGTGAAATATGTGTGATTTGTGGTTGATTTGATGTAGGATAAGGAAGATTTTTTGTTTAAATGGTGTTTTGATGAAGAGTTTAGAGGTCTAGGTTTATTTGTGAAGGTTTGTGGTGTTTTTAGAGAGGGGGAGCTTGAAATAGATAGAGAAGGGAGTGGGGAAAAACAGGGGTTAAATGAACTACTCTCAGCCAAGCATCAGTGGACTGATGAAGGCCCTTCAGTCGACTGATAAAGACTTAGTCGACTGACCATTGTCCCTTAGTCGACTGATCATCCAGTTTTGCCTAGATTTGCACATTTTTGCTCTTTAGGCCATATGGAACTAGAATTTGCAATTATGAGCAAAATATATACTACAAGAAAAATATTAGTACAAATATAACATGTAAATGAAGTGTAAGATATTAGGATACTTATTACGCAAAAATTAATCAATTAAAAAAAATATAGTTTTGTAAGCTTTAGAAACAAGCATAATTGATCAATATACATGAATATTTTGGTCAACTAGATATCACATGCTCAAGTCATACCAAGTTTACGTCGAATAGTGCAAAAGTGATCGTCGGGAAGTGGTTTTATGAAAATGTCCACAAATTGCGATTCGGTGCCAACGAATTCAATATCAACATCACCTTTTTGCACATGATCACGAATAAAATGATATCTTATCTCAATGTGTTTAGTACGTGAGTGTTGTATGGGATTTTTGGTCAAGCTAATAGCACTTGTGTTATCACATTTAATGGGAATGTAGCTAAGACTAATTCTAAAGCCTTCTAGTTATTGTTTAATGTACAAAGTTTGTGCATAACAACTTCCGACCGCCACATATTCGGCTTCGGCCGTTGAGAGGGCCACCGAATTTTGTTTCTTACTTGACCAAGATACTAGTGCATGTCCTAGAAAATGACAAGTGCCACTAGTGCTTTTCCTATCGATTTTGCAACCGGCAAAATCCGCATCGGAATAACTTATTAGGTCAAAGGTGTTCTCCATTGGGTACCACAAACCCAAGGAACTAGTACCAGAAAGATAACGAAATATCCATTTAACGGCAAGTATGTGTGATTCTTTAAGATCCGCTTGAAATCGTGCACAAAGACATACACTAAACATAATATCCGGCCTAGAGGCCGTCAAATATAATAAGCTTCATATCATACCTTGATATTTCTTGATGTCCACACTTTTACCTATCTCGTCTTTGTCGAACTTCAAAGTTGAACTCATAAGAGTGCTCATGGATTTTGCGCCTTCCATGTCGAACTTCATCAAGAGTTCCTTCACGTACTTCTCTTGATTGATGAAAATGCCTTCTTTGCATTGCTTCACTTGTAATCCAAGGAAGTAATCCATCTCTCCCATCATGCTCATTTCGAATTCCTTTTGCATACATGTGGAAAAATCCTTGCAAAGACTTTCGTTAATAGAACCGAAGATAATGTCATCAACATAGATTTATACAAGTAGCATATCATTTTCATAATTTTTGATAAATAAAGTAGCGTCAATTTTACCTCTAACAAAACCATTGTTAATCAAAAATGAACTAAGTCTATCATACCATACTCTAGGTGCTTGCTTTAAGCCATACAATGCTTTAGATAATTTAAACACATAATCCGAATAAACATGATTTTCAAAACCGGGAGGTTGTTTCGCATAAGCTTCCTCTTCAATAAAACCATTCAAGAAAGCACTTTTTACATCCATTTGATACAATTTAAAGTTCTTAAAACATGAATAAGTAAGTAGCATACGAATTGATTCTAGACGTGCAACGAGTGCATATGTTTCCTCATAGTCAATGCCCTCCTCTTGATTGTATCCTTGGACAACAAATCTAGCTTTATTTCTAACAATTACACCATTTTCATCCTTTTTATTACGAAAGACCCATTTAGTACCTATAATGGTGTGATCGTTAGGTTTTGGAACAAGTGTCCACACTTTGTTTCTCTCAAATTGATTGAGCTCTTCTCGCATAACCATCATCCAAGATTCATCTTGTTTGGCTTCAATTATGTTTTTGGGCTCATATTGAGAAACAAATGCCACATTATTGCATATATTTCTTAAGGATGATCTAGTCATAACCCTACTAGATGGCTCTCTAAGAATTTGATCAATAGGGTGATTGAACACAAATTTTCAACTCCTAGGTAAATCATTCGAGTTTTACTCGGTTGTGTTTTCTAACTCCTTAGGAGAAGCTTAAGCACTCGAAGTTTCTTCTTTATGTGTATTATTAATTTGAATATCCGAAATTTTTTCAATAATTTCAATATCGTCATCGGAACGAACTATGGGTGAGAAAGGATTTGACTCATCAAATACAACATGCATAGACTCTTGGACTACTAAACTTTTCTTGTTATAAACTCTATATGCTTTACTATTAGTGGCATACCCAAGAAAAATTCCTTCATCGGATTTAGCATCAAATTTTTCCAAGTGATCACGATCATTCAAAATAAAACACTTGCAACCAAAAATCTTAAAATATGTAATATTTGGTTTCTTGTCATTCCATAATTCATAAAGTGTCTTATCTAATTTCTTACAAATGATAATACGATTAATCACATAGCATGTAGTGTTAACGGCTTCCGCCCACAAATACTCCAGCAAAGAATGTTCATTTAGCATAGTCCTAGACATTTCTTGAAGAGATCTATTTTTTCTTTCAACAACACCATTTTGTTGAGGAGTTCTAGGTGCCGAAAAGTTATGATCAATACCATGCTCATCACAAAAGTTCTCAATATCAACATTATCGAATTCTCTACCTCTATCACTCCTAACATGCACAATAAAAACACCTTTTTTATTTTGAATTTTTCTACAAAATTTAGCAAAAACATGTGGAGTTTCACTTTTGGAGGAAAGAAAGAACACCCAATAAAATCTAGTGTAATCATCAACAATAACAAGAGTATACAATTTGCCACCTAGACTAGCAACCGAAAAAGGACCAAACAAATTAAGATGCAACATATCAAGCGATCTAGTTATAGTAATATCCTTTTTAGACTTGAATGAAGATTTGTGTTGTTTACCAAGTTGACATGCATCACAAATTTTATCTTTAACAAATTTGGTTTTAGACAATCCTTTAACTAATTATTTTTTAGACAAAACATGAATTAAGTCCATATTAGCATGTCCTAGTCTTCTACACCATAACCAAGATATATCGTTAATAGCGGATAAACATTTAACATCTTGTTGTGATAAATCATCAAGCTCAAGAGTATACAAATTATTAGTTCTATATGCAATAAGTAAAATGGAATCATCACTAACATTCTTAACAATGCAATGATCGGATTTAAAAATAACTTAATAATCCTTATCACATAATTGACTAATGCTAAGTAAATTATGCTTTAAACCATTAACTAATAGAACATTATCCATACATGTAGAATGCTTACCAACCTTACCTATACTGATGATTTTGCCCTTGGCATTGTCTCCAAAAATCACATTCCCTCCTCGCTTGGGAATAAGACTCAAGAAGTTGTTTTTGTCTCCCGTCATATGCTTTGAGCAACCAATATCCAAGAACCATTTGGATTTGCTACCTTTGGCTTTCAAGCACACCTACACCATAACCTTAAGTAACTTCTCCTTTGGTACCCAAAATGTGTTGGGTCCGTTTGAGTTAGCAAACATGATGGTTCCTTTTGGAACCCAAGCAAGCTTCTTTTTAGGAAAACTTTCATTCCTATAGTAACAATGATCAACATAGTGAGTATTTCTACCACAATATGAGCAAAAATGAGTGGGATCATGAGGTGTGTATGTTTAGAAAAAATTTTTATAATCCTTTTAGTTGTCAATTTGGTTATAACCCAGACCGGCTTTGTCGAATACACACCTTTGCATTCCTAATAATTTATCCAAGTTATCCCTTCCATTGGTGAACTTGGCTAGACTATTAGTTAAATCATCTACTTGATCTTTCAATTTGACATTTTCCACTACAAGTGTGTTTAGAGTTTCTTTCTCATTTCCTTTCTTTAAAGTTTTGATTTCATTTTTCAAAATCACATTTTCTTTCTCAAATGTTTCACACTTGCTAAAAACCATCAAATTGTCCTTTTTGAGGCTTGCATACCTTTTAGATAAGTTTTCAAACTTGCTATGCAATTCCTCAAACATTTCATACAATTCATCATAGTCATTCTCATCATGTGCATCATTATTAATAGAGACATTATCATCGCTAAATGAATCATAAATAGAGTATACCTCATCGTCAATTTCCATAAGGCAAAGGTTTGTCATCTCCTCGTCGCTAGAGTCGGCATCGGACTCGCCTCCTTCGGAATCACTCTAAGTGCCTTTGAGGGCATGCTTTGCTTGTTTGAAAGCTTTATCCCTCTTATCCCTCTTCTTCTTTCTTTTAACCGGGCAATTAGTTTTGAAATGCCCTAGTTGATAGCAATGGAAACACTTCTTTACTTCTTCGTTTTTAACTCTTGGTTGAATTAATCGATCATTGTTCCTTCTTGATAAAGAATCAAAGTTGTTTCCTTTTCCTTGAAATTTCTTCTTCTTCACTAGAAATTTTATGAATTTTCTAGAAAGAATAATCATATCCTCATCTCCTCCCATTAACTCCTCATCATCCTCAAATTGAGTTGCTTTGAGAGCTAGTGTCTTTTTGGCTTTCGAATCATCTTTTTCTTCTCTCTCCAATTCCTTCTCATGGGTTTTAAGTGAACTCAAGAGGTCGTCCATGCTTAGCATCTTGAGCTTCTTGGCTTCTTGAGTAGCCATCACTTTAGGTCTCCATTTCTTGAGAAGAATTCTAAGAATTTTTCGAATCTTGTCCTCATTTGAATATACCTTTCCAAGATGATCTAAAGCATTAGTGATAGAGAACCTACTATACATAGAAGTAATTGATTCATTTGGCTCCATTTTGAATAATTCATAATCATGAACGAGCATATTAATATTGTCATCCTTAACTTGTGAGGTTCCCTCATGAGCAACTTCTAATTTGTCCCAAATTTTTTAGGCGGTTTTACAACTAGAAATTTTTTTTTATTCTTCCATGGTTAATGCACAATGTACATAATTCAAAGCTTTAGCATTAAATTGGATTTTCTTAATGTCATGCTCATCATATTCGAAAATAGACTTAGGAGTAACATTAACCCTTTTATCGGTTTTAGTAATCTCATAAGGTTCAATGAGTGTAACCATACATTGTTCAAAATCACTAGCTTAAAGAAAAGTACACATGCGATTTTTTCAATAACTATAATTTTTGCCATCAAATAGAGGTGGCCTAGAGGTGGAAAAATCTTCGTTAAGTCCGGTTCCTTGATAGATAAACATAATCGTAAACTCTAAAATAGTAAAATCAAAACAAAAGTACAACCTTTGATACCAAATGTATGTCAGAAAATACCCTAGGGGGATGAATAGGGTTTTTAAAATTAAATCGGATTTTAAAAATCGTTTTTAAAATTAATCAAAATATATATCAAGTAATCAAATAAAACACTTAAGTAATATCAATCTCAAAGCAAATATAGCAATAAACAATAAAGCTAGAGATATAAAGATTGAACCGATAGAAGTATAAGACTTTTTGTCCACACGGTTCGGCTTGTTAGCCCCTACTTCCGCGCTCGGTTAGTTTCTCGAGAATTTTCACTAATACCAATCTTCTTCCGGGTGAAGATCAAACCTTTACAAGTGATTACACTCTACAAATGTTGCTTACTCACAATACTCGCCACAAGAACTACCTCTTGCTATTTTAAGAGATAAACCTCTCTTAATATTTGAATAAAATGATTTGGTGACTAACACCAATGTACAATAACTCTAAAGTGTATGAAGATTACAATTTAAGCTCACACTAAGAGATATCAAATTTGATCAACAATTTCTAGCTCAAAATAATGATGATTGATCAAAAGCAATGTTCTTGAATCTTTGAATATTGAATGTAGATGAAGAGAATAGTGTAGGAATGATTCAAGAGTGTTTAAATATGTCTTAAATAGTGTATATATAGTTTAGGACAACATATGGCCGTTTGGAGGGAGTTGGTAGAAGTTTGGTGACAAAAATGGTAAAAAATAAGAAATTCAATGGCCAGTTTTTGGACCATCGATCAGTCAACTGAGCATTGCTCATCAGTCGACTAATAAGCACTGACTGGCAGGCCAAAAATGTAATTTTTACACTTTTGCAAATAAGCTCTAAAACCAATATTAATGCTTGGAGAAGGTAAAATATAGGTTTCTAAGACACCTATTTTCGTTAGAGCTCCAAATAAGATCATTTAGAATTTAATATGAATTAAATCAAAAAGTAGTTATTGTCAAAAGGTGTGTTTTGAAAAGATCTAGAAGAAACTTTGTTTTGATCAATCTACTTGTGTAAAAGCAAAGTTTATGAGCTATATTGAGAATCAAACATGAATCTTTACATAAGAAACAAAAGCACTCACTCAAATATAAAATAACGAATCTTCATTTCTTTTCTTCCTTGGGTCATTGTTCTTTATAGAAACGCCATTGATAGTGCATTGATCAAGTAGTTGTGTGAGGTGTGAGACATTGATAGTGCAAATCTTTATAGGTGAGTAATCTTGATTCCGGCTTTTCGGTTTAGTTCACATGTGATCAATTTATTGTGGCTATAACTTAAAATATCAACTTAGTTAAATTACACATGATTAACGTTATTATTATTATCAAAACAAGATTAGTGATTATAAAGTCAACAATTATTATTATTATTATTATTATTATTATTATTATTATTATTATTATTATTATTATTATTATTATTATAATAATAATAATAATAATAATAATAATAATAATAATAATAATAATAATAATAGTGGTAGTAGCTGTAGTAGTGGTGCTAGTGGTGCTGGTGGTGGTAGGGGAGGGGGGGTGGGGGTGCCATTTTTGAAAATATTATAGTAGTAATGACATTTTTAAAAATATAGGGTTCATTTTTCTTAATCTCGAATAAACAATACCACACCCCCTAGTATTAGATTATATCACAAAGATTGGTATTAAGTTAGTCATAGTATTAGTAATCCCAGCACATTTG
The DNA here is from genome assembly GCA_021464415.1 of Lonicera japonica. Classification (NCBI taxonomy): domain Eukaryota; kingdom Viridiplantae; phylum Streptophyta; class Magnoliopsida; order Dipsacales; family Caprifoliaceae; genus Lonicera; species Lonicera japonica. Next base: position 34,562,598 of record CM038463.1, on the reverse strand, counting down.
TACGAACCAAACACGGTATTATAAAAAATAAGTGGTGTTAACAATACCATCTCACTTTTTAATATCCAAATCAAACGAGGCCAAACATGTATTTAAAAAAAATTAAGAATGACTAACTTAGCCCCAAAACAAAATGTACAAGCTGTTTGAACTTGGAAGCTGCGCAAATTTAGACTTTAATTCAAATAGGTACGTACCCTTAGTATTAATTAAATTTTTACTCTGTCATAAATTTGCGTTTATATACAGTTGTTTTTAACTTTTCAATTAGGAGAATAATTAATGTACTTGTTGTGAGGTAATATAATAATGCAACGATTTTAGTTTTTTATAATTATAATAAGTACGTCAACAAATTTTCGGTGAGTAGATTGTTTTAGTGATAAAATATCCCATTTGGATCTTAATATTTCAACTTTAAGTCTTATCATATGCGGGCGCATATTTAGATTATTCCTTCGTTTCATTGTAATAATAATAAATAAGACGTACAAGTTTTGGTAGCTGAAAAAACAACTGAAGTACAAACTTTTATTAATTTTTTAAATCTTTTATTTATTTTCTTATTTCACATTAAGCTGTCAAGGTCTATTAATTTATTAGATAAAACTTAAATAATTTGTGACCACGTGACAAAAACTTAATAAACTGTGATCAGAATTAGTACCGACGTATATTCTAAAAAGTTATCCAACTTTCTTGTATATATGAATATATAATACCATCCTATTTAGTTTATCTCACATATTGGAGTATATTAATCCATTTTCTTTCATATGCTTTTTTGATCTGGAAACGTAACTGACCTTGTGGGTGTATTTTATACCACCATTTACAAGAAAGTCGGCATTATAGTATAAGAGAGAAAACTAATTCGGCATTATAAAATTTGGGTGTATTTTATACCACCATTTACAAGAAACTCGCTTTTAAAAGGCAATTGAATACCAAAAAATTCAAATATTGCTTGATTTTACACAAAATAAAAATATACAGCTAGAACTACTAAAAATGCTCTAAGAATGGAATGATTCTCCTCTTATTTATCAACACACAATTATTTCATAAACTTAGCATCTACATTATTTATTACTGGACTTGGCTCCCCTCCAATACACCTTCCATCCAATTTTGTCCAATGAAGTTTAGTTGTAAGCTTAAACAGATGAATTTTTTCATGAAACTTGGTGGAGATGATCTCTACAATGAGTAGATCATCCCCACAAAATTTCATCAAAAAATTCAAATCGGAAGTAGGTGTACTAAAATTTTAATACATATGTTTATTTTCGACCATTATCGCCCACTTTTGGTTTGAATTTTTTGATGAAAGTTTGTGGAGATAATCTAGCTACTCATTGCATATAGAGATCATTTCCACCAAGTTTTGTAAAAAAATTCATCTGTTTAAGCCTCCAACTAAATTCTATTGGATGAAATTGAATGGAAGGTGTAATAGAGGGGAGGTAAGTAGTTTATTACTAATACTGACATTGTAGAAGTACAATCCAAACACAAAGTTTACTACTAATAATATTAAACATGCACATGTCAAGTGTGTGAGATAAAATATATATATATGTAAAAATTATCATGCATGGGATTATTTATTATTATAACAAATTCGGATATATAGATTATATTTTTTAAGGACAAATTAAAAAGGGTAGGATTATGTTTATTTAATTTCAACGTTTTCGTCTCATATCAAATATTAGTGTGCTTTTATGTAGATCAAGATGCTTTGACAGCTAATACTGAAATAAATGAAATTTTAAGAATGTCACACTGCAATTTAAGGATTGCGTTCGATCACAATATCTATTTCACGGTATCTGCGCCAGCCTGGCCCAAACAAAACCTAGGATTTAGCCACTAATTTCCAAAAGGTAATAATCCAAACCCCTAATAATTTTTGAAAGGTTGTCGGTAAAGATATCATTAATTTATAGTCTACATATTTATTATTAAAAAACAATTAGGGTGCCTTAATTAGTCACTTTATTTTTAAATCAATATATATATATATTTGGATTTTGAAAACGACAACTCCTCGACCTAATATTTGCATTCAATAAATACAATCTGATTAATATAGACTTTCATTGAAATATTTTTCATTTGAGTTGTAGATGGGTTTTCATTTCATACATGGATACTCTTTTGATGACATTTATTTTAGTATTGTTCTAACAACAATGTGAGATTCAATCTTCTCTAGTAGAAGGAAATAAAGGCAGCCGAAAAGAAATAAACAAGGAAGTGGTTTTAATTTTATGTTTAGAATGCGATTGAAAAAATGAGGATGAAGGGAAGAGAGATTTCTAATTAAAACACCCTTGTTATTTTTTAATAATAGGTGTGTAGACTGAAAATTGAAAGTATCTTTACCAGCACTCCTTTTGAAAACCTAGGATGTATTACTAATTGTCCCTTTTATGAAATCAAGAAATTACCAAAGAACTTAATCTTAATTCGCAAATATATCTATACTAGTTGCAATATGCGCCGAAAACATTACCCACTCATCAAAAAGTAATTTATAATTTCAATCATTTAATTTTCTATCTCTTACATATTTTTAAAATTTTAAAAAAAATCCTTTGCCCTTATTATATAAATATAAATGAGATGTTTTATCTCTCTCTTACGAGGCCAGGTATACATATAATTATATACCTGATGTATATAATATGCATTTATTTTGAATCTTTTATTTATTATTAAGATGGATTACACTGTATGATTAATTCACGCGAGTTATTTCATTATTTTGTTTATAATTTCATGAAATTAGTGTATTTTATTTGTTAGATCCGGTCTCTGTTTGTCATAATTAAAACTAAATATTCTTGGTCCATCATTTTGAAGAAAATTTAATTATATTTTATATTTTTCATTTTTTAATTAACTATGTGAAAGGTAGCTACATGGTTGAATAAATATACTTCAATTATTATTATAAAAATAAAAGATGGTTATAAATTTTGTTTTACTCCAGCCCACTCCAGTCCCCATCAAATAATTCTAGTTCTGCCAGACTTCATGCCTCAAAAGGCAACAAACAATAACTAAACCTATTGGCATAATGGTATAAGGTGGTCATTCAAATAACCTTGGGGTCATTTTGGTGCTCCGATCCTAAAATTAATTCCTAGAGTTGTCAAAACAAAGGGTAACCCTCAAAGCACAAAAAAAATTAAAAAAATAAAATAAAAATCATAGACGAGAAAAGTTAAACTCACAAAAAAGTTCATAAAAGTTGCTCCGCAAATACACATGGTGTAGACACCCCGATCCGTGACCCCCGCAAGAACCCTAAACGACCTACGAGACTACTGTTTTTGGAGCCCGGGACCCACCCGAGCATCCGAAACTACCCCGGGGGGGGTTTGTTGCGCGACAAACCTTTTTTATGAAGGATTGTCGCACGACATATCACATTGTCGCGCGACAATCATTGGAATGTCGCGCGACAATCCCACTATGTCGCGCGACAATCTCTCTCTGCACCCGACCAACCACTTTCTGACACATCACAGTGTCAGGACCCATCACTTCAGCCGCTTGTCGCGCGACAATCCCACTATGTCGCGCGACAATCCCTCTCTGCACCCGACCAACCACTTTCTGACACATCACAGTGTCAGGACCCATCACTTCAGCCGATTGTCGCGCGACAAACAGATATGTCGCGCGACACTTGCCTTTTCTGGGGAAATGTCGCGCGACAATCTTCCCCGAGCAGTATAAATAAGCCAACACCCCCAAGGGTTAGAGGGACTGGAATAGAGAAATTCTGAGTTTTATTCTGATTTTATCAAGCATTTTATATTATCATCTTATCTCTGAAGAATTATCGAATCTATTCCCGACACTCGACATGTCCCGTCTCTGGAGGCGAATTCTCGGAAATATCTGAAGAAGGAGAAGATTATTATCGCCGGAGATCTCTCTGCCGTATTATATTCTCTTTCTCATTATTATTCTCGTCGGGAAGGTAAATAAAGTTTCTTCTCGTAATTAAATAAGATATTCGCATGTTAGTTTTATTGTAAACTTTTAGAATTCGATTTTTTCCTAACGGGGCGCTGCCACGCACCCCGCGACCTGACCGGGCAGGTCGATCCCGTCCTGGTAAGCGAAGTGGCAACATGGTTGGGCTAGATTCCTAACGCGCTCGAAAAATAGGTCTATCTGTGTACTTGTTTTATTTCTGTTGTCTTGTCCACGTTTTATTTGAATAAACTTATTGCCAAGTTATAAATAGTCTACCGTTTTCAAAACAAAAGACCCTGATAAAACCATTTGCAAAACCAGAAGAGTAAGTATGTTATCGTCCGGATAAAATTCTGTTTTCAAAACCCAGACTGATACGACTTATCTAGGAATTAGAATCAACATATCCTGTCTTCTCTATAGACTGCGACGTGATTGATAACTCTCCCCAAAGAGTTCTAGTTCCATATTAAATTAGTCCCGACATAGATCCGAACTTTTACAAAAGTAAACACAACACGAGAAAACCGTCATTATCTGAGGAAATAATACGGGATACTCTTTCAAAAATAAAAGGTTTTGTCACTTGTATTTACACCTTTTAAATAAAAACATCGGATCTCGGAACACAAAGGTTTTCATCACTTTCCTGTTTTCCCCCAGAAATTAGGGTTTTCATTTGAAGAGTAGTAGACTGTTAGTAAAAGCATCCAAGTTTTTCAACATAGAATAAACATATAAAGACCACTAGAGACCGAAAGGGCGGAATGGGTGCTTAACACCTTCCCAAACCGTAATATAGTTCCCGAACCCTATAGAATCATGTTTTCGCAGACAAATGTGTAAAGAAAGGCTTATCTGTAGCCTTTCCCCTTACACAACCCTTTTTGTCCGTTTTCTCGTAAAACGTACTGGCGACTCTGAACGAATCCCTTTGCATCTAGAATAGACGTAGGAACACATGATAAGAATCATCAAACAACTCCAAGCAAATGGAGCAACGGAATCCGTTCCGACGCTTCAGACGCCCAACGAGCGGGGACGAGACCCGGGGGTCGCATTTGCGGATTCTCACAGTGGCGACTCTGCTGGGGATGCTAGAGAACTAGACTCTTATATGTGGACTTTCGTTTATCTATTTGAACACTTGCTTTTCCTGCTTTCCCTACTTATGTTAATTGATTGAGAAGAAACATTTTTTTTTAGAAAAAGGGAATTTTTCAAAAATACGTAATCAAGATAATGATATTTGTAAACCCAACCTTTTTCACACGCACTATCACAAATCATGCATTGGTTCTACGAGTGTGAATTTACCCCAAACCCTCGGAAGTATTATAAGTGAGTAGGGAGTTGGCTTGCTTGGGCCAACATAAACCGAAAGCATTTACTTCCGCTCTCCTTGGCCAAGTACGCCCCCGAGGTATATCGAGTGACGAGAACACTCACGTACCCGGGAAGTATATATAAAGATTCTTGCACGTACCCGCCCCTGGGGTATATCGCAAGGTCTTGCCAAAAAGGAGGGAGCCTGAAGCCTTAACCGTTCGTACACCTGCGCTGCATATAAGATCGAGTCGAGTTAAAACACTTGTCAAACAGCCGTAGAGGATGTACCACTTTACGGCTTACTTTTCGACACCCTTTTTAAAATCCGAGGCTCTTCTCGGCAATTTTTAGTGGTTCTTTTGGCAAAAATCGAGTCGCATCACAGTCTTCCTTCATCTTCGCCACGTGATTTTCGTCTACAGTCGTGAAGCAACAACAGACTGGAAGGTTGGGCCGGCCGTGATCACACCGGAAGACTAGTAAGACCAAGCACACCTGAAATGGCCGATGAACGCGAGAATCGAGAGACAGATCAGAGCCGAGCCGAGGCATCATCAGCTCAGCCAACCCTAGCCGAAATGCACTGTTTACTCATGACCGTCAGCAGGGATCTGGCAAATCTCACGAACGAGCAACAGGGTACCCGAATCCGAATAGAAGAATTGTCAGCCGAACGAACTGCACCACCGGGGTTTGATCGACTACCACCGAATCGTGATCCGAACCAAGGACAGTCTTCACAGGTACTCCCCCCAGTTCAAGGAACCGATCCACCCCAAACGGGCCCTATCGTAGCTGGTCCTGTTCAAACCGACCCCAACAATCAGAACCAATGGGCCCCATATTCAGGCCCCACTTACCAACAGCAAGAGCCACCCATAGTCTGGCCGCAACCCCAAGTACAACCCGGCTTTGACCCCCACTATCAACCATGGCCACAAGTTCCTGCAAGACCCATTCCACCACCGGCCCCAGCAGCCCTCCCTAATGAATACCCAGACATCAACCGACTTCGGGCAGTATATGCAGAATCGGTAATAGCGCGAGAACAGCCCGACGAGGTGTCAAGAGAGAGTGAGGAAATGAAGAAGCTGAAAGAGCAGATGAGAGTCCTACAGAAGGGGGTGTCCCTAATAAAAGGAGCAGATGAGATCACAGACATGAATGCCTTCTCCCTATACCCAGAAGCAAGATTACCCCAGGGATTCAAACTCCCTTCCATCACCAAATTCACTGGAACCACGCCCCCTAAAACCCATCTACAGTCCTACATCAGATCCATGCAAGTGTCCGGTTGTGGAGAGCCGGAATTAGCACAGGCCTTTCACATGACTCTCACGGGGGCCGCCCTGAGATGGTTTTTTGGTCTAGAAAGGCATCACACGCAGACTTGGGGAGATATCGTCAAGGAATTTATGACCAAATACGGGTCCAACGAAGATTTGGAAATTACCCGTAAACACCTGGAAATGGCCAAACAGGGCGAGAAAGAAAGCTTCAGCGACTTTGTCACTCGCTGGAGGGAGATGGCCTCCCAAATGTCCAAACGACCCGATGAAGAAGAACAGCTGGAAATCATTCAGAAGAACTTCACTCCAGCCGTACTGAGTTGCATGGGAAAGCATGTATTCCCACACTTCAGGGCCCTGTTGAGTATGGGGTCACAAGTAGAGGAAGAATTGGCCAAGAAAGCTGAAACCGATACCAAGAAAGCCGCTTACATCGGGAAAAAGACGGCCACTACCGCCGTGAACCAAATAAGCTCATACCCCTATCAACAGAACCCTTTTCAACAACCACAACAACCACCTCTGATGAGTTGGCCCGCACAAGGAGGCCCTTCAAACACCGAGGACAAGAAAAGGAGAAACTTCTGCACCCTCCCCACTACACTGGTAAAAAGTCTGGAGCTGCTTCGAAAGGCCGGACTAATCACTCCACTCAACCCGCGCCCTCCACCAAATCCTATTCCAAGTACCTGGAAAATGAATGAGAATTGTGCGTATCATCAAGCTGCAGGGCATGACACGGAGCGTTGTTTGGCCCTTCGTCATCGTATTCAAGACCTCATTGAAGCCGGAACCATCCCCGCACCCGGCGGACCCAATGTTGTCAACAATCCACTCCCTAACCATGCTCCACCTGCAGGAATCAATGCCTTAACCACTGATGAAGAAGGCTTTGACCCCGTAAGGCTCATACGAGATGACCCAGTCTACAGGGCACCCGTTGTACTGCCAGCAAAAACCCAAGTTACCCCGGGCCTCAATCCCATAATTGACCAATGGATGGCCAAAATGAACTTCCTACCCGGGCAGGGTTTAGGAAAGACGAATCAGGGGATCTCACAGCCGCTTGCAATCAAAACCAATCCCGGAAAATCTGGGATAGGATGGACCCAGAATAAGAAGAAACAGTCATGGAAATCCCAAAACAGGGAGACAATCTGTATGACAGAAACCTCCCCCGGGACTTTTAGTTGGTCGACAGAGCCGGAATCGTCAGAAGCTTCAGAGGAATCAGACCCGGCATCCCTTTGGATTCAACAGATCACCCGTTCAGGAAGGGTATATCAACCACCACCGACGGATGCTGAGAAAACACTACCACCTAAGGAAATGGGAGAAGATAGAGTGCTTGAGCAGTTGAAGAAGACCCAGGCACACATCACCATTTGGGGCCTCTTGGTTGCTTTCAAACCCCACAGGACCGCTTTCATCAAACTTCTGGACGAGGCCGTGATATCACCAGACTCCACACCCGAACAACTGCCAAACATGATCGGGTCGCTTACAATCCAAAGAAGTCTGTCATTTTCAGATGAGGATCTGTCTCCATTGGGGAGGAAACACAGCCTGGCTCTCCATATCACTGTCTGAACCCGAGGAAAGATTTTGCCACAAGTCCTTATCGACAATGGGTCAACCATAAACGTCTGCCCCTTGAAGACCGCTAGATGCCTGGGTATCTTGGATTCAGAGCTTTCTCCATCCGTCGTGACTGTCAGGGCCTACGACAATACTAGAAGGGCCGTTCTAGGTTCTCTGAAGCTCGATCTCATGGTTGGTCCCGGAAACTTTCCAGCCGACTTCTAAATCATAGATATTCCCTCCAGTTTTAACCTCCTGCTGGGAAGAGCGTGGCTACACGACATAGGAGCACTCCCCTCCTCCTTGCACCAAAAGATCAAGATACCGTTTGAAGGGAACATAATTACCATCCAAGGAGATCCTGAAAGGACCTTGGCGGATATGGAGTTACCAGTTTTGGGAATCGGGAGCCAGAGCATACAGTTGGGAGGCTTTTCTTACGAGCCTCAAGTGCAAACTCTTAGCACCCAGACAATCAGGTATCTTCCCCCTGACAATATCCCCGGTCTCAGCACCAAGATTACAAATATGTTGAGAATGATGAAATACTTGCCTGGAGCCGGTCTGGGAATGGGACAACCAGGACTACTTCAAGCATTGGAACCAGTAGCAAGGTACGAGAGGGAAGGTTTGGGGTACCAACACACTAAGGAAGACAATCAGCAAAAAGGGGGTCGGGGGCATCAGTATCCGAGTTTCAGCTCCTTGAACGGGTTTTTTGTCAAAGAAGGAGAGGACTTCCCCTTTTGCGGTTTTCAGGAACCTTGGAGAAACAGCGACGGAGAGAGCCTACCAGGATGGGAAATCTTCTATGAAGAGGACCTATATGTCAAAGAGAGCATCGAACACAGTTTCTCCACCAAACTAACAATCGGGTTGAAAGAAGAAAATAAAGACAAGACAGATAAGGAAGAAGAAATGATCGGAGATCTCTTCGACATCATGGCACTAGGGGATGACGAGCCAAGGGATGACCCCGTACACCTGATATACGCTGATCCAGACTACCAAAGAAAAGGGGAAAAGAGTGAAATTGTAAGGGTGAGAGGTGAGAGTGAAAGAAAGGCTAGGAAAGAGCCACTCCTAGACTTACTTTTTAAACTTATACCTGTAAACACTCTTATCAATGAAGAAAACTCTGTTTTACGTTATCCTGTTATTTGTAATTCTGTAATAGCTTATAAGGAGTTAGAAAGACTAAACGAACACCCTGAACGGGAGGAACAGCGTATACAGAGCGAGGAAGGAGACGCTCTTGAAATTAACCTCGGGACAGAAGAGGAAAGAAAGGAGGTCCGCATCGGGACAAGTCTGAGTGAAGCAGAAAAAGAGGAATTCACACAAATTCTGAAAGAGTACGTGGATGTCTTCGCCTGGTCTTATGCTGATATGCCAGGATTGAACAGTCAGATAGTCATGCACGAGATACATACCAAGCCGGAGTTCAGACCTATCAAGCAAAAGTTAAGGAAACTTACGCCATAATGGTCCCTGAAAGTAAAGGAAGAAGTAATGAAACAACTGAGTGTAGGGTTTTTACGAGTGATCGATTACCCTTCATGGTTAGCCAACATTGTGCCCGTTCCAAAGGCAAATGGGAAGGTCCGCATGTGTGTGGATTACCGGGATCTTAACAAAGCTTGTCCGAAAGACGATTTTCCATTGCCCAACATTGATTTGATAATAGATAACACTGCAAATCACGCCCTAAAGTCATTTGTGGATGGTTTTGCCGGGTATAACCAGATCAAAATGCACCCGGATCACCAGGAGAAAACTGCATTCATCACACCATGGGGAACATACTGCTACACCGTTATGCCATTTGGGCTGAAGAACGCTGGGGCAACCTATCAAAGAGCAGCCACCGCTATCTTCCACGATATGATCCACAAAGAAGTAGAGGTGTACGTGGACGACATGATAATCAAATCAAAGGAGAGGGAAGGTCACATACCAGCCCTGCGAACCTTCTTCGACCGGCTCCGCCAGTACCAGATGAGACTCAATCCGCAGAAATGTGTGTTCGGGGTGACCAAGGGAAAACTCCTAGGTTATGTTGTTAGTAAGAGAGGAATCGAGGTAGACCCTGCCAAGGTTCAAGCTATCCAAGAAATGCCTAAACCTCGTACCGAGAAAGAAGTCCGAGGATTTTTGGGTAATCTGCAGTACATCAGTAGGTTCATCTCTCAGCTCACTCAGACTTGCGAGCCCATCTTCAAGCTCCTGAGGAAATCTTCACCAGGAGAGTGGGACGGTCAGTGCCAAGAAGCTTTTGATAGAATCAAAGAATATCTCTCCAACCCCCCAGTTTTAGCCCCACCACAAATCGGACTACCCTTAATTTTATACCTAACCGTCACTGATTCAGCCGCGGGAGCAATGCTAGCCCAGCACCTGATTAATACCCGGAAAGAGCAGGCCATCTACTTCCTCAGCAAGAAACTGTCCCCATTTGAGATAAACTACACACCATTGGAGAAATCATGTACCGCTCTCGTCTGGGTAACGCAGAAACTACGACACTACATGCTAGTCTTCTCAGTCATCTTGGCATCCCGGATTGATCCGTTGAAATACCTCTTCGAGAAACCGGCTCTCTCGAACAGAATGGCAAAATGGCTGTTTTTACTCTCCGAATTCGACATCACCTACATGACCCAGAAGGCGGTCAAAGGCAAGATCATAGCTGATTACCTGGCCCACAATCCAGTATTGGGGGACGTGCTGGAAGAAGCCGAGTTCCCAGATGAAACCATCATGAATGTCGAGGTTGATGAAGACTGGAAGTTGTACTTTGACGGGGCCGCCAATCGGAATGGAAACGGGATAGGTATCCTGTTAGTCTCTCCAGACCAAACTCACTCCCCGGTATCATATCGACTGGACTTCTTCTGCACCAACAACATGGCTGAATATGAAGCCTGCATACTCGGGTTAGAGATCGCTCTTCAAAGGGGTATAAGGAGGATACAGGTATACGGAGATTCAGCACTAGTGGTTCACCAGGTTCTGAAAGAATGGAAGATCAGAGATGAGAAATTAGTCCCTTACCTCGCCCGACTGGAGGATGTCGCAGGAAAGTTCAAACATACGGAGTTTTACTATCTCCCCAGGTCTCAGAACAGTTTTGCTGACGCACTGGCAACCCTGGCATCTATGATCGATATCCCGGAAGGAATGGAAGAAATAACTCTTACGGTGCAGAAGAAGGCAGAACCAGCACACTGCACGGCTTTGGAGGTAGAAAATGAAGGGGAAGGGGATTCAACCGCTTGGTTTTACGATATCTGGAACCTGCTGAAGAACCATCAGTATCCTGAGAAAACAGACAAGAAAACACGGGTCACGCTCAGAAGATTAGCATCAGGGTTCATACTTTGTGCCGGAAGATTGTATAAAAGGAACTACGACGGGACTCATCTTCAATGCCTCACCGAAAGAGAATCAGTCAGGGTAATGGATCAGATACATGGGGGTGATTGCGGACCTCATATGAGCGGACATACACTTGCCCGCAAAATCATCAGACAAGGTTATTTTTGGTCTACTCTGCAAACTGACTGCGCTAATCACGTACGCCGTTGTCACAAGTGCCAAATTTATGCTAAATCCCAGAAGCTTCCTCCAAAAGAGTTGTACACCATGACTGCTCCCTGGCCTTTCGCAACCTGGGGAATCGACGTCATTGGGAAGATCTCGCCCAAAGCCAGCAATGGCCATGAATTCATACTAGTGGCCATCGACTACTTCACCAAATGGGTAGAAGCCGAGTCTTACCAGACCCTGGACGCCAAAAGAGTAGCCCGATTCATCAAAAGGAATATCGTTTGCCGATATGGGGTCCCACACGAGTTCATCTCAGATAACGGCACCCACTTCGAAGGAGAAGCTAATACCATCATGGAAGAATACGGTATTACCAGACACAGGTCTTCGCCATACAGGCCACAAACCAACGGGGCAGTTGAAGCCGCCAATAAAAATCTGAAGAATATCCTAAGTAAGATGACCGACACCTGTCGAGACTGGCCAGAAAAATTACCTTATGCATTGTGGGGATATCGCACCACCGAGAGGGTCTCCACCGGGGCAACCCCGTTCTCTCTTACATACGGGATGGAAGCAGTCCTCCCTGTTGAGTTAGAAGTCCCCTCCCTCAGGGTAATACTAGAAAATCAAGTCAATGAACTGGAGTGGGTCCAGGCACGTTATAACGAGCTGGCCCTACTAGATGAAAAGAGGTTGAAAGCCGCGTACCACCATCAGGGGTATCAGAAGAGAATCGCTCGAGCATTTAACCGGAAGGTGAGGACTCGGGGTATCAATGAGAACGATATCGTATTGAAAGAAATTCGAGAACCAGCCAGAGATCCGAGGGGTAAGTTCGGGCAGAAGTGGACAGGGCCGTACATCGTCAAAGAAATCGATACAGGAGGTGCCGCCATACTCACTGATTTGGATGGGCAGTTACTACATTCACCAGTCAACATGGATCGACTGAAGAAGTATTATCAGTAGGTGTGGCATATAACAAGAACTACGTAAACCTGAGCCCCAACTCAAAACTTTTTGTTCTTTATAAAAATCAAAAAGGGGAACGTAGGCAACTTGAGAAGTGACTTCAGGCCCGGTTTAAACTTTGTAAATAAATTTATTTCCCACAAGCAGTCCCTCATATATTATTAAAAGGTGGTTCAGAACACCGAAGGTTACAAAGGAGACATAACAAATACGAAAGAAACTAATCCCTAGGGGTTGGCCACACTGGGTCCTCAATAGCCAAATCGATCCGAGCTTCGTCCAAGATCTGATATGCAAAGACAATATTATCATCAGTAGCCTCCGTATCCATGAACCGAAACCACTCCATTTGAAAGGGGTCGTCGATCAGTTCTCCTTCCAGAGATTGCCAGCAAGAGCGGATGATATCAGCCCGGAGGGGCCGGGTAATACCAAAACGGGCATAATTGAACTGACAAGTCAGTCGAGCACGCCACATCCTCTCTACCGATAAAGAAACATGTGGGGTCACAAATTTAGACTCAGAAGAGAAGTTGTTCAGACCAAGGGGAACCTCCTGAGGAATGTTAAACTGTCGAAGAAGACGCCCAGGGAGATAAAAGGAAGTAAACCAGAGCCCGCGGAGCCGAACGTAGTTCTGACCCCCAGTACTAAGTACCATCTTCCTCAGCTTCCACCAAGGAATGTTCCACCGGATAGCCCGAAAGTTCTCCGAAAACCACACCGTCCAATCAGAGGAAGACATGGTCAAAGCACCAAAGAGAGGCCGATGGAAGAAATAAGTCGGATTGTCGAGCCGAACTCCGCTGAAACCCACCGATCGAAAGCGCTCTAGCAGCCACATGTATAGCAGACGCGGGCTCCCCCGAAAGAAGGGCGAGGCCCCCCGTTGAACATCATCAAGACCATTCAGGGTCTCTGCAAGAATGATCGGCACTATAGACTCCCCATTTCTAGCCTGGTAAATCAGACTCAAGATAGTCGGATCAACACGGGAAGAACCCGTCACCAGCAGCATATCAGAAACCAGGCAAATCAGGGCCGCTGCAGTACGCCCCACGCCGTAAGAGGCCCTATCTTCATAACGATGAAAGAACCTCACCATTTTGTGGAGGTCAAGGAGCCCGTCGACAATGAAACCATCGCAGGCCGCTTGGGGAATGGCTAACAGAGCAATTAGCATGTCGCGGGGACCGATTCCTTCTATAGGAACTGCCATCGGGAGACGAACGTCAGAACGTAACAGCCAGGAGAACTCCTCATAGGTCGGGCAGAGCTCATCTAGTCCAAAACGGAAGAGATGGTCCGCAGGACTCCAGAAATACAAGGCACCTAACAGAAAGGAGAAATCTACAGGACGATGGCACCAGCCCGCCAAAGGACTGAATGCACCAAAGTTCAAACCATTTTCAGAAGATATCAGAGCATCTCGAGCTTTAACATAAGAAAAATCAGAGTTGGTACGGTAGGAAGACATTTTGGAGAGGTGTGGGGATGAAGGAAGGAAGATGGGTGTATTTATAGCAAAAAAGAGGGTCCTGTACCTGTTTGTCGCGCGACAAACCCATTTTCAGGGGGAAGTGTCGCGCGACAAACCCATGACCAGGAGGGATTGTCGCGCGACAAACCCATCTGGGGGGCACCCTACTTTCTTCCTTATACATAATGGTCATCTTTGCCAAAAGAATCACTTCTGGATGCTTTTCTGTTCTCACTTTGTTCTTTTTTGCAGGAAACATAAGTATCACTACACTACAAGGTATGACTTTTGAATTACCGACTCTTATATATATATGTATATATCTTGCACAGACAGAGAATAAAAGTATAATCAAACACAGATAAAGATATTTTATAAAACCAATAAAAGAACAGTTTTTAAATATCTGTCTAAACATGTATCTGTCCAAACTAACACTAAAATGCAGAAAAGGGAAAACTAATCTACTCGGGCGCGTTTTGACACGCTCCCACTATCTCCCGAGCCCTCCTCGGGGGTAAGATCAACAACTGGGACGCTGGGAACAGAAGGAACTGCCGCCTGAGAAGGCCCCGTGGACTGGACCGGTGCCGTAGGACGGATCACCGACGATCGGGAACGCCTGGAAGTCCGACTACTGCTCCTCCGAGAATCCGTCCGGGCATGGGAGGAAGTCAGGGGGTCGTCCGGCCGTAAAGAGATGTCGATAGCCCTCTGATAATCACGCATATAGGCTGGAGGGTCTCGACCGACATACTGGAGCAGGTTCCAGCTGTAAAGGTACTGGGCGTACCAAGCCCGAAGATCTGCCACCCGTACGCTCACTCTCTGTAAAAAGGACATGAAAGAGAAT
This sequence comes from Lonicera japonica, assembly GCA_021464415.1. Taxonomy (NCBI): domain Eukaryota; kingdom Viridiplantae; phylum Streptophyta; class Magnoliopsida; order Dipsacales; family Caprifoliaceae; genus Lonicera; species Lonicera japonica. Next base: position 34,547,543 of record CM038463.1, on the reverse strand, counting down.
CAGCACAGTCAAAATAGATGGAGATAGACATAAGGGTATCGAGAAAAGGAAAAAGTAAAAGTACCTCGTCATCAGGGCGACCACCCAAAAAGTCAAAAGTATCCTCAGGAAGAGGATACTCCGGGACGGAATATCGACGTAATCCAGCGCCAACATAAGGAATATCCCTGGGGAGTGGGGGTAGATCTACCCACGGAATAGACGACCCCGCCGGAACACCAGCGGAAGTAGACCCGCCCTCCTCACAGATCGGGAACAAGGGAGGCCGGGATGAAGAACCCCCGAAACCTGGAGATCGGGTAGGAGGACCCATGACAGTCGCCGGAAGAGGAGTCAACGTGGCGTAAGTACGAACCCCCGGAGGATCCACTATGGCCGACGCCCTCAGAGGAGGTACCCCACTAGAAGGAGAAGCCACCGCAGCTGGGGGAGTCCGCCCGAACTGCTCGTAATCTGCCCCGAGGTCCGCGGGCTCCCAGGACCTCTCAGACAATCCCGCTCTCCCCACAGCAGCCTCAGCAGCAGCAAAAAGGACACCCGGAGACACAGAAGGGCCGGTCGGAAACTCGAAACCCTCAGTACGCTGCTCCCTCACAGGTGTCGCCTGAGGTGACGGCTCCGGAACGGCTGTCGCATCACCTCCCTCGCCCTCTGGCCGACCACCGCCCTCAGCCGCAGCAGGAACATCCCTCTCTCCCTCAGGATCCTCATCCTCAGAATCCGGAATGTTGTCCCTCTGATCGGGGACAGGTGGCAAATGACCCGGAACCACCCTAGCTAAATGGGTCTGTCCCCGTATGTAATGAGGATCACCCCCCAATGCCCGATACCTCTCATAGAAGACCCGTCCCCGAGTCCCCTTCGGCTCCCTCATCAGGTAACGGGCAGCAAAAATAGCATAGTCTCCCTCCTCGACGAACGTCTGGAAGCCGAGTCCGTCAACCAAAGCCTGCACCGTCACCGGGTCGATCTCGCCCGTCCGCCTCATCAGAACAGGAGGGAACAATGGAACACGAGGCCACTGGGATGGCGTGTGCTGACGAATGACCCTCTCACCCAAGTAGAAGAGAAGGCCGTACTCATCCCGGATAAGTCGCCTGGTCCTCGAGGCGGTCAGAGCACGACCATACCCATGATGAGGACCCAGATCACCCCCCACTCAACCTGAAAAGAGAACAAGTTTTTTATTCTCAGTAAATTATATATCTTATCTAACTATTGAAGAACAAGAAAACTAAAAATATTTTACCTGCTCCTCCCGCAGATCATGAACAGCAGCAGCTCCGGTCTCCCGAGTCCGGTATACATAGGGAGCCCTGTAGTTCCCCGCAGTGAATCGGCGGAGAAAAGGGAACTGGTCCTCGTTCTCGACGAGGAGATCCACCTGGGCGCGACCCAGGCGGGTGTAAGCTACAAACCAGCTCTGAAAAGGAAAAATAGAGAACATCAGCAATAATCAAACAGGTAATACGTGAAGGACTAAAAAGCGAAAAGACCAAGAGTATGTACCTCCCACATCAGAGAAAAGCCCTTGAGATTCAGGGCTAAATGGCGAGAGACCTGGTCCATGGCATCATAAAGGACTGCAAGAATGAAGCCTCCCCAGTCATAGTCAAACAGGAGGCTGAAGTCCCGAAGATAGGGCAACCACCAAAGATGAGCCGTGTCCCCACCACGAGCCTCGAATAAATCATGGAGTGTCAATAGAAGAAAGACGCGGGCATACTGGCGCGCCTCCTGACGGGTCATAGGAACCCCTGAAGCAGCTAGTCGAGCCCTCTCTGTGGCTAACCGCGTAACCAAGACGCCCCGAGGAATCGTGTCACCGGAACTCCGTCGCTCCGGAAACCATCCTAATGAACTAACGATGCCCTCGGCTGTCAGACGCAAGGGGACGTCGATCTGAATGGGGACCCCCCCTGAAGGGATCCCGGTCAAAGCAAACAAATCGAGGGGGGTCATCGTCATCTCCCCCCAGCTCCAGTGAAAGGTATGGGTGGTGTCCCACCAGTGGCAAGCCAGAGCCAATACTAAAACTGTCGCCCTAGATACTCGCTCTGGGAGGGCGTCGAAGAGGGAGCCGAAAGGAGTCGCGAAGATCAACTCCTGGACAGGGGCCGGTGCCCGTCGCCACTCCGAGGATATAGTGTTGGGGGAACCCCAACCTCGGCCAACCCACTGCAGACAAAAGAACGAGTATAGGGGTTATAAGGGTAAGTTATGTAATTTCCAAAACCTGAGGGTACTTTGGTGTAATTATGAGAGTTATGGGGTTATAAGGGTAAATTATGTAATTTCCAAAACCTGAGGGTACTTTGGTGCAATTATGAGAGTTATGGGGTTATAAGGGTAAATTATGTAATTTCCAAAACCTGAGGGTACTTTGGTGTAATTATGAGAGTTATAGGGGTTATAAGGGTAAATTATGTAATTTCCAAAACCTGAGGGTACTTTGGTGTAATTATGAGAGTTATGGGGTTATAAGGGTAAATTATGTAATTTCCAAAACCTGAGGGTACTTTGGTGCAATTATGAGAGTTATGGGGTTATAAGGGTAAATTATGTAATTTCCAAAACCTGAGGGTACTTTGGTGTAATTATGAGAGTTATAGGGGTTATAAGGGTAAATTATGTAATTTTCAAAACCTGAGGGTACTTTGGTGTAATTATGAGAGTTATGGGGTTATAAGGGTAAATTATGTAATTTCCAAAACCTGAGGGTACTTTGGTGTAATTATGAGAGTTATAGGGGTTATAAGGGTAAATTATGTAATTTTCAAAACCTGAGGGTACTTTGGTGTAATTATGAGAGTTATAGGGTTATAAGGGTAAATTATGTAATTTCCAAAAAACCTGAGGGTACTTTGGTGTAATTATGAGAGTTATAGGGTTATAAGGGTAAAATATGTAATTTCCAAAACCTGAGGGTACTTTGGTGTAATTATGAGAGTTATAGGGGTTATAAGGGTAAATTATGTAATTTTCAAAACCTGAGGGTACTTTGGTGTAATTATGAGAGTTATAGAGTTATGGGGGTACATTATGTAATTTTCTAAACTAAGAGGTATCACAGGTAAAAGTATGTGTTCGCTAAAAATCGGGCGTTATTCCTAGTCAGACATGCATACTAACATTATCTAAAAACGAATACAGGAAACGACAAGAAGCAGAACAGATAAATGCACGAAAGAAGACATACCAGAGATCGACGACGAATCTCGTGAGAAACAGGCTCCATCAAAAGCCACGGGACGTCCGGGACCGGAGCAGCTCGGATAGCATCCCGATAGACCACCGCCCGACCGCGGTCTATCCCATCCTCATCATACCAGTCCAAGTCCGCCCAGTCGTCGTGATGAGGGCTGCAGCGAAGAACGCCCTGAGCGTCAGTAAAGGTGACCTCCTCCTGGTCACCCTCCAATCGGTCGAGATGAGCAGGGTCCATCGATATAGGTAGAATATATGTGAAAAGGTCGGAAAAGTCAAAAACACGGCAGAGCTTCCGCGCTTGGGAGAGAAGAAAAGAGAGAAAAAGAGAGCTAGAGAGAGAATGAGGTGGAATGAGCTCAGCAAAGGGGTTTATATAGTGGGTCAGTTTGTCGCGCGACAAATGGCCACATTGTCGCGCGACAAAGAGCCAGACACCGAAGTGTCGCGCGACAATCCCCTCTCCTCCCTGATTTTTTTTGACCTTTGTCTCATTTTATCTTCTGCAGAGGCACTTCGGAGAAGCAGTTTTCGGAAAATTGCTAAAAACCGCACACCCATGATAAAAAGTTCAAAGAGAAAACTTCCAAATCATCTCTCCAAAAAAATGCGAAAACAAAATGCCGCGATTAAAAGTAGTCTCTGATCTCACAGAAGGACCGAGACCATCAAATAATAAAAAGCAGAATAGCGAGATAAGACGGGAATAGAAAAAATTGAAAGAGTAGAAAAGAGGAGAAACCCGCATGAGCGCCCAAAGCGAGCGAGAGAAACAGACATGTAGAGTGACAGGGAGAGCCACACCGAAAGTGATAGCTAGGCCAAAAAACGGCTCAGGGCTTCGTTTTAGGGTGAGTAAGGCTCCTGATCACGACAAAGGGATGAAAAGACTCCTGGTCAAAAACAGAGAGGGCCAGGAAAAGTCTTTCCCAAAAGAGGGAGAAATAAGGGCATCGAAAAAACAGAAAACGATGTGGGCCCACCAAAAGAGAAAACTAAGAAAAGAATAAAGATCAGAGATTGAACTTTCAAACAAATTTTCTTTTCAGCACGATACAGAAAAGATGATTTGGAAAACCTCGGACCATCACTCTGCGGAGAGCAAAGAAATCCGAAAACTGCCTTCTGAGTGAAACATCTTCACTCGAGGAAAACATGAGAGTAAAGTTCAGAAAGATACAGGGAAACGGACATCCCGAATAGACCCTGAGAAGTTCTTTTTACCTTCGCAAAATCTACTCTCTCTCACTCTAGCAGTCTAAGAGAGGCCATTCACCAACACAAGCCCTCTCCGGAGGCAAATTCACAAACACAAGCCCTCTCCGGAGGCAATACACAAAATCACAAGCCCTCTCCAGAGGCAAAAGTTACTCATGAAAGTCCTCCCAGAGGCATTTTTTCCTTCTTCTTTCAGATCTAGAAGCCCTCCCAGAGAGGCACAACGGTAGTCCTCCCACCTGAGGCGAAGCCCTCCCAGAGAGGCACAACGGTAGTCCTCCCACCTGAGGCGAAGCCCTCCCAGAGAGGCACAACGGTAGTCCTCCCACCTGAGGCGAAGCCCTCCCAGAGAGGCACAAACGGTAGTCCTCCCACCTGAGGCGAAGCCCTCCCAGAGAGGCACAACGGTAGTCCTCCCATCTGAGGCGCAATGGTAGTCCTCCCACCTGAGGCGCAAAAAAGATCAATGGTAGTCCTCCCATCTGAGGCGCAATGGTAGTCCTCCCACCTGAGGCGCAAAAAAGATCAATGGTAGTCCTCCCATCTGAGGCAAGTGGAGCAAGTCAAAGCCCTCGAAAGAGGCAACGAGGTAACAAAAGCCCTCTCCGGAGGCAAAACCAAACACGAAGCCCTCTCCGGAGGCACTCACAAGCACTTTTTGCATAAACACTCCGATAGAGTTCATGCGGGAGCCATGGATCATGGTCTCTTCCAGTCGCCTCAATTCCTTGCAAGCAAGGAGCTTGAGTCGAGAGGGTCTGTAGACACCCCGATCCGTGACCCCCGCAAGAACCCTAAACGACCTACGAGACTACTGTTTTTGGAGCCCGGGACCCACCCGAGCATCCGAAACTACCCCGGGGGGGGTTTGTTGCGCGATAAACCTTTTTTATGAAGGATTGTCGCACGACATATCACATTGTCGCGCGACAATCATTGGAATGTCGCGCGACAATCCCACTATGTCGCGCGACAATCTCTCTCTGCACCCGACCAACCACTTTCTGACACATCACAGTGTCAGGACCCATCACTTCAGCCGCTTGTCGCGCGACAATCCCACTATGTCGCGCGACAATCCCTCTCTGCACCCGACCAACCACTTTCTGACACATCACAGTGTCAGGACCCATCACTTCAGCCGATTGTCGCGCGACAAACAGATATGTCGCGCGACACTTGCCTTTTCTGGGGAAATGTCGCGCGACAATCTTCCCCGAGCAGTATAAATAGGCCAACACCCCCAAGGGTTAGAGGGACTGGAATAGAGAAATTCTGAGTTTTATTCTGATTTTATCAAGCATTTTATATTATCATCTTATCTCTGAAGAATTATCGAATCTATTCCCGACATTCGACATGTCCCGTCTCTGGAGGCGAATTCTCGGAAATATCTGAAGAAGGAGAAGATTATTATCGCCGGAGATCTCTCTGCCGTATTATATTCTCTTTCTCATTATTATTCTCGTCGGGAAGGTAAATAAAGTTTCTTCTCGTAATTAAATAAGATATTCGCATGTTAGTTTTATTGTAAACTTTTAGAATTCGATTTTTTCCTAACGGGGCGCTGCCACGCACCCCGCGACCTGACCGGGCAGGTCGATCCCCGTCCTGGTAAGCGAAGTGGCAACATGGTTGGGCTAGATTCCTAACGCGCTCGAAAAATAGGTCTATCTGTGTACTTGTTTTATTTCTGTTGTCTTGTCCACGTTTTATTTGAATAAACTTATTGCCAAGTTATAAATAGTCTACCGTTTTCAAAACAAAAGACCCTGATAAAACCATTTGCAAAACCAGAAGAGTAAGTATGTTATCGTCCGGATAAAATTATGTTTTCAAAACCCAGACTGATACGACTTATCTAGGAATTAGAATCAACATATCCTGTCTTCTCTATAGACTGCGACGTGATTGATAACTCTCCCCAAAGAGTTCTAGTTCCATATTAAATTAGTCCCGACATAGATCCGAACTTTTACAAAAGTAAACACAACACGAGAAAACCGTCATTATCTGAGGAAATAATACGGGATACTCTTTCAAAAATAAAAGGTTTTGTCACTTGTATTTACACCTTTTAAATAAAAACATCGGATCTCGGAACACAAAGGTTTTCATCACTTTCCCGTTTTCCCCCAGAAATTAGGGTTTTCATTTGAAGAGTAGTAGACTGTTAGTAAAAGCATCCAAGTTTTTCAACATAGAATAAACATATAAAGACCACTAGAGACCGAAAGGGCGGAATGGGTGCTTAACACCTTCCCAAACCGTAATATAGTTCCCGAACCCTATAGAATCCTGTTTTCGCAGACAAATGTGTAAAGAAAGGCTTATCTGTAGCCTTTCCCCTTACACAACCCTTTTTGTCCGTTTTCTCGTAAAACGTACTGGCGACTCTGAACGAATCCCTTTGCATCTAGAATAGACGTGGGAACACATGATAAGAATCATCAAACAACTCCAAGCAAATGGAGCAACGGAATCCGTTCCGACGCTTCAGACGCCCAACGAGCGGGGACGAGACCCGGGGGTCGCATTTGCGGATTCTCACACATGGCATTGATTTGTTGATCAAGAGTGGCTTCCAATTCAATTTATATATAGATTTGGTATGTGTATGTATAGTTTAGGGTAATTTTATATCCATTCGTAGGTTTTGTCAATTTATCACTGTTTTTTGGGTTTATTAACTTACTCCATGTTATGTATTAACTACTAGTTCTAGAACCAAGATTACACAATAATTCTAAGTTTGTCAAACATAAGTTCTTATACCATAATTAAGAAAAAGAGAAAGGAATTTGAATTTCTAATGATCTGAATTGATATAAGAGGGCCCTAATATACAATAAGGAAACCTAATATACAGTTAATAATAAACTATTATCGGAAAATTTCAAGTACAGACCAGTCCATACGGACCGATCCTTTTTACTACGGTTTTGCGTTGTAAAAAACACCCCCCAATGTTTTTATAAACGAAAAAACGTCATAACAATGCCCGATCCGTACTAGAAATAGACTCAAACTATCATAATGAATTCTAACATGCATTTCCCCTCAAGTTAGTGCATAGATATTGAACATGCCCAACTTGCTGATCAACCTGGAAAATATTATGTTAGAAACCTCCTTGGTGATAAGTACATAGGCTAACAAATCTTTAAAGCGTATATGAGACATTGCAATTATGTTTTCCTCCAATTTCTCTTTAATAAATAATATATCCACTTCTGCACATTTTGTTTTATCATGTTGAACTGGATTTAGAGTAATATCGCAAGTTGTTTTGTTATCACAGTATAACATTATAGGTTCTCTTGGCAGATATCCCAGATCAGTCAAGAACAACTTCAGCCACAGAAATTCTTGGACTCACACTGTCATTCCTCATTATTCTACTTCAACGCTCAAACGAGAAACGACTTTATGTTTCTTACTTCACCATATGACAAGATTCCCACTAACAAACATAAAATATCCTGATGTAGACCATCTGTCACCTATATTTTCAGCCCAATCAGCATTAGTATATCATTCAACCTTCAAACAATCATCATTCTTCGTGAACAAAATTCCTTTTTCAGGAGCTGATTTTAGATAATGAACAATCTTCATAAATTACCTGCATACGCTTCTTTTCAGGATTATGGATGAACTGACTAATTGTACTAAAAGCATAAGAAATGTCAGGCCTAGCATGTGCCAAGTACATCAGCCTTCCCACCAATCTCTAATAACGCTCTTTATCAAATGACGCTTGGTTAGCTTCAACTGCTAACTTCAAACCTTCTTCCATGGGTGTGTTTAACGTTTAGCAAGTGGACATTCCAGTCTCATTTAGTAAATCCAATGCATATTTTCTCTAAGATAGAAGGATGCCCTTTGAAGACCTGGACATCTCGATTCCTAAGAAATACTTCAATCCACCGAGATCTTTCATCTCAATCCGTCAACTTGGAGCGCCAAAGTATGAATGTTATTAACCTTGACTACAAATTTATATATTACTTATAAAATTAATTTTCTTTCAAATTATTAGTGAAAATATAGATATTTCAAAAATTAAGCTCCGTTTGATAACATGATGGAAAACAGTAGTAAAAACAATATATTTTTGTGAATAGTTGGAAAAAAAGTTGAGAGATGTGAAGAAATTAACTCTTGCTTCTTGACTTCTTCCATGGAAAAATTTTCTTTGATTGGTGGTGGAGAAAATTTTTCCACAAAATATAAAGAAAGATGAAAGACATATATTCACAAAAATGAGCATTAAATGAAGATCATCTAATCACATCACTAAACTTATTTTCCATTTTTTCACTCAAGTTAGTTGTTTTTCTTATCATTTTTCATATTGTTATCAAACAAAACTTTTAGGAGTCGGCAAATCCCCATTTTCTCTATAAGGTGGCTTCACCATGTGATTTTGTCCAATCAATGTAATTCTCACCTAATCTTTGTAAATCCTAGATTTTAGTCTCACTAGCTAAGAATATCTACAATGTTAATGTAAAAATTGATGTGTCAACCCATTTAAAACAAAACTTGAAGTCGATTTAAAAAATATGTATCAATGGTACTTTTGTAAACTCTTATGTAAATTTTATAAAAACCAATAAGATTCGAACACACATGTTAGATATCATTTTATGCATTATTATTTTTTTTGGAACTTTTCTATATATAATTTCATAACCACAATGGATCTTGATTTGAAAGTGTTTATGAATAGATTTCAAATAAATATTTTTATTAAAATATGCATTTTGTATTAAAATTTATTACATTTTAAGCATTTAAAAAATAGAAGAGAGAAAGGTGGATTGGCATCGTAAACTGGGAGTGTATTTTATACCACCATTTTACACAAAACTCACTTTTAGGAGACGGTACAATTGAATACCAAAAAATTTACATGTTGCTTGATTGTACACAAAATAAAAATATACAGCTAATACTACTAAAAATTCTCTTAAGAATGTAACGATTCTTAGCTAACTTATATGCCTTGCATAAACGTTTACACTCATTATTTTTATTTTAAATATATATATATATATATATATATTTGTGTGTCTTCGACAGAGATGGATATTTAAAAAAAATAAAGTATCTCTAAAAAATGCATTCTTTGTAAAAAAAACACATTAGCGACAAAAAACCGTCACAAAAAGTTTAGACCATACGAACTGGTCCACACTTAACATTTTTCACATATATATATATATATATATATTTGTACGTCTTCGCCATAGACAATATTTTAAAAAATTTGTATAACTAAAAACTGCATTCTTTAATTTGAAAAAAATTATTTGAGGGACCCAATTTTTAAATACCCTAAAACATTAAACTTATAATAAAACAACATATGAATTTAAGTAAACCCAATGTTTAAACTTATAATTAATAGAAGACTACAAAATTAGATGCTATACATTATTTATTACTAATGCTGCACTGTAAGAGTCCAATCCAACACAAAGTTTACTTCTAACAATATTAATGAACATGCACATGTCAAGTGTGTGAGATAAAATATACATATCGTGCATGGGATTATTTATTATTAAAACAAATTCGGATATATTATATTTTTTTTAGAAAAAAAAGTTAGGATTATGTTCGTTTAATTTCAACGTTTTTGTCTCATAATCATATATTATTATGGTTTTATATTGATCAAGATGCTTTGACAGCTAATACTGACATAAATTAAGAATGTCACACTGCAATTTAAGGAATGCATTTAGTCACAAGATCTATTTCACGGTATCTGTCACATTAGAAAAAAAATAAAATAAAAAATAAAGTAAAGGCAAAACATTAGGATAGATCCGGCTCTCCAAATTTGGCACGCGATGACCAGAAACTTAATTGAAATTTAAAATTTTAATTTAAATTGAACATTTCAAATTTTGAGTCATCACCGGATCGAAGAAGTGCATCCCTTTAGTGATAACGCTATTAAAATCTAATTTTCATTTAATTTTTAAAACGGGCAATTGTGTTCATCCACTCCTATACATGAACATCGTGTGTGCAATAAAGTAAAAAAAATTATTATACGTGAATTACATTAAGAGTATTTGCTTGTGAATACTTTAATAGTATTTGTTAATTATACTAAGTATTTATGAACTTAAAATATATGTGCAGGGCACTCGAGCTGTAAAATATATATATAGAGAGAGCTAGGCTATAAAGAGAGATTCCCTCACTTTAACAAAAAGAATGGATGACCATTTAGAAGGGTAAATCGATGAATTTTTTCGTAAGATTTTGTAGAGATGATCTATATTATGAGTAGATCACTTCCACTAAATTTCATAAAAAAATTCAACCTAAAAGTGGGTGAGATGATCGTCAAAAAATTTAACAGCCGAAAATGTACATATATATCAATTTTTCAAAACACTCACTTCTAGGTTGAATTTTTCTATGAATTTTTGTGCAGGTGATCTACTCACTATTGGCCCGTTTGGTTGCGTAAATTACCTAATTTTAGAATTAGTTAATTTTCGATTGAAGAATTGTAAATTTGTTCATTTATGAATAATTCAATTCTAATTCAAGTAGTGTTTGGAAAACTTAAATGAGAAATTCCGATTGTTATATAAAAACATGTTCTCTATTGTTCTATGTTATTTAAAATTTGTCTCGATGCATCAACATCACGGGTAGAAATTAAATCTTCTCAAAAAATAGAGTTGGAATGAACTATATAATTTTAGAATTAGGCAATTTCAAGTTTACTTGAAATGACTTAATTTGAGTTTTTGTGAATCAACTTGAATTATCATATTTACAATTATTCAATTTACACAACCAAACACTAATAAATGAAAATTTTATAAATTACTTAATTGTAAATGAACTAATTCGCAATTTGAAGGACAACCAAACGGGCCCTATATAAATCATCTCTACAAATTTTCATAAAAAAATTCATCGATTTACTTCTCTAAATGGTCATCCTTTCTTTTTGTTAAAGTGAGAGAATTCCTCTTTATATCCTAACTCATATATATATATATATATATATATATTCTGAATTGCATATTTTAAATTTCGAATCTCAGGGACTTAATTCTATTTTTTTTTTAAGATAAAATACGTATTTATGAGTACATACTAGGCAGAGTCAAGCCGGCTCGGTCGAAGTAAAAAGCGATCTGCGATACCTATACTATATTTTAAGGAAAAACCTTTTTCAATCACCAATGAAGTTGCGTTATACTTTTGATTTTTAGTTTTACTGTACAAGTTTTCTAATAATATGAGGATGATGGAATTCATAACCTAAGTAAATAATATAGGGTAACACTTAACTAATAGGTCATAAATTATGGGTGGCGTTAATTGTACACACTATTTTATTCGGTAACACTTTATTTTATTTATTCGATCCTATTGCACCGAATATGTGCACATCATCTCAGTGTTATAGGGCTGAGCCATTGTTGGGAACAAAAAAAATACACTGGCTTGACACTATAGGACCAAGATAATGTACACATACTCAGTGTTATAGGACCGAGTATGAGCACATTACCTTAGTCCTATACGGCCGAGCCAACGTTGGAGTGTTATAGTGTATTTTAGTGTGTATAATTAGCGCCGCCCTATAATATTATTGTTAAAGTTTTTCTAACTTGAATTATATATATAAAGTAGCGCATGCATCACATATACAAGATAGAATATTCATATACACGTGATTAGAGATTATAAATTAGCAGTTGCAGACTTCGGAATGAGCCAAGAAAGCTCCAGCCTTACCGAAATTATTAGTTGAAATCAAGAAATTACAAAATAACTTAATTTGAGCCTTGCAAATAATCTATACTAGTTGCAATTCGCACCAAAAACATTATTCACCGGTGAAAAAGTATTTTATAATTTTAATTATTTAATTTTCTATCTCTTATATTTTATTTTATTTTAAAAAAAGCCATTACCCTTATTATATAAGTATAAATGAATGTATTATCTCTCTCTTACTAGGCCAGGTATATAATTATATATCTAATGTATATAATATGCATTTATTTTGAATCTTATATTTATTATTAAGGTTAATTACACTGTATGATTAATTCACGCGAGTTATTTCATTATTTTGTTTATAATTTTATGAAATTAGTGTATTTTATTTGTGACATCCAGTCTCTGTTTGTCATAATTAAAACTAAATATTCTTGGACCATCATTTTGAAGAAAATTTAATTATATTTTATATTTGTCATTTTTTAATTAACTATGTGAAAGGTAGCTACATGGTTGAATAAATATACCTCAATTGGTATGAAAATAAAAGATGGTTATAAAATTTTGTTTTACTCCAGCCCACTCCCGCCCCCATCAAATAATTCTGGTTCTGTCCCTATATATATAGACTACTTATTTCAAAAGGCAACAAACAATAACCAAATCTCTTAGTACAGTGGTATAAGATTGTTATTGGAATAATTTTGGGGTCGTCTTGGTGCTCCCAAGATCGATTCCTAGAGTAGTCAAACTAATGCTTGGCCAACGGCAACTACGCAGAGTAACCCTCGAAGTGAAAGAAAAAAAAAAGGGCAACAAACAATTTATAGGGTTATGTACAAGATGAGAGATCAAGAAGAATAAAGAAACTCAACATACAGCTAATATAAACTGCCATAACGTATTCGAACACTCTCCCTCAAATTAGTCTATAAATATCGAACATGACAAACTTGCTCATCATTGATTCGTAATTTTTTCTCAACCTTCAATACTATGTTAAATAATCTTTTTTGGGATCCGTATCGTACATGTCGCAAAAAATTGGTACAGGCACAAAAGATTATTCAATTTGGTTGTGGTGATACTAATATAAATTCAAGTCTTCTACCTCTACGTAGTTTAGATTGATCAATTTTTAATAAACTCCTAAAAAGCTAGGTTATGAAAATCATATTATATTTTTATTTTTTTTGGTTCGAATAAACTGAGGATATATTTATTTTGTTAGCGCCAAGTTGAACTGCTAGATTGTGTAAAATATATACCCTTATCAGAAAAGTATGTTTCATAAACATTTTACTATGTGTTCAAACAAAAATTTAATAAATAAAACATTTTTGGTATGTACGCCGGTACATAAGGACCAATTTTTAGCGGCATTTTTTTGTCGCTGAAATATTAGGAAGATATTTTTAGTAACGAAAAATGTTACTAAAGACTAGTCATGCAGTATATTGTGGAGTTGTCTTTACTTCACAATATTAAAAAAAAATAACATTAAAAGAAAAAAGAAAAAAAAACATGCACATTAAGTGTGTGAGATAAAATATGAGCAATACTACACTTATCATGTATTCTTACCATCTATTTTTACCAACATACATTAAATGTGTTGTACTTCCACAAAATATAACAAAAGTACAACCTATATAATACATCCGATAACAATATGTGGTAAGAATCATTAGTAAGAAAAGTATTTTCCATAAAATATACATAAAACTTATCATGCATATATGGGAGTATTTAATTATTGTTATAACAAAGTTGGATAAGTTTTGCTTAAGAACGCCACAGTGCAATTAAGTAGGGTTAATGGTTTTTAATTCCAAAATTTTTGTCTCATAATCATCAATTATTCTAGTTTTATATAAATCAAGATGCTTTGACACTTAAGACTGAAATAAAATAAGTTTTATTCGATTCATAATGTGCCATATATATATATATGCAAAAGATCTCGTGCATGTGGAACGTGATCTTGTATAAAACGTCCGTATATGGACCACGCCTTTAACAATAAATTTTCATAAATAAAATAATTTGTGAATATTTTAGAGAAAAAATTCGTCGCTAAAGGGGCAATCTATATACAGACAGTCCATAGTAGAGCGGACCTTATATATATATATATATATTAGTACTTAGTTGTATATACAGTTAATTGTTAGTGTCTCTTGATACTGCTGCAAAGCATCTGTTTAGAAAACAAAGTCTAATTTTATTTTTTTTTATTAAAAATGCAATGGTTGGGTTAACGTATTTGTTTTTTTCTTTGATCTTTTGCCCCACATGTTTTTCGATAAGCTAAAAACAATTTATTTTTTTATTTTTTCTGCTGATGAAACTTAGGAAAATATATATTTTATTATACAACTTTTAAAAAATCCTACATTCCTCACAAATATGTATTATCCACGTGGGAATAATATCACGTTGGTTGTAAGAAAGAATTAGAAAAAATATTATGCATGCATCCCCAGTTCAGATTTAAAATTTTCAAATTTCTATACCAAACGTTAATTTAACTAAATAATTTTAAATTCTTAACCCTTAATCAGCTTCAAATTAATCCTTTTCTATGAAAATGAAAAAAAACATGGCCTTTCAATGGGCAAAAAGCATCTACTATTATTTTGAATCCATTTCAGCGGCTATTAAAGTCATTCCAAATTTTTTATTTTTCAATTTTGCTTCAGCAAGTTTCCGTTTTACAAAAAAGTTTTCATTGTAGCGTAAGCAATATGATTTGAATTTTTGCTAATAGTGAGGGCAATATGACTCTCTGCCACTGTGCTACGCATTCCTTTTTTTACTTTTTTTTCTTAAATTATGTATAATATCCGAATAATACAATATATATTTTTTTTTCATCGTATAAAGTGAAGGTTCAAATCAATACAATTAAATATCTTAACATCCTTGTCTTGTGTCACGAGGTTAGAAGGCAATTCCCAAGATCTTAAAATATATATATATATATATTATTTTTTGAAAGATTTACAGTGTTTTTTCATGGCATTTAAATATTTTATTATTTTATTTCTAGGTATTGTGTAACACGTTTTTAATAATTTATTTATTACTCCTTTGAACCCGAATAAAGAGCCCACTAGTCATTTTTAGGATGTCTCTGTCAAAGTAAGAGTCCAATTTCAATTGTTTAGCGCGCAATCAATGTACGCTATCTCACAATAGTAAGTAAATAAATTTGATTTCTACTCAATGATTACGTTGAAATTAATGTATTTTTAAAAAGAATTAAAATTTAGTGAACTCTTACTATAGAACAAAGAACGCTTTTTATTCAAATTTTGTAACCAATATATAGTTTTGTAATTTATAGTACAACTAGTATAAATGCCCGTGCCTGCGGTACAAATTTATAATTTTAAATTCCAACATAAATTAAATATAATTTTTTTGCTACAATTTTTTAATCTTAAAAAAAAGTGGTATAAATTATTTTGATATAATTATTACATGATTAAGTGAAAGACAAAGGCCTTATTTTAAATTTTCACAAAGGACCCTGCATCCCATCCCAACCTCATCAAATAATTCTAATTTTGCCCCAACATATATAGACTAGTTACTTCATAAAGGAAAAAAAAATGTATAGACAAAAAATGTTTCAAACACGCAAAAGAGTTCATATTTCTCCACAAATACACGGCATTGATTTGTTACTTAAGCACATGTGATATATGTGTACGTCTCTTTCTATGCACATAGATGCATACGTAATTTAAATAAAATAAAATTTAACGAAGGTTTAAGAAGATTATTAATTAGCAATTTAGATGCTATATATATATATATTACTAATGTTGACTGTTAGGAGTCCAAGACAGTTTATTTCATAATATTAAAGAAGCCATGCATGTCAAGGTGTGTGAGATAAAATATACATACAAATTATCATGCATATGTGGGAATATTTATTATTATAACAAAGCTGGATAAGTTTTATTTAAGAATGTCACAGTGCAATTAAGTAGGATTAATGGTTTTTAATTTCAAAGTTTGTGTCTCATAATCGTCAATTATTATATTTTTATATAAATCAAGATGTCTTGACACCTACGACTAGACAAAAGAAATTTTATCATATTCATAATCTGCTATATATATAAATAAATAAAAAATTAAGATGTGTTACGAAACATCCGTATAGGGATCGCATCTTTAATGACCAATTTTCGTTGTTGAAAACAACTTTCAGTATTTTAGCAACAAAAATTCGTCACTAATGAACTGATCTATGTACAAACGGCTAGTACCAGATCCGGATCCTATGATTATGTGTGTATATGTAATATAGCTATTTGCTAGTGGCTCTCTTGATACAGCTGCAAAGCATTTGTTTAGGAAAAAAAGTACAATTTTAGGTCTTTATATATTTTATTTATAAAATAAAAATGTAGTGGTTGGGTAACATATTTGTTTTTTTCTTTGATCTTTTGCCGCACATGTATTTTATAAGCTACAAAACAATCTTTCTATTTTATTTTATTTTTATTATTTTGATGTTGTTGAAAATTTCAAACTTAGGAACACATATATTTTATTAGAAAACTGTTAAAAAGTACCTACGTATATTCGTCACAAATATAAATTATCCACGTGGGAATAATATCACGTTGATAGTAAGAAAGAACTAAAGAAAATGTCATGCATCCCACAGTTCGGCTTTTAATTTTTCAAATTTTTGTACCATAACCAGAGGCGGACCCAGTAATTTTTTAGGGGTGGATTAATAGTAACAGACATAAAAAATCATAAAACAATTTATCAAAAGTATAATTATATAGTGAAAAGAAAATTTAATGGCATAATTTAAATATTTGAATTCATACATAAAAAAAAGTATTTAACAAAGATGAGTTTGATGAATTTTTAATGATTTGAATTCATCTATTATAGATTCTTTCTAATATATATTTAAACTGGGTTAAGGAATGGGCTTAAACTAATTTTTTTTTTTTGTTTTTTTACAAGTGCTAGTACGTTTTTCAAAAAAAAAAAAATTCTATGCTAAAACCCGCCTTATCCCCCCTTAGGTCCGCCCCTAACCATAACTAAATTTATCTAAATAATTAGAATTTATTAACCTTTAATTAGCTTCAAAGTAATCCTTATATGGGAAAATGTCAAAAACATGGGCTTCAATGGGCAAACAGTAGCTACTATTGTATAAACCAGAAGCTATTTGACAGATATTGAAGTTGTGTTAGATTTCGATTTCTAATTTCCCACAGTAGAATTCTATTTCACAGAAAGGTTTTTATTGTATCGCGAGCAATAGAATTCGAATATTCGCTAATAGTGAGGGCAATGTGGCTCTCTACCGTGCCTATTTAGTACTGCTTTCTAACTTCTTTTTTTTAATTATTTATATGAGAATAGTGCATGTGCATGAAAATCTAGTATTAATACATTAATTTTATTTTTTTTACCGTGCAAAGTGGGACTCCAAATTAAGATAAATATCTTACCTCATTATCTATTTTGTTTTAGTCTTTTAACCCCTAATTAAGAGTCTACAAGTCCATTTTGGAAGTTATTGAAGTCGTGTCAGATTTTTTATTTTTCAATTTTGCTTTAGATGGCTTTTATTTCACAAATAAAAGTTTGTATTGTAGCATAAGTAATGAAATTCGAATCCTCGCTAACATGCTCGATCACTACGCTATCTATTTATTTTTTAACTTTCTTCCTTCAATTATTTACATCATAATAACACACGTATTGTGTGTGCACGAAAATCTATTATTAATACAATGAAAAAATTAGGGCCTAATCCCTCTTTCGGGAACTTTTTAGCTTGTTGTCTATAACTTCTTTTTCTTTTTTTAAAAGCTTGCGGTCCTTAGTTTTTAACTTGATGTTTTTGTAACTACGGTAATCGGTTATTCAAGTACAGTAAATGGTTACCCTACTCAAGTTATGGAGTTATGATAATTAGTATTTTTGTGATTCCCAATTACGATAACCTATATTTCTACAGTTACTCAACTACGATAACTTATATTTCTCCGGTTATCCAATTACGATAACCTGTATTTCTCAGCATTTTTTTCGGTTATCCAACTACGATAACCAGTATTTTTTAGAATTCTCAATTACCATATCAAGTATTTCTTAGGTTACTCAATTACAATATTTAGGGATGTAAGTTTTCACCGGAGGCCGTTTGGTAAACTAAAAACTGACAAGAGACCATGCTTTAAAAAAAATAAAAAACAAATTACGGACTGTAAACTAAAAAAAAATAAAAATAAGGATGAGCCCCTAAGAAGCCCGAATACAGTAGTCTTTTTTTCATTGTACAAAATGGATCATCAAATACAAATAAATATCTTAACTTAGGGTCTTGTGTCAAAGGTTAGAAGGCAATTGCCAAGATCTTAAAGTTTTTTTTATTTATTTATTTAAAAAAAACTTTTACATTATTGTTTTCATAGCATTTAAATTTTGTTATTATTTTATTTTTAGGTGTTGTGTAACACATATTTGACAAATTGTGCTTTACTCTTTTAATCCCAAACTAGGAATGCACTAGTCATTTTTAGTATGTTTCCGTTAAATTAAGAGCCCACTTTATATTTTACGATGCAGTCAGTGTACGTTATTTCCCAATAATAAGTTAAAAAATAATTATTCCAACTCATTGATTATGTTAAAATTAGTGTATTTTAAAAAAAATATCTTAATATTGATCAGATAACCAACAAATTATAATAACCACATGTTTACTAGCAGGAGCCAGCTGGACTATAGCCCACCCAGTTCTCACCTCTGGGAGGATAAAAATAGTGCAAGTTG
This sequence comes from Lonicera japonica, assembly GCA_021464415.1. Taxonomy (NCBI): domain Eukaryota; kingdom Viridiplantae; phylum Streptophyta; class Magnoliopsida; order Dipsacales; family Caprifoliaceae; genus Lonicera; species Lonicera japonica. The sequence continues at coordinate 34,528,514 of CM038463.1, read as the reverse complement.
AATTGTAATTTAAAAGTTTAATCAAGTCTAAAATAAAGACGTAATTTCAAATTATATCAATTTTTCCTTGGTTTTATATCAAGAGCCCACAAAAAAAATTAAAAAACTCATGAGTCTTCCAAACAAACAAGATAGGCTGTAAAATTCGAATAAAAAAAATGTTAATGAGTTAAGGCAAAAATTAAAATTATATATATATATATATATCTTCCATGTCTTGCACATCTCCCTTTCGTACCATTTATCCCCCATTTTTTATCTATTAAAGAAACTCATCTCCTTCCTTTAATTCCATGTTAATAGTGATTTGATAGTTTGTTCCGTCTTAAATTAAAATTTTGTTTTTTAAAGGTGTTAAAATTAGAAATCTTATTTCTTTTTTACCTCAGGATAAATAAGATGGGCTTCAATGGTCAAAAATAATCTACTAATATTATATGAAGTCAGAGGTCATTTCACCCGTTATTTAAAGTATGAAAGGTCTCTATTTTTCAATTTATATTTAGCGTGCTTTTATTTCATAAAAAAGAAATCTTTTATTGTAGCATAAACAATGGAATTTAAACTCTCGCCAACAGCGAGGACAATGTCGCTCTCGATTACTACTCTGCTATTTCTTCTTTTGGTACTTTTCCCCTTCAATTATTTATATCGGTGCATTTGCATGAAAATCTAGTATTAATACAATAGTCTTTTTTTAAATGAACAAAGTGGAGTTTCAAATACAAATAAATATCTCATCTTCCTTGTCTTGTGTTACTAGGTTAGAAGGCAATTGCCAATCATAAATTTTTATTTTTTCTGAAAGATCTTACAGTATTTTTTTCATAGCATTTAAATTCTTTTAGTATTTTATCTATAGGTATTATGTAACACATTTTTGACTAATTTTTTCGATTCTCTTAATACTAAACTACAAGTGCACCAGTCATTTTTAAGAGGTTTGTTAAATTAAAAGTCTAGTTTCCGTTTTAGGATGTCTAGTAAAAAAAATTTATCACACCCCGATTAAAATAATTGTCAATAATTAGAGAAGCCACGCACCCTGCCAAATCTTTTCTTTTTCGTTTTTTATCAGTCTCATCAATCTAATACACACCATAATATACTAAATAAAATATAGGTAACCATATTGATAAAAAAAAAAAAAAAATTATTCTTTTTATCAGACTAAAATATTATTTTGAACCGTTCTTATATTTCACCTTCCCCAAACATTAGGGACTGCCTGAAATGGTGAAAACGTGGGTAAATTTTATAAAGCCATGAGTAAGAACCAATTCCCAATTTTAAGTGTTTGTTTGTTTGAAAATAATAATAATAATAATAATAATAATAATAATAATAATAATAATAATAATAATAATAATAATAATAATAAAAACAGTAAATAATAATCAAGTAATAAATAATAAGTTAATATCAAAATTAACGCAGCATTTCTTTTTAAAATACAAACCTCTGAACAAACCCTGTCAGAGGTCAACGTACTTGTCCTCGTTTACTGGCCATACAAATTTTCACTTTCCAATTAAACGATTGACCTATGAAAAACTAGTTTTGAACTACGCTAGCATTCGGCTGCCCCCTTAATTATCACTTTCCAATTAAATAATTGACATGAGGAACTAGTTTTAAATTACGCCGGTATTCAACTGCTCACTCAATTATCCCCGGGGGTACAGGTTAAAATTAGTGTTTCTTTAGAATGTACCAAAGTTAAAAGTAATACTATTAGTTTGAAGTTTAGTATTATTTTGTAAGTTTATGCGATGTAGGTTAACCTAAATTTCCGAATAAATGCATATATTAATTCCAACATTTTGCTTTTCGTCTAGGCGAAACTTATGGTCACTTTGGACCAAACGGGTCCATAGGTCGAACCCCGAATTTCTTCAAAACCCTTCCTCCTATTGAAGCCACAAATGAACATTTAGATTCAAGTCGCATCAACATACAAGTTTCATAAAAGGGTACGTATCAAATTATAATACAGAATCATATTCAGGTTTGAAGATTTAGTATTCATTTATTGGGTTCGAATAAAAATGAAAATACCTATTGAGAGCAAAATTTGAAAAAAATACCTATTATTTGAAGAGCCTGAAGACAAAGATGGGACTATGAAAGTCCATGAAGTTAGTTTCAGATTCAAGCGGCTGTATGTATATGTTTTCTCTGGGTTCCTCTTTTACCCCACTCTGTGTTGCATATTCCAATGCCATCTCATAGTCCACCTGCATTATTTTCAAATCCAACAGCAGCAAAAAAAGAAAAAAAAAACATTAATATTTTAAATACGAAATATGATTATGCAAATGGAATACGAGGGAAGATGAAAATGGAGGTAACTCCCGAGTAGTATTACGATGCTCATGCTTTTAAGCGTATTTAGTGGCTACTAATTAATGATTTGAAGTGCGCAAAAATGAACTCAACCAGAAGTGTTTGGTTTCGTTTTCTTTTATACGGAAAATGCTAAAAAAATTTGTATTTCCATGTTTTGATAGCGTAAATTTCCATGGCGCATCATTGGTTTACCTTAAGTTTCTCATTTTCCATGTAACTTACAAAAAATTCCATGGAATACAGTTTTTTTCCATGTGAAACAATTAAAGTGCATTTGGTTCCATTTCTTTTCGATGCAAATGCTCCAATTTTCATATTTTCAACTTTAGTGGTGTTTGATTGCTTCCCCCCATGGAATAATTTTACTAGCGCAAATTGTCGTACATTAAATCTTTGCTTTTCCATAAAAGCCAAAAACAAACTCCCCGAGTTTTTATTTTCCATGGAAAATTTACCTTGTAAAACAATTCCAAGGAATTCAAATCTTTCCCAAGTTAACCAATCTAGTGCACCAAATTCATAAGATCAACTTAACAGGCTCAACCACAGAAAATCCACTGAAAACTAATAACCTTTCGACAAATTCCAAGTATTAGACAAGGATCAACGAAGAACAAACACACCTGTTCAACATGTTGGGCAAGCTTTTCCCTTAGTGTTTCTTTTGTTATCAACCGAGCTGCTACTTTTCTAAGTAGTTCTGCATCCTCACCATCATACTTTATTTTCTTCGATGCATGCATTTGTGTCATTTCTTTCAAGACATCGTATATAGCGCCTGTGGCATCGGGAATGTACCTGCCAAATTGCACATCAAACCATTTTATCAGAGATTGTAATTTAAAAACAAGATTATCAACTTTTTAGCTCATTAATACTTCCTCCATCCCTAATTAAGAGTCCATGATTGACTTTCATATTTTCAAGAATGTACTAATTTCATCAAAATAAAAATGGTTTAGAACAAAACTTGTTTCCTATTGTGAGTTTTGGTATGTTGATTATGTCCTGAAAGGGAAAGTGGACTCTTTATTTGGGACATCCCAAAAAGGAAGAGTGGACTCTTAATTTGGGACAGAGAGAGTATATTCTTCCACTTATTTCAAATTAAGGGTCTGTTTGAAGAACAATGCAGTAAAAATAAATTGGACAATGATTAATAAAACAGTTACGTTTATGAGAAGTTGGAGGTGTAAAAAGAGAAAAGCGCTTTGGTGAAATGTTCTCCATCTTTTCCTCTTTTTTCATTAAAAATTTCTTTCCCATCACCCATAGAATTGGATGTCACACCAAATCGCTCGTCTCTTTTTCAAGCTTCTTATAAAAGTTGGTTGTATTTTCAATAATTTTCCAACTTTTTATCAAAAGCAACCTAAGTGTTTTCATTTGTGGGGCATAATCAACATACCAAATCTCACGATTGTAAATGAGTTCTATTCTTGACCATTTACTACTTGAACTTGTTGGTTTTCTATACAAATGTGTGAAAGTCAGAGTGAATCTTAATTTGGGTTAGAGGGATTACATCACAGTACATAAAAGGCAAGAGTGATTGGATTTACTTGCTCAAGTTTCGCTTTCTCTCCTGTTGCTCGCGAGCATGGATTTTCTTCACAATTTTGGATCTTAACTGAATGCAACATTGTTGAATGGATGTCTGTCGAGCGAACGCTGTTAGCCTATATGAAAATTTTCATAAATGGAATTTGGAATTAATTGACGAACACATACCTTGACAGCTGAAGCTATCTCGCTTATATCATCTCCAATATATTCCTTTCCAGTCCCTTTAAAAGGGATTTTTGTGCTTACAATACTCACAAAGACGCCAATTTTATCCTGTGTCTGGTTGATCTTGTAACTATTCCAACTGGGATATGATGCTTCAGTTAGAAAAACGGTATAAGAGCATTTAGGGTTTGATAAAAATGTTGGAAATGAGTGGAAAACAATTAAGTTTTATGAGAAGTTGGAAAAGGAGCTGACTGATTTAGTAATATCTTCTCCATATTTTCATCTTTTATCATGGAAAAATTTTCTTACCCCACCCCCCCCCCCCCCCCCCCAAACAAAAATTAAAAAGAGTTGGAGTCCCTGGAAAATCCTAACAAGTAAAACAACATCTCACCAAATCACACATCTCTTTTTCCAACTTCTCATATAAATTACAATTTGATTTAAATAATTTTCCAACTTTTTTTATCAAAAACACTATTAGTTTCTTAATGTCTTACTTGATTCTCTTCAGGGCTGTCCTGGTGACAACATCAGCGCCTTGCTCAAACAGAAGTGGAATCCGGTTTGCAAACCGGAATATATTCAAACCCTAATTAAGCACAAGAGGTGTAGTTAAAAAAGGTAAAACAACCGAATGAACGACTGAAGAAAATCAAGAATCAACATTCTGATGAAGCAAGGGGAAAATGGGATTTGACCCATAGCCAAGCAAGATGGTCCCTGAGGACAGGAGCTGCTGGCACAAAGGTACTACTATGGAAGTGTTGATCCATCAAGGCTAGAATATAAGCAGAAATGGAAAATCAACCTCTTTTTTTCTTTTGATAGGAAAAAAAAGAACTTTATTGATATATCAGGATATCTAGCAGTAGAGGACAAGATGTCCACTAAGACTACAACTAAATAAGAGAGCAAACAAAACCATTAAAAACCAGAATTGATGCAGCAAATTACAATAAAATCTCCTTCCAATTACGCCCATAACGTTGAGACTACAGTCCCTGAACATTTCATGGAGGCCCAAAGAAATGCCACAAACTTCTCATTCACCCAATTTTCCTCCTCATCAGCAACTGTCTTAAAAATTCTCCGGTTTCTTTCCAACCAAATTCCCCAAGCAACAATCGTTATGATACATCTCCAAAGACATTTGACAGTGAAAATACATTCTAGTTCTACTTCTGTTTGAAACCTTTGTCACAACATAAAGGGGTGTCTGACCAGTTTCTGTTTAAAACATTTGACAGTGAAACCAAATTCCCCAAGCAACATTAAAGAGAATGACCAGTTTCTTCTTTTTTTGTTAAAAGGGCAAAAAAAAACTTTTGAATTGAAATACCCACATAGGAAAAAAGAACAATGGGAGCCCATGGCACAACCAGCTAATAGAGGCTCCATGTCTGCTTGGTCAAAAATGTACTGGATGCATGTAGAACTATAGTCATGCTCAACTAATGAAAAGTTGCTATTTTTCGCACCATATATATAATTTATAACCCCATTTTGGAAAAGGAGAACATCAACATATAAAATTATATACAATATGCACTGTTACTTCTTCAATAGTGTATAAAGGAAAAAGGTCGTAAAGCACCATAATGAGCAGCAAAAGAAGATATTGCCCTCAGTTTTCCCCTTTTACTCTCCTCGCTTTTATTTGCAAGGGCCTTTGTGTGAAGAATGTAAATTTTGTGAAGTGGAACTCATGCAGGTGGAAAAGGAACTCATGCAGAATCATGCAAGGGCCAATGTTTTAATGCAGGGCATGAAGATCTGATAAAAGGAACTCATGCAGAATCATGAAAGCAATGACATTTACAGATCGCTCACCCTTTGTATTTTGACCCCATTTGATTAAATCATCTTTTGACCAAATCAAATTAGATGCATTTAGATTTAGTTTTATGAAGGTCTGGTACTCTGGCCCTAAGTGATTTATACAATGACGCATGAACAACAGAAATCCTACTGTAAAAAGGAAAGAACTTACTTGCTTAACATCTTTTCCACCTACACTGACTCCAGTTTCCACAATGAATGGGTGTCCTTCAAATACTTGAGCACTGCATGAGAATATATAGTGTAAGCATTTAATAAAATATTTATTTGAATAATAAAACAAGAAAATGCAAGAAAACTAATAATAGATACAACCTTCCTGAATAAGTTGCAACCATGTCTGGCTGCAGCTCCTTGATAATTCCCAGGCGAAGGTTGTATTCTCCAGCAGGGCTAAGACACTGTAAATGGTTCGTAAAAAGGTAGCATAAAAAGAATGCAAATTTAGCAATTGAGAAAAATTAAAAAAAATACAAATTTATTGAAAACAATCTTTAAGAGAATTTTTACAAATGACAAGGCACCTTACATCACCACTAGGGTCATCAAACTTGGCTTGACGAAATAACTGATGAATGCGAACTATTTGCTGCGAGGTGAGAGATTTAACAGGCATTTTGGGACTAAAATCTGGACCCATTTCTCCTGAAACATGAAAGAATCATTTGACAGACAGATATACGCACGCGCACATAGATAATTCAATAATTTTAGTGAAAAGTTGAGGAAATAATAGCAATTTCCAATAGAAAGGCAGTGATGAGCTTGTGTGTTAACTATCAATAATGTAGACAGATAACAGTGTACTAAAGCAAGAAAACTCCATAACTCAGTGTAGTTGTCACTCATCAGACAAAATTTACTATAGTCTATATATAATTAAATCTAAACTTAAGACCGGATGTTTGTGTTTGGTAACATTGACCTTCCCTGGGAGGTTGATTTATCACTGCAATATCCCCTGTTAAAACGATTTCTTAATATTTCAATTACATCAGAAAGCAAAGTTATTTATATGTTGAGTTTGATCTCCTCGCAAAGAAATTACGAGAAACTGTTTGAAAAATTGAACTAAAGCTGAAAAATACTGAAGAGAGGGATAATTGATTAAATCATAAGATAACCACAGCTGGGGATTGGTCATTTATATAATCAGTTTACATGACAGACATGTGGCCTTTATTAAGCTTCCATATTTTCTAATTGATTATTTTCCTTCTCTCACTATTTCCAGGCTCTCTTAGATTTGCTATTGTGAAATCATAGCCATGATCCAAGATGGTCAGAGGTAAAGATTCTATAAAAAATGTTTCATGGTTCTTCAACCCACATAAAATAAAAATGTATTAGTGCGGAAAGATAATTCTTGGTTAAGGAATTCTCTAAGTTCATTATCAAAATTTAAAATGATTCAGCAAATCAACAAATAACACAAAATTGGCCACTCTGAAATTGGATACTTTTAAGAGTTTTCAGTAAATAATAAACATATATTTCATTATCACATGCAATAAATTGATTCCCAATTGCAAAGAACTGTTATATAATGGTTAGGAAGAAATATTTCTTAAGTTTTCATTAATTCGTACAACATCCAGTATTACGGAAGCTACAGATCTATAAAACATGGAGCGGAAGGCTTCATATCGGTATAATATGGAAGTTAGAAAATGCTCTAGAGACATAAAGCAAAAAAGTGACTAGGATTTACATAATGGTAAGCCAGTGGTTGAGATTATCACAACTTAATATGGTCTTGCCTAAAAACTGTATGTTTTCCATTAACAACCCAAACCCCCCCCCCCCCCCCCAAGGCCCCAAAAAATAGAAGGGAAGATCCCTAAGGACTTGACTCGTTTTGATTTTAGGCCCAATGATTGAGAACAGTTCTCTCTTTTTATTTCTCACTAAATGGAAGGGCTGCTTGTTCATTTGTGTTCTATCACAAACGAAGATCTATTAAAGAAGACTAGTAATATGAAGTAACAAAGGAGGACCAATATGTCCTCAAGCATAAAAAGTGAGAAACAAGAAAATGGTAATAACAACTTTCCAATCCCGCTGAATATCTAATAGTGAAAGCCCTCTAAAAGCATCTAGTGCATGCCCAATGAGAAGCGAGAAATACTACTTTGTCCCACAAAACATGAGTAGAGGAATTATTATCTCTGAAAATCTTTGCATTTCTCTCGAACAGGCTAATAGCCAGCAAACCACAATGCCATAAAATCTGTTATACCTCTAAAATAATGCCTCAATAAAGAGTGTGAAAACCCGATTCTTTCTAAAATATCTGAAAAATTGATGTCCAAAGTAGCCACCCCACTGAACAATGTATAAACAATCTCCTGTAAGATTGTCACATGATGCCAAAATTCGAAGATGACACCTTATAAGGTCCTTTCTTCTGTATAAGAACAGTAGTATTGAGCTTGAGGAGAACCCAAGACTGGGCAAATGTTCTAACCTTGAATGGGACCTTATCTTTCCAAATGAATTTTGCGAATGAAAACAGAGGAACGTTATGGACATGAATGAGGAGAGAAAGAAATGTTAGAGCATAAGCCAATGGTATCCCAAGTCTAGAGACTACTGTCACTGTTCTAAAATTTGGCCCAGGCAGCGCCTAGGCACTAATTGGTAAAAAATTTGGTTAGATGCCTAGTAGGGATGGGCGAGCTAGGAGGGTTGGGCGTGCTCTTTCACCTTTTTTTTTCACTTAAGAGTATCTTGTACCGTTTTGAGAAATAAGATTGGGTTCTTGTATTATAGTTCTATTAAAAATATCGATCTGTCTCTATTTAATATTTTAGTTTCTGTGCGTGGGGTGTTTGTTTAATATGGGGGAATGCAGCTCTATTTGTTTTTGAACTTTTTGGCTTTTGGGAAATGTTTGTTGGATGAACAGCACTTGTGTTTTTGTAGGTCTGAGTTTGATTTCTTTGTGTTTGATGGGAAAACATTTGGCTGTTAGAGAACTTCTGATTCTTTTTGCGTTTGAATTATGAGTAATGTATTATTGGATAGAGATCTCATTTGTTGCTTGAAAAAACAGAGTGTATTTTTGTACTATACTTGTATTAAATGCATATATTTTAAATAAAAAATGACAGCTAGCCACCTAGGCACTCTATGGCCATGGCCGCCCTAGGTCCACCCAGCACCTTTTAGAACATTGCATGTTGTCTGATTCCATAGACTGGAAACGGAATTAAGAGAATCTAGCAAAAGAAGAACTTCAATTGTCTTCCTATCATTCAAAAGAAAGAATTGGGAATCACATGACAAAGAATCCCCTTCCTTTAAAAACAGCAGAGAATGGGAGCAGTATGATAGGTCGAAAGACTGTATAAGAGTGAAATAATTTTATAATAAATTATCACCCACCCAACAGTCCTCCAAGAAGATGACTCGATGGCCATCGCCCATCGTATACTTTATCAACTGAAAGAAATTGGAATACACTTGTGAGATACATTTCCGCAGGCCTATTATGTTGGATTCCATATTTTTAATGACTCGCCAAAGGGAATCTGGCTCCAGAAGAAAATGCCAAAGCCACTTCCCCCCAGAAAAATGACTTTGTGCGCCACATTACCAATTCCTAGACCTCCTTCAAACTAGGTACACATCGTTGTTCCCAAATACCAAGATGATCCCTCATTTCATCTCATTTAATCTCCAATAAGAAATTACTTGCCTGCCAACCATGTATGCTTCAATGAGCCTAGCGTCTTCTCCTGTGGTTACTAATCAACTCAACAAATCCAAAACCATAGTGAATAGGAAAGAGAAAGAGGGTCACTCTGTCTCAAAACCCTCAACACACGTATGCTGAATTATAAAAATCATTTTTATTTTAACACTATCTTATATGCTAAAATCAAGTGTTATGCAGGAAAAGTGTTTGTTAGAACAGAAGTCGCATCACGCATGAATGGGTAATTGACTATAGTATAGCTACTAAGTCAGGTAAAGCCGTAGTCTGTAGGCCCTGATAATGCCTGAGTAATCCAACAAGAACAGGCAGTGCCATAGGCAGAGTCTTGAATATTGTCACCAGTACAGTTAATGACATAAGCCTAGGAATTCGACCTTAGAAACAGTATAGTGTTATAGGGACAGGTAATCCTGTAGTAATTATACAATTTAACATCTTTTTAACATGCACCGCAATAGACAGATACCAATAGGTTGCAAGTTCTTACCAATTAAACGCTCCGCATATGTTTTCCCTAGGTTTACAAATTCATGCTGAAGGAACTGCAAAAGGTTCTGCTTTGATGTTTCAGCAATAAGGCGTTTGATCAATAGTAAATCAACAGCTGATGGATGGTACTTTGTCTCAAGAGGAACTGGAGGCATTATATCTGTTCTTCTTGCAAATCTTATGCTGACATTTTTACTTCAACAAATTTTGGAAAAAAAGGGAAATCAGTTGATATGTAGAACAAGACATGGGTATTTTGAGAGAGAGAGAGAGAGAGTACTCTGATGTGTCTGATATAAATCTGAAAAGAAATTGGGCATAGGGAGTGATAACAGCCATTTGACGCATATAATGCAATATCTTAGACTGCAAATATACAGGCAAAGAAGTCAATAACCAAGAAATACAATGCCATTCCAATGAATAATCTATACCCAGTTTTAGATGAAGTACTACATACACGGTAAGTTGTCCAATTTCCTTCAATAACAACTTGGATTTCAGCTCCATGCCACCGCTCCTTGTTGTCTCGCTTTTCATGTAAATAAATGTGAGGGATGTTCCTAAAATTGAAACAGATACCATTAATAAATAAAAGACACCACCATTAGAACTGTAGACTACATCTCTATCAATCAATTTCGAATCATACCGATGAATATCTATATCCAGCCTGCAGAATGAAATATAGTTTTGGCTCTTCATTGATGATGAGATCTCAATCGGAAGTCCCGTACTCATCTTGGACCAAATTAACGCCTGTACAAGACGAAGATATATTATAGGTATAATACCATAGGCATAATATATCAAATATTCGTTTGTGAAAGAAAAGAAAACTAGATTGTACAAATACGCTTGATGATGAAGCCTTCTAACCGGAATACCAGAAATGGCTTCACTAAAACAAATTCCTTTGAAAATTAGCTTATTACAAAACAAGGGAGCTGGAGTAGGGTATTGGAAGGTGAAAGAACTCCTACACAGTTGTAATACAAATATAAACCATCATGGCAAAAACAAATGCAAATGATGGCTTCATCACGTTACATTACCATCTTCGCGCCAAGTCCAAACTTTCCCCGTGTTTGCTTCAAGCCATACTTTGTCCCCGACAAAACTGCATTGAATAATAAGTCTTAAAAATAAGGTGATAGATCATATAGTTGTATCATCTCATAGAATACTATTTTTCAATGTCACATTATAAATTGTCGCATCTACGGTTAACCCATAATTAAATTGATGTAAGCATTGAACCTCGTCCAAACATATTTGGGATATCGTCGTGCGGCATTCCTCTTCCATTATCCTGCATTTAGTTGTTGTTGGAGGACAGAAAAGAAGCAATTACAACTCTGAGATTCAGTCCATTCGTTAGGTTCAAGAAAAATTACACAAAGCAAGGAAATGAGAACAATGCTCAGTAAATCAGTTGTTATTAGTGGAACGTCAAGATGGAAATAAGTCACACCTTACAAGTCACCCTGTAAAATGAGGCCTCACCTCGACCCTTGATGGCCTTTGAAGATGTTGGATCTTTTACTTTCTTCCCAAGGGCGGCATTCTTAGCTTGAATTTCCTGAATACGAGCTTCCTTGGCAAGTCTTTTCTTAAAGACACAACAAGAAATAGAAACAAACGAATTTCAGACAACTTGAATATGTTTAGCTTATGAATTAGTAAAAGTTCGTAATCTTTGGATTTGCCACATATTATTGTTTTCAAGATCAGATGGACTCAATGGTTGAGCTGCTGCAATGGACAATTCCTTGCTTTATCTATTACATTGGAATGTTCATGAATTTACGGCCAAAATGGATGGCCTTTCTGTTGGACCAATCAATTATCAAGTGAAGCCAATGAAGCGATGGCCTTCTCATTAGCTTCTCTTCTAACTCTGAGAAGATTGTGTGCAATAAAATAAGCAAACTTGCAATTGGAACCACCACAACAACGCAACTAAAATCCCAAAAATGGGTCTTTTTCAGACAGTGAACACCATTGTGCAATCACAGTGTTCGACCAACTTTTTTTCTCATCAAACTGCAGATCAAACTACACAGAACTATAAAATTTGAGGATTAACATTACAAGCATACACACCTCACGAGCCTTCACCGTCTCAAAATCATCATACAATGCCTCATCAACTCGTTCACGATCAACAAGACCAATCATGGAATTGAACTTGCTTCTCCCAATCTCTTCACTACAATAGTCAAACAACGGAAGGCAATCAAAATTTGGTACCAAAGTGAAGTGAGTGCCAACTGCCTAGATGTTGCATCTATAATTACCTAGCTGGAATGGACAATTAATATGGATATACTCATATACTATACAGAAATAGAACAGGCAACGCTCTTACATTGTGATTTCTACAAAAGGAAGCTCAGAGACAGACTCGGAAGAATCAAGCGCATTTTCAACTAGCTCCCTCACAGTAGTGTAAAGGGATTTCCCTGGCTAAAATCACCACAAAAAAAAAATTATGTATAATGATGCAACTGGCAGTTTCAACAAACCAAATATAATAACAACACGCCTTTATATGACCTAAACTTGACTTAATCTGATTTTTCAAGATGCTAATAGCTTTTGTTGAGAACCCAAAGGCTTATATGAGTTGACTCCATCTATTTCGGAACTCTTGAGACTTTGTTCAGCCCGTAACGTTTGGAAACATTAACATCGTTGTTGCCCATTTGTTTCAGAGAAAAAGACTACCTTTGAGCGGAGTATATGGAGTATATTAAGTTGCCGTCACAAGAGAAAAAGGGCCAACCAGCAACATGAAGCTCTTAGAAAATAACTAGCTAGAGCGGGGTTTTAAATGTTTCAAGAGGAAAAAGAGCTACTTATTGCTAAAGAGCAGCAACCTAAAGTGGTTGTAAAGCATGGCACTTGTCACATTTCAAATGGTTAAATTAAAACATTGGAGTTAACATGTTCCATCAATCCTACAACTTCGGGTACACATTGATCAGATTCATAACAACCCTAATTTCTAAAATTTGCTAATCTCACCAAATTCAGTATCCACAATACAAATTTGTTTTAACCATATTCCCAAATAATCGGCTTTAACTTTTTCAACAATTCAATAAACTAAGACACCTGCTGCCAAGGTTAATTGTAACACTCATACAAGCCTATCTTCAAAATTTGATTCATAAATATAGGATAAAATGTCAAAATGATTACCAAGTACCTTAAAAAAAACACTACAAAGAATTACGGTGCACTACGAAACCATCAGAGCTTGCCAAACTCTACAACAAGCAAATTTGGTAAATAAATATATATATATAACATAAGTAACAACGAAACTCACATTGTCAAAACCAGCAATGTTCTTGTTCTCAGCAAAGAACTCAGCTGGAGACTCTGCACAGAGCAAAAGAATCAATCAAATCCCCAACACAATAATTCTAGGGAAAATGCTACTATTACTCTACTTATGTACAAATATTTTCTACAAACAGGCATGGCACCAATCCAATGAAGTTGTAGAGGCTTGCATTTAATGTTTAGTCCATCTTTCCTATTGGTGACAAGCCAGTTTGTATAAAAAAATTAACAAGAATTGGGTATGTTTATATTAGAGTTCGGAGTATCCAACCCAAAATGGCAATGGATGGAATGGACTTATTCCTATATATTGCTTTGAGAGGATCCTATTCCAGATGTGGGATTTATAATCTTAACGCGCCCACGTTGGTGTAATTTTGAGCCTAACAGGTGCACTAATTATATTGGGTGACATGGAACCCATATGGCCGTTGGGCAAACACATGAATAATAACCTGTACTCTGATAGCAAATTAGAGTTTAGAACATCCAACCCAAAAAAATTGGCAATGGGTGGAGTAGCCCCTTACTTGTATGTATATATTGTTCGGATATTAATGTCAATCAGTGCATTGATGCCACATCGACTCTGACATAGATTTTAGTCCCAATTCCCTAAAGAATTAGTCAATCCCCAACAATAATTCTAAAGGGACTAGGATTAAGACTCAAAAAAGTAAACTAAAATGATATGGCACCAAGGCCTTGGTCAGTGAGCAGAGTAATAAAAGCATGCAACTCACCTACCAAACAATGCCACATTATCTCGGTCAATTATTTGAGTTCCAATATTAAGTCCTTTTAGAATTATTCAAACTCTCAAAATACACAGTTCTAAACTCCATCAATCACAAATTCAAAATATGACATCGAAATTTATCTCTGCTCACAAATTCACAATTATTAAAATGTAAAAGGGGATAAATAATTTTGTGTCTAAGATTTAAGATGCTTTCTGAATAATTATAGTGTCTATAGCACAGGTTACGACAAAGTGTATATATAGAGAGAGAGAGAGAGAGAGTGAGGGAGAGACTAACTCTGCTTGAGAACACTATCTTTTGGCTTTCTAGGGTTCTTCGATTTGCCTTTCTTAGTTTCAACCGGACTTCCACTGCTCTCGCCGGCGTCCATGGAGATTAATTCACCGGAAGAATCCCCTTAGGGTTTTTTTTTTCTTTTTCCTCAACACTTCTCTGGCCGGTACATTCTAGTTCTAGGGCTAGTGAGAGGTGAGGGAAAGGGGATTTGCTATGTTGCATCTCGCATATACGCGAGTTGATGGTCGGATCAAGTTTGTTGAAGAGTCAGATCAGAGGTAAGTTTGTGGTGGGCCCACCATTTTCCACAAAATAGATATAAGATGATAGTTTGACCGTTGATATTGGTGATTGTACCGGAAGTATGGAAGAGGTTGGATACACCTAAGCACTTAACCTTTTGATGGCTTTCCCGCCATTTTACTCGCAAAATGGAGAACTAGAAATTAGGTAGAAGGGCTTATTATACATTGATTTTTACCAAAAATTCAATGAATAATATTTTTTTGAATGAAGGGCCTAATTTTAATTGGTAATTTGAATGAAGGGCCTATTTTTAATTGGTAATTAGTGTAAGATGCTTATTTTGTTTTATATTTTAAATGAATGTATTTGAATAAATTTAAATATCATTTAATTAATAAAAACATGTTATGTATTACCTAAATTACCCCTTTTAATGAAATTTTCACAAAAAATATGGACTGCAAAATTCATATTGCAATAAAATATGAACTGCAAAGTTCATATTGCAGTGAAATATGTACTGCAATATGAACTTTGCACTAAAAATATGGACTGCAAAGTTCACATTGCAGTAAAATATGGACTGCAATATGAACTTTGCACTAAAAATATCGACTGCAAAGTTCACATTGCAGTGAAATATGGACTGCAAAGTTCATATTGCAGTGAAATATAGACTGCAAAGTTCATATTGCAGTCCATATTTTAATGCATATTGATATTTTTTTAGTTTATTTTAAGGGTTGGGATGTCATTTTATAATAAAAAAAAGACACATGTCATATTATCAATAAAATAAAAAATAGGCCCTTTATTTAAAAAAAAATTATTCCTTGGCCTTAGTGTGAAAATCTTTCTCTAATAAGCCCTTTTTTTTAATTGCCCCAATGGAGAATTCTTTGTACAATAATAACTAGGTTAGTTGAGGAGATATTTTAATAAATGGAGTTGTTTTGAACTTAAATGTGTAAAAGAGATAAAATGAAAAAATGAGATTGCGAGTAGCGATTTTAAGCTTAAAATGGGCATTCGCATTGGCCTTTTTTAAAAAAAAAAATTCATTTGTAAAATCGCCAGTTGCACCAACAATTTTACATGTAAAATCGCCTGTAGCACGAGTGATTTTACATGTAAAATCGATATACCCCTTCATCCCTAAAACATACATTATACAGCCCCAAAAGTCAAAACCCTTACACCCTCCTTCCCCCCTCTCGCCACTCATCCATCCCCCTTCTCGCCGAGCAGCCGCCAACCAACCTCTCCTTCTCGCAGAACCCATCTCCTTCCCCTCTCTTCTCGCCACCAGCGTTCTAAGTGATACAACCGCTGACCAGCCTACCGCCGACCAGCCTCTCCTTCTCGCGAAACCCATCTCCTTCCCCTCTCCCCCTCGCCGCCATCCACCCTCACCATGACTGCCGTGTCCCAGCCCTTTCTGTAACACCATCGCCTTAATCTACAAGACAACACCCGTAATTAAGACCTAGAGTGCTACTAACCCATCTTAGATTGACTAAATTGGTATATATGTCGATGCATAAAGAAATACAACCAGTAATAACATGAGTATCAAACAACAAATGCATAATCATATTGATGAGGTTTGTACTGCACATAAACATACTAGCATATACATATTCATGTTACATAATCAACTAAGTAACCCAAATGAATATACTATATTTCGGGCTAGCCGTGGCTTCCCGAGAGAACATATATATGACAAAAATGAGTCCGTATCAGAGCTTCTAACACGTTTCAGATCCTGTTGCGTCCATGCCCTCTTTGGACTCCTGAATACTTGTATAGTTTTAGAAAAACAGAGTGAGCATATAGCCAAGCAGGGGGAGTAAAAGGAAACAACTTTGAAAATATTTATTAATTCGTCACTTTAAACAAAGTAAATCTTTTCATAATACAATTCAAATATGATTTGTAACTTATCATAATTTCACAAAACCATGCATGCTCATGCTTATGCAGGTTACCTCCGTTGTGTCAACCGTTACGTCGAATCACCAGAATATGAGTGAGCCGAGATAGCAAATGATATGAGTCTGCCTGTCCAAGACCATAGCCGGTCCTTATCAGGAATTATAACTGTAACAATAACCGTGGGCCTAATCGCCCCGCCAGAAAATCAATCCATGAACATTCATAACATGGGCCTGACCGCCCTTAAGAGACATAAGATCGAGATCATAATATGATCTCTCCGTCTCGGGTGAATACCAATAGATAATCCACAATTTGGACCACAGTCCACAATATCAATACACAGATCATTTTCATATCAATCAGACCATTAGTGCCTTGCCGTTGTCTAGATTTTTGGACTGCTCACCGCTGGCTCTAGACTGCCGACGATTTGCTGACCCCCGGAGGTTTAGGGCTTTTCAACCCAAGGGCACCAGGCCCTGCCTATTTTTCATACCGACAAGCACTAACCATAATTATTCCCCTTCACCGACGGAAGGCCCAAACATAGATACTGATAACTATGGGCAACATCCCACCATATAACATAGTCGAGAATATATCCACATACAAATGAAGAATTCTCAAAGAGAGATAATCATATGTTCAAGAATGTCTCAAGAGCACAGAAAGCCATCCATAACATCGATACGAGATATAGTTCTCCCAAGAGATAATTTTCACACCATATGTCATAAGGAGGCTCTGAACTTGCCAAGATATCCTCGAGATAACGGGTTGACACAATAATGATGCAAACGTGCACAACATGCTCTAAATGCAAGCTAGAAACAACATATGCCATATAAACCTCATCGAACCTCATACTTGTCCCTTGGTGCATACTAAAACCATTTACTAGTTCAATTATATCAACTAAACACATATACACCCGAGGGACATCCCATAGATATCAAATACTACGTGAGAATCAAGTTTATTTGGCATATATCGCTTCGTATCATTGAATCATAGCTTAATCATGCATGATTTATGAATATCAACTAATCATGGTTTTCATAGTAAGCATACATGTATATATCATCTGAGTATAATCAATAACAAAGCAGTATGTGCTTCATATCAAACATATATGTATATAATCATTCATATTTTGATAAATAAAATCATAATGTCGAGTTTTGAAAAGATATAACCCCTACCTCAAGTTTGTAGACCTAAAGAAAGAAGAAAGATGTAAACCGAAGCCCCGTTCGGTGAAATACTCAAGCTCTCGTGTTAACACGTTCCTAGTATAGCAAAATCCCCAATCAATGATGTATAAACCCAACCCAAGTAGCCAAAGCTCACGCTTGAGCTTTTATAAAAGAAAATCAAGGTAGAAGATGATGAATAGTACCTTAGATGTGATTTTGGTTGATATCAAGCTTGAATCCTCAATTCAGACGGATAGGTGTGTAGAAATCTTCCTCTTTCTCTCTCTAGAACCCTCTAGAACTCTCTAGAGGAGTGTGGAAATGTTTGACACGAAGTTTGGATGAAAAATGACCAAAAATGGCTTAAAAACGTGCATAAGTCGGTGGGAATAGTTAACTGGCGGACCGGTATGCAAAATACCCAATACCAGTCCGCGAGGGTCAATTTTCCCAAAATTTTGGCGCCAGACCGGTATGCCAAAAACGTCATACCGGTCCGCGCTTTAAATTTTGGGCTATGGATCACTGTTTTTGTTTTGGCCATAACTTTTCACTCATAACTCCGATTGAGACGTTCTTTATGTCCACAGAAAGGTATTTCAAAACTCTACAACTTTATAAGAGAAAGTTTTCCCAAATTATGGATATATTTTTTTCAAAAATTCACCGAAGACAGCGCTCTGCCAAAGCGCTACCGAATGACTAGAATTTTGCAATGGGCCTACTTTATGCCTTGTTTTGACCCACGAGGAGTGTGAATTAGACTTCGTCCAAAACACAAAAGTTGTAGAATAGTACAAATACTAGACACCTTCGTGAACAGAATCTCATTCGGATAAATAACGAAGAAATTACGATAGCTCAAATATAGCTAGAATTACGAAGAACCAAAACTTCCTATTTACCAACCGAAATCAATTCGAATCACCCGAATCATCAAACGATCACTCACATGAGTATAAATAAGATAATATAATTCAATTTAAAATACGGGGTATTACACTTTCTCTCTCCCGGATTTACTCTAAGGTAATTTCAAAATCTCATTTGCTTCATTGATGATTAATTATACATATATATATATGATTGATTATATATATTGTTTGATGATTGCTTCATTCTATAATTTGGGCATTTGATAGTATAATATTTTTAATATTGCTAAGAGTTGGCTTGTTTGCTTATAATTGATGATTGGTTATATATATATATATATATATGTTTGTTATGGAACGAATCTTTAATGTGAGTGTCCAACTGGGACCATTTCAAAAAATTCAACAACATAAAAAGTGTACCTAATATTTTAATGTAACTAAATAATTAATTAAGGGAAAATTGTGGTTTGGGTGATTTTATTTCTATCCGCAACTTATTTCTATTCATCCCTTTTATTGAGCTTTCTTAAGTTAATCCGCGTTAGACATTAAGTTTAACCACGTGCTGGGATAAACTTATAAAAATAATTAGTTGCTTAATTTTTAACAAATTTTTTTTAATTTTAATATATAATATCCACCAAACTAATTAATTCATCCACCTTAGCAAAAAAGGGGGAGAAAATTAGAAAGTTAAAAAAGATAAAGATAAAACCTTCCCATGGCTACAAAGCAAAGTATTACAAGTGAAAGCTAAAGTTATTACTTAGTAAACTTTTAAGAATTTGCTATTATTTTAACCTGCTAAGAATTCATTAACAATCCATTAAGAAGTAATCCATTAGTTTAATGGGTGAAATGAGTCATAAATAGATATTGAATACATATACAACATCATGTTCACTTTGTCTGACTTAAGGTTTCAAATTATCCCGCCTAACAACTAATAGAGCGTGTAAAAACAATATCACAAGTGTTTTTAACTCTTTTTTTAACAAAAAAGATAATATCATTAATAATAGTATAAAAATATTACAACGGCAATAAAGAAAAGTTTCAAAGAGCTTACAGAGGTCGTCGAGTGTTTTTAACTTTTTCTTTTAATTTCTTAATTAATATTATTTGATCAATTGATGAATCTCTAAATGAATCTAAAGTGTTTTTAATAGATCTTCAAAAGAAATATAAAATAAAATTAATATATGATGTTTTTAAATTAGGAATCTAGTATAAAAGATAAAAACATATTTATAAAATAATTTTAATTAGTGGATATACTTCTAAACTTTTAAAAAGATAATTTGTCAAAATTGTAATAAATTTAGGGTGGATCAACTGGAAAAAAAACGCGGATAGAAACAAAATCATCCTTATAGTTTAGGGTCTGTTTGTTTGTATAGAAAAGTGTACCCAATATTATGTTATGTATTTTTTAGAAAAAAAAAGAAGCTTTATGTTCTAAATAGGTGGATAAACTGCAATTCATCAAAATAAGAGGGATTAACGTAGGCCCGTTTGTCTGAAAATTTGTTAGTTTCTAATCGAGTTAGGTTGAACTGCAAGGCCGCGAAAGTATAAGGGGGTTCCATGTCAGGTAAAGTAGTTTAAGGGGATCCCTTAACCCGCGCCTACTTACGGTTTTTCATTTTTAACATAATCAATATGAAAAATTCACAATATGAAATGAATATTATCCTCACTTATTTTTTTCTATTTATGTAGTGAAAAGTTTAATAGAAAATCTTAAATTGAAACTAATAAAGTATTCTTAAATTGAAACTAATAAGAGAATTAATTTTTCAAAATACAATTAATTAGTACTATTCTTAATATTTTTACAAGCATCAAGTAATTAATTCTAATTACTATTAATCGGCATTTACTATAACATTTAGAAAATAAAATTTAAATTTAACTTAAAAAAACAAAAGGAATGTGAATTAAAGTTAAAATCTTGGTCCACAGCCACTGCCAACCCTTAAACCAGATCCCATAACTTCATATTTGCGTGGTTCCAATTATTTTCATTGAAAATAAACTAAACTGGGTTATTGTCTTGAAGGTGAATAATGGGAAGCAGACATTTTTGTCTTTTGCTTTATTGGGGTGGCAATATGATTAATGGGGACCAAGGTTGGACCTACGATAAGCCACATGAAAGCGACATTATCCTGGACGAAATCAATACTTATTCAAAATTAGTATAGAAAGTTTATTCTGCGATGGATATTGACCGCATACAGTCCATGTTGAAGATAACTTATAGATGTCCATTTTTTGTATCCACAACTACTTGGAATTACTTTCTCCATGAAATTAAAGATGATGGAAGTTTTGAATTTGTAATGACAACTATTTCCAATGCTCTCGTTAATGCAATAGATTTATATATTAAGAAAGTGGAATTCAATTACAATGTGTATCTAATTGGCGAAAATTTGCAATTGTCCAGATCGTACAGATCACCACCGTCGACACAATGTACCCCTTTATCCATTGATCCATTACAGCAGTAGAAGTTTAATGTCCCTATCAATGAGGGCTGCCCTATTTCTCTTTAAGGTTCTAGTTCGCGGCCATCAAAAAGCCACAATTTTGGTGGCACCAACAAGAAAGCTCACAAATCATCTCAGCCCATACCCGAGTATATGCATGGGGGTGAAGGTGGTATAAATTATGTATCTGATGCATAATACCATACTGGAGAGGACATGGACTCTGAATTTGATGGTATTCACGATTTAAGTAATAGTGAAGGTGATGAAGAGGAAGAATCGATGAGATTTGGCAAGTTAATGATGATGTGCCATCATTCTACACGCGATTTAATGTTACAAGTGTGGACCAGGAGGTATTAATACAAGATCAGACTATGAATGAAAATGAACTAAGAAAATGGCTAATTTTTTAGACGAAAGTAGACTTGAAAACTGCCGTGAAATCGTTTGCAATCAAGAATTCAAATGAATATATTGTTGATGAATCTAAGGCAGAAATATGGGCAATTAAGTGTAAATTAAATGAAAAATGATGCAAATGGCGTCTCCATGCATGTTGGAGGAAGAAAAAACATGGGCAATTTGAAATCACCAAGTACGAGGATCCCCACACATGCAAATTTGATTATTTGAAACTAAGTCACAAACATCTTGACTGCAATTTCATTGTAAGTAAAATAATGCACATGGTGGAGGTTAATCATGCCCTTAAGATTGGCGTTATTGTTGTATTCATTAAGAATTAATATGGCTATAAAGTATCTTATTGGAAAGCAGGGAATGCAAAGTAGAAGGCGATTGCCACTTTATTTGATAATTGGAAAGAGTCTTATTCGATAATGCTAAGATATTTGGCACCTATTAAATGTAATAATGAAGGGATGATCCATGAGTTGAGAAACAACCAATTTGATGGGAGTTATCGTGTTTTTGATAAAAACTTTTGGGCCTTTAGCGGTTCAATTGAAGGTTTTATGCATTGCCGTCCTCTTATTAGTGTTGACGCGACACATTTTCGGGGTAAGTATAATGGGAAGTTATTTATTACAATGGCCATGGATGCAAATGAGAGTATTTTTTCGCTTGCGTTCAGATATGGAGATGAAAAAAGTTAGGAAACTTGGCATTACTTTCTAAAGAGGGTTTGGCATTATGTTGTCAAGGGGCGACAAGGCATATGCTTGCTTTCTGATCGTCACAGGGGTATACTAGCAGTAATCAATTCTGATGATCAATTTCAAGAACCAAGAACATATCATCGCTTTTGTATGCGCCACATTCGTAGTAACTTCACAAGCAAATGCAAACCGGATCAAATGTTAAGGCTACTATTGTGGAAGGCTACTACTTCTTACCAGTTGCCCAAATTCGAACACTACATGAAAAAGATAAAAAAGTATGATGAACCTCAACAGAATGAAGGGAAAAACCGTAGAAGTGGCTAAACGAGATTCCACTCGAAAAGTGAACTTTTGTTTATGATGGAGGGCATCGGTATGGGATTAACTCGACAAACATTTTAGATGTATTCAACGCGGTTTTACTACGAGCGAGATCCTTAGCTGTCATTGCGTCCGTGCAGCTCATATTTCACCGTCTCGTTATTTACTTTTGTCAACGAAAACATGAAAGCGTAGAGAGGCATAACAATTCAAAGTTGGAACATACCCTGGTCATGGCCATTAGATTTGTGGATCTACAAAAGAAAGTCCATAAATATAGTATCTTTAGACATAATATGTTCGAGGATTCTACGACTATCACATTGGGTAAAGGTAAAGTTAAGAATCTCAACATTAAGGAACGCACATGCAGTTGCGGGAGGTGATCTATAAGTATCCTTATTCTCATGTCATGGCAGTGTGCGCTGATCTAAGGTTGGAGCCAAAGTATTTAATTGATCATTTTTTGTCTCTCGAGGCTTATGTAGCTATTTATGCTCCTACAATGAATCTTGCTTTGCCAAAGGAGTATTAGAAGGCATTAATCTCATATACTACAATTGTCTTGATCCTTAATCTAGTTATGTTACGAGAGAAGGGTCGTACGTCAAGGCGTATTTATAACGAGATGGACTTAAGCGATCGTCGACAAACTAACCATTATGGGATTTGTGGGAAAGCCAGACATGATCGACGCACTTGTAGCCGGAATAAGAAAAATTGAAGTCTTATTTTCTTATTTCCATTTTGAAATAATTAAGATGATATGTAATCTAGCTGTGTATAATGAATTATTACGCAATGTTTGTTTCGTATCTTATAATGTAATGTAATATTTAAGTTTAATTATTTTATTTTTCACATAATGTTGTATCATAACTTTTAATATTATAATGGTATTAGTGTAACTTGATATACTTTGTTTATAACTTTTAATATTATAATGCTTAGTTATATTACTATACCATAAGTTTATAGTTATGTTAATTACTTTGTTTATGATTATACATCTAATGTATATATTTATTTTTTACAAGTTATTATAGATGGATCTAGGTCCTAAAGATCATCATATCTTATATTTACAAGAGCATCACAGATCTTTTTTTATTTAGGAAAGTCATGACCCTGGTTTACTAGACCCACGTAGAAATGACACATATTTTAAGCACCAAGATGGACGGCCTATCATGTTACCCGATAGAGTGCAGTGTTTATTATTACGAGTAGGATTCTACGAACTCTATCATGTAGGATATATAAAGTATGATCACACTTTGATCATGGCGTTGATAGAGTGATGGTGATAGGAGACACATACTTTCCATTTTCCGGTTGGAAAGTGTACGATAAAAGATGTCGCTATACTACTAGGATTGCCAATCGATGGGAATGATATTACCGCACCGCCATTGGTTGGAAATCCTGCTGACATTTATAAGCGTATACTAGGCATCTGGCCTGACGCTGCTTCTCTGAAGAAATCAAAGCTAAAACTTTCTTGGTTAGCTCATACATTCTGGGAGGTACCTGACGATGGGGCTAATGATGGTACCGTAGAGCGATACGCTCAGGCATGGATTCTTCACTCGCTTGGGGTGTATTTTAGGCGATAAATTGATTACTTTTGTTAGGGTTTCATTACTCTCACTCGTCTAAGATTTAAATGTGGTGGGACAGTACAGTTAGAGGAGTGCTGCACTTGTTATTTTATATAGAGAGATGTGCCGAGCTTCATGTAAAAAATTGAAGCAAATTGCGGGTCCCCTTATCCTATTACAAGTCTACATTATATTCACTAAATTACATATAAGGACTTATTTAATTAACATAACTTATAGTTTTTTTTGTATGTCATTTTGTCTAGCTATGGTGTTGGGCGTAGCCACAAAGGACTATTTAAATTGATTTGTTTCTGCTGATAAGCCCCAATTGCAGGGAGTGAATGTCGCATATTCGACTACGACGATTTGCTACATCAATCGTAACTGAGGAAGTTGTTAATGAGATTGATGGAGCACCCCATGGAGCCAGGTAAGGAATATATAACAAGCATCTTGCATCTTGCAGTATACAACATTTGCTTTTATATATATATATATGTGTGTGTGTATATTTGTATTTACTTAATGTAATATTGATTTCGTATAGGTGGCGAATGAGATTGTTACTTGATCGCACCTAGACACACGTATTTGGTCATTATAAAGACCAGTTAGACTGTATGCAGGCAGAGCAGGTATTGCTTTAAAACTATATACTTATGGGTGAAATTTTGCCAAGATTTATTTACAATTTCATATGTCTGTGGAAGTGTTATGATTGGATGGTATACTTGAAATAATTTGTTAAACATGTATATTTGAAATTATTGGATTGTTATGAAAACAAACGGAACTCTGCTGAAATTTCTTTAGAAATTCGTAATAACTATGGAATGAATCCTAAGAAACAATTATGTATTGTAGAAGGAAATGTGATTAGTTGGTACGTTTGAAATAATTTGTTAAACAGGTAAATTTGAAATTGTTGGATTATTATAAAAACAAATGGAACTCTGCCGAAATTTCCTTAAAAATTCGTAGTAAAGAAACAATTATGTATTGTATAAAGAAATGTGATTGGTTGGTATGTTTAAAATAATTTGTTAAACAGTTATATTTAAAATTGTTGGATTGTTATAAAAACAAACGGAACTCTACCGAAATTTCCTTAGAAATTCGTAGTAAAGAAACAATTATGTATTGTATAAGGAAATGTGATTGGTTGGTATGTTTCAAATAATTTATTAAACATGTATATTTGAAATTGTTGGATTGTTATAAAAACAAACGGAACTCTGTGAAAATTTTCTTAGAAATTCATAAAAAGCATTAAATGTTGTTATTATTCTTTAAGTATTAATCATACAAATGAAATATTTTACAGATGATATGGAAGCCATATACAGCACATGTATTGGCATCATTGCCTACTTATTGTCTTGTTGGTCAAGAAATATGGCAGACACGGTCTCCCCTGATTTGTTTCGAGGTTGTGGAGTGGCACTTTCCAGACCATGTGATATGTCAATTTGGTTTACAACATGCCATTCTAAAAACATTTGATACTACTTCACAACTTCACGATATGGACATGAGGGGGAGGGCATGAGGGGAACCATGTGATTGGACGTAAACACATCGCGACTACATTGATTAATGGGATAGGCGCAATGATCATGAAATTAATACGCCCGCGTTAGAAGGCCCAATCAATTACGACGACCCGTATATGGTTTGGTTTAGGATCATCACACGTTATTTTAGGAGTCCTCCATAGAAGCTCCAACCTGATTTCGGGCTTGAGCCTGTTGCAATTGTGTTAAAGACATTGGTATGTTAGTATTAATTTTAGTTTTAAAAAATATATAATTTATTCCTTCATTTCCATTATTCTAATTATAAGTTGTGTTTTCATTCTACAGGGTGATGTGATTGTAATAATATATGCTTTGGCACAAAGACATCATATACGATCAACAACAAGAGATCCTAAATTATAGGAGATATCGGACTTGTCACATAGTGCAATTGTTGCTGTGCGACAAAAGTTTCTACTTACAGTTGACCCAATTGAGGTGCGGGAGCCTATATCTGCCCCAATACCACACCCCTGTGTATGTCGAGTGAGGAAGAGACGTACAAATACGGCCCTTACTTAGCCAGAGGCCTCTTCGTCTCATCACATCTCCACCGCATAGTACTACATCTCCGCCACCTCCAATCACACTCCAGCACCTCCCACCCCATCTCCACCACATAGTACCTTGTTTCCACCACTTCCCACCACCTCCCGTCATATGTCCACCACCCCCTCTCCACTACCCCTACCACATGTCCACCATGCCCCACCACCTCTCGAGCACCTCCCACAGCAACTCGACGACGCCCCACCGCATATCCACCACCCTCACCATATCTCGTCTTACCACATCTAGACCACCCCCACCACATGTCCACACCTCCCACCACATATCCATCACATTCTTATAGTTTATTAGAAAATGAGTACATTTCTTCATTTTTGTCCATGATGACAACGTTTTCCCCAATTTTGCCCTATGACCGATATCTATCACCATTGGATCACCTCAAATCCCCAGACATATGGCTCTAACAGTTATTCCAGTAGAACTGACACTTTCATCGTTGTCTAGTACAGATACGTTGACACAAGTGCACACAATTGAGCATGTAGATACTACTACGATTGTTAGTATGGGGTAGAGAGTTGGACATGACACATGTGCCTGTTAGGAGAGGTAAACCTAGATGCAGGGGCGAAGATGAAACTATAGAGGCACATGTAGTTACGGGTGACAATGAAAATATAAGGCCTAAAAGAAAAAGGAAAAAACCAACTTGTGGTACTTAGTAGACATTTTTGTGGTTGATATTGTACATGTACATGTAAATATTTGTATATAGTAGACATATTTGTTGAACACATATATAATATTTTGGGATATAAGATTATGTGTTACGTTGTTTTACATATCTGTCAAACAGGGTGGAAAAATTTGGATTACTATAGAACAAGCGAAACTTTGTCAAAAAAAAAATTCAAGTAGAATTACTAATCAATTTTCAAAATCTTTTAACATTATAATCGTTTAACATTTTAACTTTACCAATAACTATTTAACTCATTAATCGTAAGCCTTCTTGAAGCAATGAATCAATGGCTGCAGTGAAATATCAAATCATTATCAGATGGTAATGTGTTTCCATATCTTGCAACAATATCAATCACTAAAAATTTTAGTAACCCTAAGGTTTACCCTATGAAGACCTTCTCATATTTAATGACTTAAAATATCAATGAATCATATCATTATCACTTTGTAATGTGTTTTTAATTCATGCACTAGTATTAATGACTGAAAAAATCAGTGAAAGGTCTAATCACTATCACTTTGCAATGTATTGTCATATCATCCAACTATAGCAATGTACGTATATGTAGACATTATATAAGTACCATATCTAACTTTTTTTTACCCCTCACCAATTATTTTATATCACTCATAATAACAATGGTATCTTCGAGCTTAAACAACGACCCTAATGGCTTCTCGTATAGTGACGAAATTAACATATGCCTTGCTTGAAAACAAGTCACCCGTGATGGTACCTGGTGTGAGCGAGATAAACCTCAAACATGAGAGTGAATGGCTGTAATTTTTAATGCAAAATCTAAGAAAGAAAGCTCCTTATGTAAAGACAGAGTTGTTACCGCTGAAGAATTTGCTCAACTGTAGGCAAAGGTTGAACCAGCGGTTGAAAATGGAACCGTTTTTACAATGAGGAAGAAAAACCTACTCATCATCTAAAATTTTTGATTGATTATCCTAGAAGTAGGGCACACTATCTCGCAAAATTTCACTGCAAAGTTAAGAAGGAAATGGTAAAGATTGTTCTAGCAATTATATTTTATTAAAATTTAGTTGACGTTTATTTTTATTACTTTAATGCTTAATGACTTAACTTTTCGTTCTTGTAAGAGGAACATGCTGATCTCATGTACTTGGTGGAAGAAGGCGTAAAGTTTCCCTACAAAATGTACTGGAGATTCCTTAAGAGCACTCTTAATTGATATTTGGTTTCTACTATGTAATGTGTTTCTACTATATAATGTTTAAGTTGATGTGTATTTTTGTTTGTCTTTTTCATGTGTAATGGTTTTATTTTATGAAACTTGTACCCACGGACACTGTAGGTCGGAAAATATCCTAGAGGGGGGGGTGAATAGGGTTTTTGAAACTTAATGCGGAATTTAAAAACTTTTCGAAAATGTTTAAGTAAAACAATTTACTAAACAAATTTATCAAGGAATGTAAGCAAATAAACAATCAAGCACAAGAGCGAATAATTAAGCAATCTCAAACAATTTAAACAATCAATAATAAAGCAAGTAAATAAAGAGATTGAGTAAGAAAGATTGAACCGATTTGAAGTCCAAGGCTTTTTGTCCACACGGTTTTGGTTTACCAAACCATAGTCCGCGCTCGGTTAGTTCCCCGAGAATTTCCACTAAAATCAATCTCCTTTCGGGTGAAGATCAAACCTCTACAAGTGTATTTTTCTCACACACTCTACAAGTATTGGTACACCACAATACTTTCACAAGATACCCTCTTGCTAACCTTGTGAAATTTACCTTTCACAAAAACTAAACAAGAATTTACCTTCTTGTTTTTCCTATGAGATTTACCTCTCACAATTGAATACTAAATTGTTTGGTGATTCACACCAATTTACAATAACTCTCTCAAGTGTGTAAAGAATACAATTTGAAGCTTACACTAGAGTTATCCTATTTGATCAAGATGATATAGCTCAAAAGATGAATGATTGATCAAAAACAATTTCTTGAATCTTTAGATATTGAAGATAGATGAAGTATGAAGTGTATGAATGATTCAAGGTGTTTAGAATGAGTCTTGGAAGTCATATTTATAGTCCCAAAAGTGATATAGCCGTTTGTGGTGGAGATATAAATTAATGGGGCAAAAATGCACTTTAAACAAAGTTCCAACGACTATATTTTGTTAAGGGAGTCGACTCCATGACTTTCCATAAGGGAGTCGACTCCAGCACTTACAGTGGAGTCGGCTACATGGCACTGGAGTGGGGACTTTTGTGCAATTTTCCAACTTTTGCAATATGGCTCTAAATTTGATTCTAATGCTTGGGGAGTGTTCCAAATAAGTTTCTAAGACTCCCAAATATGTTTTTGTATCAAAATTCATTCATATGAATTAATTATGAATTTATTTCAAAACTAGTTTTTTTGCAAGAATGATGTTTTGAAATGATTTTGATTCAAACTTGGTTTTGATCAATCTAACAATGATGCAAGTTTATGTTTGAGCTATATAATCAATCAATTAAGAAACTTTACATTAATCCTAAGCAAACACTCAATTACCGAATAGGTGAGTCTTCGAATGCTTCGATTTGTTTCTTCAAATTGATTCTTCACTTGAAACTTTTCCCTTGAAGCTTTAGCATATGATCCTTGATATTTTGTGCTTCATGAAATGAATTGCTAGCTTGTAAGTGATGAGAATGATCTTCTTTGACTTGACCAACACTTGTAGAAGAATGATCTTGATTCAGATAGATCGATTTTAGTCCACGAATGATGATCATTGAAATGTGGCTATAATAACTTCAGCACACATGTTAAATTACACATGATTGATTTATTGTTATTATCAAAATAAGATTAAGACCTACAAGGTCAACAAACACTTCTATGAAAGTTTTCGTGTCTAACTATATAGTAAGCTTTTATTTAATTAAAAAAAATGTACTTCATCTACTGAATGCGTGATCTCTACTTAAAGTGCATAACCATTTATTTTTTATATGTGTTGCTAAAAGTGATTTGACGAATCACTTAAAACTCTAAAAAGATTGGACCAATCACTGGATTAAGAGGACATGATATGGCCATTTATTGTAAAAAGCAACGACAACTAATTTACATATGTTAAACCATTCATGTGACTGCATAGTGCAATTCAAATTAAAAAGTGTCACCTTAATCCTATTATGTTCTTCATATATATTAGATGTATTGTTAGCATAGTAGATCATCTAAAAATGACTTCCAAAACTTCCACCTTAGTTCGATGAATCCTTTTTCCATGCGATAACCTCCTTAACTCGAAAGAGGAATTTTATTCGTGCAACGCTTGGAATGAGCTGACCAAGTCTATAAAATATTGCGACCGAGATAACACTAAAACTTGGGTTCAATTTGTAACCAGATTCAATTCGTCACCAGTTAGGCCGATGACTACGCTCAGAAACGCGTAATTAATACACCCAAGTGCAGGTGGTCAAGTTATAATATATTTACTTGGAAGTCCAAGGTCGAATCACAGGGAAGTATGGTAATCTTATTATTCTAGCTAAACTTTCAACAGGGGAAAAGAAGAAAAGAAAAATAAAATAAAGAAAAGATAATAAATTTTTTTAGAATAGGAAAGAATAGAATAAGAAATTAAATTTAAAACTTAAAAGAAAATAAATAAATAATTAAATAAATAAATAAAAATAAAAATAAATAAATAAAAATAAAAATAAAATAAATAAATAAAGCAGGGATAAAATAAGCAGCAACTAAAACAAGTGTCTAATAAAATGGGAAAAGAGCGTTAGGTGTATCCATAGCTACGACATTACAGATAGTATGACCAACCGATTCAAGAAATGACTGTGGACCTGAGTTCCTATTAACAATGAATGTCCTTAACTTACCAATTATTAAATACTAAAGTTCACGAGTATATCATGAGAAGTGCATGACAAGACTCATATAAGCTGCATGTAAATTTAGTTTTCAATAAGGGAACTTATAATTTATTTATTTTTACAAAAATTGATTTTCACTTAGTAATGCTAGTGCGTGACAAAAACAAACTAAATTTAATCAATTTTAGTAAATATCAAAAGCTTAACTCATTTCTAAGGTTTGATTATGCGTATGCATGACATACGTCAAAACTGTTCTTAAAAAGTCATTAAAAGCTAAAATTGGCACTATTTCGGTATCGATTCCGGAATGACACCAAAACAGCGCTCAAAGCTCCCAAATTACTTGGATAACTAACTCAGCTCAATAAAGGATAAGGACCGTCATCTATTAAGCATCGTTAGAGTTTTAGTACAAAAATTCATAATTTGAGGTTTTTTGGTTCTTTTGTCGAATAATCGAGAAATAATCTTAAAAATTCATGTTTTTAACGCATGAAAGGTTACTATTTTTTTCAGATTTATTAATTGACCTATAACCAATGAGAAATTCAAGCCACAATCACAATTGAATCATATACTCACACTAGTCCGTCATGCTTTCGCTACGGACCCCTAACTACTAAATTACGCTAGCATATTGATAAAAATTAAGCAAAACATGATAAATTCAATCACAAATTGACCAAAAATATTTATAAAATTTAATTGAATAAGTATGCAAAATTTCACAGCAATTAAAACTAAGGAACGATTAATAAATAAATAAAAATGATTTAAACAAATTTCGAAAAAATAGCACACTAGCAGTCACGAAAATCGTCTACTGTCCTCAGGAAATTTCGGAATTTAGATCCCCAAAACAATAAGGTTTTGTAGAAAATTTGATTGTGGTCGTTTTGATAGGTGGATCATCAAAACCGGCCAAGAAACGAGCAAGTTATGATTAAAATAAGAAAACACATATTTTTAAGGTTCTACGCGGGAATCTACAAAAAACTCTAATAAAAATTATAAATTATGCATAGATTTCAATCATCAATCACATTCAAACACATAATTAACTAAGAATATATAAGCATTAATTGAAATAAATTAAAAATAAAATTGAATGAAAAGAAAAACTTACAGTTACGCAGTTATTGAAGAACTGTAATGGGACTCGCTCAAACTCAAATTGAAATAGAATTATACGTTGTTTCCTCTTCAATACAAGCCATAAACCAAATGAAAATATCTCTCTCTAGTTACGCAAGGAAATTTGGAATTATTGAAGAACAAGAATGGCGACTATTCTCTTACTCAAAAGAAAATAGAATAGCGACTGTTCTTCTCTACTCAAAAAAATATAGAATGACGGCTGTTCTTCTCTAAAATTAACCTAAAACCTACAATATTATCGACATTAATTTTTTTTTCAAAATTCAAAAATTAAACTAATTAATAAAATAAAATAAATAATAATAAAGATAATAATCCAAAAGCTATTTTTAGTTTTGTCGTCTATCAAGTTGTTGACTCGAGAGACTAAGTCTTCCACCTTAACTTCTCGGGCCAGCTTAAAAATAATAATTAAAACTTGTTGGCCGCGAGATTCGAACACTGGACTAAGTATGAGTAGAGAGCTGGTCACTTGCTATCTAGGCTAAGGACCTCATTCGATAAATATTTGCATCATAAATTTAGGTATTCTTTCGCGCTCAAACTCAATCCACTAGTGCACTGATCATATTTCTGCCATAACTTTGTACTCCGAACTCTGATTGATGCAAGGTTTTCGCCTACGCGTAGATAACTCAGAGCTCTACAACTTCTATTTCTTGAGTTTTCTTCAAATTCTGCAAGGATAAATACCGGAATTGGTTAGAACTTCAGCATTGCACACGGTGAATCTCTTATTCATTCAAAATTTTTTCGGTTTGATTCAAATGACTCTTCTTTGCTTGGGACTGCTCTATTGGCTTCTCTTAGTCTCTTCCATCAACTTCCTTCATGCTTGAGCTTGGAATTTGCTTTTGGTTCACTTCTTGAACTTAATTCAGCTCCGAATTTGACTGGCAATGACTAACTTTGGGGGAATTTGCTTCTAGATTCGTTCTTGTTCATTTTTCACCTGTAAAAATGTTATAATGCACTAGAAACAAACATACTATCCTATTTCATGATTAAATCTCAATTCTTAACAATTTAGGATAATTAAAATCAAATTCATGCATATTAAGCCACCTAAATACATATAAAAATGCAATATTTTGGCTTAATCAGCCGACATCAAAGTTCCATGGAAGAATAACACCTGAAAAGCTAAAATCTTTGTGGATGAATATCGAAAACTCAGTATTCAAATTTGAGAGCTATTACCAAGAGAAAAAGTTGCTTTTACAAACGTGGACGAAGTCGATTTCGATGCGGCAATTATTTCTACTCAACTTTCATAAATTTTAGATTATTTATATTATAAGATTCAACAATTTCATTATATACTTGTAGAGCAACCAAGCAAAGCGTCTCTACCACGAGAAAGAAGGCAAGTCTCTCCCTTACTGCACCTCTTGGTTAGTCTTGATGAACTACTTATGAAGAAAACAAACGGTTCTACTACAAATAATCTTGCATGGATGTTTCATTTACTATGGATGGATGTCTTAATTAGGTTTACTCTATATGCTTTATTATGTTTTAAATAAATAATATTTAAATTTATGTTTATGTTTTTGTCTTGGTTTTTGTTTGATTCTTAATGTGTAATTGTTTTAATGTTAATTGAACTAAGTAATATCCGGTAAATGCACCAACTTGACGTTTTGAATCATATGATTTGATAAGTCTCTTTGACTTTTTTCAATAAATTAAGTTGACAACTACTATTTTCAGTTATTTGTCAAGCTTTATGAAATATGACGTTCTTCAATGTCTGGTCACCTCAAAACACTGTAGAAACGCATACTTCTAAATGTATTATTTTACAACACATACTTAAATGCGTGATTTATCTGTTGGGAGACTTTTACAGTATTTTGATGCTCCATCACCTATATATTCATTTTTATTTTCAACTTATACCCAAAACCTATCAATACAAAAACAAAAATAAATAAATAATAAATGAGTACATTGAGATGAATAATAAAAGATAAAAAATATTAATTGGTGCATGAATGTAAAAGTAAGATTGGTGATCCAGCATACCATATAAAAATTATAAGGATAGGTAAAAAAAGTGAAAATATAATGACATGTGACTTTCTTCAAAATATTAAGTTGACAACTACTACTTTAAGTTATTTGTCAAGCTTTATGAAAGGTGACTTTCTTTATTGTTTGGTCGCCTCAAAATACTATAGAAATCCATGCTTCTTAATGCGTCATTTTACAACACATTTGATAACACTGTAGAAAGTCATGTTTCTCATACTTATCAATGTGACAACTACTACTTCAATTAATACTTTTATAAAATTGTCAGTATTTAAGCTTTAACAATCTTTATCACTGAAAATTTCAGTGATTTTACAAGACATACATAAATGCGTAATTTTACAACACATGTAAAAAAATTAATAATTTCACTCCTATATAAGAATAATATTCATATTACTCTCATCTTACTCCAATATCACTTAAAATATTCAATTATCATCTTACTTCCATCTTACTATAAACAAAACATGGCCAACACCTCCAGAATTGATGATTTGGTTCTCCTCTTTCCAGTTGAAATTTAAAGGGAAATACGAGATCAATTATTGCGAAATCGAGCTCTTAGAATCATATCGATATGTCAAAGGTTATTGTGGACTCCATCTCCTCTTTTGAGTTCAAGAGATTTTATATATCATTGGCCTAATCTCGAATTTTTCTATCATTCACCACTTGCGTTCGTGCCTTTGCACTCATAAATGTCTTTATTTTATGTCTATCTGTAGTACTTACTAAATACTTATCACATGCCTATTGTCTTCTCACCACATTTATACATTACATAGGATAAATGGGTATACTATGACTTCACTATATTCGACAAGTTTTGGTTTAAAGTGTTTGGTGAAGACCGGAGGGTCATTAGATCTGAACAAAGCTCACTGCATCCATTGATTGAGTCAATTAATAGACATGTTCTTTTAATAGCAAAGTTCAACTCGAATAAGCCTCCAATGGATAACAGCAATCATCAATCAACTTAGTTCGAATGGGTAAGCGATACAAATGGATCTTTGTATGGACACAATCCAAAGGATTTGCTGAACAATGTATGCCAAACTACCATATGGAGAGCAGAGTTGTTGAATACAGGTGTTGAATGCAATACTGAATAAATGGCAACGAATCCAAATGCACAGTTGCAAATGAAAACTAATTGAAATCATTGGTTTTATTACATTTTTCTTAAATTGTATTGCATCTTCCTCTTTTTTATGTTCAGCAAACGGATGTAAAAGCTTTTTCGTTTAATGCATGACGGATAAGTTTATGTTCATTTTAGATCTCTATTATGTGTAATGGGTTTATCTAAATGTTTTATTTCTTCATGTACTTTTTTATAGTTCTGTTTAATTTTAGTTATTAAAAGATATTTGGTAATGTGAACAATTTAATGCAAATCAATCTATATTATAAAATACTACATTTGACCAATATTTTCTTTCAATAAGTATAAGAATCTAATAGCTAAAAATACACATATTGTAATAGGCATTGGTTGTACACCATTGAATAAATTTTATACACGCACCAAGATTTTAAATCAAAGACAAAATTCTTACACACTAATAATTTTATTTGTAATTTAAATGCCATAACTTTAAATGAAAATTTCAAATTTTAATAAAGCCAAGCAAGCAAATTTTAAAAAAATATTTAAAAGAAAAGAAAATATATGAAACAAAAAAAGAAAATCAAGCAAAGAAAATATATGAAAAAAACCAAATTTAAAAGAAAACCAAGCAAAGAAAAGGAAACAACCAAGAAAACAAAAAAATTGAAAAAAAAAATATAAAATTCCTGCTTTAAAAATACCAGTGCCAATGGCAATGGCGATTTTACATGTAAAATCGCCAGTGGCATTGGTGTTTTTAAAAGTGGGTTTTTTTTTAAATCGTCAGTCCAAGTGGTGTTTTTATGGTTAAAATTGCCACTGCCACTAGCATTTTTATAGTGCACCGTATTTTCATAATTAAGATCAAAACTACCACATTTGCTAAAATAAATTTTAAAACAACCCTACTCTAACAAAAAAGTCCAAAACGGAAAGAGAATATTACCTATAAAACAACTCGAACACATAGGCGGAATTAGGTCCCAGTCCATTAGGTTCAAGCCTAATGCAAAATTTTGTATTTATTTATTAGTCATATAAAAAAAATTGTATACATGTATATTTAGTCAAATTTTAGCCCCCCCCAAAACCCAGCCCACATATAAATAGTCCACTTTTATAATTTTAAACTAATCAACTATGGAGAAGAAAAAAAAAGTTCATTATGACGACTAGACTTTTTTTTAACTTGGGTTCTTTTCAAATATAATTAGCAAAATAGGGTAGTTTTGATCTTAAATGAGAAAATGGGGAAAAACATAAAATTGATGGGGGAATGGTGGTTTTTGGCTTAAACTGGTTAATTTTGGCCTTTTTTTTTTTGCATGTATGGATGTTTTAAAAATGGGAGAGGCAATGGCATATTAAATTTTATAAATACCTCCCAATGAGACGTTTTTAAGTTTAAAAATGTCTCCCAATGTGGGGTTTTTAAATTTAAAAATTCACACTTTCTAAAGTTTTTAAACTAACCTAAATTATATCAAATAGAGAAAACGAACTTAAATTATCTCTTATTCCAAAAAGGAAGACAGCCAACTGCCCCCAACCATTTTCGTCTTCCCTTTCATCAAATCTGCCAACGTTAAACACCTAACCTCTACATCCATCTCTTTCTACTAAAAAAAAGAATGTATGTATGTGTACTTATGCAATTTTAGTCCTCATATATTTTTATATTTCATATATTATCAACTTGTAATATAAATTGTCACACCCGTCCTGGAGACCCTATGCAAATCTCATAGTCGAAGTGGACTAATAATAGCTATTAATAATCATAATTTTCAAATATAAAACTTTAATAACTTGTGGAAGTGGAAAACACTTGGAAAACAAATATCACTTTGATTTTATCTGTCTTCTAAGTCACTTATACAACCACCATAATCAAAAGACATAACATGAAAATATAATTCCCAACCATTTACAATACACACTAGGGTTACCACACCCTTTACCATATTTATACAAGATATACAAAGTTTATACAACTCCAAAAATATTCATACATCTTCTAAATACCATATGGACCTTGGCAGTGGATAACTATCTTTTCCACTTGGAAGGAAATTAAACACCATAGCACAAAGCTTAGTTAATACACTACTCACACACCCGAGCAATAAAGTATATATATATATATATATATTTGTCTCCCACAAAGCCCGAGACTCAAGGCATTATATACAACAGCCTCCCACAAAGATCAAGACCCAAGGCATTATAAATATATACTTTGGTCTCCTATAAAGCTTTTGACCCACCCAAAGGTATTAATACACTAGCCTCCCACAAAACTCGAGGCCCAAGGCATTCATAATTTATATACATATATAACTCCATATACAAATATAAATATAATTAACGTGAGGTAGTACACTCACCTCAAATGTCCACATTATGTGAAAATCTATTTCTATTGTGCCGTAGAAGTAGCAACTCTTTCCCTTATTAATCCAAACTGATCAGTAATCCAATCTCACCTTAACATTCATATTTATATTTCACAATTTACTCCCACAAGTGCACAATGAATAATACTTATGCATAATTTGATTCACAATGCATTTTAACCATTCCAACTATGTGCAATCTTAATAGAGAGCTCAAACATGGGACTTCCTATGGTCCGATCATCCCCAAATTTATGTAGTAGTTGTACAACATGTGTATGAACAAAATCACAATATTTCAGCTTAATCCAATAGCTAGATTAAGAGATTTACACAAAATAGTATTACAAAAACATGTCCAAATTATGCGACAGTGGAAATGGGTCCACTTTGGTGATTAAACTGTACTAATTGGTTATGAACTAGGTTATGAGCCATACATTTCTAGAAATCTCAGTATGTCTACTTTCAAACCTAATTTACAATTCATAAATTAGAGTTTTGTACAATGAGTTATTCCAATTCTAAGACAAGTGCACAAAGTTGTCTACTTAAAGCAACTTTAAGGATTTCAACTCTTTTTTTATACAAATTAAATATACAACTCTTATAAATTTTAAATAATACCATTTAACTCTTTCTAGCATATGTAACATCTTTTTCATCGATTAAAATCAACATACATCAAGTTGAATCAACCTCACCATCAAAACCTTCAAATACACCAAGAACACCCATATACATGTATGATCTTCTCTTCTAATCTAACTTTTCAACATGTAAATCATAAAATCATGTAAAATAAATGAAGAAAACATAAAGAACATAATTTACTAACCAAATATTGATGTTTTCAATTTTCTATTTATTTTCTTCTTCTTTTTCTTCTCCTCATTATTTTTATCTATTTTTGGCAAATAATTAGAATTTTGGAAGAAAATAGTGTAAAATATCTATTATTACTAAGCTAAGCACCTCAATTTGCCTTGTTAGGCTTAAATGACAATGAAAGAGAGAAAGACACCTAGCACGTGCTTCCAATTTACACATAAGCACCGCTAGCACTTTACTTACATGTTTAACTCCATTTCTTCTACTTATTTACATATGTTAGCACCTTATACTTTTTCATATGAAAATTCAAGCTTGTACTGCAACTTGTACATGACATTCAATATACGAAATGCACACATGAAGCATGAATACATCTTTAATTCAAACATATTTACACTTAGTATTAAACACCAGCTAAATGCAATGATATATGATATATACTAATTATGCTTAATTATGTAAATGAAATATATTTAAGGTTTGGAGTGTCACGTGAATGAAGCTTAATGCTTTGAAATTTGTTTGATTGCTTGTAGTGTCAGGTCAATGGTGTATATGAATGCCTAAATGGTTGCTTGTATATATGTGGATCTATGTCAAATGTATGCAAAATGTATATATATGTGGTTTTTTGTTAATTTTTGCATAATGTATATATGTGGTTTTATGTAAATTTTTTGCATAATGCATATATGTGTGCTCATGTATTTGTTATTATATCTTGTATATATATGGTCATTAATTTTTTGCATAACGTATATATTATAATTAATTTTTTTTGAAAAATTATTTTACTCTTTTGAAGAATGCTTTTTGAATAATTATTTTACTATTTTGAAGAATGTATATACGTAAGTTTATGTACAAAGTTGCGCATAGCGTATATATGTTGTATTTTATATATTTGAAGAATGTGTTGAAGGGTGTTAAATTTTTGTAATAACATCTTAAATCATTATGTTGGTGATAAATTTGATCAAGTGTGTTGAGGTGAATAATTTGAAGCAGACAAGTGTGTATGCTGCTATATTGGGGTGGTGAAATTGTTAACGGGGAGCATGGTTAGGCTTATGATAAGTAGCATATAAGAGACATTATCTTGAAAGAAGGTAGTGTTTACTCAAAATTAGTAGAAAAAATTATTCTGCTATGGATATTAACTGCTCGCCGTCCACTTTAAAGATGATGTGTCGATGTTAAAGCTTATTTTGGAGTATAGATTACATACTTTTCGGCATATAGTATTCTATTACGATAGGGTAAATATGGATGAAAAGAATGCTTGCAAAGTTGATCTTACCTTGAAATTGGTGACGCTAAATCTTAGCTAACTTATGAGTAAAAATTTGATCCAAGATGAGCCATTCATCATTACATCTCAAGCAAGTCAAGTGTTTTATTGTAAAGATATTAAGCTCGACGAGTGGTCGATTGTTTTACATACTCTGAATAGATTGACCAAAGCAATAGACTCATTTGAAATTGATCATACAATGTATAACTCCATCCTTGAAGAAAATGAGAAGTTGATTAGGCTTTTAGATAACGAAGATAATTAGCAACAATGTCAAATGTTTAATGCAAGTTCTTGTTTATTCTTGTATGCCATATTTATATCTTTTTTGTTATCCCTTATTAAGTATCGTATTATATTTTATGGATAATGGAGATAAAGCTTACTTTTATGGTTTTAGTTTTTTTTTTGTACTTTGAAATTGGTTTAATAATAGCTTATTTTGCATGTTTAGTGTTTTTATATATAATATTGTTTGATGCTAGCTAGTAGTCCTTATGCTTATTAGAAGTACTTGTGTTTATTTTTTCTTTATATTTTGTATGTACACTAGCAGTCTATATGTTACAATACTAATTTTGCTAGTAATTCTCTTACAATCAAACTTATTCCCTTTTTGTCACTTCTCTTTGTATTCTAGTTTTGTGTTTGTAGGATATTGCAGCTACATATCTCGCTTCAATACTCGTGATCATGCAAAACAGGTGAGAGATTCTTACTAATATT
Source organism: Lonicera japonica (assembly GCA_021464415.1). NCBI lineage: Eukaryota > Viridiplantae > Streptophyta > Magnoliopsida > Dipsacales > Caprifoliaceae > Lonicera > Lonicera japonica. Next base: position 34,487,913 of record CM038463.1, on the reverse strand, counting down.
ACTCTTGATGTTGCCAATTACAAACTTTGGCTGTTAAGATATAAATCTCTTTAATACGCAAAAGAAATATGATTGCTAGAAGACAAAACTAGAATACCAAGTCTCATGATGATAAACAAATGTGGAAAACCAAGTTTTATGACAATAAACAAATGCCCTTTTCAGATTTTATTTAGGAACCAAGTGCACAGATTTTACTACATTTTAGTCCCCATTGTTACAGAATTTTGACTAAGTTTAGTGACTATGTTAATTAAGGTCAGTTTTTGTTGTAAATTTAAGGAGTACTTCGATGTGTTTTACTTTTCATTTAGGGCTGTTATTCATTGTTTTGGGGCTATTATTTTGGAGGACTTTTGAGTATATTTGCTGCTCTATTTAGACTAAATTCGTGCTCTATTTTACTGACTTTTAACACATTATTTTTGGTGGATCGTAAGAGTGAATTTGTGCACAATTTTGTTATGTTTTGTTACTGTTTGGGTTGTTATTCATTGCTTCATATATTGATATTAAGAGTTTGTAAGCTACATATAAGCGTGCAAATTATATGTCCTAAAGGTTATGGTTGTGTATATGCAGTAGCTAATTATGTCGCATGTTGGTGATACTTTAAACACAGCACCAACCGATGGTGAAACACCAAGATCAACATCTCGATCAAGGCAGCCACAGGTTCTTCAGCGGTGGGTGAAAGTGCAAAATGACTAAAATTCAATCAAAATGGCCTTCCAATATGCGACAAAGGTAATTCTGCTACATGCTAGGACAACTTACAAGGACTCATATCCCCATATGTTACAAAGCATGGCCATTTGTCCTGGAATGATATAAGGATGCATTATGGACTAAATATAAGGTAAAATTTATGCCTATTAGGCTCACATTTTATTAATTATTAAATTTATACTTTTATATACCTAATATTTTGTAAGCAGAATATCCAGAGGTGAAAGATTCTCAAAGAAGAATCTTTCTTACTAAAGCCAACGATACTTGAAAGAAATTAAAATCAAGACTAAGAAGAGAGAATTATGTGGGCGATGATGATGTTATGAATTGGACTGCAGATTTAATTAAAAGTGAAGATTGGGAGAAATTTTGTGATAACGAGGATACAGAAGCCTAAAGACTAGTAAGAAAGCGGAACAAAGATATCAAAAATAACTGTAAGCAAAAGACCACCTATAATACGGGTCGTCATGGATATGCCTGAACAACTGAGATATAGGAAAAAACACATAAGCACCCACTTAGTTGTGTAGAATTGTGGTTGGATGGTCATAAGACGAAAGAAGGGGTATACGCGCCACATGATGAGAAATTTGCAATTCTTCTTCTGTAAATGTTAATTTTATTTTTCTAACATATAACTTGTTAAAATGTAGTATAAATATGATTTTTATTTATATTTGCAGAATCAAATCAAGTTACTTTTGAAGGTATTTCAAGAGAGGGGCGAGAAGGTGGCCTTGGTTAGTGGTCCTATTTACAAAGTATTTGGGAAAGATTCAAGAGGAAGAGTACGTTGTGTTGAATATAATATTTCTAGAAAAACCATGTTAGCTTCGACATTTGCACACAAAATGATTGCCAAAGTTAGCATGAAAGATAATGGTTACGAGGAGAAAAAGGACAACCTTACGGAAGAAGTGGAGCAAATGAAGTTGGAGTTCACACAATTTATTGAAAATGTTAAAAGTGGAAAGTTTGTGAGTGTTGGACATAACTTTGAAACTTCACGTACAACCGAAACTCCTACATGTGAAAATCCTTTAAGTGTCCCTCCTACTCGCTTAACAACTTAATCTCAAGTTCGAGACGATGAGATAAATTGCAATATACTTTCTTACACGGGTGAAATTGTCGGGCATGGTAGGAAAGTGAAGATTGGGGCCCTCATCGAGGTGCATGGTCATAAATTGAAACTTAGGGAGGCTAAAGTTGTACTTGATAAAATAATGATGCCTAACCATTCATTGTGGGGTGGAAAACAGATATTTGTGCTACCATATTGGAAGATGTAGGTGTTGGTGGTATTATGTATTGGCATGATGACTTTCTTCTTTACATTGATGGTTAGACACATTAGTAAGTACTCTTAACTCTTATGATTTCTTTCTGTTTACTTAATGTAAATTTAGTTTAGATTATCTCAACATTGCTTTACATTAAAATTCTAGTTTCCTGTAAAGTAGTTTTAGCATTCTAATATATATTTTGTCATTATATTATCTTGTACATGTGTATATATATTAAAGTAGCAAATGGTGATAGTTAACTAATGGTGGAAAATCATTTTAAGGGTTTTTTTTTCTCTTAAACTAATGTTTGGGTTTTTTTTTGGTCTTTAGATTGTAATCAGATGTGAACTTCAATATTATGCAATGTAGTACAAACTTGGAATTTAGGAAGACATAATATGCTCAAGTAACTTTGTTTTGTGAGCTAATATAATATTCTTGCTATCTTAGTTATGGTAGTTATTTTGAGTTTAATTAAGTGTGATTGTATTTTTTTATGATGTAAATGTACCTCTTATAGATTTTTGCTGGTTGTTTGAATAATGTACAACAGGAAAAAAAATGAAAAGCAAATAAAACAGGGAAAAAAATGGAAAAAAATGACAATAGCATACAGTATATTGTTCAATTTGGCATGGCTATGAACCGTGCAAAAACCGTTCTATTAAATTCTTATATACATATTTGGTACTGCAATGAACCGTTCCAAAAGAGTGCCTACGCAGTGCCACAATGAAATCGCTATATCAAACATGATGACACGTGAAAAACCATCCAAACGACACATGTCATGATATTGGCACGATATATATCCGTGTTATAACTATATCAATTTTGGTGTAATTAGTACCCTTTGACCAAGAAAAATGCATGAATTAAGCATGTTGTGAACCCGTATCAAATAAATTGGTTTGGCCATATTTGGCACGGTGTCGAGCTGTGCCAGTTAGCCAGAAATGGTTTATTGTAATTAGTTCTGAGAAATAAAAACATAAATAAAAGTATTAAATTAAAACGTTCCTATAAAATTAAAAAAATCAATTAAAAATGGAGATCATATAGTTTTCTATTATACGTATTAGGTTAAAAATGTGAATATAGCTCAATTGTTACAATAGAGCAAAAAGAGATAAAAAAAATAAAGATAGAAAGAAAGAAAGAAAAAGAACAAATAAAGGAATGTTTGTTACAAATCCCCGCCCCCCTCCCCTTCCACTTTTGAATTTTTGTTGATTATTTGAATATTTAAAATGTAGTAAACTACTAGTAGTAGTTTATTCAATTGAAATCTCTCTCTCTCTCTCTTTTCTTGGGGCTAGGTTTCTGTTGGAAGCTCATCTTAAACAATAATAGTAGTAGTAGGTTCCATTTATTTAACAATAATAGTAGTAGTAAGTTCCATTTATTCTTCATCTCTGAACAATCAATTTCATCATTTTTTTTGTTCATATATATATGTTCAATTGCCAATATGTGTTTTCTTTTTTGGGTTATTTAGAAACAATTTATATTTTTTAGTAATGTTCAAAAGGATATTGCTTGTATTAATTGATGAACATTGTTTAGACATTATGACTGTTTTTTCCTTTTGTATATATTATGAATTCCATTTATGGGGTTTGAATTTTTGGAAGTAATTTCTTTTTCTTGTAAGTTGATTCAATGTGTTAATTTTTCACCCTTTTCAGTGTAAATATTGATAAAATTACATTTGAATTATTGTCATTTCTTATTGAAACATTTTTTTGGCTTTTAGGTAATTTCTATTTCTTATAATGTTTGCATTGGATTTAGTCTCCTCTTAGGGTTGATAAGTTTGTTTATAACCACCAAGAGTGGCCCAGTGATAGCGCACTAGATTCAGCTCTGGGTTGGGCTGAGAATTCTCTGTGTTGTAAAAACACTTTGGTGGCTTATGAGTGGCCATGTTCCATTAGCAGGGGTTAGTTAAGGTGTGCCAAAGTTGGTATCACCTTGTGTCAGAAATCTATCTTTTCTCAAAGGTTGAAATCTGTATTTAGTGTTACTTATGAGTTTTCCATATTTGTAAATGCTCAGTCATCTTACTTTTCGGGAAATGCCCATAATTCCACATTGTCCATCTTTATTGGTGTTTGATTGCATTGAATTTCTAAGGAATCATTTTCCATGCTACAACTGTAGTTTGGATTCAATGGAAAATATCAAAAATTGTGGTAAATAGTACGCTGTAGCATATAATTGGAAATTGATTTGTGGAAATTTATACAACCAAACACTAGAAAGGTGAAATGCATTCAAAGTTTCACAATTCGAAACGAAACTCAAATGATTATTTGTGTTATTTCCTTCTAGTTAGTACTGCACTAATATGAAAAAATAAGTTCTTGCATAAAGGAGGAAAGATCAAAATATATACTTCTCACTTTATATACCATATATGAAACACCGCAATATAATATGCCCAATCTAGATAGATCATAAATTTCTCTTCGACTTTACTTGTGAGTTATGATTTATGAATTTTTTAGATGCTAATATCTTTAACCTTATCAAACGTTATTGACATTTTCAAGCAATGTTAACTCTTTTTACATGCGCAATGACTTTACACCTACACATATTACCAAGGTGTTGTATTATGTATGCATCTTATACAAAGCTTAAATAGTATGCTTGATTGTATTTCTTTTTCCAAGAAAATTGCCCAAGATCCCTATATTTTCCATCTTTAGTAGTGTTTAGTTGTGTTAGTTCTTCTTTTCGGGAACGTTTTACTTTTTGTAACCTAATTATATTCTTTTTTGTGGAATCCATAAGCCACCTCCCCAGAGTTTTATGAATTCATTTATTTATCATGTTACCCAATCAAATACACCCTAATTGATCCCTTTTTCATGATTCACTTGGTTTCAGTTTATAGCGGATGAAATTAAGTTCCTTGAAAATATTTCTTCATAAAAAACTCAAAACTTAGCAGCCAAGAGAGGTTTTCTTGGATTTGATTAGTATAATCAACACCATAAGAGATTAAGATATTGCATTCTTGCGTACATTCCATGAAAAACAAGTGTAATCCAAACACACCCTTAGGGTCCCATCTGATAACATGTTGGAAAATGGTAGGAAAAATAATTAACTTTTATGAGAAGTTGGAGAATGAATTAAGGGGATGAGATGTTCTCTTAATATTTCCCTTTTTCCAAAAAAATCTTTGGGTGGTGAGTAAGAAAAAAATTCCTTAAGAAACAAGGAAAGTTGGAGAAGAGCAAGAGATGGACAACATCTTACAAAAGTTCTCATTCCATCTTCTAACTTCTCGTAAAAAACAATTAATTTTTAATAATTTTCCAACTTCTTTATCAAACGGACTCTTAATGTTTATATTTAACATCAATGAAATTGAGCTACAAGTTTTCAAATAGCCTAGACTAAAAGATTGTATGTGCCAATATGTTATTCACAATAAAAATGCATTGACGGTTGCGTCATTTCAAATAACAAAACAAAAAACATACAGATATATATACACACATATTTGTATTGTTTTGACTTTGCTCGATCCCCTTATTCTTGTAACAGCAACAAGGGAAGAAGGAAACACCTAAGATTGGGAGCTTGGAAATCGAAGAAAACGGGTCGAATACATCAAGATCAACTGGGCCAACTAAGCTACAAGAACTATTTAACAGGTCTACTAGGCAAAGGTCAAATAACGGTGAAGAAGTGTAATCATCACCATTAAGGATTCCACCGAGTAATTCTACTGGTTCTCCCACTTTGGAACTATACCGCATAACTATGCGTCAAAGGCATTCTAGATTGAGGTACATTAATCCCAAAGGTGAACTTGTAAGTCTCTCTTTCTAGATACACTCACTCTTATAATCCATGGGCGTATACACGGTCATACCATTCAAACCTTAAAATGTTTTGTTTTTATTTTTTAATTTATTTTATAAGTGTATTATGCTTTTAGGAATTATTTATAATTCTAGTGAGCTTTTACAGAATAGTAAGGATCTAAAATCACAATGCACTAACATTGAAACATTATTACTTATTAGTGTAATGTAGTAGTGATAACTAGTTCTAGCTTAAGTCCGAGTGTAATTGTAATTTAAAGAGTTGGAGTCTAGTCCATTTTTTCATTACAATGTTACATCAAAGCAACCTGAGTTCATTTAAATTGACCAAAAATTAAAATTTTAACTGAATCTGTTTACTGGTTGATTGGAGGACTATTACATTCCGACAAAAGCTGATCTGGAATATCCTTGAAGATTAGAGCTACTATGTGATAGAATAAGAGAGATTGATTTGATATCCGAGTCTCCTTATTTAATACGGAATAAGATCTGACGTGCAAGTTCTTTCTATGAGGTATTTATATATTTGGATCCTTCCGTCTGTTGAGTCTCCTCATTTAACTGGGAGTGAGATTCGACGTGCAAGTTCTTTCTATGAGGTATTTATATATTTGGATCCTTCCATCTATTGAACCGATTGATTCATTGTGTACTGACTATACTCAGTTGTTGCATTTTATAGAAAACAAAATTTAGTATAAAATGGGTGAACATTATTACCAAAGCAATGTACAACTTTAGAAGCATAAATTACAGCTTCTCAAAGCAGTAATATCCTTTGGCATTATGGCTACCCTAAAATATATAGAAAATTATAATGGAACTCAAAAGGTGATTGATGTTTTCTTCTTTAATGAATGGGATGCTATTGTTTTTGATTTGGTAGTCGAAGCTCCTTCAGGAATTAGCTCAATTGAGAGCACCTAATCATTATAGACAATCGGACACAACAAGAGCCATTCTTTTAGCAATATGAGCCAGTGTTAAACTTGACAATAAAAAATGTGGGAGATGCCACTGAAAGAGATATGTCCTAGGACTATTCATAGATTATGATTTGTACTTGGATATCTTATGCTTATTGTTATTAATAAAGTTTATTTATTTTACTTTATAATCTCTTGTAAATAATATTTATTAATACTAGTTCATCAAGTACGTGACTAGATTGTGGGATGCTAGTAATGTAATAATAATATTGTTTAGATGTCCCTAATCATGTATCAATAACCTAGGATCACATTGATATAATGATTAGAGTATGGGTCAGCTGATGACTATGTTCCACAAGTCATGGATATGGAGATATCAAGCTGAACATACTGATACTTGTTAGGGAACAAAGTATTGGACTGACCCGCTTTGGGGACACTGCGAGGAGTGTTACATAATGTCATCAGTGATGTTCCCCATTTGTGATATCGTATTATCCTCAGACCTGAGATCGCCATGGTTACCAACATAGGGATTAGCATGTCAGGCATTATCAAACGTTGCTCTTGACCGAGTAATTATAAAGATGATGACCGAGCATACTATGAACTATGTAGAGGTATGTGGTTGATCAAGATGGGATTTCTCACTCTCATATATTGAGAGAGATATCGTTGGGCCCCTTGATAAGTGTAATTAATATTTGCATGGCCATGCACAAATGAGATGTCATTTGTTTTGGATTAATTATACTTAGAGATCAAGAAATAAAGATTGAACTATACAAGAATGACACTTGCCTAGTCTTGTGTTCAATCTAGATATCGATTGACAAAAGGAGTTAATGTGTGAAATATCAATTTAAGGTTGTGTCGTTTTTGACCTTTATACCCTTTGGATAATAGAGATGTTTTACTAGAAACCGCTTACTGTTCGTATAATAAAACGGGTTTTAATTGTACGGCCAAAGAGTGTAAAACCTACAGGGTCGCACACCAAAACGAGTTGGATCAAAACGAATTAAAACGGGCCAAGTTGGACTTGGGCCCAGTTCGTTTGTTGCTTAGGGTTCTCACTAGGGTTCCCTTATAAAAGGGAACCTTTGTTCTTCTTGGCCGTCAATGAAATTGAGAGAGGCAAGAAAATTCGAAATAGCAGAGAGAACCCTAGAGGGCGCTAGTACACCAAGCAAGATCTCATCTCGTTCGTGTGTGCATACCGTAGAGGCGTCGTGTTTTCTACGCTAAGGACGACAACAACAGAAGGATCAGATCCATCATGTTCGTTTCATTGACATCAAATCTCGATTAAGGTATGTCATCTGTCGATTTTATTGAACTGCATAGATCATAGGATTCAATGATTAGTGCGTAAATTAGTGTATGCGATGCATGATTACTGCCCTAATTTACTAACAGCCATGAGATATGATGCGGCTGAATCTATTATTTGTGCATTGATATTAACTGATAGTTTCTTAGTTGCTTTAACAATGGAAGTTACAACAATGGAATTTCCATATAAAAAATGCTAAGGCATTTAAGAAATAGTGGATAAATGTTAGTGTCTAGCTACTCTATCTCTATACATATACATACATATATATATATGAGTGTGTACACGCATGATCGTTTATATATACACATATTTATATTTGGTTTTAAAAATTTGCTACAAGACTTATTAGAGGGGCCAGTCTATATGTTGTTTCTAATAGTCTCTATAATGTTAAAGATGGCCATGGGGATGTAGTGTTCAATCGTATACTTGGAGTTAAGGAAAAGGTAGAATTTATTTAAATAATATATTCTAAAATGTCTCAAATTAAGTGTTTCATTCATTTTGGGGACACAATCAAAGTACCACATCTTGTAATAGAAAAAGTTGTATTATTAGCTTTTGATTTGGTTTGCGACTCTTACTTTGAGATAAGAGTGTGAATTTATTAACTTGATCATAGTTAATAATGTAAATGAAAACGAATACTATGTTTTGGTCTTCATTTTAGAAATTCTATTGTGAATGTTAATTCAATTGCAGTATAAATCTACTGTGAATGTTGATTGGGTTATGGTATAAAATTTATTGTTTATATCGATTGGATTGCAGGTAAAAAATTTTGGGGTTTTATTTTCTAAATTATTTTATTTTTAAAATTATTCTATATTTGTAACTGCCAAAAACAATCACAAACACAATTATATACCATACAAGTTATAATTGTCTCTATGATTGCTAATGATAGTTATATAAATATATGACTACCTTTATGACTAATAAGAACAATCATATATCTTAACAATTATGATTGTCTTTATGACTACCTACAACAGTTAGACTTATATATGACTGACGATTATGACTTATTTATGACTGCTACAAACAGTCATAATTTTCATAATTGTGATTGTTTTGATCTGTCACAAAGTATCACAATTGTGACTGTTTATAGCAATCACAAGTATAAAAACTTATGACTACCATTAACAGTCACAAGTGAGCTTTGTGATTGCCTTTAATAGTTCGCTTGGAAAGTCATATATTTTGCTAGTTGTGATTGTTCTCGGCAGTCACAATATTTTTTTTTGTGATTGTTATTTTTATGACTGCTCTTTGTGACTATTTTTGACAGTCACAAATAACTGATTTTGGTGTAGTGGATCATAGATTGGTACGCTTTCTACTTAAAAGGGAACCCAAATCGAATGACATTAAAAGTATATTATTTTCTTCTTTAACTTGAGTAATATGTTTCTTTATAATCTAATTTCATACATTTCATGTAATATATTAACTGCTACATAAATTTTTCTTTGATGCACAGACTTTTGTTAAACATAATAATAAGAAAAACCAAAAGAAAAGCTTAAACGATATTATACTAAGGATGCCCGACAATACACATCTACTTTTGTTTCCAATAAATAGTGGAAGAAACATCAAAGATAAGAAAGGCTTCCATTGAACATTAATTGTATTGGATTTGAAGAAAAAAAGTGGTCACATTACAATAGTTTACCTCCCAAAGGCAAGAAGAAGTTTGATAATCACTACCTCGACAATGCAAAAAAGATGGTAACTTTAAAATATTCATTAATATTAGTCTCAACAAGAATGATAAAAAAAATTACATTTCATTTCCTTTGTGTAGAAGGATTACGTGATACGTGCCATGAATATTTGACTTTATATATGTGACCAACCGCATATGGAAGAATCGATGAAGATAGTTATTGAAGAATATCCACAGCACAAGGAGAAACGTAAGATTTAGAACCTTTAACGCAACAAGACTATATTTCTATATATGTCACTCATTTATTATTTATACTATTGAATCAAGGGTGGATTTTTATACCAATATTACTGTACCATTACCAAAGTGAAATAAATATTCCATATATTTGCAAATTGTAAACCTGCTGTTAGTGCCCTAGTGAATGCTTGAGCATAGATCTTCCATTCTAGACTTTGGATCAGGCGTGTACAGTATAACACCATCAAGGTTTATATATGTAAATTTTATTTTATTTTTTTAAATTTGTTTAATTAAATTAAAATTGTTTTAATTGTGACCAAGTAAGGTCAATTTGTTTAATTAAATTTTATGATTATAGTTAAATCATTTAAATAATTCGATTGCAATTTAATTTAATTTTTTTATGAATATAGTTTATTCATTTGAGGCAAGAGCAAGAAGAACAAGGGCATAAATAAAGGATATCAATAGTGGGTATGACCGTATGAGTTTGTTTAGTGCCACTGTTAGGATATTGCTTTTCTTTTAATTGTTTTGTCATGTTGATGTGATAGGATTTTTTTTATTCTTTATTTAGTTATAGTTTTGGAATTATTTGTGATTTACATTTCTTTATATACCTACAATTACAAAAGCCCATTTCCCCCCTTTTTTTGTAAGCTTGATTTTGTTTGTTAATCTATAATACCATATCGTACCATACCAAAATTTTTGGTATACCGAAAATTGTGGTACTGCTGTGGTAGATTTGTCGTATCAAATTTTTGGAACTATACATGGTACATTAAGTATAGTACAGTAATATACTAAATCCACCCGTACTATTGATACAATCACATGCTTTAAATCTAAAATACTGTTAAGTATAATTCTATTGATAAAATGGATAAAAGATGCCGTGACACATGCCATGAATATTCGGCTCTATGTTAGGATTATATTTTTAATTGGTTTGATTCCGATACCAACATCATTTTTTCTGTTTAATTGTTTTAGTCGAATTGAATATTTGAAAATACAACAATTAACGGAATCTCGCCGAACTTACCGGATGTACCGCAATAATCCAGGACCTAAGGTAAGTTAGTTATACGGTCTGATTCAAAATATAAGTGGTGGTTAAGCGTTAAAATCCTAATTAAAAGTTTTTTAAGTCAAATTTATTTTTAAAATATTTTTATCGAGTTTTGCCGAAATTTGAGAAGTTCCGTCGGCATAAATTAATGAGGAAACTTTTATTTTTTCATATTTAACATGTTCCAAAAAGTTGCCTATGAAATTTGAGTCAAATCAGAATTCAAACGGATTTAATACTGTGAATTAAAAGTTAAATTTTTTTTTAATTAAATAAATAACAAAAAGAGAAAAGTGGTTGAAAAGTCATTTTTTTTTTGTTTAACCCACATCATTAACATTAAATCTAAATGGGCCAAGCCCACTTTTAATGCATGCCACATATAAACTTAACAAGAATGAAGCAGCTAGGGGTAGGAAAACAACTGCAAAACTGGCCTGAATCGACCGACCGACCGGTTGGCCCCGGTTTGCCAAAAAGTCGGTTTACTGAAAAGGCGGTTGGTTGGCTGAACCGCCCGATGGAGCAAGGGTGGCGAGGGCGGTTTAGGGGCCAAGAAACTGATTTCGAATTGAACCAACCAATAATTATTAATTAATAATAAATTTTAATATCAAGTACTTCTGTTAAAAGAAAAAAACTAAAAGAAAAAACTGCTCTACTTCTAAAGACGTGTGAGATCTAATAGTATCATATAATATTTTTTCTCTTTTAAGTACAAAGTCGTATAATATCATATAGTTACAATGGGTTAAAGTGGATCAATTCAGATAAGAGCAGATTCGATTCCAACTAGGAGTAGAATTTTGTGTTTTTTGTTATGTTTGGCCTCACACAACACGACACAAAGTCGTGTTATTTTTACAGAATACGACGCGCCGAATACACAATGCAAGACTACATATAGTATTACGGTTTTTTGGTCTTAATAAACATGTTATAACACAATTTGGAACAATGATTTTCTCTCATTAAACACAATAGACCTAATTAACATGACAAGACAATTAACAAATCATAAGGTCATAATAAACATGTTATAATACGAGTATAAATAATACTTTTCTTTAATTTAGACGCGATAAAACCTAATTAACATGATAAGGCACGATCAACACAACAAATCTCTAATTTTATATCAATTTCGTTTTAAAGACATGAATACGACATAATACATTTCGTGTTAAAAATCTAGACACGAACACCAATTCTTGACTCAATTTTGTACTATACTATTTGGTCGTTTCTAAAATTGCCACCTCTAGGTCCAACCACAATTTTTTTTTTTTGGGGGGGGGGTTTAAAATTTTCAACATAAACCTGCCTCAGATTAAGCCAGAAATGGTTCAAGTCAGACATAGCTTTAGATAGGTTGGGTTTCAGTGTTTCCAACCCACTCGCAAATGTACCCATTACCACTACAAACGAATTCAAATTTAATTTGTTTTCAATAAAAATATAAATATGGCAATCAAATCTATGAGAATTAGATAATATTTATATCAAAAGTTTATGTTTTAAAATCGACACATATAAACCAAGATAATTAAAAAAAAACCTAATTACTAATTTAATTAGGATAGGTAAACCTCTAATTTACACACGATAAAACCTAATTAACATGATTAGATATGACTAACACAACATATCTCCAATTTCATGTCAATTTCGTTTTAAAATTTGGACACGAATACGACATAATAAGATTTTGTATTAAAAATTCTTAACACACGAACACAATTTTTTAACTTAATATTTTTTTATCATACTATCATGTCGTTTCTAAAATTGTCACCTCGAGGTCTAACCATAACTATTTTTTTTAGGGGGGGGAGGGGTGGGTTCAAAATTTTCAACATAAGACATGCCTCAAGTTAAGGCAAGAAGGATTCAGGTCAGGCATAGTTTTAGGTGGGTTGGGTTCCAATCTTTCCAACTTGCGCGCAATTGTACACATTACTATCCCTACTAACATCTACAAAGGAATTCAAATTTAATTTGCTTTCAATAAAAATATAAATATGACAATTAAATTTATGAGAATTAGATAATTTATATTAAATCAAAAGTTTATGTTTTAAAATCAAGACATATAAAGAAAGATATAATTAAAAAAAATTACTAATTTAATTAGGACAGGTAAACATCTATTTACAAAGTTATGTTCATGAATATTTAAAGCTATCGGTTTTATAATCATCATTTGTTACAAAGTTAGTTTTTCATGAAATAAACTAATTATATATTTACTAGCCTTTGGGCGCACACTCTACATGTGTGCAAGTTCGAAGAAGCAAAACACCAATCTTTACTTAGATCTTACAATTTTTTTTTTTTGCATAATCTACTCAGTATAGCATATTGCATAAATAAACTGTATATATCATTGAGCTTTGTAATAATGTCACAAGTATCTAATTATGTAAAATCTTAATAAAACAATTGTAAATTGGACTCTGTAAATAAATTAGGAAAAAGAAGCAAAGTATTATAGAGTAAATGGAAAATTAATTAAAGGCCATTCCATGGTTTGGTTTTTAAAGAGCTGTATTTCTCAGGGTATCGTATACTAATAAATCATATTCATGTGTATCTGTATGTGTATTTTATTTGGGTATTATTTTGAATGATAGATTTATAATATTTGATGCCATTTGGTGCTTAATAACATTTTAAGTATTCTTGCATGTATATGAAATATGAAGAGGTTTTTTTCTCCATGGATATATATGTTATTTGGGTATTATTTGTACAGTTCACTACACGCAATGCGTGTGCACAACGGATAAGAACAAATTTGAATTGAGACAAATCCGGGTTCATGTATGGGTGAAAATTCTTGCTTTTAGGTCATGTTTGGGCCCGACAATACACTCCGTGACAAAGAATAATAGGGCAAGTCATGAAGTTGTGTTATTTTTATGAAATAAAAACATAACATACCTAAAATACATCACGAGACGATATATATGATTATAGTTTTTAGGTCCTAATAAATACGTTATAACATGAGTAGAAATATGAATTTTCTCTAATTTAGACCCAATAAAACCACAACAAGAGACAATTAACAGGACATATCCCCTATTTCGTTTTAAAATTTAGACACGAATATGAATTTCATATCATTTTATTCCTAAAATTGTCACCTCTCGATCCAAACATAGTTAATTAATGGAAATGATATTTTCCAAATAACACCCACCCGCTCAGGTCAGGAAGGATATAAGTTGGACAAGCTTTAGAAAAGTTGAGTTCGGATCTTGCAAATCCTCCCTACCCATTGCCATCTCTACTAACAACTAAAAAAGATGTTCAAATTAAATTTTCTTTTAAATAAAAATATAATAAATCACATCTAGGGGGATTGGTTAATGTTTATTTAATCGAAAAATTATGATTTAAAATTTACACATATAATCTAAAGAGTTATAATGGGAAAAAAAATAATCACTAGGATAGCTAAACATGTATTTACATATCCTATAATTAGGAATTATTTTATATAACATATAATATACACCACGTTAATCAAATAGGACATACAAATAATTTTATTTATTTATTACATAGTTAGTATTATGATACATACTATTTTTTTGTTTAATTTATTTATTTCATCCTTGCATACACGTATGGTGTGCTCTAAAAGCTAGTATATATAATAACAATAAAATTAATATTGAAGTGTTGGAATATTCATTTAAATTGTTAAGGCTTACTCCAACTTAAATATTCTTCAAACTATAATAGCTTGACAGGACAAAATTGCCCCTTATACAATCCCGTGGACCCCACATTTCAGTTAGTACAGGAATACCATTAGCATGTTCGTCCGTCACCATGCGTTGCTGCTTGAAAGGACAAAATTGCCCCTTATTAGTATCGGTAGCATGTCCGTCTGTGCATGTATAAAACGCTAACTGAGTTTCACTTCACTTTTATTCGCTTCAAATTCAAACACTTTCTGTTAGCAGTAAATTTCAGCACTCTGCGCATTTCGAGGTTCGTTCTCTCATCTTCTCTTCTCTTAAATTGAATACTTTAGCATTATTCTCTCCTCTTCTCTATGTATTAATGATGGAAGAATCTCACACCAATCAGTTGAAATTAATCGTGATTTTTTAGATATTGTATGTATTTTCTTCTATGTTCTAGCATTTTGAAGGTTACATTAAAATTTAATTTGTTATAATATGTTTTTGTACATCAAAATTCACTATGTTTTGATCTGTTTTAGCAATTGAAGGTTCATTACATCAAAATTCACTCTGTTCTTATACGTTTTACCTTTCATAGTTTTTTGCTCCCGTCTTCTCTGTAGATTGAATCATCAATTGTCATATTTATGAAATAGCTTCGATATTTTAAGACATTGTATGTTTACTCTGCATTAGAACTCACTATTGATCCAGAGTCTCTGTGATCTTCCAGAACTTAAAGTTCAGCTATGTTCTTCCAATTACATTTAATCGATGTTGATCAAACATGTTTTCTGCAGTCAAATTGTTTTGAGTTTAATTATGTGAAGCAACTTCAATTGAGTACTTTATTGCTTATTTCTCACTTCAATCCGATCATATATGTTTCAACAGAATATCAAACCTTACCGGATTTAGAATTCCTCTGTTTCAGATTATCAATCTGAATTTCTCTGTATAACACAGTTTTGTTTGTTGCATTCCTTACATTATTGTATTCCTGTTCAAATGTTAATTTCTCTATACAACTTTTTGCTTAGTCCGAAGAAATTGAAAATAAGCCGGAGTTATAGCTCAAAAATACGACTCAGAACGAATTGAAAATTTACTTCACAGAATAGCTTCTTGACAGCTAAAATATGATGATAGATCTCGATGGATGATCGATAATTGACAAAAATCTTAGTTTAGTAACTTTTAATTTGACATTATCAATTTCTCTATTGACATGCACACATTAACTTTCGATTATTAGTAACATACCACAACTAATTTTGGGGAGGGGGGTTCAAAATTTTCAACATAAGACCTGTCTCAGGTTAGGCCATAAAGGGTTCAGGTCTCAGGCATATTTTCAGATGGGTTGTGTTCCGATCTTTCCAACTCGCTCGCAATTGTACCCATTACCATCCTTACTAACAACTACAAAGTAATTCAAATTTAATTTCTTTCAATTAAAATATAAATATGGCAATCAAATTTATGAGAATTAGATAATTTATATTAAATCAAAAGCTTATATTTTAAAATTGAGACATATAAAGAAAGATAATAAAAAAAATTAATTGCTAATTTAATTAGGACATGGTAAACATCTATTTACAAAGTTATGTTCATGAACATTTAAAGCAAGCTTATAATCATCATTTGCTTTTTAAAATCCTTAGGCCCTGTTTGGTTGTAGTTTTTGGATAGGTGTTTCTAGTATACTTTAAAAAATTGGCTGTTTGGTTGCAAATTTTCAAAGTGCATTTCTGAAAAAGCTAGATACTGAACAGTGTTTCAAACTTTTGCTGTCAGCCTTCACTGTTAACATAAAGCTGCGTAGACTACAATATCGATGCTGTTTTCCTCTTCTTCTCCGCAAGCCATCGAATCCAATCTTGAAAACAAGCTTCCGAAATTACTCTCTTCTCCCCAACCACATTTGTCCTTCGGAATAACTCTCTTCTAACTCTTCTGCCAGGCTATTCTCTCTTTTCACTCCGACCCATCTCTTCACATAGCCCCCTACAGCCTAGGGCCAAAGGCACACCGGTACCTACGTCGGAATTTTGGGCGAGTTTGGTTGAATTAAAGTAAAGCTAAAGCTGTAAAAGCATCCCTTCACCACTCGATAATTGTGCAACCCGGTTGCTATTTACAACAAATCACCTACGCTTACGGTACCAAGCTGGCCGACAATTGCATCCGGACGGTCAGGTTGGCTTCTCAATCAATATCAGGCTAATTGACTCTCACCTTCTTGCTTAAATCTCAATAAATCTCTGCTGAAAGTAAGAGAAGATAGAATCGATGGTGCTTACAAGAAGTAAGAGAAAGCTTCTGCACTTGCGAAGCCCTTCTCCGAAAGTTGAGACCACAGACGAAACAATCTCTGCGGACAACTTCTCTCCGACAAAAAAATCAAAGGTTAGTAGACCAAAGCCTGCATTTATAAATTTTTCGGTTTAAAAAATTGGGTTGATATGGACCCCCAAGTTCAATTAGTTTGATGCACATATGTTGTTTGATAATAGGACTCAAAGAAATTTGAGATAGACAGTTTTCAATATATGCAGCTAAAGGTGTTTGATTATTTTAAAAATTTTGTTCACCCACTACTTTGTTTGCTTCTTGTTCGCCAGAACTATATGACAATGCTTTTCTTCATGAATCAAGCAATACAAGTACCAATTATGAACAACCCAGTTGCGCCTCAATCCAACCAAAATTCTTGATTGTGTAATCTACAAATATACACATTGATGGGTTTATTTTGTAGAGTCCGTGACCTCTTCCTTAATTAGAGATTTTGGTTGAACGATGCTTTGTAATTCTCGAATTTGCCCACGCTATTTTGATATTGGTTGGGCTTGTTATTGAGGAAAGTTGCCCTCGTAATATTCTTAACATTTGGTTATCCAAACATTATTGCCAAATTTATCAACGAAATGCAGCCGAGCTAAAGAAGTGCAGTAAAAAAATCTTTTGTTTTTCTCGATTTCGTTTCAAGTCCCAAATTATGATACATTGCTTATCGCACTGGAAGTGTAACAGAGAATTACAAGTTTCTTCTCAGATTCTTGCCCTAATTTTCTGTTTGCATCTACTACCCGGATCAGTTTACATGGGATTGGGAGTAGTTTGATTGCGTTTGAAGTGTCTCTAATATTCTCTTTAGCTTCGTTGTGTCAATAACTTCTTGGGCCTGTTTTTTAGGCAATTTGTTATGGTACAGAAACTATCTATTTGTTTACTCTTGCACTTAGCTCATCCAGCAATGAGCGCACAGCATTGTCGAGGGCAGCTAAATCCATTGGACTAAGAACTGATCAGCTAAATCCATATGAAAGTTTTCAGAAAAAAACCCCAATCAATGCCACCTTCACCTTAATTGACCCCAGCCTTCACTGCTTTTTGTTCTCATGTTTCTATTAACTACCACTCAACTCTGCACAACTAAAAACCCTTGTCATAACGGACTTGGTTCTGCTGCATGAATAATATTTTTTGATTGACCTCTAATGCTCTATCAAGGGCCATATAATCTTCTATCCATAAGGTTATTGTTTAGCTTTCCAGTACCGCATGAATAAATTTACAATTTTATTCTGCTCTAATTGCGTCATTTCCAGTTTTACCGTAGGCATGTTTTTAATATTCGTATTTCAGTCATGTGTAATTTTTTAAATTTGTTGTTTTCTAATGACCCTTCATTCTATACAAAAGCCGTAAGGCGGGTCTTACGGCGGCTTTGTGAAATTTTCTTTCAACTTAAAGATGCATGCTGTGATCACATGGTACGCTTAGAAAAAAAAATTTATCACATGAACAATGTTTTTGCAATTTTATCATTTTTATAGGAGGTCTATTTTATTTACGAAGTAGATATCCATTAGTGTGTCACAGCCTTTTTTTGACATTCTCTTCAGTTTGATTTTTTCTTCTTTCCAATAATAATTACATCCTACAAATTATACATATTCTTCACAATAAAATTTCTATAGATGAGTAGCCAGATAGTGAGCGAGTGGTCGTGTAATTGGCACTCGTCTCAAGAGGAAGCCTTCATACTATTGATCGAGGAAGAGTTCGACACGGGTCGAATGGGGCTCAATACATCTTTAAGTGCTAAACAAGTAAACGAACTCTCACAAAAATTGAAAGAGCGAACTGGAAGGTATTTCGATGCAGCACAAATTAGAGCAAAATTTCAACGAATGAAAGCCAAAACCAATGCTTTTCATAAACTAATTAATAGCACGGGATTTGGGTGGAGCTCTGAGACAAATACCGTAACTGCCGATGAGAATGTTTGGTCCACGTACCTGAAGGTAAATACCAGATTTGAAGCTAAGTAACCTATATTATTATTCTTCTCCCTATGCCAATGTAGTATTATGGTTTTGTCTTCGAAAGAATATTATTATTCAGCCATTAATATATTTCTATGGTAACAAACTAATGCGTATATGAATTTTGGTTTGCAGGCAAACCCAAACGCAGGTGTTTTTAAAAAGAAAGGTTTGCTTGGTTACGAAACACTTTTCAAAATTTTTAAAAACACTACGGCAACAGGGCAGTTTAGCCGAGCTTCAAACCAAGGCCCACTTGACTCGGACGAGGAATTGGACGTGGGAGGTGGTCCATTCGACATGGGAGGTGGTCCTAGCACGTTTCCAGTAGATGCTACCAACGTTCTTGGAAGTGGTACGAAGACTCGCTCATCGAAACGAAGCAAGACCTCCTTAGACGTGCTCATGGAAACAATGTCCGAGACATCGCGTGCGAAGAAAGCCCATTACGACGCGAAGGCGACGTCTGCTGAGGAGCACACCATGATCGATTGTATGAGCATCTTGAAAAATATGCCGGTCTCTGGAGTTCAATATGGCCTCGCCGCCGAGAAGTTAATATCGGGGAAGGATTGGCGCAGTTTCTTCCTTCTTTCAAATCCGGATCGGCAGCTTGAGTGGGTGAACGGGCTTACGAAATAGGACAGGACGGTGAATCGGGCAGAGGAGTTTTTTAAAGGCTGCAATGAACCTTATATATACTAGGATGAACTATCTACTGTTTTTTTTCCTTTCTGTTGATTGCCAGCTTGTTCATGCCAATTACTTCCTTAGTATATTGGCCATTTTGTTGTTGCACTCTCTTTAACTTCCGTACCAGGCACTTTAAAATTATCTGTTTATTAAGAAGCATCAACTAGACAATTGCATGACAACATTTTCTGCTCTGTTTAATTATTTTTTTGGTTAGTTAAAACATAATTTTTTTGGTGGTGTTTGGTGCCTTGCCTGTAATGCAGGTTTCAGGAAGCATTTTATCCACGTCAACAGCAGCTTATTATTAAGCCATCTAAGGTATACAAATTTACCAAACCTTTGAAGCATGCAAAATTTTTGACAGAAACACTGTGCTTGAGCATTTGAGTTAAGTGTACTATTGATACTTTAGTAACTGCCAAGAGGTTGGTCATTGTATACTTGCAAGAATTATGCGTCACTTAAATGGGAAGTAAAATGGATGTTAAAATCTACCTGTATTATAAAGTTACCTATATGAAAAATGCTATACTTATATTAAAAAATAATTCAACATAGTGTAATATACGGATATCAAAATGGATGTTAAAAAAGCAATGATAGAAGCCTGTATAAAAATATGAACAAGCAAAAGGTATTTAGGAAGAAGAGCAGGTACATGGTGTAATATAAGGTTGCTTGGCAGTAGAGAAAAGTCAACGGGCTTACTTCTTTTGGGTTCATCTATATGATTATATATAAAATGCGGGTGCAAGAATAATTTCAACATGGTAGCTGGTGGCCACGCAAATCACTCATGACAGTTGACAATTTATTTTATAAATATATATATATATATATATATAATTTTTTGCCTGTACATTTCGTACATTATTTCAACGAACTTGAAAATTTTCGGGCCTTATATGAAATTGTGTTTTATGTACTTGTAAATAATTTTTTTGGCTATATTTTGTACATAATATTAGTACTAATATAGAAAACTACCTACATCATCCGAAATGTTTTTGGACCAGAATTTCAAAGTAATAGCTACAATAATTTCGGGCCTTATGAAATTGTGTTTTACGTACTTATAAATTACTTTTTTTTCTTATATTTCGTACATAATATTAGTCCTAATAAAGAAAACTACCTAAATCATTCGAAAATTTTGTGGACCTGAATCCTGCGCTAAGTAAAAGCTACAATAAATTCGTGCCATATGAAACTGTGTTTTATGTACTACGGGACTAAAGTTTTTTTTTTTTTTTATTTCTTTGGCAGTTCTATAAAGCTGAAGTTGAATCGTTCGAATTTCTGCATACATATCACTTGTTCAGGTAAGATTCCTATTCATATGAATGTTCAATAAAACATGTTGACCTTCAATTTTTTGACATGCATTTTTCCAAATATTATTAGAGCCAATGTCTACTTCTGGTCCATCAAATGATGACAATAGTTCTAGTTCCTCAGACGACGATTTGGAACATTTATCAATTCTATTTGCACACATACTACAACAAAAACCAAGGCTGCCTTATCATGTTCCAGCCTTACCTGGAACAGAATATATACATTCGATTCTAGAAGGTCCTCCTATGTTATGTTACAATTTATTCCGAATGTACCCACCTACATTTAGAGCCTTGTGTGGGTTACTTAAGACGAGTGGATACCTTGACGAGAGAAACTTTAAATTTGTCTCACTAGAAGAGTCGGTTGGGATATTTTTATATATAGTGGGACATAGAAATACACATCGAGCCGCTGCGGACAGATTTCCACATTCGACAGAGACGATTAATAATCACTTTAAGCTAATTATGAAATCACTGTTGAATTTGGCCCCTACGTTGATTCGACTACCGAGTGGAAATGATACTCCTCCAGAAATCGTATCAAATCCACAGTTTTATCCTTGGTTTAAGGTAAGCAATTTTTAGTCATTTTATACAAGTATTAGACCAAACGTAAGTATAATAACATGTTTTAATATAATAAATTACATATTTGTAGAATGCTATTGGTGCAATTGACGGGACGCTAGTTGATGCATGGGCACCTAAAGAACGTCAGAACGCCTGTCGTTCACGTAAGGGAAATATTGCACAAAATGTAATGGCAGCATGTTCCTTTGACATGATGTTTACATTTGTATATTCTGGTTGGGAAGGAAGTGCTAATGATTCCCGTGTTTTGCTACATGCTCTGCAAACGGGATTATTTCCAATGCCACCGCAAGGTATTTTACCAACATACATACGTGGAAAATTATGGCATTAATATTGTAAATATGATAAACGGCTATAGCTGAAGATTAATATTAACTTTTTCTATTAGATAAATATTACTTGGTGGATTGCGGCTATTCAAATATGCCCGGATTTTTGGCACCATATCGGGGACAGAGATATCACTTACAAGAATTTCGGGGCAATAATAATGGTCCGACAGGTCTGAAGGAGTTATTTAATAGAAGACATTCGTCATTAAGAAATGCTATTGAAAGGACGTTTGGAGTGTTGAAGGCAAGGTTTCCAATATTAAAGCTTATGACGAATTTCAAACAAACAAGGCAAGCTATGATGGTCACTGCTTGTTGTGTTGTGCATAACTTCGTTCGAATGCATAGTGGAGACGATCAAATATTTAATGAATATACATCTGAGAGTTTTACGCCTGCAGTAGAGAACCCCGAAATTCCTGAAGTTTTGGATATGTCGCATACTCAACTCGACATAATGTCTGAATATAGAGATGCAATTGCTATTGCAATGTGGAATGACTACACGGCTGCCTAGATTCTGTAAATGTAAAATAAGTTCTAAACATATATTGCTACACAAACTATCTAGATTTCCTATAATTTTTTATGAACATATTTTAGTAGTTAAAACTTTATTTTAATTTAGGTTGTGACATGCGTGTTTTTTTATTCCAGAAACCATGGATGGCATGCGGGGACCACTCTGTGCATGTGGAGCCGGTCGAATGCGGGTATATCAAGCGCACACTGATAGAAATTATGGCCGTTACTTTTATCGATGCCCACTATGGAGGAGCCATAGACATTCGTTTATATGGATGGACCAATACAATGGTACAATTGAAGTTCGACACCGTTGAGGTTGGGCATTATGTGCATGTTGCGGATGCAATATTATCTTGACTTTTGTAATTGTAATTCTTATCGCACTTATCGTAATTAGTTCTAGTAATGACTAAAGTATGTATGACTTTATGCATTTTCGTAGTATGTATGTAAGTAGACGGACGAAATTATCTACCTCTGCAAGAATTGGGATTTATGACAATCGGAAGTATGTTAAAAAAAATACGAATGTGATGTTTGACTTGCGTTTTTTAGTTGCATCGCAATTGTAAGCCCACAAAAAAATGAGTAGCTTGGTAGAGTTTTTCAGTTTGTTGTAAAACAACTCATAGTTGGATTTTTGTTTGAGTTTATTTCAATAAAAAAAAATCTTCTCGTAATTCTCAATCTGCTAAAATTGTCAAAAAGATCTTATTTATTCAATATCCGGACGAGTGGGATGCAACAAATTGCCTTTTCTTCGAATTTAGAATAATTTCAATTGTTTCGGTAGAGATTTTTAAATTAAAGTGAAATAAAATTAGGGACAATTAAAAAAAAGGTCTTATTAGAGAAAGATTTTCACATTAAAGCAAATGAAATTTTTTTTTGTAAATAAAGGGCCTATTTTTTATTTTATTAATAATATGACATGTGTTTTTTTTTTCATTATAAAATGACATCCCAACCCTTAAAATAAACTAAAAAATACCAATATGGATTACAATATGAACTTTACAGTCTATATTTCACTGCAATATGAACTTTGCAATCCATATTTTACTGCAATATAAACTTTGCAGTCCATATTTTTGGTGCAAAGTTCATATTGCAGTCCATATTTTACTGCAATGTGAACTTTGCAGTCCATATTTCTAGTGCATAGTTCATATTGCAGTCCATATTTGACTGCAATATTCATATTTTTTGTGCAAATTTCATAAAGAGGGGGTAATTTAGGTAATATATAACATGTTTTTATTAATTAAATGATATTTAAATTTATTCAAATACCTTCATTTAAATTATAAAATAAAATAGGCCTCTTACACTAATTACCAATTAGAAATAGGCCATTCATTCAAAAAAATATTATTCATTGAAGTTTTAATAAAAATCAATATATAATAAGACCTTCTATCTAATTTCTAGATAAAATTAATAAAGTGTCACAGAAATTTTTATTTGCTTGTTTAAATTTTTTAACCAAAAGAAAAAATAAACACACACATAATAGGGCAAATGCTCAAGAAAAACACGTGTAACTTTCGGTGCTGTTTGGCCACGCAAGAATGTAAACAGTCCTACAAATCAATAAAGCCAATTCATGCATGTCGGCTGGGCAGAGGAGAGTTCAGATTCTTGGTCAAAAAGTGGCACATTTGACAGTATTTCTTGCATTGACTCACACATAAAGTTAAAGACAAGCATTGATAAATGTGAAAAAAAAGAAACCCAACCAAACGCTCATTTTTTTGATGCAGTTTTGAGATACAGATTTCTGAACATATTTTAAAAATCTGTTCAGAAACTACAACCAAACAGGGCCTTAATGTACAAAAACATTAAGCAAAGAAGACATATACACAAGTCTATTTTTTTTATTACAAAGTTAGTTTTTCATGAAATAAACTAATTATATACTTACTAGCCTTTGGGGGCACACTCTACGTGTGTGCAAGTTCGAAGAAGTAAAAGATCAATCTTTACTTAGATCTTAAATTTTTTTTAGCATAGTCTACTTAGTATAGCAAATTGCATAAATAAATTGTATATATCATTGAACTTTGTAATAATGTCACAAGTGTCTAATTATATAAAACCTTAATAAAATAATTGTAAATTGGACAAAAAGTAAATATGTTAGGAAAAAGAAATAAAATATTAATACAGAGTAAATGGAAAATTAATTAAAGGCCATTCCATGGTTTGATTTTTAAATAGTTGTATTTATCATTTTCATATGTATTTGTACGTGTATTTTATTTGAGTATTGGTTTACATGTTAGACCTATAACATTTAATGACATTTGGTGCTTGATAACATTTTACGTATTCTTGCATGTGTGTGAAGTAAGAAGTTTTTTTTCTCCATGGAATATATGTATTATTTGCACAATTTAATTATTCAATTATATATTGAGTAGATTAATGTTAAATTCTTTTAAGATTTACGTAAAGATTAGTCTTTTATTTTTTTCAATTTTTTCACAAACGTAGAGTATTGCCACTTAGATTAACACATTCTTTGACGTC
This sequence comes from Lonicera japonica, assembly GCA_021464415.1. Taxonomy (NCBI): domain Eukaryota; kingdom Viridiplantae; phylum Streptophyta; class Magnoliopsida; order Dipsacales; family Caprifoliaceae; genus Lonicera; species Lonicera japonica. Next base: position 34,462,708 of record CM038463.1, on the reverse strand, counting down.
TCTATGCAATTATTATAATATCCTTACGATTTTCTTTATGTTTTTCCCTCTTTCATATCAAGGGTAATTTATTTCATTCTTGCACACATGTATGGTGTGCTTCGGAGGCTATTTATTAATTAAAAGTAAGAAAGATTTTGTATATCTCAATCAAATTACTAAAATGCCCTTACTGGGCCTTACGTACTAAAAATAAAAAAAAATCAATTAAGAGATTCGAACCCAAGACCTTATATATAAAGTAAGATTCACTTTATAGAATTATCTATACAATTAATTAAGCGCGAAAAGTTTTTTCTCTTTTTGTTTCAATTGAATTACTAAAGTACATCTACGTGCTGGAGAATAAAGAAAATTTAATTAAGGGATTCAAACCCCAAACTTTACAAATAAAATGTGTTTTACTTTACCACTTAATTAAACACAGTAATATGTTACAAAAGTGTTGCAACTTGACCAAACCCAAAGATGGAATTTTTTTTCCAATTTAATTATTAAAATACCCTTATGTGTTACGAGAAGAAAGAAAAATCAATTAAGGCATTCAAACACAAGATCTTACAAATATAATGTATTTTACTTCACTACTTAAGTAAACACAATAATATTTACAAAAGTATTATAACTTGATCAAATCCCTTTCTTTGGCATCTCTATATAAATACTAAAATGTCTCCCCTATTCTTTCTCCCTCTTTCTTATCAATAATAATTTAATAAGTTGCCTTACGTGGCTTTCAATGCATTCTGGAGCTTTCTCATGCTACTTGCACGAACTCTCCCATTTTTTTCTCTACACCATTTATTAACTACTTTTGCTTAAAAAAAATTAACACATTATTTTTGTTGTACTTATTAAGTCATGTGTGAGACCTAATAATATTTTTTCAACTATACTAGAGTTTGCCGCACATGCGATGTGTGTGCACAATGGGTCAGAACAAATTCGAATTGGGACAAATACGAGTCCAAGTATGGGTGAAAATCCGTGCCTTTAAGTCATGTTTGGGCCTGACAATGCACTGCACGACAAATAATAATAAGGCAAGACACGAAGTCGTGTTATTTGTACAATACAGAAACATAACCCGCCTAAATTACATCACTAGACAATGTATATGATTATAGTTTTTGGTCCTAATATATACGTTGTAGCATGAGTAAAAATACGAATTTTCTTTAATTTACATCCTATAAAACCATGACAAGAAACTATTAACACGACATATCTCCTATTTTGTTTTAAAATTTAGACAAAAACATTAATTTCGTGTCATTTCACTCCTAAAATTGTGGCCTCTCAATCCAACCACAATTAATTAATGGAGAAGTTATTTTCCAAATAACAACCACCCGCTCAGGTTAGGAATAGTACAGGTTGGACATGCTTTAAAAGGGTCATGTTTGGATCTTGCAAACCCGCTCTGCCCATTGACATCCCTACTAACAACTAAAATAGATGTTCAAATTAAATTTTCTTTTACATAAAATATAATAAATCAAATCTATGAGGTTTGGATAATGTTTATTTAATCGAAAGATTATGATTTAATATTTACACATATAAATCTAAAGAGAGATAATGGGAAAAAAATTAATTACTATTTTAATTAGGATAGCTAAACATGTATTTACATGCAAATATTCTTCGGGAATTATTTGAGAGAAAATGCTCTCAGCGCATGATTGGCTTTTCTAGCTATCATGCACTTCTTTCATTTTTTCTGATTTGTTTCCTTAAACTATGTTCCGGTGACGGTGATGGCAGTTCTTCCACTGTTATCTACTAAGTCTTTTGCTGAAGTGGTAGGTGGTATAGAATAGAGTCTATTGATCTGAAGCAGCCAAGCGTATATAGAGGGTAACTGTAGACACCCCGATCCGTGACCCCCGCAAGAACCCTAACGACCTCCGAGAACTACTATTTTGGGTCCGGGACCCACCCGAGGACCCGGTACTACACTAGGAGGGTTTGTCGCCCGACAAACTTGTTTTTATAGAGAGATTGTCGCACGACATATCACATTGTCGCGCGACAATCCCTGATATGTCGCGCGACAATTCCACTATGTCGCACGACATTCCCCCTCTGCACCAGACCACCCACTTTCTGACACATCAATCTGTCAGAACCATCACTTCAGCCGTTTGTCGCGCGACATTCCCGTATGTCGCGCGATATATCACAATGTCGCGCGACATTCTCCTTTTTTAAGGAAATGTCGCGCGACAATCTCTCCCGAGCAGTATAAATAGGCCAACACCCCCAAGGGTTTAAGGAGGGCAATTAGAATCCGAGAATTTGGTGCTTTAGATCTGATTTTTGTCAAGCATTTCTTTACTATTATCTTATTTCTGAAGAATTCTCGAATCTATTTTTAACACTCGACGTGTTCCGTTTCTGGAATCGATTTCTCGGAAATATCTGAAGAAAGAGAAGATTACTATCGCCAGAGATCCCTCTGCCGTATTATATTTTCTTTCTTATTATTATTCTCGTCGGGAAGGTAAAGAAAGTCCCTTCTAGTATTTAAAATTAGATATCTGTGTACTTGTTTTACTTCTGTTATTCTGTCCACGTTTTATTTGAATAAACTTATTGTCAAGTTACCAATAGTCTACCGTTTTCAAAACAAAAGGCCCTGATAAAACTACTTTTAAAACTAGAAGAGTAAGTACATTATCGTCCGGATAAACCGTGTTTTCAAAACCCCGGACCGATAAAGACTTATCTAGGAATTAAAATCCACATATCCTGTCTTTTTCATAGACTGCGACGTGTCTGATAAACTCTCCTCAAAGAGTTCAAATTCCATATTGAATTAGTCCCGACATAAAGATCCGAACCTTTTTCAGAATAATCACAACTCGAGAAAACCGTCATTATCTGAGGAAATAATACGGAATACTCTTTCAAAAATAAAAGGTTTTTGTCATTTGTCATTTACATCTTTTAAATACAAAAACGTCGGATCTCGGAACACAAAGGTTTTCATCCCTTTCCCCGTTTTCCCAAATTAGGGTTTTTCTTCATTTAGAAAGTAGTAGACTGTCGGTAAAAGCATCCAAGTTTTTCAACATAGAATAAACATATAAGACCACTAGAGACCGAAAGGGCGGAATGGGTGCTTAACACCTTCCCAAACCGTAATATAGTTTCCGAACCCTATAAGAATCCCGGTTTCGCAGACAAACGTGTAAAGAAAGGCTTGTCTATAGCCTTTCCTCTTACACGACCTTTTTTGTCCGTTTTCTCGTAAAACGTACTGGCGACTCTGAATGAACCCCCTTGCATCTGGAAATAGAATGTAGGGACACTTGATATGAATCAATGAAAACGCTCCAGCAAATGGAACGACGGAATCAGTTCCGACGTCCCATGACCCCCACCACCAACGGGGACGAGACCCGAGGGGGGGGGCCGCATTTGCGGATTCTCACAGTGGCGACTCTGCTGGGGACACCATTAGAAAACTAGACTCTTATATGTGGACCTTTGTTTATCTGTTGAAAACTTGCTTTTACTGCTTTCCCTACTCATGTTAATTGATTGAGAAGAAACCTTTTCCTAAAAAATGGGAGTTTTTCGAAAAGACGTAATAAAGATAATGATATTTGTGAAACCAACCTTTCGAACTTTACACGCACTATCACAAATCATGCATTGGTTCTACGAGTGTGAATTTACCCCAAACCCTCGGAAGTATTATAAGTGAGTAGGGAGTTGGCTTGCTTGGGCCAACATAAACCGAAAGCATTTACTTCCACTCTCCTTGGCCAAGTACGCCCCCGAGGTATATCGAGTGACGAGAACACTCACGTACCCGGGGAGTATATCAAAAGATTCTTGCACGTACCCGCCCTTGGGGTATATCGCAAGGTCTTGCCAAAAAGGAGGGAGCCTGAAGCCTTAACCGTTCGAACACCTGCGCTGCATCTAAGATTGAGTCAGTTAAAACACTTGTCATACAGCTGTAGGGGATGTACCACCTTACGGCCTACTTTACCACACCTATTTTCCGAGGTTTTCTCTCGACCATTTTTAGTGATTCTTTTGGCAAAAATCGAGTCACATCATAGTCTCCCTTCATCTTCGCCACGTGGTTTCGTCTATAGCCATAAAGCGACGCAGTCTGGAAGGTTGGGCCGGTCGAGATCATACCGGAAGACTAGTAAGACCAAGCATACCTGAAATGGCCGATGGACGAGAGAATCAGGAGACAAATCAGAGCCTAGCCGAGGCGTCTGCAGTTCAACCGACTTTAGCCGAGATGCACCGTTTGTTGATGACCGTCAGCATGAATTTGGCAAGCCTCACAAGTGAGCAACAGAACACCCGGATTCGAATGGAAGAGTTGTCAGCCGAACGGACCGCACCACCCGGGTTTGAGCAACTACCACCGAATCGAGATCCGAATCAAGGGCAATCTTCACAAATACTTCCCCCAATCCAAGGAACTAATCCACCCCAAACGGGCCCCAACATGGCCGGTCCCGTTCAAACCGACCCCAACAATCAGAACCAATGGGCCCCGGATTCAGGCCCCACATACCAACAACAAGAGCCACCCATCGTCTGGCCACAACCTCAGCAAGGCCTCGATCCCCAATATCAACCATGGCCACAAGTCCCCGCAAGACCTATTCCACCAGCCCCAATAGCCCCTCCCAATGAGTACCCAGACATCAACCGACTCCGGGCAGTATACGCAGAATCGATGATAGCCCGGGAACAGCCCGATGAGGTGTCAAGAGAGAGCGAAGAAATGAAGAAATTGAAAGAGCAGATGAAGGTTCTGCAAAGAGGTGTTTCTCTGATGAAAGGGGCAGACGAGATCACAGACATGAACGCCTTTTCCCTCTACCCAGAAGCCAGACTACCTCAAGGATTTAAGCTCCCCTCTATCACCAAATTCACTGGTACTACACCCCCAAAACCCATCTCCAATCCTACATCAGATCCATGCAAGTGTCCGGCTGTGGAGAGCCGGAGCTGGCTCAGGCTTTTCACATGACTCTCACGGGGGCAGCCCTGAGATGGTTCTTCGACCTAGAGAAACACCACACGAAAACTTGGGGGGATATCGTCAAAGAATTCATGACCAAGTACGGGTCCAACGAGAATTTGGAAATTACCCGTAAACACCTGGAAATGGCCAAGCAAGGCGAGAAAGAAAGCTTCAGCGACTTTGTCACCCGCTGGAGGGAAATGGCATCCCAAATGTCCAAACGGCCCGACGAAGAAGAGCAGTTAGAAATCATACAGAAGAATTTTACTCCAGCTGTATTGAACTGCATGGGAAAGCATGTATTCCCACACTTCAGAGCCCTGTTGAGTATGGGGTCACAGGTAGAGGAAGAATTGACCAGAAAGGCAGACACGGATACCAAGAAGGCCTCTTACACTGGAAGAAAGACGGCCACTCCAGCCGTAAACCAACTAAGCTCGTACCCATATCAACAAAACCCCTTTCAGCAGTCACCGCAAGTCCCCCCAATGAGTTGGCCTACGCAGGGAGACTCTTCAAACACCGAGGTCAAGAAAAGGAGAAATTTTTGCACCCTCCCCACTACTCTGGTCAAAAGCCTGGAACTACTCCAAAAAGCCGGACTAGTCACCCCACTCAACCCACGCCCTCCACCAAATCCTATTCCCAACACTTGGAGAATGAATGAGAACTGTGCGTACCATCAGGCGGCAGGCCATGACACGGAACGTTGTTTAGCTCTCCGCCATCGTATCCAGGACCTCATTGAAGCCGGAACCATCCCCGCACCCGGCGGGCCCAATGTTACCAACAACCCCCTCCCCAATCATGCTCCACCTGCAGGAATTAACGCCTTAACCACTGATGAAGGCTTTGATCCCGTAGGACGCATTCGGGACGATCCAGCCTATAAGGCACCCGTTATGCTATCGGCAAAAGCACAAGTTGCCCCAGGCCTCAACCCAATAATTGACCAATGGATGGCCAAGATGAACTTCCTACCTGGGCAGGGCTTAGGAAAGACAAATCAGGGGATCTCGCAACCCCTCACCATCAAAACCAATCCTGGGAAAGCTGGGATAGGATGGACCCAGGACAAGAAAAAACAACCATGGAAACCCCGCCCCCCTCATAAGAAGACAATCTGTATGACAGAAACCTCCCCCGGGACTTTTAGTTGGTCGGCAGAACCAGAGTCGTCAGAAACTTCAGAGGGATCAGACCCAACATCCCTTTGGATACAACAGATTACCCGCTCAGGAAAGGTATACCAGCCACCACCGATGGATGCCGAAAAATCACCGCCTCCAAAAGAAGTAGGAGAAGACCGAGTACTGGAACAGTTGAAGAAAACCCAGGCACACATCACCATTTGGGGCCTCTTGGTTGCCTCCAAACCTCACAGGACCGCTTTCATTAAACTCCTGGATGAGGCTGTCATATCGCCGGACTCCACGCCCGAACAACTGCCAAACATGATCGGGTCACTCACAGTCCAAAGAAGTCTGTCATTTTCAGATGAAGACTTGTCTCCGTTGGGGAGAAAACACAGCCTGGCTCTCCATATCACCGTCCGAACCCGAGGGAAGATCTTGCCACAAGTTCTCATCGACAATGGGTCGACCATAAATGTCTGCCCCCTAAAGACTGCCAGATGCTTGGGTATCTCAGATTCAGAGCTCTCACCATCCGCTGTAACCGTCAGGGCCTATGATAATACCAGGAGGGCCGTTCTGGGGTCTCTGAAACTTGATCTCATGGTTGGTCCCGGAAGCTTCCCGGCCGACTTTCAAATCATAGACATTCCTTCCAGTTTTAACCTACTGTTGGGAAGAGCATGGCTACACGACATAGGAGCACTCCCCTCCTCCTTGCACCAAAAGATCAAGATACCGTTTGAAGGGAACATAATTACCATCCAAGGAGATCCTGAAAGGACCTTGGCGGATATGGAGTTACCAGTTTTGGGAATCGGGAGCCAGAGCATACAGTTAGGAGGCTTTTCTTACGAGCCTCAAGTGCAAACTCTTAGCACCCAGACAATCAGGTATCTTCCCCCTGACAATATCCCCGGTCTCAGCACCAAGATTACAAATATGTTGAGAATGATGAAATACTTGCCTGGAGCCGGTCTGGGAATGGGACAACCAGGACTACTTCAAGCATTGGAACCAGTAGCAAGGTACGAGAGGGAAGGTTTGGGGTACCAACACACTGAAGAGGACGATCAACAAAAAAGGGGTCGAGGGCATCAGTATCCGAGTTTCAGCTCTCTGAACGGGTTCTTTGTCAAAGAAGGAGAGGACTTCCCCTTTTGCGGCTTCCAGGAGCCTTGGAGAAACAGCGACGGAGAGAACCTTCCTGGGTGGGAAATCTTCTATGAAGAGGACCTATATATCAAAGAAAACACCGTACACAGTTTCGCTACCAAGTTGACAATCGGGCCGAAGGAAGAAAGTGAAGACATGAAAGGCGAAGAGGAAGAAATGATCGGAGATCTCTTCGACATCATGGCTCTGGGAGATGATGAGCCAGGAGACGACCCTGTACACTTGATATACGCTGATCCAGACTACTAAGGGGAAAGGGAAAAGAGCGAAATTGTAAGGGTGAGAGATAAGAGTGAGGGTAAGGATAGGAAGGAGTCACTCCTAAATGAACTTTTTTATACTAGTATCAATAAAGAAGAGTCTATTTTGCGTTATCCTGTTATTTTTAATTCTGTAATTGCTTATATGGAATTGGAAAGAATGAACGAACACCCTGAACGGGAGGAGCAACGTATACAAAGCGAGGAAGGAGACACTCTTGTGATTAACCTCGGAACAGAGGAGGAAAGAAAAGAGGTCCGCATTGGGGCAAGCCTAAGTGGGACAGAGAGAGAAGAATTCACACAAACTCTGAAAGAGTATGTGGATGTCTTCGCCTGGTCTTATGCAGATATGCCGGGTTTGAACAGTCAGATAGTCATGCACGAAATACACACCAATCCAGAACTTAGGCCCGTCAAACAGAAGCTGAGGAAACTTACGCCAGAATGGTCCTTGAAAGTGAAAGAAGAAGTAATGAAACAACTGAGTGTGGGATTCTTACGGGTGATCGAGTACCCCTCGTGGTTAGCCAACATCGTGCCTGTTCCAAAGGCTAACGGGAAAGTCCGCATGTGTGTGGATTACCGGGATCTCAATAAAGCTTGTCCAAAGGACGATTTTCCATTGCCCAACATCGATTTGATAGTAGATAATACTGCCAACCACGCCCTGAAGTCATTTGTGGATGGTTTTGCCGGATATAACCAGATCAAGATGCACCCGGATCACCAGGAGAAAACAGCATTTATCACACCGTGGGGAACATACTGCTACACCGTTATGCCGTTTGGGCTGAAGAACGCCGGGGCAACATATCAGAGGGCAGCTACGGCTATCTTTCACGACATGATTCACAAAGAAGTAGAGGTGTATGTAGACGACATGATAATCAAGTCAAAAGAGAGGGAAGGCCACGTACCAGCCTTGCGAGCCTTCTTTGATCGGCTCCGCCAGTATCAGATGAGACTCAATCCGCAGAAATGTGTGTTCGGGGTAACCAAAGGAAAACTCCTGGGATATGTCGTCAGTAAGAAAGGAATTGAGGTGGACCCCGCTAAAGTTCAAGCTATCCAAGACATGCCCGAGCCTCGTACCGAGAGAGAAATCCGGGGTTTTTTGGGTAATCTGCAGTACATCAGTAGGTTTATCTCTCAGCTCACTCAAAAGTGCGAACCCATCTTCAAACTCCTGAGGAAGTCTTCAACAGGAGAATGGAACGATCAATGCCAGGAGGCTTTTGACAAAATCAAAGATTACCTCTCCAAGCCCCCAGTGTTAGCCCCGCCTCAGACCGGACTACCACTAATCCTATACCTAACCGTCACTGATTCAGCCGCGGGAGCAATGCTAGCCCAACACCTCACCGATACCCGGAAGGAGCAGGCCATCTATTTCCTCAGCAAAAAGCTATCCCCATTTGAGATAAACTACACACCATTGGAAAAATCGTGTACCGCTCTCGTCTGGGTAACACAGAAACTACGGCACTACATGCTAGTTTTTCCAGTCATCCTGGCATCACGGATTGATCCGTTGAAATACCTCTTCGAGAAACCGGCTCTCTCGAATCGAATGGCAAAATGGTTATTTCTACTCTCCGAATTCGACATCACCTACATGACCCAGAAGGCAGTCAAAGGCAAGATCATAGCTGATTACCTGGCCCACAATCCGATATTGGGAGACATGATAGAAGAAGCCGAATTCCCGGACGAAACCATCATGAACGTCGAGATCAATGAAGACTGGAGGTTGTACTTTGACGGGGCCGCCAATCGGAACGGAAACGGGATAGGCATCCTGTTAGTCTCTCCAGACCAAACTCACTCCCCGGTATCATATCGACTGGACTTCTTCTGCACCAACAATATGGCCGAATATGAAGCCTGCATACTCGGGTTAGAGATCGCTTTTCAAAGGGGTATAAGGAGGATACAGGTATACGGAGATTCAGCACTAGTGGTCCATCAAGTTCTGAAGGAATGGAAGATCAGAGATGAGAAATTGGTCCCTTACCTCGCCCGACTAGAAGAAGTCGCAGGAAGGTTCGAGCGTGTGGAGTTTTACTATATCCCCAGGTCCCAGAACAGTTTTGCTGACGCATTGGCAACCCTGGCATCTATGATCGATATTCCGGAGGGGATGGAAGAAATAACCCTCACGGTACAAAAGAAATCAGGACCCGCGCACTGCATGACCCTTGAGGTGGAAATTGAAAAAGACGGTGACTCAACCGTTTGGTTTTATGATATCTGGAACCTGCTGAAGAACCATCAGTATCCCGAGAAAGCAGACAAGAGAACACGGGTCACACTCAGGAGACTAGCATCAGGATTCATACTCTGTGCCGGAAGATTATATAAGAGGAACTACGACGGGACTCATCTTCAATGTCTCACCGAAGAAGAATCAGTTAGAATGATGGATCAGATACATGGGGGCGATTGCGGACCTCATATGAGCGGGCATACGCTTGCCCGCAAGATCATCAGGCAAGGGTATTTCTGGTCTACCCTACAAACTGACTGCGCTGATCATGTACGCCGTTGTCACAAATGCCAAATTTATGCTAAGTCCCAGAAGCTTCCTCCAAAAGAGTTGTACAACATGACTGCTCCCTGGCCTTTTTCAGCCTGGGGAATTGACGTCATTGGGAAAGTCTCACCCAAAGCCAGCAACGGCCATGAATTCATACTAGTAGCCATCGACTACTTCACCAAATGGGTGGAAGCCGAATCTTACCAAACCCTGGATGCCAGGAAAGTTGCCCGATTCATCAAAAGGAATATTGTCTGCCGATATGGGGTCCCACACGAGATCATCTCAGATAACGGCACCCACTTCGAAGGAGAAGCTAATACAGTCATGGAGGAATACGGTATCACCCGACACAAATCTTCGCCATATAGACCACAAACCAATGGGGCAGTTGAAGCCGCCAACAAGAATTTGAAGAATATCCTAAGCAAGATGACCGACACCTGCCGGGACTGGCCGGAGAAATTACCATATGCATTGTGGGGATACCGCACCACCGAAAGGGTCTCTACCGGGGCAACCCCGTTCTCGCTTACATACGGGATGGAAGCAGTCCTCCCTGTCGAGTTAGAGGTCCCTTCCCTCAGAGTAATGCTAGAGAATCAGGTCAATGAACTGGAGTGGGTTCGGGCACGTTATAACGAGCTAGCCTTACTAGATGAGAAAAGATTGAAAGCCGCATACCACCATCAAGGGTATCAGAAGAGAATCGCTCGAGCATTTAACCAGAGAGTGAGGACTCGGGGTATCAATGAAAATGACATCGTGTTGAAAGAAATTCGAGAGCCAGCCAGAGATCCGAGGGGAAAGTTCGGGCAGAAGTGGACAGGGCCGTATATCGTCAAAGAAATCAATACAGGGGGCGCCGCTATACTCACTGACCTAGACGGGCAGTTACTACATTCACCAGTCAACATGGACCGACTGAAGAAGTATTATCAATAAGCACGACATGTATAAGAACTACGTAAACCTGAGCCCCAACTCGAATATTGTATTTTCTGGAAAAAATCAAAAAGGGGGGAACGTAGGCAACCTGAGAAGTGACTTCAGGCCCGGTTTAAAGCTTTGTAAAGAAATTTATTTCTCATAAAAAGTCCCTTCATATATTATTAAAGAGGTGGTTCAGAACACCGAGAGTTACAAAGGAAGTACAGCATACAAAGAAGAAACTAATCCCTAGGGGTTGGCCACACTGGGTCCTCAGCGGCCAAATCAATTCGAGCCTCATCCAAAATCTGGTACGCAAAGACAATGCCATCCTCTGTAGGCTCAGAATCCATGAATCGGAACCACTCCATTTGAAAGGGGTCATCAGTCAGCTCTCCTTCTAGAGATTGCCAGCAAGAGCGGATAATGTCAGCCCGGAGGGGCCTGGAAATACCAAAACGAGCATAGTTAAACCGCCAAGTCAATCGAGCACGCCACATCCTCTCTACTGATAGGGAGACATGCTGGGTCACAAATTTGGACTCAGAGGAGAAGTTGTTCAGGCCGAGAGGAATATCCTGAGGAACGTTGAACTGCCGAAGAAGACGACCTGGGAGATAAAAGGAGGTAAACCAGAGCCCGCGGAGCCGAACGTAGTTCTGACCCCCAGTGCTAAGTACCATCGCCCTCAGCTTCCACCAAGGAATGTTCCACCGGATAGCCCGAAAGTTTTCCGAAAACCACACCGTCCAATCAGAGGAAGACATGGTCAAAGCACCAAAGAGAGGCCGATGGAAGAAATGAGTCGGATTGTCGAGCCGAACTCCGCCGAAACCCACCGATCGAAAGCGCTCTAGTAGCCACATGTATAGCAGACGCGGGCTCCCCCGGAAGAAGGGCGAGGCCCCCCGTTGAACATCATCAAGACCATTCAAGGTCTCTGCAAGAATGATCGGCACTATAGACTCCCCATTTTTAGCCTGGTAAATCAGACTCAAGATAGTCGGATCAACACGGGAAGAACCCGTCACCAGCAGCATATCAGAAACCAGGCAAATCAGGGCCGCTGCAGTACGCCCCACGCCGTAAGAGGCCCTATCTTCATAACGATGAAAGAACCTCACCATTTTGTGGAGGTCAAGGAGACCGTCGACAATGAAACCATCGCAGGCCGCTTGGGGAATGGCTAACAGAGCAATTAGCATGTCGCGGGGACCGATTCCTTCTATAGGAACCGCCACCGGGAGACGAACGTCAGAACGTAACAGCCAGGAGAACTCCTCATAGGTTGGGCAGAGCTCATCTAGTCCAAAACGGAAGAGATGGTCCGCAGGACTCCAGAAATACAAGGCACCTAACAGAAAGGAGAAATCTACAGGACGATGGCACCAGCCCGCCAAAGGACTGAATGCACCAAAGTTCAAACCATTTTCAGAAGATATCAGAGCATCTCGAGCTTTAACATAAGAAAAATCAGAGTTGGTACGGTAGGAAGACATTTTGGAGAGGTGTGGGGATGAAGGAAGAAAGATGGGTGTATTTATAGCAAAAAAGAGGGTCCTGTACCTGTTTGTCGCGCGACAAACCCATTTTCAGGGGGAAGTGTCGCGCGACAAACCCATGTCCAGGAGAGATTGTCGCGCGACAAACCCATCTGGGGGGCACCCTACTTTTTTCCTTATACATAATGGTCATCTTTGCCAAAAGAATCACTTCTGGATGCTTTTCTGTTCTCACTTTGTTCTTTTTTGCAGGAAACATAAGTATCACTACACTACAAGGTATGACTTTTAAATTACCGACTCTTATATATATATATATATGTATATATCTTGCACAGACAGAGAATAAAAGTATAATCAAACACAGATAAAGATATTTTATAAAACCAAAAAAAAGAACAGTTTTTAAATATCTGTCTAAACATGTATCTGTCCAAACTAACACTAAAATGCAGAAAAGGGAAAACTAATCTACTCGGGCGCGTTTTGACACGCTCCCACTATCTCCCGAGCCCTCCTCGGGGGTAAGATCAACAACTGGGACGCTGGGAACAGATGGAACTGCCGCCTGAGAAGGCCCCGTGGACTGGACCGGTGCCGTAGGACGGATCACCGACGATCGGGAACGCCTGGAAGTCCGACTACTGCTCCTCCGAGAATCCGTCCGGGCATGGGAGGAAGTCAGGGGGTCGTCCGGCCGTAAGGAGACGTCGATAGCCCTCTGATAGTCGCGCATGTAGGCTGGAGGGTCTCGACCGACGTACTGGAGCAGGTTCCAGCTGTAGAAATACTGGGCATACCAGGCCCGTAGATCCGCCACCCGTACACCCACTCTCTGTAAAAAAGACATACAATAAGAGGAGAATCAGCACAGTTAAAATAAATAGATATAAACATGAAAGTATCAGGAGAAGTTGAAGAAGATACCTCATCATCAGAGCGACCACCCAAGAAATCAAAAGTATCCTCGGGAAGGGGATACTCCGGGACAGAATATCGACATAGGCCCGCGCCGACATAAGAAATATCTCTGGGGAGTGGAGGTAGATCTACCCACGAAATAGATGACCCCGCAGGAGCAGCTGCAGAAGAAGACCCTCCCTCCTCACGAATGGGGAACAAGGGTGGACGAGAGGATGAGCCGCCAAAGCCCGGAGATCGGGCGGGAGGCCCCATGACAGTCGTCGGTAGAGGGGTCAACGTAGCATATGTTCGGACCCCCGGAGGATCCACCATGGCCGTCGCCCCCAAAGGAGGTACCCCACTAGAAGGAGTAGTCACCGCCGCGGGAGGAGTCCGCCCAAACTGATCAAAATCTGCCCCAAGGTCCGCGGGCTCTCAGGACCTCTCAGAAAATCCCGCTCTCCCCTCAGCAGCCTCAGCAGCAGCAAAAAGGCCCCCCGGAGACACGGAAGGGCCGGTCGGAAACTCGAAGCCCTCAGCGCGCTGCTCCCCCGTAGGTGTCGCCTGAGGTGGCGGCTCCGGAACCGCTGTCGCATCACCTCCCTCGCCCTCTGGCCGACCACCGCCCTCAGCCGCAGCAGGAACATCCCTCTCTCCCTCAGGATCCTCATCCTCAGAATCCGGAATGTTGTCCCTCTGATCAGGGACAGGTGGCAAATGACCCGGGACCGCCCTAGCTAAATGAGTCTGTCCCCGTATGTAATGAGGATCACCTCCCAAAGTCTGGTATCTCTCGTAGAAGACCCGTCCCCGAGTCCCCTTCGGCTCCCTCATCAGGTAACGGGCAGCAAAAACAGCGTAGTCTCCCTCCTCGACGAACGTCTGGAAACCGAGTCCATCGACTAAAGCCTGCACCATCACCTGATCAATCTCACCCGTCCGCCTCATCAGAACAGGAGGGAACAAAGGGACACGAGGCCACTGGGACGGCGTATGCTGACGAATGACCCTCTCGCCCAAGTAGAAGAGAAGGCCGTACTCATCCCGGATAAGCCGCCTGGTCCTCGAGGCAGTCAGAGCACGGCCATACCCATAATGATGACCCAGATCACCCCAAGGGGCCCACTCAATCTGAAAAGAGAATAAGATTTTATTTCAGTATTTTATATATTCTACTTTATCTGACTATGGAAAAGCAAGAAAACTAAAAATATTTTACCTGCTCCTCCCGCAGATCATGAACAGCAGCAGCTCCGGTCTCCCGAGTCCGGTATACATAGGGAGCCCTATAGTTCCCCGCGATGAATCGGCGGAGAAAAGGGAACTGGTCCTCGTTCTCAACGAGGAGATCCACCTGGGCGCGACCCAGACGGGTATAAGCTACAAACCAGCTCTGAAAAGGAAAGATAGAAGAAATCAGCAATGATCAACAAGTAATGAGCAAAGAACTGAAGCAAAGACAGAAAGACTAAAAAATGTACCTCCCACAGCAAAGAAAAGCCCTTGAGGTTCAGGGCTAAATGACGAGAGACCTGGTCCATGGCATCGTAAAGGACTGCAAGAATGAAGCCTCCCCAGTCGTAGTCAAACATGAGGCTGAAGTCCCGAAGATAGGGCAACCACCAAAGATGAGCCGTGTCCCCACCACGAGCCTCGAATAGATCATGAAGTGTCAGTAGAAGGAGGACGCGGGCATACTGGCGCGCCTCCTGACAGGTCATAGGAACCCCTGAAGCAGCTAGTCGAGCCCTCTCTGTGGCTAACCGCGTAACCAAGACGCCCCGAGGAATCGTGTCGCCGGAACTCCGTCGCTCCGGAAACCATCCTAATGAACTAACGATGCCCTCGGCTGTCAGACGCAAGGGGACATCGATCTGAATGGGGACCCCCCTGAAGGGATCCCGGTCAAAGCAAACAAATCGAGGGGAGTCATCGTCATCTCCCCCCAGCTCCAGTGAAAGGTATGGGTGGTGTCCCACCAGTGGCAAGCCAGAGCCGATACTAAAACTGTCGCCCTAGATACTCGCTCTGGGAGGGCGTCGAAGAGGGAGCCGAAAGGAGTCGCGAAGATCAACTCCTGGACAGGGGCCGGTGCCCGTCGCCACTCCGAAGATATAGTGTTGGGGGAACCCCAACCGCGGCCAACCCACTGCAGACAAATGAACGAGTATGGGGTTATGAGGGTACTTTGGTGTAATTATGAGAGTTATAGGGCTATAGGGGTAAATTATGTAATTTTCTAAAAACTGAGGGTACTTTGGTGTAATTATGAGAGTTATAGGGCTATAGGGGTAAATTATGTAATTTTCTAAAAACTGAGGGTACTTTGGTATAATTATGAGAGTTATAGGGCTATAGGGGTAAATTATGTAATTTTCTAAAAACTGAGGGTACTTTGGTGTAATTATGAGAGTTATAGGGCTATAGGGGTAAATTATGTAATTTTCTAAAAACTGAGGGTACTTTGGTATAATTATGAGAGTTATAGGGCTATAGGGGTAAATTATGTAATTTTCTAAAACCTGAGGGTACTTTGGTGTAATTATGAGAGTTATAGGGCTATAGGGGTAAATTATGTAATTTTCTAAAACCTGAGGGTACTTTGGTGTAATTATGAGAGTTATAGGGCTATAGGGGTAAATTATGTAATTTTCTAAAACCTGAGGGTACTTTGGTGTAATTATGAGAGTTATAGGGCTATAGGGGTAAATTATGTAATTTTCTAAAAACTGAGGGTACTTTGGTGTAATTATGAGAGTTATAAGGCTATAGGGGTAAATTATGTAATTTTCTAAAAGCTAAGGGTACTTTGGTGTAATTATGAGAGTTATAGGGCTATAGGGGTAAATTATGTAATTTTCCAAAACCTGAGGGTACTTTGGTATAATTATGAGAGTTATAAGGCTATAAAGGTAAATTATGTAATTTTCCAAACCTGAGGGTACTTTGGGGTAATTATGAGCGTTATAGGACTATAAGGGTACATTTTATAGTTTTCTAAAGGGTATCACAGGTAAAAAGTACGAGTTTCACTAAATCGGACATCATTTCTGGGCAGGCATGCATACTAACATTGTTTAAAAACACATGCAGGAAACAACAGAAATAATGGAACAGATAAATACACAAAAGGAAGACATACCAGAGATCGACGGCGAATCTCGTGAGAGACAGGCTCCATCAAGAGCCATGGGACATCCGGGACCGGAGCAGCCCGGGTAATGTCCCTATAGACCACCGCCCGACCGCGGTTGATCCCATCCTCATCGTACCAATCCAAGTCCGCCCAGTCGTCATGATGAGGGCTGCAGCGGAGAACGCCCTGAGCGTCTGTAAAAGTGACCTCCTCCTGGTCACCCTCCAATCTATCAGGATGTGCGGGGTCCATCAGGTATAGGTAGAATATGTGAAAAGGTCGGAAAAATCGGAAAAGCGGCAGGGCTTCCGCGCTCGGAAGAAGAGAAAAAGAGAGAGAAAGAGAGCTAGAGAGAGAAGGAGAGAGGAGAGAATGAGGTGGAATGAGCTCAGCAAGGGATTATATAGTGAAGAGGATTGTCGCGCGACAAATGGCCACATTGTCGCGCGACAAAGACCCCTGGACCGAAGTGTCGCGCGACAATCCCCCCATCCCCTGAATTTTTGACCTTTTTTCTCATTTTTTATCTCCTGCAGGGGTACTTCAGAGAAGCAGTTTTCGAAAATTGCTAAAAACCGCACACTCATGATGAAATTTAAAGAATAAAACTTCCAAATCATCTCTCCGGAAAACGCGAGAACGGAATGCCACGATTAAAGTAGTCTCTGATCTCACATAAAGGATCGAGACCAGCAAAGAGAAAAGGCAGAATGCCACGATAAAACGGGAATAGAAAAAATTGAAAAAGTAGAAAAGAGAAAGAACCCGTATGAGCGCCCAGAGCGAGCGAGAGAAACAGAAATGCAGAGTGACAGGGAGAGCCACACCAAAAGTGACAGCTAGGCCAAAACCGGCTCAGGGCTTCGTTTTGGGTGAGTAAGGCTCCTGATCACGACAAAGGGACAAAAAGACTCCTGGTCAAAAACAGAGAAGGCCAGGAAAAGTCTTTCCCAAAAGAGGAAGAAATAAGGGCATCGAAAAAACAGAATACGATGTGGGCCCACCAAAAGAGAAAACTAAGAAAAGAACAGAGATCAGAGGTTGAACTTTCAAAACAAATTTTCTTTTCAGCATGATAAAGGAGAGATGGTTTGGAAAAAAATCTCGAATCATCGCACTGCGAGAAACAAGAGAAAATCGAAAACTGCCTTCCAAGAGAGGTATCCTCGCTCGAGGAAAACATGAGAGTAAAGTTCGAGAAAGGCGCAAGAAAACGGTTATCCGGATAAGATTAGACCTTGAGGAGCTCTTACCACCCTCACGAGGATTTCTCTCTCTCACTCTAGCGGTCTAAAGAGAGACAATAAGTATTTTTTATCACAACACAAGCCCTCTTCGGAGGCAAAACACAAACACAAGCTCTCGCCAGAAGCAAAAAGTACTCACAAGAAGCCCTCCCAGAGGCAATTTTCTTTCTTCTTACAGATTAAAAGCCCTCCCAGAGAGGCACGAACGGTAGTCCTCCCACCTGAGGCGAAGCCCTCCCAGAGAGGCACGAACGGTAGTCCTCCCACCTGAGGCGAAGCCCTCCCAGAGAGGCACAATGGTAGTCCTCCCACATGAGGCGAGAAGATCTAAAAAGCCCTCCCAGAGAGGCACGAACGGTAGTCCTCCCACCTGAGGCGAAGCCCTCCCAGAGAGGCACGAACGGTAGTCCTCCCACCTGAGGTGAAGCCCTCCCAGAGAGGCACGAACGGTAGTCCTCCCACCTGAGGCGAAGCCCTCCCAGAGAGGCACAATGGTAGTCCTCCCACATGAGGCGAGAAGATCTAAAAAGCCCTCCCAGAGAGGCACGAACGGTAGTCCTCCCACCTGAGGCGAAGCCCTCCCAGAGAGGCACGAACGGTAGTCCTCCCACCTGAGGCGAAGCCCTCCCAGAGAGGCACGAACGGTAGTCCTCCCACCTGAGGCGAAGCCCTCCCAGAGAGGCACAATGGTAGTCCTCCCACATGAGGCGAGAAGATCTAAAAAGCCCTCCCAGAGAGGCACGAACGGTAGTCCTCCCACCTGAGGCGAAGCCCTCCCAGAGAGGCACGAACGGTAGTCCTCCCACCTGAGGCGAAGCCCTCCCAGAGAGGCACGAACGGTAGTCCTCCCACCTGAGGCGAAGCCCTCCCAGAGAGGCACAATGGTAGTCCTCCCACATGAGGCGAGAAGATCTAAAAAGCCCTCCCAGAGAGGCACGAACGGTAGTCCTCCCACCTGAGGCGAAGCCCTCCCAGAGAGGCACGAACGGTAGTCCTCCCACCTGAGGCAAAGCCCTCCCAGAGAGGCATACGGTAGTCCTCCCATCTGAGGCGCAAAGTGGAACAAATGAAAGTCCTCGAAAGAGGCAATGAGGTAACACAAGCCCTCCGCGGAGGCAAACCAATCGCCAAGCCCTCTCCGGAGGCACTCACAAGTACTTCTATACGCATACACTTTCTTAGAGTTCCTGCGGGAGCCATGGATCAAGGTCTCTTCCAGTCGCCTCAAATCCTTGCAAGCAAGGAGCTTGAGTCGAGAGGGTCTGTAGACACCCCGATCCGTGACCCCCGCAAGAACCCTAACGACCTCCGAGAACTACTATTTTGGGTCCGGGACCCACCCGAGGACCCGGTACTACACTAGGAGGGTTTGTCGCCCGACAAACTTGTTTTTTAGAGAGATTGTCGCACGACATATCACATTGTCGCGCGACAATCCCTGATATGTCGCGCGACAATTCCACTATGTCGCACGACATTCCCCCTCTGCACCAGACCACCCACTTTCTGACACATCAATCTGTCAGAACCATCACTTCAGCCGTTTGTCGCGCGACATTCCCGTATGTCGCGCGATATATCACAATGTCGCGCGACATTCTCCTTTTTTAAGGAAATGTCGCGCGACAATCTCTCCCGAGCAGTATAAATAGGCCAACACCCCCAAGGGTTTAAGGAGGGCAATTAGAATCCGAGAATTTGGTGCTTTAGATCTGATTTTTGTCAAGCATTTCTTTACTATTATCTTATTTCTGAAGAATTCTCGAATCTATTTTTAACACTCGACGTGTTCCGTTTCTGGAATCGATTTCTCGGAAATATCTGAAGAAAGAGAAGATTACTATCGCCAGAGATCCCTCTGCCGTATTATATTTTCTTTCTTATTATTATTCTCGTCGGGAAGGTAAAGAAAGTCCCTTCTAGTATTTAAAATTAGATATCTGTGTACTTGTTTTACTTCTGTTATTCTGTCCACGTTTTATTTGAATAAACTTATTGTCAAGTTACCAATAGTCTACCGTTTTCAAAACAAAAGGCCCTGATAAAACTACTTTTAAAACTAGAAGAGTAAGTACATTATCGTCCGGATAAACCGTGTTTTCAAAACCCCGGACCGATAAAGACTTATCTAGGAATTAAAATCCACATATCCTGTCTTTTTCATAGACTGCGACGTGTCTGATAAACTCTCCTCAAAGAGTTCAAATTCCATATTGAATTAGTCCCGACATAAAGATCCGAACCTTTTTCAGAATAATCACAACTCGAGAAAACCGTCATTATCTGAGGAAATAATACGGAATACTCTTTCAAAAATAAAAGGTTTTTGTCATTTGTCATTTACATCTTTTAAATACAAAAACGTCGGATCTCGGAACACAAAGGTTTTCATCCCTTTCCCCGTTTTCCCAAATTAGGGTTTTTCTTCATTTAGAAAGTAGTAGACTGTCGGTAAAAGCATCCAAGTTTTTCAACATAGAATAAACATATAAGACCACTAGAGACCGAAAGGGCGGAATGGGTGCTTAACACCTTCCCAAACCGTAATATAGTTTCCGAACCCTATAAGAATCCCGGTTTCGCAGACAAACGTGTAAAGAAAGGCTTGTCTATAGCCTTTCCTCTTACACGACCTTTTTTGTCCGTTTTCTCGTAAAACGTACTGGCGACTCTGAATGAACCCCCTTGCATCTGGAAATAGAATGTAGGGACACTTGATATGAATCAATGAAAACGCTCCAGCAAATGGAACGACGGAATCAGTTCCGACGTCCCATGACCCCCACCACCAACGGGGACGAGACCCGAGGGGGGGGCCGCATTTGCGGATTCTCACAGTAACCTTCAGTAATTTTTTGAGTCGGATATTATCACTCCCTCTTCTCCATTTAAGTATGCGTTGGTGGGAAGTTTGCTCATGGCCGTCCTGCGTTATCTGATATTCAAAAAGTGTTGGAATCGTTTGGTCTTAAAGCACCATTTACAGTTGAATTGATGGATAATAAGCATGTTTTGATGAGATTTAATCATGAGGATGATTTTCATAGGATATGGCTGAGGGAACAATGGTTTGTGACGAGGTTTTCGATGCGAGTGTTTAAGTGGACGTCGAAATTTAGAATAGATGCGGAATCTACTGTAGCTCCGGTGTGGGAAAGTTGTTCTTTGCTTCCTATCATATTTTTTAAAAAGGAAAGTTTATTTTTAATTGGGAAAACTCTAGGTCAGCCTTTCAAGATGGATGCTGCTACGGTAGAGTTTACTAGACCTAGTGTGGCTAGAGTCTGCAATTAAATGAATTTGTTAAAAAAGTTTCCAACGAGAATCTGGATTGGGTGCGGTTATAATGGCTTTTGGCAACGAGTCTTATATGAAAAAGTTCCTAAATATTATTCGAAATGTCTCAAGCAAGGTCACGAGATTTCTGATGCATATTTGATAGTTGTCTTAAGGGAGGTCAAGGTAATTTGAAGGAGATTCAAGGTAATCATAAGGATGATCAGGAAGGTGTTAGACAAGTTCCTAATCAGTTTCAGAGCACAGATGAAAGGGTGGGTATGGGGTTTCAGGCTGGGGATGCTATTGTAAGGGAAGCAAGTTGCTTTGGTACAGCAATGGATTCAGATGTAGTTCATTGGGCCCGAATTCGGGTAGGGAAACAAGTTGATTTAAATCCGTTGTTACAATCCAATGGTTTTCTTAAATCTATTAATGTGGATCCAGTCCAGGAGGTTTATGATAAAAGCTCTGAAGATTGCTTAAGTATCAGTAGTGACGAGATAGATGGGAAATTTGATTCTAAATCAGTGCAGCTTGAGGATGTGAAGGATTATTTTCAGCCAAAACATAATGTTCCATTGACATTCGACGTCTCATCAAGGATTACTGCTGAATGGCAGCTTGCTTACTCTATGTACACTAAAGTAGAACTACATGAAATTCTCACTCGGGATAAGCTATTGATTGAATAAAAGATGAAGCAAACCAAGTTTAAAGAGGATTTAGTGGTGTATAATGATGTTTGTTTGGTAAGTGAATTAAAATGGGTATTTAAGAAGCGTGGGGGGTAAGAAGAGGCCGAGTAAGAGGAAAAATAAGGGTTTTAAAGCTGGAGGTATAATTGATTTTCAATGATTAATTATCCTATCTTCGGGGCATTTCAAATGCTCCAACTATTACAAGACTAGATAAGCTTTTATAAATTCACAAAATTTGTTTGGTTGGTTTATTAGAGCCAATGGTGGAAGCAGTGCAAGTAGATAATTTTAAATTAAAGCTTAGGTTTGATAAAGCATTGAGTAATGTTAATAGTAAAATATGGGTGATGTGGAAATATAGTATTAAGTTAAGTATGGTTAGATATTACGAACAGTGTTTATCAGTTAAATATAAACATAGTGAGGTAGAGGGAGTGTAACACCCTGCATTCCATTTTATGCATTGACTATCATTCGTCTGCTTATTTCACCTCTAGTGGTGAAATCTCGATTCGGAGACCCTCATATTGTTCTAATACCTTCTAATAGTCATATTAGCCTAATTCAACTCATGTGAGTGTTCGTTTAGTGATTCGGGTGGTCCGAATCGGTTTTGGGTTAGAAATCATAAGTTTCGGCGTTACACGATTCTTTGTTTTTAGCCAACTTTGGAGAAGCATAACTTCTTCGTCTCGTATTTGATTTGGCTATTGTTTGTTCCTAATTTTAGGTTCCATATCATTCTACAACTTTTGTGTTTTGACCAAAATTCAATTCACACTCCTCATTGGTCAAAACATCGCTCGAAGTAGGCCCATCGCCAATTCTGTTTGTTCGATAGTGCTTTGGAAGAGTGCTATCTTCGAAGAATTTTTGGAAATGATCGGTCCATAATTTGAGAAAACATCCTTCTAAGAAGTTGTATATCTTTGAAATACCTTTCCGTGGACATAAAGATCACCTCAATCGGAGTCCCGAGCGAAAAGTTATGGCTGATTGAAGATCAGTGTGCCAGAGCACCATTTTTACCCGCGGACCGGTCTGGGATTTGCTAGACCGGTCCGGCCTTTAATTTTTGGGCTGGTTCTAGACCGCGGACCGGTCTAGTCTTTTTCTAGACCGGTCTGGCAGTAGGAAAAGTCGGTTTTATGCTATTTTAAGTGATTTTTAAGCCCCATTTTACCCCCACTTTAACCCAAACACACTCAAACACCATGGGAGAGTTTAGAGAACTCTAGAGAGAGAAGGAGAGAGCTTCCCACACATATATTTCTCCTCAACGAAGATCCAAGCTTTAAAATCATCCACACACCACTCTTAGTTACTATTTATCATCTCCTTCTTTCTTTCATCCTCTATTGGAGCTCGAGCTTAGCCTAGGGTTTTGCGGGACGGCTTCTACGCATCATCAACTCGCGGTTATGGCTTGTCTAAGGTGGGAACCCTATTACTAAAACTCTTTCTCAAACAATTACTTGTTGTATTCGAACTTTCGCATCAAATTGGGGATTTTCTTCAAAACCCTATGATTGTTTGTATGTTCATGGGGTTGGGCTTGATAAATCCTTGATTGGCGATTGATGTCGATGGGTTTTTGTATCTATTACATATTTAGAGCATTTAATCATTGATCTTACTTATATACATAAAGTTTTATGAAGAATCCATCTCATCCGCATATGTTGAACTTAGAAATTGGGATTTTTGGATTTGATGCTCGTAGGATGGATGGTTATGGGCTATTAATGTTAGAGATGTGTATATATATATATCATTAAATGCAATCGTAGGGCATTGCTTATGGTATTATAGTAAGACCCTACTTGGACGAACCGATACGTTATAAGGTGTGGGTTTAGTGTCTTGTGTGGAGCATGTTAGACATTTGTGATGAGATTATAACTCGACACACCTTAGGAACATAGAGAACATAGTTGTTCAGGCGTGGACCTCTTCGGTCATAAACAAACATCTAGATGGGTCGTATCTATATGCTAGTTGAACTAAGGTGCGCTAATTGATACACGGAGTGATGATGATATGACTAGAGAACTTTCATAAAATACTAATGGCTTTAGTTTTATATACTTGGCTCATATGAGACATAACTTATCAATGAGTAATCGGTTGGCCTTAGTGCCTGAATGATTACATAATGAAAAGGCTATTAATGTAAAGCATGATGATGACGCTTATAATGTTAATAAATGGATCGTGGGCAATTATATGATTGTATATATATATATATATATGTTGATAGCCATATGTGTGATGGATGATAATGTGATTGATGATACATATATTGATGAAGAATGAATAATATATTCCTGATTCTACGATCACACATATGGGCTGGATATGATTGACTGAGCATCGGGTAGCTCCCCGTGACTCAAAGACGGGTCGCCTGCCCCAAGGTGAAATTTCCTAAATCATGCATGGGAAAACTGAAGTCGGTGACTCTGCCGGTGGTTGTGGTTGCCCACAAAAGAGCGCCCACTCTGTGTATCTTGCCTTCCCGTTGAATTATGTGTTCTGAGCTATATAGTTTCCCTGGCTAGCGGAGCAAGTCACGTGTGCCGCTACTTACCCAAATGGTGAGTTCTTGGGAAGTAGTCGAGCTACTAACGGACATCACCCTGCTAGCGTGTCTCCAGTGTAGTTTCTTTCGGGTGTCGTGGAATCATATATGGGTGTTCTCCTCGTTAATTATTCAAAGTGTTGTCCCTGGGAAAGTGACCGTCACGTGGGTATCTTCGAATGAATTTCTTGAAGAACCAAGTCCCTGAGCCCCCACCCCACTTGGAAGAGACATGGACAAGAACCTCGGATCCTTCGGGACTCGTTGGATTCGTTGTTCTGGGCCTGGTCAGACCGCGAGGTGAAACCGAGGCATTATACAAGAGATACAATACGGATCGATGTGTTGTGGATGTGTATTATTTATGTTATCTTTATTATTGTATCGTATCATGTATTGTATGGTATTGTTGATATATATTTATTGCCTCGGACGAGTGTTCCATTAGTAAGAACAATGGAGACACTAGTATACGTAATCTGATATACACAGGAAGGTGTTGGGTATTCATAATATATTAATACGTGAAGTGGAAACAATAATAACTAAAGTAATAGCTTGATGGGAGGATAGCGAGACGGGACGCTTAGAATGGATGAGTTAGCAATGGAGACTATTACTCGGCCAAGTCTGGAATCCATAGTGTATTAACAATAAAAAGAAAGTAAAGAATACTTGGCTTATAGTTATATCTCTCGATAGTATGGTGGGGTAGGTGGAAACGGTGTTGACACACACACCCTAGATGAGATCCTCTTAGCATGATGAACCATAGGAAGCTAGTATTACAACGGAATGACCTTAGACCGACTACCCATGTGTGATATAGGAGAATGTGGGGGCAATGGTTATGGAATGTTAGAGCTAAAGTTGGTTAATCGGGTAATTAGCTTCTGGTGACTATGATAGGAGTCCTATTGGGGTTCGCATGCACTCGTGTATGAATTACATTGCATTGCATGGTTTTAACTACCGCATTAAAGAAACTATTTTATATAAAGAAGCACGTGCATGTGTCTGCAATATGTATTTTCATATACAAACCTATATAGTTCTCACTGAGCCCGGATTTGGCTCATCCCGCTTCCTAACAGTTTTGCAGGGCACAGCTTCTTGGGTGGCGCACGTGGGGATACGGCTATAGATAGCCTCTGATGTTTGTTAACCGTTGTAGTCCTTGAACCAAGGACTAAGTTATATGTATAATCTTTTGGTTTCTGAATTTATTGTAAATGAACTTTGTATAAGCATTTGACATTGGTTTTGGGTATGTAAACCATGTACTGCATAGGGTTGGCAAAGTAGTTTTTATATGTGGAGTGGTTTTCAAAGTATTGGCTGTGATTTCCACTTGTACGTAAATGGTTTTATATAATAAGATGGTTTGACTATAAAATGAACTCCACATGCCCGAATTTTATCAAAAAGTATTTTATTCAAGAAAAGTTTTTAATTAGTTGAGATTTATATATTTTAAACCCGTTGTCGAGCACGGCATTCGTGATTAACCAGGTCTCGGAGGTGAAAATTTTAGAACGGGATTCGGGGCGTCATAATTTGGTATCAGAGGTTTAGGTCTGATTTTCTTCGCGGGGTTCATGGGTAGTTTTGTGTTTTGGTTGAGCATTCCAAGTGTACCCCCATTGAGTCACGATTTATTTCGCGTTAGGGATCGTTCATATGCGTATTATACCCTTGTCTCTTGTTCATTATATGCTCTTCCATTCAGGATGTGGTAGCGTTTAAATAGGGTTTTGTGCATGCAGGATTGGTTATCCAAGTTCTAAGTAGTTAAATTGAGTCATTTGAATAAAGAGAATTCTGACTATTCTCCGTTAGTGGTTCAGTTAGGCAATGAGCAGTGTTGGGGTGGTGTTTCACGTTTCAGCGTATGTGAGTATCTCATCATGATTTTCTTTGGGTTGTTCAATTTGTGTGGAACTGTTCAGTTGTGGGAGATTCATTTCAGATATTTTCTTGCAAATTCAAAAAATTGAAGAATGAATTAATTCGGTGGAATAAGGAGTCTTTCGGGCGTATTGACAATAAAGTTATTTAGGCAAAGGCAAAATTATTAGATGCTGAATCTAGATTGCAAGTTGAGGATTCTACAGTGGAGAATGCTAGGCAACAACTGAATCGTGTTCTTGTTCAAGAGGAATTATTTTGGAGGCAGCAAGCTAAAATTAAGTGCTTAAGAGAGGGAGATCGTAATTCAAATTTTTTTCATGTTATGGCGAATCATCAGCGTCGAAAAGAAAATATTCACTGTATTCAAAATACAGAGGGGATTTGGGTGACATATCAAGAGGATATTATGGGTGAGGGAGTTCGATTTTATCAGCAACAATTTACAAGTAATTCGGACAATTTCAATTTTGAATTGGTTCATCGTTTGATTCCTAGTTTAGTGCCGGAAGATATTAATCAAAGATTGGTTCAAATGCTTAGTGAGGAAAAGATTTTTGATGTTATTAAGGATATGGATGCGGACAGTGCGTCAGGCCCAGATGGTTTTTGAGGTCATTTTTATCGGAGCTACTGGTCGATTATCAAGGCTGATTTTGTGAAGGCTATACATAGTTTCTTTTGTGGTAGTTCTTTACCAAAACCGTGGACTAGTATATATATATATATATATATATTTCCTAACTAGAGTACAAGACTAATGTGCTCACAATCCCCAATGTCTAGCTCTCTCTGTTGAAGCAGTGTGGTAGGTGTCGTGCACAATGGGAATTGGGGAGGCGCGAGCTCTAATGTGTTATTTAAAAAATATTTTTTTGAAAAATTTAAAATATTATAAATTTCGTTGAGTAAAAAATAAAATAAAAATTATTTATTTCCTCCATTTTTCTCTTAGACCTCAGACCCCCCTCCCATTTATTCGACCTACACACATAATAATTTATACATTACACTTTCAACTCTTCACAAACTTCTTCTTGTATTATTATCTTATCATCTAATGTCTTCTCTGAGGTCAGATTTGGCTAAAAAAAATTACCCCTCACCCTAGACCATCACAACACATTAAAGCTTGCGCCTCCCTACAAAAATAGATCCCGCGGTTAAAACATTGTCGCTAGAAATTTCATGTCCACCATAGCACAAGCAAAAATCTTCAAAGTAATCGCCATGGTAACCATTGATAAGGAGAAAGATTTTGGATTGTGGCCATTTGAACAGCTAGCCTCTTAACCTAACTAATCTGACCGACTACTGTCGGATAAACCAGCAATCGTTACAACCAAATTTTTCAGTACGAACCGGTTAGGAAATTTGTTCATCGACTAGTTGCAGTTCGGCAATCGACGGCGGTGGCTCAGTTCGGTTTACCAACCAATTCTACCCCTAAAAGCAGCCATGAAATTAAGCGGTGCACTGGTACACCTAATGTTAATGAGTACCGGTCCGGCGCATAATTTGGCCCATGGAATTAAAATTGAAGTTTTCGTATCGGTAGAATTTTTTTAATGTGTACTGGTTCAGCACATATTTTTGGGGCACGTATTTTTATCGTAAAAAATTATTTTTAAGTATTTTAAACCTATCTTAAAGAAAACTTTGACTCAAACTTTTTCTATAAATATAATCCATTGATTTGAGACAAAAATATATGATTTTAAAGAGATTTTTGAGGCAAAAAATATCCAAACACCATAATCAATTTTTGAGAGTTTTAAAACACCACCTAGATTTTGTTTACACGTCATAAGAGATCCTATTGTTCTTCAAATATAAGAACCATGGTTTCAAACATTTGCGGTCTTGCATGAGTGTTTTTGATTACGATTGGAGATGGAGTGAGCGAAGTGGCTAACTTGCCATAAGGGAGATCGCAGAGGCGATGAAATATTGTGATCAAGTGTGTAGAAGGAGGCAACGGGTAAGTCGGAAAAGCAGGAATGTTATGCATAGCTAGTTGCGGTTGGATTCTACATTCAAAGGATTGATGGGACTGTTGCATAAATTGTGGGAAAGTAATTGTTGTATGTTATCAAGTCTGTAATTCAGTTATGACTATAGTGAAGCATTGTCAGTTAGTCCCGATGATTAGCCCTAAGCAATTAGGGATACCTCATTACTTCATCGTGTTGTGTGGATTGCTTTTGTGTGTTTGCTTGATTGATCTAATTGTTAGATAATACAACACATGTTTCGAAAATAAAATTGTTTAGTCATAGGGTTTTAATTCTTATTATCAAATCTAATTTTTTTTTGTAAAAACCTTAAAATCATCTTAAACAATACGATCCTAAATATTTTTTCTTTAGGTATTATATAAGGTTCCCTTATCTTATTAGGGTTTTGCATTTAGGTTGATTTACGTCTATTTGCTGTTTGATTAGTTTGTTTTGCTTTACCTTATTTGATTTATTTTTCATGGCTCTACCAAGATTGATTTGTCTAAGTTCAAGGTTTCTATACTTAATGGGTTTAATTATAACTATTGAAAAATTCGCATCACTATTTATTTACAATATTTAGATGAGCGAATTAAGCAAACTGTTTTAGATGGTTATACTAGACCATTGTGAATGTAGATGGGAACAATGGACCTAAACCAGTAGTCTTGTGGATTGCTAAGGAATTGGAAACACTAAGTTTAATTCTTAAAGTCTTAATGCAATTATGGGTTATGTTTCTGAGGAAGAATTCAAAAAGATTTCAAGCTGTACTACTTTCAAATAGGTCTGGGATATTTTGATCATAATTTTTGAAGGAACTATAACTGTGACATATTTTGAAACTATAACAATGAAATAAGACGAGTTTGTTGGTCGAAAATCAACCCTAAAGGGGGGTGAGATAGGGTTTTTAAAACTTAATGTGGAATTAAAAAGTTTTCTAAAAATGTTTAAGGAAAACAATTAAGCTAAACAAATATATCAAGAAAAACAAGTAAGTCAATCAAACAAGCCCAAGATTAAGCAATGATATAACAAGAAAATAAATAGCTTGAGTTAGAAAGATTAAACCGATTGAAGCCCAAGACGTTTTGTTCTCGCAGTTCGGTTGTCTAAACCATATATCCGCGCTCGGATAATATCTCGAGAATTTTCACTAAAATCGATTTCCTTCTTGGTGAAAATCAAACCACTACAACTGTTGTTGTCTCACTACATTCCACAAATAGTGCTCTACCACAATACTCACACAAGAAACACTCTTGCTAATTTGTGAGATTTACCTCTCACAACACTCAATAAGAATTTATATTCTTGTTGTCATATGAGATTAACCTCTCATAAATGAATATTCTTAATTGTTTGGTGATACGGACCAATGAACAATAACTCTCTCAAGTATTTAATAGATGGGGCAATTAAAAAAAATGTCTTATTAGAGAAAGATTTTCACACTAAAGCCAAGGAATAATTTTTTTCTAAATAAAGGGCCTATTTTTTATTTTATAAATAATAGAACATATGTCTTTTTTTTCATTGTAAAATGACATCACAACCCTTAAAATAAACTAAAAAAATACCAATATGCATTAAAATATGGACTGTAATATGAACTTTGCAGTCCATATTTCACTGTAATGTGAACTTTGCAGTCGATATTTTTGGTGCAAAGTTCTTATTGCAGTCCATATTTTACTGCAATGTGAACTTTGCAGTCCATATTTTTAGTGCAAAGTTCATATTGCAGTCCATATTTCACTGCAATATGAACTTTGCAGTCCATATTTTTTGTGCAAATTTCATAAAGAAGGGTAATTTAGGTAATACATAACATGTTTTTATTAATTAAATGATATTTAAATTTATTCAAATACATTCATTTAAAATATAAAACAAAATAGGCCTCTTACACTAATTACCAATTAAAAATAGGCCCTTCATTCAAAAAAATTTTATTCATTGGATTTTTGGTAAAAATCAATGTGTAATAAGCCCTTCTACCTAATTTCTAGTTAATAGATACAATTTGAAGCTCTTACTAGAGTTATCTTGTTTCATCAAGATTTATAGCTCAATGAATGAATGATTGATCAAAATATATTCTTGAATCTTTGAATGATGAAGATATATGAATAATATGTTTCTATAGTGATTTAAGTTTATCAAAATGTATCTTAGATAGTGTATATATAGTCCCAAAAGTGATATAACCATTTTAGAAGTTTGGTGAAAGTTTGGCACCAAAAATAGTAAAAAATCAGAAATCCAACGGCTATATTCTGAGGCATCAGTCGACTGATGGCCCTTAGTCGATTAAGCAAAGCCCATCAGTCGACTGATGACCTCTGTCCATTAGGTCAAAATCCTAATTTTTGAACTTTTGCAATTTAGCTCCAAAATTAATTCTAATGCTTTAGGGACCTCAAAAATAAGTTCCTAAGACACCTATTTTCAAAAAAACTCAAAATATGATCATTTGAATTTAATATGAATTTATTTGAAAACCGATTTTTGTAAGAATGATGTTTTCAAATGAATTTTGATTCAAACTTGATTTTGATCAATCTATGAATGCTATATCAATATGTATGAGCTATATAAATAATCAAATAAGAAACTTTACATAAATCCTAAGCACTCACTCAATTATTGAATTAATGAGTCTTCGAATACTTCAATTTGTTTCTTCAATTTGATTTACACTTGAAGCAATAGTCTTGAAACTTTTGCATATGATCCTTGATCTTTGTGCTTCATGAGATGCATTGATAACATGTGAGTGATGAGGTTGAAGTCCTTGATTTTTCCAATGCTTTATTGACTTAATCGAATATGGAATGAAAGATCCTTGTCATGCGGCATGCTTTTCTTGATTTTTCAATTGAATAAACTATAAACTTATATCAAGAAACATGTTAAATTACACATGATTAATTTATTGTTATTATCAAAATAATATTAAGACCTTTAGGCAACAGAGTTCTTTGATACTTTTCATAGTAAGCTCAAAGTTATAGTGAATTCTCTCTACAACCTTGGGAAAATTATTTCTGAATCTCGTGTTATAAAAAAAATCTTAAGGATTTATGTAAAGTAAGGAATTAGATTCCTTAACATAAAACAAATTAATTAGCTCTCTTCAAACTTTTGAATCTAACCGGCTTTCAAAATACAAAACTTAAAAGGATAAGGCGGATCCAACAATTGCATTTAGCGCTAAAGATAAGAGAATAGCTGAATCTAATGAATGCTCATGTACAAATCAACAAAAAGAATCAATAATATCACACCCATACCTAATGCATCTATATAGACAAGGATGTAATATAAAAATCCCCAATTTGTAATGAAATGAAGCATACAACATATAATATTTTGAAAATAAGTTTGGGAACGAGATGAACTAAGAAAGATTTACTAAAGGGCTAGTATTTTCCATTAATAACCCCACAATGTGAATATGTAATGCAAGTGCCAAAATAATAACCCACTCATGTGCAATGCACTAAGGTAGACGGGTTTGAAATGATAAACTAAGTAAATGCCACCTGAAACATAATTTGACTATTGAATGCAACTATTGCCTACAATGCGAGATTTATGAGGAGATTAACAAGTGAACAAAGAATGAGGTGTTACGCAAAATCCCTTCAAATGTGAAGTTCAATTTATCTTTTTGAAAGAGTAACTCTGATTGTGGATATATAGCCTAAAGGCCTACCTTGCATAAGTAAGTCATTGTAGAACTTAACACCATATAGCAAAGCAGTATTATTTGTTTAAGTATAAACAAGGGAAATATAAATTTTAAATTTATGTTAATCTAAAATATCATCTATGACTATTAGTATAACTTATACCAAATAGTTAAATCAAAAAAAATTAAGTTACTTATAGATTTATAAGGATTTAATGGTTTGTAATTAAAATTGAATATTTGAGTGAGATTCTCGAAGTTTTGGTGTTGGAGAACCATATTTCACTATGCGTATTTCATTCAGTAATTTAAATTGGTCACTGTAACCTTCACTCGCCAGTATGACTTGTAGTTAAGCATATCACATGTTAGTGAATTCGGATTGGACACACATGAATTGAGCTTCGGACCTGGGATGTATAATTGTTCTTGGTAGTTTTCGGAACAACTAATACTAAATTCAACAAGTTTGGCATGTAAAACTACAGTAAAACAAGTGGAAAAAAAGGAAGTTAGATGAAAGAAGAAAAAAAAAGGCATTTCAAAACACGAACAAATAAAAAAAATAAAAAAACATACTCCACACAACTCCTGTGGTTAGTACGGTACACATACACCTTGAGCATAGTACAACCTCT
Source organism: Lonicera japonica (assembly GCA_021464415.1). NCBI lineage: Eukaryota > Viridiplantae > Streptophyta > Magnoliopsida > Dipsacales > Caprifoliaceae > Lonicera > Lonicera japonica. The sequence continues at coordinate 34,430,070 of CM038463.1, read as the reverse complement.
TTATTGTAGAAAGCCAATAACAAGACAACATTTTAGAGTTCTTTGAGCCAGGAATTACAAATATGTGCATGTAACGGTCAGTGCCAGACCTGAGTCGAAAATCTAAATTGGGCCCTTAATTTTTAGTGTGTACTAAATTTATTTATTTATTTGTAAAAGTTTTCCAGAATTGAAATATAAACTCAAACTCTAACAACAAAAAAATGAAATATATCAAATAATAAGGCCGAAGATGTTCCAAATAATCACTATATCTGTCAAAACACACCCTAAATTGGTATAATCAATTGGCATGAATACGTGCAAGGGAATCAATTAAATATATTTATCCTAATCCTAGCACAAATTTACGCTAACATAAATAAAATTAAATAATAAATAAGATTAAAAGAAAACTTACTTGGCATTAATTAAATTGAATAATAAAATTAAACCTTTAATCTTCAAAGTCTTCAAAATAAAAAGAAACAAATAAATAAAAATAAAGAAAGAAAGAATCGAAAAGGGAGGAGAGGAGAATGCTCGGCACTGTTGCTGTGTTGCGGTTCCAATTTGTTGGCTGATGTCCTCTTTTTATAATTGAATGACATTAGGGCTCATCTAATTAATCGGGCTTAGACCTTTAATGTGCTTAATTAGTTGCTTAATGAAGACAAAGTTGGCTCAGCACTTAAAAGAATAGCCTGGCTTGCTTACTTGTTTCTTTTAATACCTAACGGGCTTGGCCCACTTATTTGAGTACACTTTATTGAATTCTTGCCATATTAATTATGTACACATGTATAGACAAAAATAAATAAATTTGGGCCTGAGTCGGCCGACTCTTGGGCCTACACTCAGGTCCGGCTCTGGTAACGGTCCACGACACTGCCAAAAGATAAACAAGGTTAAAACTTAAAAACTTCAATTTTTCCAAGGCACGGCTAATTAACAATATTTTCAAATGCAAACATAATCACATTTGCTACACTAAAGTCATTAAAGCAATGGTCACTAAAGCACTCAACCTCTTGAGCCCTTACGAGTAGTTAATCTCATGAGTCCCCTATATGGGTATCAAGAAATTAATTTACCCTATCCCAAAATCACGTGTGTATAGTGACTGATGCAATAAATATAATATCACTAATGTTAATAGTAGTAGAATGAGTCACTCATAAAGTTTTGATATGAAACGAAAAAATGAAGTACAATGAATATAATAATTGTACAATATTGCTTAAAAGAAATGTAGTTATAATGATACTTCAGTTTCAAAACTTGATTCGGTCCTTGCAGCTACTGTGACACATTTATTATATAAATTAGGATACTATATTGAACAATAGATAATAAAATAATATATATATATATATATATATATGAAATAATTATGAATTATTATTGTTTAAACTATTTTAAACAACTTCCGTGTTTTATGAAATAAGGTCCCAAAGATACAGTTTAAGTACATTGCTTATAAAACTGTATAGATAAACTTGCTTTAGGACTTTAATTAAACCTGGGTATTTTAATTAAATTTATATTATGCTTAATAAAGATCAATTTTGGAAGAAAATGCAATACAATATATAAATGTAACAGAATGGCATTTTAAAACAACTTTAAACTTAATATATTTTAAAGCACTTGTCTTAAAATATGCTAACTCCCTCGTATAAACTGCAAAATATGTTGAATAATGTATCAAATCGAAGCCTTCGAAGAGAGGAAGGAAATTGTGAAAACTAGAGCTCCATTGGAGCCTTAAGTGCTCACATGTGCCGCCTAAAAGTGGCTACGCGCTAGCACGTTGAGCTTCTTCTTCTCCACTTAGCTCGACCATATCTTCTGCTGAAACTTGTTTTGAGCTTTTATCACTCATTTCTCAATATCTTTTAGTAATTCAAAAGCCTAATTTGTGTATTTTTTTTTAGAGAAATCCAAATATGTAAATATATTTGTCTAATTCAAATTATTGAGAGATAATTTCTTTTTGGTTTGAATTTACTGAAACTACTAATTTTAAAATCTAAAATTGAGCATATAACTTTACAGAACTTTTAGTTGGGTCTAAAAGCATAGGTTTGTGTCCATGTTTCAATCAATCTTGTGCAAGAATGAGAAATTTACAAAATTGGGGAACAATTGTGTAATTTTGGTTTTTACTAAAGTTGGTGTACCAAACCTAAACCATTTTAAAATTAAACTTCAAGAACCCTTATTTAGACTATATGTAATTGTTTCGTGAAGCCAATTTCGAAGGAATATAAGCATTAAAAGATATGTCATTATCAAGTAAAGCTTCAAAACGGATATTTCTTAATTGTACAAAATAAGACAAATGCATAAGCTAAAAAATTTCTGAAAATAACTAAAGATTAGAATTTAAACCGTACTGAAACTCTTCTAATTGTTGAATTACAGCGAAAACTTCTTAATAAGAAAAACACAAATGTAGCTTAAACTATTTCTTATGTAATTCTATCTTGTTGTACCTCAATTATGCTAGAAAAATACATTTATTTATAGTATTTGGGGTGCTGAAACAGGATGTAGAAGCAATTGGAGGTGTTGCATTCTTAGACAAAATTTATTGCATGATTGACACATAAGCTCCTTATTAATCAATCTTAGCACCTTACTTAACTAAGTTGTTTTAGTGACAATGCAAAGCTATATATATATATATAGGCCTTTATCAATAGTTACAAGAATTTGAGGGATTGAAATGAAAGTACAGTCTCGAAAAATAATTCTAATTTGACCTTTTTTTTTAAGTTTATGTTATAACTCCTCCTTTATTTTCTGTTATCCATAGACAACTGGGTTATCCCTTAAATTTTAATCTCATACTTCATATTTGATGTGTAGAAAATATTGTGGGTATAAGATGTTTTCTTGGACAAGCTTTCCAAAAACCTGAGGGTTTAAAGTGAAATTTTACAAATTTAGGGAAATAATGAAAATTAAAAACCAATAAGGGTCCTATTAATAATTGCATAATTATATAAATTTTTAATGGTTTAAAATGTACGTACATACATATTTTATTTTTTCAATTTTTGAAAATAAAGTAGGGTACTACTTTGCAATTATAAAACTTAAGGGTCCATTATGTAATTTAAGGAATTAAGAGTATCTAGGTTAAAGTATAATACAAATGCTATTTCGCCTCTATTTATTGAACACTAATCATAAACCATAAAAATAAAAGTATAAGGGCTAATGTGCAAATAAATAAACTTTATTACAGTAGGCTATTACAATCGAATCACCCGTTTAATACGAAATGATAACGAATCAATTACGAGTTTATCCTTGATAAATTTGAGTGACTGTTAATTTTTTAATATAACTAAAGTTTACTAAATCATGAAATTGTTTGCATCTATTTTAAGAAATATAGACGATTATCCCTTTTTTTAGTGCCTCACTCATCTTATTGTAGTATTTTTTTTGTCAAACTTTCTCTTTTACAAAAAAATACCTTCTTAACGGGTATAATATAATCATATTGTGTCATTTAATAACAAACTGAATTGTATATAAATTTTAAAAAGTTTAACCAATAACTTATAAAACCACTAGGGTATACCCGTGCCATCCGACACGGTGTATTAAAAAAAATCTAATAATAGGATAAAAAAATTAACGTGTGATGAATTTAAACTGACAAAATCAATCAGTCTATTTTAAACCAATTGTCTAGTATAATCTAACATTGTTAACAATTGAAACATAAGTTTAATATATCTTCATACTGAAAAAACTAAAAGTATACCGGATTGGACCGACTTTTTTTAATTTTTTAAATAGTCTTTTTAATCATAATCCAACCACGTAACGTACGTCCTAAAAATAACAGATTGAGATGATTAATAATATATGAGCATATAACGTATGATCTTAAATGTTACACAATATTTTTTTTTATTTTTTTTGGCATAATTATATAGTCATGATAGATCTTGTTTAATTAATCTTGATTAGTAGATTTTAAATATTAAATTTTTATTAAATTTTGAATTTTTTATTTTAAGTTATGACATTTTTAATGTAAACAAAATTCTTAGTATGTGAGAGTTTATTGTGTGTATATTATTGGTGTGAGTGTTTTAACTTTGATGTGACATCTTGATGTGTGTATAAAACTCATTTAATGGTGTAGAATTAATGCACACCATAACATGTGTATTTTTAAATATTAAATTCTTATACTTTTTAAAAAAAAAATTGGTCAAAGATGGTGTTTTATGATATAGATATTAGAATAAAATTAAAAATTACCCGCAATCCTTAAAACTATACTCTAAACAAAATGAGTCACTATGGACGAAATGTCCTGGTGTCGTGTGTAGTCAGCTCTTGATTTCCCAATCAATGGATTTTTCAGCACCAAACTCCAACTGCTGTGCATGTTTGCGAACCCACACTTCACTTCCGTTTCGCACAATCTAATTGATAAGTACTCCTCAGATCTGTCATTCTTCACAGATTAGTCCCATCAAGAAATCGTTCTTACAATATTAGGTTTCTCAATCTATTTGGAGGCGATAGAAATTATGACTCAGCTACCAAAGATCTCCATTATCGGAGCTGGGATCTTTGTCAAAACCCAGTACATTCCCAGATTAGCTGAGATCTCTGATCTCGTTGTTGTCAAATCTATTTGGAGCCGAAGTGAGGTATTTTATCTTCTTTCTCTCTTGTTCTTGCATTTCCTCGGGAACCAAACATCTTTGGAAGCAGGGCTGTATTTGATAGCAAGCTTGGAATTAGGGTAGAAAGAGCAATGCTAATGTTATATTTATTGGGTATTTTTACATGAACTATATGGGTTGTACCTTCACAAATAAACAAAATTACAACTCATTTAATTACCCAATAAAAATAGGTTATAAGATTTATAAGTAAGAAAAGCATTTTCTGAATATAAATGTTTAAATTCTAGCCTATTAAATTTTATGAAAAGCATTTAAAAGTTTTTGAGTGTATTTATTTTCTAAGTTGAAAATATATAATTTTTTTATGTATTTGGTGTTTGTTTGATTGCCCGCATTTTACATAGAATTTAACCTTTTGGACTTTTAAGCTCTTTTTCACATTACCTAGTGAAAGCTGAGAACTTAAGTTCTGACTTTTGTGCATCGTACGCTTGTGCCATGAAACTATGGAACTAGATGGAATTAGAATTGCCGAGAAAATTAAGTAATGAAACAGCTTCAAAAGATCACACTTTCCATCTTTTGCTAAGATGTCCATGCAAAACTTTTCGTATTAAACATACCCTTAGTATTTGTTTTATCTCCTTTTTGCTGAATTTTATTAGCACTGCATCACCTGCACACAATGTTTGTGCAACTCACATATAATTTCATGACAAATATTTAACAAAATGGAAAGATGGTCCAATGGTTAGCTTCGAGTCCAATGGTTAGCTTTGAGTGTAGATTGCTTAAAGTGAGTTTGTTTCCAGCAATTTTTTATGGTAAAATAGAATTGCGGGGGTAAAATAAGTATTTTAAAAATTTGACACAGTTTCGCTTGTCGTTGAAATGTGTTTTGACTTTATAATAGAGTATAGAAGTATAGATTAAGTGTTTGTTTGGTTCAAATTCTTGTTCATTCATCGAATACAAAATGGTAATTTCCCATGTAAAGTTTGAGACTCGTTAACTTACGATTCAACCTCTCGACATTAACTATAGGAGACTTTTAGTGTGAATTTACCAATTTAGGATTTTAGGAGGCAATAAAAACTCGAACCAAATGAGCAAGTTGATTCTAATGAAATTTTATTATAGTAGCTACCTCTTATTTTATTCATTAGGTATGAACGTCTATCAGTAAAATTATAAAATATGTATTCAACGTTCAGATTCAAATACAAATTTTAGAAGTTTTGTTCAGCTTTGTGCATTCAGAGTTCAGTAAACAAATAACCCCTAAGGTTCTGTTTGTTTTTATCACCTCTGATTGTTGAATACTGGATGTTGAACTTTGAATGCTCAATGCTTAACGAAAGCTCTAAAAAATGTTTGTGGTTTTTTTTTGGCTCCGAATGTTGCATATATGGCATTTTACAATTTACCCTTATTATTATGATATATATCAACAGCAGATGAATAACAAGAATAGGAGCACCATTGAAATACAAATTCATTAAAGTTAGATTAAGCTTTCAGTGCAGGAATTGCCTCTTAACGCCGACTTTTAATCCAATTCAGCATTAAGAGGCAAGAAAACAAACACTATTTTTACATCTTAATGCTGAATAGACTTCCATACAGCATTAAAATGTAAAAACAAACACTTTGTATACCCTTTTTGTGTTTCCTCATTTTCTTGGGAAGAAAAATTGATCGTTATTTTGAATGATTGCCCTATTTTGTTGCATTTTTGTGGAACCAAAGAGTGGCTCAAAGTTTAAAACACAAAATTGATAATTGTGAATGGAATGTTTACCCTGTTTGTTGCTATTGCATTTTCTTGGAACCAAACAGTGGCTCCAGCACAGAATTGATATGTTGATAGTTATTGTGAATCTTTCACCTGCTTATGTTGCATTTTCTCGGGAATTGAAAAGTTGCTAGTGAACCAGAATGATGGTTATTTAAATGTTAACACTTTATGTGTGCATCCATACAGGAATCAGCAAAAGGGGCTGTTGAGATTGCTAAGAAATTTTTCCCGGAGGTGGAATCTAAGTGGGGGGATACTGGTCTCAATGAAATTATACAAGATGATTCGATTATTGGGGTTGCAATTGTTCTAGCTGGACAAACTCAGGCATCTCTCTCTCTCGGTTTTGTTGTTTGTTTTATAGTAATAACTACTCCCTTTGTCTCAAAAAGATAGTTCCACTTTGATTCTGTTGTAAAAACTCGTTACAATGTTATAATGATGACGTAGTGTACATATTTATTTCCGCTCGTTAGATTTGTGATGCAAGGACTGTGATTCCCCTGCATGCAGGGGACTTCATAATTACAAAAGAGCCACTAAAATGATCTTGCCTTGATTTCATCATTTTACGACTATCACTCGACCAGTTATACTACGTTAGTGTTACAAGGGTTATATCCAAAAAATTAATCTGACTTTGGTATTTTGATTATGTGAGATTTGATACTTTGATTATGTCTTGAAAAGGTAATAGGACTATCAATTTGAGATATCCCAAAAAGGAAAGCGAGGCTATCTTTCTGAGACGGAGGGAGTAATTAATAAGTTTTGTATATACGCACACAATTATCTTTTATATATGAACTTACATATCAGTCATTTGCGTGTATATGGTTTCAACAAGTTTGAGTTCTGCTATTCTAACTTGAAAAGATACAAAATTTTCATTTTCCTTCGTGTTGTATATTCATATAGTATTTACAGGCTTTTTAAGTTGTGTTATATGTCATGATGTTAATCATTCACTTGTGTAAAATTGTGCAAGCCTCAGTTTTCTTTTCTGTCCTCCTTTTTCTGAAATAAGATTAAATTTTTTATATGCTTGGCATGTGACCCAAGAAAATATTTGTTTCTTCCTTTCGTCTTCTCTCTTTGGTGTACAAAAGATCAAGAATGGAAAAACTAAAATAAATAGCAAAAGGTAAGTTTGTTTTCTTAATGAGTAATATCCTAAAATTTAAACTCCTTTTTAGAGAAAGTACACCCAACCTGTACCTTTTGCAACTTTCTTCTATTTCCAATTTAAGAATCCAAGTATCAAACTTTTAGCTAATGCCAGAGCAATGTACAACTTTTGATGCATATGGTACAACTCCTGAAAGCAGTACTTTTCTCTAGCAAAGCCAAAATTGCTTTGGCAATAAGGGTAACCCACTTTTAATGGGATAACTTTAAATTCATGCAGGTAGATACATCACTGAAGCTTCTGAAGGCAGGGAAGCATGTCCTGCAAGGTGATTTGATTTTTAAGTAACCTCCAACCATTAACATGTGGGCTCCTATTCATTGTCTATTGCTTAACTGTTCAATCTGAACGCATAAATTATAACTGCCTCCATCTCAAATTAAGAGTCTCCATTTGACTTTTGCTTTTTTTTAAAAAAATAAAAAATAAAAAATACTAATTCAGCACATCCTTTGTCAAGAATAAAATATTTTTTCCTATTGTGATATTTGGTACATCAATTATGTCCCAAAAAGGAAATGATAATCTAAATTTGAGATGCCCTGAAGAAAAGTAGAATTCTTAGTCTGAGATGGATGGAGTATCTATCTTTTTTCCTTATATTATTTCCTATGCAATGAGCTAACGTTTTCTATTTTTGTGCACGCCTTATTTGCCTGGTGAACATTGTTGGACCAAAGAGAAACCTGCTGCAGCTTGTAAGTAAAAAGAAAATTTCATTTAGATTTTATTGTTTCGAATTTTGATACCATTGCTTTAGATTTGCATATAAAAACTGAAACTCGGAGTTGTACTTAGGTTGAATTTTTCATCCTTCAACCTGTTAAATTGATGATGGTGGCTTGCTGTGGAAATAATTATTGATTGCATAACTCATATTACAATAATTGTACTTTATAGTTTTGCATGATTCTAGGGTCAAGGATGGTAAGTTTTTTTATCCGATTGTATCTTACATCATAATAATTCATGTCAGAATGATTGTACATTTGTACCTCATGCTAACTTTATTTTAGAATAAATTTTGTTAAGTATTTGACATTTGCAAGCAAATAATTAGCGACCTATTTATGCAGCCCTTAGTGAGGCAGAAACTGCAGTGTCATCCTACAAGTCTATTTGCACCAATTCCCCTAATCATCCAATATGGGCTGTTGCTGAAAATTATCGGTTTGAACCTGCTTTTGTGGAGGTATTATTATTGTTATTATTTAGTTATTGACTTAGATTGGTTATGGTGTGGCTAGCTATTGAAATGATTATTGATTGCACAGGGAAAAAAACAAATGGCCGAAATTGGTGATATGATAAGTGTCCAAGTTATTATTGAAGGATCAATGAACAGTTCAAATCCTTACTTCTCAAGTTCATGGAGGCGCAATTTTGCTGTATGTTTAAAACGCATTAATGTCATTAAATATATGCTTATGCAATAGACTACGTGATATTGTAGCCAGTAACTACATGAATTTGACAAATAAATATAGTTTTTTAGGTGACAAAGTATTAAGTAAGTAACTAAGTATGTTAAACAACAATACACTTTTGACTTTTAATAATGATTCACTAGTTTATCGAACCAAACTATAAGGATTATATTCCTTTTACATGGTTTTTCAGAGTAGAATTATTAAATCAGTTTGATATTAGAATAACCATTTTTCCCAATGATACCTTGAACTAGTCAATGTTTAGTTTTATGCTGATATCTCTCTCTCTCTCTCTTGCTTCGTAGGGTGGATTTATTCTTGATATGGGGGTGCATTTTGTCGCAGGGTTGAGGATGGTAAGCTATTTCATCCCCCACCCTCCCTTTTTTTGTGAGATACTCCCTCTGTCTCAAATTAGGAGTCCCCCTACGACTTTAGTACTAATGGCTAAGAATACAAGTTATTTACTGTTGTGAGATTTGGTACAATGATTATCTCCGAAAAAGGAAATGAGACTTATAGTATTGTGGTTTGTTTGGAAGTTTGAGAGAGAAAGAGTGATGCATAAATTTCTTAACTGAGGAGAAAGCAATACTCTCTGTCCCACACTAAGAGTCCTCTATTCTTTTTTGGGATGTCCCAAATTCAGAATCTACTTTCCTTTTCAGGAAATAATCAATATACCAAAACTCGTGGTAGGAAACAAGTTTTGGCCTAAACCATTATTTGTGTTGAAATTAGTTAATTCCTAATTAACGTGAAAGTCAAATATGGACTCTTAATTCAAGTGTGTTGAAGCACTTTAGTACTATACACAATTTATGTTCATAAGAATGTAGAATCAGCACAATTATCAAATATTATTATATTATTCCGTAACAATTCAGGTTCTCACCCAAAATGGCTAGCCCCCTGTTACGGATGTTAGGTTGGGGTCACACCAAATTCCAGCCGGTTGTCAGCCTCAAATACACATAATTACGTCACACCCACATGGTAGTGGGCTTGGGTCCTCTCTGATACCATACGTAACAACCCTTGTTCTCCCCCAAAATGGGTAGTCCAAGTTGTAATCTAGGATCATTGAGCATACATATAAGCCAAAGAAACCCCCCCCCCCAACCCTATTACACTACTAAGGTGGGCTGTGACAAACTCACCTCATTGAAGCTTGACATCTCACCAGACTGGTGTCACACAAAAATGATTCCGGCTCATTTTCAGCAAACACAATCCACACATTCATGTTGTAAAGGGCTTGGGTCAGCTTTGATACAATTGTGTTACATTTGACATTTACTGGGTGTGGTAAACCAATGTGCTATATGTGTTTGGTCACTAGCCCTCCCTAGTAAGCGGCCTTTTGATGTAAAGCAAAACAGTGCAGGCCTTGAGGCCAAAGTGGACAATATCTTACTGGGCTGGATTGGGACATGACATATTTGGTGCACCTTGATACTATTTATCTGAGATTTATCCAATCGGCACACCCATACCCAACTCTAACTTATGTTCTTCATTTTTTTACTTCAATAACGTCAGTATAATGCATGTAAACAGTAAAATTTCGAGCTTTGGGAAATTATGGGTAGCTGAAGGATTGATGCTAACTTGTAAACAAAAACAAAGTGATCGTAACAGTTTTATCAATGAAGTGACTGGTTAAATTATTTTTTATAGCAGCTGGCCTGACTTGTTATTTTCTCAAATAGAAATAGAAATTTCCATACTCTTGATTGAAGCCTAAATTAAATATTCAGAAAAGAAACATTGGCATTGGATATTCGCTATAATTCACATAATAACTTGAATTTTCCTATCTGATCAAACAGCTTGTTGGATGTGAGCTAACGTCTGTGTCAGCTATAACATCTCATGTAGATCAGACTTTGCCTCCACCAGATAGCGTATCTTCTTTATTGTAAGCTCAAAGCATGGAGTTCGTATTCTATTCTATTTTATATATACACCTCTATTTTTGAAGAGAAGAACGGACTCCCCTTTTTGAGGAGGTAAATGATTGAATTTTTAATGAAATGTGGTAGAGCTGATTTCCATGATGACCATAAACTCAACTAAGAGGTTGGTGAGATGACCATAAAAAAATTCAACGGCCAGAAATGCACACACATACATATATCAATATTGTTTCTTATTGGAAGATCATTTATTTTTCATTATTAGGTGTTATTAAGTGACTATTGTACGTCCCATAAATTAGGGATTCTTATATTTAGATTTTCAGTAGGACTTGCTCACATAGGTTATCTTGTCCTTTTTGAACTTTGTATTTATTTTGTTTCCTCGTAAGTAACCCTAATTTTTATATAAATACAAGCTCTGGCCCTCAGTTTGAGTAACATTAAGCCAAACCAAAATTCTTCTCATCACACTCGCTTCCCAGTTGAATTTTTGGATGAAACTTGGTGGAAATAATCTACTCATCATGGAGATCATCTCCACCAAATTTCATTAAAAAATTGAATCATTTAATCCCTTCAGAAAGGGAGTCCGTTCTTTACTTGAAAGAAGAGTGCTCTTTAGAGACTCCCCGTATATATATATATATTATTTTAGTGATAAAAATATTGAAGTCTGAAGTGAGGTGGAATTTTATTCTCTTTAGTCAGTTGGAGAATGGTTGCGCCGGAGTTTTCGTACTGGTGGTATCCTCAAGATCTCCCAAGGCATGTGTACAGTTATATATACTAAATAAGTTTCTACGTAAAAGTGGAACCATAATTTATATATAACACTCACCTTTCTTGTGTTATTTTTGTACCTGTAGGTAATCTGGAAAGTTGTTGGCTTAAAAGGAACACTGCAGGTTGAGCGAGGAAATGTTGATGGAAAACATGGGTACCAGGTAAATACCAAAGTTAACTCAGCCTCTTACACTCTTTCCTTCAAATTTATACGTGATGTGGCGAAAAGCGATAAGTGGAATAAAACCCTATTCCTTGAATCCACAAGAAAGAACAATAGCCGTTTTATTTTATTATTATTATCTTCTTTTTTTTTTTAAAAAGAAAGAAGTTGTTGGGGGTCCCTCACATTTTTAATACTCCACCATTGAGAAGTGATGTTCTTGAATTTTGATTATCTTTCTTTAGATAGGGTCAACAAATTTTAACTCCGAAAAAAGAAACTCTCTCGAAGAGAAGGGGAAATCTTGAAAATTGTACTCCCCTCCATGTGAAATTAAGAGTTCCATTTTCCTTTTCAAGAATGTGTTTCCTTTTGGGGTCAGAATCAATTTATTGACTCTTACAATAGAAAATGAGTTGTATCTTTGACAATTTAGTGACAAGGTTGAATTTAGTGTTTTCTTAAAGAAGTCCCTAAAGTGGGACTCATAATGATTCCACTAAAGAATTGAAGTGTGCAGCCAGCCAAACGACCTAAAGTGGCTCAAATAATTTTTGAAGCATAACTATCCACTCGTAACTCCAATTATGCGATTCTTCAGCTCATTTTGATGAGAATTACGAGAGCTACAACTTTTTGTTTCAATATTTTTTTTTAAATTCGACCATCTAGGGGTCCGAGACTGTATCTAAAATTGTAGCAGCAAAAGTGAGGAAAATGAAAAGTTAAAAAGTATCTCCATGTGGCCTGCCTTTTAATCATCCTCAACCCTTTTCAAACTCATTAGATTACAATCCATATTTTCTATTCCCCCCCGTCCCCGCCGTTCAACATTTCATCATTCTCCATTCTTGGCTTTAAGCGAACCTAGTTAGCTACTTCCGTCATTTCCTTTCACCCCATTTCAAACCATCATCATACAACACTCAACTCATCTCCTACGCTCTATTAACACTTGCGCAGCAGGAGCCTTTCTTTTGTATTAGAATATATTGTAGAAGCTATGGAATTTGGAGAAAAAATAGAAAGCTTTGAGAGTTTTTTCAAGCAAGATTTTTCAATCTTTGAGGAAATGGCATGAGCATAATAGACTTTTCTATCTCCGTTTCATTTTCAAGGATCTTTCAACTGCAGATCATTTTCAAGCACATGTTTCTATTCAAGGATCCTTTCCACTTCAACTTCTATCTCCTCTTTTCTGTCTCCATTTTAGTATTTGCACTCGGATCAGGAAGCGGAGCAGTACTTGGTGCAACTTTTTCTTTATTTGTCTGTTCAGCTATAAACTGTTTCTCAAAGTCTTTAAGACATTTTCGAGTATTTGTTAAGAGAGTCTGTGTACTCTAACTTACCCCACTACTTGTAGAAAAATCTTCTAACAAGCATTGAAATTCCAATACGATGATTACAGATGGCAAAATTCCATAGCCAAAACCATGGAAGACTAAGTTGAGTCACGAATTGGAAACGGTTACTTCCCCCAATAGCATTTTTACCCTTTAATTTAGGATGTGTGTTAATATATTTTTCAAAGAGATCTTTAAGATCTTCAGGAATAATGTCGGGTCCTTGACCAATTTTGTAAAACCAGAAATAAAATCAATGAGGTATCTTAAAGTTAAGACTACATGGTTCAAATCTGAGAAACCAGGCATGTTTTTCTTCATTATTTTGGTATTAAAAAGCATGAGTCCATGCTTGGATATAGTCCCAGTAATTATATTTTGCCTTTCAAAATGCAATATTTGATTTTTGTTTGGATTTAATCCCCAGTTAGTTTCGTACAATAACATCTGGCTTATGTTTTACTTAAATTCTACTATATTAACCTTGAGTTGGTTGATGTTAACAAAGCATTGAGCCATTTCCTATTGTTCTATAGTCCCAACTCCCAAGTCTTACATTTTTTCAAAAAAATAATTCAACCGGAAATTATCTCCACACATAGTATTAATTTAATCAATTAAAAAAATAAAAGGGCCCAATTGGCCACTTAAAAACTTTTCCTGGGGGCCCCTAATAACTGTGGGCCGCCGCTGGTGATGAACTTCAACTTCCTATAATCCATACACATCTGCCATCTCGTAGGGATGCGTGTGGAATTCTACTTCAGCATTTGGAATGATAGTTACGTGCGACTTCTTAGCAACAGCTTGGGTTGTACTAATCTATTTAGTATTAGAGATAGGATAAATGATGCCAACATCCAATAGCTTTAGAACTTCACCTTGTACTACCTCTTTCATGATAGGATTTAATCTTCTTTGCGTTGTGTAGATGTCTTGGTATCTTCTTCCAAATAAATCATGAGTACAAATTTTAGGTTCTATGCCCTTTAGATCGGCGAGAGTCCATCCTAATGCTCCCTTGTGCTCCTTGAGCACATCTAGCAATTATTTTTCTTCTTCATGCTATAAGTGAGTTGAGACAGTGGCAGGATGTCTCACACTCTCACCTAGATATGCATGCTTAAGCCATTCAGGCAAAGCCTTGAGTTCGAGCTTTGGTGCTTGAAAAATAGATGGCATTGGCAATTGGGTTCGAGTTGGTAATTCTACAAAATGAGTCATCCACAGTGCCTCCTCTACTATGCTGTCTCCAGAGTCTAATTCAGCACAACATTGCGCCCCCCCTCTCTCTCTCTCCATTTGAATGTGCCATTGAGGGATTTGACCGGGCACGATTCCATTGGATCATCCAAAGTCTTGTTGTCTATTTGCGAAAAGAGTGGAAAATTATTGGATAAATGATTAACCTACTGCTAATTTTGATTGTGACAATGGTTTTGCAGGTTACCATTTACACTACTGATGGTAAAACAAAGAGTACCTTTTATCCATTCAGTGGGGTGACTGAAGAGTTGAAAACTTTTCTTAAAGACATTTCAGCAGTCGCGCTTAAGGTAAAATTTTAAAAAGCTTTTACATACGTCTCTTGTACTTTTAAAAGATATTGTCCACCTTCCAACACCAAAATAGATATGAATTGGTTTCCGGGCTGTTTGGTTATGTAACACTACATGTTTTTCAAACTTTTGTGAATGTAATTAATTAAAAGTATTCTAGATCAAATTCATAAAATGTCAATAAATTTCATGTAGTACATTGCGTAAGCTTTATTGTTACTACAGAGAAATACTAAAATGCTCGAATTTCTTGATTGTGTTTGAATTCACCTTTTCCCTCTTTCGTTTTTTCATTGAAAATGCCCAAGAGTTTATCTTTTCATCTTTTGTGGGATTTGATTTCATTAATTTTCACAAGGAATCATTTCCTAAGCGTGCGTTTGACTGGCTTACATGGAAAGCTTTTCCATCCAAAACAAAATTTCTGTGTGCGTGCATGGTTTTTTTTGTTCTGTTTTTGGGGG
Source organism: Lonicera japonica (assembly GCA_021464415.1). Classification (NCBI taxonomy): domain Eukaryota; kingdom Viridiplantae; phylum Streptophyta; class Magnoliopsida; order Dipsacales; family Caprifoliaceae; genus Lonicera; species Lonicera japonica. The sequence continues at coordinate 34,414,770 of CM038463.1, read as the reverse complement.
TGGGGGGCCTTGCTCCAGAAAGTAGTCACTAGTTGAGCCACAGAAGATGCTTTTGACCAATAACTACGTAAACGCATGGGGATGGTTTTTGAAGATGGGAAAAAGAAGTTAAACTGAGTTGTGATTCCAAGGAAAAATACACAATCAAGCCAATAATTTTCGTTTTCCAGTGAAATCTAAAAAAGCTAGTCTTTAAATATTTGTTTTTCATACGAATATATTTCTCTGAAAAACAGTTCCAAGGAATTTGTTTATTTTCTGAAGAAATCAATCGTATTTTTCTTGCAGAAGGGTAGTGGCAGCAGCAGCAGCTGTGAAGAAGCTGATCCACGCAGTTCATATGCAGAAGGTGCCAGAGATATTGCTGTTCTAGAGGCAATGCTTGATTCTGGAAATAAACAAGGAAGCATGATCCAAGTTAAGAAATTTTAGCTTCATTTAGTTAGATATATATTGGCACGCTCATTATGCGCTTATCTATATACTACATTTTCGTGCACACATGGTACATGTGCGATTCGATTATATGTAATGTAAAGAGAATGTTATCATAATAGTATTTAGCGTAGCAAGTGGGAGTCATAGTATTATTGCCATTGACGAGGATTCAAATCTCATTCATCCATTATGTAAATTTCTTGGTAAAATAAAAGCTCGCGAGGGCAAAATTGAAAAATAAAAATAGGTCTTCTGCTATGGTTTTATGTCGCAAATAGCATTTGGGAGTATGCCAAGATCAACTCCTGGCACTAAAAGTTTGGTCCGCGAGTGAGCCAATATGACTAGTAACATGGCAATGTACAACTATGCAGATGCATGGTACAACTTTTGACAACAATATTATGCTGTCTAGCGAGTCTTGTCCTAGAGATTTCATTGAAAGAACAATAATGCGAATGTTCATCTCATTCATTCACTACCATGAGTCCCTCAGAAATTATTTGCACTCAGGATCTGTATGTACATAGGATTGCAAACGAATTGAGCTATTCGCGAATTATTTAAGTTTTGCTCATCTGAAGCTAAGTTTAAACTCTTTTGGTAAATTAGCAAAACGAGCTTGAGCGTGTGCGAAGGCTCATTTGTTAAACGAGTCGAACTTGAACATGATTAACCCGACTTGATATGGCTTAACTGGCTAGTATACGTATTTGAACCGAGCTCTACGATACATGTAATCTTTCAGATACTTGGGTTTTTCTTTCTCAAATTTCTAAGTTTAATTATTTTTTCCCTAATTTTTTGACTTGACGTATATTTTCCTGATTAATACTTTTTTTGGATTTTTTAATACCTGCTTATAGCGCAATTGCTTGTTTGATATTGTACTGTTTTTATAAAAAAAAAGAAAATTGAATTTTCATCATGGGCACAATTTTACAAGTCCAAACCATTTATTAATTTTTTTTTCCCGATTTGATTTTTTCAACTTATTATTTTTTAATAAACTACATTAATAGCCCTTAAACTATTGATATTATTTCAATTTGGCTCTTAAACATAATTTTGCCTCATTTAAATACTTAAACTATTGATGGAGTTTCAAATTGATCATTTCGTCCAATTTAGCAGTTAACTTGGATGTAAATTTTTTTCCCACATATGTAGAGGGAGAAATATCCACCATTGAAATTATTATATATCACAAAAAGAAAAAAGAGAAGAGAGAGACCCATTCCCACCTCCCCACCACCGCCTCCACCTCCCACCACCGTCACTTTTAACATTGCTGCCTCAACCTTCCCGCCACTACAACCTCCAGCTGCCTCCTCCACCCCCACCGCCACCACCGCCATCATTAGTATCACCTTATCTTTCACCCTCCCTTTTCTCTCACACAAATACTATATACTCACATACATGTGTATATATACACATTGATTTCAATTTCGATTTTAGGATTAAATCTTTATATTGATTTTTGGGTTAAATCTTGATTTAGTTTATGAGTTAAAATTTTAATTTTGGGGCTAAATCTGTGTATACAAACACACACACACACATATGGGGGGAAGTGTAGTGGGTGGAGATGGTGGGGGTGGTGGGAAGGGGGTAGAGGTGGTTGTAAGGGGTAGGGCTGGGACCGGTTCGGTTCTTGTCCTAAATGATAAGAACCGGAACCGAGAACCGAAAATAAAAAACGGTTCGGTTTTGAGCATTTTTTTTCAAGAACCGAAAGTGGAACCGAACCGGTTCTAACAGTTCGGTTCTTACAGTTCGGTTCTTCGGGGAACCGTTGGAACCGTTAGAACCGTTAATAATCGTAGGAACCGGCCAAAAACGGTTCTAACGGTTCTTCGGGAAACCGTTAGAACGGTTAAAACCCTTAAAATTGGTAAAAAACCGGTCTAACGGTTATTATGGGAATCGTTAAAACCATTAGAACAGTTAAAACGGTTCCTAACGGTTTCTTTAATTAAATTGACCAAGGAACCGAGAACCGAACCGTTAATAACCATTAGGAACCGAACCGGTAAAAATGTCCACTTTAATAATAATAACCGAACCGAACCGGTTTTTTTTCGGTTTTTTCGGTTCGGTTTTTCGGTTTATTATCCCAGCCCTAGTAGGGGGTGGGGTGGGAGGGAAGGTGGAGGCAGAGCACAAATTAAGTTCGGGGGCGGGGGGGGGGGGGGGGGGGTGGGGTTTTATTAAAAGACTTAACAATGTTTTTTTGTATATACTATAATAAGACAAATTAAAATATTATATTAAAATAATTAACATCTTATACGTCAAAAATCAAAATCACGTATGTAATTACAATATTCTCCTTCGAAACTTCATATTTTAAAAACACTAAATAATATCTTCATTATTAATAGTTTCATTGTCGACAGTCATGGGGACAAAAATTATAACAATTTGATCTTTTGTTAAAATACTTAACATCTTATACGTTAAAAATCAAAATCACAAATCTAATTATGATATTCCTCTTCGAAACTTTATATTTTAAAATACTAAATAATATCTTCATTATCAATAGTTTCACTATCGACAATTATGGGCACACAATTGTAACGATTTTATCATTTGGATTCTAATATTATAAAATTACAAAACCTTACGTTAAACTTATATATCTTATCGCACATCTGCCCCCTACAAATAACTTTCACGCGTTTCGCACATAGGCCCTTCCCTTTCCCCCACGCCAGCTCCAATGTTTTTTTAAATACAGCCCCTTGCCCAACATTTACTAACCTTGTTGTTACACAGAACTCCCTCGACATTCCACACTACTATGGTTACACCCCAAATCTCAAGTGGAACCACCACCCCCCGGCCACATGATGGTTCTGCCCCTGTGTATGTGTGTGTAAATAGAATTTGTGTGAGAGAGAAAAGGGGAGGATGAAAGAGGTGGAGGCAGTTGAAAGTTGTAGTGGCGGGAAGGTTGAGGCGGCAATAGTGAAAGTGATGGTGGTGGGACGTGGAAGTGGAAGTGGGTCTTTCTCTCTTTTTTTTTCCTAATATATAATAATTTCAATGGTGGATTTTCTTTAGTGATGGATTTTCTCTCTCTACATATGTAGAAAGTCGGTGGAAATTGAAGGAAATTAATTAGTAGCCAATATGACCATTTTGCCCTTTTAAAAATGGAGGGAAAAGAAATTCCGTCCAAGTTAACAACTAAATTGGATAAAAAGGTCATTTGAAACTCAGTCAAATAATTTAAATATTTAAATGAGGCAACATTAATTCAAGGGCTAAAGTGAAACAATATCAATAGTTTAAGGGGGTCAATTTGAAAAAAATAATGCATTTTTAAAACTTATTTATAGGTCTGATTCTTGTGTTTGAAAAGCAAAACAGTTTTTGATTTGTTAAAATAACACAGTGCCCCAAAGTTAAATTACTTGCAAAAAGTTTTGGTATCACTATTCTTTTCTTTTTCCTTATTTTAGTTGTACATTATATGGATTTCATTTCCTCAAAGTCAACTAGTCAATACGATTGTATATCTTCCTACTCAAGATGCATGGAAGTGGTTGCTTAAATTCTGATGGCCAACAATTGTTTTCATTAATTTGCATCTTCTTAAGCATGAGGCACCGTATTATCAATTTTTTTTAGCCCAAATGGTACATGTTACATTATGAATAAAAAGAATAATATTGTGTGAAAATACGTGCCCTATTTAATGTGTATTAATTAATTTATTTATTTGTTTTGACAAATAAGTTGTTAACATATGCCCTTAGGGCAAACGAACACTTTAAAATAGTGACAGATCTAGAATTTTAAATTTTGAGAGCCGAAATACAAGTGCATATATATATATATACGATGCGTTTCTCAAACGGACCAATCAATGCGGATTGTTCCAAAAAGTGGCAAGTGCGTTACACTTTCTCCATAAAAAAAGAAGGCGTGTTTCTCTTCTCTCTCTCTCTCTCTCTCTCTCTCTCTCTTTGTTCCTTTGTTATTTCTTCTTTCTATTCATAAATCTCTTCTTCTTCTTCTTCCAACAAAGAAAGTGGCAACTACCAACCTAAGATTTAATTCATTGAATATTGAATCACGTAGTATGTACAAAAACACTCATGCACCTTTCCACACCGGAACTACATCCAATATTTTAATAAATCTTGGTTTTATTTCTTAAAACCCAAATCACTTTCAAACCATGGGTTAAGATTTCATGTAGTTTCTTTCTCTTAAAACACAAATCACACTCAATCATGGCTTGAAAATTTGAAAAGAAGAAATATCATATGTTAAGGCTCCTTTGTCTCAATTAATCTAGATCTTGAAATTTGGTGCAGTAATTGGCTTGATTTGGGTTTGATTTTGCTAGATTGAGTGTGATTGGTTTCAATTTGGGTTTGATCAGGCAATTTGAATTGGTTAATTAGATAAGTGTGCGTTGGGGGCTGAGAAATTCATTGAGTTTGGATAGAAAGATTGAGATTTCACAAAGAGAGAGGAACTGAGAGAGAAACAAATAGAGAAATGAAGAGAGAAACACTATTTTCATAAGTTGAGAGAGAAGAAGAAAGAAAGAGGAAAGAAGAGAGAGAAACAACGCACTTTCTTTTTTTATGGAAAGAGAGAGAGAGTAAGGTACTTGCCACTTTTTGGACCAATTCGCACAGATTGGTCCGTGTGGGAAATGTACCTTACATATATATATATATTGCCATAAAATTAATTAACATAAAAACAAGCTCAAATCAAGCAAACCGAGGAAGATCGGCAGTTGTTAGTATATTGTTTTCTCTGTATCTTTGTGTCTAGGTATATCTCATTGTCTGCAAGATGTAATGATTGAGTTTGTATTTATATACTCTCTTTTCTCTTTTGAAGAGAAAAACCCATAAAAGCTCAAAAGGTTATAAATTTTACCTATAAAAAAATTTGAAGGGGCCTTATAAAGTATGTTGGATTATGTCTCCAATTCATAGTTGATAATTGTTTTGTTAGTCTAGTAAGTTTAGATTTGTTCGGTCTACTTTGAATTGGAATCTTAATGTGAACAAAAACCCATATAGGATTAGATCCAGGTCTAGGAACCCCTATAAAAGGAGTTGATGGGTTCAAAATTGTAATTAATTCTTCGAAATGACTAATGTAGATTCTACTGCTTTTGCTGTGTAGTAAGGTTGGACCGACCTCTCCATGTACATGTGTTGCCTTGTGATTGTGTTTTTTCTTGGATAGCTTAGTTCTTGTGGATTTCATACTTTGGTTCAAATGACTGATTAGCAACAAATTGGTATTAAATGGATGGTTGCGAAGTATGGTGTTAAGAAGTTTGGTGGGAAAAATGACTTCAATCTATGGTGAGTTCCCGTAAATAGGAGATCATGGAGAGAAAGTATGGAGTGGAATTATATTATCGTCACTTAGGAATGAAAAATTGGCTGTGGTTGGGGATTTTAAGTCCAATAAAGCATAGGATACTTAATGAAACACATCAAAGAGATTGACGGGGAGTTGAGGATTTAGACTCAACAGATCGATGGCAGATGAGGTTGAAGTCTCGGTCCACTACAAAACAATTGCATGTACGCGCGGATTTATCTAGTTCAAGGACAAGCTGAATTTGGTAGGTGGTTGTAGTTGTTGAAGCCTTTCAGGTTGTGGCAAAAGCAGTGAGACTAATGCCAAGGTAGAGAATTGTTGGATTGTGTCTTTAATTCCTAATTGGTTTAATTAGGCTTTACTTGTATTATTAGTCTTAGTAAGCTTAGTGTCACGTGCCGCCAAATTTGGAATAGATTGGCGTGCCTATCCTAGTCACAAGGCTAGGCGCCAATGGTGGAGGTTTAAGAATATTCCAAAATATTCTAGGGAAGAATGGGGAAACCATGTTGCGGAAGGTTCTTAAACACAATGGAGTATGCTAAATAGGTGGAGAGGGTGGAGTAATTCATGGAAGCCTCCAGAATATCAAGATATTTATACTTAAGAGAATCATATAGAATTGTATGGAATTGTATAGATTTGTAGAGAATCCTAGAATATTCTAGAGCATGATCCGGACTGTCAATTAGATTAGATATCCACCATCCATTGAGGAGGTGGAACCCTATAAGTAGTTAGGAGCTCTCATTTGTAAACAATCGAAGAATTGTAAGCTTTCTCGAATATAATAAAAGGCTTTCTTCCACTTTTCACTCTTGCGTAAATTACGTTTCCTCTCTATGGATCGGGTTCTAAGGAGTGCGGCAGGTTCTAAGAAGTGCTAAAAGTCTAACCCTATGACATTGGAGTAATTTGGCCTACTTTGTAACTAAAGTCTAACCCATGACCAACCTCAGTTTTGGTTTATTTTATATTAGAATCCTAATGTAAATGGGAGTCCGGACGAGAAATAAGCTTAGAAAAACCCATGACCAACCTCAGTTTTGGCCTATTTTATATTAGAATCCTAATGTAAATGGGAGTTCGGACGAGAAATAAGCTTAGAAAAACCCTACAAAAGTAGTTGGTATATTTATAGTTGGCTTATTGGAATCGTAATGTAAATGGCCCGACTAGAAGTAAGTTTAGGAATACCTACAAAAGTAGTCGGTAGATTTATGGTTGGCCTATTGGAATCCTAAAGTAAATGGAATTCATATAAGACTAAAAGTAAGTTTAGGAAAACCCTACAAAAGTAGTGTGTAGATTCATAATTATAATTAATTTTTCTGAGTGAATAATATAGATTCCACTGTTTTTATCGAGTTTTTTTCATAGATTGCTTCATTCTTGGGAATTGTATATGTACTTTGGTTCAAAGGTCACGTGGGAACAAAGTATAACATGTAAATACATAACAAATAATAATATTAATACTCAAATTTTTTAAAATCTAATAGAGGCCTAGGCCATCCCTAGCTCCTCTTGAATCCACCACTGCTTTAAATATCATAAACATTTTGGTTTGTGTGGCAACCTTCCTTAAAAAAACTTTTTTCCAAGCTAAATATACAAAAAAACGAATTATGTTATCAAAACAAATGTGAAGTGCAACATATCTAGCGTAATGCAGAAATTTAGGGAGTCAAGTTACAAATGCTACCTTAGCTTTCATAAGAGAAATATGGAACTTGTCTAGGTGAAGTAGTTGTATAAGTAGGATACAAGATGGAAGAAATAAAATACACTAAAGTGAATAAAATATTTACGTGGTGTTTGCTTTCACCTCATAATACTGACTGCAGGTTGATTCAGCATTAAGAAGTAGAAATGGTGTTTGTTTTCTAGCCTCTTAGTGGCTGAATGAGATTAAAATTTAGAAATCAAGCGTTACGTGGAAAGTTATGAATATTTAATTTAACTTTAATAAAATTTTATTCTAATACTGGCCCTATTCTTTACCTTTACTTTCTATTGATATATAAAAATATAATATAAATAAAACGCCATCTATTCAACATTCAAAATTAAATAAAATATAACATATTTTTTCGGTATTTAGGAATCAGAAATCATAAATTTTAAAAAACAAACGAACCCTTATCTTTTAAGGTTTATGTTCTTGTTTGATTTCTCTTAATTTCACAAGTCTTTGAAGTTCAAAGAATTTCTACGAAGAAATGGGTAAATTACAGTAAATCCCTCTCACTATCATATTTTTTCACTCTACTTCTAAAAAGTACATTATATCCCTTAAACTAAATTAACCCCCATTTTGCATGTCAGTTAGAAAATTAACAGAAACTTTGAAAAAGGAAACTATTGTCCCTCAAGAAGGGAATAGAAATGTCAAATAATTCTCACAGATGTCTCAAATCGATTGTCTAATTTAGAGATGGTCATTTAATTTTAATCTAGTGGTTTTTAGATCATTCATATTCAATATAATCTATTGTCGTTTTAAAATTTGGCATCTAACCTGATTTAACACGCCCTACCAATCAAATTAAATGTTGGATTGGATCAGTTTCAATCCGACCCAATTAAATATATAAATAGGACAATGCTATACCTGTCCTCAACTAGTCAATTCTCATGAAGCAAAATGTAACTAGCAAAATTGAGATGCTCTAAAGAGACGGCGTTTTCTTTTTTATTATGACCATCTAATAACATGATGACATGTGACATTTTTTTTAAAGATATACGTGTATATTTATTAAATTGGTTTGGATCAATTCCCACTCCAAAATCAAAAGCAAGCTAATATATTTCATTTTTTCAAACTAGATCCAGTCCAATTAACCCCTAAAATCCAATAAAATTGGATTGGATCCCTAGTCCAATTTCCTTTTTTAGGACGTAATCAACATCCCAACTCTCCCAATTAAAGTAATTTTGATTATTATCGACCATAGATAAAGTTAAAATTTGTATTTTCTTAAAAAATATCAAAATCAAAGTGGGATTACCGATTTGAAAAAAATGAAGTCCTTTTGCCCCACCTACTATGAGAAAACGGAGATTTCATGACACACTGGCTACTTAAAATAAGACTTGCTTTCCTCTTGCGAACTTTCAAATTAAAAGTCACATTTTCTTTTCGTGCATAATAAATATGACATATCTCACCTTAGGATAATCCACTTGTTTTTTTTTTTTTAAATATAAGAAAATAATATTACTAATAATAAAGTTCAAACATTACAAAGAGAATAAAGAAGACTTACACAGGTCGTAAAGACATATACTACATTAATCAAAGATCTTACAATATAAGGAAAATTCTTAAAAAAGTATGGGGAGCGTCAAAGAAAATTACCCATAAGGTACACCCCAAAACAGAAAAAAAAACATGACCAAAAGAAAACTTCCAAAAAGAATTTTCATCCACGCCGAACTGCCACCAAACGAACAAGAACAAATCTTTGTAATTTTGAGTCAGATCTCCACCCAAAGGAGCAGATCTGCCCATTTTCACTCTAATCCTACCATGGGAGCAGAAGGGAAGTAGAAAAGGAAAAGAGAGCAGGAGCGGCCAGGATTTTTTGAGAGAGACTCTTGGGACATCCACTTTACTCTCCCCACTGATAAAACTAAATTTAGTCTTCCATAAAAATTGAAAAAAGTCAAAAGCGAGAGGCTCTTCATTTGAGATTGAGAAAATTAAAAGGGGTTTATGTTACTTCCATAAATTTAGGGGACCGTTGCAAATTGTTACTTCCATAAATTTAGGGGACCGTTGCAAATTGTTATAATCCCTGGGAGTGTACTGTAATTTTCCATAAATTTAAGAACATGTCCTAGTTACACAATTAATATCACCATATCAATCACTCGAGTAGCGACAAGTCGAGGTGCGTCTAAGTAGTCCTAGACAACCCTTGAACCAGATAATAAACATATCACCATATCACCAATAGAGAATATTTAACAGTAACATATTTTGAGCTAGCAAATATTCTTGTTGTGAGAGGCTAGACGCTCAGCACACTAATGTACAATATATAAATTTTACATGCCAAAAAAGGAGGATCTAAAACTGTAAGGTAAAGAGCCAAATCAAAATCTTAAAGGTCTCTAAATGATGCGGTCACCTAGCGGGATGGAACTAGAGCCTGACAGAACACACCGGTGACCAACCCAACCAGAAAAACTACATAGTAGTAATACGTTAAATAAATCTTTAGCATATTTTTTGAAAGCCCACTTCAGCTCACCCTTCTGTCTAGTCTAGGGCACCTGGTTACTAATAAGTAGGGAAGTTAGGGTCAACATCATGGGCCCAAGACTCAAGTCCACCAATGATATCCTTGGCTGAAGTATAACCCAGCTTGTGAAGCTCTTCAACAGCTCTCTGTGAATCATTACCTCTCCTACATAACACATACAAACCAGCACCACCATTTCTTCTATCCTGAATCCGAACCCGACTCCGACTCTTCTTCTTTGTTTAATGCTAAAGATATTTCGGGCAATCGATCCCGAAGAGTCGAGAGTGGGATATTCAAAGAATTGGGAAGAGCGACAATTTTGTAGTGATGAGCGGGTCTTACGTCCACTAACACATGCGCTTCTCCTTTTTCCACTACTCTCTCTTTGTACTCCTTGCTACTTATTCTCTTATCTTTCCCTATCAGATTCAACTTCAATGGAACCTGCACTTGGCAAGATGATGATGATGATGATGATTAAGTATTACTTGTTTTTAAGAAACTCAAAGGATGCATTTGATAAAAAAAAAGTTTGGAAAATGATTAAAAAAAACACCACTAACTTTTATGAAAAGTTGGAAAAAGAGATGATTGTTTTGGTGAATGTATCATTAGTTCATTACCTTTTAGGTTTTCCATTAAATAAAGTTTTTTGGGGGTGGGTTAAGATTATTTTTCCAAGGAAAAAGATAGAGAACATCTCCCCAAATTTCTATTCTCTTTTTCCGACTTCTCATAAAAACTATGAGTGTTTTCAATCATGTTCCAACATTTTATCAGAGAAAAAAGTTTGTTTCTGTTTATGCAATATCTATGTGCACACCGTTGAGAGGGGAGACTGAGTGAATCTTTCGTAGTCGAAATCTCGAAACTCTTGTTGTGTAAATGATCCCTTTTCTCCACAAGCTTCACATTGCAATGATCTCCCTCTGATCTTTACCTACGCAAGCAATGTGATAGATATCACTAATAATATGATTCAATAATGCAATAGATATTCGATAAATAGTTAGAACAAGGCAGCAGCAATCAAGATTAACCTTCTAGCTACATACAATGCAGGTATTCGAGTATACAGCCCCCTCTTTGAAGGAGAGGTCATCTCTTGCAGAAAATGGACCAACCATTTCAAAGGGCAAATGAATGAATTATTGACAAATTTAGATGTAGATATTTTTGTGAGTAGTAGGTTATTTCCACAAAATTTCATTTAAAAAAATTTCAATATAAAAGTGGTTTTAATGAATAATTTAGTTCATGTGTGTGTATCTGCACTTTTGTCCTTTGAAATTTTTTATTGGCATCTCAACAACTTATAGACTGAATTTTTTTGTTGAAATTTGGTATATATGATCCAATGTTGCCTAATTTGTTGACCACCCCTACATACTGTGAATCGGGTGCTCCGATCCCAAACAGGGTGCTCTCACAACCCAGAACGCCAACTCTAGCGACCCCCTATTTTGACTTGCACAAACATACAAATAGAGATGTACAGTTTCAAAAATAAGAAACAAATACTTACCATATCAGAAATATCAAGGTTCCATTACAGTATTTACGTATCTGTATGAAAGTGACCTAAATATATGTTCCTATATGAATCGCCACCTAAAATAGTGTTCCAACTAAACCTACCCCCACCGCACTACATATCGGGCTAGGTGACGTACCCCGTACTCATACCAACACCGAGTCCTAAAGCGTCCCATCAATTAGGTAACATTGGTACAATCTACTCATAGAGATCATCTCTCTAAAATTTCATAAATAAATTCATCTATTTACTCATCCAAATGGACGGTCCTCCTTTCTCTCTCTAGAGAGGACTGTGTTTTTTAGAGCGGGGATTGTAGATATATGTATGTATGTATCTTGGCACTGCAATAAAGAAAAACATGCATCTGATCCTCCTTCAAAGTAAACCCGAATGAAAATTTTCAAAAGATGAGGAATGGAACATACTACACGGATGCGAGCTGATAATGCATCAAAAAGAAGCATCCGTCCTGAGAGTGGCTCACCAACACAGCTTGCGATCTTGATAGCTTCTAGGGCTTGGAGACAGCCGATGATGCCAGGAACTGCAAATCAAATTAATAATTATAAATTGTTACCAGTATAGAATATAAAAGAGTTTAAATAATCTCTATAAAGATCACTAGAGACTTGAACATTTCTTTGACCTCTTGAATGTACTTTTAATTATTAGACCTAAAGGCTAAGGGGAATATTAAGGCTGGTATTAAAGAACCACGAATATAATTTCATCTGATGAGACATATGCGTATTGGTTACTATTAGTAAAACAGCTATATTTGATACCTGAACACAATATTTGGATAGCGTGCCCATAATTTAATGAATAAATTCATGATTTCTGACATTCGGTTGTCACACTTGAACGCTTGCCTCTAGGGCCTAGGCGCGAGGCGCACGCCTTATCGAAGCAAGGCACACACTATACAATAACATGAAAAATATATTTCTAATTGTAATTCAAAACAATTACAGCAATTTCATTCCATCTAGAGCAAGAAAAGCAGTCACAAATTAATAATTATATATATATATTTTTTGTGATAAGTAATTTAACTATAATGTACATGAATGTAATTTTTCGAATGCTAACAGTAGGTTTTTTTCAGGTATAGCTGAATACAAATTTAGCAACTATATTGCAGTCTCTATAAGAAATTAGCAACAAGAATTAAAAGGGTGGCAGGGAAAGAGCGCTTCTCAGATGGTAGAAGAAAATGCTAAAGAGTAAATAGCAGCACAGAAATTAAGAAGGAAAAAAATGCTTGACGAAGAAGAAGAAGAAGAAAATGGAAAAATGGAAGGAAGAAATAAGAATAAAAAAAGTAAGGTAGAAGAGGGAGTGGTAGTTGTAGAAGAAGACATGCCTTTAGTCAACCATTGTTCCCTTTTAAGGCTGCCACTTCTATATCCTCCCTAGTTATACTTGCTCTTCCTACTCATACATCAAAAGGGTTTTGTTGACTGAAGTTCAAAAAATAAAAATGAAAAGGATTCATGATCAAAATAAACTACTACTTCAGTAAGGCAAAAAAAAAAAAAAGGAATCCCAATCAAAACAATGTACTACTTCAATAAGGAAAAAAAATAAACAAAAGGAATTTCCAATCAAAATAAATCTACTACTTCAATAAGGCAAACACCTTGTATGCCTTGCGCCCAAGCGCCAAAAGCACGCACTTCTTTGAAGTCGCTTTGCTTCACACCCCTTAAGACACAAGGCCAGCGCTTCGCTGCGTGCGCCTTGCGCCTAGGCACGCTTTTAACAACTCTGCCCTATAGTGAGCCTTTTTGAACCCAACTTGAAGACCAAAGCTTCCTTCCCATTCCTCCTTTAGCATCCTTGACCAATTCGTTTGCCACTAGAGCCGCATCTAAAATCTGTCTTCCCCTAACAAACAACACCTTGCTCAATCAGGTGCTTAGCACCTTACTATTTTATACATACAAGTGACTAAACTGATGGGCCTAAAATACTTTTACCTTAGTGTAATGCTTCCTCTTTTGCTATACTAAGAGAGTCCCTCACAACCTCTCCTAATACAAACCCAAGTTCTTTGATAAAAATGTGCCTCCTAACATTTGCCAACTTATGGAAGTATTTTGTGTTACAGTCGCCGGCTTTTACCCATTTTATGTTTAACCTTTTGCCGCCAATTATCTCTTCCTTCCATACTATCTCCTCAATCTCATTAAACATCCCTAGCCTCCTCTGCATCTGGTAATCAATTAGACCTACCTCTATATCCACTTTATCTAGATCTTTCATCTTCGTGAAGATAGAACCATTCCTTTACCTCATAAATCAGAATCTCTCTCTCTATTCCATACCTTCAACTTCTACATTACTGACTTTAACTTCCTCATCAGAACATACCCTGCTCACCCATCCTTACTTCCTCTCCTCTTAGGGGTGTCCAGAAAAACCGACAGATCGGTTTGGTCTTCGGTCTGAAACATCAAGAACCGAGATAATTCGGTTAATAAACAACCCCTAAAATAAACTGAACCAACTGAGGCATTGTGCATATGTATATATGACCCACAGTTTTATACAGCTGAATTAATATTTTTTAAACTCTACACACTTACCAAAGAAAACTATGTACTACGCCGTTCCTAAATTGAACCTATAGCTTAATCTTCCATCTATATGTTGAACAGTGGCTTAATTTTGATTTGATTAATAATAGGGTGCTTGTTTTCAAAAAAAAGTTTGATGGGTTTGGCTTTTGATGTATGCGAATTTGCTTCAATCCTCTTCAATCGAAACCTGACCGGAAACCAGACAGGACCGAGACTGATGGTTTTCCTATACTGTCAGTTTTGCTTCAGTCTACTATTTTGCAAAACCGACAAGGTCGATTCGGATGCGAAAGTATCCTCACAGTTCGGTCAACCAATCCCTTGAGCACCCCTACTCTCTCTCCGCCACTCCCTAACTAACCTAACAGAACTTAAATTTGCAATCAGATACTCTCAAATCTACAATGGATAAGACCCCAAACTCCTGCCTATCCCTAGGCTTGTTAAGTCCATAAACAAAGGTTAAACCATCATTGAACCCTATTGGGTATTCTCAAGAGGCAGTGAAAGTATAAGTGCCCTTAATCACCACCACTCTAGACACCGCTCTAGTATCCCGGATGATTATCATGATCCTTTAAGATCCTATGGAAGGCAGGACTTCCCAATCTTTTAAATCAATCCTCCCATAACCCACTAAACCTGAACCCACTAGTTTACATTCCTGAATGAAGGCAGCTTCAGGGGCTGCCCTCGTAATTACATCTACCTAACTTCCTCTTCCTCGGCCTCTCCAACCCTCTCACTCCATGAAAGTGCTTTCATTTAATACCTTGCCTATCCTTATTTTCCCTAGTAACTATTAAAGTTCGGACCATCCAACCCAAAACCAATTGGCAATGGATGAAGTAGCCCCCTATTCTTATATATTGCTTTGGGAGGATCCAATTTCCCAATGTGGGTTTATAGTCTCAACACTAACATTATCCCTAGAATTGATTGAACAATATAGCCGTAGTTCATTTTTACCCCTCGTAGCCATTCCAACCCATGTTTTTGGGTAAACTGTCACATGCAGTTCCTTGCCTAGACCTAGTACGTTTCACCCTAATTGGCCAATAATGTCCTTAGAATAGGTCTCACCCCTCATCTGCCAGTGAGCCTATTGTCAATCTCTCATTTGGGCCCACAGATTGTAATCCACCAAGTTTGATTTGTGATGAGGAGCGTAAAAGCAAAGGGCAATGATCTAGATTGACGTTAGGATTGAACAATTGCAAGGTTGATGGTACAAATTGAAGTGTTTGAATTTGAAATAATTGGCTTTGGAAAGTTAGGGTACTAGACACCGTCCTCATAGTGCTGCCACAGCTCAATGTTTAGATAGCATGAAGACTTGACCCTCTAGCATTGCCCCCTCAATTTTAGTCTCATGTAATTTTTAAGTGGTGAAAAATCAGACCCGTCACATGCTAGTACCGATGAAATCCCTTAGTTCGTCAACCAAAGGATCTTATGTGCATTCCCAATCATAACCCCAACCAATTGTTCCATCCGTTCCCAATTCAGAACTGTGTTTTCCAGTCTCAGAAGGGTTTATGTAAACTGTCAGATCTTCAGAAAGGCCTTTCTCTAACAAGTTTAGACATGCAAAATCAGTACTCCCCCTAGACCCGAATAAAATCCGTTTAACCCGGTAAGAATATATAGGAGTTGATTTCGGGTCGTGTAAACCCGTTTGTAACCCGTGCAACCCATATATGATAAATATTTACCCAAGGCTTTAAAAAACTTTTAAATTTTCAACACAATTACAATATACGATAGTTTTTAGTTGTTGTTGTTGATATATATATATAAATTGTTGTGTGTGTATATTTTAGTGGTTAATTATTTAATTGAATTATTACGGGTCATTAAATGTTATTTGTATACGACCGAATCGAACCGTTTATCTTAAACAGGTTAAAACGAATTGAGTTGTGTCATTCGTTAATTAAACGGGTCGTGTATGAATTTGAATTTTTCACCCGTTTATTAAACGGGTTGTGTACGGGTAGAGGCACTTTTCACCCGACAAGATTTCAACCCGACATGAAACCAACCCGTACACGACCCGTTGCCAGGCCTACTTGATGCTGAAAGACTGCCATGAGAGCTTGTTATTATTGCCAATGCTATGCTGCTGGTATCAGTCAGCACTGCATTAACTTATTTGTTTACTCGTAAATGAGGAGTTTGATATATTTCAACTTTTGGTTCTAAAAATCCAAGTTTAACAAAGAAATCAAACGATATGAGAGTGTATTCAATGTGTTTCAAAATTTAGTGGAAGACCAAAGGAGGTCTGTGCTTGAGAGCAGACAGCATAATGAAATGATTCTATGAAGGTGACGGGCAAGGCTAGAAAGGGTCAGCCAGTTGAAGCGCAATCCCCCTCAATGAATACCGTCCGTCGTAGTTATAGTAGTCCACCAACCACCAGGAACCAATTTGCCAACGTCCACGCAGAAAAGCCACGTCGGGGCACGAGTATTGAATGTCAATTGAAAAATTGACAAACACGTGGTCACAAGTTGTAACTAATTACCACTACAGTCTACATCGCTCCAGTCAGTCTCAAAAGATCGGACTGAGAAGGTAATTTTTGAATGGTAGACTCTACTTATCTTGGGCATGAATGATATGGCGAGGATGTTTTCTATATTAAAGTCTGATCATGCCTCCAAAGATACTTGCATATATATACACACACATATATATTACTATATATTGAGTGAGAGGACATTTGGTATACACTTGAAATTATGAAATTACCCTTCATGCTTTAGAACTTAATAGTGCTTGAACTAGGATTTGATCCCATAACCTCAAAACATAAAGAACACGTGTTATCACCACTTGATAGTGACCAAATGTCATCACATGTTCTTAATGTATTTTAAAAATCTACATAATGTGAGGAATTATTAGGTATAATACTGCACATGGAGAGAGAGCCACAAGTTCTAGTATATAATTGCAAAAGAACTTTTCGAAAGTTAAAAGAATATATATTCACAAACAGGACGTACATGCTCCCACATCAATCAAAGCCTTTTTATTCTACAATAACTGAAGCTCGCTATAATATAGCAAGAAGGGAAACAAAAGGAAGATATAACACACTTAAGAAGATCCACATGCAAACTCATATATTTCATGTCTTTCTCAATTAGATGGTAAGCTAGTAATCAAAGTTATATGCTCAAAAGTCAATAAAGCACTTACCAACGCCTAGAACACCACTGTCAGAACATCTTTGACATGCTGTTGTCGGTGGTGGAGTTGGAAACAGGCAACGGTAGCATGGGCCTCCATTGTAATTGTAGACTGTGAGCTATATGAAGAATTAAGCATGCAGTTATGCCAAAAAGACATCATAATAAACATCTATATTCTGATTCTGAAGTAGCAGATCCTGATAAAGCATTTTTTAAATTTCATAATTTCATATAAGCTGTAAGTGGGGGTGTGCAAAAACCGAACCGGACCGAAAAGACTGACCGAACCGGACCGGACGTACCGTATATATGTTGCGGGTCGGTTCAGTCTACTTTTTTTTTGGACCGATTAAATTCGGTCCGGTCCTCGGTCCTATAGGTTAAAAAACCCTATAAAACCAAACCGAACCGAGTATTTGTATATTTTTAAAAATTATATATATTTGCTAATATTAGTTATATATTACTGGTCTGTCACTCTTTAAAAAACCTACATGTCATATTAACTTTCGGTCTTTCACTTCACTTTAATTAAAAAAACATCTAATAAACTAAATTTGAATATTTGTAGCCCTAAATCCCAAATCTCAACAACGGCCAACAGCAGACCGATGGACAGACCGAAACCGACCCGATAAACACTGCTTCAGTTCGGTCCGGTCTTATATACATTTTCGGTCCGGTCCGGTCCAAAAAAATAAAGGACCGAAGCAGTCAGTCCGGTCCAAAAACCCGGTCAACCGACCCGTGAACACCCCTAGCTGTAAGAACATATTTTCTTTGAAAATTATACCTGCCCTTCCAGTCCCAGTGCAGCACCTGATACAAGAGGCTGAACATACAAACACGTTAAAGGTCAATACTCAGAACACATTGTCATGGATATAAAATAGTTCCTTCATTTTGAGTTGTTCTTCATAATCCTTAGACTTCACCCCCTACATGCAGGAGAATCTCGGAAAACTAGGGGGCAATGTCTACTTTTTCTAACTTAATCCTTTGACTTAACACCCCCCCCCCCAAGTTTTATTTTAAGTAATTCTTTGAGATTCTCCAACATGCAAGGTGCAAAGTCGAATGATTATGAAAACGGAGGCTAACTCTTGTTTTGCATATTAAATGGGCACAAAGTCAAAAAAGCCCTGTCCAGTTCTTCAATTCAAATTGTTGTCATAAATTTTAGTTGCACGTTATGCCACCACAGAGGGGCACAAGATTAAGTAGAAGTGTAGGGAGTTCTTACATTCAGATAATACTAATACTCAAAATTAGTGAAGAATAACTTGATCATTCATGTGCATGAATAGGCACCAAATGTTTAGCACAAATGATAATCAGCTACACATCTATCAAGTTAAATTGCTCAACATTCAAGCCAGATCTCATAAGAACTCATAGCAACTTTTCAGTTTTCATAATGATACTTTTTTATGAAGACAAGCACCATAGGAAACCAACTCACCTTTCCCAGCACAACACAGCAATCATTGATCATGTAACGGCTAGGAACATTGTCAGTTGCATCTATTACTAAGTCATATCTAAGAGACAATAGCAGTCATGGAAATCTGATATTATTCTTTCCAGCCTTTTTTATTGACCCAAAAGAACAAGTAGTACATAAATAGTACATAAACAAATAAAATTAAAACCCGTGGTCAAGGATACTTATTCATAATCTCCAAAGCATTGGAAGTGCGTAGAGCTTCTTTGTATTCCACGATCTGAATAGTGGAGTTAATCCTGACATCCAGATTCAAGTGAGACATACGCAAAACAATAACATCACACTAGATACTTCTTTGTACTTTCTAAGACAAGCAACGGAGTACTTGTTCTTCACAATATACTAGAATTCAAATTGCAATATCAGATATTTCATTACAATAGGATAACGAGCAAGCAAGAGACGTACAATCGACAAGCAGCAGCAGCAGATTCCACTTTAGAACGGCCAATGTATGCTTCAGTGTGGATAACCTAGAGTATAAACACAGAAGTTAGTACTTGAATATTCATCACAAGAGAGATATACATATCAAGAAACAGACTGGTCCAGATCCCAATTTATATCGACATAAGAAAACACTAAGGTTTTTGAAAGTTTTGCGGATGGTATTTCAGACTAAACAACGGTTTAAGCAGACAGTCCAAATCATCTGTCACTTCTTTTTCCGTTCAATTTTTTTTTTGTACCACCTATCCCGGACCAATGTTCTAAAAACCACTAGTTGGTCCTAGGTCGGCGAGGTGGAGACTAGAGACTAGGGGATTAATCGTACAAACAATTTTTCACTATAAATATTATTTCAAATAATATGATACTACTAAAACACAAAATCATACAACATTTTTCAAAATGACAAAACATCCAACCAACACATGCATATCCGAAACCAAAGAAACAAGTTCAAACGCCATGATACCTAAAGTGAACGTCCATAAACATAATTTCAAACCTTTTTCCCGACTTTTTCCGATTAATCCCTGACTTTTTCCAATCTTTTCCCGATTTTATTTATACCCAATTTTCTAAAAAGACTGGGCCTAGTCTGCAAGGTCTCAAACCGACTTTTGGATAAATCCTCGATTAATCCCGATTTTTAGAACATTGTCCCTGACCTCTTCTTCTCCAACTCTTTCACACTTCTCCGAAAAAATTATGCCCTTTTTGGCTGCAAGTTTATCGATTTTTCATAAGAAATTTATGTTCCATTAGAACTATCCAATATCTTTCAAATGAAATAATAGATAATAAATAGGCATGCCAAAGGCATCCTAAGAAGCTAATTGGTCATCAATATATTGTATTGGCTAGTACTTTACATAAGAACAAAGTTGAACATTACACCTTCACAAAATTAGCATGGTCTTCGTGATCTCAATAGGCAAGTAACAAATTCTATTTTATATATATCATATATATAACATTTAAAACTAACACGTAATTACTGTTTGCCAAGTAGTCAGGATTTGAGTACTTCAGACGTGTACCTGCCTGTGCAAATTGTTAAGTTCAACTACATCATGATCAACAATACCTATTTGACCTGAATGGTTTGTCAACATAAATAGCGTTAGTCTCAGAAACAGAGAACAGAGAGGGTACAATCTCAGCACACTAAGGTTTCATTACTTACCCATACTCTAATAGTAAATTAATTTGATTATCAAATAAAAAAAAATACTAAAAACCATCAACTTAAAATTTATTCTGAGTGAAAATTGCCAACTTCCTTAGAGGAATTAGATCTCTTACCAACACCACAAGCTGCAAGATATAACAGAGCAGGTGATCCCAACCCTCCAGCTCCAACAACTAAAACTGAAGACTTGACGAGATTTGATTGCCCTACAATCCAATCAAGCAAATCAACGTGTACAAGTTTAATTTCTAGAGAGAACATATCTCTATTACAAAAGCTACAATTTCCACCCCAAAATTACATGCAGTTCTTAGCAACAGTATGTCCACATTACCATGTTTTCCTCAAAATCAAGTTTTGGGTTTTCAATAAAGAGGAAAAGATGAGAAAAACAATTATCAATTTTAATAATAACATCCATATCTAGGCATTTTCAAGTAGCGATTTCTAAGATTAGCTGAAGCATTTAATGACTATTTGTTGCAGAGGGACTGGGAAGTAACAGAGAAAAAATTTTAGAAAGAAAAATAGAAAAGCAAAAGGTACTTAGTACCTTTTCATTTCTCCTTTTTTTTAAAGGAAGGTCTAGCCCACTCGCTTAGACAGTACTTAGTACTTACAATCTCCAACCCTTGAATCAAATTCAAAGCCACATCAAATCTAAATTAGAGTTAAAATGCTAAGCCCCTTACCCAAAGTCCCAAACTCATACCAAATCACACAATACTCAAATCCATATCAAAACAAAGTAAAGTTTTAGTAAGGGTTGGAGATACTTTTACTCAAATTTTAGTCTTTTTTACTCAAATCTTAATTTGGTACGAGTTTGGGTAAAATTTGGAGATGCTCTTACTCAAATTCCACTTTTAAAAACAAATTTTGGATAACTCTTTTTATATTTATGACTACATAGCATATTATCAGATCAAGCTTTTACTCAATTTGAAAATTTTTTTATTTAGGTGCAATATGATAGCTAGTAATTCGTCGCATAAATAGAGATTTTCAAAAGAAAATGAACACATTTGATTCAAGTAACAGTCTATTATTAAGGGTGTGTGTTTTGATTGGCAAAAAAATCCATGGAAAACTTGGCAAAAGATGGAAAATGGTGGTTTTAATTTTCTTGATGGAAAAGAAGTGCAAGATTTTAAAAATGGCAAGTAGTTAAATTCTTAGCCACCCCAAAAGAAAAGAAAATAAGTTTTTGGTAAGGTCAAAAAATAGCTCAAACGTAAAAATGTTGAATTGGGTAGAAAGTGGGCAATCAAACACCAAGAGTCGAAAAATAGGTCGAAAAGAGATACAATCAAACAAACACCCTTACAAGCTTTCACATGGAATTGAATTGCTGGAAATTAAACAAAAATTACTCTAATTACGCGCTTGCCAGCAAACACACACTTGTTATATAATTTTAAAAGGGTGATTCTATTTCCACTCCCAATATTATTTGATTTCACTCCCACCTTTTATTCAGTTCTTGATCACCGACTAAAGAGGACGAATAACAAGCCATTACTCATGCTCAATGACCAAATGAAAAGTGGGAAAAGTGGGAAAAGTGGGAGTGAAACCAAACATTTTTGGGGGTTGGAACTAAAATCACCCTTTAAAAGCATGAATGATAATTTCGCAATTTCACAATCTACTAAAATTCATTGAGACCTCTAGAAACAGGGCATTTAAATTGAAAAAAAAAATTAACAAAAAAAGAAAAATATATAGAGAGAGAGCAAAACCTTGAACACCAAAAGAAGGAAGCAAGAGATGACGACTGTATCTATAGATCATATCAGGGGACAGTCCATGTCCATGTTGGAATCCTTCGTTTATTATTGTTGAAGGATTTGAATTGGGCTTCTCCTCTTCCAATTGGATTTGGCGAAGCTGTGATTCAAGAAGTGAAATTTTGCGATCGATATCCTTCTTCGAAGACTCCAATGAATCAATCTCGCGCAGTATTCTAGAGGCCTCACCTCCAACGTTGGACTCCATTGATTGATAGCAGACTGTGTGCGGGAAGTAGAGTTCGAATCCAACGTTGTTTTAGAATTGGGTAATCAAGATTGCGACTTGATGAAACCCTAACAATTATACCAACGGTCCGTTTGATTTAGCAAAGCAAAGCAGTAATAAAGATTACTAACCAATTGTTTAGATTTGATGCTTTCATTGCGTAAATTATCTTATTTATAATTATTTTATTATAAATTAATAAATTATAAATATTTTATTTTAATAAAAATATTTGTTAGTGTAATTTTTTTTTATATGAATTTGTATTATAATTAGTTTCAATTATATTTTTACATCTTTTTTATTTGAAGTTTTAGATACTAACTTGCGACTTTATAAACTAGTTTAATTTCACAACTAAACACTTATATTAGTTAATTTACGAATTAAACAATTTTTAAATTATCTAATTTAGTAAATTAGAGGATAATTGGATGGATTAGAAGATAATGAAAAATAAAGGAAAAGAAAAGGATACAAACTAACTGTTTGTTTAAATTTACAAAAAGAATATAAAATATACAAGAGGATTATATTCTAAATTTAACATTAATTTATCAACAATGTATTAAATTAGTTTCTTTTTTTTTTCTTTTTTCTATCTAAATAAGAGTTACTTCTATTCATTTATTTTTCATCCTTAGCTATCTAAAAGAACAATAAAATCAAATTTATTCATTTCTATTCTCTTTCATTCCATTATCTTTGTAACACATTGTATTTATGTTAATGTAAATTATGTTTTATTTAGTGTGTTTAGTGTGAAAGTTGTTTATGAATTATTTCAGTGTATCATGGCATTAAATTTTGCAATTTCGGTGGTAAAACAGGCGCATGTTATAAGGTAACAAGCGACTGTTTGAAATAATTTTGAATTAAAAATGCCTCGGCAGAAAAGAAGCGCCTATTGAGGATAAACAGGCACCTGTTGGGGCCAACAGTTACCTATTGTTGAATCGGTTACACAATTTTAAATGATTCTAGAGCCTTATTTTGGCTAGTTTCCACGATTTTCACACCAGAAAAACAGAGCAAGCTTTTCTACACTCTCTCTAGAATTCATTAATATATTTAACCTTTGAAATTCAATTCGACTTTAGGAAAAAAAAATTATGCGACGTGAGGATCGTGGTGACGTAGGAATTTCGAGATTTCACCGAATGGGATTTTAGTCATCATTTTCTTTTTGTTTCGGCTTGATAATTTGAGGTAGGAGTTTATCTATTTTCAAAACTCAATAATATGGTTTATTCTATGATAATCATCATGTTTTAATTTATATTTGTTCTAAAAATTACAATATGATGAAAATAATGATATTTTGAGATTTGTAAAACCATGAGTACGTTATTTGAAACAAAGTATGTCATTTATACTTGATATACATGTGTTACTTGAATCATATGAGATATCCTTTGGATGTTTGAATGTTGTATATTGATGATAATGATTAATTGATAAAATATGTGCATTAAGGGATATAAATTGAGACTTGTTGAAGTTTATATAGCATAAGTTGTTTCAAATATTCATTCATTAGCATGCTATGCATATTGTATATCATTATTGTATCAACCGTAAGGGTGGCAATTTTTTAAATGACAAAAAGACACGAAATGAAACGAAACTGGGTATCGTGTTCGTGTTCGGGTTTTCGTTTTTTAACACGACCTCGGGTCATGTCGTGTTCGCGTAAAAAAATTGACTCAAAATTAGCACGATTTCACCACAATCTAGATAGAGCCTTGATTAATTATTTTATGAGTAAGCTACCCTAATAAGCCTTGAACTATTGCATTAGTGTCACTTTGGCCACTAAACTAAAAAACGCTCCACTTTAGCCCTTGAACTATTGGCGAGTGTCACTTTGGCCATTTCGTCTACATTTTCTATTAAGTTGGACGAAAATATAGGACATTTTTGTCATTTCAATTTATTTTATTTTTTTAAAAAAATTCATCAGATTTTTTTATTAAAAAAATTACAAAAATAAAAAATAAAAGAAGAAAGAGAGAGAAAGAAAGAAACAGAAGAGGAAAAACAAAAAAGAGAGAGACTCCTATCCTCTCATATCTCCGTCCACCTCCTCCATTCCGGCTACCTCCTATCCTCCCTACCTCCCCACCACCATTACCACTCCCCCAGTACCACAAAATTTCAAGGGTATAATCTTCAGCTCCACCGTTCATCCTCACTTGATTGGTTTCATCTCAATCAAAATTGAAATTTAAGTTTGATTGGTGTTCAATTTTGTTTGTATATGTGTGTGTGTATATATATATATATAATATGTGTTGGTCGAATTTCAACCCTAGAGGGGGGTGAATAGGGTTTAAAAACTTTAATGCAGAATTAAAAAAATTTTCAAAATGTTTAAGTAAAACAATTTAACTAAACAAGTTTATCAAGGAATAAACAATCAAACAATCTCAAAGCAAGTAATAATGTAGCAAGTAAATAAAGAGATTGAATAAGAAAGATTGAACCAATTTGAAGTCCAAGGCTTTTTGTCCACACGGTTTTGGTTTACCAAACCATAGTCTGTGCTCGGTTAGTTCCCCGAGAAGTTTCACTAAAATCAATCTCCTTCCGGGTGAAGATCAAACCCCTACAAGTGTTGTTGTCTCACACACTCTTTACAAATATTGCTTGACCACCATATTCACACAAGAATCTTTCTCTTGCTAACCTTGGAAAATTTACCTTTCACAAAAACTAAATAATAATTTACCTTCTTGTTTTCCTATGAAATTTACCTCTTACAATTTGAATACAAATGTTTGGTGATTCACACCAATTTACAATAACTCTCTTAAGTGTGTAAAGAATACAATTTGAAGCTCACACTAGAATTATCCTATTTGATCAAGATGATATAGCTCAAAAGATTAATGATTGATCAAAATAATTCTTGAATCTTTGAATGATGAAGATAAATGAAGAATATAGTATATAAATGATTCAAGGTATGCAAAATGAGTCTTAGAAGTCATATAAATAGTCCAAGAAGCAATATGGCCGTTTGGGGGTAGTTAGGGGTGGTTAGAGGCCAAAACTATGCTTGCAAGAAATCTCCAACGGCTATATTTTCTCAAGGGAGTCGACTCCCCTGGTCCCCATGTTCCCCCAATAGTAATGTAGTCGACTACATTGCTCTGGTTTGGGGAGGTTTTGTGCAATTTTCCAACTTTTGTATTTTGACTCCAAAATTGATTTTAATGCTTAGGGAATGTCAAAAATAGGTTTCTAAGACTTCTAATATAGTTTTTGTATCAAAATTCACTCATATGAATTTATTAAGAATTTATTTCAAAACTGGTTTTTATAAGAATGATGTTTTGAAATGATTTTGATTCAAACTTGGTTTTGATCAATCTAAGAATGATGCAAGTACATGTTTGAGCTATATAATCAATCAATTAAGAAACTTTACATTAATCCTAAGCAAACACTCAATTACCGAATAGGTGAATCTTCGAATGCTTCGATTTGTTTCTTCAAATTGATTCTTCACTTGAAGCTTTTCCCTTGAAGCTTTGGCATATGATCCTTGATCTTTTGTGCTTCATGAAATGCATTGCTATCATGTGTGCAATAAGAATGATCTCTTGCTAGTCCATTGCTTTGTAGACTTGATCAGATATTGATTAAATGATCCTTGTCAAATTTCCTTTGAGCAATCATGTTATTCTTGATTTTCGAAATAAGAAAGCTATAATCTTAAATCAAGAACATGTTAAATTACACATGATTGATTTATTGTTATTATCAAAATAAGATTAAGACCTGTAAGGTCAACAATATGTGCTGTAGAGAGAGAAAATTTAGAGAGAGCAGGGAAGGTGGTAATGGTGGTAGGTGGGATTTCTTCGAAAATTGGGGCTTTTCATTTAAATTTATTCGGATTTGTGATGGTGGTGAGATGAGAGAGAAAATGGAGGGTTTTAGAGAGAGATGTGTTATGTGTGTGTATGCATGTATCTGGGTCAGAAATGGCTGGGTCAAAAATTGTAGTATATATATGGTGGCTTAGTCGGAAATGTGTGTATGTGGTGACTGGGTCGAAGATAGTGGTCGGAGGAGAGGATAGAGAAGGAATAGGAAGAGGAAAGGATGAGTAGAGGGAGATTTTGGGTCTATTTTGAAGAATAGAGGGAGATTTTGGGTCTATTTTGAAGAATAGAGGGAGATTTTGGGTCTGAAGAAGAAACGAAGTCAACCTTTAGGGAGAGAGAGATTTTCGTTGGTCGGCGCCGAAGAACATTTCTTTAAGGAAGATGATTATATAAATCTACTTTTAAATTGAACATATATATTTACACATATGTTTATAGATCTAAACAAAATAGATTTTTATATCTCTCTTCTTTAGGTGGCGAAAGAGGATGGTCGGAAATGAAGGATAGAAAAGGGATGGTCGAAGATGAGGGGATGTTGACTGAGGGATATACATCTCTCTTCTTTTTTTATTTTGTTTTTTAATAATTTTTTAATATAAAATTTAATTAAATTTACTTTTTAAAAACAAAAATTGAAATGGCAAAAATACCCTCCATTTCCATCCAACTTAACAAAAAATGTGGACGGAAGGGCCAAAGTGGAGCGTTTTTTAGTTTAGTGGCCAAAGTGACAAGTATTTTTCTAAATTAAGCCACTTTTCTAAGTTATTAGCCAAAGTAAGCCACTTTTCAACATATTTACCAAACTAGCAAACTTTTTAAAATAGTGATTCGAAATCAATATTTTTACTAAATATAGTGATTTCGAATCACTATTTTTCCAGATTCGACTTAAAGCAGTGATTCGAAATCAGTATTTTTCCATTAAAATAGTTATTCGAAATCACTATTTTAAAAAGTGTGCTCGTTTAGCAAATATGTTGAAAAGTGGCTTAGTTTGGCTAATAACTTAAAAAAGTGGTCTATTTAGGCAAAAAAACTCCCAAGTGACACTAACCCAATAGTTGAAGGGCCATTAAGGTAGTTTACTCTTATTTTATTCTTCATTTCTTGGCTTCTTTCTCCTGTTTTCACTAGAGTTCATGTTTTTCGTGTTTAGGTCGTGTTTAAATTGGGTGCTATATGTATATATTGTGTGATATATGTATATATTGTGTGAAGACTAATTGAATTGATATGTTCATCGTGTCATTTGTGTTTTTCGTGTTTAAATTGGGTCGTGTTCGTGTTAAGTCAAAAAACACAATTTCGTGTCGTGTTAACCTCTTTGATTTCGGGTCATGTCGTGTTAAGTCAAAACACGACAACGAAAACACGATTTGCCACCCATAGTCAACCGAGAATCTTGGGAATCTCTTGGCAAGCTCAGAATATTCTTATAGCATATCATGCGGCATATATCTCTTATTTATGATGCTTGGAGTTTCTTGTGCTTGTTGTAACATTTTGGGATGTGATATGATTCCAAGATGGATCCGATTATGATTCTATTATGTCCCTTTGATGGTGAAGAGGATGGGTATCATTTGATGATTGCTGGTGTGAAAATAAATGGGAGCCTGATGCCATTGGGTTGAAAATCCCTAAACCTCCAAAGGGTAGCAAAGCATCGGCTGTTTAGAATGAGCGGCGAAAATCTAGATAATGACAATGTACTTAATGTTTACGTTGATATGAAATTGATAGATATGTGGTCCCAATCTATTATGATGTGATGATGATTCTTTCTTGGGCCAAAAGTTGTTATATCGTTATCATGTTTAAGTTATTCTTTGGGGCGGTCAAGCCCATTCTTATTTTTATAATTATGATTCGATCCGTCCTTGGCATTCTCTTGGTGACATGGTATAATAGTTGACACAAAGGAGGTAACCTATGTAACACCCCATATTTCTATTTCTCGGAATCATGATGTAAGTCGCGTGTAAGGCAGAAGTGGATTTCGGATAGCCATATTCTGCTCTGAAAGGATCTGAATGGCTCGAAGACTTCCAACGAGTTACATTAATATATTTAAGCATGTTAGAATAGCCGTGAGTCATTTCGGGTTCGAGTCAAAATCGGGATGTAGATTGCAAGTTTTCAATTTACCCGACTTCATAATTTTTGGATAACTTGGAGGAAGCATAACTTCTTTGTTCTTCGTCAAATTGAGTTTCCGTTCGCATAAGGGGTCTAGATTTTTAAGCAATCTACAACTTTCGTTTTTTGGCCGAAGGTAAATTCAGGCCCCTACTAGGTCGAAACTGAGCGCGAAATAGGCGAATCGCTAACAGATGTTCATTCGATAACATTAACGGGCAGACTTCGACACATTTCTGGGAATAATCCATCTGAAATTTGGAAAAGCTTCCTTCTAAGAAGTTGTAGAGCTTCAAATAAGCTTTCCGTGGACACAAAGATTACCTCAATTGAACTTCCGAACAAGAAGTTATAGACGTTCAAAGTTCAGCGCTGCAAGTCCCAAATAGTAACGCGCATGAACAGTAAAATAAAAATTGGAAGGCATTTTATATATATACACGGTTGTCTCTATTTCTTCCTCATTTCATCGCCACATCCCGAGAGATCTTCGTGTGGAATTGAGAGGCAATTTTGGAAGAGGTTTTGAAGGATCTTTCCAAGCCTCTTTCACCACATCAAATTATCATTATCACCATAATCTCCATCTTCTTCACCAAGCTCAACCACCATGGCTAGGGATTTTTTTAGCGAATTTGGGGTTTCTTCACATTCACGCTCCTTCAGCTCGTTCCTTCCACGATTCTTCGAGGGATTGACCCTCAATAGGTGGGAACACTAGTATTCTAAATTGTTTTATAACTATTACAAATTATTCACACCAAATTCAAGCTTAAAGTGATGAATTAGTACATAATTTTAACATATGCATGTTCATGGGGCTTTGGGGTTAATTTATCATGGTTTTTGGTTTGATTTGCATCTAATATGACTATTAATTATTGATTATACACAAACCCCTAGTTTCTATGTCGTTTTCGGGAAGAATCATACCAAACCCTTATATACAGGTACAATAGTGAACAGTACATGTTGAGACGCGTACATAGAAAATTATACTTGGTTTAAATGTATGATTTGGACATAATTATTCATATTTACGGTGTCGTTGCTGTATTTGAGTTATCGGTTCTTAATTTACGAGATTTATCATTTACCTCGCCAGTCCGTAACTATGACAGGCAAGATTTTCTTACACTTACGGTTTTGAAACAAAATGAAAACCACATTGGAAAATTGATATCATATTAAGGTATTATAAAATATAATTTATGCGGATCATGGTCTAGTTTGATATTGTTTTGATGATTTTTTTTCCATTTATGAATTTGCAAGATAAATTCCTAATTTAGCCGCTGGTTAACGGACTAGATAGATCTTGTTTAGGATATAGAACGCGTATAGCAGTGGGATAATTGGAAAAGTCAGTTTGATATATATATACTCACAAGCTATAACATACACATATATGTTGAAAAATATATTCTTATATTTAGATGTGAACGAGATTCCTTATGTGATATTTGGAAAGTAATTTGATATATATATAATTTGATATATATATATATATATTCGTATTCTAAACGTATATACATGTTGAACGTATCTTTGAGCCAAATATATAGATTTATGATATTCCGTGCTTTCGTAAGTGATAATTAGAATCTTTATACAAGTTTGGGTGTATTACGTATATATTTGAACTAAAGATAGCTTTTCATCAATTTTATTCTTGTTGGCTAGTGAGGGGTTCGATATGAACCGTTATATTAGTTATTTGACACAAAGGTTCATCGGTTGAGCTGATACACAGTTGCATATATAGACATATCTGTTATTGCGCTAGTCCATGGTAGGTCCCAGGTTGGGGCCATAAGTTGGGAATGAGTGCCCCTTGAAACCGTCTACTGCCGGGTGAAATCTGGCGAACCTTGGATAATTCTTGGAACCCGGATGGCTGACTCTCATAGTCTTCGCTCCATGACCCAGCTCCAGTGTTATCCTTGGGCTCATCAACAGTCAAGCCCATTCTTATTTTTATAATTATGATTCGGTCCGTCCTCGGTATTTTCTTGGTGACATGGTATAATAATTGACACAAAGGAGGTAACCTGCATATGCACGTGCATGCATTGGTTTATAAATAAACGATTTTAAATTAAACTATTAATTGAAGTGTGAACTTTTATTAAATTGCTATTATGTTTTGAACATAATATCCCCTATTATTCCGCCTATTGAGTTGTGAGTTCACCGCGTTTTATTAAATACATTTAAGTATTCAAGAGACAAATGATACTAAGGAAGTGACGGCGGGGGGGGGGGGGGGGGGGTCCGGAATGACGTAGATCACTCTGATACGAACTCTTTTTGTTATAAATATGTTCATATGGCAAGCCACGTCTAGCCTAAGTTATGGTATATGTCAATCGATATATTAACACGATTTTGTATGTCTCTTGAATACATATATGCGTGTTGTGCTTCTGTTTTACATTATCGTCCACTACATGAGTATCATGGTTGTTTGCTCCAAGTTATGTGGTTTACCTGGATTCGTTATTTCATTATTTATATTACACCTACTTTAGCTAGTCTAAGGCAGGTTAGTGATGCTCTAGGCCTAAGTTGCGGGTGCTAACCTGTTTATTAAGGCAAGGGTGTCATAATTTGGTATCAGAGCATAGGTTTGCAATTACTTAGTTCATGGGACGAGATATGTAAAGTAATGAGGTAGATTGTATTCTTTGTTCATGTGTATATATAACTGTTATAACGTTCTTGTTGTTTTCATATAAAAAACGACTACTCCACCAGATGATAGGGAGAACAATGCTACCCATAAGAGTTCAACTTAAGGGGAGTCTGTAGATGCCATTTGTGCTATGGCTCGAGAGTTGGCCAATATGTTAGGTCATATCAAACAACCTCGAGATATAATTCAAGCTAATGAGAATCGGCTATGGTGGCCCTTGAGAAGTTTAAAAAGTCATCCCTTCCAACTTTTAGTGGAATATGACACCCCGAATCCTGTTAAGAAGATTAAACCTCAGAGACCCAGAGTTACTCACAGTGCCGTACACAGACGGAGGGTGAAAAATTACAAGAAATTAAAAACGAATTGTTTTGAAAACCTTATTTAGAAAATTTCAGCATATGGAGTTTGTATAATTGATAAACCAACCTGCAAAAGTTAAAACCATTTCCTTACAAAACATTTCCACATATAAAAACATATGTACAAATTTACTTTAAACACCGATTATATATCAAAACCATAGCCCAATTCTTAACAATGAGTTATTACAAAAACATGTGTAATATACAAATACATAATACCGAAAATTATTATACAACTTAGTCCTTCTCACAAAGGGCTAAGAAATGGTCAACGGACATTAGAGCCTTCTAAAGACGGAAACCACGTGCCACCGAAGTTGCCTAACCTGTGAAAAATAGAATGAGTCAAATCCGGGCTCAGTGGGAATTATATAAGTTTATATAGAAAATACAACTAGCAAACATAGGCACATGCATCTTTTATAGAAAATAAGTGGTTTACTTTACCACGATAGTATGAAAATAATGCAATGCAATCCACATACACATGCACACTGAACCCCACTAGGATTCCCATCCTAGACACCGAAAGCTACCTCAATCACTAGTCATTTTCTCCCCTAAGTTGCATAATTGTGATGTTCTACGAGTTCACGTATCTCTTGGGGATAATGCTCTAGGCTCATTCCTTCTCGATCATTAGCTTTTTATGATTCATCATGCTAAGATGGACTACATCCCGAATACGAATCAATATCGCATAGCCTATACCAACGTATTCCCATAACTAACTTATAATCGTAAGGATAATCGATGACTCTAAGCCAAGTATTTATAATTTTCACTTTAATTATTGTTCATTATGAATTACAAACTTGGCCAACTAAAAAGACATCGCCACTATCGAACTCATCGAGAGTACGTTCGCATTTGCCCATATACTACCTCTAAGGCCAACAATGAATTCATCATAAGCTTTACGTTGAGATATACGAATACTTGGCCATTCTCTTAATTGTGATTCCCACTTTAAATATTAATATGTTTTGTTCATTACGATCCGGCCAACTAATCTCATTGTGTATACGCGTTCACATGCCCGTATTCTACATCTAAGTATCAATAATTGTTAGCCCTTCCCACTTTATGTATTAGTTTATTATGAATGGTCAAATGCTTTTATATGTATATTATTATCCATTTAATAATGTCCGCATTCGTTCTTGCATTATTCACAATACAATCGAAGCATTATCTATGTAAAACAATACAAGATATGATACAACAACAACACCAATAATAATAATAATTGTAATAATAATAATAATAATCAACAATATGAAAATGGTCCTCGTATCATATCTCTAGCATAATATCTCAGTTTCATCCCGCGGTATCGACTAGGTCCAGAACAACAGATTCCAAAGGGTCCAAGCTCTTATCCATGTCTCTTCCAGATGGGAAGCAGCTCAGGGACGTGGTTCTATCGAGTAATTCACTTGGAGATAACCCACGCAAGACGTTTTTCTGGGGATAACTCCCCAAATAGTTAATAAGATGAACATCAATACAAGCTGACATCGACACATGAAAGGAACTACACCAGGAGACACCCTAGTAAGATAATATCCATTAGTAGTCCAATTATTTTCCGAGAAGCTCACAATTTGGTCAGTAGTAGCACATGGGACCTACTCGATCTGCTTATTTGGAAAACTCATCTAACTTATAACACATAGTCCTGTGGGAAGGTGAAATACATCAAGTGGGCTCTCCTTTTGTGGGATTTCAACCACTCGGTGGAGTTCACCGATTATTTTTTTGTGCACGGTAAAGAGCCATACAGTCACAACCTGTGTGCTCAGCAATCAATATAGCCCATATGTGTGATCGTATCAACAAGAATATACCGATTCATTTCTTAACAATATATATATCATCAATCACACCATCCATCACACATATGGAAATCCACACATATATATATATGCACAATTATATAATTATACACCATTTATTTATCATGATCATAAGCGTCGTTATCATGCCTATTATCCATAGCCTTATCGTCATGTGGTTATTTGTGTTTTATGGCCAACTAGTGTATTATCGGCATCTTATATCATATAGTGTGTCACGTGCGTTAAACTAAAGCCATAAACGTCTTATCAAAGTTTTCACATCATTCCATCAAGCCAAGCATCAATTTCTATGTTTCTCGCCTAACCAGTATGCTTACAGCACACTAGCTTCTTATGATTATGGTTACGGCAACCTACAACCCATCAAACTAGGTTTATAACATTTGTAAAATGTATCGAGGTTGTATTTTTCTCATTAGGGCTAATAATTGTCTATATAAGGCATCATACGCAAAAGTTATTGTATACCATTTCCTCCTCAGTGGGTTCTTAGTACAAATCTCAAGAAAAATGTTCAACACATGTAACTAATGACACATTTGTGTATATCTACTATCCATAACCCACAATCAATCACCTTTAAAGCACAAATCCCAAAATCCCCAATTTCTAGTTCATGCACTCTTCACAAAGTGGGTTTAGTATGAATCTCCAAGTGTATAAGCCAAAGATATGAAATTACTTGTTCATGCATGCATTTTCAGTGATAATCTATCATCATCAACTACCAATTGGGGATTAATCTAGCCTAACCCATATGCATCATCACAAACCTAGGGTTTTTATAAAAATCTCCCATTTGTGTAAAAATCTCTAATGCAACACATATTAATTTAGAAAACAAGTTTAGTATTAGCGTTCCCACTTTAAATGAAGCTTTAAACCAAGATTGAGGTTCCAAGAATGGTGAATGGTGGCTGTACTAGCTCTCCTCCAAGCTTCAATGAAAGAATAGAAGTGAATAAGATAATGAATAATTGAATTGTGTGAAAATCTTGAACTAATTAAAGAAACCCACCAAATTCTCTCTAGAACTGTCTTGGGGTGTGTAAGAAGTGTTTGGTTCGAAAATGGGGAAACAAGGAGGGTTTAGTTCTATAAAACTCTAGCTAGAGCATTAGAATAAAATTGACCAGATCTAGGGACCATCAATCAACTAACTAAGGGCCATCAGTCTATCGGTGCCCACTGATGCTGTTTTTCGATAGCTTGGCCACTTCGCGCTCAGTTTTGGCCAGTGTGGAGTTAGAATTGGGTTTTGGCCAAAACACGAAATTTTAGATAATTTAATTACCTTTTTGATGGCGCAAATAGGGATCTATTTGGATATCATAAAAGAAAGTTATGGCTTTCTCAAGCCATAAACACTACAAGAAAAGGAGGTTATGGCGTCATTTTTAATGCGGCGTTTGGCTAAAATGTCGCAAAAAGTTTTTTTTCACGACATTTAAATTAAGTGACGTGAAATTCCCGTCATTTTCTGAAAAGTGACCCGAAATTCCCTTCATTTTCTGGAAAATGACGCTAATTACCTGACATTTTATTATAAATGACGTAAATATAACGACAATTAATTATAAATGTCGTGAATTTACGACTTTGTTTTAGAAATGTCGAAAAAATTAAAGACATTTGGGTTTAATGTACCCAAAAACGAAGTCGTATCAACTGTTTGTGCCAATTTACGTCATTTTATTTTCTATCTATTTTAGAGGAATCTAATTTAGTTTTCCCTCTACAATTTTTTCCCAAAATTCTTTAATCCCTCCAATATACAAAAACCCTTCGTGGGTTTTCCCATTCCAACTCTCTCACTACCTCTTTCAATTGATTCTCCCATTCTTGATAAACAAAAACCCTCTCTTCTCTCTCTCTTTCTCTCTTTTCATTGATTTATATTATCCCTGTATAGTACAATCTTCACTGATTTCAGTGCTTTCTTCAGTTGTTGAACCTCAAAATTTTAGTGGGTCTCAGGTAAATTGATTTTTTATATTTTCAATGTTTGATTCTTGTGCTTATAGGAAACTTGTGAAAAAATTAAGTATATATTTGAGGTACTTATTCAATTTAATGTTGGTTTCATAGCAGAGAATTAAGGAGGGGTTTAGAGTCAGGTGAGTAAGCTATCAAATATTTGGGTTTTTTTATTTTTAGGGTTTAATTTTTTGGTGAGATACAGATATTGGTAATAAGTTTTCCCCAAAATCTAATGATCCAAGAACAAGAAACCATAATCCGTAATGTGCCCTAAAACTATGGAACTTGTAAAATTAGGTGTTACCAACTATACATATTATATCCTGTGAGTTTGAAACAATCTAAAAAAACCCACCCATGAATTATTGCAGTAGTTTTGTAGCCCCATTAGAATTTTTAGAGATATGGTTAACCTGGACTACATATTATATGTATCTATCTAATTTCTTTGACTGGTGTGGTACGTTATTCCATCTCTCCTTTTTCTTTTACATATATGTGTGCCTATATGTATATTTGTGATTATGTCTTTGGTTTGTGGTTCCATTGATTGATTTGAAACATTCAGAGTATGTTGCTATATGATATGTTTTTTGTTTTTTTTAATATGAAATTAGAGTGAATTTTTGTTTACAACTCCAGTAAGATTAATTATTAAGAAACATTAACTGTACCAGAATAAAATTTAGGTTTAAATTTATTTCCAGTCTGACTATAATGATATTTTTTATTTTTTTTATAATTAAGTTATACTACAATTTTTTGACTTAATAGCTTATAAAAATTGAAGATGTAAATAAATGCTTATAAAAAGTCAAGGAAGGGAGACTAATTCGAGAATGGTTTTTTCTGAGCTACCAAAATAAGTAATTAAGGTCATGTTGAGAAATACTATGTAAAATTATTTTCTTAATATTTTAATTTTTTCAATCATTAGCCATCCAAATTGTCATAGACTTTGTGTGTTGTGGTTATAAAATACTTGATAAGGGTAGCATTTGATATAAGAGCAAGAAACTTATTAAGAGGGACGCATTATGAAACTCTCATGTGGGTCGGGGGTCTACATTGTTTTCCCGACTCATCGTCATGCTCTCCCATCTAAAAGATCTTAATTTACAGAAAACAATGTTTCCTTCATTATATAATATGCTTAATATACATAGTTAAAGTAACTATAAACTTTACTCTAAGCAAATTAGTAGTAATAGATTTTCCGAATGAACTTAAGCAAATCTGAACTCATTTTTCAAAGCTAGCTTACACCACATATTATATATATATATATATATCATAGTAGTATACAAGCTATGTCCATATAACATTAATCTCATTATTAGCCGTGTTTATTTTTTTATACATGTTTTTTGGTTAAATATTTTGTTCATTCTTTTTCAATTTGCATATTTTTTTTATCCAAATAAGTCTTTCCCTCATTTAATTCTTGTTGTCTTTTATAGAAAAACTTAACTCCGATTAATTTATGATGCATAGTTGTATTGATTCCGATTCCTCCCTTCTGCAACATTTAGCTCGATCTCCCATTTCTTCGATTGTTGTGGTACCTTACTCTGTCTCTACTATTTCTTTTACATACAAGTATCTATATGTATATTTGTGATTATGTCTTTGGTTTGTGATTACATTGATTGAATTGTAACACACAAAATGTGTTATTATATGGCATGTGTTTTGTTTTTGTTCTTTTGAGATTGAACTAAAGTTTGGTTTAACAACTCAAATAAGAATAATTATAGAGAAACATTAATTATACCATTACTATTATTATATTGTAATTTTTTTTATGAAAATGTTGAGATTGAAGAAAATTTAAAATCTAAATTATTTTTTTAGTCTGACTATATTGGATCTTTATAGTTCAGTCATACTACTAATTGTGGACTTAATCGCTTATAAAAGTCAAGGAAGGTAGACTAATTCAATAACGGTGTTTTTTGAGCCACTAAAATAAGCAGTTAAGCTGATATTGAGAGATATTCTATAAAATTGTTTTGATAATATTTCAATTGTTTCAATTATTCGCCATCCAAATTGTCATAGTCCTGGT
Organism: Lonicera japonica; assembly: GCA_021464415.1. Taxonomy (NCBI): domain Eukaryota; kingdom Viridiplantae; phylum Streptophyta; class Magnoliopsida; order Dipsacales; family Caprifoliaceae; genus Lonicera; species Lonicera japonica. Next base: position 34,377,199 of record CM038463.1, on the reverse strand, counting down.
GTGTTGTGGTTTTAAAAAAATACTTGATGGGGGTAGCATTTGATATAAGAGCAAGAAACATACTTGTTAAGAGGGACGCGTTATGAAACTCTCATGTGGGTCGGGGGTCTATATTGTTTTCCCGACTCATCATCATGTTGTCCCAACCAAAGCTCTTAATATTACAAAAACCAATGTTTCCTTCATTGATGCATAGTTAAAGTAACTGTATAACTTTACTTTATTCAAATTAGCAGTGATAGATTCTCTGGACCAACTTAAGCCAATCTGAACTCATTTTTTGCAATTTTGAATATGTCCCTTTTTATTTCCATATAAGTTTACGTTTTATGGCTTGTATATGATTTTTTTTCGATTACTACTTGTATTCCATTGCTTTTTATGTTTTTTTCGATACATCTCAAATTAAGAAACTTTTTTCTTTTTAACATTAGAATGTTTGTAATTGTGAATGCTTAATGAAAGCTTTGAACCAATTTGTTTTTAATTGTGAATGCTGAATGTAATCTTATTTTGCTATTTTGACGTAACAAGTTCATTTTCTTTTTCAATAATATTTACAAAAAACAATGGCAGCCAAATTAACTTATATTCTATATTATAAAACTTTTATACCAAAAATTATATATCTTGCTCTTTTAGAATAACGGTTGGGCAAGTGTAATACTATAAGTTATATTTTCAAGTATACATTAAGCTAAGCACTTAAGTTGCACAAGTCTGAACAATATCTATTGTTAATATTAATACCACAGATGTACACAGCACATTTCAACTTTGTTGTCCATTTTCCTTTCTTGTATTTCTCTTGACATTTCGGTGACCTTTACATTCATTACTTGTAGCCGATCGTCTATGGTCATCGTCTTCCCTTGTTGCCACTTAAAGATTTCATCAGTACGTGAGCCATCTAGATTTCAATCTAAGTTAGCGAGCCTTCTTTCTTTCTCTCTCTCTCTCTATATATATATATATATACATATACATATATATTAATATTGATATGTATAGCTCTCTATATATACCAAAAACTCATTTTAATACAACTAGACTAAAATTTTATATTTTATTAAATTGATATTTGTTTTGTGACATACTCTTGTACATAGGAGAAATTGCAATGTATTGATAACTCAACTGCTTATTTTTTACAACATTTTTTATGCTTAATTTTGTCAAACTTTAGCATTCTTGATTTATCAGTGTATGACCAACCAAACTCTCATACTTAAGAATTTGTAATTATGATCACCCACCAACCATATTTTCCTTAATTAATAAGATTACCATTTGTCTTGGTTATGAATTTTAATATATTCTTGTTAACTACTTTTGACGATGCCACTAAGGACCGAAAAGTTCCTTTAAAGGTGGTAAGATATTTCCCTTTAATACCTAGGCTTCAGAGGTTGTTTATGTCGGGAAAAACAGCATCACTTATGAGATGGCATGTCGAGGGGCGAACAAATGATGGAAATTTAAGGCATCCTGTAGATTCTCCTACTTGGAGAGAATTTGATGAGATCTATTTTGATTTTGCTAAAGACCCGCGGAATGTGAGACTTGGTTTATCTAGTGATGGATTTAATTCATTCAAGAGTATGAGTATTGTTCATAGCACTTGGCCAGTAATTTTGATATCATATAACTTACCTCCATGGTTGTGTATGAAGCAACCGTATATGATATTATCTTTACTTATTGATGGTCCTCGTGGACCGGATAATGATATTGATGTTTATCTACGTCCTTTAATTGATGAACTCAAGGAATTATGGATTGGGGTAGACACATATGATGCTTTTAGTAATGAAATGTTTCAAATGCGTGCCTCACTATTATGGACTATAAGTGATTTTCCTGCATACGCAAATTTGTCAGGATGGAGCACTAAAGGTAAATTAGCGTGTCCTTGTTGTCACAAACAAACTCGTTATCATTGGCTAACTAAGGGTGGAAAGCATTGCTACTTAGGTCATCGTCGCTAGTTACCAGAAGGGCATAAATTTCGCACATATATGGTCTATTTTAATGGCACAACTGAATTGGATGTAAAGCCAACTCAACTAACTGGGGCTGAAGTGTACGACGAGATAAAGGACATTTATATTCAGCTTGGGAAGGATCCCCCTTCAGATGGTAAAAAGAGAAAAATGAGTAATAATACTGAAAATTTGGATAGGGAGGTAACCTTAAAATACAATTGGAAGAAGAGAAGTATATTCTTTGAACTAGATTACTGGAAGAATAATTTGATACGCCATAATCTTGATATTATGCATATTGAGAAAAATGTGAGTGATAATTTGATTGGGACATTGTTAAATATTAATGGAAAAGGAAAAGATAACTTAAATGCTCGTCTTGATCTACAACTTATGGGTATTCGACATCCATTGCATCCTCAACAACAGGCTGGAAACAAATTTTACCTACCACCTTCGTGTTTCACACTAGACAATAAGGATAAGGATATAGTATGCAAAGTGCTAAAAGATGTGAAAGTCCCGGATGGCTATGCTTCAAATATATCACGTCGTGTAAACCTTAAACAACGTAGTATATCTGGATTGAAAAGTCATGACAATCATATATTGATGCAATAACTACTTCCAATTGCTCTAAGAAATGTGCTACCAAAGAATGTTCTTGAACCAGTGATTGAATTATCGAACTTTTTCAGGAAAATATGCTCGAAAGTTATGAAGGTAACCGATTTAGATCATATTCAATCTCGAATTCAGCTCACACTATGTCAATTGGAGAGGATCTTTCCACCTTCCTTTTTTGATATCGTGGAGCATTTGGTAATTCATTTGGTAGAGAGGCCAAGCTCGCCGGACCACCACAATGTCGGTGGATGTGGCCAGTTGAGAGGTACAATATTCCATATGTTATTCATTTATTTAATATTGCATATGCGATGTATGTTACTTTTGACAAAATTTAATTTTCCATCTTAGATACTTGTCTACACTCAAGAATTATGTGAAAAATCGAAGTCATCCAGAGGGCTCTATTGCACAAGGATATTGGGTAGAAGAATGCTTGACATTTTGCTCAAGGTACTTGCATGATATCGAGACGAAGTCCAACCGACCAATAAGGGATTTCGATGGCGGAGATAATTCTCTTAATCAAATAAGCGGTCGCACATTAGGAAAATCAGAAGGATTTTTGCTTGATGACATCTCATATGCACAGGCACATCGTTATCTTCTCATTAACACCGACGTTGTTGCTCCATTTCGAGAGTTAGTATCTTACTAAATTAAATTACAATATTGTTATTATTACTGAAAAATAATGTAATATGACTTATAATGCAGTACACATCGTGCTTTTATTAAACGGAGTAATCCTCGTATTAGGCCACATGATTTAGATCGTATCCATAATGAAACTTTTCATAAGTGGTTGAAGGATCATGTAAGTAATAAGTTATAATGTAATATCATATTTTCATCATTATTATTATTAACTATGAAGTATAATACTTTGTTTTTGGTTTATACATTAGGTTGGAAAGTTGGTTGCGGCAGGTAATGTGGAGATATCAGAAGAGATTCGAACATTTGCTATGGGTCCTATGAAAAAGGCAAAGAGATTCACGGGTTATATTATAAATGGTGTTAGATACCACACAAAGGCTCGAGAGAGGCAAAGAACAACTCAAAATAGCGGAGTTATGCTGAAGGCACTGACTGAAAGTTATGCAAGTGTAAAAGATAGGAATCCCGTGTTTGGAGAAGTTAATTACTATGGTGTTTTGCAAGACATCATCGAATTATACTATTCGAAGGACTATAAGTTCATTTTATTCAAGTGCGATTGGGTGGATAATAATAAAGGACTCATTGAGCGAGATGAATTTGGGTTCACGATTGTTAATTTAAAACAGTTGTTGTATCCGAAGCAAGATATAACTAATGAACCGTTCATCCTTGCGTCTCAAGCAAAACAAGTATTTTATGTCCAAGATCCAACTGATAGAGATTGGCATATTGTTGTTAAGACAAAGCCTAGAGATTTGTTTGAGATGTTTGAACCAAATACCATCCAGGACCCAACAAATATAGAACTATTGAGCGAGCCACATTTAGAGGACATGACACATGATGATGATGTTAGTTGGGTTAGGCAAGGCGTGGCTGGAACGGAGGTTGACGCACCTACAAAAAGGCCAACACAAAGGGAGCATCATGAAGATGATTAGCTACTAAGAATTTTACTTTAAAATATTGTTCTAGAACTATTATTTTGTTTGGTATTTTTAAAAAAATATTATTGTCATCATAATTATCACTTTTTTTTTAATTGTATTACTCGCATATGTTGGGGTTTTTTTTATGAAGCATTGATTACATTAACTATCAGTAGTCATTGTTGCCTTATATTTCTCGTGAATTCGAATTTTATTCTTATTGATATACTCATTTCTTATTTTACAGACTACCATGTCAACAAGTAGTCGCCGAATAACTAATCGTAGCAAAGCTATGCCTAGCCCTATTGAGCAACATGAGGTGGACACAGATCTAAGTATGCCTGAACCTCCACTAAATTGGCCACGTACAAGTGAGAATACAAGCGAAAACCAACAAGAGGAAGAACAAATGACAGGTATAAACAATTTCAATCATAATTCCATTAAAATAAACACCTTTAAAGGCTATGTTTTAGGATAATTTTATATGCGTCTTAAGTTCTGAACAAATGTTTAGACTATTTTTTTGGGTGCTATATTTGGTGTGTTTCTTGCTGGAAATTAATATTTTTAGGGCTAATATTTATGCTGATTTTATACTAAGTACTGCTCATATTTATTATTTAATTGTCAGATTCAACTTCAGATCAGGCTGCGAGAAGAAATACTCGAGGCCCCACTTTGATGTACAAAGGATGGGACATTGATGGAGGAATTTTACAAATTGAGATGAATGAGTTTGGTCAACCAATAGAGGAAAAAGCATCCAAACTTGCCTCTAACTTGGGAGTTCTGGCACGAAACGGGATACTCGCGCCATTGACTTATACGGATTGGAGGATTGTACCGGCTCATATTAAGGACAATATTTGGAAACAAATCAAGGTATAATAGTATTTACTGAACCACCTTTGCCTATTATATTGCATTTGAAAAATAAATAAATATATGAAATTCATGTTGTACTGTCTAGGAAAATACTAATGCGACGGATTGGATGAAAGGTTTCTTGTTGTCATCTGTATCAAAAAAGTGGAAAGATTGGAAAGCCAAAGTGAAAAAGCAGGGTTATGATGCATATAGTACTAATGAAGAACGACTAGCAAGTTGTCCCACTAGGGTTGAAGAAGATCAATGGCGAACACTTGTCTACCATTGGGATACTGCTAAGGCACAGGTATGTGGTTATAAAATATAGTACCTTGGTTAGGACTGTCAATCGAGCTTTAAGTCCAAGTTCGGGGCTAGCACATAAAATTAATAAGCATAATCTAAATTCTTTTACTTAAACTAAGTATGTAGATATATTAAACAATATGTAGATATAATAAAGTACATACTGATTAATTAATGTACCCTTAGTATAAGGATGCCGGGCCTAATAGAGGCCACGCACTTGAACTTCAATTAAAACTCATTTCGTAGGCCGAATGAGCGGGCTTCAAACCTACTTGACCTAATTGATAGGCCTAACGTTGGACCCATATCATTTTCAACTAATTATATGTGCTTGTTTTATATTTGAACTAGGTAAAAAGTGTGAGGAACAAAGCTAGCCGAGCACAACTAAAAATGCCACACACATCTGGGAGAAAGAGTAGTGCTCAAGTGAGAAATGAGGTAAAATGTATATACTTTTAAATCTCAATCAATTCATTTTATTTGCAAAGATGAAATTTGTTTGATATTAATATTTTACACTTGCTCAAGTGAGAAATAAGGTAAAATGTATATACTTTTAAATCTCAATTAATTCATTTTATTTTGAAAGATGAAATTTATCTAATATTAATATTTTACACTTAATAGTTGCTGAAAGAGACTGGACGAAGACCAACTCGTGTGGAGGTACACAAGAAAATGCATGCGTTAAAGGGTGGCAAGCCATATAGTGAAACAGCAAAAAAAATAAATGTATGTAAGTTTATATATATATATATATATATATTCTAGTGACATTGTAAATGATATTAATTCATAGAAGTTTTGTTTATAAAATCACTAAAACTTAATTTACAGGATGCTATGGATAATTTAGCATTACAGAATCCGGAGACAGCAGAAGATGGCTATACACAAGACGACATATATGGCCAAGTGATGGGACCTGAGAGGCATGGGCGTGTGAGGACTTTTGGGCTAGGTGTCTCACCAACGGTTTTATTTGGCAGCAATTCTAATAGATTTTCTCAAGTTGAGAGAGGAGAGATTGAGAGGCGACATCAATTAGAGCTTGAGAGGATTCAACGAGAGATGGAGGCCGAATTTGAGAGGAAACAAGATAAGATGGAGACACAAATGCATGCTATGATGGAAGCTCAAATGGAAAATCAATTGAAAGAAAAGGTAGATGCTATTCAAATTGAAATTGAGAATAAGATGCAAGCCAAAATGCAAGAGAAGTTCGAGGCTTATTTGAGTGCTATAGGAAGTTTACCACGGTCTCCACAAGATGTATCTTCGGGCACTAGGCAGGTATTTTTTTCATATTAGTGAATTTTTACTAGTGTGTGGATTTATATGTTTTATAAAAAAATTATCACTATATAGGTTCCCGATGAATCAAGTGTCGAACGTCAAACACCATTAGCGCAACAACATCAGCAGGAAAAGCAAATGGAGAGACTGTTTCAATATTCACCAAATTCTCAGACACAACAACCACGTCAACAAACAGTTCCTCAAATTATATCACGTTCTCAGCTACTTAATTATAGAGAAGTTAGTTACTTTTTTCAATTCCAGTCCGAACTTCTAGTATAAAATGTGTGCGGTTTTTATGTGGCCCTTTTATTGTTTAACTAGGATAATTAGTTACTTGTATTAACTAGGTCCCATTATGTTAATTTTCTAGGAATATGAATATATCCATATAGCTCCAATCTTGCTAAAATTTTTAAGAGGGTTTATTATAGGTAGTGAAAAAATTTCTATTGCAATGCATTTATTTGGGCCAAAAAGTATAATAACCATTTCCAATGAAAAAACAGAGCAAGCAAATACTTACTACAAAACATGTTTGTATGATTTCAAAGTTTTCTTTCATTCTCAGATTTTATTAGTCTAGTAACAAATATGAGGTAAAATAAGTTTGGTTTTGTGTAATTTCTTACATATTATTAATCATTGCTTTTTAGGAACGCGTGGCAAAGAAGGCAAAGAAATAGGCAATATTATTATGGTATGCGGAATCACCAACTGATTATTTGCCCTTGAGTTATGGTTTTATTAATTTTTTAATACTCTCTATTATTCTCATGTGCAGGTTTTACACTTGGACATAATACTTTCAGACTATCATATATCGAAGATTGTTTTGCTATTTTGAAGAATCATTTGGAATTTTGAATGATATAAAGACGTGTTTTATTTTAATGATTAGATATTGAACTTTTTTTTGTTGGTTGCCTTCAACCATCTAGATGTTTTTAGCATGGGATATAATGATTGTATATTTGGGATTTATCTTAATTAAGACTTTGTCTAGTCACTGAAAATATATTAGTGTAGGCCTTTTTGAAATGTGTGTTATATAATTACATATGAATAGGGAAAAATTAATTTAGTATTTGAATGAAATATCCAAAAAATGTTGAAATTTTATATTGTCATAATTTATTAACAAATGTCATGTTATAATAAGGTAGTTATGATATGATATTGGAGGGAAATTTTGTTACACAAATTACCATTGTCGTCATTTATGAACAAACGTCGTCTTAACGTAGGTGGTTATTAATGGTGGGAAAATTGGTTGATCAAATTAGTTACGACGCTTTTTAAAAAATGTCGTAAAATATAGCAGGGAAATTACTGACATTTATTGCAAATGACGTAATTTTTGGAGGGAAATTAGCAACACTTATTTCGAAATGACGTAAAAAGTGTCCCCAAAATTAAGGATATAACGACGCTTAATAAATGTCGCTTAAATGTCGTAAAAGGATATAACGTTGCTTGTTATAAATGTCATAAATTTACGACACTGGCATAGACGACGCTTATCTAAAACGTCGCAAAAAGATATAGCGTCATTTATTTGGCTTTTCACGACGTTTAGGAAACGCCGCTAAATCCGCTTTTTCCTGTAGTGAAATGTCACTTTTCGATAAATGCAATTTAGGTGGTGAATTTTGAATTTCACTCGGACCACCCGAAATAAGTTACGAACCTATAGGAAAGTGTAATAACATATAAATGAAGTGTGGAAAAGGTTTAAAGAACTCAAGTACAACCTGAACCTCATCTAGCATCCCGAACCTATGGTCTTTGTATAAACGGGGATTTGAAGAGAATCAGCAAGGAAATTGCATTGTGGGTGTTACATGGAATGTTTAGTCCAGATGCTACGAAGTCATGGCTCGATCAAATAGAAAGAGCCTTTGATATCATGAATTTAACGAGTGATCTGAAACTCAACCTCGGTACATATCAATTGATCGATCAGGCAAGTGTTTGGTGGATGAACATGTCAAGGAGGGCGAATGCTCCTACCACATGGGAGCAATTCACTCAGTTATTCTTAGAGCGTTATTTCTCAACAGTTCATCGTACTATCAACAGGGATGAGTTTTGTTCCCTTATTCAAGGGAATATGTTCGTGACGGAGTATGAAGTGAAATTCGAAAGTTTGTGCTGTTTTGAGAAAGGTTTAGAAAGTGATCTTGAAGAGAAGATATGTTTGTTTCTGAAAGGGCCGAAGCCTTTTATTATAGACAAAGTATATCATTTGAACTATAGCAATGTGGCTGAAGCCGTGAGAATGGCAATGTAAGTAGAGCATGTTATGGCATACGCTTCCCATCGACTTAAATCACATAAGAAGAATTATCCTACCCATTATCTAGAATTAGCTGCAGTTGTATTTGCTCTTAAGATTTGGTGTCATTATCTCTATGACGAAAGATTTGAAATCTACTCCCATCACAAAAGCCTAAAATATATTGTTACTTAAAAGGATCTAAGTCTTAGGCACCACCGGTGGATAAAATACTTGAAAGATTATGATTTTACTCTACAGTATCACCCATGTAAAGCTAATGTTGTAGCTGACGACTTGAGTCAAAAATCCCAAGAGTCCTTAGTTACTTTACGATGTCAGGAGTGGAAGCTAAGGCAAGAATTGCAACGGTATAATCTCGTGGTGAGATAGAATGATAATCAGGCATACCTTTGTAATATGATTGCCTAACCAACAATTCAACAACGAGTGATTAACGCCTAACGAGTAGATGAAGAACGTTGGGTGATAGGTGACCATGTGACTACGGGAGCCGAACATGGTGAGTACAAACTTGTGGCCGATGGTAGAATTCGGGTTCAAGATAGATTGGTGGTACCGAAAGATTTGGAACTTAGAAATGAAATTTTAAGTGAAGCCCACATTCTAAATTTTTTATTTATCCAGGCGGTACGAAAATGTATCTGGACTTATGCCAAAATTTTTGGTGGAGTGGTATGAAATGAGGTGTTGCAAACTATATAAATAAGTATATGACTTGTCAGTTAGTGAAGGCCGATCATCAAAGACTCGTGGAGCAACTTCAACCATTGCCAATTCCCAAGTGAAAGTGGGAACATGTTATTATATATTTTGTTTCGGGGTTTTCTATAGCAATGGGTGGACAAGACACCATTTGGGTAATTGTCGACAGGTTGACAAAGTCTGTACATTTCTTTCCCATTCATAACAACCAAAATGTAGAAAGTCTTGGCAAATTGTATGTTAGGGAAATAGTGAAACTTCATGGGATTCCTCTTACCATTGTATCTAATCGAGATCCTTATTTTACATCTCTATTTTGTGGAAGTTTGCAGAAGGCTTTAGGCACTCGATTGAATTTTAGTACGGCATTCTATCTACAAAAGGATAAGCAATTTGAACAAGTCATTCAAATACTCGAAGATATGTTGAGGGCTTGCGTCTTAGATTTCCAGAAAAATTGGATAAAGCATTTGCCTTTAGTGAAATTTGCCTACAATAACAATTTTCAGGCTAGTATAGGCATGGCACTTTACGAAGCCCTGTATGGCCGTTGTTGTGATAAATTTTAATACTCGCAAACACAAGAATCAATTTATAGTGTAGCGTGTAAGCGAAGTCAATCCCATAAGGACTTAAACAATATGTTTTATAATTATCTTGTTAATCTTTCACTAAACTCCTAATCCAGTTAGAAAAGTTTATGAAAAAAATCAAACAAATAAAATAAAGTAAATAAAATAAAATAAAACAAAGCAAAGCAAGTAAATTAAATAACTAAATAATATTAAGTAAGAGAATAAAATCAATGAATTAGTTAACTAGGGTTTCGGAGTCATATATTTAATATCATCTTCCTAAGTATTTTTGCGCATAAACTCTACTTTTATCTCGCACTAATTTGGTCTCTTGACTCTATTAGATGCGCAAAATAAAATCATTCAAGTGTAATTAATTTATAAAATTCAATTATAATTTTTTCACAGTCAAACTAATGTATAAAGTCAAAACACTTACTATATCCATCAAAACACACCCTATATCCACTCTTAACAAATCATGAGGTGAATATAAAAAAAATAATGAGAATTAAACTTTATTTTTATCAATTAAAATAGGCATATAATAGGAAGAATAATATTTAATATTAAATTATTAAATTGGTATAATCAATTGGCATGAATACGTGTAACGGAATTAATTAAATATACTCATCATAACCCTAGTACAAATTTACGCTAGCATAGAATAAGTTAAGTAGCAAACAAAGTTAAAAGAAAACTTACTTGACATTAAATTAACTAATAAAATAAATCTTATAACTTTAATCTTCAAAGTACAAAGTAAATAAAACAAAAATAATGAAAAATAAGAAGAAAAGATGCACGACTACTGTGCACGACTGCGGCCCTCTCATTATTTATAAGGTGAAGCATTCTATTTTCATTAGGAATCTTAGGGCTAAATTGAATGGTTATGGGATTTGGCTAGGTTGATGGGTAACTGGGCTTTGCATCTTTAAAGGCCAGTGGGTTGCTCATTAATTAAATTTGGTGGCTATCAATTAGGCTTGGGCCCATTTGTTTGAGTACAATTTGTTGAATTTCGCCTAATTAAATTGCTGAATTTTGCGTCGCGATTTCAGATCCCGAGATGGCTGAATTTGAAAAAATACTGAACTGAAAAGTTGTAACTCTTGAAATTCTTTTCAATTTAGGCTCAAGAATCACATGATTTGGAGTTATGAGTAAAAAGTTATCCCCTCAAAAGTATTAACCCATTTTAGTTGTCTTCACTTGCTTTAATTTTTCTATTTTCTCAATCTTCTCCAATTCTTTTCTAATACCTGAGAAAGCATTAAAAATATAAATTAATAATAATCTACACTCTCTAAAGTATAAATTAACATAATAAATTATACCAATTTCTTGGCACATCAACCATTCGTGTAGATCTCCGATTTATTGGTACGAATTCGGGGAAAGAACAGTGTTGGATCCATAATTGGTAGAACAAACCATAGAGAAAGTCAAGATTTTCGATAACACCTTCTTACTTCTCAAAGTCGGTAAAAGAGTTATGCCGACAAGCATCATCATCCTTTGGAATTTAAAGTAAGTGGCCATGTGTTCTTGAAAACCAAACCTCTTTTTGGCATTACACGGTTCAGTAGCAAAGGGAAATTAGCTCCTTGTTATATCGGGCTGTTCAAAATTTTGGAATGTATCGAGGAATGTCTCGTATCGTTTAACTTTACTATTTCAAATGTTGCATGTTCATGATATTTTTCATGTGTTGTTCGTCAATATGTTCATGATTCCTCTCATATTGTTTAATGGGAGGATTAAGAGATTTTGGATGACGGGACGTATGAAACCCACCCTATACAAATTTTAGATCGCCGAGATCAGATCCTTAGAAATAAAGTGATTCCTTTAGTCAAAGTCTTATGGTTGCATCATGGGGCTAAAGAAGAAACATGGGAGTTAGAGATTGAGATTCGTAACAAATATCTAGAGTTATTTAGTTAATGTATTATAGTTAAATTTCGGGGACAAGATTTTGTTTAGTGGGAGAGATTGTAACAACTAGTGTTTATATTAATGTAAATTATGTTTTATTCAGTGTGGAAGTTATTTATAAATGGTTTTAGTGTATCACAGATTAAATTTTGCAGTTTTGGGTGAAACAGGCGCTTGTTATAAGGAACATGCGATTGTTTGAGATTGTTCTGGATTAAAAATGTCTTGGCAGGAAAGAGGTGCCTGTTGAGGATAACCAGGCTTCTGTTATTGGCAAAGTATGTCATTTATACTTGATATACAAGTGTTACTTGAATCATATGGGATATCCCTGGATTAAAAATCCCTTTGATTAATTGATGAATTATATGCATCAAGAGATATGAATTGAGACTTGTTTAAGTTTATATGGCATAAGTTGTTTTAAATGTTCGTTCAATAGCATGCTATGCATATTGTACATCATTATTGTGTCAACCGTGTTGGTCGGATTTCAACCTTAGAGGGGGGAATAGGGTTTATGGAACTTAATGCGGAATTAAAGACTTTTCTAAAAAAAGTTTAAGTAAAACAAATTTACTAAACCAATATATCAAGGAATGCAAGAAATAAACAATTAAGCACAAGAGCAAATAATCAAACAATCTCAAAACAAGCACTAATATAGCAAGTGGATAAAGAGATTGAGTTAGAAAGATTGAACCAATTTGAAGTCCAAGACTTTTTGTCCTCACGATTTTGATTTACCAAAATATAATCCGCGCTCGGTTAGTTCCCCGAGAATTTTCACTAATTCCAATCTCCTTCCGGGTGAAGATCAAACCTCTACAAATGTTGTTATCTCACACACTCTTTACAAATATTGCTTTACCACAATATTCTCACAAGAACCCATCTTGCTAACTTTGTGAGATTTACCTCTCACAAATACTAAACAAGAATTTACCTTCTTGTTTTCTTATGAGATTTACCTCTCACATTTGAATACAAATTATCTGGTGATTCATACCAATTAACAACAACTCTCAAATGTTTAAAGAATACAATTGAAGCTCACACTAGAGTTACTTGTTTTATCAAGATTTATAACTCAATAAGAATGATTGATCCAAAACACTTTCTTCAATCTTTTGATATTGAAGATATTGAAGAATAGACTATGAGAGTGATTTAAGGTAGTCAAAATGTGTCTTAGATAGTGTATATATAGTCCCAAAAGTGATATAGCTGTCTGTGAGGTTTGGTAGAAGTTTGGTACTAAAAATGGTAAAATATCAAAAATTCAACGGCTATATTTTGAAGCATCAGTCGACTGATGGACCCTTAGTCGACTGAGCAAAGCTCCTTAGTCAACTGATGGGCTCTGTCCATCAGGCCAAAATCTCAATTTTTGCACTTTTGCATTTAAGCTCCAAAATCAATTCTAATGCTTTGGGAACCTTAAAAATAAGTTCCTAAGACACCTATTTTCGGGAAAACTCAAAATATGATCATTTGAATTTAATATGAATTTATTTGAAAATCAGTTTTTGCAAGAATGATGTTTTCAAAGAAATTTTAATTCAAACTGATTTTGATCAATCTATGAATGCTATATCAATGTATATGAGATATAATAATCATCAAATAAGAAACTTTACAAATAATCCTAAGCACTCACTCAAATGTCGAATAGATGAGTTTTTTAATGTTTCGATTTGTTTCTTCAAATTGATTCTTCCTTGAAGTTTTTTTTTGAAGCATTTGCATATGATCATTGATCTTGATCATCATGGATTTGCATTGTGATGAGTTTGATATTCTTTGACTTCTTGTCCAATGTTTTGTTGACTTGATTGGATATTGATAAAATGATCCTTGTCAAACTTCCTTTGAGCAATCATGCTATTCTTGACTTTTCAAGTAAGAAAGCTATAATCTTAAATCAAGAACATGTTAAATTACAAATGATTGATTTATTGTTATTATCAAAATAAGATTAAGACCTACAAGGTCAACAAACCGAATTCTTAGAAATCTCTCGCAAGCTCAGAATATTCTTATGGCATATCATGTGGTATATATATTTTATCTATGATGCCGGAAGTTTCTTGTGTTCGTTGTAACATTTTAGGATGTGATATGATTCCGAGATGAATCCGATTATGATTATATTATGGCCTTTCGATGATGAAGAGGATGGGTATCGTTTAATGTTTGCCGGTGTGAAAATAAGTGGGGCTTGGTGCCTTTAGGTTGAAAATCCCTAAACCTCCGAAGGGTAGCAAAGCGTCGACTGTCTAAAGTCAGCAACCAAAAATCTAGATAACGACAGTGTACTTATTTTTACATTGATATGAAATTGATGGACATGTGGTCTCAATCTATTATGATATGATGATGATCTTTCTTGGGCCGGAAGTTGTTATATCGTTATAATATTCAAATTATTCTTTGGGGCAGTTAAACTCATTCTTATTCTTATTCTTATGATTATGATTCGACCTGGCCTCGACATTAGCTCGGTGACATGGTATAATAGGTGACATAATAGAGGCAACTTGCATATGCACAATTGACGATTTTGAATTGAACTATTGATTGAAGTGTGAACATTTACTAAATTGTTATTATGTTTTGAACATATATCCCCTATTATTCCCCTCTACTGAGTTGTGAGTTCACCCCGTTTTATTAAACACATTCAGGTATCCAGGAGACGAATGATATTAAGGAATCGACAGGGTCGGGAATGAAGTAGATCACTTTGATACGGACTCTTTTTGTTATACATATTTTCATATGGCAAGCCACGGGTAGCTTAAGTTATGATATATGTTAATCGATATATTGACACAGTTTTGTATGTCTCTTGAATACATATATACGTGTTGTGCTTCTGTTTTACATTATCGACCACTACATGAGTATCATGGTTGTTTGCTCCAAGTTATGTGGTTTACCTGGATTCATTAGTTCATTATTTATATTACACCTACTTTAGGTAGTATAAGGTTGGTTAGTTACGCTCCAGGCCATAGTTGCGAATGCTAACTTGTTTATTAAGGTGAGGGTGTCACAATTTTCCTTTTATAATTAACTATTTCATTTTCATTCCCCCCCTTCAATCCAACTGAACAGTAAGTAAGAGTACACCTACTTGTACGAAGGCGTCAATTTTGTGTGGAGTCTTAAAAATTAACTGATGGAGATAATTTTTGCTTTCACCTGAGTACGACTAGGTAAGTTATGCAATGATGATGTTTTGTTATATGGGTATACTGGTGCAAATAGCACGAAATAACATATTTTTCATTCGACATTTAGCTTTTATTTAATCTGTTTGAAAGAATTATTTTTACACTGTAATCTAGATGTTGACGTTAATTAATTACGCATTGAAAATTATTATAAATAAATTTTGAATTACCACCATTACTATTAAACATTTGACTAAATCACATGTTACAATATAATACGATACGATTAGATGAACCCTAAATATATTCAGGTGGTTATAAGGTTCATCCATAACAAATTTAAGTTGTCCAATAGACCGACAATTTTTTTTTTTCATCTTATAGTAGAACTAAAGTTTATTGGATCAAGCTATGGTTCATCTATATTTTATGATTTATAAATATTTATCCCTACCTTTTAATTAAAAAAATTATAGAGATTTTTATTCTTATAAAATTGATTTGTTTAACGGGTAAAATTAGATTGTGTTGTGTCACCCAATAACGAACCGAGTCAGATACGAATTCGAAACATATCACCAGATAGCTTATCTGTCCATATTCGAGTGAAGACAAAAAATACCCACATTCGTCATACATGACACACAATCGACCAGTTGCTAAGTCTATAACCAATGTACTAAATTTAAAGAGCAAAACAACTATTTTTAATTATTAATTATGTTACATTTAATGTACGTTTTTAACATAATATGACTATCAAAAGGCGAACTCAAATTTCTAGTTTAAAACATATTTAATGTGTCTAATATCATTGAACACAATTAATTTGATTTATATAATGAAACAATGAGACTATTAAATTTGAAGGGTCTATTTATTTTTAATATATAAGGTCTCTTTCAGAAAATAAACATTTAAAAAATTAAATTTGAATACAAAAAATAAAAAAATAAAGTAAACCAACCCGATTGAATGGTGGATCCAGAGATTCAGGACATTAGGGGCACAAGTGAACATAAAAAGAAGAAGCAAGAAATGAGAAGCTAAAATCAACTTTTATATTAAACTCATCTAAAATTGTCCTCGATGAGTTTTAATATTTTGAAATCGTTTCATGATAGTATCATTATTAATGCTATCAAAAATATCCTTCTCAATATAAGCCATTCATCCTCTTATTTTCGGACTTGGCTCATCTCCATTACCTTTCGGTCCAATTCCGTCCAAGGGGGTCTAATTTGAGGACTAAACGGATAGTTTTTTTTCGTGAAACTTGGTAGAGATGATTTTTATAATGAGTAGATCATTTTCACAAAAATTCATCTGATGATTCAATCTATAAATGGGTGAAATGATGATCTAAAATTTGAATGGTCAAAAATGAACAAATGCATCAATTTTTTACTACGCTCACTTCTAGTTTGAAATTCTTGTTGAAATTTTGTGGACAAAAACTACTCATTATAGAGATCATATATACCAAGTTTCATGAAAAAAAAATCAGTTTAGTCCTCGAATTAGACCCCCTTAAACGGAATTGGACCGAAGGAGTAGTGAAGAGGTGCTAAGTCCTGAAGTCCCTTATTTCCCATCCAATTGTGTAGTTGACTCTTCACAATTTTCATAACAAAAAACATTCTCTCTATAGAAGTTATTGTTGCTTTTTTTAGGTAGTGATAACTGAAGTGCTAATTTTCTTTTCAAATATTTCTCCATTGTTGTTGTAATATAATATTTTTTAGTTCAACTACTCAAAATTTAATCCATAAACTTAAAAGAAAATTACAGAACTACAATTAATTTTATAATGTGAAGGTGAAAATTAATTGCCCAATTTATCCTGCCAACCACGAGCAAACACATGGCCACCTACGTCAGCAGCGTCACTACCCTTCAGCAAACGGGGATTGGGAGCTCTGATCGGGAGGTATTTAGGAGCCAGAGCTCTCTTAGCAATTATTTCGGTCCGGAGGATTATTCTCAAGTAATGGATTGTGGAGCTCAGAGGACAGAGCTCTCCCAGCAAGCTCTGAGCTCCCCAGCCGACCACTGTGTCGGGAAACACACAAATAGCATGGGCGACTGCTATCAACTCCACCAGACGCTGCAAAACCTCCCTTACCTTTATTAGATGCATACCCACTGCATTTAACGTGCCGAAATCCCTGGGGAAGCAAAGTCAGGATTGATGGGAGTGAGGGATGGCTTTGGACCTACTCCGTAGAGCTCCCTTCACACGTCTCCTCTGTCTCATATATATAGAAGAAACATTTACTTTACTTAACAACCTAACAACGACCAGCAGCAAGAGAGAATCCAGCATTCAAGTAGCTAACTGTAACTATATAACCAAAAGTGATAGAGAGACAGAATTACAGATAACACGTTAGAGCTCCCAACAGAAGGAAGTTAGAACTCGTGTAGCTCAAATATACCCTTATTGTAATCTTATGATGATAGAATAGATAGAAATACTTTTGTGAGTTTGTAACAACCACTGATCAGTTGTTAAAATACAAAACAAACTGAGCTCCTAACTCTCTTCCACAGAGGATGACTAACCCATATCTTCATATAAGGCCAACCTCCTCTATACATCTTTAACTCCTTTGGTTTACTGGATTTATTACCTTAATCATTAGAATTAATCATTTGACTGTGTGGTCTAAACTACCCTTCTAGTTTTATGCACCAACATAATGTAAGAGGGGTTCAATTAGCAATCAAAAAAAATAAAAAATCAACATTATTATGATAAAGAAAAAAACAAATCATATACATGTATTGAATAAAAGTACAAACATAAAGCATACAACACATTTAAATTAAATAAATAATCTAAACTGGTTAAATAAATATTCTAGTGAAAGAAGATTTTTAAATGGAAAAAATGTTAATGGAGATTGGATTGCTTGGTGGGATTGGTAAAAACGATGCTATAAAATCGATTAGGTTTTGTTTTTAATTAGGGTCCTTTTTGAATTTTAACTAGGAATTAAGAAGAAATAAAACAAAAAAGTCAAAGAGGTTTCCTAATGTGAGTGGAATTTGTGAAAAGAGAGAAAAAAAATATAAGGTTGTGTTCTTTTTACAAAATTTTGAAATTATGTAATTTGATAAATCATAAAATTTAAAAAATGTGATTTTAAAATCTCATGATTTTCAATTTAGGTGTTCTTTTAAAAAATTAAAAATTTTCAAAATACAGTAGTGTAAATTGTGTTTAAGTAAGATATTTATCCATTTAGTATTTTAGTCGAAGAGAAAAGTCTTATTCACCAACAATGAAGGAGAGACAAGATTAAAAAGAGATTGATCAAAATCAAACTATGTATTTCAATACAGGATTCCAAAATCCTAACATTTTGAGTGTATTTTGAAATCACATAATTCACAGAATTTCAAAATTTGACGGAATTTTAAAATATCGAGATTTATCTCAAAAGAACACTCCTAAATTATATAAATCACGTGATTTACCAACTCCTATCTCAAAATCACGCGAAAAGAATATACCCTAAAGGAAAGAGCTAGCAATGCTATACTTACTTATAAATTTGATCACCTATTTTTACCTGGTGTATTACATGTATTGTACCTTCAAAGATAGACTTCATTTTCCTCTCCTGACACAACCAACATTCACTATTTGCACTAAATATAGTTTTGTGAGAATCCGCAAATGCGACCCCCGGGTCTCGTCCCCGTTCGTTGGGCGTCTTGAAACGTCGGAATGGATCCCGTCGTTCCATTTGCTTGGAGTTTGTTTTGATAATTCATATCGGGGGTCCCAACGTCTATTCTAGATGCAAAGGGGTTCGTTCAGAGTCGCCAGTACGTTTTACGAGAAAACGGACAAAAAGGTTGTGTAAGAGCAAATGCTACAGATAAGCCTTTCTTTACACGTTTGTCTACGAAACCAAGATTCTATAAGGTTCGGGAACTATATTACGGTTTGGGAAGGTGTTAAGCACCCATTCTGCCCTTTCGGTCTCTAGTGGACTTATATGTTTATTCTATGTTGAAAAACTTGGATGCTTTTATTGGCAGTCTACTACTTTTCCAATAAAAACCCTAATTTCTGGAAAAAAACGGGAAAGGGATAAAAAAACCTTTGTGTTCCGAGATCCGGTGTTTTATTTATTGAAAAGATGTTAATACAAATGACAAAACCTTTTTATTTTGAAAGAGTATCCCATATTATTTCCTCAGATAATGATGGTTTTCTCGGGTTGTGATTACTTTTGTAACAGTTCGGATCTTTTATTGGAACTAATTTAATGTGGAATCAAAACTCTTGAGGAGAGTTATCAGACACGTCGCAGTCTATAGAGAAGACAGGATATGTTGATTTTAATTCCTAGATAAGTCTTATCGGTCCGGGTTTTGAAAACAGAATTTTATCCAGACGATAATCTACTTACTCTTCTGGTTTTGAAAATGATTTTATCAAGGTCTTTTGTTTTGAAGACGGTAGACTATTTATAACTTGGCAATAAGTTTATTCAAATAAAACGTGGACAAAACAACATAAATAAAACAAGTACACAGACAAACCTGGTTTTCCAGCGCGTTAGAAACCTAGCACAACCATGTTGCCACTTCGCTTACTAGAAGAGACTTTATTTACCTTCCCGACAAGAATAATAATAAGAAAGAGAATATAATACGGCAGAGAGATCTCCGGCGATAATAATCTTCTCCTTCTTCAGATATTTCCGAGAATTCGATTCCCGAGACTGGACACGTCGGGTGTCGAGAATAGATTCGATAATTCTTCAGAAATAAGACGATAATAGAAAATACTAGACGAAAGATCAGAAAATCAGATTATAGACCCGCAATTCTACTCTAAAACTGCTGTTTTTTGCTCTGATGTTGGTGTCCTCAAACCCTTGGGGGTAATGGCCTATTTATAGTGCCGAAAAGGTGTATGTCGCGCGACATTTGGTGTATGTCGCGCGACAATCTTGACTGTCGCACGACATTTACTTTAATGATAATGTGGTGGGGCAAATGTCGCGCGACATTTGGTGTATGTCGCGCGACAATCTTGACTGTCGCGCGACATTCTACTTTAATGATGATTCTGACTCATTGCTGAGTCAAAAAGTAGAGTGCGGGGTGTTTGTCGCGCGACATGTTCCCCAAAAGTGAGGATTGTCACGCGACATACTTGTGTATGTCGGTGCGACAATCTTGAATGTCGCGCGACAATCTTGAATGTCGTGCGACATTTCACTTGAAAACATGTTTGTTTGGCCACCAAACCCTTTCGGGGCAGTTTCGGGTGTTCGGGTGAGTTTCGGACTCAAAAACAGCAGTTCTAGAAGGTTGTTAGGGTTCTTGCGGGGGTCACGGATCGGGGTGTCTACAAGTTTTCACACTAAATACAATATTCATGAGTCGTCTTTTGCTTTTTAGGTACAACCCATGTAATGCACTCGGTAAAAAATAGCTGGTAAGATTTGTAACTAAGAAAAGTATTTTTCAAAAAGAAAACGCGGCTAGTGAGAGAGTGTTGTTTAGTTCATGGCTTCAAAAGGAAGAAGAATAATAAAAATCCTCTCCCCAATCCCAAAATTTCTCCCTTCTCTTCTAATGAGTAAATCCTTTTATGTCTTCTTCTCAAAGAAGAATAAAATGGATTCCCAAAATCATCCCTTTCCTCTCGATCAATGGTTTCTAATGCAAAGAAAAAAGATTTGGGTGGATGTGAATTTGAGAATTTTTATGGATTTTTGGAGTTTAATATTTGTGAAGATGATAAGTTAGTTTCTCTATAAGCTAAAGAACATGGGATTCTTTTGTGTAATGGAGATTTGAGCTCTAGTGGGTCTTTAATTTAGGTGGCCGCTATTTGCACACCATAAAACATTTGAAAACACTCCACTTGTTCATTTGCCCGATGACAAGTGAGTAAGTGCATTCTATTTGTCCGATGACAAGCGAAAAAAAGCTTTAAAATGCCCTTACTCACTTGTTAACAAGCAAGTATGTAGGCATATATTCGCTTGTCATTGGGCAAAGAACATACTTATCTTGAAGTCAAGGGTTCGACTCATGGAAGTGGGATGAGGGTTCTTCTTTCTTTGTTTGTAGGATTAAGGAAGAGACTTAGACCTCTTTTAACGTTACTTGCTTTAATTCTTCATTCTTCATATATTTGTTTTTGTAGGATAATTCCTTTTTTGCCAAAATTTGAGACAGTTTTCCTAAATTAGACTTCAAAATCTCTTATATATCTTTGGATTTCCACTATTACCACCGAGTAATTCTACATGAATATAAAAATTTGATATAAAAAACTAATATACTAATGCATCTACTATGTATTGGTACATTTCATTCTAACTAATTAGTAATTGAAATATTGATATATCAGTTTTTTATATCATATTTTTATATTCATGTAGAATTAATCATTACCACTAGTAAGAGAATCTTTTTTGCCATTGAAATATAGTCGCTATTTCTTACAAATGTAAAATTTTCGCACTTATTGAGTATTTTTAAATGCACCCCAAAAATCTTGTTTCTAGCCCACCTAGAAAATCTTTACTCACCCACAAATATATACCTTCAACTCTCATTTTGAACCAAAAGCTAATTACAAATAAAGTTATAATACTATGCATATTGGTACAACCAAGATCCAAAAGTTAACATTTTTAGTTCCAGTTGCAATCGATTAAATTGAAAGAAATTAAATTATATATCTATTCCATTTAAATATTTAGCTCTAGATAATTAACTTTTTTCATAAATCCGTTGACCAGATGATTTTATATTTGGTTGTGACTTTGGAACTATAAATATTAGCTTTTTTAACTGTAGGGTTAGTGGACTGAAAATATTTAACTTTTATACATGTTATTTTTTTTAAGAGAATATATCTCTCTATATATACATATATATATATATATATATGTGAATATATGTATATATTTTTTGGGTGAGTTAAAAGTTTTTAAAAACTATGGTGCGAGAAGAAAGATTATATAGGTGCGTTTTGGGTGAAGTGATGAATACGTCATGGTTCATGAATATTACTTCATGAATAAGTTACTCAAAACTTATAATATTTAAAAATAAAAATATACATGACGTATTGAGAAGATAAAAAATGAAAATATTTTGCAAAACGTATTAGATGTCATCACCCATTTATTATTTTTTAATTTATTGTCATCACAAAATCAGACAGGAGCTATAGCTAAAAGCAAATATTAAATAAATGAAACTATAAAAATTTAAGGTGACTGTGTGCAACTTCAAAGCAATTGAATTAATAAAAGCTTTAATTATTAATGAACAAGTGGTCAAATTAATGGCATTTTTATGATACGAAAGGATCGATGACGTACATATGATATTTAAGTACTCTTCTTACGTACGTATTGTATATTTTCAAGAAATTGTTTAATATTATTATATTTATGACGAAAATGTGCACTTTTAGTGATGAAATATTTGTGACAATATACATTATTAGAGTTGTTCATTTTGGAATGATTAGAGGTGTTCATCCAAATCGGCAAACCCAAAAAAGGAACTGAGCGAAACCTATATTCTTAGGTTGCGTTGGGTTTTTTAATCACTTGGTTGATTAATTATGTTTTTGCCCTAAAAAAAAGGTTCAATCTTGAGCCTTACTCTTAAAAAAATTGAATCGCACCAGAACCAAGTGGAATCGCATTGAGAATCGAGATCCTGAACTAATTATAGAACCAAAATTTAATAATAAATATAAATACACTTTATAATTTTATAGAAACTTGTTGCCTAAAACTTATGGTTGACAAGTTCCAGAGGATTTAGATATTGTTATTTATTTTTATTTTTGTGGTTTATTAGTTGATATATATATATATATATGTGTGTGTGTACATTTTTACTTTTTTCACTTTTTTTTCTTAATTTTAATATGTGAAAAATAATATCAGGTGGAGAACCGAACCAATTACCCGAGAACCAATTGGGTTCGGTCAATCCAGTTCCGACCGGTGGCCAATTTAGTTTTGGGTCTAGAATTATGGGACCGAACCAATTTCGGTTATGGTTCTAATTTCGGTTATGGTTCTAGGTCTAGGCTGTCTAGCATGTGGAATCAACCCAAATCGACTCATGCATACCCCTAACAAAATGAATGAGTATTCATTTAGTGAAGAAAATTTGTATTTTGTCACCTATGTATTGTTTTAGTGACAGTTCAGAATTCATCACAAAAGTTGCAATAGCCAAAAAATTGGTGACAAATCTAAAGCTTTGTCATTAAAGGTCATTTCCTTAACGTGGTCAAATTTTTGCGATCTAGGGATATTTTGTGAGAAATTCCTTTTGCCCTCGTAGACCTTTACAAGTTGTGACTAACTTTTTTGCCGCTAATGAGATTTGTGACAAAATATATATATAATTTCAGTGAAAAACATTTTCTATCACAAAATTATTTTGTTGTAGTATAATTTTATTTTAATAGTTTTCTAATTTTGTCTTTGCATGTATTCATGATTTAATTAGGAATTTTACTTGGGAAGTAATATATATTTTTTTAGAAGAAAAGAAAATCACGATATATCATTATCTGCTAACGAGATCAACCATTTTGGGAACAAGCTAGGAATCACATATTTTCAAATCAGCAATGGAAAGGGCAAACTTAGCTATTTCACGTGCTATTGAATTTTTGGACAGAGGAGAAAAAATGAACACAAAATTATTTCCTTTACTTTCAAGTATAATAGATTCAACAATAGAACCTAAGTTACTTAATATTGGCTAGCTTGCTCATGACATTTTACTTTGTATTTATTTATACTAATTTAAACATTTGCTTTTGAGATTGTCAAATTAGCAAATATTTTATAATAGCATTTTAACTGCTTCTTATTTTTATTGTGTAACTTAATACAGTGACCCCAAAAAATGGTGATTTATAGCAATAAACTATTCAACTTTCATGTTGTTGCTGGTTAAAAAAAAAATTCTAAGCTAATAAAAATAGTTTTTTTTTCATTTAACAAAAATATTGATTTAATTCAAAAGAAATTCTGAGTAGAGGACTGGTTGATTTAATTCAAAAGAAGCAAACTGTGGCCTTTTCTATGCCTCTTCATTGCCTGATCATTTCTCACTTAACTTTTGCGGATGACATGGTTATCTTTACGAATGGTACTAAACAGTCTCTAACGTTTAATGGACTTTTTGTCTTTGTATGAGGAAGAATCCGACCAGTTAATTAGCAAACTTAAATGATATGAACCACGATCGTATTTCTACCCAATAAGATGAATCCGCAACCCTTGACGCTGAAAAACGCAAGAACCTTGGAACCACGCGAAGTTAATGGAGGTGGAACCTCGACCCAATCCCGAAAACGAGAAAGAACCTTGGTATAGTCGAAGACAAACAACCAATCGATGGGTTAATTGATTGCTAAGTCGAAGAACAACAAGAACCCTAATTCTAGCTGTTCGAGACGTTCTTAGAACGCAAGAGGTGAAAACACTCGAAATTTAATTAATCAAAGCCACCTAAAACAATAGCGTTAGCTCCTTTAAATAGGAGTAATTAAACCTACTAAGTCTAGGAAAATAAACAAAAACGAAATTAATGGGTTTCCCACATAACTTGGGCCCCAAGCAAAACTAAACATAAATTAAACTTAAAATAAACAAAGTCTAGCCCAGCCCATTTATCTAATACATGCTTTTAATCTCTTGGGCTGTTATTTTGAACATCTTCAACTGGGCCTTTAAGTAATGTTTTCCATTCTTGAACCCGATCCCCTTCAATGCTCCTCCATGCTTCAGCTTTGCTCATCATCTCTTGGACCATGGTCATAAGTGCCTCCTTGATCTTCTTGGCTCTAGCTCGAGTGACTGGACCACTTGGAACCCGGATGGGATCGGCATAGCCTTCACTCCATGATCCAGCATCAGTGCTATCTTTGGGCTCATCATTCCCCTCATTTTGAAAAGAAATTGTCCTCAATTCGTCACCTGCACTAAACGGACTTAAATCAGCAACATTAAATGTAGCACTCACATTATACGTACCTGGAAGATCAAGTTTGTATGCGTTGTCATTGATCTTTTGCATAACTTGAAATGGTCCATCTCCTCTCGGTAACAACTTAGAACGCCTTTGAACTGGAAAACGTTCCTTTCTCATGTGCAGCCAAACCCAATCTCCTGGTTCAAAGACCATTTTTTTCCTTCCTTTGTTTGCTTGCTGCACATACTGCTCAGTTCTTCTTTCAATATTTTGCCTCGCCTTCTCATGAATCTGTCTAACAAACTCAGCTTTCTTCCTGCCATCTAGGTTAGCATGCTCAACAGGTAATGGCAATAAATCCAAAGGAGCTAAAGGATTAAAACCATACACAATCTCAAAAGGAGAAAACTTAGATGCAGAATGAACAGATCGATTATATGCAAACTCAACATGAGGCAAACATTCTTCCCACTCTTTCAAGTTCTTCTTAATTATGGCACGCAACAAAGTGGATAAAGTTCTATTTACAACTTCTGTTTGACCATCAGTTTGGGGATGACATGTAGTAGAAAACAACAATTTAGTACCAAACTTTCCCCACAAAGTCTTCCAAAAGTAACTCAAAAACTTTGCATCCCTATCAGAAACAATGGTTCTAGGCATGCCATGCAATCGCACAATTTTTTTGAAGAACAAATTAGCAATTCGTGGTGCATCATCAGTTTTATTACAAGCAATAAAATGAGCCATTTTAGAAAACCTATCAACCACCACGAAAATAGAATCATTCCCATGCTTAGTCCTAGGCAAACCCAATACAAAATCCATAGAAATGTCAACCCAAGGGTCACTAGGAATGGGAAATGGAGTATATAGACCATGGGGATTTAACTTAGACTTTGCTTTCTTACAAGTAACACATCTCTCACAGATTCTTTCAACATCTCTTTTCATGTGGGGCCAAAAGAAGTGTTCTTGCAATACTCCTAAGGTCTTAGTTATACCAAAGTGCCCCATTAGACTCCCACCATAAGCCTCTTTCACAAGCAACTCACGCAATGAACATTTAGGCACACAAAGTTTGTTTTCACGCATTAAGAACCCATTATGCTTAAAGTACTTATCAAACGCCACTTTCTCACATGCATTAAAGATATCTCTAAAATCAGCATCATCACAATACAATTCCTTGATGTATTCAAATCCAAGCAATTTAGCATCTAAAGTAGCAATTAAAGCATACCTGCATGACAAAGCATCTGCTACAACATTTTCCTTACCCTGCTTGTACTTGATCACATACGGAAAAGTCTCTATGAACTCTACCCATTTGGCATGGCGCTTGTTCAACCTTTGCTGTCCCTTCAAGTGCTTCAACGATTCATGATCCGTGTGAATTACAAACTCCTTCGGCCAAAGATAGTGTTGCCAAGTATCCAATGCTCTCACCAATGCATAGAGCTCCTTGTCATAGGTAGGGTAATTTAGGGTCGCCCCGCCTATCTTCTCACTAAAGTATGCAATTGGCTTCCCTTCCTGCATAAGAACAGCACCAATACCATTTCCTGAAGCATCGTATTCAATTTTAAAAGTCTTTGAAAAGTTAGGTAAAGATAACAAGGGGGCGTTACTTAGCTTGCTTTTTAGTAATTGGAATGCCTTCTCTTGTTCCTTTCCCCATTTGAACCCAACATGCTTCTTAATCACTTCAGTCAATGGCGCTGCAATCGTGCTAAAATCCCTCACGAATCGCCGATAAAAACTAGCAAGTCCATGAAAACTTCGCACTTGCCCAACACTTGTAGGACTTTGCCATTCTTGAATAGCCTTCACCTTTTCTTTATCAACCTGAATACCGTGTGCACTCACAACAAAACCAAGAAATACAAGCTTATCCGTGCAAAATGTGCACTTTTTCAGGTTAGCATGTAACTTCTCCTTTCGCAAGACATCCAAAACATATTTTAAATGAATTACATGGTCATCTAGACTCTTGCTATAAATTAGGATATCATCAAAATAGACCACAACGAATTTGCCAATGAATGATCTCAAAACATGGTTCATCAATCTCATGAAAGTCCTAGGTGCATTAGTTAAACCGAAAGGCATAACTAACCATTCATATAAATCATATTTTGTTTTAAAAGCTGTTTTCCATTCATCTCCTTCTTTCATCCTAATTTGATGGTATCCACTTTTCAAATCAATTTTAGAGAATATACTAGACCCATGCAACTCATCAAGCATATCATCTAAACGTGGAATGGGATGACGATACTTTACAGTGATATTATTAATTGCCCGACAGTCCACGCACATTCTCCACGTCCCATCCTTCTTTGGTACTAGCAATACTGGCACCGCACATGGGCTCATACTCTCTCTCACATACCCTTTCTCTAGTAGCTCCGTCACTTGCTTTTGAAGTTCCTTCGTCTCCTCTGGATTACTCCTATAGGCTGGGTGATTTGGAATGGATGCTCCGAGTACGAAATTAATTTGATGCTCTATTCCTCGAATAGGTGGTAAACCGCTTGGCGTATCCTCTGGAAAGACGTCACCAAAATCCTGCAACAATAAGATAATAACACTAGGCAAAGAAGAATTTAGTTCGTTAGTGTTCAAAAGTGCTTCTTTGTACACAAGTACAAGAAGTTGATTACAAAGCATCGCTCTTTTCACTTCACTAGCCCTCGCATAGAAATTCTTTTACCTCCTCTCAAACTTACTCTCAATAGTCACTGGTTTTTCCACTCTACTTTCTTTTTTCTCAATTTCTTTTATTTTTCCCTCACTCTCTTTCTTTTCCTCACCACTCACTCTCTTTTTCTTTTCAGCTCTCCTTTGCTCTTCCTCATTTTGCAATTTCAACTGATCAGCATAGGCTTGTTGTGGCGGTAGGGGTGCAAGAATGATTGTTCTCTTGTTCATCTCAAACGAATATTTATTGGTGAAACCGTCGTGTTTAACTCTTCTATCATATTGCCAAGGTCTCCCCAATAACATATGGCCGGCTTGCATGGGAACCACATCACAAAGCACTTGGTCCTCGTACTTCCCAATGCTAAAGGACACCATAACCTGCTTGTTCACCCTCACTTCACCGCTATCATTCAACCACTGCAATTTGTAAGGCCTTGGGTGCGTAGTCGTGTGCAATGCTAGCTTCTCCACCATTGTCGTGCTAGCCACATTTGTGCAACTGCCTCCGTCTATCACCAAGCTACACACCTTGCCTAGCACTAGGCACCTAGTATGAAAAATATTTTCTCGCTGCTCCTCATCCTCTCTTGCTTGCACACTAAGGGCTCTTCTTGCAACTAATAATTCGCCCTAGATAGCGCCATCCTCTTCTTCGATATCCTCCAAAGGTGGCATAGCTTCAGCGCCTTCTTCATCCATTTCATATTCCCCATTATCCAGAAGCATCATTAATCGCTTGTTCGGGCATTGAGTAGACACGTGGCCTCTCCCTTGACACTTCCAACATATAATGTCCCGATTTTGAGTAGTATGAGTATTAGTAGTGTTAGGTTTACCTTGGTTTCCAAGGCTAGCCGTCCCTTGTTTGGGCTTTGATGCGGTCGATTTCTCCTCATTCTTCCAAAGGGGATTTGATTTCCAAGAGGGTGTGGTTAGACTTTGGTTTTGGCGTAGGCTACCCCTCCTCTTGAGCTACCTCTCTATTTTAATTGCCGTGTGAACCATATCTTCAATCTCGACATACGGGTGTAATTCAACCGCATTGGCAATTTCCCAATTTAACCCACTCAAGAACCTCGCTATGGTAGCTTCTCTATTCTCATCAACCTTGGCCCGAATCATGGCCACTTCCATTTCCTTGTAATACTCATCAACACTACGATTACCCTGCGTAAGCCCTTGCAATTTTTGGTATAATTCCCGATAATAATGATCGGGTACGAATCGCTTCTTCATTAACCGCTTCATCTCATCCCATGTTTCGACGGGCCCTTCATCACTACGCCTTCGCTCTGTCATCAAACGATCCCACCAAACAAGTGCATAATCAGAAAATTCAATAGCCGCTAATTTCACCTTTTTGGACTCGGAATAATTATGGCAAGCAAACACCAATTCCACTTTCTTGACCCACTCAAGATAGGCCTCGGGGTCATTCTTCCCTTGGAATGATGGAATCTTCATTTTGATCCCATTCATGTTGTCGTCCTCCCGATTAGTTCCTCTACCAAAACGTCTACCATTCCGTCGGTTCACGATTACCGAATCGACATCGCTATCCCCATCGTTAGAGCCATCTCGATAATAATTATCAAAATCAGCCTTCCTTTCCCTAGGCTGCGGTCTGCCACTTCTTTGAGCACTATGTGATTTGATGGATTGCTCAAGCTGAGTGCTCTCAACTTTATCTACCTTCACCTGCATTCGCCTCAATTCCTCACTCATCTCATCCACCTGCTCTCTAAAGCCACCTAACTCCTCTCTCATCATCTTTTGTAAGGTACTTGTCATGGCTTCTTGAAATAACTTAGGATCAAAGTTAGACATATTGCTGCAAAATAAAGGTTAGCACAATATAAAGAAATAAAGTTTCCTTACTGCACTCCCTTACGTGTTTCACTCAGAATAATATCACTCTGATTTTACCGCTCATGTTTAGCTCTCAAAAATAATCATATACATCTCAATTTTCACCTTTTAGAACTTTCAAACGAATCGAAAAACAAGAACCTTCATCTTGGTTCCCAAACAAACCAATCACAACCCAGACAGATCAATTGTATGCTAGGACAAGTATGTTTTCACCAAGAACTTAATAAATAGGAATCTCAATGAATTATAGACACGATGCGAAGCGAGAAAATCGAGAAAAATGAGCAAAATTTCAGTCTCGTGGAAACAGGATTTTTGGAATCTTGGACCCTATAGAACCCAAATCTAAAAAGAAATAATTGCGAATTTCGGAAATTTTTGTACTTTTTTTTTTCTTTTTTTTAATTCTGGGTCTCTCGACTTCTACTTTAATCTGGTGTAGTCGAAATTTCTAAAATTCAAAATTCCAGCAGAAAAATATTCACAATCCAAAAATCAACAATTTAAGGAATTCGTAATCAAAACTAGATCCGTTTATATGCAGCAATCAGAATTAATCAACCCCTAACAATCGAAACTCAACAACTAGGGCTTATATGAAAATTATCGAAGTTTCTACTAACCCTAATAATCGCAATATTAACAATCAAGAGCAGATTCGAAACGCACTTAGTAAGAATAGATTCGCAGCTAGGGTTCAATTCGCAATAAACAGATTCGACAATTTCTTGGCAAGAACAGATACGAAGATTAATTATCAATCATCAACAGCTTCGAAAATTACTCAGCAGAACAGATTCGATAATTATGTAGCAAAGCAGAATCGAATTTTTTTTTATTTTTTTTTTCCACAATCAAAAATAACAACCCTAGTTTTAAGAAGTTACGAATTAAAGCAGCTTACGAATTTAACAAAACAGAAGCAAACGAAAGATAAAACCTGGATAGAAAATTCCCTTTGATACCAACTGATATGAACCACGATCGTATTTCTACCCAAAAAGATGAATACGCAACCCTTGACGCTGAAAAACGCAAGAACCTTGGAACCACACGAAGTTAATGGAGGTGGAACCTCGACCCAATCCCGAAAACGAGAAAGAACCTTGGTATAGTCGAAGACAAACAACCAATCAATGGGTTAATTGATTGCTAAGTCGAAGAACAACAAAAACCCTAATTCTAGCTGTTCGAGACGTTCTTAGAACGCAAGAGGTGAAAACACTCGAAATTTAATTAATCAAAGCCACCTAAAACAATAGCGTTAGCTCCTTTAAATAGGAGTAATTAAACCTACTAGGTCTAGGAAAATAAACAAAAACGAAATTAATGGGTTTCCCACATAACTTGGGCCCCAAGCAAAACTAAACATAAATTAAACTTAAAATAAACAAGGTCTAGCCCAGCCCATTTATCTAATACATGCTTTTAATCTCTTGGGCTGTTATTTTGAACATCTTCAACTGGGCCTTTAAGTAATGTTTTCCATTCTTGAACCCGATCCCCTTCAATGCTCCTTCATTCTTCAGCTTTGCTCATCATCTCTTGGACCATGGTCATAAGTGCCTCCTTGATCTTCTTGGCTCTAGCTCAAATGACTGGACCACTTGGAACCCGGATGGGATCGGCATAGCCTTCACTCCATGATCCAGCATCAGTGCTATCTTTGGGCTCATCACTAAAAGTTGTTACATTGTTAGGGATTCAATTTTTATGTCTCGGTGTCAGTTGATTGAAGAGTTGATCGAATTGCAAAGGAATCGATTTCCTATTAAATATTTGGGGTGTACTCTTTTCATTTGTAGGAAGTGAATTGAGTATTTCTCTAATATGATTCAAAAATTTGAAAAGAAGTTAGCCGGATGGAAATCGAAGATTTTATATATTGGGGGGAGAATTATTCTTATCGGACATGTGCTCCAAAGTCTTCCCATTTATTCTTTTGCTGCTCTTGCTCCTCTAAAGCTGTTCTTTATCGAATAAATTCGATTTGTGCTAATTTTTTGTGGGGTGAAGGAGAGAATGGTTTTAAATATCATTGGGTTACATGGAAAAAATGTTGTTTTCTTGTTGATGAGGGTGGTCTTGGATTTCGCAATATGGATGATGTTGTTAATTCTTTTTCCTTAAAGTTATGGTGGCAATTTCGAACTTTCTCGTCTTTGTGGGCCATTTTTATGAGATATAAGTATTGTTATAAACGTCTTTTAACGATGGGTGACAGAAAAGTGGGTTCTCCTATTTGGCAGAGATTGCCGTGGGCTAAAAAATCGTGTTGAAACGTGTATTAGGTGGATTCTTGGGCGACATTGATTTTTGGAAAGACAAATGGTGGTGGGATGAGAAACTTGGAGATTTGATTAATGCTGATTCTTCTCAATCTTTAACTATGAGAGGAGCTTTTACTACCTCTGATTGGTGTTAGATTTGCTTGCCCACCTTAAATAGTCATGAGATTCAAGAAATTCAAAACATGGTAGCTGTGCTGAATTCTGATAATGATAGATGTGTTTGGACGGCCACCACAGATTGTCAATTTTCTCTTAAGATGGCTTGGCATATTCGTCACTGTAAATTGTCCGATAATCCTATTTATAAATTCATTTGGCATTCCTCTGTCCCATTTAAGTGGTCTTTTTTAGTTTGGAGAATTTTCAAAAACTGCATTCCCCTTGATTATTGTTTAGCTCGGAGATGTTATCATATGGCTTCCAAATGCTCATGTTGTATTGTTGCTCAAATGGAGACGATTGCTCAATTCTTTGTTACTATCCCTACTGCTATGTATGTTTGATCTTTCAAGAATTATTGATATTCGGAGCGGCAGTTCTATCCTTCAATGTAAAGTTAACAATTGGTGGGTCCAAAGATGGAGATCTCCTTGCTACAAAGTTATGCTTTCTCTTATTCCTACTGCCATCTGTTGGAAGCTTTAGTGCAACCGAAATAAGTGTAAATTTGAGAGCCGGAATATTTTGCCTTCCAAGATTGTTGAAAATATTTGCGATAGCGTTAAACTTATTTTGAGCGGCAGCCATGCTATTCATCAAAGGTGCGTAGCTGATAATGTTATTTTGCATAAATTGAATATCAATTCCCTTCCCCTTCTTCATAGACCGTGGACACTGGTTCGTTGGTTTCCCCCTATTCGAGGTCGATATAAATTAAATTTTGATGGTTGTTACAAAGGAAATCCGGGCTTAGGGGAGGTGTTAGTATTCTTCAAAGTGACGAAGAGCAAGTGGTTTTTGCTCATGCGGACTTTTATGGTATAACAATGAACTCTATTGCGGAAGCTAAAGCTAGCTTTGTTGCAAGGCCTTCAGCTGTGCAGGAAGGATAATATCTTTACTGTTGACATTGAGATTGATTCATTGTTGATGTTGAATATTATTCAGGAGAATGCAAAGCTCCTTGGGCTTTGGCGTATATTATTAGAGAGCTCAAGCTGTTACTTCAGCAGATGAGTTTCTCTATTCGGTATTCTTATAGAGAAACTAACAAATGTGCAGATTATCTTGCTAACTTAGGTGTTAAGGAGATAAAGTTTTTATGTTTTAGGAGGGTTAACTTGCCAAAGCAGCTTGTAGGCATTTCGAGAGTCGATCGTTCTGATCTGTTTAATTTGCGAATTCATAAATAGTAATCTTAATTTTCTTTTTCCAGTTTTATAAATAAAAATTTTTCTTATGCTCCAAAAAAATATTGTTTACAAATTGTAGTAAAATTCTATTTAGTTTATGTTCTATATTTGATTGCAATGTAGGAAAATGATAGAAAAAATCATTAGTTTTTATCATAAACTACATAATAATTTGAGTGATTTGATAAGATGTTTTATTACTTTCTCAGTGTTCTTACAATATAATCTAACTAATTTTTGAGTGGGCTGGGAGTAAGAAATATTTCATATGAAAGGTGAAGTGTCGCTTCATTATCGGTGGAGGAGTGGTTCCACCTCAAATCTTTAATTAGCCAATCCCACATTTTTACTTGATAAATAATTATTCATCCTAAATAAGTATAATTCTTGTCTAGAAATTACACACAAATCAAATGAGAAACTGATCCTATACAACCTCCAATTGGATTATATTAATTGGATTGGATTGGATTCGATAGATTCAATGCTCCATTACAAAACCAACTGTAATTGGATTTGATCCAAACAAAATGGTTTTGAACCGATGTACTGCATGCATGCTTAATGGGTGAGTAATTTTCCAAAAGTATTACAACAAAAATGGTTATGAATAGACATCAATAATTAGTCTGATAATATAGTTATAACACTAACCGCAGTAAAAATTGAGGCAAAGTCAAAAATAATTTAATTGTTATAATTTCCAAAAAACTAGAAAGTAATTTTTCAAAAAATTTTCTTTAGACAAAAAAATTAAACTTCATTAACAAAATGTGGTTTTGTAGCTAGAAAGAGCTATTGAGAGTTACAAATCTTCATATTCTTATAGTAGGTCATATTTGACAATTTTTTTTTGAATAATATTGTTATCTCTTATCAATATTATATATATATATTGTCAGTTTCATTCCCTTAAGGATTAACTTTTTGATACTTAAATACGGATCAATCATTTTGAGAAGGTAAGCAGATGAATTTTTTTTATTGAACTTGGTGAAGATGATATCTATGATTAATAGATCATATATACCAAATTTTATCAAAAAAATTCAACTAGGGAGTGAGTTAACATAACTAAATAAACATCTAAAATTTCAACGGGAAAAAAGTGCATATATATCAATTTTTCAGTTAACATACTTTCGGGTTGAACTTTTTGATGAAATTCGGTGCACACGATCTACTAATTATGGATATCATGTTCACCAAATTTCATCAAAAACTTCATTTATTTACCACTCAAAATAGTTGGTCAGTATTTAATGACCAAAAAGTTGGTCTTTGAGAGAAGGGACCGCATATATATTACTACTAGACCACATGCACACACTATGCGTGTGAGACGTATGTTAAGAGTTAAATTGAAAATATTATAAGACATAAAGTATATATCATTTGTATATATCAGTAAATGATAAACTCATTACGTGTGAAAAAATATTTATGTCTTTTATAATGAAATGTAACGCTGAGATTCAAGAACACAATAGAAGAAAACACAATATTATTTTAAAGAACGAATAACAAATCTTTGAAATGATACTAATTGCTAAGTTGTAACATTATATATATATATATATATATTATCTAAAGATTGCCATCAATTGCCAATTCAACATCATTTTCTTATATTTTCTTCTTCAATATCACATATTCTTCACGCAATTGATTTTAAGCATTCTTGTACTTCCATTTGTAACTGCATTTCTTCGAAATTATCTTCTTTTATAAAATTTGTAAAAATTTATTATTTGTAGTTATTAGAAGAAAGGGCTTTATCTGGACAAATGGTTTGTAAAAATTTATTAGAAGAATTCATACTCTTTGAAAAATCAAATAATTTATTATTAGTTTTCTTCTTCAGTTTCTCATATTCTTCACGCAATTGATTGTAAGCATTCTTGTACTTCTATTTGTAATTGCATTTATTCGAAATTATCTTCTTTTATAAAATTTGTAAAAATTTATTATTAGTAGTTATTAGAAGAAAGAGTTTTATCTGGACAAATAGTTTGTAAAAAATTATTAGAAGAATTCATACTCTTTGAAAAATCAAATAATTTATTATTAGTAGTTATTGACAAAATATAAGACTATGAAAGGAAAAAAAATCTATAAATATTTGACAAAACTAAAAGAATTAGGAAAAGATCTAAAGAAGTTACAAACTAAAATATATGTTAATTATTAACATGTTTATTAATTTCTTAAACCAAAATTTGTAAATTATAGGTTTAACTAAACCTATAGGTAATAGATTTTGAACTTACTGATGTATTTTTTCTTAGAATTTTCTTAATTTTTGTTTCTCCACGAAATATAAATCCAAGCATTTAAAACTATCACAAATAAGTCAAGCGAGAGGAAGAATGACAATGGAACAATTATTTTTAACTGAAATAGTGATAAGGTTGAATAACATTTTAAATTCGAAGAAATAATGTCACAAGATTAAACCAAATATTGAGAAAAAGAAATTAAACCAAAAATGGAAGATATAAATAAAATTCTAAATTCAAACTGTTCTTATATATCTTTACTTTGATCATGAGACGATTTGAATTAATTGAAAACCTTCTAAATTGGTGTTAGAAATGTTAAATTCCACTTCTTCTTCTTTTTTTTTTTTTTCAATATAGTATAGATAATCAATATTATTGTTTTTCCATGAGCCGTTTAGATTAAGGTAGGATTTTTATTTTGTTTATCTAATAATATTTAAGTAAGAGTTGATATTTTATTTTTGACTTTTTTAATTAATAAGATTAAGTTGAATAATAAGTGGATTAAATTCCTTACTTTGAGGAGGAAGTTATCTGTGTGTGTGTGTGTTTGTTTATTTGCATCTTTTATGGAAATTTAAATAGACATACAATCTGTCTTTATCTCTTTATCTACTATTTATACAAATGTAAATAAACACGCACACTCTCTCTCTCTCTCTCCCTCTATCTATCTATCTATCTATCTATCTATCTATATCTATATATATGTAAATTAATATCCTACACAACCATTAAAATTTAAAATATAAAAAAATATTGTGAGTAGATAAAAAAAATATTTTAAATTTTGCAAAGATAAAATAATCAACTATACAGGAGAAAAATTTAAAATAAAATTGATATGTGAGCATGAGATTTGAAGATGGCAATATTTTACCCCATTCAATTAAGTCAAAATAAAAAAAATAAAAACAAAACAAATTAATTGAGTTATTAAAGGGAGAGAGAGAGATAGTGGGGGGAAACGTGGCTAGGAGTTTGGGAGTGAGAAAATTGGCAAGTACTATTTTAACTCTTTGAGTAACTTACATATACTATTTTACCCTTTTGAGTAACTCAAATGTAAACCATATAGTATTAATGTAATTAAGGGTATTTTTGGAATATAATAAAATTTGACACAGCTTCAAAAGGTAGTTGAAATAAGGCTCGGCTTTATAATATAGTATAGATACTAAATTAAAGAAGGATGTTGAGTGGTCTAGTGGACGAGTAACATTTTATTTTATCAAAATGTTCAAAGTTCGAACTTTCTCAATGATTTTGATCTTCATCATCTGTATAAAATGATTCTTAAACAAGGTCGTCATGTTAAATGTTCTCTCTCGATCTATATATATATAATATCATGGTGGGTCTCAAAATGAGTTTTTCAACAAACTACCGAGACCGTTCAGGGGATTCCATTATTTTATTCAAAGTAAAATGGACATAAGTATGAAACATTTTTCACTTATTATTATTATTTTATTTACTATGTATCATTCTTTTTTTATGGTTCCATATCCTCTCAACCCTCTCCAAATGGCAGTGGGGGCTATTTTCTTTCTGAAAAGATTAATAGTGTAAGGATATTGAGAGGGACAATTAATTAAATAGACTAATGATGGTAGTTATTAATTAACAATTAATTATAGACTAATGATGTAGTTATTAATTAATTAACTTAATGATGTAAGTATTAATTAATTTGAGTAGTGTTGACACAAGTAGGCTTGATGATGGATGCAGTTAAGTCATATTAATTTATTTTTTTTTGAAAAGAGGATAATAGATTAAAAACCCAAATCAACTGCTAGAACATCCGAAATAAAAGAGAGGAGAACAGACTCCCAAACCTCTAAGCCAGAAATAAAAAAAAATGGCTTATTACACATTTAAATGTTTAAAACTTTTCCTTTAAATATTCAGAGCCGAAATCAAACACCTCCAAAATTCAATTTGTTATATTAACAAATTACTCAATAGGAATCTTTATTAACCATTAACAATAATAAATTGTCTCTTGTCGAATATGTGTCTTGCTTCAAGTTTGTTAATAAACTCAATTAGAGTGATTGAAATCACTCATAAGAGAGTTGCCAAGGTCTATATTCGTTTGAGAAATAACAGCTAAAATTTTGATATAAATTATTGCTTATTTAAATGAATTCTTACCATAGGCGCCGACGACTATTTGTTAAATCTGAACCATCTTTCTTTTTAATTAATAGTTCAAATTAATGCTCTTCTCTAAAGTCATTTCCGTCATTGTAGATGAGTTTGGAAAAAAATTTATAGATACACTATAAATATATTAAAGCCACACACACATATGTATACTTGAAAATATTCTTAGAGAGATTACAAGTTTAAAGGGCTCCTTGCGTAATTGTAAACGAGGAAAGACATTTTACTTTTTAATTTCAAAAAATAAGGACACTCCCTTTTTTTTCTTTTTTGGAAAAATGGGAGAAAAATTGTCCATATGTTGTTTCTTTTCCAAGTAGAGGTTTAACTTAGCATTATATAAACGGGTAAGGACAATTGATTTAAACATAATTAACAAGAAGGAAACTTAATTAATATTCATTTTTATGGCTTGACAGATTTACCCATCTAGCTATTAGTTTTAACCTCATACGTTAGATTACAAGATTCTAATAATTACTTTTGCTAAAACACTTTCCTTTTTTCTGTCCACCCACTCTATTATAATTGACAATTGTCTATAATACAAATATATATATATACGACCAGGATCAGGTGTGAACCAATTCGTACAGACTGGTCATTTTTATGACGATTTTGTATTAGAAAAAACACCCCCAAATATTTTTATGACGAAAAAGCGTCATAAAATGACCAATCCGTAAGGATTGGTCTATACTAGAAACGGACCTATATATATATGAGTTATGCTCTAAAAAGAGATTCTCTTTCTTTAATAAAAAAGAAGAAATTTTCATTTGAAGGACTAAATAGTTGAAATTATTTTATAAAAATTTATAGAAATGATCTATATAGTACATAGATCACCTTTACCGAGTTTAATAAAAAAATTCAATCTATAAGTGCGTAAACAGAAAAAATGATAAATATGCGCATTTTCGGCCGTTGAAATTTTTTATGATCATCTCACTCACTCCAAAAAGTACTTACACGGAAACTTTTGTTTTGATCTTACAAAAGAAGATTATGATAATAAAGGTTCAGTGGGCGCTAATTACACGCATTACTTTACTCGGTAATGTACCATCTCATTTATTCGATCCTAATGCACCGACTATGTGCACATTACCTCGGTCTTATAGGACTGAGTTAATGTTGAAAACAAAAAAATTACAATGGCTCAACTCTATAGGAGCGAGGTAATGTGCACATACTCGGTGCTATGATCGAGTATGTGAACGTTACCTTTGTCCTATACGACCGAGTCAATGTTAGAGTGTTATAAAATGTTTTAATGTATGTAATTTGCCCCCACCTGAATGTCCATATAAATAGTGAATAAAGGGAGAGAAATCTTATGATCTTCATGTGCAAAGCTTAAATAGGGACCGTGATGACGTGATGCACCTCTGCTCGTTACTTTTTCAAACCCTAAGGTTTTGTTTGGTTAATGTTTCTAGACAAGTTTTCTAGATAAGTTTTTAAAAATTTGGTGTTTGGTTGAATGTTTTGAGTTAGAGTTTTTATGTTGAGAAGTGAATTTGGTTTTGTTTGACTTTTTTTCAATCAATGAAAAAAACGCATAAAATTTTTCAAAAAATAGTCACAATGGATCTTATTTTATAGATCTCAATGAGTTGGTTTCAAATATATATATTTTATTATTTTTGGATTTTTGGATTTAAAGTTATGGCGTTTTAAAAAAAAATTTAGAAAGAGAAAGTATAGTGAAATAAATTTTGGGAAGTGTGAAAGTAGAGTTGGTTTTGAGTTGAGTTTTTAAAATTTTGGGAAAAAAAAATAGTGAGCAACCAAACACAACCTAAATGCTTCGGGTTCATACTTGTTGATGTTAGAAGATTTTTTTAAGCATCAAAAAATATGTATGTATTATGTAGTTAATTCTTTTACCTTTTTTCTTATATTTTTTTTCTCTGAGTAGATGATTATTTGTGTAAGTTTGCAGAGAAAATTAATTTCGACTACAAAGTTATAATATTATGAACCTTTATTTTTAATATAAAATTTTCAGAGGATTTTAATTTTCACTGCAAAGTGTTGTAGTGATTTTGGAATGTAAATTTTATCTGGAAATTTTTATGAAATTTTTTCCAACTTTTATAGAAAAATCATAATGAATATTTTATTCCTTTTGAGATATTTCGAGCTTTCACTAAAAATTTTTGCTGCAAATTTTATGAAAATTTTTCAATTTTTATTGTAAAATATGATTACTCGCCTGATGACAAAGAGAGCAAGTCATTGAAACTTTTATTTGTTTGTTATCAAGCGAGTAACATGCACTTACTCCTTTGTCATTGTGTGAATAAAAAGTAAAATGTTACCAAATATTTTATAGAGTGCAAATAGCAACCATCAATTTTTAACTTTATAATAAATAGTAGTCACTATAAAGAGGGGTAACCCTCCATAGTTAAGTGTGCTATGTCTCTTGGAAATTAATAATTAAGAAATAATGAACTACACTTACACTCTCCAATCGACTGTGCCCCAGTTCTTGATAATTAATATTCAAGTAACAGTGGGCTACGTAAATATGGTAATCCTTCTCAATCAGCTGTACCCAATTAATATTCAACTCCTTATAAAGGGATACCTTTCATTTTATTGCCATTTTAATCTTGTTGGAAAAAAAATGTAAAATAGTCTAACTAATACCGTATTTTCGTGCACATATGTTGCACGTGTTATTCGAACATGATCAATGGACAACTCACTATGAGCAAAAAGAAAAAAAGTTGATTTTTTATTAGTTAATACCATACATAATTGGACCTCAAAATATCTTTTAAACTACCAATAAATAGTTTAGTAGTAATACACTCATATTAATACTGAGTTCGACTGAAAGTTATAAGTATTAAATTTGAGTAGTTGCAAAAATATTTGGTGGCTAACAACCGGTGAACATAGATTACATAAAATGTGCGAAAAGTAGCCTAAACATGCGATAGTATAAAGTAAATAGGAAAAAAGAATTCCTTGAATTCCCCCAAAGCATAATCTTTATTCCCTCTCATCAATTTGTTTGCTTCACCTTTTTCCACTCGAATAAAATATCGAATATCTCTCTATACTTTATCTCTCAGTTTATTAATTTCCAGTTCATGATCTTCGTCATAGTATATTCCATCCAGTTACAATAATCATCCTCTCACTCACAATGTTGCTATTAAGACGGACTTCACAAAATCCCTAAAAGGGAGCACAAAATGGAATATCTCATTGTGCCCTAACATTAATTTAATCACTCTTCGGATTCACCAAGAAATAATCTAATCACACTCTTATAATCATTT
Source organism: Lonicera japonica (assembly GCA_021464415.1). Classification (NCBI taxonomy): domain Eukaryota; kingdom Viridiplantae; phylum Streptophyta; class Magnoliopsida; order Dipsacales; family Caprifoliaceae; genus Lonicera; species Lonicera japonica. The sequence goes on along the minus strand of CM038463.1, from coordinate 34,335,833 downwards.
GTCGGTTTCTTATTTGGACTGATGAAGGATCTTTTGTGTTTAAATTCGATAGTGAAATCAGCATTTAATGATATTGGAGGTTCGGTAATCACTCGCAGTCGCTTCCCGCCATTTGGCGTTGAATCTCAAATTCTACTTCTACAGTTGATTATTTCAATTTCAACTACAAGGTGAGATTTCGTCTATTTTTTAGCCTTTAATCGCTAAACACTGAATGCTGAATTATTAGTTTTAAAAAATATGTTTTAATTTTATTTTATTTCACACAAATAGCATTTTACAATTTTATCCATATTGTCATATATATATATATATATATATCAGTAGCTAATGAGCAGAAATAACATGGGTAGTATTGGAATAAAAGTCCGTTAAAGTGATATTAAGCATTCAGTACGTATTTGCTTTTTAACGTTGAATGTTGAATTTAATCTAATTTAATATTAAGAGGCGAGAAAGTAAGGGATGTTTGTTTTTTACCTTTAAACAAAGAGTATTAAGCATTTAGAGATGTAGTATGATGTTTATTTTTTTAAATCATTAAGAGGTTAACAACTATTTTTTTTAGTGATTAAGCATTCAGCATTAAGAGGCATTAGTTCCGTTGAATGTTTAATGCCGAATTTAAACCATTGTTTTATACAAAAACGTAAAATTCAAAACTTCATTCAGAATAAAAAACAAACAGCATTTTCAGAGCTTAAATTCAACATTTAGCACTCAGCAATTAGTAATCAACATTTAGCGATCAAAGGTAAAAAAAAATTAAAAAATTAAAAAACAAATGCACCCTAACACGAATTATACCTCTTAATGTTGAATGAACTTCCTTCAGCAAACAAATACCACCTGACTCTATATTTTACCTATTTAATTTAATGCACATTATGTAGTTGCTCCAGCCAATGTATACATGGTTTTGTAAGATCAAGGTACTATTGTAGTAGCACAAGTTACCACGCACACACATATATATATATATGTGTGTGTGTGCGCGCGCGCTAAACATGGTAACAAATTGTACAAACTTTTTATGCAAACAATTGTGGCACAAATCATATTAAAAGAAATGTAAGATAACACTTTATATAAGTGGTCCTACCAGTTTATTTGAGTGATGCCACGTCACTTTGTACAAAGTTTAGTAAGTTTATTTATTTTTTTATACAAATTGATGTGGTACCACTTAGATTAATTGGTAGGCCCGTACATTTAATGTGTTAGTCTTGCCTTTTTGTGATTGGTACCACACAATTGTTTTTATAAAATGTTTGTACCAAAATTAAGTTGAGCATTACTCATCTACTTTATGCACACTATGTATTTGCTCTAGGCAATGCATAAGTGCAATTGTAGTAACACAAAGTACCACTTAATAGTTTTTGAATCTTAAAAATGTACAAGGGATAAATAATTGTGCGGCTGAGATCTAAGATACGTTTTAATGATTGATAGTGCTTTTGGCACGGGTTGCAGCCTAGTATATATATATATATATATTTAAGAATTAAGACCAAGTTGGAGTTTGTTATTTGCAACTGGCTCTGTTTCACCCATTATATGTAGTGTCTGCATATTTACATTTGTAAATGTAGAAAGAAGTAATTGAGAGGGATTTCCTTTTTGAGTGGATTGATTACTTTCTATAATCATTGTAATTTGAAGAGAGAGTGGGGGGAATTTCTCAATGACTGACTCTGTTTTATAGATTTTGTTAATGTATTGGTATCAAAGACAGAAGAGAGTATCATATATATATATAGAGAGAGAAAGAGAGTGAGAGTGAGAGAGATTTCTTAATGGGTGACAGTATATATAGGAGATTTTGATAATGTATAAAGTACGCTAGAGGAGTTTTTTTTTGTGAGGAAGCTGATCAAGAAGAGGAATAATTTTGGTAGGGCAAAAGATTCATTTGTTTTGCCTCATATATCAGCCAATTTAGGTTTCACTTATTTATTTCAATCATCTTACAGGAAGCTGTATTGCTGCGAGCCCGGTTGAGGTGGCTGTGATAAATCACATTGGTAGCACTCCAGAGTTTTCACATTCCTCTCATCTCCAAAGGTTTGTTTCTCTTTTTGTTATGTTGTTCTTGAAACCCACATGAAATTAATGGTTATTTTCTTTTCTTTCAATACAAGTGTGTGCATGTTTGATTTCAAGATTCATAGTGGTGAACATGAATTATTCAGTATTGTATTACTCCCTCCGTCCCTAATTATGAGTCCATATTTGACTTTCACACTTTTTAAGAATCGACAATTTCAACAGAATCAACTGTTTAGAATAATGTGTTCCATGTAGTAAGTTTTGGTACTCTGATTATGTTCTGATAAGGAAAGTGGTCTCGTAAGTTGGGACATCCCAAATAGTAATATTGGACTCTTAATTTGGGATGGAGGGAGTATTATTTTAGTTTCTACTAGCTTGTTTCTTGTTACGGATAAAAGAAATTAGGGGCAAATGGGAACAAAAAAACTTGGGTTTTAAACTTGCATATCTTTTATCTGCAATGCTTGAAAGCAATGGAGAGGAAAAAATAGTACTCAACCATGTTTTAATCGGACGCATTATTATATTAGAATTAACTCTACTGTGATACCGGCTGTTTTCTAATGGGGAGTAAGTTATACCGTTGGAATGTTGTTAGTATTACAAAGAAAGGAAGTTAGGGATTATATTTTATGTATATAAGCCTAGTGATGATTAGGACCTTTGTTTTAACCGCGAAGGTTTTGTCCCATCCCCAGTTGCCATATGTACTCTTTTAAATATAACCCTTTATTTAATATCGCAAACAAGAAGGCTGAACAAATAGAATCTGAAAACTTATTGTCTCATTATAATTTTAATATTCAGTGCTTGTGTATTTATTTGATACTCTTTTCTATTTCGTTGATAAGATTTTGTTAGCTTAAATGCGTATGGAAATTGGATCTTAGGTGTTTTTTTTTTTTTTTAAATCTCAACAGGCACTGCCTGTGTGAGGATTGAATTACAGAAGATGGACAGGAATAATCCTATTGAAGATCAATTTTCTAAACTACATCCATGTTTGCCCGTGAGCACTAGGATCGTGATAATAGGAGGCGGTCCAAGCGGTTTATCAGCTGCTTATGCACTATCGAAACTTGGATACAATAATGTAACCGTATTAGAGAAATATCATACTGTTAGTGGCATGTGTGAATCAGCTGAAATCGAAGGTACAAGCTACACACAAATGTTTTTTTTTCCCTTAACTTTTAAGTTCATATATTTATGATATTTATTTTTTTATTTTTTATTTTTTTTTAATATGTCACAGGCAAGATTTATGACCTTGGAGGCCAAGTTCTTGCAGCAAATAGCGCTCCTGCAATTTTTCATTTGGCAAAAGAAGTGGGGTCCGAATTAGAAGAAATGAATTCCCACAAACTTGCTCTCATTGACAGTTCTACAGGAAAGTACGAGGATATTCAAGTTGCGGATGATTATGTAGCTGTAATATCACTGACCTTAGAACTCCAGGTCAGTTTCTAATGCAGTGGTTGGAATTGGGGTTTTGCTCGTTTTAGTACTCGTTTGCTTTGAGTATTTTTGTTTTTTTTCAGAATCTAAGACAGTACATTCACGTGTAAAGGCTCATAATTCATGTTGAGAGTTTAGACCAAAGGATGCCAATTTGCTAAAGCTCAAACTTTATGTGTGAAATTACCAATTTGGAGGATAACATTGTTGCGAAAAGTTGTAACATATGCTTTCATAGTTGTACTTGGTTCTGGAAATAAACCCCTCCCCCACAACACACACACACACACACACATTAATTTCTAGGAAAACAAGAGCAAAAAAGTATTTAGATGGAATATATTTATTCAAATCTGCCCTTTATTTTTGACAGGATAAAGCAAAGGATTCAGGTCGAATTGGGGTCCACGCAGTGAGCGAATTAGCTTCGGATATAACTCCTGATTTTCTTGAAAACCATGGATTCAAATTTGTCCCAAAATCTGTGGCTTATGGATACACTGCTTCAGGTTACGGGTTTGTTCAAGATATGCCTTATGCTTACATTCACGAGTTCACTCGAACTTCTATGGCTGGAAAAATTCGTCGTTTCAAAGGCGGTTACATGAGTTTTTGGCAAAAGCTCAGCAAAGCTCTTCCCGTACAAGTCTGCTGCAACACTGAAGTAGTGGGGGTGACACGCAGTTCATTTGGCGTCAGTGTTGATGTCAAAAACAGCGGCGGAGAAAAAGAAGTGATGGAATTTGATAAGATCATAATTTCTGGTTCTTTTCCTTTTAAGAACGGAAAAATTTACCGATCACCAGATTCCAATTCACCAGGTTTGTGGAGTTCATATGAATAAGAAAAAGGATCTCTAAAAAGGGTTTCATCATGCTTTTAATCTTTTTGTGGATCTCCCTTTTGAGGGGAAAAAGGTTGACTCTTTTTTTTTTCGGAATTTGGTGGAGCTGATCTTCAACCATCCCAGGTGTGTTTTCATTGCAGCATTGGAAAACAATGGAAAAAGCAACTATTTTTAACGAGAAGTTGGAAAATGAAATGATTGATTTCATGAGATATTTTATTACTTTTTCAGGTTTTTAATGGGAATTTAATTCAATGGGCAGTGGGTAAAAAAATTTCCACGAAAATTAAGGAAAAGATGGGAGAAACCTCACCAAATCACTCATCTCTTGTTCTAACTTCTCATAAAAATTAATTATTTTTCCAATAATTTTCCAACTTTGCAATCAAGTTGACCCTTAGTGTGAAGATGATCATCAGAAAGTTTAAACAACTGAAGATCCACATGTATATCTCTTTTGCATTACACTCACTTGCAAATTCAGTTTTTATTTATTTATTTGAGGGAGATAATATTCATAGTGAGAACATCAGCTTTACCAAATTTCATCAAAATATTCAAATTATTTACCAGCCCACAACGGAAGGACTGTAAATTGCTTAAAAGAAGGATGCCCTTTTAAAGATTTTGGCTTTCACCATACTCCCTTTGTCCCAAATTAGGATTCCACTTTCCTTTTTAGAACATAATCAACATACTAGAACTCACACTAAGAAACAAGTTTTGTTCTAGACCATTGATAATGATTAAATTAGTGAATTCTTGAAAGGTGTGAAAGTCAAACATGGACTCTTAATTAATGATGAGGGAGTGTATTTTTTCATGCTTCTCCAATTTTAACTTTTCACTGTGGTAACTGATAAACTATACTTTCTCTTCACAGAAATTCGAAATGAAGTAATGGATTTGACCGAGCTTGAGATGGAATTATTCAATAAAGTGCAGACCATTGATTACTACACAACCGTTATGAAGATCAAAGGGCTAGAGCACTTGCCGATTGGGTTCTATTACTTTGGGGAATTCATGGATGATCCTGCAACTATAGGGAATCCAGTTGCAATGCAGAAATTTTATGCAGATACAGATATTTTCCTGTTCTGGTCTTATGGCAACTCCGCTGATATTGAGGGATCAAGGGTCACAGAGCTTGCAGTTGATGCAGTTAACAGAATGGGGGGCAAAATTGAGAATATAATTTTGCAACGGCGATTCAAATATTTCCCTCATATAAGCAGCCAAGGTAAAGTTATAAAGTTAAATTTGGTGTATTATCCTAAGTAGCATAGATACTTCAATTAAAAATGAAGTATTGGATACTAATAAGGTTACAGCTCGGATAAGTATGGATAATGAAATGGTCAGACCCGGCGTGTGTCCAACCTGACCTGACCTGACCCAAATGTTTTTTTTTTTTAACCAGGGCGGGGTTCAGGTTTTGCAAAGTAAAACCCCCTTCGGGTTTGGGTTTGCATAAATATACCTGTTTGACCGTGCCAGAATATAATGTTTTTATTTTTCCCTTTAAATTCCCTTATAATACCGCATAATAATAAATGGCCAGGGCTGGTCCATGTGGGTTTGGTTCCAAGCGTACAACTAAACAGGATGGGTTCAAATTTTTCAAAGTAAAACACGGATATATTTTAAGCAGGTTCAGGTTTGCCAAAACCATGCCCCAAACCTGACCCGTTTACATCCCTGCAGATATGGCACTGATATGTATATGAAATTCTAAATAAGTGTTGGTTGATTTATACATCAACTTTGATTTCTTGATGCGGCATGGGTATGAGAATTATTTTCAGAAAATCAACTGGTTAAGTTTTATACATAAAAAAAAAAAAATAGATTCAAAATAGAGCCATTGAAGCATATGTAATTTCTGTTTGTTTCAAATTAATAGTCCCACTTGCCTTTTCGGGATGTCTCAATTTTATAATCCATTCCTTTTTGAGACATAGTTGACGTACCAAATCTCCCAATAAAAATTAAGTTGTATCCTTACCATTGATTAGGTTGAAATTAGTGTTTTCTTAAAAAGAACCTAAGTTAAAGTGGGACTTGCGTATTGAGACTAAGGGGGAAGGTAATTTATTGAAGCTTTATCTTCCATATTTGTATTTAAAGCTATCATATATTGTCATTCTTTAAATCTATACTATTATGTAAAGTAGATGGACTTCAACTGATTTTAGGCTCCGTCATACTTTTGATTTCAGATTTTACCCCTAGAACCATATTTTTATAACAAAAGTAAGATAATAACAAGATTTGAACCCTCACTCCTAAGAAAATTAACCACACATCCAACTACCGAGCCACTTATCATTTTTGTTGATTATTTTCAGAAAAAAGAAAGAAAAAAAAACGTGTGTGACACCATAATATTATCTTTATAACCATATTCTTTGCGGCATCCAAGCTCTACTATCTTTTAGAGTGTCATAGTGCATTGGATTTTTACTTGCTGTATCCGTGCAAAATATGTTTGATTTTCCACATAAGTTGAGAGATACTAATTTCCATTAATTTGAATATAGATATGAAGAATGGATTCTATGAGAAAATGGAGAGTGAACTTCAAGGACAGCAGAACACTTACTATGTAGGTGGACTTGTGGCATTTGAGCTCACGGAGAGAAATTCATCTTATGCTATGAATCTAGTTTGCAAACATTTTGCAAATGATTGTCCAGTGCCAAAGTTCCCCTACGTTAAGGTAAACTAAAACCTCTATATCTTAGGATCTGTTTGATTGCAAAAATGGGAATTGATTGGAAAAGCATTTAATTTTTATAAGAGTTGGGAAAAGAGACAAGCAATTTGGTAATGTTCTCCATCTTTTCCTTTAGTTTTCATGGAACAATTTGTATCCACGCCCCAAAGAATTTAATTGCATGGGAAACCGAAAAAGTAATAGAATATCTCGTTGAATCACTCATCTCAAGTTCCAACTTCACGTAAAAATTATATGTGTTTCAAATCAATTTTCCATCTCTGCAATCAGACATGCCCTTTAAGGACCGTTTGGCAAAGGAGTTGGAAAAAGATTGGAAAACAACTAAATTTTATGAGTTGCTGGAAAAAGAGACATCTCACCAAATCACTCATCTCAAGTTCCAACTTCTCCAAAAAAAAAAAAAATAGTTGTTTTTGTAATTATTTTCCAAATTTTCAAGCAAATTCACCCTTAAAAATCAATATTTAAATGTGAAAATGGATGTTAATTTTTGCAGAGATTATTTCCACTACAGTCAAATTGCTGGGATAGGATCCCAAATGAGTTCGAAGAACCCCCGGAAGTCAAGTTCCCCAATTTGTGTAGCCTTGACAGCTATTTGAAGCATTGGGGAAGTCATAAAGTCACGAAAGACAAGACCCTTTACACGTGGATCAACGAGGAAGGTGAAGTGGTGTGCCAAAGGACCTATAAAGAACTCAACGACAATGCTTCTTGCATTGCTGAAAAGCTCTTAACAAGCCAAAAACCTGTTATCAAGCCTGGTGACAGGGTTCTCTTGGTCCACGTACCGGGTCTCGACTTTGTTGATGCTTTTTTTGGGTGCATACGGGCTAGAGTATTACCTGTTCCTGTTCTTCCACCAGACCCGCTTCAAAGAGGCGGCCAAGCACTTTTGAAGATTGAAAACATCGCTAAATCTTGCAACGCCGTTGCAATTCTATCGACTGTTGCTTATCATGGTGCCGTTCGGGCGGGTTCCGTAAAGAACTTGATCTTATCAGCCGGTAAAAAGGGGAAAAATTCTGCTAAGTGGCCTAATCTTACATGGTTACATACAGATTCCTTCGTAAAAAACTCTAAAAATGTACCCCAAGAGTACGTAGATAACGGTTCCGAGCCGTTTAAAGACGATCTGTGTTTTCTGCAATTCACATCCGGATCGACCGGCGATGCTAAAGGAGTGATGATTACTCATGGAGGTCTGATACATAATGTGAAGTTAATGAGAAAGATATACAAGAGCACATCAAGAACGGTTCTAGTGAGTTGGCTTCCTCAGTACCATGATATGGGACTAATTGGTGGACTTTTTACGTCTCTGGTTAGTGGGGGAACCGCAATATTATTGTCCCCAATGGCATTCATTAGGAAACCTCTTTTATGGCTTCAAATCATGAGCGAATACCGGGCTACTCACAGTGCGGGCCCGAACTTTGCTTTTGAACTTATGGTTAGAAGATTGGAGAATGACACAGAGAAAAATTTTAAGTATGATCTCTCTTCTATAGTTTTCCTCATGGTAGCTGCCGAACCCGTGAGGCAGAAAACCCTGAAAAGGTTCGTCGAGCTCACAGGCCCATTCGGCCTTTCTCAAGAGGTAATGGCTCCTGGTTACGGTTTGGCCGAGAATTGCGTGTTTGTTAGTTGTGCTTATGGGGAAGGGAAGCCCATTTTTGTTGATTGGCAAGGAAGGGTCTGTTGCGGTTATGTGCATTCAAATGACGAAGATGTTGATATGAGAATTGTCGACCCAGAAACCGGCAAAGAGTATGAAGAAGAGGGGAAAGAAGGAGAGATTTGGATTAGCAGTCCAAGTGCCGGAATTGGATATTGGGGCAGAGAGGAATTAAGTGACAGAACTTTCGGAAATAAGCTCGAGCCTTACCCCGATAGAAAATACACAAGAACGGGGGATTTGGGAAGGAAAATAGATGGGAAATTGTTCATCACCGGAAGAATTAAGGATCTTATCATTGTTGCTGGAAGAAACATTTACTCGGCCGATGTAGAAAAGACCGTCGAGAGCTCTTCTGAGCTTCTACGGCCTGGTTGTTGTGCCGTCATTGGGGTCCCCGAGGAGGTCCTCTTGTCTAAAGGCATATCAGTACCGGGTGGGTCCGATCAGATCGGCTTAGTTGTAATTGCTGAGGTTCGAGACGGTAAACCCATAAGCAAAGACGTGGTTGAAGAAATTCAGACCCGAGTCGCCGAAGAACACGGTGTACCAATCGCTACCATTAAGCTTATCAGGCCGAGAACGATCAGTAAAACAACATCTGGCAAAATCAAGAGATTTGAATGCCTCAAAGAGTTCACTAATGGGACGCTGAATTTAGTGCCAGATCCCATTTCGACGAAAAAAAGATTGGTTCGGTCCTTGACTACGGGCACTTGTAGGGAGGGAAGGACCCCTCGGCCCAACCTGGTGAGAAATTTCCCCCCCTCGACAAGCCCCGGGTTGAGCTACACTGATATTGTTGAGTTTCTTAAGGGGCTTGTTTCTGAGCAGACGTGCATTTCTGTCAACAAAATCTCTACAACCGAGAGCCTTGTTTCTTATGGTATAGACTCGATCGGGGTTGTAAGGGCAGCTCAGAAGCTCTCAGATTTCATTGGAGTGCCAGTTGGTGCAGTTGACATTTTCACAGCCACTTGTATTGCTGACCTGGCGAGCTTCTCGGAGAATCTTGTAACCAAGTCTCAACCTCAGGAAACGACTGGTCCTGATCCTTCCTACAATCAAGAATGTAGGCCTGAGTTTATTACCGATTTGGCCGACGTTTCAAGGTTTCACCAATTGGGTATCTGGTTACTACAACTGGTAGCTCTTTCCTATGTTCACATCATGCTAATTCTTCCTTCATATCTATCGTTCTACGCGTTTGGGAATGTCATATATTCTGTCTGTTCGTTGGATATCACAATTCCTTGGTTGGAGTACTTAATCCCCCTAGCATTTGCTCCTCTAGCTTGGATCCTTTGTATGCTTTTAACCTGCATTTGTATCGCCTTCTTTGGGAACTCGTTCCTGCAGCCAAATTATGCCCTTACCCCTGACGTTTCCATCTGGTCCGCTGATTTCGTTAAGTGGTGGGCCCTTTACAAGGCACAAGAAGTTTCTTCGAAAGTTTTTGCAGTCCATTTGAGAGGAACCGTGTTCTTGAAGTACTGGTTTGAAATGTTTGGGGCGAGGATAGGATCATCGGTTGTTCTTGATACTGTTGATATTACCGACCCTTCTCTGGTTTCTATAGGAGATGGAGCTGTGATTGCAGAAGGAGCACTGGTTCAAAGCCACGAGGTGAAGAATGGTGTGCTGAGTTTTCTCCCGGTTAGAATCGGTCAAAATTCATCGGTGGGCCCATATGCTGTGATTCAAAAAGGAAGTGTTTTAGGAGAAGAGGCTGAGGTAGCTGCCTTACAAAAGACCGATGGGAACAAGCCCATTTTCAAATCTAGGAAGGGTGGCGTTTTTCAGGAGGTAATTAATTACTCCCAATTTACATAATTAATTACTTCTGTCCTTAAATATTTGACTTTCACATATTTTAAGAATGCACCAGTTTCATCGTAATCAATGGTTTAGAACATAACTAGTTTCCTTTTGAGTTATCTTTCCTGCTGAGAGTCTTTGTACGTTGATTATATTCTGAAGAAAAGAGTCAGGTCTTAACTTGTTTCACTTATTTGATTTGCATTTGTACTAACTTTTCATGTTCATTATATGCTATTGTGTGCAACTAGTTCATAGATTTAAAGTTAGAAATTGATCACATCTTTATGTTTCTCTATTTTGGCCCCCAGGGTTCCCGAGTGTCAAACGCAACAAACAGTAATCAGAGCGATGCTATTTACCACCTAATGGGAATCTACGCCGTCGGTTTCCTCAGCTCCCTCTCAGCTGCCATTATTTACTTCCTCTATATCTTGGTCTCTCAAAACTCTCCATCCCTTCAACACTTCACATTCCTCTGCATTGCCGGATCTTTCCACTGGCTCCCTTTCACCATTATTGCATACGCCACCATGATCGGCATTAGTTCCTCTCTAAGCCCAATGAGCTTCGCCTTTGCCCTCTCCATTTCTTACCTTGCTCATGGCCTTATACTCAGCATCCTTACTTGCACTTTGACCCGTTTTCTCGCCAAAGATGAGAAAACAGAGCAATCCCTTCTTAAGACTTGGCTTCGCCATCGAATCACCATTGCTTGTCACCTTAGGTTCGCTAAGCTCCTTTCTGGAACTGAGGCTTTTTGCGTGTACTTGAGACTATTGGGTGCAAAAGTTGGAAAACATTGTTCTATTAGAGCCATTAACCCAGTTTCCGACCCGGAACTTGTTTCGCTCGGCAACGGTGTCCATTTGGGTGACTTTAGCAGAATCATTTCCGGTTTCTATTCCTCCAGCGGGTTTACGGGTGGGAAAATCGAAGTGCTGGATAATTCTGTACTCGGTAGTCAAAGCTTATTGCTCCCCGGTTCGGTTCTTCAAAAAGACGTAATTCTTGGTGCTCTTTCGGTTGCTCCTATGAATTCAACACTCCAAAGGGGTGGTGTTTACATCGGGTCACAAAATCTGGTCATGATAAAGAACACTATGCATGCGTTGGAAGAGCGCATAGAAGAAATGGACGCGAAATACAAGAAGATAGTCGGGAACCTAGCTGCTAATCTTGCCGCGACAACTCTTAAGGTTAAATCGAGATATTTCCATCGAATCGGTGTTAGTGGAAAGGGAGTTTTGAAGTTATACGATGACATAAAAGGGTGGCCAGATCACAAGATTTTCCACCCAGGAAAAAGTTATCCTGTGGTTATTCGGCATAGTAATAGCTTGAGTGCTGATGACGACGCCAGAATCGATGCACGTGGTGCAGCTTTGAGAATATTATCAGGTAATTCGGTCCCGCTCTTTGACTTGACGTTGAAAACGGGCAATGCGTTCTATGCCCGTACGATATCCGATTTTGCAACATGGCTTGTTTGTGGGCTCCCTGCGAGGGAGGAGCATGTGAAGCGGGTCCCACACGTACGAGATGCGGTGTGGAATTCCCTCCGCCATGCGGATTCGTATGCAGAGCTTCATTACTATTCAAACATATGTAGGCTTTTCCGGTTCAACAATGGGCAAGAATTGTTTGTCAAATTCAAGCTAAGGCCTTTCAATGCAACGATAAGCGAAGATTCCGGCAAGGTGGAACCCATCGGGATTCTTCCCCCAGACACTGGTGCTATTCCAAGGGATGCTGATGACACTCGCCCGTTACTTTTCCTTGCCGATGATTTCCAATCCCGTGTGAATTCCCCAGGAGGGGTCCGCTACATTTTCCAGCTCCAGTTCCGGGCGGTACCTGATGACGTGGCTACACAAGACGTAGCACTCGATTGCACCAAACCATGGGACGAGGCCGAGTTCCCCTATATCGATGTGGGAGAGATTATAATAGACCAAAATTGCACGAAAGAACAATCAGAGGAACTGGAATTCAACCCCTTTCTCCGAACAAACGAGATCGATGTCATCCGGGCTACATCTTCATCACAAAGCGCATCAATCGATCACGGCCGTTCATTGATATATGAGATCTGCCAGCATTTGAGAAACGGGCAACCACTTCCCGAGTCATGGAGGATCTTTTTAGAGCACTCGGACGTGAAAGTGGACCTCTCGGGTTGTCCCATGGCCGCAGCCTTGGAGAAAAAGGACACGGGGATAGTCACTTTGGCTAGGCCATGGTACCAAACTTCATGGGCAATGTTTGGCCAACCGTTACTTCAAACGCTTCTTCCTTATTACCTCATGGGATTGATAATCTTTGGCCCTCTCAATTGGGTCCTTTACTTAACCGACGCGAAGAAATACCCGCTTTACTGGCTACTCCCTATTCTATGGTTATCTTCGGGCATTTTCGCCGCGTTTTCTTGTGCATTGGCCAAATGGGTTCTAGTGGGAAAGAAGAAAGATGGTGGGAGTGTGCTACTTTGGAGCAAAGGGGTGTTTATGGACACAATATGGCAAGCATTTAGGACACTTGTGGGTGACTATTTCATGGAAATGGCAAGTGGGTCATTCTTGTTTGTTTTGTGGATGAAGCTTATGGGTTCAAACATTGAGTTGAGTGAAGGGGCTTATGTTGATAGCATGGGGGCAGTTTTGAACCCAGAGATGGTGGAAATTGAGGGAGGTGGGTGTGTGGGGAGAGAGGCTTTGCTTTTTGGGCATATATATGAAGGGGAAGGTGGGAAGGTTAAGTTTGGGAAAATAAGTGTTGGGGAAGGTGGGTTTGTGGGGAGTAGAAGTGTTGCTATGCCTGGTGTTAGGGTTGAGAGTGGGGGTAGCCTTGGTGCACTTTGTCTTGCTTTGAAAGAAGAGCATGTGAGGTCAAAGTATTAGATCAATTGGGTTGTTCTTTTAAATTTTTGTCACTTGTGTTTTGATGTGTTATTACATATGTACCCTTTGTTGTGGTGCTATATGATAACATCGTTGCTGGTTTAGCAAATAAATAACCAGCCTTGTGATTCTAAAGAAAACTTATTAGTTTATGAAAATGCTTTCTCACTCACACTCAATAAAGGAACTTTTACTGCAAATTGGAATATGAGTCAGGTTTTTGTCTTATCAATTGCAATTTAAAAAATTAATTATTATATTAATGTTTTGATCTGTGTCTCAAATTTAAGGGGTTTGGGTTTAGGTTCAAGGTGACACTAATTCATGAAATTGCTCCCAAATAGCACCCGCAAGTCCCTTTTTATTTAATTTTGAAATTCGAATTACTTTCACCAAGTAAAATAATTTTATTCTTCAATTATCACAATATATTTTGAAAGGGACAAAAATTAACGTGAATTCGAGATCCATTAAAGCACTAAAATAAATTGTGGAAGAGGAACGCGTGTCAATACTATAATAAATTAGAAAAGAGACACTTATCATCAACAACCCACTCAACCCGCTTCTCCAATTGTGGAAGAGGGGCACGTGTCAACATTAGAATCAATTGTGGAAGAGACTTACTATTAACAAACAACTCAACCCACTTTCCCAACATTATCTCTACTCTTCCAAATCATGGGAAGTGGTTACGTGTAAAGCTAGTTCCTTATATTTATAAAAAGAAATAGCTATCATTAATCAAACTAGAAAGAACCTACAAAACTCTACATATACACCAAGTGTATTTATCAATTATTCTCTTTATCTTGTAACCATCACCATCATTATTAATAAAAAATACCAACACCATTATCAAGGGGTGGACGTACACTAAACCTATTGCCTATAGGCTGGGAGAACCACCTTATCAAAAAATCTCATGTCTCTAATTTGTGTGTACTTGATTACTATTTATTATAATCATTGTTGTAAGTAACAATTCAATTATCTAAAATTGTTGACCTTACAATTTTCTTTTGCTTGATTACAATTACGAGGCATAAAACTAAACACCGCTTCCAAATCTTTGCAAAATTATTAATGTTGTCTAGCACCAAACCGAATTCATTTAGGCATGCCTCCTCTGTATAAAGAACGTCAATAACTTTCTTACAATCACTTTCCACCACAATATTAATAGCACCAACAACAATGGCCGATGTCAGACCTTCAGAGCTTGGACTATGTTCCTAGATTGGGTATTTTTTCCAATATAGTGTTTTCAAAAATCTTTGTTCCCAAAATAGTACCCTCTTCATCTTTGTTCTCAATATGGTGTGTGTTTTAAAAGTGGTATTAGTGATACCAATTTTATAAGTAAAATCGGCATCAACAATACCAATTTCAGCTATAAAAACGGCATCATCAACAATAACAATACCAATTTTAAAAAGTGCCATCGATGATGCCGTTTTCATAGCTGAAATTGGTATTGATGATGCCGATTTTACTTATAAAATTAGTATCACTGATACCACTTTAAAAAACACACTATATTGGGAACAAAGATGAAGAGGGTACTATTTTGGGAACAAAGATTTTTGAAAACACTATATTGGGAAAAAAATCTTAGATCTTGCGTGCCTTAATTAATTGATTCTGTAATAGCCTAACTTAGAATAAAATTTCTTTATTTTCACATTAGCCCTTATACTTTTTTATTTATATGGTGCCCAAATCACGTAGTGTTCAATAAATAAAGGTTGAACCACATGTGTATTAAACTTTATACTTAGATACTCTTAGTTACTTAAATTACACAATGGACTCTTAAGTTTTATAATATCAAATTAGAAACCTACTTTATTTTGAAAAACTAAAAATAAAATGTATCTTTACCTTTTTAAATCATTAAAATTTATATGATGATGTAATTATGAATAGGACCCCTATTGGTTTTTAGTCTTCATTATTCTCCCAAACTTTGCAAATTTTCATTTTAGACCATCGGGGATTTAGAAAATTTGTCCAAGAAGACATATTCTACTCACAATGTTTACACATCATTTATGTAGTTTGAGATTAAAATTTACGAGAATAGCCCAATTATCTATGGATATAAAATAGGACTTAAAACATAAACTTCTAACCAAAAAGGGGTCAAATTAGAATTATTTTTTAGGACCACACTTTCATTTCAGTCCCTTAACCTCTTGTAATTGCTGATAAGGGCCTGTATCTAGAGTAGCCTTACATTGTCACTAGATAACTAGAGTGAGTAAGGGGGTCTATTGCTAGGATTGATTAGTAAGTGGCTTATTTGTCAAACATGCAATAAACTTTGCATGAGTGCAATACCTCCTGCTTCTCCTACCATCTGTTTAAGCACCCCAAACACTATAAATATAGGCCTATGTCCAACCTAATTAAGGTACAACAAGATAGAATTACATAAGAGATAGTTTAAGTCACATTTGGATTTTTTTTTTATTAAGAATTTTTTGTTGTAATTCAACACTTGGAAAAGCTTTAGCAAGGTTCAAATTCTCATCTTTTACTTATTTTCCCTACTTTTTTTTATGCATTTGTCTAATTTTGTACAATTAAGAAACATCCATTTGGAAGCTTTACTTGATAATATTAGATCTTTTAGTATTGATATTCCTTTAAAATTGGTTTCACAAAACATTTAAATATAGTCTGAATAAGGGATTTGTAAATTTAATTTGAAAATGGTTTGAGTTTGGTACACCAACTTTAGTAAAAACCAAAATTACACAATTTTCACCCACCTTTGTAATTTACTCATTCTTGAGCGAAATTGATTGAAATAAGGACACAATCCTATGTGTCCAAACCCAACAAAAAGTTATGTAAGGTTGTGTTTCATTGATATAAACTCTAGCATACTCAATCTTAAACTTAAAAATCAATAGTTTTGGTAAATTGAAACCAGTACAAATTCTCTCTCAACACTTTGAACTAGCCAAAGTTATTTACATATTTGGTTTCTTCTTGAAAACATACACACAATAGGTTTCTGAATTACTAAAAATATTCAGAAATAAGTAAAAAAAGCTCAAAACAAGTTTCACCTGAAAAATGGTCGAGATGAGTGGAGATTGGAGAAGAAGTTCCACACGCCAACACGTGGAGGAGAGCAGTGTAGTGTGGCCATCTTTAGGTGGTACGTGTCGGCGTGTGTAAGCTTTGATTGAGCTCTGGTTTCCACCATTCTTTTCTTATCGTCGAAAGCTTCATATTTTGCATTTCAAACAAGAGAGTTCTGCGTATTTAAAGACAAGTGTTTTAAATTGTACTAGGTTTAACTTTGTTTTTAAAAATTTTATTTTTTTACATTTATATATGTATTAGATTTTCTCCAAAATTGATATTTATTAAGTATAATACAAATTTAATTAAAGGACCTACGTTTAATTAAAGTCCTACATAGATTTATTTATACATTTTTATAATAAAATTAAATTAATTAAGCTGTATCTTCAGAACTTTATTTCGTAAAAGTTAAAACGCGAAAATTGTTTAAAATAGCTTAAATAGTATTAATCAATAATTATTTAAATTTATAATATTTTATGATCTACAGTTTGATACAGTGCATTGGTTTATATAATACACTTGTCACAGCAATAGCCCAAACAGAATCAAGTTTTGAAACCGAACTATCTTATAACGACCCGGTCCCACCTCAGTACGATATTGTACGCTCTGGGTAGCGTCCTATACAGGCCTCAGCCCCAAGACATCTACCCTCATGGCTTTGTTTTTGGGAGCTCACGACCAGCTTCCCAGGGGGTCACCCATCCTGGGATTGCTCTGGCCCAAGCACGCTTAACTTCGGAGTTCTCATGGGATCCGAAGCCAGTGAGCCTCCCAAAAGGCCTCGTACTTAATTAGCGACCATTTCTTACTTAAATGGGTCTCCAAGGATCCCCCAACTTCCGGTGTGGGATGCCCCCTTTGAGCTACCATTCCTCCACACAAGGGAGTACTCATCACTCGAGCTACCATTCCTCCACACAAGGGAGTACTCATCACTCAGGGCGTCACATATCTAGTGAAAGTATGTTCATGTTTTTTTACTATTCTTTGATTCCTTCTCATTATTCCTATCTCTGCTTGGATTCGAAAACGTTCTTTTCACTTCACTTTTGCTATCATTGTGACTATATTTTTAAAGCGTTATTGTACAAATTATTGCCTTGATTGTACCTCTTTCTTTTTTATCATATTAAAGTTTAGTGATAGACTCATTTTACTTTAGTTGGACACTAGTTATATTATATTTATTGCATCAATTACTATACACATGTGATTTTGGGAGAGGGCAAGTTAATTAATTAATACTCATATACAAGACTCATGAAAGTAACTACTCGTAAGTGCTTAGGTAGTTGAGTGCCTTAGTGACCATTGCTATCCTATACATAGATGCCCAATTTTGACCTTGTATGGCCAAGGTTGAGCTTGGTTTAATCTAGCAATTTTTGTGAAATCAACCTATTATTTGTGTACGAGCAACTCATGTTGATATAAATATATATTTCCAACATTTTATAATATTCGATCTTGATATACCTATTCCAAAGAAAAGTACCATAAGCTATCATTCTTTTTCGTTATTTACCAGTCCAATACCATGCTAAAATTTCACTATTCCTTCACACCTATTGGGCATAATTTTGCTACATGTTTCTTTATTATTTATTATATTTTCAAATGAATATCCTTAGGAGAGAAACTCATAACTATGAAGAACATATATAAACGCAAAATATATAAAGAGATCCTCGAGAGAAAATGCCAGTGTAAACTAATACTTTGAATGAAAATGATTCTTTTTAATTTATTACAATAGATTAGTAGCAGTTGTGTGTAATTAATTAATAGTTGGGTAAAAAACACTAAACCTCCTCAAAGCTATCACTTTTTGGCACTAACCCCCCCTCTCAATCTTCTAAAAGTGACACTAAGCCCCCCTAAACTATCAGATGTTATCACTTAACCCCCAAAATTACATAAATGCCCTTGTACAAAGTTGGGTAAAAAACACTAAACTTTTTCAAACTATCACTTTTTGGCACTAACCCTCCCCCCTCCTCCATCTTCTGAAAGTGACACTAAACCCAACTTTGTACAAGGACATTTATGTAATTTTGGGGTTAAGTGATAACATCTAATAGTTTAAGAGGGGGTTTAGTGCCAAAAAGTGATAGTTTGATGGGGTTTAGTGTTTTTTACCCTTAATAGTTTTAGAACACAACTTGTATTATAAATAAAGGTAATGTTCATTGTTATTATTTGTATTTTCACTCTCAAAATACGGGGCGTGACAAATCTTGTAGCCTTCATACTTTCATAGTGATACTTGAAAAAGGCAAAAAAAGAAAAAAAAGGAAAGAAAAACTAGTTAAAAACTTGCACCTCTTGTTAGTATTAGGTCCTTGTAAATAGTCAAATATTAATTTTTCTAAAATACACCTCTACCTAATTAAAGGAGGGAAAGCTAAACAAAGGGGGTAAGTTTTTAGAAATTAATATGTTTATCCCTAAAATTTCTTCTAAAATTTATAAATATTAAGTTTTCCTTCCTTTAATTTTAAAAAAATTATTATTAATATTAATCTTGAATAAAAATAACATTAGTAAGTGACATTAGTATTAAACTTGCTCCCTTTGAAAAAAATAAAATCTAACTCCGCCTCTGGCTCAATCTTCTAGCATCGTTAAACTAACTTATATCTAACTAATTTTTAAATTATTGGGAGACATTCAT
This sequence comes from Lonicera japonica, assembly GCA_021464415.1. NCBI lineage: Eukaryota > Viridiplantae > Streptophyta > Magnoliopsida > Dipsacales > Caprifoliaceae > Lonicera > Lonicera japonica. Next base: position 34,316,552 of record CM038463.1, on the reverse strand, counting down.
AAGCACCGCACCCTCATAGATAAGGCCTTCTCTAATAACTTATTTAATTTTTTTGCTAATCCTAGGCATGTATGGATTTTTTTTTTTTTTTTTTTATGTGTCAAATCATTTTAGACATATATATATATATATATCTAATTGTCATATTTTTTGGTTCCCTAAATACCCACTAAAAAAAGTCTCTCTAATGGTTCTTGTACATACAAATTCATATGTAATAAAAGGAAAGTAAATAGAGCGGCGGGCTCCATATATATATGTCATATCCGCATTAGCTATGAGGCTCTCTAGAGAGATTCGTAGCTAATGTGAAAATGATTCTTTGCCATGTCATATATATAATGGCTTAGACATACCATTAAAAAGAAGTTTTTACTACATTTGACTCCCTTATCTATAAACATCCTCGTAGACAAGCTATTGAAAAATGCTTCACAAAGTCATAATTTCTAAATTGCTTATGAGTCAAAAAAAAAAAAAAAAAGAAACCCTCAACTCTCTTTACTCTTCTTTTTTAGGCTATTTTTATTGTCAAAGCAATTATCTCTTTGGCATGACATAGCACTGCTTTGAAAAAGTACTGCATATTTTTAAAATTTTACGTTGCTCTGCCAATAAATATAATTACTTTAATAATAATGCCATCCATTATTTGCTGTATAAATGTGTGTATGAAGATAGACAATAGTCAATAGATAAACTTTTCTTAGAAAGAGTATAGATATAAAAAATAGTGTCAACGGAAATACACACATTATTTAAAATAGGTTACTTAACATATATGGGGTGTTAATATAGTGGAAACATAAATGAATTTTTTCACCTCACGTTTGGGTTCGAGTTATAGGATCCTATTTCTCCTTCTTCATATTCCTGTAGTTGAGTACCATTTGTATTCGTGTATCGCTTATATAAAATAGGTCGATAGCCGGCATACATTTTGCTAGTGGGAAGTTCTAATTACACCATGAAAATTCTTTAAAACCACTGCATACTTAAATTTACCACAAAATTATATAAACATCTTAAAACACCATTACATATTAAAAATTAGTTCAAAAAGTACACAAAAATTCTTAAAACACCATTAGGGATAATTAAAATAAATTAAAATTTTCTCTTTCTACAATTTATTTCTTTACTCTCTATCTATCTCTCTTTACAATTTTTTTCTCTTTCTTAAACCCATCTAAACTCTTTCTCCCTTCAAATAAACCTTAATTGGATCTAAGAAGGGCATGATAGAATTTATAAGAATTTCCAAAATTAGGGCTTGAGTCATGAATTTCAAAATCAAAGAGTGAGGGATGTAAGAAAATAGGATATATAAAAAGAAAATGGGGGGTAAAAACTCTTTGCTCTAACCAAAAAAAAAACTCTCTTTCACAATTGTTAGCCTCTCTCCCTCAGGATTTCTACCTCATGTGCACAACATTTATATTAGTATAAATTTTCTACTCGGCAGTTAGATGCCAAAAGATTAAGCAAATCTCAGTAACGAAACTCCGAATTTTAATTTTGGCAATGTCTGGCCAACCATATTTTAATTATACATAGTCTGTTTGGCATACAAAAAGTTGCTATGTTTGGTACAAAATTTTGGCATAACATTGCCAAGTATGTAGCATTTATTCGGCAATGTCCTGCCGACCATATTTTGATTAATTATATATATGTTTGGCATACAAAAAGTTGTGGTATTTGATACAAAATTTCTACACAACATTGCCAAATATGTATTATTTATTTGTCGATATTTTACAGATCTAAGCATGTTTTAGCAATGAATGGAACATGATTGCCGAATTTGTATTCTAATTTTTGGCAATGTCTGGCCGACGTAGACTTATTATAAACATGATCAACTTTGAACGAAACATGACTAACTTCAATTGGAACGAACTTAAGTTTTGGTATCAGTTTTGTGATTATCATTTAATGAATTTAACAAAACAAATGAGTTTTACATTACATGATATAACATTTTAAAAAACATAAACTTAAGAAAAAACTCAGCAACACATACTCGAGGAACTGGAGGTAAAATTTTGCAATATTGAACAGAATATAATTGAATATCTCAACAATAAGTTATCATAGAGTCATATTATGTCAGCAATAGGTTGATGAAAATGTCTTGTATTTTAATTATGCGTGACCTGACAACAATATACTTACACATCGTAAATTTTTTTTATTTTATTAATAAATTAAATATTATATTTTTTATTTGACATACTACACAATTTTCATAATTTTATTATAAAAAATTATAATGTGCATAATTCTTTTTATACCTTTTTAATATATAATAATTTTAAATTTTTTTTACAGCTGTAAATATAATCTCCGGCGGAGAGGCCGAGAGGGCAAAAAGGCTGGAATTTGTATTTGTATTGTCTCTCGGTAAATGCGAAGCGGGCAATTTGTACGTGTGGTTACTTTGTATGTACTTTTGTCTTTTTCGCCAAACAAGTATTTGGCCGTCCCTTCTCTCTCTCTCTCTCCTAAGTGGTAGTATTTTTTTGACCCTCTCTCTCTCTCTCTCTCTCTCTGTGGGCACATTCAATGTATCTTTTTTATTCCCCCCCTCTCTCTCTCTCTCTCTCTCTGTCTCTCTCTGTCTCTCTGTCCATTTATATAAAAAATATATGTATATATATCCTTACCTTCATTTCTGTTTTCTTCTTTTTTTCAGATATTGAGCATTTTCTTATTAGGGCTTTGAGGGACCATCGACTACATGGGTGTATTTGAAGAGATTGGGGTTGATATCAGGTGACTCTTCTCAATCTTCTTCACAAACCCTTCTCTCTCTATATGTATATATGTTTATGTATTGTTGATCTATTTGTTTAATAGATTTTGTAAATAGAGTTCTCTGGATTCAATTGTCATCTTTATGGGTTTCTTGATTTGCTGAACCTTGTGATAACTATTGTAATTTGATTGAATTTTGGTTGGTCTTATAGAACTTTTGGAAATCTTTTGCTGATGGTTTATAATTTAGAAATTTTAGTGCTTTGAGAAGTGGGTATGTCTGAAAATGCAAAATTGAGCTTTGGAATGTGGGGATATATATATATATATATATATATCTGTATTGCTTGAATCGTTTAAGAATTGGATAACCTCTAAGTCTTTTTATTAAGGCTGTGCTTATTGGCAAATATGTTTTGGTTTCTGCCAAAGAAATATACTACAAATGATGCATATGGTACAACTGATCAAAACAAAATTTGCTTTGGTACTTGCAGCAACCTAGAATTATGAAAGGGAATAAGTTTTCTGTATTTCAAATAGAGTTGTTTTCCCCTTATATTGTGTGTGGTTTTGTTTTGGTTTTTGGTTTTTTTTGGGGGGGGGGGGGGGGGGGGGGGTTGATTGAAGATTTGAGATTCTTTCAATTTTATTTTAGTTTCTATGCTATTCTATCTGAATGGAACATTTTATGATTGACACTGATGCATTGGCAATAGCTCGGATATCGAAGTTGATGATGACATAAGGATTGACGATATAGAAGAGAAAGACGTGAGCGATGAAGAGATCGACCCAGAAGATTTAAAGAAGCGAATGTGGAAAGACAGTATTAAGCTCAAGAGAATCCAAGAAAGGAAGAAGAAAAAGCTCGAAGCCCAACAAGCCGCTGAGAAGCAAAAGAACAACAAGCATTCAGTCGATCATGCTCAACGCAAGAAAATGTCTAGAGCTCAAGATGGGATTTTGAAATACATGTTGAAGCTTATGGAAGTGTGCAAAGCCCGTGGATTCATCTACGGTATAATCCCCGAAAAGGGCAAACCTGTTAGCGGTTCGTCGGATAACCTAAGAGCGTGGTGGAAAGAAAAGGTGAAGTTTGACAAGAATGGACCAGCGGCTATAGCCAAGTTCGAAGCAGAGTGTATAGCCATGGGGGTGGAACACGGTTCTCAAAATGGGAACCCGCAAAGTGTTCTTCAAGATTTGCAAGACGCAACTTTAGGGTCGCTTTTGTCTTCATTGATCCAACATTGTAGCCCACCTCAGAGAAAGTACCCACTTGACAACGATGTACCGCCACCATGGTGGCCCACCGGTAGTGAAGAATGGTGGGCAATGTTAGGATTACCCGAGGGTCAGAGTCCGCCATACAAGAAGCCGCATGGTTTGAAGAAGATGTGGAAAGTTGGGGTTCTAACTGCTGTGATAAAGCATATGTCACCGGATATAGCAAAGATAAGGAAGCTAGTGCGGCAGTCAAAGTGCTTGCAGGATAAGATGACAGCTAAGGAGAGCTCGATTTGGTTGGGGGTTCTGAGCCGTGAGGATGCCCTTATTCGGCAGCCTAGTAGCGAAAACGGGGGGTCCGGGATAACGGAGCCGCCCTCCCGCCATAATGTTAAAACGACCAAACCTTCCAATAGTTGTGATAGTGACTATGATGTCGATGGCATAGATGATAGCGCGGTTTCTTTTTCGTCGATAAATGGTAAGAGAAACCGACCAATGGATACTGAGCCTTCGGGTCGTTCTAGCGTCCCCCCTGTAACGGTAGGCATAAAGAGAAAAGGGAAGGGAAACCAACAAAAAAGCCAAGACATAAGCCTCGTGAGGGAACAAACACACTGACGGATATAAAGCAATCTGATTTACATTTGGCTCAGAACCAGACAAACATAAGACAACCCGAAAATGACACAAATACAGCTACGAGTCCTTTGGAGAAAGATAGTGAAATCGAATTACCATCACATATATCAGAGTTTAACAATTTCTCCAGTCTCGGTTTTGAGGGTAGTATGCCCTTAGTTTATCCGCCCAACCACGGTTCTTGGCACAGGCCCCACGAACCGGGGTTGGCTCCAGTACCCCAACCGTCTCCTTTTGAAAGTGGGCCCCAAAACAATGGTTCTTGGCATGGACCCCACGAGCCGGGGTTGGCTCATGTACCCCAATGGGCTTCGTTGGAAAGTGGGCACCAAAACAACAATTCTTGGCAGGGATCCCATGAGCCAGGGTTGGCTCGAGTGCCTCAACAATCTCCACTGGAAAGCAGGCCCCAAGATGACTATTCTTGGCATGGGCCCCATGAGCCGGGGTTGGCTCAAGTACCCCACCAGTCTCAGTTGGAAAGCGGGCCCCAAAATGATGCTTTGTTTTATGGACCTCAAAATGATGATTCAAACAAATACCCTACTTATGATCTCTATAACCCGCCTCTCACATTCGGGGCTAGTGGCAGTGAACAGCAGTCCCAGATGATATATAATGAACAACATCCAGTAAGGGCGGATTATGTGAAAGAAAGATTTCCAAATGAGCTAGATCGGACGGTTGAGAATCATTTCGGGTCCCCAATCAATAGCCTGTCGCTAGATTTTGGAGCATTGAATAGTCCGTTTAATTTCGGATTTGAAGGCACAACTTCTTTAGATCCAGACGACTTTTTACTTGATGAACTTGATGAAGAACTGATGCAGTGCTGCTGTGCGTAAATTTGTTGGTCGATTATACATCAGAGTTTTAGATTGTGAGTCACAACTATCCAGACCATGACTTTACTACCGTGAGATATCAATTATTGATTATGTCCCAAATAAGAAACCGTACTCTTAATTTTGGACTTCCCAAAATAAAAATGTGGAATCTTACTTAGAACTGTTCTACTTATTCATTTTTGGACGTCCAAAATTTAGTATGAGTTCATTTTTTTGGACATAATCAATGTTTCATACCTTCTGTTCTATTCTTTATTTTTTAGGTTGGATTTCTGAAATTGATCACATGATTATTATGTTATGTTCTGTTTGTGCAGGGACTACAAAATTGCAACAGCTTTGTGACATAGGTGGATTAGTTATTTCTCTACATTGGACTATAAGTAATGAATTTATTTGTTTTCCACGATTCAAGTTTGAGCACAAAATTGTGATATTTTGGTTATTCTAGAGGATAATTGAGTAGGTGGTGTATATAATTCAATTTGTTTAATTGGAAAACCAAATGCAGTATTGCTCATTTTTCTTGTGACCAAAAGTTTTTCCTTTTTACTTGGAGAATGCATGTTCAGGTATGATTTATCAGTTGAAACTAAGGAATTTTGTCAATAAGAACTACAGAAGAGTATTTGTATTAACTTGCTGTGGTATTTTTCATATTTATGTGTTTTGCATTATAAACTTATAATTTAATAATACTTATATAGAAAGGGTGTGGGTATTAGCTCTAACGACCCTAATGTTGTGGGTGGGCTGTTGAATATACCCTCGTGTGGCTGCATTAGGCGTTGGCTGGCTACACACTTTGGGTGTTTTGTCCTGCATCGCCCAAGTGAGGTGAATTGATGTGCTATACATGTGTGAAATTGATCTTTTCTAGTAAGAGGCCTTTTAGGGGTAAAAGCAAAACCGTGCAGGTTCGGTCCAGAGCGGATAAGATCTTGCTGGACTGGACAAGGTATCGAAGGGGAAACCCAGCCGGAAGTGTGCCAACGAGGTCATTGGGCTCCGTAAGGGGTGGATGTAATAACCCTAGTGTTATTCCTTTCCAGTAGGTAGGGATGGCAACGGGTCGGGTTCGGGGCGGATTTGGCCAATACCAAACCCGACCGGCATCTAAAATACTCCGCCCCGAACCCAATGCGGGTTTATTTTTTGAAACCCAAACCCGTTCTGCGTTTATGCCTTAAAATTCAAACCCGCCCTGCGTTTATGCCTTAAAACCCGAACCCGCTCCACCCTGCCCTGAATGTATATGCTCCTTAAATATTTATGTTCACGAATTAACATTAACAAAATCAAATTTATTCATTAATAGATTTAAGGAATTAGATCTATAAAAATAAAGACATGAAAATGCTATATAAGAATGGATGAAGCTAGGGATTTTTAAAAGGCTATATATATATATTTAATATTAATATATATATATATATTTATTAATATATAAGTATGCGGGTCGGGTTTAAAAATGCCAAAACCCTAACCCGCCCCAAACCTGGTCCAGGTTTTTCCTTAGAAACCCAAACCCGACCTAAAAAAAACCCGACCTGAACCCACTCCATTCGGGTTGGGTCGGGTCGAAAACCCGTCGGGTTGGTTTTTTTTGCCATCCCTATCAGTAGGAGATGTTTTGGGGATAAAAGCAAAACTATGTGGGCTCGGCCCAAAGCGGACAATACCTTATTGGGCTGGCTGTGGAATTAGAGGGGAAACTAAGCCAGAAATCTGCCAACGAGGACGTTGGGCCCTGTAAGGGGTAGATGTAACGACCCCAGTGTTAATCCTTTTTGAGTTTCAATTAGAGGTGTTTTTGGTATAAAAGCAAAACTATGCAGGCTTGGCCCAAGGCGGAAAATATCTTATTGGGCTGGCTGTGGTATTAGAGGGGAAACCCAGCCAGAAATCTACCAACGAGGACGTTGGGCCCTGTAAGGGGTAGATGTAACGACCCTAGTGTTAATCCTTTCCGAGTTTCAGTTAGAGGTGTTTTTGATATAAAAGCAAAACTATGCAAGCTCGGCCCAAAGCAGAAAATATCTTATTGGGTTAGCTGTGGTATTAGAGGGGATGTAACAACCCTAGTACTACTAATCCTTTTTGGTAAGAGGCCTTGTTGGGATAAAAGCAAACCCGTGCAGGCTCCCCCCAAAGTGGACAATATCTTACTGGGGTTGACCAGGGCGTGACATTAGCACTCCAAACAAGTACTCTAGCACTCCAATATAGTCTTCATTGACACTTCTTTTGCATTTTTTATGGATGTTGGAGTGGTATATTATTTGATTTCGTACCCATATAAAAATTATATTATATTTGTATGTCTCATATTTACATGTTTTGTATGTTCAATATTGACCTTTTCGGTGCTTTCTATTGTGTATTTTCATTATTTCGGTTCTTAAAACACTAAACCCCAAAACACTAGTTATGGTAATTTTCGGTTCTTTTGAGTTTGTTTATAGCTTTCTTGTGTTCTTTCGGATTTGGTTCTTCTGTTTTGTTGGTTTCAGTCCTTGTTTACGTAACTTCTAGTACTCTCGTTGTCTCAAATTGATATTCTTAACTTCTCTTTCCCAGATGTCTCAGACTGATAATTCCGTTTCCTTTTGGAGACATAATCAATGTACAATTCCCAGATATAAAATAAGGTGCATACATGACAAAAGCGTTTTCTAAGAAAGTACTACAGTCAACGTGGGATGTATCAATTTGAGAAAAAGGAAACATTAAAAAGAAATGATCTTCTTAAAATTCTTTTGGCATGATTTTTCTTGTTATTTTCTTTGGAAGCAGAAGTATAGGAGGAGATTGGGTGTTTGGATTCCATGGAAAATGATGAAAATTAGGCTAGAGGTTGTGTTTTTTCCCCCTTCCCATGTTGACAAAGTACTATGAAAAATGGATTCCCTGGAAAATTAATGCACTAAAGTACCAGTTATGATAGTAGATGTAGAATGTTAGGCATTTCTAGTTGAAATAGAACTACAAACTTACCCCCTTGGGGTTCAAAAAATAGTGAATTTACCATTGTTTTGCCCATGTTCAGATTTCACTATTCCGTTTTGAAATGTCCTAATAGGAAGTGTAGTTTCGTTTTTATGGCGTAAACAATGTACCATATCTCATGCCAGTGGAAAAGCTTATTCTTGACCATTGATTGCCTGCCGCTATTTAAGAGTTAAAAGCTTTTTTTTTATACAAAGTGATAATTTGTTAACACACTTTTCTCCGTACAATACAACTCCGTTTTGGCACAGCAATGAATCCACGAAATCCACAACCACCACAAAAGGTGGGGCAATGGGATTCGACAACCAATCCATGTGAGTTGAATCCAGGACCTCTCTGTTACGAGGATAGGAGGATGCGGACAGGTTACAAGGCCGTTGTCTATTTGAGAGTGAATCTCTTTGCTGCTAAGCAAGCACAAGACCCACATTTACTATATACATAAGAGCATGTGAAAGTCTCTTTTCTCATTGGACTCTTATTTGCGACGGAGGGAGTTTAGTGATACATAAGAGCATGTGAAGAATATTACCAACTGCCGGAGGAATAAAAGGTTTATTTGTTTTTGAGACAATTGATAAAAAAAAATGATCTAGAATTAATAGGGTTAAGCCTTCATGCAGCTATTTGTGTCACAGTTGTCAAAGCAATGATCAGAGCAAAGCATCATTTGATATTCTTATTTATAATTTTAGAGGGACAATACATAAAATATGAACTATTGACATATTTACTGGTGTCATCATATACTTAATTAAGATTTAGGGTTCATATGAAATTTAACATCATCAGATTACATTGTAATCAATTATTTTTCTGCCGGATTGATGTGTTAGTATTTTACGTCAGATAAATGTCACTCTAGAAATATTCCTCTTTATTTATTAAAGGCATCTGAGTAAGAGTAAAATACTCCGTTTGTCCTTAAAAGGTCCATGTTTAGCATTTATATTTTTTATTTTTATAAATGCACTAATTTAATCATAATTATTAATTTAAAACAAAACGTGTCTCTTATTGTAAGTTTTGATACACTGGTTACGCAAAAGTTTATCATAAGAGCTAGGTTGAAATTTGAAATAATGAATTTAAGGCTCCGTTTGATAGCAACATAGAAAATGAAAATAAAAATAACTAATTTGGGTGAGAAGATTGAAAATAAATTGAGGCATATGGTGAGATTCTCTCAATCTCATACTCATTTTTGTGAGTATATGTCTTACATCTTCCTTTAATATTTTGTGAAAAAAAAATTTCCACCATCACTTAAAGAAAATTTTGTCATCGAAAAAAACAAAAAGTAAGAGTTAATCTCACCACATCCCAAACTTATTTTCCATATTCTCACTTTAATTAGTTATTTTTCTTTTCATTTTTCATGTTACTATCAAATAGAACCTAAAAGTTTAAATTTGAAATAACGCATGCCTATTTTGCATGCATGCACCTAATCTAATTAAAATGGAATAAATAAGAAAGAAAAGAAGTGCGGGCTGAATGATAATTATATTCTTTCAACTCAAAATGTCCTTATGGATTCAAAACTTGAGGCAAAATTGTAAAAATTTAACAATAATCCTTACGTGTTTGTTTTATTTGAGTTTTTATTTATTCTTATAATATGAAAGGTAATTTTTTATAAATATACAAGTCTCATCAAATTATGATTCAATTTACTGACATAAACTATGAGAATATTGAAACGTGAATTTATCAATTTAAAATCACAGAAACAAAAAAAAAAAGTTCGAACCATTCAAACACTCTACAAGATTGCGTCTTCTCTCACTTATTACTTGGCAAATTTATCAATCGGATTTTCGGCACCACAGAAACCAAATGCATTTACTATTGACGGACTATATTTATCAATTTTTCAGCACCAACAATAAATGCATTTTTCAAGTACTAAATTTCAATAGAAGGAAATAGGTTTGGTGTGCATGGTACTTGTTAATTTTTGTGAGAAGTTAGAAAATAAGTTGAAATATATGGTGAGATGTCTTCTTACTTTGTAACTTTTTCCATGAAAAGATTTTCTTTGGTGGTTGATGAAGAAAATTTTTTCACAAAAAATTACGATAAATGGAAGACATCTACTCATAAAATAAGTATAAAATAGATAGTATCTTATCACACGCACTCAACTTATTTTCCAACTTCTTACTAAATCAAGTGTTTTTATTTTTCTTTTTCATATTGTTATCAAATGGAGCTTAATTTATAAATAGTTGATATGCGTGTTTTTGACACACGTTAACATAACCAATGCATCTTAACACTAGGTATATCTAACATTGACATTTTTACCTTGTCGAAGTTCCGCCACATTTTTTAATTTACAAATTTTAGAATCTTCTTTTTAAATATGCATGCAACAACTCTAGAACCCAACTTCCTATAATCCTATTTGATCTACCACTGAATCACTTATTACTTTTATTTAACCTGGTTATTTAATACTAAATTACGTAACTTAGTCATTTAATAAAAAAATTTACTTTTTCAAAATTAACGAGTTTTTATCCCCTCTCCCGCATTTAAACTATCATTTTATCCAAAGGCCTATGTTTAAATTCCGTTGCTAGCTAGCAGTTTTTGTAGTGGTGCATTACAAATATGAGTCTTCTTCTTAATAAAATATCCGTTCTAATCCTTGACTAGAGTTTAAAAAAAAAATGACGAATTTGCGGCCTCGACGTCGTTTTTATTCTTTTTTCACTAAAGGCCGACTATCACTTCCCAAATACTGGTAGTTTTGCCCCCAAAGAGTATCTCTCCAAACAACCTATTATTAATAAATTGTTCTCAGTAATATTCTGTTAGGAATAATCCCTAATTTTGTCTTGTTATTGCTGATCTTGTCTTGTTAAATATGACTTATTCCTAACTTTTAATATTTGTTTTCCAATTTAGTGTACCCCAAGGTCCCTAAAATGTCTTATTCCCCTTGAGTTGTGTTATTAGTATCGAGAAATTAAATTATATATTGATTCATGCTATATATATTTTCATTAAGACCGATATAACAAAATTACTCTCTTAAAAAAAATGAGTCAGAAAAAAGAAAATATAGTATTGTTTCCGTTCATGGCGCAAGGTCATTTAATCCCTTTCATAGCGTTAGGGCTAAAACTTGAACAAAATAGTGGTCACACTATCGTCTTTGTGAACACCCATCTCAACATCAAGAAAATTCAACCATTTATCCCTCCGGACTCCAATATTCGTCTCCTGGAAAATCCCTATAACAGCTCTGACCACGGCCTCCCTTCGAACACCGAAACCACTGAAAATCTCCCTCTCCCTCTAATGATACGTCTCATTGTTTCCTCATCGTCTCTCAAACCCGCCTTTGAAAACCTCATTTCCACTCTCACCAACGAGCAATACGGTCGACCACCCTTGTGCATCGTCTCAGATATGTTCTTTGGGTGGACGGCTAAGATTGCGCATGACTTTGGTACATTCCATGCTATATTTAACGCCGGTGGGAGTTATGGTATGGCAGTGTTTCACTCTTTGTGGCTAAATCAACCGCACAAGAGCGCAAAATTCGACCAATTCTCGTTACCTGGTTTTCCTAATAGTTGTCGATTTCGATTAAAGCAATTGCCAGAAGATATCAAATCTGCCACAGCTCCTGTGGAATTTATACAAGCAATGTTTAGAGAATGGATGGAGACTGACGCTATGTTATTCAATACTTTAGAAGAGCTTGAACATATCGGATTGATGTACTTCAGACAAGAGTTCCATTGCCCTATATGGCCAATAGGGCCTATACTTTCGCCGGTTGGAAGCAAGGCTCGTGCTGGAACTGAGGCAGAAATGATGTCTAACCTTTGCCTGAAATGGCTTGATACAAAACCTTCGAACTCGGTTCTTTATGTTGCCTTCGGATCACAAACCACACCCTCAGAATTGTTAGAAAATGAAGAAAAAATAAAAATCAAATATTCAATGTTCAATGTTCAACATTTTTCTAGAATGGGAGAAAAATTCAAATAGCCAATTTTCTACACATTCTAGAAAATGTTGATTTTTTGAATGATTTGGTGATATTTTTTCAAATATGCCAACTAAGGATGTAAAAATGTCAAGATTGGTGGATGCTTGTTGGTGTATAAATAGGGGGCACTTGTATGCATTTTATTATCAACAACAAGAGCTCTACATTAAGAAGAGAGCAAAAAGAGTGAGTAGAGAGAAAAATTAGAAGTGAAGTGTCTAGGTGAGAGCTTTGCAATTTCTAATTTTTCAAAGTGTTGAGTGAGAAAAATAGAAGCAATTTTCTAGGCAAGAGAAATTGCAGTGTCTATTTTGAGTGTTGAGAGAAACACAGTGTGTGTATAGGTCTGCTAACCAGTCTTGTAAACCACTATTTCTTTTGATATAGTAAATTTGGTGCGCTTTGTGCACTAGTGGCAATTTGCCGATACCACGTAATTCTTGTGTTGTGAGATTGATATATTGTTGTGCCAAATAATTTCATTGTGCTATTTTCTTTTGTCATTTATATCCCAAGATCCTACTTGAAAACTAGTAGCATCTAGTTTGTTCCCAACAACTGGTATTAGAGGATCAGGTTCTAGTGGGAGTTATGGCAGAAGAAGGAAAAGGAATTGAAAAATTCGATGGTCAAGATTTCGGTTTCTGGCGAATGCAAATTGAAGATTATTTGTATGGGAAGAAGCTGCATCTTCCTCTACTTGGCACCAAACCGGAAGATATGAAAGATGACGAATGGGCACTTCTTGACAGGCAAGTGCTAGGGGTTATTCGTCTATCATTATCAAGAAGTGTGGCGTTTAACGTCGCAAATGCGAAAACTACCGCAGAAATGATGTCAGTGTTATCTGGCATGTACCAAAAGCCTTCAGCAAACAACAAAGTGCATTTGATGAAGAAATTATTTAATCTGAAGATGACGGAAAATTCTTCAGCGGCAGAACACCTGAATAATTTCTGTAGGTCGGAAAATACCCTAGAGGGGGGGTGAATAGGGTTTTTAAAACTTAATGCGGAATTTAAAACTTTTCTAACAATGTTTAAGTAAAACAAATTTACAAAACAAATTATCAAGGAATGCAATCAAATAAACAATCAAGAAAATAAACAATCTCAAGCAAACAATAATATAGCAAGTAAATAAAGAGATTGAGTAAGAAAGATTAAACCAATCGAAGTCCAAGATTTTTTGTCCACACGGTTCGGCTTGTTCCCCCTACTCCGCGCTCGGTTAGTTCCCCGAGAACTTCCACTATAACCGATCTCCTTCCGGGTGAAGATCAAACCTCTACAAGTGTTGTCTCACACACTCTACAAGTATTGCTACACCACAATACTCTCACAAGATACCCTCTTGCTAACCTTGTGAAATTTACCTTTCACAATTTCTAAACAAGAATTTACCTTCTTGTTTTTCCTATGAGATTTTCCCTCTCACAATTGAATACAAAATTGTTTGGTGATTCACACCAATTTACAATAACTCTCTCAAGTGTGTAAAGAATACAATTTGAAGCTCACACTAGAGATATCAAAATTGATCAAAATATATAGCTCAAAAATGAAGCATATGATCAATAAAATGAATTGAATACTTGAATAACTTTGTATATATGTAAAATAAGTTTGTAGAATGATTCAAGTGTGTTAAAACATGTCTAAGACATCATATTTATAGCTTACAAAATCATATGGCCGTTGGGGATGATTAAGAGAGGTTTTGGCTCCAAGGTGTACATTTTCAAACTTTCCAACAGCTAGTTTTGACAAAGAAATTCAAACTTGTTTTGTTAATTTCTCCCAATTTGACCGTTGGATCATGCTCAAATTTTAGTCAAAATTGCCAGGAGATGTTGTCTAACTACTGTAAAAATTTCAAAATGATCGGAGTTCGGGAAGGCATCCATTTTACCGTTAGATCAAAACTGGGTGAAAATTGAGCGAATTTTAAACAAAAAATAAAAATATTTTTCCAATTTAATAATTTAGTTCCAAATAAAATTCTAATGATTTTTGAACCTCAAATATATGTTTCTAAGATACCTATTTTTATTATAGCTTAAAATATGATCATTTAAAATTAATATGAATTTATTTCAAAACCGATTTTTGCAAGAATAATGTTTTGAAATGATTTTGATTCAAACTTGGTTTTGATCAATCTAACAAAAATGTAAGTTTATGTTTGAGCTATATAATCAATAAAGTATCTTTACATAAAATCTAAGCACTCACTCCATTTAATGATAATTCGAGTCTTCGTGATGCTTGATTTTCTTGTGCGTATCTTTACTTGTTTGATGTTCTTGATCATTTCTTGGTTTTGATTCTTTGTGAAGCACATGGAGATCATTTGAGTTCATTTCTTGTGAGTGAAAGCATTTTTGGAGCTTTGTGTGAGAGTTTGACTATATCGGTTTGACGTCACACTTGGTTGGAAAAGATATCGGCTAATGGCTATCATCATTGGAACAACCGAGTTAAATAACACTATATTAACTTATTGTAATTATCAAAATAAGATTAATTGACTTTAAGGTCAACAATCTCCCCCTTTTTGATGATGACAATAGAGTTAATGTGTGTTTATAAAAAGATAATAATTTTAAACATATAAATAATATGCTCCCCCTAAATAGGTGCATAGATAAAAATATACAAGCAATTATTAAAATAAAAAATACTTGCATAACACACATACTTCTCCCCCTTTTTCTTCATCAAAAAGTAGGGAATCAGTAAATTATATGCCTTTGTGATTGTTGATGATTTTTCTAGATTTACTTGGGTATTCTTTCTTGCACATAAAAGTGAAACACCTCATGTATTTGCTAAATTTTGTAGAAAAGTTCAAAATAAAAAAGGTGTTTCTATTATACATGTTAGAAGTGATAGAGGTAGAGAATTTGATAATATTGATATTGAAATTTTTTGTGATGAGCATGGTATTGATCATAACTTTTCGGCACCTAGAACTCCTCAACAAAATGGTGTGGTTGAAAGGAAAAATAGATCTCTTCAAGAGATGTCTAGAACCATGTTGCATGAACATTCTTTACCGGAATATTTCTGGGCGGAAGCCGTTAACACCGCATGCTATGTAACTAATCGCGTTATTATTCGTAAAAAGTTAGATAAGACACCTTATGAATTATGGAATGACAAGAAACCAAATATTGCATATTTTAAAATTTTTGGTTGCAAATGTTTTATTTTAAATGATCGTGATCACTTGAGAAAATTTGATGCTAAATCCGATGAAGGAATTTTTCTTGGGTATGCCACTAATAGTAAAGCATATAGAGTTTATAACAAGAAAAGTTTAATAGTACAAGAATCTATGCATGTTGTATTTGATGAGACAAATCCTTTCTCACCCATAGTACGTTCCGATGACGATGTTGAAATTATCCAAAAGGTTTCGGATATTCAAATTTATGATACATCTAAGGAAGAAACTTCGAGTGCTCAAGCTCCTCCTAAGGAGTTAGAAAATACAACCGAGCAAAACTCGAATGATTTGCCTAGGAGTTGGAAATTTGTGTCCAACCACCCTATTGATCAAATTCTTGGAGATCCATCTAGTAAGGTTATGACTAGATCATCCTTAAGAAATGTTTGCAATAATGTGGCATTTGTTTCTCAATATGAGCCTAAAAACATAAATGAAGCCGAACAAGATGAATCTTGGATGATGGCTATGCAAGAAGAGCTCAATCAATTTGAGAGAAATAAAGTGTGGACACTTGTTCCCAAACCAAATGATCATACTATTATAGGCACTAAATGGGTATTTCGAAATAAAAAGGATGAAAATGGTGTTATTGTTAGAAATAAAGCTAGACTTGTTGCCCAAGGATACAATCAAGAGGAGGGCATTGATTATGAAGAAACATACGCACCCGTAGCTCGTTTAGAAGCAATTCGCATGCTACTTGCTTATTCATGTTTTAAAAATTTTAAATTATATCAAATGGATGTGAAAAGTGCTTTCTTGAATGGTTTTATTGAAGAGGAAGTTTATGTGAAACAACCTCCCGGTTTTGAAAATCATATTTATCGGATTATGTATTTAAATTATCTAAAGCATTGTATGGTTTAAAACAAGCACCTAGAGCATGGTATGATAGATTAAGTTCATTTTTAATTAACAATGGTTTTGTTAGAGGCAAAATTGATACTACCTTATTTATCAAAAATCATAATAATGACATGCTACTTGTACAAATCTATGTTGATGATATTATATTTGGTTCTACGAACGACAATCTTTGCAAAGAATTTTCTACTTGTATGCAAAAGGAATTTGAAATGAGCATGATGGGAGAAATGAACTACTTCCTTGGATTACAAGTGAAACAATGCAAAGAAGGCATCTTCATTAATCAAGAGAAGTATGTGAAGGAGCTTTTAAAGAAATTCGACATGGAAGGAGCCAAATCCATGAGCACTCCTATGAGTTCAACATTGAAACTTGACAAAGACGAGAAAGGTAAAAGTGTGGACATCAAGAAATATCGAGGTATGATTGGTAGTTGACAACACTTGTAGAGGTTTGATCTTCACCTGGAAGGAGATCGGTTATAGTGGAAGTTCTCGGGGAACTAACCGAGCGCGGAGTAGGGGGAACAAGCCGAACCGTGTGGACAAAAAATCTTGGACTTCGATTGGTTTAATCTTTCTTACTCAATCTCTTTATTTACTTGCTATATTATTGTTTGCTTGAGATTGTTTATTTTCTTGATTGTTTATTTGATTGCATTCCTTGATAATTTATTTTGTAAATTTGTTTTACTTAAACATTGTTAGAAAAGTTTTAAATTCCGCATTAAGTTTTAAAAACCCTATTCACCCCCCCTCTAGGGTATTTTCCGACCTACAATTGGTATCAGAGTTGTTTGGTGATTCACACCAATTTACAATAACTCTCTCAAGTGTGTAAAGAATACAATTTGAAGCTCACACTAGAGATATCAAAATTGATCAAAATATATAGCTCAAAAATGAAGCATATGATCAATAAAATGAATTGAATACTTGAATAACTTTGTATATATGTAAAATAAGTTTGTAGAATGATTCAAGTGTGTTAAAACATGTCTAAGACATCATATTTATAGCTTACAAAATCATATGGCCGTTGGGGATGATTAAGAGAGGTTTTGGCTCCAAGGTGTACATTTTCAAACTTTCCAACAGCTAGTTTTGACAAAGAAAATTCAAACTTGTTTTGTTAATTTCTCCCAATTTGACCGTTGGATCATGCTCAAATTTTAGTCAAAATTGCCAGGAGATGTTGTCTAACTACTGTAAAAATTTCAAAATGATCGGAGTTCGGGAAGGCATCCATTTTACCGTTAGATCAAAACTGGGTGAAAATTGAGCGAATTTTAAACAAAAAATAAAAATATTTTTCCAATTTAATAATTTAGTTCCAAATAAAATTCTAATGATTTTTGAACCTCAAATATATGTTTCTAAGATACCTATTTTTATTATAGCTTAAAATATGATCATTTAAAATTAATATGAATTTATTTCAAAACCGATTTTTGCAAGAATAATGTTTTGAAATGATTTTGATTCAAACTTGGTTTTGATCAATCTAACAAAAATGTAAGTTTATGTTTGAGCTATATAATCAATAAAGTATCTTTACATAAAATCTAAGCACTCACTCCATTTAATGATAATTCGAGTCTTCGTGATGCTTGATTTTCTTGTGCGTATCTTTACTTGTTTGATGTTCTTGATCATTTCTTGGTTTTGATTCTTTGTGAAGCACATGGAGATCATTTGAGTTCATTTCTTGTGAGTGAAAGCATTTTTGGAGCTTTGTGTGAGAGTTTGACTATATCGGTTTGACGTCACACTTGGTTGGAAAAGATATCGGCTAATGGCTATCATCATTGGAACAACCGAGTTAAATAACACTATATTAACTTATTGTAATTATCAAAATAAGATTAATTGACTTTAAGGTCAACAATTTCAACACCATCATCAGCCAGTTGTCTACCGTCGAAATTAAGTTCGACGATGAAATCCAAGCCTTGATAATTTTAGCCTCGCTACCGAATAGCTGGGAGGCTATGAGAACGTCAGTGAGCAATTCTACCGGGAAAGAAAAGCTCAAATATACCGACATCAGAGATTTGATTCTAAACGAGGAGATTCGCCGAAGAGATTCTGGTGAACCGTCCACCTCCGGCTCAGCCTTAAATGTTGAATCAAGAGGCAGAAATTCAACAAGAGAAAATGGAGGCAACAGAAACAGATCGAGGAACGGCCGGTCAAAGTTAAGGGCTCCAAAGAATTTCAACAGATCTCAAAACCAAAATAATCAAAAGGTTATTGAGTGTTGGAATTGTGGTAAAATTGGACACTACAAAAATCAGTGTCGAGCAGCAGAAAAGGCTCCAGAAAGGCGGACTGAAGCAAACGTTATTGTAGAACAGCCAGAAGATGCATTGATATGCTCCATCGAAAGCAAGACGGAGTCATGGGTGTTAGATTCTGGAGCATCCTTTCACGCCACCTCAAGCAGAGAATTCTTCTCAAGTTACAAACCAGGAAACTATGGAAAGGTGTATCTTGGTAATGATCAGCCATGCGACGTGGTCGGCAAGGGCAAAGTAAATATCAAGTTAAATGGGTTTGTGTGGAAGCTGAACGATGTCCGACACATCCCTGACTTGAGGAAGAATTTAATCTCGGTGAGCCAGTTAGCAAATGAAGGCTATATCACAACCTTCAGCCGGGATACATGGAAGGTTTCCAAAGGTGCAATGGTAATTGCTCGGGGCAATATGTTAGGCACTCTCTATATGACGGCAGGTGCACGTGGGTCAATTGCAGTTGCCGCAAGCAAAGACGATCCCAATATATGGCACCAGAGACTTGGTCACATGAGTGAAAAGGGACTCAAGGTCATGCACTCAAAGGGGAAGCTAGCAGGGCTTCAGTCAACGAATATTGACTTATGTGAGAGTTGCATCTACGGGAAGCAGAAGCGAGTTAGTTTTAATACAGGTGGCAAAACTCCAAAGCAAGAGAAGCTGGAGTTAGTGCACACAGATGTATGGGGACCAGCCCCAATTTCATCCATTGGCGGGAAGTCATACTTTGTGACTTTCATTGACGACCATTCCAGGAAGGTGTGGGTTTACTTCTTGAGGCACAAATTCCGAGGTGTTCGAAGTGTTCAAGAAATGGAAAGCCATGGTGGAAAATGAAACAAGTTTGAGGATCAAGAAGCTAAGATCCGACAATGGTGGAGAATATGAAGATGGCGAGTTCAAAAGATTCTGTTACATGAATGGAATCAAGCTGAAGAGGACAGTTCCAGGGACCCCGCAACAGAATGGCGTGGCGGAACGAATGAACCGAACGCTGACTGAGAGAGCCAGAAGCATGCGTCTACATGCAGGCTTGCCTAAACAATTCTGGGCAGAGGCAGTCAGTACTGCAGCCTACCTAATCAACAGGGGGCCGTCAGTGCCGTTGGAGCACAGAATACCAGAAGAGGTATGGAATGGCAAAGAAGTAAAACTTTCTCATTTGAAAGTTTTCGGCTGTGTGGCATATGTACATATCAGTGATCAAGCCAGGAGCAAGCTTGATCCTAAATCACAGAAGTGTACTTTTCTTGGATATGGCGGCGATGATTTTGGTTATAGATTGTGGGATGACAAGAACCGAAAAATCATCAGAAGCAGAGATGTCATATTCAATGAAATGGTGATGTACAAGGACAGAGACGCAGTAGATTCAAGTAATTCAGTGCAGCATAATCCTGTGTATGCCGATACTGGAGATTTTCAAGAAATCAGTCAGGCAGAACAGACAGAAGAAAATTCTCAGACAGAGGAAGTAATACAAGAGGAAAATACACAACAGACGGAGGCAGAAGCATCTTCAGTTCCTACTCCTGTACTTAGGCGGTCTTCCCGGCCTCATGTACCAAACAGGAGATACTTGAATTACTTGTTGCTTACTGATGGTGGTGAACCTGAATGCTATGATGAAGCATGTCAGGTACAGGATGCGAGCAAGTGGGAGCTTGCAATGAAGGACAAGATGAAGTCCCTTATCTCGAATAAAACATGGGAGCTAGCCGAGCTACCAGAAGGGAAGAAGGCTCTACACAACAAATGGGTGTATCGAGTGAAGGAGGAACACGATGGTTCCAAAAGGTACAAGGCAAGATTGGTGGTCAAAGGCTTTCAGCAGAAAGAGAGAATTGACTACACCGATATCTTCTCGCCAGTTGTAAAGCTGACTACTATTCGGTCAGTTTTGAGCATTGTTGCAGCAGAAGATTTATACCTTGAGCAGTTAGATGTGAAAACTGCATTTCTCCATGGTGATCTAGAAGAGGAAATATACATGCAACAGCCTGAAGGTTTCTCAGTTAAGGGAAATGAGGAACTAGTTTGTAAATTGCAAAAGAGCTTGTATGGCTTGAAACAAGCTCCGAGACAGTGGTACAAGAAGTTTGATGGGTTTATGTAAACGAATGGCTATTACAAGTGCAACGCTGACCATTGTTGTTACTTCAAAAGGTTTCAATCCAGTTACATAATTTTGTTACTTTATGTTGATGACATGTTAGTAGCAGGTTCAGATATGGATGAAATCAGAAGGTTGAAGAAACAGTTGTCGAGTGAGTTCGACATGAAAGACTTGGGTGCAGCAAAGCAGATTCTTGGGATGAGGATAAATAGAGACAAGCAAAGGGGCGTCTTGCAGTTGTCTCAGGCTGAGTATATTGGTCGTGTTCTGAAAAGGTTCAGCATGAGTGATGCTAAGCCAGTTAGCACACCCTTGGCTAGTCACTTTCGACTATCCAAGGACCAGTCTCCCAAGAATGATGAAGAGAAAAACTTCATGGCTAAGGTTCCGTATGCCTCAGCCATTGGAAGTTTGATGTATGCTATGGTTTGCACGAGACCAGATATTGCCCATGCAGTGGGAGCTGTAAGCAGGTTTATGACAAATCCGGGCAAGCAGCACTGGGAAGCAGTAAAGTGGATATTGCGATATCTACGAGGTACTACCAACAAATGCTTATGTTTCAACAGAGGCGAGCTGAGACTCCAAGGATTTGTAGATTCAGATTTTGCTGCTGAGATAGATCACAGAAGAAGTACTACTGGTTATGTCTTTACAGTGGGTAGTACTGTCGTCAGTTGGGTTTCACAACTACAAAAGATAGTTGCATTGTCCACTACAGAGGCAGAGTACGTGGCCATAACTGAGGCGAGTAAAGAGATGATTTGGTTACAGGGTTTGTTGGCAGAATTGGGTTTCAAGCAGACGAAGAATGTTTTACACTGCGATAGCCAAAGTGCAATACATTTGGCAAAGAATTCGACATTTCATTCGAGGACTAAGCATATAGGACTTCGGTATCACTTCGTCAGATCACTCCTAGAAGATGGGGTATTGAAACTTGAAAAGATTCAAGGAAGTAAAAATCCAGTCGACATGTTAACCAATGCAGTGACCAAAGATAAACTGGAGTTGTGCACAGCTTCAGTAAGTCTTCAAAACTAAAGACAAAGATGAGCGCACCACTACACACTAATCATTGACAGAGTTAGTTCTATTATTTTTTCTCCAAGTGGGAGATTGTTAGAAAATGAAGAAAAAATAAAAATCAAATATTCAATGTTCAATGTTCAACATTTTTCTAGAATGGGAGAAAAATTCAAATAGCCAATTTTCTACACATTCTAGAAAATGTTGATTTTTTGAATGGCTTGGTGATATTTTTTCAAATATGCCAACTAAGGATGTAAAAATGTCAAGATTGGTGGATGCTTGTTGGTGTATAAATAGGGGGCACTTGTATGCATTTTATTATCAACAACAAGAGCTCTACATTAAGAAGAGAGCAAAAAGAGTGAGTAGAGAAAAAAATTAGAAGTGAAGTGTCTAGGTGAGAGCTTTGCAGTTTCTAATTTTTCAGAGTGTTGAGTGAGAAAAATAGAAGCAATTTTCTAGGCAAGAGAAATTGCAGTGTCTATTTTGAGTGTTGAGAGAAACACAGTGTGTGTATAGGTCTGCTAACCAGTCTTGTAAACCACTCTTTCTTTTGATATAGTAAATTTGGTGCGCTCTGTGGACTAGTGGCAATTTGCCGATACCACGTAATTCTTGTGTTGTGAGATTGGTATATTGTTGTGCCAAATAATTTCATTGTGCTATTTTCTTTTGTCATTTATATCCCAAGATCCTACTTGAAAACTAGTAGCATCTAGTTTGTTCCCAACAAGAATCTCAAACAAAAGAGTTGGCAACGGCGCTAGAAGTTAGTGAAAAAAGATTTATTTGGGTAATTAGGCCACCATCAAGTTTCATTGCAACCTCTTGCGATAACAAAGATGAAAAGGAAGAAGAAGAAGAATGGTTGCCGAAAGGGTTTGAGCAACGGATTCGAGAGAAAAACAAAGGGTTGTTGGTAAAAAATTGGGCACCCCAAATGGAAATTTTATCCCACAAGTCGATTGGAGCTTTTCTAAGCCATTGTGGATGGAACTCGGTGCTTGAAGCTCTTTGCAGTGGCGTCCCAATACTTTCGTGGCCAATGGGAGCCGAGCAACCTTACAACGCAAAGATGTTAGAGGAAGAGAAAGGAATTTCTATACAAGTAGCGAGCGGAAAGGAGTGCGAGGTTAGACATGAAGACATTGTGCAAAAAATTGAGATGGTGATGAATGAGACTAAAGAAGCTAAGGAGATGAGAAGGAGAGCTTGTGAGGTTAAAGAGATGATGCTTAGAAACTCCTCATCAGTTAAATCCATAGATGAATTCTTGAACACTCTATTGCAGATGAGGAAGATCTTTTCAAGATCTCCAAAACAGTGTAGCCTGGGCCCACATTATCCTCTTGAAATCCCATTGTCTTGAGAATTTTCTATTACTATAGCCAAATTGAAAATCTCATATATTGTACTTGTCCCAAAGTTGTCATATTTTATTTCCACAAACATAAAGATATAACAATTTTCATTTACATGTCTTTCTGTGTAATATACAACTTTGGAAAACCCATTTTCTATCAGTTTAACTATCTTGTCACAGAATACATAACAAAATGAAGCTAATAATGCTTTCCATAGAATCACAAATACCTCGGGCTATAAGATGGAGTTCGGTTTGACTAAACGACACACAAACATCGGCTAAAAGTCTCCCGACACTTTAATCTTAGTCTGCAACACTTCAAAAATGTTGGGACAAGCTACTTTTTGTAGTGGATTTTCAAATGTAGACTACATCGGTATATACCTGCATTTTCTGTTCCACTTATCATGCTTTTTTTGTAATATAACCATAGCTCGAACCGATTTAGGATGTAGTCGATTCTTCAAAAACAAAAACTGAGCCAAGCCGCAGTACTTAAAAGCTCGAGTCCATTTCGGGTGTGTCTAGTTCAATCGACTACTAATTGATCTATATGTTGGGGATGCAAAGAAATTATTGTGATACCAAAATTATAAAACCTAATTGCTTCCATTTCCATTCTCTCTTCTCTCCTTCATCAACAATGCAGCATCAAGAAAATCCTCCATAGCTTTAATAGAAGAACCCTTTAAACCCTCCCCATCTCTAACAGCCTCTCTTATCATCTCCTTCACTTCACAAGCTTTTCTCCTGATTTTCACCCCTCTACTATCACTATTCTCATTTTCTTCTCCCATCACCAAATTTATCTTTTCCATAAAATCCTCACACCTTACTTCAAAATTAGTCCCTCTTGCAACTTCCACACAAACCCCCAAATCTTCCACCAAAAACTTCACATTATAAAATTGCTCCGCCGCCATCGGCCACCCTATTAGTGGCACACCGCGGCTGAGGGACTCGAGCACTGAGTTCCACCCACAGTGGCTCAAGAATGCGGCCGTGGATTTGTGAGACAAAATCTCTAGTTGTGGCGCCCATTTTAGCAAAATTAGGCCTCGATTTTGGTCATAGATTTGCTGTTTAAATCCCTCTGGCAGCCATTCCTCGGGTTTGAACTCCGAGTTTTTGTCGAAACCCATTGGTGGCCGGAGTACCCAGATGAAATCCTTCCCGCCCGCGGCCAATGCTTTTGCTAATTGCATCATTTGCGAGGCTGTGATTGTATTTTGTGATCCGAAGGAAATGTATAGTACTGAATTGGATTTCTTTGTATCAAGCCATTCGATGCATAATTCTGGAGATATCGTGTCTTCATCTTTTACTCTGTTGGTTTCGGATAAGAGAATCGGACCAACCGGCCACACCGGCCGGTGTAATTTCCAATTGAAGTAATTTAAGCCAATTTTGTCAATCTCCAAAATTGTATTGAACAAAAACCCATCTGATTTTGCCAATAAAGGAATGTTAGTTTGTTGAAAAATAGACCATGGGTCTGTTCCATCAGCAGCTAGTAGACTTGCGGTTAACTGGGTGATGTGGAACTGGCCAGATTCGGGGAAGTCGGGCAGAGTGAACTCAACAGAGTCTCTTTTCTGGTGGGGCAGATTCAGCCACATGGAACAGTAGCAAGCCAAGCCGAACCCACCAGTGCTGCTGAAGATAGCATGGAATACTCTGAACTGTTGAGAGAATTAACGTAATCAATAACACTGCAAAACTAATCGAAATAAAGCAGTAAAACAAGGGTATGATTATTAGCAGTCCAAAGAAACGGTAGCACTCCGAAATCCATCACAAATGTAAATAAAATGTCCCTATAAATGAAACAAAGAGTGTGTCGATAAAGATCATTTTAGAGTATTAGAATATATTCATTTGGAGTGCTAATAATCGCAGCTTAAAACAAACATCACATAAATAAAATGCCCTAAAAATGAAAGGAAAAAAGTGTCTACAAAGATCATTCTAGAGTACTAGAGTATTCATTTAGAGCATTAACGAATCAGACCTTAAAACAAACATCACATGACTGTATAAACTATATCATCAGAATACGTGATGCATGTGCAACTCGTATTATATAACTTTTAAGAGAAAAACTTAATAGAAGTGAAATGTATTTTAGTGATTAATTATGAGTGTACCGATTGTTCAAGGTCGATGGATTTGATTCCTCTTAGATTTTTAGAAAATATTAAAGGCTAAAATAAAGATTTCAAAATTTGACACTAACAAATATAAATAAAATGTCAATAAAAATCAAATTCAGTTCTGAATATTATTTAGAGTCTCTGTCAAAATTAAGGCCTGGACTAAGATATAAGCCTATAAGATGGGGTGGGGCTAAAATTTTAGGCTTGCTCAAAAATGAGTCGAGCTTGAGCTTATTTTGGACCACCCAGGCCCAACCCGGCCCAAAGTGTCGTAAACAAAATACATATATATATATATATATATTATATGATATCCTATGGTTAAAATAATACATCTTTGATCGAGAATATAATGTTTTTAATATTATATATTATTTTTATGATAATTATAAATATTTTGACAATAATATCATTTAAAATATTATATTAATTTATATTATTATAAAAAGTTAAAACCAATTTTAAACTTTTAAGCTCTTATTTTTTTTAAAAAAATAAAATATATATTATATGATATCTTATTGTTAAAATAATACATCTTTGATCGATAATAAATAATATTAATATTACTTTTATGATAATTATAAATATTTTAACAATAATATCACTCAAAATATTATATTAATTTATATTATTATACAAAGTTAAAACTAATTTTAAACTTTTAAGCTCTTCTTTTTTTTTAAAAAGTAAAATATATTTATAAAAGAGTTCAAATCTTAAATTTTTATTATTTATAAGGTTAAAATTAATTTTAGACTTTAGGGTTCTTTTTTAATTAAAAAAAATATTTACAAAAAAATTTGAATTTTAAATTTTTAATAAAATAATATATTATTTAATTACTGTACTATTAAATATTTTTATTTTATATTTTAATTTAAATTAAATATATTTAAATAATACACACATATGCACACGCAATCTTGTAATTAATAACTACGCCTAAAAGTAAAAGACATTGAATTATTGGATTACCTCGTGGGCCACGGCGGTGGTCCACCCGAAAAAGAAGTCAGCAATTACTGCAAGCGGCGGATCGCCGCCGTGGACGAGGTCGGAGAGGAGGGTCCGGAAGGCGGGTTCGAGGGAGGTGGAGGCTTGGAGGAGGCGGAAGATGAGGTCGTAGGGGACGTCGTCGGTGCTCTCGCCGTCCGGAGGGAGGCCGTGGTCGGCGGGGTTGAAGGGGATTTCGAGGAGGCGGATGGTGGTGGCCGGCGGGAGAGTTCGCCGGAGGTTTTTGATGTTGAGAGGAGTGTTTATGAAGGTTATTTGATAACCCTTTTGCTCAATTTGTAAAGCTAAAGCTAAGAATGGGATTATGTGGCCTTGTGACATGAATGGGAAAATCACTATGTTTTCTCTTCTTCGCCCTTCCATTTTCTTTCTTGCTTTCTCGGGAAAGTGAGGAGGGTGGAGAAAGGAAGTAGAAAAGAAAAAGGGTGGTTTGTGAGGTTAAATGACATTAGATTTTGTGGGATTTTCATTTTATGGGTTTCTCGGGATGGTAAAGTTAATTACCCATTGCAGTGCTTTTTATATTTACCCTATTTATTTGGGTTTAAGAAATAGTTATATACCTATATTTAATTCTCTACATGTGTATGCGTAGTTTAATTTTAATTTATTTAAATTTAATAATATTAATTATTATTATGAAATAAAAGAAAATTATACATGCATTATTAAAATAATAACAAAATATATTATACATGAGAAGGTTAGTATAAATGTATATATATTAAATTGTAAAGGTTAAAGAAGAGAAAAAAAGATAAAAATTTTAAATCTTGCCCGATGTGCAAGCATAGATTAATTTTAATTTGTTCACATTTGATAATAATACTTATCATGAAATGAAGGAGAATTACGCATGCATTACTAAATTGTAAAGGTTAAAGAAGATGAAAAGAGGGAATTATATGATAAATGAATTTTTAAAATAGAAGGAAGAGGGAATGAAAAAAGAGCATTATATAATAAATGAATTTATCGAAATGTCACATGGCATGATGAATGTAGTGAATCTTATTATATATACTGGTATGCAACAATACAACATGTGCAATGCACGGGCGGTTCATCAATTATTTCGTACATATTGATTCTAGTATTGCTTATACGTGTCGGTTAAATTATAAATAAACTAATAATTTAT
This sequence comes from Lonicera japonica, assembly GCA_021464415.1. Taxonomy (NCBI): domain Eukaryota; kingdom Viridiplantae; phylum Streptophyta; class Magnoliopsida; order Dipsacales; family Caprifoliaceae; genus Lonicera; species Lonicera japonica. Next base: position 34,288,823 of record CM038463.1, on the reverse strand, counting down.
CAATCCAGAGCAATTACAATTTCTTTTTCCATAAAGAATTGTAGCAACAAAGTAAAATACTTAACTAACTAATGTAATTTATTTATCTTTAAACTTGTATGCATTTCCTTTCTTATGTATATAATAAAATAGATATATAAATAAATTGTATGACTACTATGTAAATCTTACAAAACATAGAAAACGTCAAAGAGGTAAACAATAAATTGACAATAATAACTGGACCATTTTAAATAATTTAACAAACCTCTAAAATAATTATTTATCATAACATGGTCACATTTATATAAGATGTATAAAATTATTTTAGTATTCAATGATTTACGTTTTCATAGATAACAATAAATATAGATACCTGATAAATTGAGAATTTGTAACACAGTGAAACATCACATTTTGTGAAAATGTCTATTTGCAATGATTTAGATATATAAAAACATTAATAAATAATTCACACAAATAACAAAATAAAGACACATCATCTTTGTTGATTGAAACATATCAACAACTAACATTTGAAACAAATAAAAAAAAATGAGAAGAAGTGAGAAACAATAAAAGTGTAAGATAAAAAAGGTAAGAGTGAGCCATCTAGTTTATATAACTCAAACCCCTGCAAAATTATAGGAATAAATAACTAAAAGAAAATTGAAAAGCCTGAAACTATAAAAGTTTCATTAGAGAGATAAGCAACAACATAAGCAATTTTAAATAATGAAGTAATGAAGAACAAATAATTAAAGCTAAGATATTAGGACAACAATGGCCATATATAGACGAATCAACTATACATATCTCATATGCTCGAAGCTCATAAATTACATTTAAACCTTTTCTTTTTTCTTTTTTTAATGTATTTGACAAATAGATCCTTGGAAATAAACAAAAACATGAGAACTGGAAAATTGACTTGGAGAGGCTAGGAGGAAATATATGTATATATATATACTTAAAGCTAGGGAAATATAATTAAAGTGAGAAAATGAAAAGTTTATACATAATTATTGGGTAATAAAGTGAGAGAATGAAACGGAAAAATAATTATTATAATTCAGTAATCCATAGAGAAGCGGAATTGTATGCCATTAATATAAAAACAGGTTGAGACCCTTGATAAATAAAAATACACAAATTGCCATATATATGTTTCAAGGGTCATGTTAACGTGTGCTCTAAGGGCATATGTTACACACCTATAAATAAAAATAATTAAATTAAGTACATATTTTCATGCAAGAGTGATATTCTTTCCATTCATAATATGGTTAACATGTGCCCTTAGACCATCTCCAATGGGATGGCTAAATGGGCAAATATGGCATTTTCATTGCCTTATTGGGTAAGGCAAATAGGTAAAGAAGAAGGTAAAAATGTAAACCAAAGCTAAAGATAGTGAGGAACAAAATTTTAGCTTGGACGATAAATGAAGAACCGTGGCAAGGAAGAAGACTCTCATGACATATGATGTGCCGTGAGAAATGTCGGCCGATATATGGTATATCGTGGCATGCAAAAAATGACTCGGCCGATGGATGATGTGTCGTGAGACACATCATTCAAATTTCCTCCCGTTGGACAAAGCAATGTATTCTTGGAAATTGAAGAAGAAGGAAAAAAAAAGTGAAAATGCCTGCCACGACACATGATGTGTCGTGGTAAGCAAAAGCATGAGCCGACGGATGATATATCGTGGGATGGCATGGTGTCCTCCCCCGACAATCCATAAATCGTGCGAGGTATATTTACACTTTCCCGGCTGCACCTCTCTATTATCGAATAGTGTAAATATACATTTTTAGCCTACCATTTTACCTTACCCATTAAAGATGGTCTTAGGGCACATGTTATCATTTTCCATGTTTCAAATGCATTAATTAGTTACCTTTAAAGGCTCCATTAATACTTCTACTTCCTCTATTTTACATATATGTAATGTAATAGATACCTATCTTTAATTCTCTACAATGTGTATGCGTAGTTTAATTTTAATTTATTTAAATTTAATAATATTAGTTATTATGAAATAAAGGAAAATTACGTATGCATTATCAAAATAATAACACAATATATTATACATGAGAAGGTTAGTATAAATGTATATATATTAAATTGTAAAGGTTAAAGAAGATAAAAAAAGATAACATTTTTTAATCATGCACGATGTGCAAGTGTGGTTTAATTTTAATTTATTCACATTTGATAATAATACTTATCATGGAATGAAAAAATTACGCATGCATTACTAAATTGTAAAGGTTAAGAAGATAAAAAGAGAGAATTATATAATAAATAAATTTTTAAAATAGAAGGAAGAGAGAATCAAAAAAGAACATTATAGGATAAATTAATTTATTGAAATGCCACATGGCTTGGTGAATGTAGTGAATTTTACTCTCTCTCTATATATATATAATATGATAGTGGTGTGATAAAAAAAATAGAGATAAAATAAATATTATATTATTTTTTTAAGAGATAAGGTAAATAGATATGGTAAAAATAGAAGAGTAAGGGAAAAAGTTTAAAATTTTGAAATTAACACATAAAAAAAATGCTTATGATATGGAATTCTGCAAATCCTACTTTTACCATAAACATATTATATGCACCCCCCCCCCCCCCCCCCGCTCTCTCTCTCTCTCTTCTCTTAGGCCATTTCTAATGATAATTTATATTTTGTTTTTCATTTTTATCATGTGTCTAGGTCTTTTAAAAACCTTTTATGCCTAGTTAGCAATTTTTTTATATGGGTGAAAAAGTATACAAAAATTGGTTTTTAATTGTGCTTGAATTTTTATTTTTTTCATTTGGCATTTCTTTAGGAAAATAGAGAAATAATGCGTCTCACAGTATCAAATAAAATTGTGACAAGTCATATTGAAAATTTTTATAACCATTTCGACACGTATGAATGGTGACATAAATTTCATATATAAGTTACCTTTAGCTCATACAAAATTGGTTCTAGAAATTCCTTTAGAGCATATTTTATATACTAGATTTTTGCACATACGGGTACATGTGTGGTGTACATATAAATGATATAAAGTATTATTATTATATAAAGCCAGAAGATAATTCTTTTATTGTTAAAACCGTGTCAAGTTTTTCTTCTTCCGATTTTGCCCTTGCATGCTTTTAATCTCACAAAAAAAGAGCATAAGCACCTCAACAATCGGATCACTTATTAGATTACGTTAGTGCTAAATAGATTAAGTTTAGCACTAATTTGACAATCGGGTCACTTATTAAATTAAGTTTAGCACCTCAACAATCGGGTCACTTATTTAGCACTTTACTTAGTGCTAAATAGATTAAGTTTAGCACTAAAAAATATAACTTCTTAAATTTATTTAAATCACAAATATACATTGTAATTCAGAATAGAAAAAATCATAATTAATGGTTGAAATATATTTATACTTATTTTTTGAAATATATTTTAACATTTGGAGATTTTTTTTCTGGGTTATGTGGTATCACTATGTGTTGACTCTTGTTTTGCCTTTTGAAAAGTTAGTCTTGATTGGGTGCACAAATTTGACAATAACTCAAGAAGTGCACGCACCTTTCTCGAATTCTCCATGCCTTTCTCGAATTCTCCATGACAATATGTACCTCAAGAAAATAGTTTAGTAAATTTATAAAATCTTTTTCTTTGACATTTTATATTATTTAGTGACTTTTTTTTTACCATTCTCACAAAAAAGAAAAAACCTGTAACACACGGCGTATAATACAAATATCTAAATTAAATTTTTAATAAAAAATTTGTAGCAGGTGACTTACTTAAAAGAAAACGACTTTATTCTTGATTTCTATCTTTATGTACACGCTTTAATTAAGCATCCAAAGTCTATTTTTAAAATAAATAAATTAAGGGAGGTCTAAGTCTCTCTCCCTTAATCCTACAAACAAAGAAAACCCCTCCACCCACCTATGAGTCGAACCCTTAATCTCAAGACAAGAGTGGATGTTATCTACTACTGGGACAACCCCTCTCATCGCATCCAAAGTCTATTTATAAATGTATATGTTGTCTAAGGAAGTGAATATCAATGAATTAATTAAGTTTCTTGGAACTTACAAAATCTTGAAGTGTCGATAAACTAATTAATTTACTTTGAAACTTACACAAAAATTTGTAGCCACATAAAATACTCGGAGCCTAAGATATTCTAGAAGAAGATGACTTGGATCATTATCATATGAATTCTCATAAAATTTTGTGCAAATCATAAATTTTCATAAAATGGAATTACGTAAAAGCCTTAACATAAAATAGAATTATGCTGAAGCCTTAGACATATTATATATTAGAATAATAAAATGATTGGTGCTTTCTTTTATAGGATATGGTGGGTACTTATTTTAAATTAAAACTTCTTTATACTTCAAGCCAATAATTTAACATTTCAGTTATGTTTATATGATGTTAAAAAACTAATTGTTGAATTTGAGATTTTTTTTAGAATTGAACTATTTATTTTGAATTTTTAATTAATATAGAGTATTCACTATAATGTGTGTATACATATTCTAATAAGTTATACCACACCAATATTGTTTACTTGATGTTAAAAAACCAATTGTTGAATTTGAGATTTTTTTTAGAGCTGAAACTATTTATTTTGATTTTTTAATTAATATAAAGTATTTATTATGATGTGTGCATGCATATTATAATAAGTTACACTACACCAATATTTACCACAAATTAACAAGAACTTATCTTATTAATCATCATCTATATAGTTAATATAATAATATTTGATGGATCATCGCCCTTAAATACAATAAAGTACAAATTTAGAGAAATTCCTACCATAGACAATGGTTAAAAGTACTTACCATCCCATTACTCAAATATATTATCTATTTTTTAATTTAAAATATATAAAATATACAACAAAAATTTACAACATGTATCATGAAATCTAGCTTCCACAACAATTTTTTTATTTTTTTTATTGTTAATTTTTCTGTGAAAATGACTCATAACTACCTACTCAATACTCAAGTTGGTGTATTGATTATATGGCCGTTGTGTACGGCGAGTCGAGTGCAGTAGTCGTGGTGGAGACTCGGCGTGGTTCATGTCGGAGATTGAGGTTGAAGGAGAGACTAGAGAGGAGAATATGGAGAGACAACTTTTCTAAAGTGGTCAAAGATCACTCTAGAGGAAAACTACGTGTTAAATTTAAACATTTATTTTAAATTGAAAGAGTTAGATTATCTTATATAACGAGTGGAATGGTAGGTATTTTTTATTGGATCAACTTTAACTCAACACCATTCTATTATGGGACAATTAAAAAAAAGTTCTTATTAGATAAAGATTTTTACACTAAAGTTAAGGAATAATTTTTTTGTAAATAAAGGGCCTATTTTTTATTTTATTGATAATATGACATGTGTCTTTTTTTTTTCATCGTAAAATGACATCCCAACCCTTAAAATAAACTAAAAAATATCAATATGCATTAAAATATGGACTGCAATATGAACTTTGTTGTCTATATTTCATTGCAATATGAACTTTGCAGTCCATATTTCACTACAATATGAACTTTGCAGTCCATATTTCTAATGCAAAGTTCATATTGCAGTCCATATTTCTAACGCAAAGTTTATATTGCAGTCCATATTTCACTACAATATGAACTTTGCAGTCCATATTTTTTGTGCAAATTTCATAAAGGGTAATTTAGGTAATATATAACATGTTTTTATTAATTAAATGATATTTAAATTTATTCAAATACATTCGTTTAAAATATAAAACAAAATAGGCCTCTTACACTAATTACCAATTAAAAATAGGCCCTTCATTCAAAAAAATATTATTCATTAGATTTTTAGTAAAAATCAATGTGTAATAAGACCTTCTATCTAATTTCTAGTTCTATTATATTTAGTGTTCATTCCCCCCATTTTGCTTCAACCGGACGGCATTTTTTGCAACAAATTTGGTGTTGTTTACAATGGCACACCAAATTTGGTGTGACACTGTAGATGGACGCCATTCCCTTTTTTTTTTTTTTTTTTTTTTTTTTTTTATCTTAAGTGTTATTTACTTTTAAATTTCAATTAGGTTATTTATATACTTCTAATTTAAAATTTTTAGTTTATTTTTTTTAATTAGCAATATTAATAATTTGTTTTATTAAAAAAATTAATTTATTCTAATTAAATTTATGTATACTTTATTGTAATTAATATTTTTAATATATAATAATAAGGACAAAAATGTATATAACATACAAATTGATAAAAATTTAATCTAACAGAATAACATTTGATGGGGTTAAATACTAATTTTACCATTGGCCTACGAAGGTAATTCAATACTTTTACCTCCAGTAAAATCTTATTTTTACCTCCAGTAAAATACCATTTTTTACCTCCAGTAAAATACCATTCTAGAATACATGTGACATAAGCATACATATCATATACATTCTAGAATACATGTGACCTAAGCATACACATCATATACACCTCCACCAAAAATTACCTTTTTGCCCTTCATTTTTATCAAATTTACCTATTTGCCATTCTACATTTACCTATAAATACCCCCTCATACATCCATCCAAAGACACACCAAAAAAACATCTCTTCCTCCTCTCCCAATATCCATCCATCTTTCCTAAATACAAGCTAATTTTTGAGGGTCTTATACTCTCTCTTTTCATACCCCAAAAAAATATCAATCCTTATACGCTCTCTCTCCTACACAGTTTATTATTTATTCTGTTGAAATATTTGTAATCCTAATTCTATACTTATAAATAGAATTAAGGAAATTATAGAAAGAGAGAGAGAGATTGGTAGCTTGTATTATCATCCAAATTGATTGCCTTTGAGCTAATACAAAGCAAGCACACACAAAAGGAGGACGTACTGCCGGATTAGCATAAGCGCTACCGGGGGAACCTACCTTAACAAAAATATCTCGTGTTCACCTTCATTTTTAATCAGTTTCTGCCGGTACTGTTCACAGTCACTGTTCATTATACGGTAGTACTGTTCACATTTACTGTTCATAACTACTGTTCACAGTCACTGTTTTACATATACGGTGGTACTGTTCACAGTCACTGTTCACAATTACTGTTCACATATATAGTGGTACTGTTCACAACCACTGTTCACATATACGGTGGTACTGTTCACAATCACTGTTCACAGTTACCATCCATTGTTAAACCTCTAATTCACCATTTTTCATTGATTGGTCAGTCGTCAATTATCTGTTCTAGATTTTGACACCATCAGTTTGGCGCCGTCTGTGGGAAAGACATTTCTTTAAAGTCACACGCTTCTCAAAAAGCCAAAAACCATACATTCACCATGTCCCAGTCAGAAAACACCTAAATAGACCCCTTGATAGCCTTAGTGGCTCAACAAACTGCTCTCCAGGTCCAGATTGACAGATTGATAGCTCAAAGAGAACCCCCTTCTTACAGTTCAAGAGATGGATCGCCTCCGACCCCTGTTTCTGCACCGGCTCCTCCAACCCCTGCGCGAATTCCAGCCATTGAAAGGTTGGGGGAACGCCGCCGGAGGTATAGGAGAAGTCGAGGCAGGCCCAATAGGTCTGATGCCGATCAATCCAGTTCTGAACAAGGAGATTCTTATGATGAGTTCTTTATTACAGCTCCCCCATCATCTCTAAAAAGAAATCCACAAATTAATGTTGTTCGAGAAAGACGCTCTGAAGGAGAGGCTCAAAGACAAAGTGTGAGCAGAGGAGGTTGCCCCCCCCCATTCCACCAGTTCTGGAGACAAATGCTAGGCCTCGAGGGTCCGTGTTCGACAGGATCTCAAACAAGAGCTCTGTTGAAGAAGTAGAGCAGAGGCTCAGATCAGAAATGAAAGCCCAGCTGGCCGAAATGATAAAAACCATAGGCCACGTCGGGGGGAGCTCGGCAGCAACTCTGGTAAGAAATTCCGAATCGCCGTTTGCAGCGCACATCCAGACCTGTGCAGTCCCGAACAGATTCAAATTACCTCCTCTAGAGTCATATGATGGCTCAACCGATCCAATGGACCATTGGCAGCAATTTAAAAATATGATGGGGCTCCAGAATGTCCCAGATGGTATCATATGCAGGGCTTTTATCACAACTCTCAAGGGGGCAGCTCGGATGTGGTGCAACAGCCTATCTCCAGGCTCGATTCAGAGCTCGCACGAGCTTGGTACGAGGTTCGTGACCCACTTCGTGGGGACTAGAAAGCAGTCTAAGACCTCCACCCACCTCTTCACAATCAAACAAAGTTCGAACGAAGGTCTGAAAGATTACCCTTGCCGATTCAACCAAGAAAGCCTCATGATCAACGATCTCAATAAAGCTGTGGCCGTAGCTACATTTATGAACGGAGTAAGCTCTCCCTACTGCTTAATGACCTTAGCTAAAATGGCTCCAAAGACCATGTCTGAGCTCCTGGATGAGGTCAACAAACATATTGGGGTGGAAGAGACACTCCAAGGACGCAACCTGTCGGGGTTTTCTGCTATCTGGTCCCCTTCCAAGCGCCAGGGGGAACATAGCCCTTCTTCTGGCCAAGAGAGGGAGACCAAGAAGAACAAAAAGAATACTGAAAAGTTCAAATATAGCGAGGACAGAGCTCAACGGAAGTTCACTCCCCTTACAGCTCCACTAAGCGAGGTTTATGCCCAATTGGAACCAGGAGAGGTACCTAAGCCTAAAAAGATGAGCACTCCAGAGAGGAAGAGGGACTCTACCCAGTACTGCCGGTATCACAAAGACCACGGCCACGAGACTGATAATTGTTGGAAGCTCAAGGAAGAAATTGAGAAGCTTATCCAGCAAGGTCAGCTCCGACAGTACATAAAGAAAGAAAAGGATGTTCCCCCAAAAGCCAATGGGAAGGAGCACGCCAAAGAAATATTCATGATTGAGGGAGGTTCATCCTTCTCTGGAAACAGCAACAGGTCCCGAAAGGCCTACATCAGGCAGGCTAAATTCTCGAGCTCAGAAGCAGAGTTCTTCAGCTCAAGGCCCTCAAAGATGGCTAAGTACGAGACCTCCGAGATCACTTTCACTGATGCGGATATGAACGGGGTAGAGTACCCCCATGATGACCCGTTAGTAGTAACGGCGATGATAAGCAACCACAACGTCCATCGTATCCTTATCGACACAGGAGCGACCTCGAACCTCATGTACTACAGTGCTTTCAAAGTGATGGGTCTCACTAAAGAACACTTGGTCCAATCGCCGGTCACATTGGTAGGGTTCTCTGAGGAGAAGACAAGGTCCTTGGGAGTAATCAAGCTTTCGATAACTCTAGGGACGGCTCCAAAGCAGGTCACGACCATGGCAGAATTCTTAATTCTTGACTCAGCTCCCTATTATAATGCTATCTTGGGCAGAGGAACCCTCAATGAAATCAGAGCTGCCATATCAACCTGCAGCTTAACCATGAGGTTCCCAACCCTCCATGGGATCGGGGAGGTCAGAGGTAACCAAATGGAGGCCAGGCACCGTCAATTTGGAACCTTAAAAGAAGTTAGAACCACAGAGATCGCCACCGTAGAGCTCGAGGTAGCAACTGCTGAAGGGGTGAACAATACAGAAGAATCCACCACCTCTGAGAGATTGGAAATTGATACCCTAGACCCCCGGGATGAAGAAAAAGAGCTCAGGGGAAAGCCCGTTGAGGATCTAGAAGACTTGCTCTTAGATCCTTTACTACCTGAAAGGGTGCTCAAAATCAGCAACCAACTCAACTCGGAGGTTAGACGGGAGCTCTCTCAATGCCTTAGAGCTAACACCGATATCTTTGCGTGGTCTCATGATGACATGAAAGGGCTCAACCCAGAGGTCATGGTGCACAGGCTTAACGCTGACCCGGCCTTTAAGCCCGTAAGGCAGAAAAGGAGAAACTTTGCAGCAGAAAGGAATCTGGCCGCCAAAGAAGAGGTCCAAAAATTGCTCCAAGCTGGTTTCATTAGGGAGGTCCACTACCCGAAATGGCTTTCCAATGAGGTACTTGTGAAGAAACACAGCGGAAAATGGAGGATGTGTGTGGATTTCAAAGACCTCAACAAGGCTTGTCCAAAAGACAGCTTTTCGCTCCCGAAGATTGATCAGCTCGTAGATGCGACCACTGGGCATGAAATGCTGAGCTTCATGGACTCTTATTCTGGATATAATCAGGTAAGGATGGCTCCTGAAGACGAAGAAAAGACATCTTTCATCACCAATGAAGGGACCTATTGTTATAAGGCGATGCCCTTTGGTTTGAGGAATGCAGGAGCTACCTATCAAAGGGTGATGAACTCCCTGTTCAAAGAACAGATAGGCCGGAATATGGAGGTCTACGTCGACGACATGCTCGTCAAGAGCCTCAAGGTTTCCAGCCATGTTTCCAACCTCAATGAAGCCTTTTCTATACCTAGACAAAATGGTATGTCCCTCAATCCAACTAAGTGTGCTTTTGGGGTAAAAGGTGGCAAATTTTTGGGTTTTATGGTAACACAAAGGGGAATCAAAGCTAACCCCGAGAAGATACAAGCTTTGATTAACATGAAGTCTCCCACCAAACCAAAGGAAGTTCAAAGCTTAGCAGGTCGAGTGGCAGCCTTTAACAGGTTCATCTCTAAGGCTACTGACAAATGCCACCCATTCTTCAAGACTCTGAAAAAGGCCTTCGAGTGGACAGAAGAATGTGAGTTTTCTTTTCAACAGCTCAAGCAATACCTCGGAGCTCCTCCTTTATTGAGTTCTCCAAAGAAGGGTGAAATTCTCTACCTTTACTTGGCTGTTTCCCAAACAGCGGTCAGCTCAGCCCTCATGAGGAACGAAAAGGGGGCGCAACTCCCTGTCTACTACATGAGCCGAGCTCTGCACGCGGCCGAGCTTAATTACCCAAGGTTGGAAAAATTGGCATACGCTCTTCTCATCACTTTCAGGAAACTGAGGCCCTACTTTCAAGCCCATGCCATTGATGTACTCACAGACCAACCACTACGGCGAATTCTTGACAAACCAGATCAATCAGGAAGGTTAGCTATCTGGGCTGTAGAACTCGGGCAATTTGTGATTAGTTACAAACCACGGGTGTCAATCAAAGGGTAGGCTGTGGCTGACTTCATAGCCGAGTTTACTTACACAGAGAAACAGGTTGCCGAATTTCCAAAGCTACTGCCAACAGTAGACCCAAGCGCCTCGAGCCCTTCTACCTCAATAGGCCTGATGCCAGAGATTCCAGTGTGGGTACTCCACGCAGATGGAGCCTCCAACTCTCAAGGTTCTGGAGCTGGTCTAGTATTGATCACCCCTGAGGCTAACACATTGGAGATAGCTCTCAAGTTCCTTTTCAAGGCATCAAACAACGAAGCAGAATACGAAGCTATCATAGTAGTTCTGAGGATTGCTGGAGACTTGAGGGCAAAACAGATGGTGGTTTACAATGACTCTGCAGTCGTAGTTGGCCAAATACTGGGCCACAACATGTCTAAAGAAGATCACATGGCTGCTTACCTGGCTAAAACTCAAACGGCAGCCGAAAGTTTACAAACGTGGTATTCATCAAAGTTCCTCGAGCTCAGAATAACAAGGCAGACCGCCTGGCCAAGCTAGCTTCATCAACAGAGGCACCAAGCGGTGTCCACATTGAATATTTAGAAAGCAAAGCCATCAATGAGCTTGAAGAAATGGATGCAGCCCCAGTACAAGTCTGCAAGTGCTGGATTGACCCAATTCTGGACTACCTCACAAATGGAGTTTTGCCAGAAGAAAAGAAGATGACCAAAAGGATCAAATACATCTCCAACAGATATGTAGTCATAGAAGCAACCCTGTACAAGAGAGGGTATGTTCTTCCTTTCTTACTCTGCCTACACCCCCATCAAGCTCAAGTGGCCCTATTGGAGATCCATGAGGGGTTGTGTGGCGGGCACCCAGCAGCTCGTTCCTTAGCTCTCAAAGTTGGACGACAAGGTTACTTTTGGCCAACCATCCTACAAGATGCCAAAGAACTGGTAAAGAAGTGTGACAAGTGCCAACGGTTTGCCAATGTCCAACAGCTCCCAGCAGAGCTCATGACTCCTGTCAGCAGCCCATGGCCTTTTTCTCAGTGGGGGATGGACATTATTGGCCCTTTCCCCTTGGGTAAAGGACAAACCAAGTTCGCAGTTGTAGCCATTGACTACTTCACCAAATGGGCTGAGGCAGAAGCATTGACCACCATCACCACTATGAAAATTCAAAGCTTTGTATGGAGAAATATCATCTGTCATTTCGGCCTCCCAAAGATTCTGATCACTGATAATGTCAAACAATTTGATTGTGATCTCTTCAGAAATTTTTGTGAAGGTCATGGAATAAAGAATCACTATAGTTCGCCTGTTCATCCCCAAGCAAATGGCCAAGCAGAAGTCACCAACAGAACTCTCCTGAACTCGCTGAAGAAGAGACTTGACGACGCTAAGGGAAATTGGTCTGAAGAACTACTCTCCGTTCTGTGGGCTTACAGGACTACGATCCGAGGGCCTACGGGGGAAACTCCTTTCTCTCTGACCTATGGAACTGAAGCGATGATTCCGGTAGAAATGGGAATGCCAACGTACAGAATCAACCATCATGACCCAGCTCGAAATGACGAGGGACTCTTAGCCAACTTAGACCTCCTCGAAGAAAAAAGAGAACAAGCTCGGATCAAAGAAGAGGCCTACAAAAGGAATATGGTCAAGAGTTACAACAAAAGGGTTAGGCACCGAAGCCTCACTGTGGGCAACTTGGTGCTCCGAAAAGTCATTTTAGCCACCAAAATTTCCCAACATGGGAAGCTAGCTGCCAAATGGGAGGGTCCATATGTGGTAACCAAAATCAGCAGACCTGGTACCTACTACTTGAGAACCATGGATGGAATGGAGCTCATGAGGCCATGGAACATAGAGCACCTCAAGAGATACTATCCTTGACTAAAGTACTTTGTAATCTTGTAATGACTTGCTCCGAAGAAAAATATATGAAATTTTACTTTGGTATACCGTTATTTACAAGAAGCAAAACTCTCACAAGGAGGTCGGAAATACGCTAAAGAGGTTGCATAAAAATAATTGAGAAAGCTGTTATAATTTGCTTAAGTCAAAAGAAAGCATGACATTTCTGTAGACTTAACTAAAAAGCATAAGTTTTCCTTTTATACATCAACGACCTTGAAAAAATTCCTACCGCTATGTAGGTCAGCCACCAAGCATATAACGTCTAAGTACAGACTTGCTGAGAGCTGAGAAATTCATCTAATTAAAGAGGTCAGTTTGTTGGTGCACAGCTCTTTTACATGAGCACACTTACACTCTGAGGAGTCTAATTGGCGTTCGAAAAGAATCTTACAAAATTTGGTTAAAGTCTAGGAGGCACAACTCTTATAGACTTAGCCAAAATAAGAATAATTCCTTACGTACAAATGACCCAATAAAAACCTGTTGCGCACCAGGCCCCTTTTGGGAAAAACTGCCAAAAGACCTCTAATACAGGCATCTTTACTGGATTTATTTTATTTCTTTTGCCTTTACTGTTTTACTTTGAGTGTGGGGGAAAAGGGATAACCATTCATATATGGCTTATTCAAATCTCACAGTAACAACTCAAAACAAAACATAAAAAGAGCACACAGAAGATATAAAAAAAAAAAAAAAAAATTCTAAAACAAAACTTGTTTATTTATTGATGAAAAGAGATGTTACAGGTGGAATATTTGCGGAACACTTGTTTAAAGAACAAAACCCTCACTAGAAGTGCATACATTGTCTGGGCTGAACGGTATGCTATTGAATGATAAGCAGAAGAACAAAACCCTCACTAGAAGTGCATACATTGTCTGGGCTGAACGGTATGCTATTGAATGATAAGCAGATATGTGTTGGACCCCTTCTTCACAAACAAAAAGACATGAAAGTGGAGGGGTAGATAACTTATCTAATCAAAGAAAAGGCTGAAGAATCCGAAGATCATCAGCATCAAAATTCAAAATAGTACTTAAATCAGAAGAAGAGTAATCAGAAAAATCATGGCGGATATCCCCTAAAGCTGTCCAGTTAGGGCTGGTTGGTTCGACAACCTCTGTAAGAAAATTAGCTTGCAAAGATTGCAATAAACAACCGCCCAGATTCATAGCAGACGGAATAACAGCAGCCGTGTTATTTTCTACCGACGAAAGGAACCTCGAAGAACCTCGAGGAGGAGCAAAGGAGCATAACGGGTTAACACAAGAAGACCCTCCTTCTAACCGAGCCTTTAGTGCTGTCACCCGTTCTTGTAACTCTTTCACCTTCTGTTCAAGAGAAGCAAGGAGAGCAGTACACCCTTTAATGGGATTCTCGACTCTCGCCTTAGCTTCAAAAAGAAATGAATAAAGAGTCTCAAGATATTGATATTCGGGAATATGTTGTAAAATATCTGCAACGTTCTTCACCCCGAAAACAGTGAAGATTGTGCGATAATCCTGGCGACTAATCACATCTCGAAAAATTTGTGCATATTCACACCAGGGCTGACATCTCTTGCGTTTATAAGTACAAGCAGCACAAGAAGAACCTGTACAACGGAAGGTATTCGGCGCATTCGGCATACTTGTGATTTACTTTCCCTTATTCATGGGTATCCCCTGTAAAAGGTATAAGAAGAAGATGGATCTTGAGGGAGATGACAAGAAAGAGGGGACAAGGGGCATCTAGCATTGAAAAAATCCCGAAGACGAAAAGTTGTCTTCTTAAAAAGTCAAAATATACAGCGCCCCTGCGTGCAGCGCCCCCCGAGTGCATCTAGACTCCACCGCCCTAGATCCCTCTTTAATGTCGCCATAAGGGAAGAAAATGTGCGTTGATGTTGATGCTGCAGTAAAAATTTTTGCCGTGGTAAGATTTTTTATACTGACTTTAAAAAAAAATGTATATATATATGTATATGTATATATACATATAAAGACAGTTGAAAAAAGCCCAAGTAAAACCAAACTACTTATGATCAAAGTTTAGTCAACTTTACACATCAATGATCCAACCCCCATAAACTTACGGTCAAAAGTTAACAAAACCTTACACGTTGATTATTCGAGCTCTCTCCATATCTTTCTCGACATGTACCCGCTTTCACGCCTTAGCTTTGAGCAGGACCACTTATCCGGCAAAAGGCATTTATCCTTCACATTCAGCTTTCAGCATAAAAATAAAGGATAGGGGGCAATTGATGGGGTTAAATACTAATTTTATCATTGGCCTACGAAGGTAATTCAATACTTTTACCTCCAGTAAAATCCTATTTTTACCTCCAGTAAAATACCATTTTTTACCTCCAGTAAAATACCATTCTAGAATACATGTGACATAAGCATACACATCATATACATTCTAGAATACATGTGACCTAAGCATACACATCATATACACCTCCACCAAAAATTACCTTTTTGCCCTTCATTTTTATCAAATTTACCTATTTGCCATTCTACATTTACCTATAAATACCCCCTCATACATCCATCCAAAGACACACCAAAAAAACATCTCTTCCTCCTCTCCCAATATCCATCCATCTTTCCTAAATACAAGCCAATTTTTGAGGGTCTTATACTCTCTCTTTTCATACCCCAAAAAAATACCAATCCTTATACGCTCTCTCTCCTACACAGCTTATTATTTATTCTGTTGAAATATTTGTAATCCTAATTCTATACTTATAAATAGAATTAAGGAAATTATAGAAAGAGAGAGAGAGAGATTGGTAGCTTGTATTATCATCCAAATTGATTGCCTTTGAGCTAATACAAAGCAAGCACACACAAAAGGAGGACGTACTGCCGGACTAGCATAAGCGCTACCGGGGGAACCTACCTTAACAAAAATGTCTCGTGTTCACCTTCATTTTTAATCAGTTTCTGCCGGTACTGTTCACAGTCACTGTTCATTATACGGTAGTACTGTTCACATTTACTGTTCATAACTACTGTTCACAGTCACTGTTTTACATATATGGTGGTACTGTTCACAATCACTGTTCACAATTACCACCCATTATTAAACCTCTAATTCACCATTTTTCATTGATTGGTCGGTCGTCAATTATCTGTTCTAGATTTTGACACCATCAACATTTAAACTTCATAAATTTAAACGTACATTAAAACGAAACACATTTAACATAAAGTTAAATGTAATGTCTTTTTTTTCCCAATAATGTAATGCTTATTTCCATAATAAATATGTTATGTTAATTTAGTGATTTTTAATTTTTTAAATTATAATTTTTTAAATTATTATAAGTTAATTAATAATAATATTTATAATAAAATAATTAGTACAATATAATAATTTATACGATTTGATAAAATAATAGAATAATAAAAAAAATATTCTATTTTTAGAGAGAATATACTTTTTTGTGTTATGTTTAGGTTATGATTAGAGTTGAAAAAAAATATAGTGTGAAAATAACACTATTTTTGTGCTAAATCAACACAAAAATAGTATAATGGGTTGGAGTTGCCCTCATAAGTTATATAGTTGGTGCTTTTTTAAATTTATATATTTTTATTGTATTTAGGGGCGATGATTCGTCAAATATTGTTATATTAATTGTATATACAATGATTAATATGACAAGCACTTAGTGTTCTTATTAATATATAGTAATCAGTAAATAATAGTGTGATGTAACTTATTATGGTATACATGCACACACACCGTAGTAAATATTCTGTATTACTTAGAAAAATCAAAATAAATAATTCTAGGCTCCGTTTGATTGCAAGGAGGAAAAGGAAAAAAAATTTAGTTAGTTTTGGTGAAAAGATGGAAAATAAGTTGAGTGATAGAAGTGATATCCTCTTTATTTTTAAGTTTTTTCATGAAGAAATTTTCTTTGCTTGGTGGTGAGTAAAAATTTTCCACCAAAAACATTGAAGGATGGAGGATATATACTCATAAAATGAGTAACATCTCTCACCTTATTTTCTATCTTTTCACATAAACTAGCTAAATTTATTTTCCTTTTCCATCTTTGCAATCAAACGGAGCCTTAGTTGTAGAAAATTTCTCAAATTGAACTGTTGATATCTTTAATCGTGTAAACGTACTTAAAATGTTAAATCCCCCATTCGAAGTGTAATGATGTGTTAATTTAGAGAAGCATTAACTATAGCTTATAGTACGTGGAAAGTACATATCATTCCACTACTCATCTTCTATTATTAGAAGTTTAGAACTCTTGTATGAGAAAATACTTCTTCTAATGAAAACTTAAAATCTTGACCCTTCAATTTAAAATTAACGATAACTTTACTTCTAAAGTGAATTTCACCCACTACTCATCTTCAATTATTAGAGCTCTCGTATGAGAAAATACTTCTTCTAATAAGAACAAAAAATCTTAACCCTTCAATTTAAAATTAACGATAGCTTTACGTCTAAAGTGAATTTCACTATTTTAAAGTATATGATTTGTAGCCTTCTCATTTATGTATTTTTGGCATCTCAATCACTAGTTGCGAAAATAGAAAGGCTAATAAATTGCTACCACAAAATATTTTATCTGTCACTTGATTCACCAAACTCGCATATATGACTAAATGATAATTATTGGCTTGGAGTTTTTCTAAAGAGAGTAGTTGGTATGACCTAAACTTTGACAAAAAATATCCATGAAGATTATTTGCTTATACTCGGTAGGTTTTGATTAGATTTTTCGGATTTGACTAGAACTCATGAGTGAATAAATAAATAAATAAAATATTATAATGCCAACAAATAACGTGGTTAAGCTAAAAAAAATGAAGTATTTACTCTACGGCCACTTGTATTTTCTTGAATGAAATTTCAGATGATAGGATTAAGGATATAGGAACCATATACGGTAAAGAATTTTAATATGGTAGTCTAAACTAAATTAGGTAACTAGCAATATACTTTTAGGAGGATTTATTCTACCTTACTTTGTGTAATTATCTTGCTTGATAAGAGATTGTCTCAATTATTATGTGTAGATATTTATGGAGAATAGACACATGATTCGTGTCATGGTCGAATGTAAGTGGCATTTGCGCCCTTAGAAGGCCTAGCGTGAACCTCCGATTTTAATGGGCTAGTCCTAATAGCCCATTTATTCGATGAAATAAAGGTAGATATTCATATATATATATATATATATATTTGTTCAGGGCGGGCCATAGGCCATGGCTCGCTCCATAAAATTACTCAAATCTACGCTTTTGATCCAGTTTAGGTAAATATATCCTGTTCACAAATTAAGACGGCTATTTATTAAAAGCTTTGAACCAATAAAAAGTTAATAATAATAAAATAAAATAACCCAACTAATCCATAAATCAGAGGCAAGGAAATATATAAAGAACAAGAATTCAATTATACGTAACATGTAGAAAAATAAAATAAAATTATTCGCAACATGTACGTATTGCATATAAATAAATATACAATTTAAAGAGAACATGAATTAGATATTATAAGGAATTTAATTATATTAGGCTTGGTTTGATACCAACATAAAAAAGAAAAAGAAAAACAATTAATTTGTGTGAGAATTTTAAAAAATAATTTAACGCATGTGTTAAGATACTCTCTATCTCATAATCATTTTTATTAATAGATGTTGATGCGGTTAAATACTAATTTTACCATTAGCCTACAAAGGTAATTTAACATTTTTACATCTAGTAAAATTTTATTTTTTACCTCCAGTAAAATCTCATTTTTTACCTCCACACCTACTTCCACCAAAAATTATCTTTTTGTCCTTCATTTTTATCAAATTTATTTTTTTGCCATTCTACATTTATCAATAAATACCCCCTCATTCATTCATTCAATACACAACAAAAGCACACAATTATTCTCATCCAAACATCATCATTCTCATTCAAGATCCATCCATCTCATCCAAGAGATATAAAGCCATTGACAATACAAATACAAGCCAATTCAAGAAGAAATAGAAGGGTCTTACACTCTCTTTTTTTATACCCCTAAAAAAATACCAACAACCCTTATACACTTTCTCTCTTATATATTTTATTCATCTTCTTGAAATATTTGTAATCCTAATTCTATACATATAAATAGAATTAAGAAAATTATAGAGAGAGAGATTGGTAGCTTGTATTACCATCCAAATTGATTGCCTTTGATCTAATACAAAGCAAGTACACACAAAAGGAGGACGTACTGCCGGACTAGCATAAGTACTACCGGAGGAACCTACCTTAATAAAAAATGTCTTGTGTTCATCATTACGCCACATTTACTTTTTATTCACCTATATCCACTTATTGATTGGTTAATTATCTACTTCTAGATTTTGACACAGACGGCGCCAACTGATGGTGTTAAAATCTAAAAATAGATAATTAATCAATCAATAAGTAGATATCGGTGAATAAAAAGTAAATGTGGCGCAATAATGAACACATGACATTTTTTATTAAGGTAGGTTTCTCCGGTAGTGCTTATGTTAGTACGGCAGTACACTCTTCTTTTGTGTGTGCTTGCTTCGTATTAACTCAAAGACAATCAATTTGGATGGTAATACAAGCTACCAATCTCTCTTTTTATAATTTCCTTAATTGTATTTATAAGTATAGAATTAAGATTATAAATATTTCAAGAAGATGAATAAAATATATATGAGAGAAAGTGTATAAGGGTTGTTGGTATTTTTTGGGGTATGAAAAGAGAGAGTACAAGACCCTTCTATTTCTTTTTGAATTGGCTTGTATTTGTATTGCCAATGGCTTTATATTTCTTGGATGAGATAGATGGATCTTGAATGAGAAGGATGGTGTTTGGATGAAAAGAATTGTATGTTTTTGTTGTGTGTTGAATGAATGAATGAGGGAGGTATTTATAGGTAAATGTAGAATGGCAAAAAGGTAAATTTGATAAAAATGAAGGGCAAAAAGATAATTTTTGGTGGAGGTAGGTGAGATGTGGTAAGTGTGGTAGGTAAGGTGTGGTATGTGTAGAGGTAAAAAATGGGATTGTACTGGAGGTAAAAGTGTTGAATTGCCTTTGTAGGCTAATGGTAAAATTAGTATTTAACCCCATCGATATTCTTCCACCCAAAAACAGAGAAGATTGTGTGATAATCTCGACGATTATCACATTTTAAAAAAGTTTAGCTGATTCAAAAGAGACAAGACATGCCCTGCGACAATAAGAACAAGCAGGACATGAAGGACCATTATTACGGTGGGTGTTCGGCATGATTCTGATGGACGGTTGATATGCGATTGAGTGGAGTTGGAAGATTGGTGAGTTTAAAAGGCTTTGGTGGGAAGAAGAGTAATGGGTAAAGCATTGCAATTTCAACTATCACGTCCCCCCATTAAGCTTGAGGAGGGAGAGGAGCCTTCGGCAGGGAGAATCTCGAGGGAAGAAATCTCGCTAAAAATGGGCCGACAACAAGGGCAAGTCTTGAGGAAAAAAGCTGCCGCAAAAATAAAATAAAAAATAATATATATATATATATATATACATATGAAGACAGTTAGGAAAGGCCCGAGTAGAATCAAACTATTTATGACTAAGAGCATAGCGAGCTTTACACATTAATGTTCCAAGCTCTACGACTTGCATCCAGTGTCTAACGAGCTCTACACATTGATGTTTTTAGCTCAATGACTAGCATCCGAGATTTAGTTTCCTTGAATTACAACTCGAAATCAACATCTAGCCAGTCTTGTACAATGATACTCTGAAAAGACTAAACATCAAAGTTTAGTCAGCTTTACACATTAATATTCCAAGCTCCATAAACTTACGGTTAAGGGTTAACGAAACCTTACACGTCGATTATTCGAGCTCTCCCCATGATTATCTTCCTCAACAAGCACCCACTCTCATGCCTTAGTTTTGAGCCGAACCACTTATCCGGTAAAGACATTTATCCTTCACATTCAGCTTTCAACATAAAAATAAAAGATAGGGGGCAATTGATGGGGTTAAATACTAATTTTACCATTGGCCTACAAAGGTAATTCAACACTTTTACTTCTAGTAAAATCCCATTTTTTACCTCTAGTAAAATATCATTTTTAACCTCCACACCTACCATACTTCACCTATCAGACTTCACCTACCTCCACCAAAAATTACCTTTTTGCCTTTCATTTTTACCAAATTTACCTTTTTGCCATTCTACATTTACCTATAAATACCCCTCATTCATTCATTCAACACACAACAAAAACACACAATTCTTCTCATCCAAACACCATCCTTCTCATCCAAGATCCATCCATCTCATCCAAGAGATATAAAGTCATTGGCAATACAAATACAAGCCAATTCAAGAAGAAATAAAATGGTCTTATATTCTCTAGTTTCATACCCCAAAAAAATACCAACAACCCTTATACACTTTCTCTCCTATATATTTTATTTATCTTCTTGAAATATTTGTAATCCTAATTCTATACTTATAAATAGAATTAGGAAAATTATAGAGAGAGAGATTGGTAGCTTGTATTATCAGCCAAATTGATTACCTTTGAGCTAATACAAAGCAAGCACACACAAAAGGATGACGTGCTGCCAAACTAGCATAAGCGCTACCGGGGGAACCTACCTTAATAAAAAAAATGTCATGTGTTCATCATTGCACCACATTTACTTTTTATTCACCGATATTCACTTATCGATTGATTAATTATCCACTTCTAGATTTTGACACCATCAGATGTCATCGATCTTTAATTATTTTTTGTGAAATGTTTTTCTCCTTCAATCCCCAAAGAAATTTTTTCTATGAAAAAAATTAAAAAGTAAGAAGACATCTCACCACGTTTTAACTTATTTTTCAATCTTCTCACAAAAAATATTTTTCTTTTTATTTTTCATATTGTTATTAAACGGAGCCTTAATGTTTATACTAGAAAGTGTATTCAATTCAGATTTAAAAAAAAATTACTTTTATATAATTTTGAAATATATATCTCAAAATTAAGAACCAGGTATTAATGCTTAAAAATTTTGCTCTGCTCTCTAATCGTCAAATGTAAATCTAATCGTCAAATGTAAATCTTGGCCACTAGATTTACACATTTGACAATTCATGTCTTAACCAACTAATGAACGCTTACAAGCACATCTTTAGATTTACTTTAGAAATGTAAATAACTTCAAATTATTATGTACATGCGCATCGAGTGTGCAACAAGTTCCAGTCGTAACATTAATTGAGGGTGAGTCTATTTACAACCACCATTTATCTCACTAACACCTCTTATCTCACAAACACCCCCCAAATATAATTTTTTGATCACTAACACCCTCCTATTTACCTCTCCTATTTACCTTAAATAATTTATATAAAGTATGTAATTAAAAGTATAATTAACCTTAACTAAAATTAATTTATAACTTAAGTAATCGAAACAAAACTTCAAATCAAAAAAACCCTCTCCGTCTCCCTCCGGCCCACGACCACTCCGTCTCCCTCCGGTTCTCAATCCTAATGTGGGGAGAGTAAATGGAATAAATTCGGCTGAAGTGGGGAGACTGGCTTTTAAACCCACCGAAAAATTTAAAAGTTAAAATCTTCTCATGTGGGGTGAACATTTGCCATTTACTCTCCCTATGTGGGGAGAGTAAATGTAATAATATCATCCAAAGTGGGGAGATTGGCTTGGAAACCTACTGAAAAATTTTAAAGTTAAACTCTCCTCATGTGGGGAGAGAACATATGCTATTTACTCTCCTGATGTGGGGAGAGTAAATGATTATGTACCCTCTTCATGTGAGCCGAGTATAGTTTGGACAGATGAAAAAAAGTACTCTATTTTGTGGGTTTCATTCATCTTCTTCATTCTAAATAAATGTAGGATCATATATGAGAGATTTAATCCATCTTAATACTCCAAAAAACATGTACATACCTCTTTTGTTTCATTATTCTTTAGAATGTCATCATTATCACCACCTTCTTCTTTCTTCACCATTAGGGCTGGGACCGGTTCGGTTCTTGTCCTAAATGATAAGAACCGGAACCGAGAACCGAAAATTCAAAACGGTTCGGTTTTGAGCTTTTTTTTTCAAGAACCGAAAGTGGAACCGAACCGGTTCTAACGGTTCGGTTCTTCGGGGAACCGTTGGAACCGTTAGAACCGTTAATAATCATAGGAACCGGCCAAAAACGGTTCTAACGGTTCTTCGGGGAACCGTTAGAACCGTTAAAACCCTTAAAATTGCTAAAAAACCGGTTTAAAACCCTTAGAACGGTTCCTAACGGTTCCTTTAATTAAATTGACCAAGGAACCGAGAACCGAACCGTTAATAACCATTAGGAACCGAACCGGTAAAAAAGTCCACTTTAATAATAAGAACCGAACCGAACCGGTTTTTTTTCGGTTTTTTCGGTTCGGTTTTCGGTTTTTCGGTTTATTATCCCAGCCCTATTCACCATCACCAAGTTCTTTCTTCTTTTATTCAAAACTTTTACTTATTGTTCAAACTATCAACCAATAATGCTTGCACTTGGATTTAATGTAGAAATTTTGATGTTTGGAGCCAAAATGGTAAAGAACCAAATTTGAATGCAATACTTGGTTTGCTTCGGAAGAAGGTTTGTGGGGAGAGTAAATGGGGTTTGTGGGGGAATGGTGAATAAATTATGTGGGGGTGGGGGACTGGAGGGTGTTAGTGAGATATAAGGGGGTGTTTTAAAATGTGTGATTAATTTATTACCCATGGAGAAATTGATACATTAATTTTTTTACCTTAGAGTAAATATGTTAATTGAGGGGGGTGTTTGTGAGATATAAAGGGAGTGTTTAAAAGTAGATCTATTCAAAATTAAGTGAGAGTGTTAGTGACATAAATAGATGTTGTAAATAGTCTCACTCTTAATTAATGAATCTCATTTAGGGCTTGGATTGGTATTAGTAGCTGAGTCACATATAAGAATCAGGCCTGAATCATTTAGTCCGTTACAGAGTTTGGGCCTAGCCCAGAGTTTGGGGAAAATAATTCTCTTTACATTTCAATCATTTACACACACTTTAGGAGAAAAAATAATTTTAATCGAATTAATAGTTAATAATATTCTTTTTATAGTAGTTAGTACATTTATTACGTTTAAAAGAAAAATACTTTTTATGTGAAAATAAAAGAAAATTATTTTTTATATCAAACATTCCAAAAGAAAAAAGGCAGATCTTGGTGGTAGTTCCGTAGTAGTAAATATCAAAATGAGAACTTCGAAGGGGAAAGAGGCAAAAACTGTTCCACGCGAACGGCACTTGTACATTAGTTAGTCGATCCTAAGAGATCGGAGAAACCCGTCAAGTAGTGTGTTTCGTGCGAAAGGGAATTAGGAGACTCTTAAGCAAAAGTGTATGTTGTATTTTTTTCATCTTGAGCTCTTGTACGTAGTTATACTTTATGTTTACTAATTATCTACACTAACTAATGTACGTCTATTTACAATGCGTATACGATGTACGTTAATCATAAAACATCATATATAGATAAATATTAAGTCGATGTTGTTTGCAGAAGGCCAAGGATCGAGCCCTCCCTCCCCTCAAACATCAAATATAGAATATCGAAGTGAAGCTGCAAAGGCTTTACACGAACTTCATATGGTCTTTAGACAAAACAAATATCCACCAGAATTTGTCTTCACCAAAACGGAGCATCGTCTGGATGGACAGCATCCTTGTCCTTGACAGTTGGATTAGCGCAGCATTTCGTTGAATCAATTTGAGTCCTCATCTGATTGTTCTTTTCGGGTAAAAACGAATCACAAAAAAATTGCATTTCGGGTAAGAACACACCACAGAGTTTTTTTTATGGTAAAAAAAATCAATTCACAAAAATCAATTCCATGCATTTCAACTACAATAGAGAGATTAGACATGCCACTCAGGCTATATGAGTTGGGTTAGGGGTTGTTCACACCCAGCCCAAATTATTTTGGACATGCTCAAGTTCAAGTTCGGTCCAAAGTAAAACTCACAACGGCTCATAATTTAATACAAGCTTTGAGCTAGCCCACATAAAATTTATAAGTATGATCTAAAAATTTGAAAAGTTGGTATTTACTAATAAGCATCTATAAATAAAAAGTATAAAATATTTTACATAACATCTAAATTCTAGAATATTATCGCATAATTTTTTTGAAGAAACTAATTTAATACACTATTAGATAACTAAGTAAAACTGGTGTGATACATTAGGATGGAGTTTGAACCCGAATAAAAATAGATAGATATAATATATCGCACACTTACATAACTTAGTACATGTGGGTTGAACTTACTCGGCCCAATTAATAGGCCTAAGATATATATATATATATATAAACTCACATAACCCCACTACATCCTCAATAACTACCCACAAACATCTCCAATTTAACCAACTCACCCTCTAACTATAACCCACACGCATATAACGTAATTATACAAATTTAATTAAACATAAATCCTAACATTCCTTCCCCTTTAAAAAGGACATTGTCCTCAAGGACCACTTTTTAACATTTAACTCCACTGAGGTCCTAAGTAGTGTGAAAGTTGGCTCACTGATGAGCTGTATATGGTATAGAGCATATGGGCTTTACTGATATACGCTAGGTTGAAGCAGTTGAAGAAAAAGTTTTGGACCTGGGCGTACCAGTGTGGACTAGTTAATGCAATACCGGTACGCATCATCAAGTCTCCAAGGGGTTCAAGTTTTGGACAGTGGCGTACCGGTATGCACCTGTTAAGTGCAATACTGGTACACAGGCTAGGCGACGCGACGCGGGAGACTAGTCTTCTATAACTAGGACTAAGTTAGGTCCTCACAAGATCTACTTTGCATAATGAACCATAAAGTTCCTGTCACTGTATTCCTTTTCATAATGAACCATTTTTGCAAAGTTACCCACTCGTGCGTTACCAATGTAACTCGCACATAGAACACTACAAGGAACGTGAGTTATTGTCCTTGTAAAATTGTTTTCAATGTAATTGTAGGCCTTGCAGGATTTCTCACGCTCCAAAACCAGTCCATGTTGGGCAGCCTCTTCGAATATTGGAATCTTCCTCCTCCCTAAAAGGACGCCCTATTGTCACGGTTTGGTGCACAATTACCCCCCGCCCAGCATGGAAATTCCATCTTTGTATGACCTGGTTGGATCATGATGTTACTGTTTGTGCTAGCCTCAATGGTGCAATGGTGAACTGACTGTTGTTGTGAAGTCCCAGCAACGGTTGTTTGTCGTGAAGGCACAACAACAGTTGTATCTTTACGGTCTCGGGAATCCAGAACTACCATTGTTAGGTCTTGAATAGCTTTTATGATATCTGCTAGCCTTTTGTTGGAGCGCCGCATACTAGCATGAAGTTTATATCATAGATCTTTCAACTCCATTTATTGGAGAAATATGACCTCCTCTACTACAAAATAATAAAACTTTGTTCCTTTCAAGTAGGAACAGACCACAAGAAATGTCCCATTTCGGGTAAGAACACACCACAAGAATTTATTTATGGTAGAAACAAACCTCAACTCACACATTACATAATTATAGGAATTTAGCCATAAATCCTAACATCATCATTTTGAAAAGCGGGGGTAAGGGATCTTTTCTCAGAAGTGGGAAAAAAAAATCGGGTCGAGCAGATTTGACTTGGTGAGATGAGAGGGCTAATTGTGGAGCTCGATAGTCTCCCTTAAAACCATAACCGATTCTTGAACAGAAAGCAGGATGCTTGCGAAAACCATTTAAAATAACTAAATATGTCTAACACATACACAAGCAATGAAAAATTATCCTCAAAATATATAACATTGTATAAATTGATATTAATCATTATTTTTGATGGGTAAGTGTTAACTGCAAGAAACAACGACTCTTCCATGTTAAGAATGCCTTAATTGAAATATTCTAATAGACATGGACGATGGTATGGAATAACTTATTTGACGAAGATTGGGTACGTGTTAAGTACGTTATCTTAAGACAGAAATGTCGCATGCACCAGTGGTGTTGCTGGCCATGCGTTTTTCAGAATTCATCTCCAGGATTCAATAGGGTAATCAAACCAAAAATCCTACCCATGAGAAAACAGAAAATTTTAGAGAAAGTAGAAGAAGAATTGGTTAATATTACGAATTTTTTTCAATTATTCTTGATATTTCTCCCTTCAATTTCTCTTCATTCCTTTCTCCTTTAGTTTCTATCAACAAAGTGTTTGGGAATTCTTTCAAAGTTTGTTATTTTTGGTTTAGAAGAGCTCTTTGAATTTTGGGAGCAAATAGATTGTTCTAATGGTAATAGACTTCAATTTAACATGGATATCGTAATTTTGTGTCTAGTTAACTGGGTTTGCATCATTGGTGCCACAATTTTGTTGATTCTCATGGTAAAAGAATTCAACCAAACCTCGAAATAGAGCGAGTAGATTAGCTTAGTTGGTAAAGACACCCACCCGAATTCAAGAAAGATCATGAGTTCAAATCTCATCAAGATGAGGGATTTCAAAAGGGAATAGACTTTGGACGTTTCTTATTTAAAATAAAAAAAAAAGTCTCAAAGTATAGATTCAAATCTCACCGCTTTGTACTTTGTACGTAATAGTGCATGATTGCTAAATAATGCAAAGATACAAATTACCTTTGAACATTTGAACATGTTCTTACAATTATATTATCCCTACTTTACCGAACAGAAGAACAGAACCATCTGTACAAAGTACATAACATGAAACAAGGCATTTCAATTTCAGTACTCATCTTTCCAACCCTTCTTCTAATCATTCACCAGTACCCAACCCATTTAAACATCCAATAAAATTTCAGATCTTAGAGTTACAAATCTACATTGCCTCCAAATTAAAAAAATAATTAACAATTAAAATGAGAGAAGAAAGAAAAGAACACTTAGGCTAAAGATTTATACCTGCAAAGAACCTTACACCTAAGAACTCTCCCTTGTACATAAAAACCAGGCACCACCATAACCTTAACGCGACTTGGTCCGCTGGATCGCTGCTTATCAATGAACAAATCCTCCATAAAATGCCCATCAAACCCTCTATTCTCCTCAACCCGCAAAATCCCCACCGTTGGATCGAATGAAAATGCGAGCAAATGCAACAACCAAATACACTTAGCAGCCACAAAAAATGCCTGCAAGAGCTGTTCTGGCCATGGCCTAGTCCAATTCAATGTTGTTATGATACAACTCATTTTTTGGTCACAAAACTTACTGAACTCCTCACTATAGTACTTAGTCCCCTTTCTTAAAACCTCATTCCAACTCAAGTTTCTAAGTGCTACGAACGAGGTGAAGTGGGCGCGCCTTTCCTCTTGTGGGTCCAAGAATTTTGGGGCGCCGTTCTTTTGGAAAATGCAATTCTCGAAATCTTGGTAAAGGGCTTGGTTTATAATGGCCTCTAAATGGTACAAAACCGCCTTCGAATACTTTGAGTTTAAAGAGAGCTTGTAGGGTAAGAGTAGAAAGTTTAAGTTATCCATTAGAGTGTTGTCACTCTCCTCGACTTGTCCGATTAAGGTTTTGCAGAATTGTTTGACCGATAGTCTAGCTTCTGATACGATTTGTAAGAAACCTTCCACCATTACTTCTGACGTGACTGGCAAGACATTTTCTTCACTACCCTCGACTGTTTTCCCTCTCCAGGGAAACTTCCCGGGGTTTTCTTGGAATTTGGATTCCTTTCCTTGAATGGCTTGCATCAAGGCCTTTTTCAATTCCTCGCAATAACTTTCCAAGTACTCCAACTTCTTCTTGAGTTCTCCTAGTGAGGATTTCATTTCAGACACCTCAACCATAGCCGCATCTCTACTCTCATTTGCTTCAACAAGGTCTCTCTTTAAGGACTCGATCGAAACCCCACCAAAATCCTTGTGAGAGGAAACTTCCGATTCAGGCATGTTTGGGGAATTTTCGTACTTGTGCTTTTTCTTGAGCTTGGGGAACAACCAAGAGAAGTTTAGGCCACGGGTTTTAGGCTGCGTTTGGATGGAAGAATGGGAATCGGTCAACGGGACAACGATGTTTGAGTACTTGAAATTCTTTGAGGGATTTTCGGTTTCGGTACTTATGATTGCTGGCTTGCATTTGTTGCAAGTAGAAGAGAGGGATTTGAAATCACCCAAACTGTTCCTTCTTGATCTGGTGTAGTCAGTTCCAGGGGAGGCTCTATGGACTGAAGTAATGTGATTGGTGCAAGAGCCAGTGACTGATTTTTGATCATCAATTGGGCAGATATGGGAGTCTAAATTGTGGGACTCTGAGGGTAAATCTGTCCATGAAGATTGGTTTTCCTCATTTCCTCCTCCTTGGCTGTATTCATCCCAGTTTCCTGGAAAATTCTGATTTTCTAGGAGAACTTGTTGGTACCCTGGTAATGGTTCATCTTCATAGCTCTGTCAAAATAGAACAAGTCATTCATTTCATTCATGAACCCATTTGAAGTGGGTTAGATTAGTTTGCGTAGAAAAGAATTGAATTCAACAGAAAATTTTTATTCTAGAAAATTAGGCTGAATGAAATTGTACCCGAAAAATTAATTCCATGGAAAATTAGCTATCAAGTAACATTAATGATAGTCATAAAAATAAATAAAAAAGTAGCATGGATGATATTATAAAATAAAATGATATATTGGGCTTGATTTGATTATGGTTTTTACAGTTGGAAACTTTATTTGCAAGCTTGGTCAGCAAAATTATATTTTTCTTTTTTTTTATTTATTTATGTATGTATTTGTTTGTTTGTTTGAGTACAAATCTATCAACAACTTTGAGTATAAGTGGGATAAAACCATTTCCTTTTTTTTTTCTTCTTTATTTTAACCAAGCATATCTTTTCATACAAAGTTACAACTAAATAATGGAAAATCAAATTGATGTACAACCAAACAAGAAAACTGAAGAACACAAGAATTTAAAAGCCTTGCACAATTGTACCATAAGATATAAAAAAAAATTAATGAAAAAAAATACATTTTTTAATACATAAGGTATAATTTCTCAAAAAAAATAAATTACTTTGTATGAAATGAAGAAGATGGAAACATTTATTGCCAAAGGCCCATTGAAGCACTGTTAGAGAGTCAAAACAATCAATGAAAAAGCAAAATTTAAGATATAAAGTTCATGATTACTACAAGAAACAAAAAAGAGAACCTCCATCATTTTTCATCAAATTTATTTCAAAACCCAAGAGAGAGATAGAGAAATTCAAATTTATGGAAAAAATTTCCATTAAGTGTGTGCTTGAAAATTTAATTTTGAGCTTTAGAAGTAGAGCAAAAAAAAAAAACTCGAATTGGGTTGTCAAATACCTCTAAAAAAAGTTTCGATAAATGTATATCTCCACCATTTTTCATCAAATTATATTGAAATGAAAACAAGAAAAACAGATATTCATAAATTTATGGGCCAAGTTAAAATCATAGAAAGTTCCAATTAAATCCACAACACAAAGAACGATGCTATTATTATTATTATTATTTTTTGGTAGAAGAACAATGCTATTATAAAAAGAAACTACATACCCAAAAAAAAAAAAATGAGAGAGAGAGAGAGAGAGAATTATTGGGTAAATTAAAATAATGGAAAGTCCCAATTAAATCCACAACCCAAAGAACAATGCCACTGTGAAATTTCACAATCAAAAAGAAAAAAATTAAATAAAAAGAGAGAGAAAGAAAGAAAGAAAGAAAGAAAGAAAGAAAGAAAGAAAGAAAGAAAGAAAGAAAGAGAGAGAGAGAGATATTCCAAATTTATGGGCTAAATTAAATTATAGAAAAACCCAATTAAATCCACAACCCAAAGAACAATGCCACTATAAAATGAAATTAAATACCCAAAAAAGAAAATTTTAAAAAATTAAAGAGAGAGAGAGAGAGAGAGAGAGAGAACTTACAGGAGTGAAAACAGGGTAATCATGGGCAGATAAGTGAGAGTTATGGAGAGGAAAAGGAGAAGCACAGGAGGGAGATCTAACTGAAGCAGTGGCAGGGGAATTGTTACCCTGGAGCAGAGCAGCATGAAGAGCCCTGAGCTCTACTGCTTTAGCAATGGCTGATTGAATCTCTTCCCTACTCTTATTATTCAAAATATTCATATCATTATCTTCTCCATTGTTGTTGTTATTAATGTTGTTTTGGGTCTGAAAGATTCTTGTTGCAGTAGCAGTAGCCATAGAAAAAAACAGAGGAAGAAACAGGGGAAAAGAACAGAGTTTCTCATACACACCCCACCCACACCAAATGAATTATAAATAAATAAAGGTTATATATATATATATATATATATTTCTATTTTAAAGAAGGAAGACAATAAATACGATGAATTTTGTGGGAATCCAAGGTTGGATTTGGATTGAAGAGAAGATCATATCATATCCAATGAAGGGTTTTGGAGAACCAGAGAAAATAAGGTGGGGGTGGGGTTGAATTCTTGGGGGTATCTCAAAACCAATGAGGTGAGGTTTTGAGTTTGTTCTTAATGGATTTAGTGTATGGAATGGGCATGCGCGTGTAGAGAGAGATGTGGGGGGAGAGGGGGGTGGGGGGCTTATTTGGAGACACGTAAATAATATAGGAAAAATATAATTATATATAGTTTTGAAAGTAAATAGTGCAATTTTAAAAAGTAGTATTATTCTATAAGAAAGTCATAATTCTTTTGACAATAATAATAGCCAAAAAATAGTATATAAAATGAGTTTGATTGGTAAAGGAGTTGCACATCTCGAATAATTTTTGTTAGTGAAATAGTGGTCAACCGCTCTTAGTCGAACCTAACGTTAATTTTATTGTGCAAATACTGAATTATTTATTGGTGGTTAATAATACAATACTTACAAATAGATAATTGTTTTGGTAAGTGTCCATTATTAAAGTGGGGGTGGGGGGATCTCATTGTTACTCATCTATGTGGTGGGCATGAGAGGAAAAAGAGTAATTAATTACCAAAAGGACCCATGGTTCCTAAATTGTACATAGACAATTATATAAAAATTGTGGGCGGTAGTAGTGTGATATGTGAGCACAAATACTTTATTACTTTAATGATATCATCATATTTGAGTGATTTCAATACAAAATTGTATTGTAAGCATACATACATGTATCATTTTTTATTTTGTTTTAAGTTTTCATTTAACTATTTGATAAACTATACCCAAATAACAATCCCTCCAACCAAGCATCATCATAAATTATGAAATAATTAAAGTATAAAATAAAATAAGTTTTCAAAGGCCAATTTTAAAAAATGACAATTGCGGCAATGGCAACAAGGAGACGAACCGCGGTAATCTTATTAGAATAACGTATCATATTTGAAATATAATATACAAAGAAATAAAGTATATATTACTTTAACAATAAATATTTTACACAATAACAATTGGCTAGAAAATACATATTTTTATAGGGACATGTGTTGAGGTAAAGAAAGAGAATAAGATTGCTTTAATTTACACCTGACAAAAGAGTATGGCTTTACATTTCTTTTCCACCACATAAAGATGATTGTTATTTATGATAAGAAGGGCAATTTGGTCCATTGAAAAAATACTGAGCTGTACAGATGCAGAGTTGGCCTAAATGTGGTGGGGGTATTGTGTGGAACAGAAAAAATCCAATTCCTTCCAAACACACCGTTGTCTTTTCTATTCCCTTACCGGTGAATCTTGTGGGGGGCAAGAGTGATAGTGGGGGACCAAACACCCCCTACTTTATCCCTTAAATTACGTAACTGCCCTTACAATTGCAACTAGATATGAAAAATATCAGACACACAAAATACGTAGATATATTTCTAGTGTTATTTCTTCTTCTTCTTTTTTTATGCTATGAGGTGTGCAAGTTAATTTTCACGCATTTTTTTTTTATTTTTGCTTGTAGATCTAAGCCTGTCGCCGGTCACAATTGTGTTATTTTTAGTGTTATAGTTAAAGTGATATAATTAGTAATGAATCTCAAATCAACACATCAATATTAAGTGTGTTACGTTTGTAGATCAACTTTATATGATGTGTTTTGTGTGTACGTATATATTTTTCACCTCCTATTTCTTCTCTTGAATTACAAAAGTGCCCTTAAAAATTACAACTGGATATAAAAAATACTAAATAGACAAAATACTCCTCCGTTTGTTTCACCACAAGTATACTCGCTAGTGTTATGGTTGAAGAGAAAAAATTAGTTATGGATCCTAAAGTAAAATACATCAGTATTAAGCATATTACGTGCGTTTGTAGATCAATTTTCTGTGAAATATCTTGTATGTATAGTATTTCTCTTGAAATATATATATATATATATATGTAATGAAATTTCGGCTTCAGTCAAAATATTTAGTAGACTGATTGATTATCTGTTAGACTTTAGGGTTGTTGACCTTGAACCTAATTCTTTGTCATCTTAATTAATGCAAAAACACATTAGTCAAATAGATAAAAGATAATTCAAAAATGCATTGAGAATTAACATAATTGTTTGTTAAATCTTTGCATGAACTGGAATTTACAATAACTTGTAAGAAAATTACGATGATTAAAAGTAATTTTCGCAATAAACTTAACATTTACCAAATTAAAAGAAAACTGCAGGATAAATTAATGAAGTAAGTTTAATTGGAGAAAATAAATAAATATTTGTTTTTTGTAAATCAAGAGAATAGATGTATTATTTTTATGGGTTCAATACATTCTTTATGAAAATATGTGAAATGGAATTCCACGTAGGATTATTGGGAATGTTTATTTTGGAGATTTGATGTTCCCATAACCACTTTATTAGGAAAAATATTATCAAATTAATATTTTAATGTAATTAAACTTTGTTAACCAACCACTCCCCAGAAAAGCTACTGAGTTAGTCAACTTCCACATGCAAAAAGTGCCTTTTCTTGTTTT
The DNA here is from genome assembly GCA_021464415.1 of Lonicera japonica. Taxonomy (NCBI): domain Eukaryota; kingdom Viridiplantae; phylum Streptophyta; class Magnoliopsida; order Dipsacales; family Caprifoliaceae; genus Lonicera; species Lonicera japonica. The sequence goes on along the minus strand of CM038463.1, from coordinate 34,254,885 downwards.
AATCATACTTGTCCTAAGAAAATGACTCATATAGGATCCCTCATGATTTTGTTTCTTTAATTTTTTGAATTTATTTTTTAATTATAACAATGAAAGCTGAATTTCGATTACTCTTCTTAAAACATCTCCGATAGGCATATATAAATTTTGTCAAATAGGATTTGTGTAAAATTTACACATTATGTATAATTTTTGGTCCTCCAATAGTGTTGTGTAAAATATGCTACATCATCTTTTGTGTAAAATGGATGTGTATTTTACACATCAATTTTACACATTTACCTCATCATTTTATCTCTCCAGCTTTTTAGAAAAACTTTAAAATAGTATAATTAAAAATTAAAAATATATTTTGTAATAAAACTTGCATATTTGAATTCTACTCATCAAGATCTTTAAATCAATATCCACTTTGACTATTTAATTATAAATAAAAAATATTTATAAAAAATGTTGAATATTATATATTCCATGTGTTTCCATATAATTGGTGCATCGTAATTTTACACAAGATTATAAGTATGAACGATTGGAGCAAAAATGAGAATATGTATAATTTATGTGTAAAACAACTTTTTATCAATCAAATGTCAATTATTTATTAGTCCATATATTTTTACACATCAATTTTATACATTACTTTTGGAGATGCTCTTAATCTTTAATGCCAATCAGTATTTTCATTTACAAGGTAGTGTTCTCATGAGTGATTACTATTATTTTACTTATTTCAAAAAATTAGACACTCGTAAATAAATGATGTGTGAATATATTGTTTTCTTATCGATTGAAAAATCATGCTCGACTGGGAGCAATTCAAATAGAATTTCGGCATATGCAAAATCTCTAGTGGTCACTGGTTGGTACCCTTCCCAAAAGATATTAGTCGATGTGCTTGAAAGTTGGTCCAGACACTTCTGACATATAACCACAAAGAAAAGTGATTGCAAACATAAAAATGATATTTTCCCTAAAACAAAAACAACAAAAGAAATTATGACTAAATCCTAAGGACCATATTTTGTGGCCTAAAACTGCAACGCACCAAAAATAGTGAAAAAGCGGGGAATTGTCACGGTCTTTGACCGTGACGAAGGGCGTTTGCACTGTGAAAAAAGAGTAATAAAACAAAATCTCTGGCATGGTCAGTGACTGTGACAATTTTGTACAGGTTAGTGAAGAGTAATGTGAGATGGATTGTAACAAAATGGTAATGCGGAGCAAGGACGGAGCCAAACTTTGTTGAAGAGGAGCATTAGACAATAATGGATGTCTAATATCATAACATCATGAATATCAAATTTTAAATATTGAGTGGAACCTTTTTTATAATACAATTAAAATTGTCTTTCACAAATTTTTGCATAGAAAGAGGAGTGAAAAGGACTTAAATCTATGTTCTTTGTGGTTGCTCAAAAAAAAAAGTCCGAATATTTACATTTTTAACTACTTGAATTTTTGAATAGCCTAGTTCAAGTTTAAGTAGCAAGCGGGCCGGATTTGGATTTTTAATGTAAAACTTTCCTAAGTGGGATCAGGTTCAGTCCTATCCTATGTTTAGGCATGATTACAGGTTTCACCAAACCTAGTTGAAACCCGAACTATTTTGTCACTTAGATTGTTAGTTGGTATCATTGTTATCTTATTTATTGCTTGTGATCAGATATTGACACTTGGTCAACATATTAAATATTAAATAGTTACCTATCTTTTCTAGTGCGACGATGAAAAATAATACTTTTTTTTTCTTCTAAATAATTTTATAACATTGGTGTATCCTTTACTCGATTCATCAATGTTATGTTTCTTTCTATGATTTTGTTTTCATTCAGTGAGGGCAAGTAGTACTTTTTTAGGAGTAGTTCATTTTTTTGATCTGATTTTTAGGAGTAGTTAGGTTTGGTTTGTTTTGAGTGATAAAACAGAATCATGAAAGCATTAAAAATGGGTTATTAATTTGTTTGGTGAGGAAATGTATTATCAGTGATTGTGACTCTTAAAATAGAACAATTTTAATAGTCAAATTAAAACAAGAGCCATTATCTTGTCCTAGTTATAAATAAAGTTTTGGAGGAATTTTTTTTTTTAGTACCTTTTTTTTTTCTTTTTGAGTAGAAAATGGTTTAGGATTTGATCCACGTGAATGTAGTTGTCGAATATTAATTATGTTCATTTATATTATGGTGGTTCATGTCTATCATTTATTATGATGGTTATAAATTTGTATTGTTAAATTATTAATTTATATGAAACAAAAGTTGTATTATAAAATTATTAATTTATATGGAAGAAAGTGTTCTTGTATGGGGATGGTTCAAATTACACTATGTGTAAAATAAAGAAGTTTTACACCCACTTATAACTTTATCTCAATTTCATAATTTATTAATCTAACTGTTCAATTAGTTAATTATAATATCTCAAAAAAGCGTGCAAAAATTTAAACTAATTGAAAATGCAGACATCCCTCTTCATAATCATGTTATATATTGAACTATGAATCTTACAAAAACTAAGTAAAAGCAAGTACGGTGATTATATGATTATAAATATCAAATTAATTTAAAATTTTACATGCATAATAAATACAATAAAAATAACTTATCTAATCGTAGAATTAATAAAATATTAATATGAGAAAAGGTTATATATAAGTCTAAAACTTGTTATTCTTACGCAACTTCAACCTTTCCCTTAATTATTGCAGTGGATAGAAAAAGAAAAGAAAAAAGGGCCGCTATATATATGGCCATCACATTTGTATGTGTTGTTTCTATCAATTTTTTTTTAATATTATTTTTGGAAATGACATCACAAACATAGAAAGGGACGATGCCTTTGATTTTTACCTTTACATTACTTGCAACTAGGAAAGCCGTTAAAAATATAAATCGAAATTGAAACAAGAAAAATCAAAGCGAAATAGAATATGCTTGATTTGGGTTTGGGGTATACTAGTGGGAGTTTAATGGATTTTTAGACAAAAAAAAGTTCAATGGCCAAATTGAAAAAAGTGATAAAGTTCGATGGTCAAATATGTCATTAAGCCTATAAATGAAAGAGTTAATATTTTCGTATTAAAAGTAAGTAGGAGCAAAGCATGAAGTTAACATTTTTCTAAGCAAAAGGTGTTACCTTACAATTTAATTATTTTAAAAAAAATGCATGAAAACCAAATAAAACCAAAGCGAGAACTTTGATTCGGGTATGGGTTTTGGAGAAAATTTGAAAATCGAACCAAAACTCAACTTTTAAATTTGGTTTAGGTTTGGGTCTCTTGATTTTTATCTCGACCGAAACTGAAAGCACTCATACTTTCAACAATTTGACACATATAACTCTTCGATAAAAAGTATTGGAACTATACCACGTCTTTGTTTTTTTTTTTCTTATTTACAATGCTACATTGATACACACAGTGTTCAACCACGTGAAAAGAGGGAAAGAAAACATAGTTGACGTGAATTGAATCGTAGCAGAGGGTGGGTTCAACTTTGATAACACCCCATGCATGTATCACGTCACTTTAATAAATCGGATCCTTGTTTTCTTCAGAAGCTGCAAAAATGCGAGACTAAGAACTAATATTAAAATCGATGGATACAAGATCGACAATCCACTCTGGCAAAATGGAGCCCTAACTCTCCATTGAAAATGAATTAAAGACATCATACCCGTAAGATGTATCATTACTAACTTGAGGAATAAAGTTAAACACCTACCACCTCTAAACGCCAAGAGAGATCATTGATATCATATAAGACAAAGCTAAACTTGTTCAAACACTTATCGGTTTTTCAATGATCAAATCAATAGCATTTTTGGAGTCACTCCCTAAAACATCATGAAAAAATCCACTCTCAACTACCAAGGATTTTTATCAATAAAGATCCTAAGCTATTATGGCAACAACAACTAATACCCATACATGGCTGGTCTGATACCAAAGAAGCATCACAAATAATTTTAGTCTGCCTGACCAACATAGGAACCCATGATATCAAAGGAGCAATAGCTAGCCTCCACGAACCGAACTGAATGTACATAATCATAAGCTTTGATGTACCCCGATGCCACAATCAACAACCTTGTTAGTGATTTATAACACTCCTCAAAAACCCATTTATTTCGATCATTCCATATGCACCATAAGATAACACAAAACTCATGAAAAAAAGATCTTTTAGGCCATCAGCACAGCCTTATATATATAGGACTACTAAATCATGAAATTTTTACAAGCATCAACCATATTACCATGAACCCAAACATCATAGATTTTACTATAGTTCTAAAGCACATGGGAAGAAGATTCAAATTCTAAACCACACCTCAGGCACCACACATCCAAATCAATACCCTGATGCGCTAATTCGAGAACAAATGAATAGCATTAAAGAAAAATGATGATATATTTTGACAAATAAATGGTTATTGTTTTGATTTAGCTTGATAGAGATGATCTATTTTATATATAATGTGTTCAATTTTGAAAGTAACTACGTGTGACGTTCATCTAAATTTAAATGGCTGAGGCTGTAAAAGAACATATAAATCAACTTAGCATCTACTAGCTTCTAGATGAAGTTGTTTGGAAGAAATTTGATAGAGACGATTTCAAAAATTATTCATTTACCCCTCAAAATATATGATATTCCTTTATTTTCTTAAAGGAATGACCATTCTCTATAAAAGCAGAGTTATTATATGTACATATGCAATATATGTTTTATATATGTATATATTAAAGGCCCGTTTAGTTCTTTTAAATTATGAATTAGACAATTTTTAATTAATACTTTATGTTCTAAAATATCCATATGTGGATATCCATATGTAATGTTTAAAGGTAACCAATACTTCCTATGCATCATTAGATGACTTTGACTTATTGAAAGTCATTTATTTACACAATTTAGATTATCTATTAGCACTTGAATACATGTTGCATTGCATGAAAGTTAATTATAATTAGACTCACAACCTATTGTGCATATTCTCCAACACAACTAATAGTCGGTTATAGTTTTCCGTGCGATGGCCCGGGGCGAGGCGGTACTTGTGATATTTCGGCTTGGGACGCATTTTATTTGGCAGTTTTTTGGATGTTAAATACTATTGGATGGGTTACTTTTTATTGGCATTGGAAGCATATCACATTATGGCAGGGTAACGTTTCGCAGTTTAATGAATCTTCCACTTATTTGATGGGCTGGTTAAGAGATTATTTATGGTTAAACTCTTCACAACTTATCAATGGATATAACCCCTTTGGTATGAATAGTTTATCAGTCTGGGCGTGGATGTTCTTATTTGGACATCTTGTTTGGGCTACTGGATTTATGTTCTTAATTTCCTGGCGCGGATATTGGCAGGAATTGATTGAAACTTTAACATGGGCTCATGAGCGTACACCTTTGGCCAATTTGATTCGTTGGAGAGATAAACCGGTGGCCCTTTCTATTGTACAAGCACGATTGGTTGGATTAGCCCACTTTTCTGCCAAATTTAGTTGTTTTATTCATATAGGCTTTCATTCACTTTCCATTATTTGGTATTTATAAGCAATAGTAGGACATGAGTTTATTGCACGTTTTGCATATTGACATTTTGATGAGATAATATTACCTACATTAGAGGAAGATAAAAAAGTTCTTTCAAAATAGTTTGTTCCAAAAGAACAGCAAGAATTATAGTGGCACAATCCTACTATGTTTCATCTAGATCCACATACATCACATGTGAGAAAAAGTACGGAGAATAGTGCTTTACAAGAAATTGCAAACATATTATCAATGGAATAAATGATACATTAAAAATAACAAATTCACATGTGCTAAGTATAAATACAAATGCTAGAATTAGTGCCCTTACATGACAAAATCAAAATATGGCAACTAATTAATTTGCATCACGCCAGAAGTATGGCACACCTATAGGTTCCAAAGACTTGGCTCCTTGAAAGAGGAAAATTGAGCAATCATGCCATAAAAACACTCATTAAGAGATTCATCATTTCACTCAAGAAAACACTCATAAAGAGATTCATCATTTAACTCAAGAAGAAGTCATGTGAAAGTTCACTCTCTAAGATCCCGAAAAGAATTCATTGTCTTGAAAAAGATATAAGTCTCTGAAAAAAATATAGAAGCACTTAAAGAGGCTTAGGTACTAAATAGTAAATATATCTCTATATTTTACAAGAAAGCTGCGGAATAAAAAAATGTCATTGATATGTATTTGCATATGAAGTAGTTACTAAAATATTAAAGGGCAATGATGATAATTATATAGATACATGTACAACAAATGTCAATAAATAAAAGATTGGTCAAAATGATATATTGCCATCAAGGCAAAATTGGAATCTCTAAATAAACGTGATATATATTTGGACATATAGTACAAATCTCAAAAGCTATTGACCATGTAGGTTACGAATGGGTGTTTGTAAGAAAAAGAAATGAAAAGAATGAAATCACAAGATACAGGGCATGACTTGTGGTACAAGGGTTCCTTACAGAAACTTGGGATTGAGTATGAACATTATATTCCCCCTGATTATGGATCAAATATATAAGTTTCAAATATCTGATAATTAGCTTAGCAATTATTGAAATATTATATATGAGACTCATAAATGTTTAAACAAAATTTATATCGGGAGATTTAGACACAAAAATTTATGTGAAAATATCATAAGGATTCATTTTACATGAAGTAAAGTCGAAGAATACGTACTCGATACAACTAAGACGTTAATTATATGGAATTAACCATTCCAAAAGAATGTGGTACAATTGTCTTAGTAAATATTTGTCTAAGGAAGAAAATAAAACAATTCCATTTGCCCATGTGTCTTTACAAACAAATCCTTAAAAGGATTTTTAATAGTAGTAGTTTATTGGGAAAACAAAAAAAAAATTCGACCTGTAGGTTGAGATAAGCTCTAGTGGGATATTAGTTCATCAATCTAACTATACAGAGAATATGGTAAAACATTTTAGTATGGACAATGTACAACCCCAGAGTGCTCTCATGATTGCCTAGTCTTTATACATAAATAAAGATCAATTCCGTCCTAAAGAAGAAAATGGAGTAGTATTGGTTCGGAAGTACCATACTTAATTGTAATTTATACATATTACAATGCACTAGACCGAACATTTTCGTCTTTGTCAATTTTTTTAATATATATATAACTCAGTCAATACCAACTAAACGACACTAGATATTTATCAAACATATCATCAGATATCCGCGAAGAACCACTAATTTGATTTTATTTTATTCATACAACTCTTATGGTTCCAAAACCAGCATATCTTTCTAATCCTGATAAGGTATGATCTCAAACAAGTTAAATATTTCTTAGCGATAATATTGTTATCTTTTGGCGATATAATAAACAAATTTTAGCTGCTATTTCTTTTGACACACAAGCTACTTATGTTTAGAACATAATTTTAAAAGTGTAAATTGTTAAAATTTTGTAATAAAATTTGGTAAAAATATTAAATTTCATGAAAAAAATTCATACTAGAGTATCTCAAACAATTTTTAGGGAATAAGTTGTTAAACTCTTTAATGAAATTTGGTTCCGATATCAAATTTCAGTGAAAAGTGAAAAAATCAGGGGTATGGTTGTGTGAAAAAGGAAAAGATTATCTTAAAATCAGTCAACAAATAAGCTCTATTTTTGAAAAAGCAATAAAAAAAAGTCAACCAAACAAACACTAACGGAGTTTGGTATTGACAGTATGATTTTGTTTTCACCTTGTTAAAATTACCTCTTCAACCTACCCCTTCCAATGATTAAAATAGAACGGCATGTACGGTCTGATTGAAACAGTAATTAATATACTTCCTGACACATTATTTGATCTAATAACTTAGTCATTTAATTTTATATACTTACCATTATTAATCTAGTATTCTCATGTTGAAAGTCCATAATTTGGTACCAATTAATTACTAGGACTTTTCTGACTTAAATACTATTATAATATGCAAAATCAGACTTGAATACTCTTTCGTTAAAAAATTTGAGTTAGAAACAAATTCCGTCTATATCCGTACACTGCTATCCCTTCCCCAAATCATAACCTCTTTTCCACCTTCCAACAGCCCCACCGTTGTTATTCCCCCCGAGCCCTTGTCAAAATCCACCATTGATTTAATACATATATACAGACATACATATACACAGACATATATAATTAGTTAGGTTATAAAAAAGAATTTTCTCACTCTAATAAAAAGAATAGATACCCATTAGCGGGATAAATAGATGAATGTTTTTATAAAAAATTTTAGAGATGATCTTAATTACCTCCACCAAATTTCATAAAAAATAATAATTTAAGCAACCCATAAGTAGATGAGATCATCATAAAAAATTTCAAACGCAAAAAATGCACATATAAATCAATTTTTCAGTACACCCAATTCTAGATTGAATTTATGGATCGGAATTTGGTGGAGATAATCTATTCATTATATAAATTATCTCTACAATTTTCATATAAAAATTATTCTATTTACACTTCCAAATAACCATCCCTTGTTAAAGTGAAGAAATTCCTTGTTATAACTTTGTTCCATATATAATCATACGCTGCAAATAAATTGATATTCTTCTATTTTTCCCTCTTTTTTGTTGTTGTTTTATTTCTAAGGAATTATATTCTTAAACAATGGTTAAGATAATTTAATTTTTTTTTTTTTTTAAAGGGAGGTCTAAGTCTCTCCCTTAATCTTACAAATAAAGAAAAACCCTCCCCTCCCATCCTATGAGTCGAACCCTTGACCTCAAGGCAAGGGTGGAGGTTGCCTACCACTGGGTCAACCCCTCTTCTCCAGATAATTTAAATTGCACGTGGTTAAATTATATTTAAGTTTAATTTTAACAGAAGTGGATGGAATCACACTTAAATCTAATTTTTTTTTTAACAAAATGGTACATTAGTCAAATTTTGCATATTATAATAATATACTCAAGTTAAAAAAAATCATAATTAATTTTAGAAAGTAATTGCATTGCCATGTTTATATATAGACTAATAAAACTGAATTTTTTATTTTCTTTTCTTTTTTTCCTTTTTTTTTTTTAGTGCAACCCCATGTTATAGAATTTTATTTATCTTTTAACCTCAGAAAAAGCACCTTGATCTAAAAACTAAAAGTGCTTTATAGGTAAACTATCTTGCACCCTACAAACCCAGCCATGGAGAACTTGATTGATCTTAAAATCTGTTAAAGCAGCCAATGGGTTTTTTCCCTTATAAAGGTAAACTAACAAATTGATTCTCTGATCCTTCTATGAAAAGAATAATTAAAGGCATAGTAAAAGAATAAAGACATAGAAGAAATAAAAAGTAAAAATGTGTGCTTTAGCAAAAGGCCACCTTTGACAAATATTGGAAAACACTTGCTTCTTTGCCACCTACCCACATCACGCACTGTATAGAGATGGCAATATAATTTAACTCGATGAATTTTTGACTTAATTTGAAGTGAACAAAGCGGGTTTAAGGTGGGTTTTTTTAACACTGAAATGAGTTTGGATTTTAGAATAAAAACATAGTGCAAGGTCGAGTTCAAGTTTGTACAAAATTAACTAGTTTGACCCTTCTCGCCCCAACTGTAACATTTTCTTCTTTAAATACCCTTATAAGATATTATAATTATTATTCGGGGCAAGTTCGCGTCTTAAAAATAAAACCCACATCAGGTCGGGTCAAGTCAACCAATTTAAATGCTAACCAGATAGGCCGGATTTGGCCAAATCTGACCCATTGGCATCCTAGCACTATATATATATGGGGTAAAGTTCTTGTTCAGACCCTCAATATATATATATGTATGTATGTTATATACAAGAAAGATATGGTAAGGATCATCCGTATATAGACGATTCTTTAGCATCAAATATTTGTTGCTGAAAAATATTTTCTACCGTAACATTTTGGTGACGAAGATTTGTTGATAAATGGAGGATTCGTATTCATATGGTCTATATACCAGAAGCAAATCCTATGTAAATATATTATGTATTATATATGACTCGGAATATATTTATATATGCACCGATTTAAATGATCAAATTAAGAACTTAAATAATATTTCAAAAAAGTTAATTATTGTGTACTGAGAACCACTATATTTTTTTAATAATATAATATTCTTAATCTCATTTTTTTTTCAATGGAACCTCTCATCATTTTGATACCAATAATGGTTGATAAGTTACATAATTGTCAATATATGCTAATTAATTGCCTAATAAGATATGAAAGCACATAATTAAGGAGTAATGCCACTCATCTAAGGAAAAAAAAGGCACAAAAGCACAGTGAGATTAACATTCAATCAATCTCTTTCATTCATTATTTTCTCCCTCCCAAACGTCAGTGCATATGCGTATGATTCAAATTTGTCCATAATTATCACTTATTACTAACTCCATTTGTTTTTAATTTTTAACTATGACTTCTTCTTCCTAAAGAATTTGTTGATTTTAACTTTTTAGTTTTGGGAAAATGATATATTAAAATACTTTTTTATTTTTTTCATTCTAAGAGTGATTAATTGCTCAATTTGTAAACAACTCAATTTAGATGATACAACTTAATCTAACTTAAATTCTATGCTTATTAATTATATAATTCTAAAGATAATACCTCATCAATATGGTTATTATTTGGCAATTGCTATTACCAGAATATAATATCTATTGCTAGAGAAGTATGTATGCTTGTACATTATGCTTTAATTAAACACAGTACATTGCTCTGACAATAATAATAATAATTTATTATTATTATTATTATTATTATTATTATTATTATTATTATGATTTTTTTTTGTTAAATTACATATACTCGAATCGCACATATAATACGTGTGGAAGATAAACTCTCTGTACGTATTCATTTTCATTTCATTGGGCCACCAATGCACAAAGCGTGATGATGGACCCACCCAATGGATTGTCTGGTAACTTTTTAATTTACTTTGTTCCATTTCTTGTTTTTCACTTTAAACTTGGAATTTATCTTTATGCATGATTGTACTTTTAGGTAAAGTCCCTTTCAATTCCCTCCCCTCCAAAGCTTAAAACCCAAAAGATGCAAAAAGTTTGATTGCTGGTACAATGGGGAATCCATTAAAACTATATATAATATAGAAACCATACCAAAAATATTTTAGATTTCAAAACATCACCAATTCACCTTGTGGTACAAATTAGTTCCATTTTAGGAATTTATTTTTGATTTTTCAAATTTAAATATAAGAAAATAAAAGTAAAATTAATGTAGAGAGATAAGGGGCATATTAATTCTTGTTAGCTTCCTAGGATATATGGTTGGAGTTTGTCCTTTTCTGGTTGTTCTTTCCTCATTCAAATTTATTCCATTTTCTTTGGGATTATCAAACCATTAGTCTAGGTTAATGCTATAGAGTACTAAATGTATATTCTTAACTTTTGCTGGGGTATTTAATATCTTTTTTCTTCTTATAAACTCTAATGGAACCCTTCGATACTATCAATTTGAGATATTCTAAAATTAAAATAAGTGAGACTATTAATTTGAGACATTTCAAAATTTTGCCTTTGACTAGATCAGAGAGAGATTAGTTGAGATGCGTGTAGCAGGTCCGGACACCCTTTCCGTTAAACAAAAAAAAATACCGATTTGTCAATAATTTGAAAAATCATAAAGAAAAATGTGAAGCTATCAATTTAAAACGAATAAGTTTTATTTCTTATAAAAAAAATCATAAAACTAAAGTATTAGAGAAAACTTTTTTATTCGCATCATATTTTGTTAATATATGTTTGATTGATTGTAGAAGCAATTATATTTGTCATGCAAGCCTACAAGAAACATGCATAGGCAAATTAATTAAGAGGAAGACTAGAAGAGGAACGTGGTAATTCATATATAGGGGATGAAAGTGCCTCAATTGCCTCAAGAACTTTTGCTCTCTAGATTTAGTCAATGTTGTTAAAAAAACAAAATATTTTGGCACTTAAAAAAAATCAACTAAAATTTATGATATTATTGGTGGGGGAGTTTAGTGAATTGCTCTCTTACAAGTTTTTGAATTCACTGTAAAAGCCAACAACCTTATAATATAGTGATAGTATATATCATAGCCAGCATCAAAAAATAGGAGGGAGGGGCTTGAATCACATCTTTGTAATTAAAAAATAAATAAAATTATTATAACTCATCTTTAAAATTCTAAATAGAATCTCACAATAAAATTCTAAATAGGAGGGAGGAACGTGAAGTCAGAAATTTATTTAAAGAGGAGCAAATTGTGCTAGTATTTTATTTGTTTTTTTGAATTTAGGGAGAGGGGGGGCAAAATTATTATTACCACTATTTTTTTAGTCAAAAATTAGAGGGGACAAACTTAACTAAAGAACACATACTTTTAATTTGAAGGACAATTTTAATACTAAAAAAAAAAAACTACCAACAGGATTTGAACCCCTACCACTTAGCAACCTAGACATATGTTTAACTACTGGACATTTATAATTTTTGTTAAACTACTTTCTTCAAATCATATTCATATGGACGGCACACACATTGTGTGTGTATAGTGATAAAACTGTAAAAGCGTCCATTCGGATCTTATTGTAAGGATACCTTATTTCCATACAATACATAGAGGTGGGGCTTTTTCTTCATTCATGTTGTTGCAAGACTTCTCCAACGAACTACCCACCACTAGTCATTGGTTACCACCTAACACTCGGCGGCGGCCACCGTGATAAAATATATTTTGTTTTAAAGGGAAAAAAAATATGAAGAAAGGATAATTTAAGTAAAAACATGTGTCACTGTTGTACAATAGAAATGTAGAGTATTCCTAGTTAAGATTTTATTTTAACCCCTTTGAAAAAGAAAAAAAATATTCAAATCCATATGCTGAATTTGGACAAGATGAGCAAAACTTTAAGCATGTCTTTGGAGTGTCCAAAAAGACCCATCTTATAGCCCAAACCCAAAGCATTCCCAACAAACATGACAGCTTTACACGACAAGACATTACATCACATCACATCACATCACATAAAGGAGTAAAATTTATAAAGGGGGCTATTATTGACCCACACCATTTAACTCTCTAACACTCCATATCTCTCTAACACTCTATAGGCACACTTTCACTCTTCCTAACACTCCATAACTCCACACTTTCACTCTTCCTAACACTCCACCACTTCATCTAAAAATCACTCTAATCTTACTCTCTACCACTCCACTCTCTCTCATCTTTAATCTTCTTCTTCCACAAATCAACCCATTGCCATTAAGGATTTTTCAAAAATTCCGGTTGGAATTAAGTATTCAACTCTCTCTATAATTCAAAAAAACAAATCACACCACTCACCCCACAAATCTCATCTTTGATCTTCTTATTTTAACTTTTTCTTTAACAATCTAATCGTTCTACTCTTTTTTTCATGAACTTTTTTGTTATTGGCTAAAAAAAGTTCCATCAGTGCACACACCACATAAAAAAAAATTCTGCCATGGATGAAGGTTTACTCGATTCCTAAGAACCGAGTGTTGTTCATAATACTCAGCCGAAAGGAACCGAGTAAAGCACAAGTCACTCGGTCCTAAGGAACCGAGTGGAATTGGAAAAATAACTCAAAGCTTAACTCGGTTCCTTAGGACTGAGTAAGCTGTACTTTACTCGGTTCCTTAGGACCGAGTAAGCTGTACAACACTCGATTCCTAAGGACCGAGTAAGCTGTTCAACACTCGGTTCCTAAGGGTCGAGTAAACATTCTTCGTGTTTTGTTTCTGTTTTTTATTTTTTATTGCGTTTGTTTGTATTCAATGATTTATAAATGAAAGGAAACGTAAAGTAATAACCAAAATATAAGTATCCTACTTCTTTTGGAGATGAATGATGATTTGGATGGTGGTGGTACCAACAATGATGAAGGTGGTAGCGGCAATGGTGGTGATGATGATGATGAAGAAGAAGAAGAAGAAGAAGAGGCGGCAATGATGCTGGTGGTGGTGGTGATGATGATGATGAAGTTTAAGGGAGTGTTTAATGTTTTAATTATTTATTAAAAATAAAAAAAAATGGTGTGTGTCAATAGAATAATCAACATTTTTTTTAAGGGAGTGTTATAGAGTAAAATGGAGTGTGTCGTTAGCAGCCCCCTTTATAAATTAGCTCGTAATATGTGTTAATGCATTACTAATCATTTAAAAAATATTTTAAATTATAATTACATAATTTTTTATTTTTTATATATTTTTAAGATTTAAAAACTATTATCACTTATTATATAGAAATAGATATGCGTTATCATATGTCAAATAAAAAAATGGATGTAGTTATTAACACTCTGAATAAGTATTCTAGTTTTAAGTTTTAACAAACTATTTTTAAAGACACTTTTATGTATTGAAGACACTTTTTGTTGTGTTAGAATATGCATATGTAAGGAGTGCTAATAGTCATATCCTTATAAATTAGGTCTCATGACAAACACTAAATACATTTTTTAATAAAAGTATTTTCTTTTGAAATCTTATGTATCGTGATTTTGGATCTATTTGCATCTTTTTAAAGCATCTCTAAGAAGTTTATCAAAGGACTAAAGTGCAAAATTTTTGTTGAGTTGAGTGAACAAAATGAGCTCCAACAAGAGTAGAAAAAGTGACTTTTCAATTTGAAAAGCATTTTGCTATATTCAATTTTGAAAAGTGGTTACTCACCCTTCAAATATTTATTTTTATTATTTTATTGTGTGTGGTGTCATGTTAAAATAAAAAAAAAAAAGAGTTTTTTTTTTCTTTTTTCAAATTTAAAGTAAAAAAATAATATATAAAAATAATTAAATTTGAAGAGTCACCTAAAGTTATTTAAAGATACGTGCATTTTAAAAGTTTCTCATTAAAATGCTACACAGGTACAAAAAAAAATACAACTTTAAAGAACAACTTTAAAAAACCTTTTGGAGACGCTTTCAAAAAAAGCCAACTTGAAATTGTGGCGTATTTTAACTACAATTTTCTAACACCCTTCTAAACATAATTTTCTTTTATAATTTAATTCCTAGTTACATTAACTTTGGCTATCCAAATAACCTTTAAATACTCCCTAAGAGTATCTCCAACAATTTCCTATATTTTTGTTTTGTGTAAAATTTACACAACTTATAATTTTTTTTATCTCTAACAGTCTTTTAAAATACAAGTTTGTGTAAAATATTTGTGTAAAATACACTCCCATTTTACAATGCCACCTCATTTTTCTCTCTCTTCATTTTTTAAATAAATTTTAAAAACATAATAACTTCAAATATAAAATATGGGTCTTAATAAATACTATATATTTGAAATATGGTCATCAATATGTACAAATCAAGATCCGTTGTCACTATATAATTATTTATAAAAAAAATTCAATAACAAAATTCAATAATAATAATAATAATAATAATAATAATTTACTTAAATTGATAGTTAACAAGTGTTGGAATCTTATTGGTTATTTTAAAATTTACACAAGACTTTACAAAAATACCATTGGAGCATATTTTTTTTAGTATTCAAGTTTTTGTAAAAGTGGTTTGACACATATAATTTACAAGTCAATTTTTATACTATTATTAGAGATGCACTAAGATATGTACTAAATTTTCGTTCATTCAAAATTCTAATGCTTCATTAGAGTTTCATAAAAGAATCAAAGATTTTAATCGAAACGCCCCATTCAAGGGTGAAAGATAATAAGATTCCTAACAATGATTTCTTATTTTTCTGTTTTTGACAAAATTACTATATTTTTTTAGTAACTCAACATCATATTATATATATATATATATATATATTCCTATTTTCACACATTGTGCGTGTATGTCACTCACAAGTCACGAAGAACACGTAATCGAATAAGATATTTTATGATATAAATTGCGATTAGGGTAAGTGATGATCCACTGGAAGAATTGCACAGCCGATTACCCTAACGCAGATAAGGCGAACTCGTGAATGATTTTAAGGAAAATCAATCAAAACAATCACATGAACTTCTTGGTACTACCCAACAATGCCAAAACTACATGCTTCTATTAGCTTGTTGATTCTTAAAGGACTTAAGTAAATAGAAAATAGACTAATGTCTTGATTCCTTACAAATACAAACAATAATAGCGAACATAGAAAAAAGAGTAAATACCATCAATGGCCACTAAACTATTGTCAAATCTTACCAATGGCCACTGAACTTCAGTTTGTTCCAATCGCATCGTTAAATTTTTAAAAAGTATCATCAATGGCCACTCCGTTAAATATCACCGTTAATTTTTGACAGAATCCATCTTATGTAATTATGTTGAGGGCATTTTCGTCTTTTTCCTTTTTTCTCTTTTCTCTTTTCTCTTTTTCTTTTCCTTCTTCTTCTTCCACCGTTCTTCTTCTTCTTCTTCTTCTTCTTCTTCGAAACAACCCACACCAGCTTCATCTCCGTCACCATCTCCTTCGTCGCCGTCACCTCCTCCGTTTGCGTCATCGACTCCAAATACACCAATCCCATCTTCGCTTTCCGCAATCTCTCTCCTCCTCCTCATTCCTCCTTTAACCAATCCCTCCCGCCTCTTCTTCTTCTTCTTGCTTTTGAAACAATTCGAGCTCTACATCAAGGGAATTAGGGCATGATTCCATGGAATGAATTGGTTCATTTCTCATACCCAAAATTAAACCCAACAACAATAAATCCCTAATTAAACCCAACAACAATTACAATTTACAATCAAGCAACAGTGGCCACTTTTCTTCTTCTTCCTCTTCCGATTTGAGGGCATTTTAGTCTTTTTCGAGAGACTCATAATATATGATTTAAAACCGTAATTGTATAATTGTATGCTAGTCCTGCATTTTTACATGTGATTTGGAATATTGTGCAATGTGCATATATATATATATATATATATATTATCATGTGAGAGACAATAACTAGAATTGAAAGAAAAAGTGAGATTTTGTAGAGAGAGAATTAATGGGGTGCAAATGGTGGAAGAAGAAAAAGAAGAAGAAGAAGAAGAAGAAGAATGGCGGCGCGGAAGAAGAAGAAAAGGTTCGGAGG
Source organism: Lonicera japonica (assembly GCA_021464415.1). NCBI lineage: Eukaryota > Viridiplantae > Streptophyta > Magnoliopsida > Dipsacales > Caprifoliaceae > Lonicera > Lonicera japonica. Next base: position 34,237,749 of record CM038463.1, on the reverse strand, counting down.
AAGAAGAAGGAAGAAGAAAGAAAAGAAAAAGAGAAAAAGAGAAAAGAGAAAAAAAAAGGAAAAAAGAAAAAGACGGAAATACCCTCAATTTAATAACATAGGATGGATTCTGTCAAAAATTAACGGTGATATTTAACGGAGTGGTCATTTATGATACTTTTTAAAAATTTAATGATGCGATTGGAACAAAATGAAGTTCAGTGACTATTGGTAAGATTTGACAATAGTTTAATGGCCATTTATGGTATTTAATCTAGAAAAAAATATCACTTTGTCTTGTTTGCGGGTGATGGGAATCTTGGGATGGTGGGTGCAGATGATGACGAATGATTATTTTGGTAGGTTATCCATGAAGGAAAAGGTAAGGAGGTAGTTTTTATGAAGATCGAAGATAACTATACATTTTAGGGCTTTCATAATTTTCTTTTGTAGTTTTTTTGTTTCGTTTCAATTGCGAAAGTTGTGGCAATTATGAAAGGTTACAATCTCCAATTTTGCATTCATGATGTGTAATCAGGGGCGGACTCCGTGGATAGGGCGAGATTCAGCACAGTGAAAAATTTTGAAAAATCTATTAGCACTCGTAAAAATAAAAATTAATATAAGCTCACTCCTTTGCTAAGTTTTAGCCATTCTTTAGCCCATCTCAAATTTTATAAGCTCACTAATTTATAACTCTTTTAAATATATATTAAAAAAAAAAGTTATGCAATGCGCGGTTCGATGCTAATTTTTCATTGCCCCAAGTCTCCAACTACTCGTGTCCCATCGGCCATCTCTTTATGTCTATCAATTTATCATTTAAATATTTATTTTATTTTAATAAAAAAATATATAGACTTTCTCTTTTTTCTCTAATTCTCATCTGTCACATTCTCTTCATTCTATAGTTTATAATAGATAAATTTGAATCATTAAAAACTCGTTGAGCTCAACTTTGTTAAATACTTTTCGTTATGTATGAACTCAAATATTTAAATTATGCTATTAATTTTTTTTTTCACTATATGGTTATACTTTCATTTTTTTTTTTTATTTTATGATTTTTTTTGTCTGTCACTGTTAGCCACCCTCAAAGGAATCCTGGATCCGCCTCTACGCGTAACGATGGAAAACATTTAAACTAGTTTGTGTTCCGATGACACAGTTAAGCTTTGGAATGACAACTACATTAATAACTCACCGGTCCATAAATTTGTCACAAAGATTTCAAACAGGTAATTGTTGTCACAAATTAAAGAAATTATCCCCTCAAATGTTTGAACCCAAGAAAAAATCGAGAAGCAAGAACGCCTATATTTAATATTCTCCCGTAACCGTTTATGTAATTTCAAGCTGTGTATATGGATTGTGCCAATCAAATGTTGGAGGACTTGTGCGCACCATGATTGTAAGGGCTTGTTTGGTAGCTCTCTTTTTTTTTTTTTCTAGATAAGTTTTTAAAAATGTGGTGTTTGGTTGAATGTTTTGAGTTAAAGTTGGTTTTTTGAAAAGTGAATTTGGTTTTGTTTGATTTTTTTTCAAACAAAGAAAAAAATGCATAAAAAATTTCAAAAAATAGTCACAATGGATCTTATTTTATAGATCTCGATGAGTAGGTTTCAAATATATATTTTTTATTATTTTTGAATTTTTGGATTTAAAGTTATGGCGTTTTAAAAGTTTTTTTAGAGAGAGAAAGTAAAGTTAAAGTTTTTTTGGGAAGTGTAAAAGTAGAGATGTTTGTGAGTTGAGTTTTTAAAATTTGTAGAAAAAAAAATAAAAAGAGAGCTACCAAACAGGGGCTAAGTATTTATTTTATTTTATTTTTCTTCTTATTTTTGACAGGTCCATAATCTTCTATCGAGGTTTAAATCTGTCCACGATGTCCTGTGCATTGCGTTTGTTTCACATAAACAAAGACGACCGTGGCCATCTTATAGGATAGAAGAAACCATTAAACTTGTCACAATGGTTACCGTCTTGGATTAGTTTTTTGGTTGACCGGAAGCTCCCTCAGGGGCGTAGGTAGGAATTACAAATGACCCGGGCTAAGAATTAAACCGACAACGTTAAAATATAACAAACCAAAATGCAAATATAATTTATTCAAAAACATACAAAAGATACCAACTTTTTATATACGTTGGAAGTGTAAATACGAAATATTCAAAAATATATAGAAAATGTAGTAATTTTCCCTTATATCTAGTCATGTACGCCATAAATACAAACAAAAAGACAATCAGAATTCAGAAAAGTGAAAAAAAAGAAGGGTACTTGACATTTATTCTAGTTAATATTATTTAAATGGAGAGTGGTAAATGAATGGATAAAATTTTAATAGGTGTAGAGTAATAATATTAAAAAAAATGAGGTCGGCTATACATCTATATATACATATATATTTAAAAATAAAATTTAAACCTATTACTAAAAAAAAATTGAAAAAAATTAGACCCGAGCTATAGTCCGGGGTAGTCCCTTAATGCCTACGCCCTTGAACTCCCTGGGTCGAACCCCGACAATTGCAAAAATATTTTGTAACCACTAGCTAGTGGTCTAAGTTGTGAAGAAAAATTAATCAAAGTGTGCAAAAGTTGGTCATGATGCTGCCCAGTATAAACCAAAAAAAAATTCAGGAAAGAAACGGACAAGTTTATTTAATTTGTACCGAAATTGATAAGAATATACACATACTAACCTTCAAGTTATGCTTCCTCCTCTTCTTTATGCCTCATATGGAAGAACTCTACTTTCTCTTCTTTTTCTCCTTGCTTACCGGGTGTAAAGAGGGTGTATAAAGGGTATTGTATGGTCAAGTCTATTTTTTAGTGCCAAATTTGTTGGGAGAAATGGAGGGAGTCTTTTTATGGTGGAAATGACAAAAATACCCTCATATTTGACACGTATAGTTTAGCATATTGTAGATGGATGAAAAGGTTTGATTGAAACAAATTAGAAGTTGGGTAGGAAAATTGAAACTCGGTAAAATTTAGTGAGTGAATTGAAACTTGGTAGACCCTATGAGATTGACCTAACGGTTCACTAGGTCTTTTGTAAGAAACGATTTATTTAGCGAAAAATTCCATATTCCAATCCCTTCAAGTGCATCAATATTTTTGTGGCCATTGAGGTTTCAAATTATTACTCCACCAAAGTGAAATTTACAAGGAAAAAGCATATTTACTTAAAGATAATACAATTACCAATCTTAACTAAACATGTTTGATTACCTTTTTATTTTGGTGGCATTATTATCAAAGTAAATATAGTTATTGTCAAAATAATATATAACATTAAGCGTATATAGTACAACTTTTCAAAATAGTATTATTTTTTTTTTTTTATGGCTTACAAATAAAAATTATTTTAGAGCAATGCAAGGCCGGCTGAAGATATATTTAGGGGCCAAATGTAAGTGACTATTGAAAATGGGCCCCTCGTATTGCATATGAAAAAAATATTTAAATGTTCTTATTAGATACATGATTTTTTTTATAAATTAATAAGTTCGATATTGGTCAATTTTATTAATTAAATAAAATTTTAATTTATCGATTATTAATTTACCGATAATTTAATAATTTATTAATTTACGAAAAAAAAATGTATTTTCAGTATTTTTTTATTTTCCTTAGATTTTATTTCCTATAAATTTAATTAAGTAAATTATATTATCCTTTTACAATATGAGAAATGCAATAATGATACTAAATAATTTCCTCTTAGAAGATGAAAATGCACACCTGACATGCTTATGATATTACAGAAAGTTAGAGATGAAATTCAAATAAATATAAATTTTAGCAAAAAGCAAATAATATTGTACTAATATTTTGATAAGGCAAAATAGTATGTCTGAAAAAATGTATTATTAATTTATGTAATCGATGGGTCTAAGAGGACCTTATAAAAAAGTATTATTTTATAAATTTAGCGAAAATATTAATTTAACTTTTTTGCTTGAGTCAGGACCAACAAAATTTATTAATTTAACGAGATTATTGTTTTATCAAGTTTCTAATGTATAAAGATGGATGTTTTGCAAGCAATTTGACCACAATAAAGAATTAAATATATAAAATGCGTTTTAACAATAATATTGGTGATACGTTTTGATTATTAATTATAAACTTTTAAAAGTGTTAATGTCCTTTTGCATTATAATAAAGAGTGCATTTCATGTAACCTCCTAATCCAGCCCACTAAGATATGTCCGCATTGGGTCAAGCCCAACAGTTTTATTTATATCCCTAGAAGGCACTCTTACGAGAAGAACATGTGACCACACATAGATAACACATCAGTTCAAGTTACTCAAGCGATGTAGGACGAACACCCATAGTGTACGTATAGCTTACTAGTATACTCTGCAGACACTCGGGCTACATATAATAGCTCACCCACAACATTATTTTCGTTACATCTAACGATAGCACAGAAGGTTAGTGTTAGAGGTTCATGTTCAAAATAAATTAATCCCTTAATAAATCAAACTTTTGAAACTTTTGGACCAATGTATCATATATAGGCATGTACAAATTATGTGGCCCTTAAAATTGTGCAAAAATGGGGCTCAAGTTGGCCACCTAGCCGCCTCCCCCGTTAGGCTGGCCTCAACGTAATTCTATACAGTCAATAAAAAATAAAAGCGTCAAACAGACGACTCAAATACAAGTGCAAATGAATCTCAACTATTTGTACTTTCACTTTTCTAAATTCTAATGCATATTTGTAAGAAATTTATTTGAGTTACAATTTTTAGACTTTTTTCGGCTATATAACATTTCTCTTTTTGCAAGCCATTGGTGGTTAGTTTAGAAAAGACATTCTATTGAATGTTATGATTTTCTCATTCATTCATCTAAATGAAACACCATCGCCAATGGTACAGTAGTTTAATGATTTTCCCACTCATCTTGATTAATTTGTTAAAAGAAATTTTATATTTAATACATTTATATCTTGTTTTATATATTTCTACGAGTGTTATTAAAGATGTTAATTTTATTAAAATTGGACATGTGAAACAAAAACTAAAATTTATCAAGGATTGAAAAAAATAAGTTATTTTGACTGAAAAATCGAGGTGTCACGTTATTAGAGTATCATGTAATAATATTGGGAATGTGTTATGAATCTTACAGATTTTGTGGGTATATATGGCAACTATTGTCATATCACATCCACAAGCCAATAGTCAATTAAAATTTTTATTTTAATCATGTAAGATAGACGATACCCTTGTTAGAATGTGTATTTACCACACCATTACGACAAAGGCAATGTTACATTTATTTATAAATCTTATGATTTATTTTTACCAGCATATATTACATGTACCTTCACAAAATACAACAAAGTTACAGCTCATTTAATGCACCTAGTAAAAATAAGTGATAAGATTTGTAGGTAAGGAAAATGTTTTCTTTTTAACTGTGAATCTCTCTGACTGTTCGAAGGTAAAAATCTTATGAAATTTAAAAAAAAAAATCACCTAGTTCTTTACAACACAGCTGATTTTATACCTTTTTTTTTTTAAATGGAGCCATTCTAAGTTATGTTTAGGCCATCAGTGTTTGTGTAGTTAAGATGTTTCCAAACAAGCACTTTATACCTTCTTGCTGAGAGTTATGTTTAGTGGTTGAAGTTATGTTAACTATTTATGGCTGCAAAAATTTTTATGGTCAGCAGTAATATGGTTCAAACTACGAAGGAGGATTAGTCGAGATGCGAGAAAGCTGGCCCGAACACCGCCCGATAATACACCAAAAAAAAATCATATAAGGCAAAAAGTTGCACCAAAACCACAAAAATTACGAGCCCTATATCTATCCACATATCATACACATTATTGAAATAAAGGTGAAAGATAACTTTGGCCACTATTGTTTGATACGTAGCTTTCTTTAGTGTGTGTTTGCAAGGGAACAGTGCCCAGTTTCTCTTCCATGCTTGCTTGATATACAACTATGATAAGTCCCATCACAATAGTCAATCTGGAGTTATATATACATATATACAGAGGCAGAGTCAGGAATTAATCTCAAGAGAGGCCAAATTAATAAGATCTTAAGAATTTTTTGCATTTGCTATAATAAACCCAAAATCAAAATTAAAAAAAAAATAGTATAAAAAAAATGTGATCTAGAAGTAAAGAAATCACCGTTCACCGTAGATTAGAGACAGGGACACACTGAATGAGAGTTGGACAATAAAAGTAGCAGAGAAAATGAGCAATAGAGGAAAAGGAAGAAGATGAAAAGAGAGCAAAAGGTGAAGAGAGCCTGCAAACCCAGCATAGCATAATTACGCGACTTTATCCTGAACTTTCAAGTGTTATTACGCGGCTTTACCCTGAACTTTCAAACCACCCCTCGCCTGTAACAAATACCCGCTGCAGACGACATTCCCAATAATACAAACTCCTACCCTACATTATACTCGTAATTATGCAAGCTCACCTAACTTTCTATGCTATTCAAAAACATCCTCAAGAACTCAGCTGAAATTTGCCAAATACCCAGGGGGGGCTGACTAGCTCCGCCTAATATATATATATATATGATCTTCTACGGAAAAAAAAAATGAATTGAAAAATAAAATACAAATTTTGGACATTGTAATTTAATTGCTCCATCACAAATTAATATATATTTCACTTTTACATTTTCTCACATTTTGGGTCTGTTTGATAACGACATGAAAATAAAAATAAAAATAGTTGATTTTTGTGAGAAGTTAAAAATATATTGATACATGTGGTAAGATATCTTCTTATTTTGTGAATTTTTTTCATGGAAACAAAATTCTTTAAGAGTTGAGAAACAAATTTTTATCATGACATATAAAAGATATCTACTCATAAAACCAAACATGAGATGAAGAACCGCGTGATGTGCTCCATCATTTTTAAAGCTAACACTATTTACTCAATTAAGTTAAAAAGTACTCCCGTTCACCTAATAAAGTTTCATAACTACTACATTATAAATAAAAAGTCCTGTAACTTTTAAGAACATAATGTTCTCAATCTGCAGAATTTTCAAAATGGAACCTCTCATCTTACTGCTGCCAGTGGTTGATAAAGTTGTACAATTAGCAATGTTAATTAATGGCATAATAATAGGATATCCTTTATGGATTGGGAACATCTAGCTGCCCTTTTTACTCTTACCAGCACAAGATTTTATAAAAATCTGGGCTATTCATCCAAATTATAAATGTTTCATAGCACACACCACAAAATATTGAGGCCAATACAACACCATGTACATATATATATAATCCGTTTCGGGTATGGACCGCTCTGCACTTAAAGATTTCTGTATATATATATGATAAATAAAACCTTGAAAACATCTATTGAAAATAATAAAACTTTTCTATAATAACAATAATAATAATAATAACAGCTTAAATTTTCTTTTGAAATGACATTGAGGTCGCTCATATTAATTTCAACATTTTCCAGTTCATCGGTCAGGAAGGGAATAAGATCGCTCATGTTCTAACCTCTCATGCACTTGATTCAGATTTTTCAGAGAGTTGGGACTCTTTGTTTTTAGATTTAATAAGGGTAAGTTTTACGTCGATCTACTCTTTCAATATTAAGCTCCTATTACATGCATCTATTATGTTAAAAAGCCAAAAACACCACTGACTACTACATTCTACTAACCAATACTACTAATACTACAACTGCTACAGAAGGTGCTATATGTATAGGCGAACTTCAGCGCGCATCTCTCATAAATAACTCCCACTGCTGCTTCTGCTTCTGCTTCTGTTCTCACTTGTCATAGAAGGTCATGGACCTGCATCAGATAGATTACAAAAAAGAGACTGTCAGTAGCCTTTACCAATTGTATACTGAAAAATCAAAGGTGAAGTTACGACCAAATTCTACATCGTTGATACTTCTACTTATGCTTTCTCTTTACGTCCTAAGAGCTAACATATCCATGTATTGATTAAGTGTGCACAATACAGAGAAGCGGCTGTGGTATTTTAGTTTATAATACATTTACCTGTGCAAATTCCCTATCTTGTCGTAACTCATAAGCATATCTGTTATTAATACATTACTAACATGCCCATGTCCTACTTTTTTTTAGGATTTTGCCGTGTCAGCGTGTAAACGGCGTGGTGCGTTAAGAGAAAGGAGAGAGGAGAGAGTTTGCACCTGGTGCTAAACCTTGGTTTTGGGACATGGCACCTGCAATGACAAAAGAACAAAGCAACAGACGAGAGAGAAATAAGTGATCTACACTACATATGAAAAAAAAACAAATCATCCAGCAAGTTTCCAAAATTTATCTCCATAAACGGCAAATAATGATTCAAAACATCTCAGCGTGGCCACCGAAATAAACAATGCAACAGGTGCATTTGTGGGCAGGGTATATGCGTCCAGAATGTCTACCTCGAGTTTGCCTTGTCCTCTATCTTTGGTTCTCTTTCTATATTAATAAAATTGCTCCATTTTTTTTTCTCAAAAACGAACAAAAGAAAAAGAAAGAATCAAGCTAAAAACTGTTATCATTAAAATACTTCTCTTTGTTTCCTGCAAATGGGGCATAGATCTGATCAATGTGCAACAATCGTCGTCAAAATCCTAACAAACACAACAATAACCCTATCTCAATAAGAGCATTAAACCAAGTATGCCAAATGCATGAATAAACCAAATGATAGGCCAAATCTACCCTTCGGGATACTATTGATAACAACAGAATAAACATAAGATGTGCTTTGATACTTGCACCTCAAATTAAGAGTCCGTTTTTCTTTTTGGGGCATCTCAAATTAAGAATCCCATTTCAATCTATGACATAACCAATGTACCAAATCTCACAACAGGGAAAAATAATTATTTTCTCAAACGATAGTAGCCACCACAGCATGTTTCAAATATTTGGCACTCTTTATGTAACATAATCTTAAGGGCTTCTTCCTCTGATAAACCTATATCAAAGCGTTAGTGTTAGATTCTTTGAGAGCCACAATAATATACAGTTCACAATTTGACAATTTAAGATTAGTAATAATGATACTTCCCATGAATTTCCAAATCTTATACTAAGTCCCACCCCTCTATGATTCGTTCATTTCCTTCTCCTAACCACTACAATAAAGTCTTAACTGTTCACATCCTTTGGAGCTATATGCTTGAGCTATCTTCACAGCTATATACTTACAAATTTGCAAAAGTCTTCGATTATAATTTATGAGTAAGGACACAGTTTTGAAGTTTCAAAAGACTGCAGTTTTTTGAACATCTGAGGCGAGGATCATGCGAGTTCTTTTATTTTATTTTCTTTTTCTTGGCTTGAGAGCTTGTAGCTTTTCGATTCAAACTCACACTCACATAATAGTTGATGTTGTTTCTACACAACCAAATAGTTGAAATTTGGGTGGCTATCTAAGGCCGGATCATGCAAGTTCTTTTTTTTTTTTTCCTTTTTCTTGGCTTGAGAGCTTGTAGCTTTTCGATTCAAACTGATACTCACATAACAGTTGATGTTCTTTCTAGTTTCTACACAACTGAATAGTTGAAATTTGGGTCTATCTAAGGCCGGCTTTTGACTTGTGTTACAAAAATATATAATTTAAATTTAAAATATAATAGCAGCAAGTAATGTGACAGTCAGTTGAGCTTTGTTTAAAGATGTGTCTCCTGTGAGATTCCACGAAGCTGAGGGTCATTCCAATTATTAGTGATGCTGGAGTGCCAAGTAGGAATGCCGCATGGTACTCATAGAGCACCAAATATTTTCTCCTTTCGACTTTGAATAATTGTTAAACGGGAAGTGACTCTAAAAAGCTGCATATATACCCTCCCCCAAGAGACCATGTTGTCGCTTATTTTTGCTCAACATAAAATAAACTCTTATCATTTGCATAATCTTCGTATGTACGTAAGATTATGAACCCAATCATCTGCATAATCATCTGCGTATAACAGAATATTAAGCCAAAATAGTACCCAAAACCAATTGAATTCAAATTAACCTTTCCTCTGCTACACAAAACATCCCCTTTCCCAACCATGTAATCTTTTTGCAGCCTTCTTCACAACCAGATCCTAAAAAGACAAAAAATGGATTGGACCCCCTATAGGCAGCCTCAATCAAAGCATAATACATTAAAATACCAGTATCAACAGCAAATAATTAAAAAATAAATAAATAATTTAGCCCAGAATATGCAACTTCATCCCACCCAACAAAGAGCCAAATTGTTTACCTGATTCTAAAATCAAAAGCATGCAAGTTCAACTTCTGTATCCATAACAATATTTACCCAACATCAAGGCAAATGCTTGACAAATTAGGCCACTCATGTAGCTGATCGCGTGGATTCAATTGGGATTGGGGGGCAGTACATACCTAATTTCTTAAATGTTGTCTTCCTATCCTACACGGTCTCAATCACTCAGTACATTGCCAAACAGCTATTGCGCACGAAATAGGTAACCTTCGAAGGATCGGTATAGAAATTAAACTAATTTTGGCAATCAATCTGTTAGTTAGGCTTCTCCCCTGAGGCATAATTTCCCATCTAAAACCCCCATATTCATACCTCCCTACGCCAATGCGAATCCGCAGTGTCAACTTATTTATTAATTAATGGTTATCACTCTCATGTCAAAGTAAGTAAACGTTGTTTCAAGTGTGTTCAAGTCAAATCAAGGAAGGAAATAGGAATAGCATAAGCAAGTGAAGAAGGCAAGAGCAATGAGCTTATGCGTACCATTCGTAAGCAAGAGTACCCATTTTTCCGATGCCAAATTCAGCAATAGGTTTATCTTGGGAGATAACATTCTCGGCACAGAGCAAGGTTTCATCATCGTCATCAGCAGCATGTATTTGGCGCTCCTTCTTGTCCCCAACACTGAAGGTGCACGTCCGGATGTAGCTATCGGAGCGACGATCATAAGGAGAAAACAAGCAGAAATTATTTTTCCCCAGGTGAGTTAAACACCCTGGGGTGGTAAAGCCTGACTTTTTAATCGTGGCAGCATATATATATATATATGATAAATAAAACCTTGAAAACATCTGTTGACAATAATAATAATAATAATAATAGCTTAAATTTTCTTTTGAAATGACCTTAGTCTCGCTCATATTAATTCCAACATTTTCCAGTTCATCAATCAGGAAGTGAATAAGATCACAAGCGTCTTAGCCTCTCATGCACTTGAGTTGGATTTTTCAGAGAGTTGGGACTCTTTGTTTTCAAATTTAATAGGGGTAAGTTTTATGTTGATATACTCTTCCAATATTAAGCTCCTAATAGATGCATCTATTACATTAAAAAGCCAAAAACACCACAGACTACTACATTCTACTAACCAATACTACTACTACTACTACAACTACTATGGAAGGTGTTATATATATATAGGCGAACTTAGGCACGCATCTCTCATAAATAACTCCCACTGCTGCTTCTGCTGCTGTTCTCACTTGTCATAGAAGGTCATGGACCTGAATCAGATAGATTACAAAAAAGAGACTGTCAGTGGCCCTTACCAATTGTACACTGAAAAATCAAATGAAAGAATCAAAGGTGAAGTTACGACCAAATTCTTCGTCATTGATACTTCTACTTATGCATTCTCTTTACGTCCTCAGAGCTAAAATATCCATGTATTGATTAAGTGTGCTCAATACAGAGAAGCGGCTGTGGCTATTTTAGTTTATAATACATGTACTTGTGCAAATTTCCTATCTTGTCGTAACTCGTAAGCATGTCTGTTGTTCATACATTACTAACATGCCCATGTCCTACTTTTTTTTTAGGATTTTGCCATGTCGGCGTGTAAACGGCGTGGTGTGTTAAGAGAAAGGAGAGAGTTTGCACCTTGTGCTAAGCCTTGGTTTTGGGACATGGCACCTGCAATGACAAAAGAACAAAGCAACAAACGAGAGATAAATAAGTGAGCTACACTACATATGAAAAATAACAAATCATCCAGAAAGTTTCCAAACATTATCTCCATAAATGGCAAATAATGATTCAAAAACATCTCAGCGTGGCCACCAAAATAAACAATGCAACAGGTGCATTTGTGGCAGGGTATATGCGTCCAGAATGTCTACCTCGAGTTTGCCTTGTCCTCTATCTTTGTTTCTCTTTCTATATTAATAAAATTGCTCCATTTTTTTTTTCTCAAAAACAAACGAAAGAAAGAAAAAGAATCAAGCTAAAATCATTAAAATACTTCTCTTTGTTTCCTGCAAATGGGGCATAGATCTGATCAATGTGCAACAATTGTCGTCAAAATCCTAACAAACATAATAATAACCCTATCTCAATAAGAGCATTAAACCAAGTATGCCAAATGCATGAATAAACCAAATGATAGGCCAAATCTAGCCTTCGGGATACTATTGATAACAACAAAATAAACGTAAGAGGTGCTTTGATACTTGCACCTCAAATTAAGAGTCCGTTTTTTCGTTTTGGGGCATCTCAAATTAAGAATCCCATTTCAATCTATGACATAACCAATGTACAAAATCTCACAACAGGAAAAAATAATTATTTTCTCGAACGATAGTAGCCACCACAGCATGTTCCAAATATTTGGCGCTCTTTATGATAACATAATCTTAAGGGCTTCTTCCTCTGATAAACCTATATCAAAGCATTAATGTTTCAATTCTTTGAGAGCCACAACAATATACAGTTCACAATTTGACAATTTAAGATTAGTAGTAATGATACTTCCCATGAATTTCCAAATCTAATACCAAGTCCCACCCCTCTATGATTCCTTCATTGCCTTCTCCTTACCACTACCATAAACTGTTAACTGTTCACATCCTTTGGAGCTATATGCTTGAGCTATCCCCTATCTTCACAGTTATATAGTTACAAATTTGCAAAATTCTTCGATTATGAGTTTTGGGACACAGTTTTGAAGTTTCAAAAGACTGCAGTTTTTTGAACAACTGAGGCGAGGATCATGTGAGTTTTTTTTCTTTTTCTTTTTGTTGGCTTGAGAGCTTGTAGCTTTTCGATTCAACTCATACTCACATAATAGTTTATGTTCTTTCTACCTGGATTTCGATTCAAACTCATACTCACATAACAGTTTATGTTCTTTCTACACGACCGAATAGTTGAAATTTGGGTGTATCTAAGGCCGGCTTTTGACTTGTGCGACTAAAATATATAATTTAAATTTAAAATATAATAACAGCAAGTAATGTGACAGTCAGTTGAGCTTTATTTAAAGATGTATCTCAGGCGAGATTCCACGAAGCTGAGGTGTCCAATTATTAGTGATGCTGGAGTGCCAAGTAGGAATGCCGCGTGGTACTCACAGAGCACCAAATATTTTATCCTTTCTACTTTGAATAACTGTTAAACAAGAAGAAACTCTAAAAAGTGCATATGTACGCTCTCCCAAGAGATCATGTTGTCGCTTATTTTTGCTCAACATAAAATAAAATCCTATCGTTTGGCATAATCATCGTATGTATGTAAGATTATGATCCCGATCATCTGCATAATCATCTGCACATAACAGAACATTAAGTTGAAATAGTACCCAAAACCGATTGAATTAAAATTAACCTTTCCTCCGCTAGATAACATCCCCTTTCCCAACCATGTAATCTTTTAGCAATCTTCTTCACAACCAGATCCTAAGAAGAAATACTAAATGTATTGGGCTCCCTATAGGCAGACTCTGTTTAGACATAGCAAATTAAAACCCAATTCCTACGAAAGGACTAAACCAGTATCATCAGCAAATTGCCAAAAAAAATAAAAAATTAACCAAGAATATGCAACTCAATCCCACCCAGAGCCAAATTGTTTACCGGATTCTAAAATCAAAAGCATGCAAGTTCAACTTCTGTATCCATAACAATATTTACCCAATATCAAGGCAAATGCTTGACAAATTAGGCCACTCATGTAGCTGATCGCGTGGATTCAATTGGGATTGGGGGGCAGTACATACCTAAATTCTTAAATGTTGTCTTCCTAGCCTACACGATCCCAATCACTCAGTACATTGCCAAACAGCTATTGCACACGAAATAGGTAACCTTCGAAGGATAAGTATAGAAATTAAACTAATTTTGGCAATCAATCTGTTAGTTAGGCTTCTCCCCTGAGGCATAATTTCCCATCTGAAAACCCCCGTATTCATACCTCCCTACGCCAATGCTAATCCGCAGTGTCAACTTATTTACTAATTAATGGTTATCACTCTCATGTCAAAGTAAGTAAACGTGTGTTCATGTCAAATCAAGGGAAGGAAATAGGAATAGCATAAGCAAGTGAAGAAGGCAAGAGCAATAAGCGTATACGTACCATTCGTAAGCAAGAGTACCCATTTCTCCGATGCCAAATTCAGCAATAGGTTTATCTTGGGAGATAACATTCTCGGCACGGAGCAAGGTTTCATCATCATCAGCAGCAGCATGTCTTTGGCGCTCCTCGTCCCCAACACTGAAGGTGCACGTCCGGATGTAGCTATCAGCGCGACGATCATAAGGAGAAAACAAGCAGAAATTATTTTTCCCCAGGTGAGTTAAACACCCTGGGGTGGTAAAGCCCGACTTTTTAATCGTGGCAGCATCTTCCAATCCAGACCCACGTACAGGAATAGGGAAGAAACCAATTTCATCATCAGAAGAATCATCAGAGGAATCATCAGAATCAATTTTGACCCTCCTATAGTTGGCTAATAATAAATTGTGCGCGAAAACACCAGCATGCGGCAAGTAGCAAGTGAACATCTTATTGTTGTAAATTGGAGCCCGGTCTTCCCAACAGCATCTCCTCAAATTGTCAAGAACCGCATCCTTCGGTGTTTCTTGTGGATTGTAGGTATTCCATAGCTTGTTAACCATGTCAAAAGAGGCCAATATGGTACGTCCAATACAATTGGGATTCAATGCCACTTTGATAAAGATAAGGTCGCCAATAACCGCATGTCCCCAGTAACGGAGACCATTAATAAAGTAGATGCGGCTAGCGAATGGGGGGTCCGGCAGGGCCTCCCATTCACGTAGACGAGGATCAAACACCTCGAATTTGGGACCGGAACTATACTTGCGATTCCAGCCTTCTATACTTCTCCCAGCTAAAGCATACATCTTACCCCGAGCTGTAACAATGAGGGGGTTAGGTTTAGCCCCTAGAGTGGAAGGGCCCCTTCTCCAGCCATGGCAACGCAACACAATATCCTCCTCCGTAATTTCAAAATCCCCTTTCTTCTCCTTCTCCTTCTTCTTCTCATGGTCGATTCCATAAGAAAGATCACAGTACCAGACATCGGTTGCGTGAAAAGAGGGTTCAGAGTCGGTGGGTTTGAGGTAAGCACCGCCGATGCGATATAGAGTGGAAGCTAAAGCTCCATAACCCCTTCCAAGCCTAAAAACATGTTTGGCTTCGGGCAACAATAACAGTTTATGGAAACGACCTCCTCCCCTGATATCGATAGCAAAGACATTGACATTGCTTATTTCCTCATCATATTCTCCATCTTCCAACAACAAGCACACACACTGACGCTCTCTATATTCATCATCAACATCTGTACTGCTACTTCTGGATCCTCCATCACCACCACCAAGTTTACGCCGCGGCGGCGGCAGCGGCCGAAACGATTTAGTCGTCTGTAATCTCCCCCTTGCCTTTCCCCATCTCTTTCCCACAATATTCTCATCATCTATACTACTAATACTAATTCCGAATCCTCCATCACCACAGTCAAGTTTATGCGGCGGCGGCGGCCCAAACTTATTAGTCGTCTGTAATCCCCCCCTTACTTTTCCCCTTCTCTTTCCCATTCATTCTCTCTCTCTCTCTCTGTATCGTAACCCTAACCCTAGTTACGGCAATCTTCCTTCTTTCTTTCTTGTATTCCCTCTTTGGGCCCGGGCAACTTAAGCCCACCTTTAGCTCCAGCTCTGCACCCGAGTGATATCCACCGTATCCTTTTTAATTAGATTAATTATATTTTAATACACTATATTTTTATTTATTTATTTTTTTAATACATTACACTTTTTTTTTTTAAATATAGCAAAAAAAAAAATTTATTTGCAATTAATACATCCGTTAACTCAGCCTTCTAACACCGTTAAAAAAAGATGATGTGGCATGCTATTTGGCATTTAAATTGCTAACACAGCGGCGAACTCAGAAAAATAAAAAAAATAAACCACCCTATATATTTTCTACACCTGTTTTCTGATCACCGCCGATCCAACCACCATTCCACCAATCGCTCCAGCACAGTCGCCAACCTCGGCCCAGCTATTAGTTCCCAATCTAGCTACCACGCTCACTGTACAAACTCCCCAGTCTCGTAATAATAATGTGGAAATCACAGTTTGCTTTCTCTCCATTCCTCCTCTATTTCTCTCTTGTCAATTTTTCTCCCCACCCAGACCTCCGAGCTCTGTCCTCATTCAAATCACTTTCAGATACATCAAACAAACTCACCGATTGGAACACAAGCACCAACCTCTACAACTGGTATGGTCTCAAGTTCAATCCCTATTCTTTTAAACCCAACCACATTAAAACTCCTATATCTGTCCTATAACGACTTCTTCGGCTATTTTTCAGCTTCATACCTTCATTTTTTTGGCTTTACAGTCTCGATCTGTCACACAACAACTTTTTTGGTTAGATTGCGGCGATTGTCAACCGCTTGACTCATCCTTTCACTCTCCACCCCGAGGAGAATCTGTTATTTGGTTTTATTTCGGATTTCAATCTCCCGACTCTACAGGACTTCAACGTCTCAAGCAATAGAATTACCAAAAAGGTATCAGACACTCTCTCAGGCTGGTTCGCCGCTCCCCAACTATATGAATGTTGAATATAGGTTTTATTTATTTATTTATTTATTTTGCCTTTTTCATTTTTGTTTTTCTATTTTTTATTTATCTGAGTTGGCTATTTTGTTAGCAATTTCAAATGCCAAATGGCATGCCACATCATCTTTATTTGACGGTGTTAAAAGGCTGAGATAACAGATATATTAATTGCAAACAAATAAGAAGAAAGTTGGTATATTTGAAAAAAGAAAAAAAAAGTGCAATGTATCGAATGGAAAATGGGTGTAAGTACAATGTACTAAAATGTAGTTAATCCTTTTTAATTTGGCATCGAGCTTGAACCAAAATCTAGTATTATCTACATAATTTCACGTGTTCAAAGACTCCTTGATTGATCTTCTTGTATTATCTACATAATATTAATTTAATTATTAAACTCTTTCAGCACGAACTAAATTATAAAGTTAACAAATGAGAATACACTAAGATTTTTTTTTAAAAATCAACCACAACAGTATTATTATGTATACGTACAGTGATATGATAAGAAAATTATGTAAACTAAATCAAAAATATAATGATACTATTTATTTTAAGAAAAAAATGCAATAAATTGTAATACTTGAAAGAGCCAACAAATTAATTGTGATACAAACAAAATGTACAAAACACATAAAAGAAAAAAAGAAAAGTTATAGTATGGTGTAATGTGATTCATTCTTTAGTAGTTTTTTTAAGGTTGTTGCTTTAATGCCAATTACCTTCTCTGAACAAACATCTAAATGCCTATATGCTAACTTTCTATGTTGTCAAACTTCTCTTAGGAGCTATGTTGTCGTACTTGAAGTTAGTTTAAAAAATTGATATTACATTCAGCTAAGTAAGGACTCCAATATGAAAAACAATCATTCATGTTTTCCACTATAGATTATATACTGCAATAACGCATTGATTAACTTATAACATATTCTTAATTTTAGCTAATAAACTTCTTTATGAGATCGAGTATGGTACATACATATTTGAACATTTACACATATTGACAACGTTAATGTATATATTAAATATAACTTTTGAATACTTAAGGAAAAAAGATTAAAACATGTGTTTTCGCATAAGTTTAATTCCAAAACAACAATTATAATGATTGCTGCACATCATCATCATATGTACTACTACTTCTGGTTCCTCCATCACCACCACCAAGTTTACGCCGCGGCGGCAGATGTGGCCTAAACGTTTTAGTCGTCTGTAATCTTCCGAAAGGTGGGCTAATACTAACATAACAGTGACAGACAAAAAAATCATAAAAAATCAAAAGTATAACTATATAGTGAAAAATAATAATTTAATAACATAATTTAAATATTTGAGTTCATACATAACTAAAAGTATCTAATAAAGTTGAGCTCGATGATTTTTTAATGATTCAAATTCATCTATTACAGACTCTAAATCAATTTTCAGACCAAGGACTTGCTCTATATTCAACAACATGTAATCGGTAAAAAATACATCCCTATTGAGCTGCATATATTTGTTTTAATGTTATTCGTACTGGAAAATACTTTTTATGCACTTACCGTAGAAACAGGAATAGTCAATAGAAGACAAATCAATTTTATTGGTCGGATAATAACCCTAGAGGGGGGTGAATAGGGTTTTTCGAAATTAAGTGCGGAATTAAAAATGTTTTCGAAAATGTTTAAGCAATAAAACTTAGCTAAATAATTTTATCACATAAATCCCAATTTAATTTTGAAAAACCCTATTCACCCCCTCTAAGGTTATTATCCGACCAACAATTGGTATCAGATGTTGTACTCTTATTTTGATTTAATAATTTTAGAGTTTTACGATCATGTCTATATATTAAGGAACAAGTTTTTTCGAAGGTCTCTCCACCTCTAGACCACCACTATTTGATGGTAAAAACTATAGCTATTAGAAAAGTATAATGAGTATATTTTTACAATTCGGTGATTTTGAACAATGGAGAATCATACTCGAAGGACCCTATGAAATTACCAAAACATATGATAGTGAAAAAATTGTTCCTAAGAAAATGTCCCAGTATGACGAAAATGATATTAAGAAAATTCAATTTAATGCTAAAGCCTTAAACGCTTTAAATTATACACTAAGCATGGATGAATATAACAAAATTTTTAATTGCAAAACGGCCAAAGAAATTTGGGATAAACTTGAGGTTACTTACGAAGGAACCACTCAAGTTAAAGATTATAATATAAATATGCTTGTTCATGATTACGAACTATTTAAAATGGAGTCTAATGAATCTCTTGCTTCCATATATAATAGATTCTTTACTATTACTAATGATTTGGATTTTCTTAGAAATGTTTATTCTAACGAAAATAAAATAAGGAAAATTCTTAGGATTCTTCCAAAGAAATGGCGACCAAAAGTGACGGCAATTCAAGAAGCTAAAAATCTCAAAACACTTATCATGGATGAGCTTTTGGGTTCTCTCAAAACCTATGAGAAAGAACTAAATAGAGAGGAAGAGGCCAAATTAAAGTCAAAGAAGACATTAGCCCTCAAAGCAAGTCAAAACGAGGATGAAAAAGAGTCGACCGGAGTGGATGAAGACATGACACTTCTATCTAAGAAATTTATAAAATTTCTAGCTAAGAAGAAGAGCTATTAAGGGAAAGGAAACAACTATGGGTCATTATCAAGAAGAAATAATGATAAAAACATTCAACCAAGAAAGGATGATGAGGAAGTTAAAAAATGCTATCATTGCCATGAACCCGGTCATATCAAGCCAACTTGTACACTTAGAAAGAAGGAGAAAAGGGACAAACGAAACAAAGTATTCAAGCAAGTGAAACACGCCCTCAAAGGAACATGGAGTGATTCTGAGGATGGAGAATCCGATTCTAGCGATGATGAAATGGCAAATCTTTGCCTTATGGCAAAAGATGATGAGGTAAATTATAACTATGACTCATTTAGTGATAATGATGCATCTATTAATGATAATGCACGTGATGAAAATAATTATGATGAACTATTTGAGATGTTTGAGGAATTGCATAATAGATTTGAAAACCTTTCTAAGAAATATGTAAGTCTCAAAAAGGATAATTTTATAATTTCTAGCAAGTGTGAAATTTTTGAGAAGGAAAATGTTGATTTGAAAAATGAAATCAAGACTTTGAAAAGGGGAAAAGAAAAGGAAATTTCAAACACATTTGTTTTAGAAAATGGTAAGTGGAAAGATCAAGTGGATGACTTGACCAAGCCAAGTTCACGAATGGAAGGGATAACTTGGATAAATTATTGGGAATGCAAAGATGTGTTTTTGACAAAGCCGGTTTGGGTTACAACCAAGTTGAAAATCAAAAGGATTACAAAAATTTCTTCAAATCATACACATCTCACGATCCAACTAATCCTTGCTCATATTTTGGTAAAAATACTCATCATGTGGATCATTGTTTTTATAGAAATAAGAGTTTTCATAAGAGGAAACTTGCTTAGGTTCCAAAAGGAACTATTATGTATACTAACCCAAAGGGACCCAACACATTTTGGGTACCGAAGGAGAAATTACTTAAAGTTATGATGTAGGTATGCATGAAAGCCAAGCCAAGCAAGATAAAGTGGTTCTTAGATATTGGATGCTCAAAGCATATGACGGGAGACAAGAAAAACTTCTTAAGTCTCATTCCTAAGCAAGGAAGAAATGTCACTTTCGGAGACAACAAAAATGGCAAGATTAATTATCGGTATAGCTAAGGTTGGTAAGAATTCTACTTTTATTGATAATGTTCTTTTGGTTAAGGGTTTAAAGCATAACTTGCTTAGTATTAGTTAACTATGTGATAAAGGTTATGAAGAGATTTTCAAATCCGATCATTGTGTTGTGAAAAATATTAGTGATGATTCAATCTTGTTTGTTGCTTATAGAACTAGTAATGTGTACACTCTTGAACTTGATGATTTATCTTCACAAGATGTTCAGTGCTTGTCCGTTATAAATGATGTTTCTTGGTTATAGCATTGAAGATTAGGACATGCTAATATGGATTTAATTCACAAATTATCTAAAAAGGAATTAGTTAAAGGATTTCCTAAAACTAAATTTGTTAAAGATAAAATTTGTGATGCATGTGAACTCGGTAAACAACACAAGTCTTCTTTTAAATCTAAAAAAATATTACAATTACTAGACCACTTAATATGTTACATTTGGATTTATTTGGACCTAATTCGATTGTTAGCTTAGATGGTAAATTATATGTCTTTGTAATTGTTGATGATTATTCTAGATTTACTTAGGTGTTCTTTCTTGCTCACAAAAGTGAAATTTCGCGTGTCTTTGCTAAATTATGTCGTAAAGTCCAAAATGAAAAAGGTATTTCCATTATTCATGTTAGAAGTGATAGAGGTAGAGATTTGATAACATTGATGTTGAAATTTTTTGTGATGAGCTCTATCCTCATAGAGTCGGTTGTTTTTTTTTTTTTTTTTTTTTTGCCTTTTTGCCTTTTTTATTTTTGTTTTTCTATTTTTTCTTTATTTGAGTTGGCTCCTTTGTTGACAATTTCAAATCCCAAATGGCATGCCACATCATCTTTATTTGACGGTGTTAGAAGGCTAAGATAACAAATGTATTAATTGCAAACAAACAAGAAGAAAGTTGGTATATTTGAAAAAAAAAAAAGAAGTGCGATTTATCTAATGGAAAATGGGTGTAAGTACAATGTACTAAAATATAGTTAATCCTTTTTAATTTGGCATCGAGCCTGAACCAAAATCTAGTATTATCTAAATAATTTCACGTGTTCAAAGAGTCCTCGATTGATCTTCTCGTATTATCTACTTAATAATAATTTAATTATTAAACTCTTTCGGCATGAACTAAATTATCAAGTTAACAAATGATAGTACACTAAGATTTTTTATTTTTTTTGTTTAAATAAACTATAATAGTATTATTATGTATACGTCCAGTGATATGATAAGAAAATTATGTAAAGTAAATCAAAAATATAATGATACTATTTTTTTTTTAAAAAAAAAATGCAAGAAATTGTAATACTTGAAATGGCTAACAAATTAACTGTGATACAAACAAAAGGTACAAAACACAGGAAATAAAAAGAAAAGTTATAGTAGGGTGTAGTTTTTTGAAGGTTGTTACTTTAACGCCAATTACCTTATCTGAACAAACATCTAAATGCCTATATGCTAACTTTCTATGTTGTCAAACTTGTCTTAGGAGCTATGTTGTCGTACTTGAAGTTAGTTGAATAGACTGATATTACATTCAGCTAAGTAAGGACTCCAATATGAAAAACATTCATTCATGTTTTTCATTATAGATCATATACTGCAATAACTCATTAATTAACTTATACCATATTCTTAATTTCAGCTAATAAACTTCTTGATTAGATCGAGTATGGTACATACATATTTGAATAATTACACATATTGCCAACGTTAATGTATATATTAAATATAACTTTTGAATCCTTAAGGAGAAAAGACTAAAACATGTGTTTTTGCATAAGTTTAATTCCAAAACAACAATTATAATGATTGCTGCAAGTCATCATCATCTGTACTACTACTTCTGGTTCCTCCATCACCACCACCAAGTTTACGCCACGACGGCAAAAGTGGCCTAAACGTTTTAGTCGGCTATAATCTCCTCCTTGCCTTTCCCATATCTCTCTTTCTCTCTCTCTCTCTCTCTTATTGTAACCCTTACCCTAAAACAAAGGGACGGAGACATGAATCTTCCAAAAGGTGGGCTAATACTAACATAATAGTAACATAGACAAAAAAATCATAAAAAAATTGAAAGTATAATTATATAGTGAAAATAATAATTTAATAACATAATTTAAATATTTGAGTTGACAAATAACCAAAAGTATCTAATAAAGTTGAGCTCGACAAGTTTTAAATGATTCAAATTCGTCTATTATAGACTTTAAATTAATTTTCAAACCGAGATCTTGCTCTATGTTCAGCAACATGCAATCGGCAAAAACTACATCCCTATTGAGCTGCATATATCTGTTTTGATGTTATTCGTATTGGAAAATACTTTTTATGCACTTGCCGTAGAAATAAGAATAGTCAATAGATGACGAATCAATTTGTTAAGTATAGTATAATCCTCAAACTTTCTTCTCACAACTAGTTCTCGGAATAACTCGACAAAGGTAAAAAGCATATAAAACTCGAGATCACAAACAACATCAAACTTGTAATGCATTAGTTGAGATCTTAATACACGAACTTCTTGAGTAGTGAAATCAGTTGGATATATTTTTGCAGTAAACATGTAAATCTTATCCTCACCAAATGATTTAAAAAAATCACTAGGATCCAAAGCTATGGTGAGAGTTAAAAGTCCTATTATGACATCATTAAATATATGTGTCAACTCTATAAATTACAAATATATTGTAGCATTAAATATATCAAAATGGTAGTGATGTTCAATCGTAATGTGATCATGTTGTTAGCAACGACAACTTGTACCTTCTTAATATGGAAAACTCATATTCAATACATCAATATTGTTCGTAATGCAAAATAACAATACATGTGCAAGAAAATTGTCCCAACCATCTTCTCTAAATTGTTGGAGAAGTTTTTTGTTGTTGAGGCTAATTTCATCGCATTCACAATATATTGAGATTTACGTTGTAAAGCTTGACAAAGTGTGTTGTTGATTTCCATAATGTTATTCATTAAATTTAACATAGATATGAAATAAAAACCCCTCGTTATCTTAAAAACACCAAGTACGTGCTTGTCCCTTTATTTGTGGATTTGCACATTCCTTAACTTCTTTACCAACTTCGTAAGATGCACCATACATGTCGATCATGCTTCTAACATACTCATAATATGAGCTTCACTAAGTAGCTCCAGTTTGTTGAAAAATACCAATTTGATTGGCGCTCACCAGTAGCCAACATATTCTCAACATCACTTCTTTATGCTGACTTTTAACTCATTGACACATTTTTGGGAAAATGTAATTAAATTAGCAACGTAATTATATTTAAGCTAGGCTAAGGAATGGGCTAGAACTAAGCAAAGGGGTAGGCTTATACTAATTTCTTTTTTTTCACAAGTGCTAGTGGGTTTTTTTAAATCTTCTCCTATACTGAAGTCCACTTTGCCCCCCCCCCCCCCCCCGCGCGGATCCGCCCCGGCCTAGAACAACAAACTAAATGGATATAAGGAGGAGGAGGTTTTGTTTCAGTAATCTTCTTTCTTACACTAGCTTGTAACCTGCACAATTTGCACAATGCGTGGGTGCTTTTAAATCTTTATATGCAGTATAATGCATAATTTTACTTTTTTAAAAGTTCAAAAGAGTGTCAACAATAAATTGATATGAACGAAAAGAAAATGAGGTAAACAAAAAGATCAAAATCGATCTTAACTATAGAAAAGTAGGAATAAGGTCCCAATTTAGCGGATGCACGTTGTGTACGTTCAACTGCTTGCCGGCCATTGTAAATCACACAAAGATAAATCACACAAAGATATATATATATATATATATACATGGCATATAGTTGTCTTTTAAAAAATTTTGACATCTAAAATTTGTGTAAAAGGGTTGCGTAAAATATAAACTCAATTTATATATCTACATGATTTTTCTCTCTTTAATTTTTTACAAAAACTTTAAAATGATATAAGTAAAAATCTAAAATTTTAATTTTTAATAAAATTTATATATTTGAAATCTACTAATCAAGAGTTAAAAAATAAGATCCACTGTGATTATGAAATTATGCATAAAAAAATTTAATACAAAATTATTGAATATTACATTTAATGATATAATCCATTTGTATGATTTTCATTGGTCCATTTAAATTTTACACAAGAGTACGTACTATTGTAGTACAAAATAGATCTGTGTACAATTTATGTCTAAAACTCCCTTACACATAGGATTTTACACAAAAAATATACACAACCATTGATGTTCTAAGAACATGACATTTGAATTTATTTCCAAATGGACGAAATAAATTTAGAATCGAGTTTTGCCTGATAATTAAAAGTATAATAATTAGATATAGAAAATAAGTTTTTATCTTTAACCATCGCAACATACGCTAATGTTGTTGAAACGTAGTGCCTTTTACGAATTGGACCCCCGCTCTAGAGTTGAGTAGGTACAGCAAATTGTGGAGCTCGAACTCCAGAGCTCTTTCAGCGAGCTCTGGAGCTCCCTCTCGCTTAATCACTCTGCTAGAGTGGTTGGCAGAGATATGGGAGACTGCTACCTGTTTTGCAGAACACGCAGAACTCCCATCACCTTCATTAAATGCACACCAACTGCATTTAATGCACCGAAATTCACGGATAAGCAATTTCAGAGTTGGTGATCATCGAAACATGGCTCTAGACCTGCTCTGGGAGCTCTGGCAACACGTTTCCTTCCAGTAATATATATAGAAGAAGCATTTACTTCTTTCAAAAAAAAATAGCGACAACAAAGCAAACCTAAGAACAAAGATAATTCGGCATTCAATAACAAAAAGACAAGAGATAAATAGAAGCTCAGGGTACCCAGTAGAGCTCCTAAAATAAAGAAGTCAAAACTCGTATAGCTTGAGCATACTCTTACTGTAATATTGTGATGATAGGATAGTTAGAGAGGCTTTTGTGAGTTTGTAATATATGTTTGTTTATCATCAACACAAAGTAAACCGAGCTCATTGCTCTATTCCACAAAGGAGGACTAACCCGTATCTTTATACAAGGCCAACCTCCTCTATACATCTTTGACTCTTTTGGTTTGTTGCATTTATTGTATCCATCATTTGATCCAATCATTTAACTGTGTGGTCTAAAACACCTTTCCAGTTTTTAACACCAACAATCAAGAAAAAACTACCTTGGTAGGCAATAGAAGTGGAAGAAAAGGCAATCAAAATATTATTTTTTATACAAATTGTGATAGATTTGAGTGGTTCTTTAAGAAAGGGGAGAGAATCGAACCGTGATAGCCTATGTAAAATATCATCACATGTTTAACTACTTGGGGATATTGTCACATTAGAGCATCTCCAATAAAATAACTAAAATTAAATAATCAAAATGACTTTTGATTACCGATTTAGTGAATTGTTAAAGTTAACAACGTAGACCTTCTCAATGACTATTTTTTCTCAATAACCGAATGTGTAGGGTCCATTATGTTGACTAGCTACAAATTAATTAATTTGAATTTTATTTCAAAAAAAAAGGAGGGAGTATTATCTAAATTTGAAAAAGATTATCTTTTAGCTAATAGAATTAGTGGGTCCATCATTTTAGTTATTGAAGAAGGTTGTTAACTTTTATCATAAAAAGAATAGATTTAGTTATTGGTTAAAAGGTTGCCAAAATTTGATGCTGCCATTGGGTTAGTGTTTTTAGCCAACATTATTAAAATCAATTATAATTTTTATTTTGATTATATCATTGGAGAACGGAGATACTCCTATAATGGGGGTAATGTCAAGTGTTTAAAGCAATTGTTTGACTCAATCCTAAATCCTATGTAATTCTGTAAGATTTTTTTGCATACAAGGGATAAAATCTAACGATTATAAAAGCACGAGGAGGTATGATTTCTAAAATAAAATTGGGGCATAACTTCATAGTGTCTAACCATTTGTACAAAAATTAACTTCCTTAACTTTGGATAAGTGGCATAACAAAACTAGAACATTAATAGCGAAAAAGATATTCGTCTCTGTTTTGACAATAAATCCCAGCTCATATTAGGAAAGCTAAGTATTGCAAAGAAATATATGAGATTGGGGAGCTTCCATTCCAATCTAACAGGAATATAGCTAGGGTGGACAAGCCACTAGGTCACTACTTTTACGTTTTTATCTGTCGACATAAACAAGAAAGATGTCCACTTGCAAAAATCTCAATTGTAACTTTTCGGACATTCAGAAGTAAACTTTCCAAGGCTACTATTAACATGTGCCGTAAGGCTAGTGTTAACATGTATTTTAAGAACACGTAGTAAGGACATTTCAATGTAAAATTGGATTGGATACCTTCAAATAATGAATATGTAGGCAAGTCTTTTCTATGTGGTATAAAGAAAACCTCTTGATAGACAAGCATGTCTTTTAATTGTTGCATTAAAAAAGCATTTTTTTCTGTTGGTTATATATCTATATATATATATCATGTGGCAGTACAATTTTATCTAATATGGATGATTGCAATGGAAATGCTCTAAGGAGCTAAAAGCAAATAGCGCATATATAGTAATTAGTAACTTTTGTTGTAAAAAAAATGTTTGTTAGTTAAAAAAACAAATAATTTGTAATAATATATAACTATCCCAAAAGAATATACTTATATCTATCTTTTGTGAAGTTCATCCAAGAGAAAAGGCGGGAGAGGTAGCAATTAATAATTATGTTATCTTCATGCTCAACACTTATAATGGGGTGTATCGCATATTAAACATTCAATCTAATAAGATGCAGTAAGGAAATTTAAGAAGATCTCATTGAAATTTAATCTTCTTTCATAAGATGCAAGATTGGGATTGGAATCTTCTTTGCTTATGTATAATACTCTATACGTATGAAAAATACTTTTGATAAAATTGTATTAATACTCTATTGCCCTTTAAAGAAAATTGACAACATGGAGTAATTAAATATATGTACTCCATTTTCACTTTGATTTTAAAGAAACACTAATCAGTAATAAAAAATAGAAAATAGGACTATCAATTTGAAACATCTTAAAAGAAATAATACGTAAATGATTAACATACCGAGTTTGGGCCATATATCTAGATTGAGCTACACTAATGCAAATAATTAATGAGCAATTCAAAATTAAGTAACTAGATTGTGTGAAGTCAACAGTTGATTCTGAAATTACCGACAATCGATTATATCTCCTTCAACTTTGTGCTTCATCCCAAAGTATTGGGGCAAATGCTAAAATTAACTAAAATTCCACAGTGGAATACTTGTAAGAATAGAGAAAGATGGAAGTTTAAAAAGAACAATAAAAAAGGGTTTACATTTTCTACCATCAATTATGATAAATTAAATAATATGAATACTTGAAAGAAGGCAGATAAAAAATATGACCGGAAGATGTAATGTCGAAATGAATAGAAAAATTAAACTATTTATTTGATTAGGAGTTAAATATGTACTTCATATTAGATCAATAGCATTAGATTAAGAAGGTATTAATTATGTCTTAATGGAGGAACTTCCTCCATGTTGAATATGTAAATGCTTCAAATAACACAAATATAAAAATATAATGTATAAAGTTGTGTTATTTTCACAAAATTTTGAAATCATGTGATTTGATAAATCATAAGATTTATAAATCTGTGATTTTAAAATTTGGTGATTTTCAACTTAGCTATTCTTTTAAAAAAAATTAGAAATTTTCAAAATACAGTAATGTAAGTTTAGTTTAAGTGAGATTTTTATTCATTTATGTATTTTAGTTGGAGAAAAAAAGTACTAGTGACCAATAATGGATGAGAAATATAATTAAAAAGAGATGGATTAGATTCAAACTCTGTAATTCAATACGAGATTCCAAAATCCCAGTCACATAATTTGCAGAATTTCAAAATTTGACAGAATTTTAAAATATCAAGACTTAGCTAAAAAAACACTCTTAAAATATATAAATGACCTAATTTATCAAATTACTGGCCTATGCTCGTGCCTATGGTACGATTTGATTGGGCCTTTATGTAATTAGTGACACTATCGGAAATCATATTTATTGCTATTTTGTTTTATATTTATAATTACTTGTAATTTTAATATTTTTTTATCTAAGTTCTTATTCCAAATTTGCTATTTCTTAGATAAATTAATTTTAACATTAACCTAAAAAAGTAGTAGTATACTCTTAATTTGAGAGCATGAGGGTTTAATTTTTTTTCCTACGCACTAATTTTAATTTTTAATCTTAATCAAAATTTAAAAATATAATTGTATGCCTATTATTCAAATAGTAGTAGACTAAATTAAGTTCGTTTAATTGCGTTTTCATTAAAATTAAGGATGATAAATGGATTGAGCTGACGGTTTTCGACTAAACTAACCTAATAAAGGGTTGGCTCTTTCTTTTTTGTTTTATAATCCAGAAAAGCATGGGTTCTAAATGGCTTAAGTTCAAATTCATGTAAATTTTGTCCATTTGACTCGACTCCACTAGAATATAACATTTTTTCTTTAAATATTCTTATGATACAGTATAATTATAACAAGCGAGGAGGGAAAGTGTGAGTTGAGGTTTATACGTATAGTATAATAAATATAATAGATTTTTTTTTATTTTTTTTAAATAAATATGCTTTTAGTCAAGTTTAGTTGCAAGTAATCATATTTTTAAATATATTGAGTTCAAATTTGGGAAAACCCTAGACTCGAATATTGATTCCCTAGAAATAATGTTAATCCTATAATCCATTTATATATTTTCATTAGTACGTTTTGGATTATTAAAATTTAGAAATTATTGATCTCATATCACTTCAATTTGGCTTGTCATGCTTAAATGACATTGAAGGAGAACAAGACACCTAGCACATGCTTGCAATTTACACATAAGCACCACTAGCACTTTGTTTTCAAGTTTAACTCCATTTCTTCTACTTCTTTACACATGTAAGCACCTCATACTTTCTTATGTGAAATTTGATCAAGCTTGTACTACAACTTGTACCTAACATTCAACATATGTAATGCACACGTAAAGCATGAATAAAACTCTCCAATTCAAACATATTTACTCTAAGCATTTAACACCCGTTAAATGCAATGATGTACGATGCATACTAATCATGCTTAATTATATAAATGAAATATGTTTAAGGTTTGGGGTGTCACATTTTCTCATTGCATTTAGCCAATGTATAATACTAAGTGTATATATGTTTGACTGGGGGACTGTATTCACACTTCATGTGTACATTTCATATGTTGAATATGATGTCAAAAGTTTTCATAGTAACTTTCTTTCACATGAAAAACTATGAAGTACTTATATGAGTAGAAAGTACTAGAGATTGAGTTAAAAAAAATTGATTATGCTACTTGGGTGTAAATTTAAAAAAATGTGCAAGGTGTCTTATTCTCTTGAATTTATGATTTAAGCATAACAAAGCTTATTTTGAGGTGCTTGGATAGGCAACTACACACAAAAACACTTACTTTATCTCCACAATTTATTCATTTTTAAGTATGTAAAAGCGAGAAGAGAGAGAGAGAGAGAGAAAGAAGAAGATGAAATTGAAAAAGCATAGAAAATTAAGCCTTTGTTTAAATTATGCTCATTATGTTTGCTTTATATGCTTTTCATGATTTCACGATTTAAATATTGAAAGTGTCACTAGAAGAGAAAGAACATACATCTGTGGAGGTGTTCTCAATTAGTGCTTATGTGTATGTTCTTGGTATATTTGTGTGTTATTAATAAGATTGACTTTACCTAATTTTTGTTAGTTTTAATAAGTGCGAAAGACCAAAAGCATGCGAAATACGATTTAAGTGATGTTGGTTTATGGTTAAAATGATTGTATGTATGATTTGTATGAAAAAATGAGTTTAAACCCTTTAAGTAGTTTCATGTAGTTAATTTTGTGCATCTATCGTAAAATTGCTATAACTCCTTATAGAAAACTTCGATTTGTGCACTATAAATCAAGTTAGAAACAAGACATATAGAGATTTCCATATATATATATATAGATTAAACAGCCCAAATGGCCACTAAACTTTCTATCTGGTACCACCTTAGCCATCAACTTTAAAACGAACCACTCTGACCATCTAAATTTGAAATGAATGCTAGTTTGGTCATTCCTTCCAATTTGACTGTTAAATTGAATGAAATGCAACCATGTGCGAGGCACACGACATCATTTAATCGTATTTTGATCATTTTGGTTATAAAATAGTCCAAGTTGTGATGTTTGTTGAAAAATATTGATATGTTTTATACACTCTGTGTGTTTCATTTTGGTGGAATTTATCAGAAGGAAATGTTGTTTTGTTGTAATATGACCAAAATGACTTTACACAAAGTCATGTGCCACGCAAATGCATCAAATTTAATTGCCAAATTGGACATAATGGTCAAAGTGGTACTCACTCTGAAGTTAGATAACCAAAATGGTTCGTTTTAAAGTTTGATGGCCAAAATGATATTAAATTGAAAGTTTAATGGCCATTTAGATTGTTTACTCATATATATATATAATAGATCACGCATTTTTTAGCCAATTGATTCAGTTTAAAACATGAAGTTGGTCTATGGTCAAGGCTACATTTTATAGACAACATATATCTAGTGCTAACCTTTGTTTATATGTCATAATAAAATTGTTGGATCATGTTCAAATTCTGATATATTGTTCATGAAGATGTAATGCACTTATTATATAAATTTGAGGATGATCAGACCATGGAAAGTCCTTTGTTTCAATTCTCTGTTGAGACTATACATAATTGGAATAATTAGAATGCATTGTAAATGAACTTGTGCGTAAGAATAATTCATTTGCACAAATTTTGGCATTCTTTGTACACTTATATGAGTATATTGATGTGGTATTTTGATTAGTAATTGGTCTAGATTAACAGGTGAATGAGCTACCACTTTTACCTCACATATAAGTATATTTCAATGTTACGCAATGTGGACTTTGAGGTGAGTGTTCTATCTCATATGTATTAAATTTATAAGTATACAAGAAGATTTATATATATATATATATAATAGCAATATAGTCGGTACTTTCCACCATAGACTATGGTGGATACCTTTTTAAATTTGCATATTTTTATTGTATTTTGGAGCGATGATCTGTCAAATATTGTTATATTAACTACTAGGTATTGCCTTTGCCAAACAACATGTTGAAACGAATAAAATGAACAGTTGAGGGAGAATTGTTACTCGTCTAATCAATGGATGCAAAAAAGAAAAAGAAAAGAATAAGCTAAATTTTCTTTAATAAGATGTCCAAAATATCCTTAGAGTAAACGAGCCCAAATGGCCACTAAACTTTCTATCCGGTACCACTTTAGCCATTAAATTTTAAAATGAACCACTTTGGCCATCTAACTTTGAAGTGAATGCTAATTTGGTCATTCTTTCCAATTTAACTACTAAATTGAATGAAATGAAACCATGTACGGGCACACGACATCATTTAAGCGTATTTTGATCATTTTAGTTATAAAATAATCCAAGTTGTGCTGTTTGTTGAAAATATTGATATATTTTATACACTGTGTGTGTTTTATTTTGGTGAAATTTATCAGAAGGAAATGTCGTTTTGTTGTAATATGACCAAAATGACTTTACACAAAGTCATGTGCCACACAAATGCATCAAATTTAACTACCAAATTGGACATAATGGTCAAAGTTCTCAATTCCGAAGTTGGTGAATTTAAAGGGAAGCATAAACAAGTTTGGGTCAAACACATTTACCTTGCAAACACAAGTCGTATTTCGGATTAACTCGTTAATTGGGTTGTGTTTCACATAAGATTTGATTATTATTATTGTTGTTGTTGTTGTTGTTATTATTATTATTATTATTATTATCATCATGTTAATAGGTTAAGCGTATCGTGTTATTTTACCTGTTCAACACAAACAGTTAAACGGGTTAGACGGGCCTTGTAGCATGTTAATTAAACATGTCATATTCGAGTTAAGATAAATGGTATGGTTAATTAGTTGATCGAGGTGCAATTGAATTGCCACAGTTAGTCTAATAATACTTGTGTCATCACACGACCTGAGAATAGTTATTTTTTGCTTAATCTATGTTATTATATAAGTCAAGTGGGTGATGGCGATTATGACATGGAATCCATAATCTTAGATTAATACGAATTTTTTTTTTTTAAACCATTAGGACAACATTCCTTAATTATTATTATTTGTGATCTTAAATTTAGTAATGTCCGATAAAACAGTGAGAAACATAAAATATATATATTTTTTTTAATATAGGTCACAATAAATTCAGATGGGTGAAAAATATCTATTGCTCGGGCCCAAGCTCACGTGTGAGGTTATGGTTTTAGGGAGAAAGGAACGGAAAAAAAAAAAAAAGGGTGAAAAAGGATCAGGTTTGGTCGATAAACTAACACAGAAGAAAGCATATTACACCGAAAGATCCAAACAACCAAGCCCTAATTCCTCCCTAGCTGAAAGAAGATCGAGAAATTAAGAAATTCTGGCCAGGTGAAATTCCAATATAATTTAGTAATTCCATTCTTTGTTTCTTTAATTTCCCCATTTTATTCTTTTGTTGATTAGTGTATATATATATAAATATAATATAATAATAAAGACTAAAAGTATTTAAATCCAAAAAAATGTATCATTTATAAAAAAAAAAGAATTGATCAAAAAATAGATGAATGGTCAAGATTAATTAGACGCTAAATTTTTCCCCGCATCTCTGTCTTACTTTTTTTATTTTATTTTTGGTCTCTCTCCTACTTTACTAAACATGCAAACACTCACTTTCGATACATATTCTCAGCAGACACTCTCTCTCACTATACACCTTCATTTTCACACTCGCGAGCTCATTTTCTTCCTCTCCTGGACGACAAAGCACCGGAGCCGCTGTCGTCGCCGGTTGACCTCGACCTTTGGCAGGTATTTATCCCTTCTCTCTATATATCTCTCGCTCTCATCTCATTCTCTCTCTCTCTCTCTATATATATATATCTCTTTCCCTCACGTCACGCTGCTTTTGCTTTCATGACGACATCGTCGTGCGTGCACGCATTCTTGCGTCGATCAGCTCGCACCACCGTAGCACGTACCAACATCGCTCGGCTTGCTTCTCTCTGGTACGTCGGACACCATTCTCCGTATTCTCTTTTCTCAGTTCCATTTTTGAAGACCCATCAATTTTCTCTAAAATAGGGATTTCAATTTGAAGTTTGGGTTTTCAGAGTTTCATCTTTCACAATACTTTATCGATGCAAAATATTATTTTCCTGATTCTCATATAATGCTGGTATACATTGATGATGTGATAATTTTCAATTCGTTTTCTATTGCTTCACGTTCCCTTATATACGATGAAGTTGGTTATATGCAGGGTGAAGTTATAAACTATTGATATCATTTTTCTCTTTGAAACATTAATTAAATTTACCATGGATGGATTCACTTTGCATTCTTGTTATGGTGTTATCTTCCATTCCATCCCATCCATGTTCCAGGTTTTGCAATAAGCTCTTTTAAGGAGATAAAAAATGTAAATCTCAATTGGATGACCAACTAGATGTTGCTTAAATGATTATGTATAATTGTTGGTGTCAAAGAGCCCTAACAAAAAGGTAGAATGACTGCGAGTGGAATGCAATTCGACTTCACACTGAAACTTAATTTGTTGTTTTAATTTTCTTTTGAATATATTGTTCGTTAATGACATGAAGGCTGGATCTTTTAGCAGTCTGTGGCAATATATCTCCTATGGTCTTTCTTCTTTTCTGATTTTACGTATCTTTGCAATTTGGGAACGGAAATAGCGTGAGATTTTGCGAGGATGTTTGGAGGGGAAAACTCTTTCCTTTATTTGTTTTAGCATTTGTGTCGCGTGTCATTAAATTCCAAGCCTATTGCATCTTTTGTTACGGTTATTTCTTGACGTTTAACTTATTGAGGAGAAATGCACGTATCTTTGAGGAGAAAACATAGGAAAAACATATTGTTGTTTATGTGCTGCTATTTCAGCCCTCAACGCGTAATGTTAGGTGTTGTTTAGTTTGTATGCTCGGTGGACATCATGTCCCTCTTTACTTCTTTTTTGTCTCTTATTGTTTAGTTCTTTTTTTTCCTTGACTTTTACATAGTTCTTGACTCTTTTCTATTTGTAATATACTATTTTCTTCAATTTCAAGTTTATTGCCATATATTTTTACTTCTCTTTGTTTATATGTTTTTGTAATTGCAGGATCATAAAGTACACCATTCAGCATCACACTATTTTTACCAGTAACCTTATTCCCTTAGATTGATAAAAAATCTGTTTGTTATTAAAAGAATTTGTGAAAATGAATTGTTTAATTATGTGGTTCTATGGGATTCTTCGAATTTCTTTTTGGTTTGTTGATAGCATGTCTTATTGTTTAGTTCTATTTTTTTCCCCCCTTTGACTTTTACATAGTTCTTGCCTTTTTACTGTGTTTTTCATAATAAGGGCAGGGAAAAACTAGGCCAGGATAAAGTATTTTGTTTTTCATATATTAAAAATATTCTTTAGCTTTCAACCGTAGTTGTTCATGTATTCTTGCTGTATTCTGTTGGATTTCATGGTGCTTTTACCCGTGCATGTCTTAGTTTCTGCTCGGTTTTTTTTTTTTTTTTTTTTCTCATAGAAGCTATTATTTGGCCTTTTCATATATCACTGTCTCTACATCCTGTAAAGCAAGATGATTCCCCTTTGCAAGATTCATATCACCTAATCACCATGGTCAACTCTTTAAGTTCATTGTCTTATGAATTTAGTAGGCGTTGCCCGTGCCGGACGGCACGCTGAGGTAAAAAAATTGACACATTTAGATTAAATAATTTTGTCATTGTACTAATATAGATTAAATCACATTTAATTGTTGCTGAAATCTGAGTGAAAGTCGGAGAATGGATATCATACAGTCCCAACTTGCGTATCATAGGAATGAAGATCTCTTTTCCCAAAGCCTTGGTGAAGACGTCCGATAGTTGATGTGTCGAGTTCACATATTTTGTAGAAACGTAACCATCTTGAATTTTATCCCTTATATAATGAAAATCCATCTCAATATGTCTAGTTCGCTCATGAAAAACGGGATTCGCCGCAATGTGTAATGCCGCCTTATTGTCGCAATAGAGTAAGGCAGGTTCATGATGCATAACGCCCAAATCTTTAAGCAAGTATTGTAGCCTAGTTAACTCACAACACGTCCCAGTAATGGGACGATATTCTGCCTCAGCTGATGAAGGTGACTTAGTCTTTTGACGCATTGACTTCTAAGAAATTAAGGAAGACCCAACAAATACACAGTATCCTGTAGTAGATCTCCTAGTAAGTGGACAACTTGCCCAATCCGAATCACAATAGGCTATCAATCTGAAATTATTATTGGAGGAGAAGAAGAGACCCTGACCAGGAGCATTCTTGAGATAACACGTCACTCTAAGTGCTGCCTCCATGTGAGCCTTTCTCGATTGATGCATAAACCGACTCAATACATGAACTTCATAAGTAATATCCGGCCTCGATATCGTCAAATATATTAACCTTCCAACCAATCTCCTATGACGACCATGATCTCTGAGCAAATCGCTTTTATCTGACAATTTCGATCCTCCTTCCATAAGCGTATTAGCTGGGGCCGCACCCAATAGTCCTGCATCTTCAGTAATCTCCAATGCATACTTGCGTTGAGAAATAAAAATCCCATTCTGAGAAGCCGAAATCTCAATGCCAAGAAAGTATTTCAAGTTACCAAGGTCCTTGATATGGAACCGACTATGCAGGAAGTTTTTGGTCTCCACAATACTTTGAGGGTCATTTCTAGTAATTAAATTATCATCAACGTAGATCAATAGAACAGTGAATGACTTGCCTCGTCTCTTAGTGAATAGAGAATAATCGGCTTGAGACTGAACCAGTGTTCTAAAACTCGCCAAGTGGGGCCGAGTACTCGGCGATTACTCGGGACTCAGCAGCCAAATGAGTCAAGTATGCCTACTCGGGAGGCTTTACTCGGCCAGCGGAAAACTCGGGCTTGACTCGGTAAAACTTGCCGATTACTCGCGAGTTGTAAGACTCGGCGAGTAAGAGATTTCTTTTTTATATGGCAATGGAGGATCTTCAAAACCATTGAAGTGTATACATATGTAAATATACACGCATATACTGACAGAGAAGAAGAAGAAGAAGTGTTTAATTTCTTGGATCTTATCTCCATGTCTTTTTTTTCCTTGAGAGAGAGAGAGATGATGAGAATGAATAAAGGATTGATGTAAAATTTGAATAATGTCACGTGAGAGAGGAAGGTGCCATGTGAGAAGGAAAAAAAAGGACAAAGAGAGATGGGCATGTGGGGGACAAGACGGGATGGATAGAAAAAGGTAGGGGATTAAAAAATGGGAAAAAGGTAAAAAATAATTACCTAAACATGTCTCACTCTTTTAAAGATATGCATTTTTTTTTAAAATATATATAATCGGTAGTTCCTTGTTATTTTGCAAACTATTTAATCATATTATTATCATATTATATTATTTAAAATATTGTTTATATTAAAAAATACCTATCCGATTTTTTCTGATTAATCCCCGAGTAATTGAAAACTCCCCACCTCGTCGATCGAGTCCTAAGTCGCGAGTTTTAGAACACTGGACTGAATATAACCGGCGGAATGAATGGCCTTTGAGAACTTGGCGAACCATTGGCGAGAGGCTTGTTTTGGGCCGTGTAGTGACTTGTGGAGTCGACACACCATATTGTCCTCCCCCTGTCGCCGAAGCCCAGGCGGCGGAGACATGTAGATCTCCTCATGTAAGTCACCGTGAAGAAATGCGTTGTTTACATCCATTTGATGAGGGGACCAGCCCTGAGTAGCGGCCAAGGCAAGTAAACAACGGACGATATTGATCTTGGCCGTGGGTGAGAAGGTATCTTGGTAGTCGACCCCTTCGAGTTGAGTGAAACCCTTAGCGACCAGGCGGGCTTTATAACGCTCGATGGAGCCATCTGAGCGATGCTTAACTTTATACACGTTGGGGTCTTGTTAGACGGAAGTGGAGTGAGAGAACAAGTGACATTAGCTTGGAGGGCCTGCAGTTCGGATTGCATTGCCGCTTACCACTCCGGATGAGTGACGGCTTCGGAATAAGAGTGAGGTTCGGTGACGGCATTGATTTGAGCAACAAAGGTGCGATATGTAGGGAGATATCTGTGATAAGAAACATAATTTGCAAGGGGATAGCGTGTACCTTTTGTCGGACCTGGATGTAAGGATGCTGCACGAGAAGTAAAGTGCAGCGATAAATAATTCAGGATCTTAAAAAGATATACACTCGCTCTGATACCATGCAAAAGAAAAAAGAAGAAGATAATTGGAAGAGAAGTGAATATATTCATTAAACCAATAATAGGTATATATACAAGTTTACAGCCTATATTTAGAAACCTATAATAAGAATTGGTTGTCTACAAATAAGGAACAGATAGAGGAGCCAACAATATACAAACTGTATGCTAAAAATAGAAGATATTCAGATATTTTCTCTACAAGGAGGGGTCATGTTATTTCAAATGGGTTTTAGATGTGCAATTATGAAAAGGGAAGAACGATCTTTGTTTTTACCATTTTTCAAATGATTTGGTTTTCTCAAGTTCGGCGGTTGTTGCTTGATCTAATTAA
Source organism: Lonicera japonica (assembly GCA_021464415.1). Lineage (NCBI taxonomy): Eukaryota > Viridiplantae > Streptophyta > Magnoliopsida > Dipsacales > Caprifoliaceae > Lonicera > Lonicera japonica. The sequence continues at coordinate 34,199,463 of CM038463.1, read as the reverse complement.
CAATAGCTTGAAAGGTAAAGGAATTGGCAGTAGAAAGAGTAAGGCTCGGCATTAGCCCCTTTGGTTACTAATTTTTATTTAGAGTGAGCTTTTGCCAATCAATTTAAATCATAGTTGTCAAAAGGGCGCCTAGGCGTGCCTAGGCTCCAGGCGCAGAGGTAGCGCCTCGCCTACCAGAAGGGGCATCCCGTTTTGAAAGGCGTGGGATTTTGGCACCTAGGCTCCAGGCGCATCAAGGCGGGGATTTTTGAAGGTAGGTGTTTTATTTTATTTTTTTAACGTTTTGACCCCTTTTTCTCTCTCTCCCTCTAAATGAAGCCGATTCACCCTAATATGCACCTTATTTGTTTCACGCCGTCTCACTCTCACGCTTCTCTTCCTCGTTCCATCGCCATCGATCGATCTTCAATAGGTATTCTTCTTCGTTCTTCGATCGATCTTCAATAGGTATTCTTCTTCTACTATTATGCCGCTATTTTTTTTTTCTTCTCTCTCTTTTTCTCGAACGTTCTTCTCCTGTTATGTTGCTATTTTATTTTTCTTTCTTCTTTCTTCTTTCTCTTTTTCTCGAAGAACATGACAAGTCAATTTCTGCAACTCCTTTTCTGACCTCATGTTATTTCTACTCTTTATTTTATTTTTACTCCTCACTGACTCACTTTATTTTTGCTCCTCACCAACTCACGTTATTTTCCAGAATTATTAAATTATAAATGTTTTATATATATATATATTATTTTTTTCCAGAATTATTAAATTGTAAACGATATATATAATTTTTCCTGAATTATTAAATTATAAGTGATATATATAATTTGTCTAGAATTAGTAAATTATAAGTGATATATATAATTTTTCCAGAATTATTAAATTATAAGTGATATATATAATTTTTCTAGAATTATTAAATTGTAAATGATATATATATATATTTCCAGAATCACTGAATTGTAATTTTTCCAGAATTATTAAATTATAAGTGATGATTTATTTAGGTCTAGATTGTATGACATTAGAGTAGTTGGTGCAAATTATAACTAGAATAATATATTTCAAGTTTTGTATAAGGGTGAGCCTCACTTTGAAAAGGGGCGCGCCTGCCCCTTGCGCCTAGGCTTCGGGGACATTGGCGCCTTGATGCGCCTTCAGCTTTTGACAACTATGATTTAAATTATGAGGAACTAATTGGTAACATGAAGCATAATCCTTTAAATCTTTTGTTTCCTAAGACTGATGCAGGTTCACCCCTTTTGGATCCTTTTCTTGCGATCTTTAAAAATATTTTTGGTCCTTTTCTTTCTCCAATTTAAATGTGAATATTTTATGTTCTTTTGTAGCACGTCCCTTGAAATTTGATAACATTTTTGTTCCTTCCTACCCATTATCGTGTTATAGGATCCAAATGTACTACTAAACTTTTTAGTCACAAGTAAGATATAATTTTGAATTTTTGTATATTTTGGCATATATTTTTTCTTTTATTTGTTTACCTTTCCTCTTCTGCTTTTAATGTTGTAGTTGTAGTAGTAGCAATAATAATAATAATAATAATCATAATCATAATCATAATTGCATTTGCTTAATCCCTAAAAAATTGTCCTCTTTGAAGTTGAAAGATTATAGACCCATTAGCCTTGTCACTAGTGTGTACAAAATTTTGGATAAGGTGCTATCCTTGACACTTAGGGAAGTTTTGGTAGAAAGGTAGGGTTATCACAAGGTGCTTTCGTTAGAGGAAGGCAAATTTTGGACCTTGTGCTAATCGCTAATGAGAGTGTGGACTGCGGAGGAATACTGAGCTAGGAGAAAAGAAGGGGTGGTGTTCAAGATTGATTTTGAAAAAGCATGTGATCATATTGATTGGGATTTTATTGATCATGCGTTAGAAAATAAAGGGTTTGGGGTAAGATGGAGAAGTTGGATAAGAGGATCCTCCTCCAACTCCTCTATCATGATCAATGGTAAACCGAGGGGTATTTTTAAGGAATCTAGAGGAATTAGGCATGGTGACCCCTTATCACCTTTCCTCTTTGTTCTAGTAGCGGATGTGCTACATAGATTAATGGAACGGGCGGAAGATAAGAACCTAGTTGAAGGTTTCGAAATAGGGAGGGATAGTGTAACATTATCACACTTGCAATTTGCCGATGACACTATCTTCTTTCTTTCGAACAATGAGGAAAAATTCAAGAACTTGATTGGAATATTGGAAATCTTTGGTCTTGTTTCGGGTCTAAAAATAAACATGACCAAAAGTATCCTTGTGGGAATTAATTTTGAGAAAGACCAAATGTCATCACTCGCCAACGAGGTTGGATGCGATATAGGCACTTGGCCGTTGTCGTACTTGGGTATGCCATTGGGTGACAATCCTTGTAGATTGTGTTTTTGGGAACCGGTAATTAAGAAAATTTCAAAAAAAAAAATAACCTTGAAGGATGGTTGAAAGGATGTGTTTCAAGAGGAGGTAGGTTAACTTTAATTCAATCGGTCCTTCAAAGTATTCTAATCCACTACCTTTCTTTCTTTAAAATTCCATTTTGTGTGGCTAATAAAATTGAAAAAATCTTGAGAGATTTCTTTTGGGATGGATGCAGGGAAAGCAAAAATGATGACTTGATTAATTGGAAGTTAATATCCTAAAGCAAACAAAGAGGGGGTTTGGGCATTGGTAATATTCTTAAGAAGAATTAGGCTCTCTTAGGGAAGTGGCTTTGGAGATTCCCATTAGAACGTAATTCTGTTTGGTGCTCAATAATTGAAAGCAAATACGGTTTGCAAAATAATGGTTGGAATTATAATAAAGTGGGTAGAGGATCATATCGTAACCCTTGGAAGGCTATTTTTAATGGCCTTGATTTCTTCAACACTTTAATTTGGTACAAGGTGGGAATCGGGGATATTACTCGATTTTGGGAACATTCTTTGTTGGGTACTCAAAACTTAGCACCTCTCTTTCCGAAATTATATAGAGTTTCCTGCAATAAAAACTCCTTGATTACATCATTGGCCAATTGGAATTCGTTCAATGTTCTTTGTTGAAGAGCATGATATATATTGTTGGCCCACTACCTAACAGCTTAAGCTTTTTGTTAGAGATGGTTCCTAACATGGTATCAGAGCTCAAGGTCTCGGGTTCGAATCCTCCCACTTGCATTTGCTTCACCTTTGTGTTTGTGTAGTGTGCACATTGTTGCCCGCTGTTAGGGTTTGTTTGTCTCTCCACGTGCGAGTGGGGGTCGCACTTGAGGGGGAGTGTTGAAGATCATGATATATATTGTTGGCCCACTACCTAACTGCTTAAGCTTAGGAGACACCTCAATAGTAGAGAAGATGAGGAACTTGAATTTATTGTCCTTCCAAAAGTGAATTTTTTTCATGGTTAGCCGCTTGGAATAGAGTTAACACTTGTGATTTGTTCCAAAAAAAGAGACTGTATCTTGCAGCGTCACCATCGCGGTGCATCCTTTGTAAAAAGGATCATGAAACCAATGACCACCTTCTTTTGCATTGCAAGTTTGCACAATACATATGGGCAAAAGTTCAAGGGAAGCTGAATGTGGGTGCTTGCCTAAAATCTTGGTATGAATTCTTATGTATATTGGTGCGTTAGGGGCAAAAAGAAAACGGCGAAACTATTGTGGAGTTGCTTTATGGCAGTGGCACGGCACCTTTGGTTAGAAATGAATGCTAGGATATTTGAAAACCGTAGTCTGGAGGAATCGGAAATATGGAGCAAAATTAAGTTTACGGCTTCATTGTGGGCATTCTCTTCTAAGATTTCCGGGGACTTATCTGTTTCAGTCATCACAACAATTGGGAGGCTGCAATTTGCTAGTTTTTGTGACTGTTTCTTGAGTTTGATTCTTTTGGGTCATGTAGAGTGTTTTGTTTTTGTATTGTTTGTTTATTTTATGTTCTATTTGGGTGAACCTCTGGTCCACCATCCGTTTTCTTGTAACTTGTTCTTTAAGTTATCAATAAAGTGGGTTTGTTTCTGATAAAAAGAAGAAGAAGAAGAAGAAGAAGAAGAAGAAGCAGTTCTTAGCGAAATCCAGCTTCTCTGTTTTGAAATCATAAGCATGTGATTGTCTCTACCAGTTCTCATATAGTACTAATTGCCATTTTAGGCAACAAGCATCTAGTGAAAATGGCATTCTGTCTCTGTTTACCGTGGCTCTAAGCTTTGGAGATTACCATCGAGGAGTTGTAGTTAATATAATTTCTGGTTGACTTATTGGTTTTGTTATTCGCATAAGTTCTTTATTCGTATAATTTCTTCACTCGAATGATCTAGTTTATTTGGAAGAAGAAAGGCTATGGAGCTCGAGTTTCAGTAAGGATGACTATGACTATGATATGATTAGAATATCTTCTTTTTCTTTTCGAACTAATAGACTCGTGTTAGTGTTATTAATAGATGAACATATACGCTTGAAAGGTATAGAACTCAAGGCTGGATCTTTACAAAAGAACTCCCTCTATCAAATTAAATGCCGCACTTTCCTTTTTCGGACGTCTTAAACTAAGAGTTTCATTTTCATCTATCAATTATGGGAATGAGCTTAAACCCTGATGTTACCTCATGATGAAGGGATAAGTTACACTTTTCTTAATTATTAGGAGACACTACGTTTTGGGTACACTTTTGACGATAATTTGTTCACATTTTTCGTTAATAATATTACTCAAATTGAATTTCAAGACTTTCAAGAATCTGGATGCAAGTACATATTTATTTTTTCTCCTAATATATAGTGTTAAGTTTGCATAAAAAAATTTGAAATTGGATTTAGGGTAAAATTTAGTCCTTATGATTTTAAATACAGGAAGTTAACTGTAGTTTTTTCACTTTGAATTCCTTCGTAAAAATTGACACTCCCAACAGTCCACGTAGTACCGATGCATTGGGTTGGATGCGTTGTGATAAAATGTTGGGCTTTAAGTAAATTCGCAACATGACCCACATTGATCTCCTCTTCTCATTCGGGGGGGGGGAGAGATATGCAACTGCAGCGTTATTTCATTTCATGTGTATCCTTCAAATCAAGAGAAATCTGCACTTTCCTGGTGTGTGGAATGTGGATTACAGCTGGCAGTTACTCACTCTCGATATTGGGAAGTTGCATTTGAGTTATATACGTACATTAGCAATGAAGGTGCTGGTTAATATAAAAATGCCTTTGAAGGTAGGGCTTTTCTCTGTGGATAGCTACTTAGCTGCATCCGATGGATACGTTTTATAGCGAAAATTTGATATATTTAATTTGCTTCCGTGCAAAGAACTACGTAATTAGGTTAATATTGCCAAGAAAAATACTTCCCGTGTATGTTTCCATGTTATTGTAGGAGAGTTTAAGAGGTATAAAGATATCTTACTAACTTTCCTTTCTTTGTGTCCATGGTAATATGATTCTTAGTTTCTTACTTTTTCATTTTTTTTTATAAGAAACAAAATGCTTTTATTAAAAACTAATCAAAGTGTTACGATGGTGTTTTCAGTTTCTTACTGTGTTTTGCAAAGAAGAATTGGTTGCTTAGTACTCCCTTCAGTCCAAATTAAGCATCTCGTTTGACTCTCACAGTTTTTTTTTTTTTTTTTTTTTTACGATTCACTAATTTCATCATAAATTGATTGTGTCCCAAGAAGGAAACAAGGCTATCATCTTAGTACATCCTAAAAGGGAATAACAGGGACTAATGGACTCTTAATTTGGGACCGAGGGAGTACTTGTTACTCATTAATTGCTCTCTAACTATGGTGTATTTAATATCTTATTATGTTATTTCATTTACTTAACAGGTGGATCGGTTGACAGTAGTGAACAACACATCCCACTGCAAGCAATTCTAAGGTTTGACATATCAAGTTGTAATCTCACTTAATTAATACTTGGAAGTTCTACTCCGCTAGCTTGCAATTTTTGTTTGATATTGTGAAGCCATTGAATTGATTTTTTGTTCCTACTATGGCACAACTACTGAATACATTTGTATTGTTTTTTGTTTCTATTCCTGTTTGTACGTTTGTAAGACTTCTTTTTTGACCTATAACGACGACGCCACCCCCCCCCCGCCCCCAACCCAATGTAATACGTCACATATTGATGCACTACTCATATCATAACAATTACTCACTTCCTTTTTTATGAAAACGCTAATTGCAAACTAATCAGTGTCAAGGATACAACTTATTTACTGCTGTGTATTTTGTGCTTCTTAAAGTGATTGGGTACCTTTTTGGCCCTCAATCTCTAAATGTAGGCATATTGAGACGAATTTGCACACACCACACACACACACACACCATATGTAGGGGCGCACACCTCTACACGTGCACAAATGCATATATTTGGGTTGCCTTTCATTCTAGGACTGCGACAAAAACATTTTTCTTTTTGTGTCCTTCCTGTTGAGATTTGTATATATGTTGACTCTTCTTAGTTAACTGGTTTAGTTTTCTCTTCTTCTGTAAGGGGTGACAGGTAACATAGACTTGTTTTTTGTTATCTCCCTGAATGAATCTATCCTTCCCACAAACATAATTCAAAAATGACAAATTGAAGGGGCTTACAAATTTAAGGAGCTCTTCTTTTCACAATTTACATTGAAACTGGGTTTTTATTTGTTCCATATTTCAACTATGTATCTTAAATGGCTTTGGTGGCCCATATGAAAGTAATGGAGGACAAGATTTAAATGTGATTGGTGGTGGGCCCAAGCTGGATAAACCTATCAATGAAGTAGAGCAACATGATCATGGGATAATTAATGGGCCTGATTTAAGCAGATTTGCTGGATCTAAAAGAAACAGTTTTACAATAGAGAGATGGCAGACTCGTAAATCGTGGCAAGCACATAAGATAAGAAAAGTTAACAAACCAACAATAGCAGTAGAGGAAGACGATGTAACGGAAGAGGAGACGAAAGACGAGGACACGAAAACAGAGGTTGACGAATATGAGGATATTTCAGAGGGTGAGATGATAAAGGAGAAATACTCCTATGATGAAGGCAAGATCACAGGTAGAGCACAGGTCGGTAATAACGGAGTAGTAGGAGAAAACATGGAATCTGACGAAGAACTTATCTTGCAGTCGATAATCAGGGATTGGAAGGAAATATCATCAAAATATACAAGTGGGGTGGAAGAATTTGAGTCCGAAAATGAAGTAGATGAGGACTGGAACATACAAACTCTTTTTTAGAAAATGGATACTGAGGGTAGCAGATTTCAAGGGAATGGTGAGCTGATAGTTTTAAAGGGGAGATGCCAGGAAACAAAGTATTGGGGCGATATTGACGTATATAGGCAGAAGTTCGAGATATTCAAAATAAGGTCAAGCTTTTCCCTATATAGTCTGAGCTTTAAGTCTAATATGCAAACTCCCTACGTCCCGAACTTAATGGAGAGGAATAATCGGGGTGTTAGAACAAACAAGTGTAATGAAGAGCAGGAACTCTGGGGTCTTTGCTATAAAGCGGAAAGGGGCAATTATCAAACCGAGGGAAAGAAGCAAAGAGAAAAGAGGACTGAAAATGTTGGAAAATGGAGAGGTGCTCGATAGAGAGGGTGAAGTGTTTGTAGATTCTGGAAACTCGAAGCAGGTTGAAGATCATCTCAATGCAGATATTGAAGTGAATAAAACATTGCTATTCCCGAAGATAGCTGACAGTTCAAGCGTGGATATTAATAGAGTGTTGTGCCTGGGAAAAAAAGAATGGGAAGATTTGAACATAACTTTATCAGATTTGGGGTTGACCATAGTTCCAATTAAAAAACAAGGCAGAGAACATATATCTCGGAGCAAAAGAGGGAGCAAGAAAGGGGCTCGAGAATTGAAAAGTTTGAAGTGCGACATCAATTATGATAGGAAGGAGGCAGCGAGAGGTGGTAGTGGGCGAATAACAATCATAAATGAAGATCATCTCATGGAATATAAGGGGTTTGGGAGATAGAACGAAGAGGCGAAGCATTAAAGAGCTAATCAGCAAAGAGAAACCGGATGTGGTCATTCTGCAAGAAGTGAAGAGAGAATCGATTTGTGCGTTGATGATTAGTGCGATATGGGGAGTTAGATATAAGGATTGGGCATTTTTACCGTCAATTGGAAAGTCGGAAGGGATACTGATCATTTGGGATGTAAGGGTCATGAAAGCCTTAAACTGCATTTCGGGGAATTTTTTGTTATCACTTCGGATGGAGACATCTGCAGGAGAGTCTTGGTGGTTAACAGGGGTCTATGGGCCTTGCAAATACATGGATCGCAATGATTTTTGGGAAGAGTTGGCTGCCCTTTATGGTTTATGTGGAGATAAATGGTGCATTGCTGGAGATTTTAACACAGTGAGATTCTCATCTGAAAAGGTGGGAGTGGGAATCAGTAAAATAACCTATAGTATGAAGGAGTTTGATAAATTAATCAACGATATGGGGCTGAGGGGCCCGGAAGCAATTCTGAATTTTCATGGTCTAACGGGAGAGCAAGATCAAGGATCAGTCGTTTTTTATTTTCTACGGGATAGGAAGATATGGTGAGGTCAATCAAGCAAGAGTCCCTCGCAAGAATTGGCTCAGATCATTTTCCCATTATGTTGGACACAAATCTGATTAAATGGGGTCCGGCACCATTCCGTTTTGAGAACATGTGGCTGTCCCATAGCGGTTTCCTTGAGGAGGTGGCCAAGTGGTGGAATGAGTGCAAGGTAGAGGGATGGGAAGGGTTCAAATTTATGAAGAAGTTGGAGTATATAAAGCCAAAGGTTAGAGAATGGAACAAGAAAGTATTTGCGATGTGAGGTTTGAAAAAACAAAGACTTTGGAGAGAATAAATGAGATTGACAGAACTGAATTAAGAGGTCCCCTTGAAGACGAGCTTAGTAGAGAAAGATCTAACTTGAAAGCAAAACTTGATAGTATTATTCTTAAGGAGGAGATATCTTGGAGTCGAAAGGCCAAGATGAAGGGGGTGAAAGAATGGGACGGTAATTCTAAGCTATTTCACCGGATTGTGAGCCAAAAGAAAGCAAGTAAAGTGATATGCAAGCTAGAAAAAGAAGACAGTTCATTGCTGGAATCTGAAGGGGAAATATCGAATGAAGTATTGGAGTATTTCAAGAAATTATACACTAAAGAGAAGCGCATGAATGTGGGTTTTGAAGGTTTGGAGTGATGCCCAATAGATAATGATAGCAGCTCACGTATTGAGAGGCCGTTCGAAATGGATGAAATCTGGGCAGCAATCAACGAATGAGCCGGTGACAAAGCGCCAGGGCCGGATGGTTTCACAATGGAGTTCTTCAAGAAAGGGTGGGATATTTTCAAGAATGATATGCTGAAGGTTTTTGAGGAATTTTATGAGAAGGGGATAGTAAATGCAACAACGAATTCTGCTTTTATTTGCCTCATCCCAAAACGGGCAGCTTCGTCGAAGCTTAAGGATTATGGAGCAATCAGCCTCCTGACAAGTTTATACAAAATTTTGGCCAAAGTCTTGGCGGCTAGATTGAGAGGTGATGCAGGAGACCATTGGAGATACGTAAGGGGCTTTTGTAAAAGGAAGGCAAATATTAGATGGGGTACTCGTTGCAAACGAATGTGTGGAGGAGTACATAGAGGGGAATAAACAAGGTGTAGTATTCAAGATCGACTTTGAGAAAGCCTACAACCATGTCGAATGGGGCTTTGTGTGGACCACGTGTTGGAAAAGAAGGGGTTTGGAGTTAGATGGAGAAGGTGGATAAGGGGCTGCCTAGCATCATCAAATTTTTCTATTATGGTGAATGGGAAGCCTACCGGAAAGTTTGGCACTTCTAGAGGCATTAGACAAGGCGATCCACTATCCCCTTTTCTCTCCGTGCTGGTGGCCGATGTTTTGCATAGGTTGGTGACAAGAGCAAGAAACATGGGCTTAATAGAAGAGTTCGAAGTTGGAAAGGATAAAATTAAAGTTTCACATCTACAATTTGCAGATGATACTCTTTTTTTCCTCTCTAATGATGAGGCTAAACTCGGGAATGTAGCAAACATTTTGAATATTTTTGGCATAGTTTTGGGCTTGAAAATAAATCTGCATAAATGCACTTTGGCCGAAATTAATGTAAAAGAGGATGAGGTGGGCAAGTTGGCTAGATTGGTTGGTTGTGAGCCAGGGTCGTGGCCCATGACGTATCTTGGGCTGCCTCTTGGAGAAAACCCTCGTCGGGAAGGATTTTTAGAATCCGGTTGTGGAAAAAATCAAAAACAGACTTGAAGGCTAGTTCAAAGGGTGCTTATCCAAAGAGGGAAGGTTGACGCTTATTCAGTTGGTACTTGAAAGTTTACCGATTTATTATTTGTCGATCTTCAAAGCTCCGAAGTCGGTGTGTTGTAACATTGAGAAATTACTAAGGAATTTCTTGTGGAAGGGTTATGGGGAGAGATGAGGGGACCATCTTGTCAAGTGGAGTGTAGTTTCAAAAAGTAAGGAAAAAGGGGGGACTGGGCATTGGTAACATCATGAAGAAGAACGAGGCGCTTCTAGGGAAATGGTTATGGAGATTCCCGTTCGTTAGGGTTGAATATTAGCAGCAAATACGGGTTGAGCGAGAATGGTTGGGACTGAAACATGGTATCTCGAGGAACATATAGAAATCCTTGGAAAGGAATTTCAGTCGAAATTGAAACTTTCAAAAGGTGCTCCAGGGTTAAAGTGGGTAAGGGGGACGTTATTCGGTTTTGGGAAGATACTTGGACCGATAATACGGATTTAGCATCTTCGTTCCCAAGGCTGTATAGAACCTCATGTGATAAAGACAGTAGGATATCGGATGTCAGCTTGTGGAACTCGGTGGAAATTCACTCTTGGGATCAAAAGTTTAGAAGGAATTTGAAAGACGAGGAGATTGAAGAATTTTTTGAGCTAATGGACAGAATTTCGAATGTTAAGATCCAATATCAAGAGCCGGATACGAGAATTTGGGTAAAAGAAAATTTAGGTTTATTCTCTTGTAAATCTTATTTTCAGTGGCTTGTGGATGATCCGGGTGAAGACTTGTACCCTCTATATAATATGAAGAAAGAGAGAGGGCAGAATATTTCTTATATTTTCTATATATAATTTGAACATAAGCTGCAAAGATTTATAGAAACTTTACAAGAGAAAGAAAAGGAAAGAAAACTGATTACCTAAATTATGCCAACAATCAATCCTAAATTATATTTGACTTTTATACAATCAATTACAATTAATACTAAAAATAATCCCAATCAATATCAGATGTAATTGCTTATAATTTGGGATTTCCAACACCCCCCCTCAAGTTGGATTGTAAATGTTGATCATATCCAACTTGCGAATGAAGTCTTCAAAGTTTTGCCGAGGAAGGCCTTTGGTGAAGATGTCCGCTGTCTGCTCTTGAGTCGGAATGTAGGTCATACAAATAACACCATTTTCGACCTTTTCCTTGATGAAATGTCTATCTACTTCCACATGTTTGGTTCGGTCATGTTGAATAGGATTAAGAGAGATATTAATAGCAGCTTTGTTATCGCAGTAAAATTTAATTGGAAACTTGACCATGATTTGCAGTTCCTCCAAGAGCTTTTTTAACCATAACCCTTCACATATTCCTTGAGCTACTGCCCTGAATTCAGCTTCGGCGCTACTCCTCGCCACGACATTTTGTTTCTTACTCCTCCACGTAACTAGATTTCCCCAAACAAATGTACAATACCCAGTAGTCGATCTTCTATCTTCAATTGAACCAGCCCAATCTGCATCCGTAAAAACTTCAACTTCACGTTTTTCACCTTTTTTAAAAAATAACCCTTTTCCAGGTGATCCTTTGAGATACCTGAGAATTCTGTAGGTCGCTTCTAGATGTGCTTCTTTTGGTGAGTGCATATGTTGACTAACTACACTAACCGCAAACGCAATGTCAGGTCTTGTGTGGGATAAGTAAATTAATTTCCCGACTAACCTTTGATATCTGTCCTTATCAACGGGTTTTCCAGCATCATCTAATTTCTTCCCAGCTTCAATAGGAGTCTCACTTGGTTTACACCCTAGCATGCCCGTTTCTGTCAGAAGATCAAGGATATACTTACGTTGAGAAACACTAATACCCTTCTTTGTTCTTGCAACCTCCATTCCCAAGAAGTACTGCATTTGCCCCAGATCTTTTACTTCAAACTCAGTGGCTAGAATTTTCTTCAATCTTTCTATTTCAGCCAGATTGTTTCCTGTCAAGATTATATCGTCAACATACACAATTAAAATTGTGTTCAAGCCATTTCTGGTCTGTTGAAAAAACAAAGTATGATCTGACTGTCCTTGCTGGTATCCCTGGCCTTTAATTACTTTAGCAAATCTGTCAAACCAAGCTCTTGGGGACTGCTTGAGACCATAGAGAGACTTCTTGAGTTTGCAAACCTGGTTTTCTTCTCCCCTTTTACAAAATCCTGGTGGAATTGTCATAAAGACTTCTTCTTCTAACTTGCCATTGAGAAAAGCATTTTTGATATCAAGTTGTAGAAGAGGCCAGTCTAAGTTCGCTGCCAATGATAAGAGAACCCTAATGGTATTTAGTTTTGCCACCGGTGCGAATGTCTCTGTGTAGTCGATACCATAGGTTTGTGTAAACCCTTTTGCAACCAACCGAGCTTTGTAACGTTCAATCGTTCCATCAACTTTATACTTCACCGTAAATACCCATTTGCAGTCAACAGGTTTCTTTCCCCTCGGTAATTCCACTATATCCCAAGTTCCATTTTTTTCTAACGCTTGCATTTCTTCCATCACTGCTTCTTTCCATTTTGGATCCTTCAATGCTTCTTGAATATTCTTTGGAATCTCTGTTCTATCAAGGTTTGAGGTAAAAGTACGAAATCTTGTAGAAAGAGCATTATATGACACAAACCTTGAGATAGGATGAAGAGTACATGACCGAGTTTGTTTTCTAAGTGCAATAGGTAAATCATCAATGGAAGATTCAGAATTACCTGTTTTGTGAGGAGTCGCATTACTTCCAGGGCCTATCACCGGTTCTAATTCTTTTGGTGCTTCAGGTGTGAGATTCTGTTTATGCCCTGATTTTGGCTTCCTTGAGTAAACACGTATCTCCTTGTTAATTTGTTTTTCTCCATCTCCCCCTTGGTTCAAGTTTTCTTCTGTAAATGGCATATCAGAATGGGGCAAAACCATAGGCTCAATATTGAGAATAGGATCAGGACTAGCAATAAAGAATTCGGAGTTAGTGTCTAACGTGCGAGCTTCATTCGAGTTCTCCCCCTGAAGTGAGGACTTTTGGAAAAAAGGGGTGTGTTCAAAAAATGTAACATCAAGACTAACGAATACCCTTTTTGTAGAAGGATCATAGCAACGGTAGCCTTTTTGCGTAGGAGCGTATCCAAGGAACACACACTTAATAGCTCGTGGGTCTAATTTATTACGACTATGAGCGTGCACATGAACAAAAGCAGTACATCCAAACACTTTGAGAGGGAGGTTTGAACTGATACGAGAAGAAGGGAAGAATTTTTTGAGTTGGCTGATTGGTGTTTCGAAGGATAAAATGCGACTAGGCATACGATTTATGAGATAAGCAGATGTAAGAATAGCATCTCCCCAGAATGATTTAGGCATATTTGTCGTAAACATCAGAGCACGCGCAACTTCAAAAAGGTGCCTGTTTTTTCTTTCGGCAATTCCATTTTGTTGTGGTGTATCAACACATGAACTTTGGTGAATTATGCCATTTTTGTTTAGGAAATCACCCAAAATGGTGTTGAAATATTCTGTCCCATTATCAGTACGCACGATTTGAATTTGTGTTTGGAATTGTGTTTGGATCATGGAGTGAAAATTAATAAAAACAGTGCGAACGTCGGCTTTTTCTTTCAACATATAGACCCAACATACCCGAGTATGATCATCAATAAAGGTAATGAACCATTTTGTGTGAGTGCGGTTAATGATTCGTGATGGCCCCCAAAGATCACTGTGAATCATAGAAAAGGGTTTAGATGGTCTGTATTGAGATTTTGGAAAAGATGTACGCTGGTGTTTTGCTAGTTCACAAATGTCACACTGATAATTGAGCATCTTTTTATTCGAAAAAATAGAGGGTAACAATTGTTTCATATATTGAAAATTGGGATGACCCATTCTAAAATGCCATAACAAAATCTCACTATCCCTAGGAATAAATGCAGAACTACATTTTGCAAGTTGATATTGTTCACCCATATTGGCCTCCTCAAAGTAGTATAGTCCCTCACACTCCTTAGCACTGCCAATCATCTTCCCCGATGATAGGTCCTGAAAAATACACAGTGAAGGAAGAAATTTAGCAGAGCAATTTAATTGTTTTGTTAGTTGGCTAATAGACAACAAATTGCAGGCCAATTTAGGAACATGAAGAACAGACTCAAGGGTTATGGAATCAGAGATTTTTATACTCCCTGTTCCAGCAATCGGCGAAAGAGTTCCATCTGCTATTTTAACTTTAAAATTGCCAGCACAAGGTGAATATGAGGAGAAAAGGTTAGATGCATCGGTCATGTGGTCTGAGGCACCAGAGTCGATAATCCAAGGTGTTTGGATACGAGAAGTACTAAGGGCTTTTAAGAAGTTACCTTTGTGGGCTAGAGAACCAGAAGGTGTATATGAAGAAGAATGACCAGTATGTTGAAAACTAGAGAACATTTTGTATAACTGTTCCATCTGTTCGGAGCTAAATGCTCCACCCGAAGCAGACTTCTCCCGTTGTATTTTCCTTGTCTGATCAATGGTTGCTTGGTATCCCCGATTTTTGTTGTTTTGTCTAGGTTTCCAATCAGCTGGCTTACCATGTAGCTTCCAACAGATATCCTTTGTATGCCCATCCGTATGACAATGTTCACACCAGGGACGCCTCCTTTGATGATTCTGACTAGTACCAGATTGAGGTCCATGGGAAAGCATGGCAGTGCTATCATGGCCATTAGGTCCAATGGCCCCACAGGCCAATAGAGCCGACCCATCAGACCCAGAAAGCCCATTTGAGGCATTTCCGCTTTCTTTCATCATCACTTTTCTCCTTTGTTCTTCGCGTCGCACTTCTGAGAACACCTCACGTGTGGATGGCAGTGGTCGTCGGCTGAGAATGCGGCCCCGTACTTCGTCAAGTTCATGATTGAGCCCGGCTAGAAACTCAAACACGCGCTCAGATTCTAGTTTCTTCTTGTACCGAGCACTATCTCCTGTACATCCCCAAGCCTCTTCAAAACTTAAATCAAGTTCTTGCCATAAGGAAAGCATCTCTGTGTAGTAGTCTGTTACTCCTCGATCGCCCTGTTTCATTTGCCAGAGCCGAGTTTTGATTTCGAAAATTTGGGAGAAATCTTCGGTGTCAGAATAGGTCTCGTGAACGGCGACCCAAACATCCTTTGCTGTTGGTAAGAACATATAGGTCTTACCAATGGCAGGCTTCATGGAATTCACCAACCAAGATATCACCATGGAATTTTCTGATTGCCATTTTTCGAGGGCAGATGAGTCTGTTTCTTCAGGTTTTTTGACTTCACCATTAAGGTAACCAAGCCTTCTTTTTCCGTCAATAAATAATTTCATTGACTGTGCCCACTCCCGGAAATTTTTTCCGTTGAGTTTCTCAATTGTAAGCTGGACAGATGAGTTATCGAGTCCTCCAGGCATCATGTTCAAATCAGCCTCTGTCTTGTTATCACAGGAAGTTGATTCCTGGTTTGTTTTGGCTTTTTCGGCCATGGTTATCAATGGGAACCTACCTCTGATACCATGAAGAAAGAGAGAGGGCAGAATATTTCTTATATTTTCTATATATAATTTGAACATAAGCTGCAAAGATTTATAGAAACTTTACAAGAGAAAGAAAAGGAAAGAAAACTGATTACCTAAATTATGCCAACAATCAATCCTAAATTATATTTGACTTTTATACAATCAATTACAATTAATACTAAAAATAATCCCAATCAATATCAGATGTAATTGCTTATAATTTGGGATTTCCAACATAATATTATTTGGAAAGTGGTCATCCCGCAAAAGGTTAAAGTTTTTACATGGATTACTGCATGGCGTAAGGTGAACACAAACGACATCATTCAAGCTAAACGTCCAGGTAAGGCATTATCCCCTAATTGGTGTATCATGTGTAAGAACGAAGAGGAAAACATTGATCACTTGCTTCTTCATTTCATTGTCGATTTACTCATGGGATATGTAGTAGGGTGTTAAAGGTATTTAAAATCAGCAGGGCATTTCCTAAGACATGGAGAGAACTTTTGGAAATCAAATGGCAGTGGAATGGCAATAAAAAGAGATCAGCTGTGCTTCGGAGATGTTGTTTGGCTGTCGCTCGGTGGGTTTGGCAAGAAAGAAACTCGAGAATGTTTGAAGATAAGAAGTTGGAGACTGAATCTCTATGGGATAGAATACACTACTCTGCCTTCATATGGGCATGCTCGGGCAGAGTGTTCCAGAGCTACTCGGTGTCGGACATGCTAAACAACTGGGAAGAAATCATAGAATGATTAAGCCATTGGTTCTCCTTGCTTTGATTGTTCTGCTTGTATTATTTTGTTTGCAGTCTTTTTTCTTTGGAAGATCTTTTTGGTGGACTGCTGGTCCCCCATCTTGGACTTTTTTGTATTGCCTTTTCTTGATTTTATCAATTAAATGCGTTTTGTTTCTTGATAAAGAAAAGAATTCCCAAAACTGTTTTTCCCTTTTTTGTCGTGGGTGTCTAGTGTAATTTAGTCTAGTCTTTAGTTTGAAGTTTCTTGGCTTATTTAGATTATATAACCCAATGAATTTGTCTATATAAGCTAATGATTATAATACAATCAACTTCTCTTTTCAGCTATGATCGGGGAAAGTGTTCCAAAATTTTCGGACTTTCTAAAAGATTCACTTCGGGAAGCGAAGAAGGTGAAGCTGGATATAGAGCAGGGGGGTGGGAGTGAGGAGGAGAAATTAACATCTCAAGCAGTGTACGATCTCTACAATGATTTTAGTGAGAAGTCGATGTTGGATAACATTGACCAATGTCGAAAGTTAGACGAAGCCGTAAGAAATAGAATGATAGGAGAAGTCTCCCACATGAAATATGTGACGAGAGTACTTTTTTATGGGCGCTTAGTATCGGCTTCGTCCTCGAAAGAGTTCAAGGGGTTGGAGAGATATCGAAGGAGCCAACGGGTAAGTGCATTAGTCTACAATCCGAAGTTGAGAGATGCCGACTTGGACAAGATCTCGGAAGTAGCTACTTCTCTATTTCAAGTTAGAGATGATGCTCGTAATATCACAGAGCACATTGAAAATGTGAAGAAGGTTTTAGTCACAGGTACTTTAAGATTTGTCTAATTCATTTGACATTTATTGTAATTCTATCCTCTTTTGATATTGCAAAAAAACTAACTTAAACTATTTTTTCAACACATTTAGATGCAGAGTTGCGAGACAAAGTTAAAAGGCTTGTTCAATCTGAGTTCACAGGTTCACAAGGTCTTCATTCTTATCAAGTAGCTGGTTATGCAAAGGTAAAATAGCTTGTTATATGATTAATTGTAACTACTTGTTTATTCAATAGTAGTAGTTTGACATTGTACAAGAATGATAAGTTTATCCTAGGGTAAATGTGTTGCTCGGGTATAGTGAATTTGCCTATTTGGTTGAGTTTATCAAATTAAAATGCGTAATAGCATCTCGAAAGCAATAAATCAGAGATTAAACCTTGAACCCACCTCACGCCTTTTTAAACCTTGGACCCTATATGGCGCATGGCATGGAATTGACGTATAACAAGACCAACTGTTATATATCGACACTAGTGCAGGTAGGAATTGTTTGCAATTTGCATATACACTATACAATAGTCATGTACACTAGTAAGTATATAACTAGAAACAATGTTTTTGCTTTCTATTTATCATTATCTAGCATCTACATTATGTTCAGTTACCCGTTACAGCCATAAGTAGTAATTAAATTGTCAACAATCACTTTCTATTTCCTATTTGACTTTTATCTTAGTTGTTGGTTGTTTGAAGTTATAATAATTTTGTCAATTGATAGAAAATATTAGGTACCTTCTAGACCATAGTACTGCTTGGACGTACCCTACACCTAATTAGGATGGGATACGAACACGATATGAGTCCAATGTGTTTTTCCTTTTTTTTTTTTCCTTTTTCCCATGAGTAGATATTGGTCCCACCTCTCATGTATGTCACATTTTTCTTGTTAGAGCAGGATTTGGAAGCGAGTTGTGATACTGCAGCAGTATTACCTTTTAATATTCTGATTGCTTCTTTTTTCTTTTTGGGTTCTTAAATTCGTTGAAGGTATGTTTTGCTAGAAAACATATACATAACATATAGATTTTGCTCATTGAAATAATGTTTGGATTTAGGAGTTCTTCCCACTAAAGATTCGTGATTTGCTTGAACAAAAGAGCATCAGTATGACGGAGCTGCTGGAGTATGGTGTTGGAGTGAATCATCTTATGGAACCCCGCTTGTCAAAAGAAGCCCGCCTTATTATTAGGTATCTAGCTTTGTTGACTCTCCTTACATATTATCATTTGTTTGATTTTGACATATTTTTTGGGTTTACTTTTTTTGTCAAGTGGCATGCTGCAGAGATTGCATGAAGTCCACCAAAGTGGTTGGTGTCTTAAAGCGCTGAGTGTGGACTCTTTTCTAGTCAATGAAAAGTATGGTGTTATGCTGGATGTTGAAAACTTGAGGCCAGCTAAGGAGGAATCAAGGATTTACGAGGACTACAAAAACTTGAGAGGCGTCATTGAAGGACTTCTTAAAAGAGAGAAAACCCCAATTCCAAAGGATGTCAAACTCTTCCTCAACCTCTTGGAAAATCGCGTGAATAGCGAGGGAAGTGATACTTCGGAAGGGGAGGGAGAGAAAATAGGAAGTCATGGAAGTAATGGGTATGGAAAAATTTGTAGTTTGCTCACTAAATTTTTATTTATCTTATTTAGTATGAGAGAGAAAAAAATCTGATTGTTTAATTGAAGTAACTTGTTTTTTGGGGTTTTTTTTAAAAATATCTTTTGTTTAGTGTTTGTGTGCATTGTTGTCTGAAGTTTCAAATCTTTTTGTATTTAGTTAAGTCGTTACTGATCTGTAGTGGGATTTAGGTCTGCTAAGGATATTTGTTTTCTTTATCGTCTTTGCTTTGCTGACATATTGTTCTCTTTCTTATTAGGATGAGGCTGGCTTTACACCACACCTGCCTATGGAGCCCCATGGTTATGATCAAAAGAATCATCGCAATAGCAAAATTGTTGCTTTTATATAGGATGTTGAGGTCGACTTGTCAATCTGAAAATCCTCTAAAATCTGAAAGTCCTCTAATTGCACGAGTGGTTTGGCATAAAATGATACCAAGAAATACCATCTACGAAAAACTGTACAACAATTCATCTGACTCCTATCTTTTCACTTCAAATATATTCGGGCTAGTGGTGTTCCTAAGGGATGCTTTTAGCCATGCTAATGAATACGTAAGTATGTGAAATGGGTTTTTTGTTGGGTACAATTATTATAATATTGGGTTTAATTATTGTTTTAGTTTTTTCCTCTCCTGATAGGCAACAACAAGAAGGGAACGCAGAACTTTAGAGGAGATTGAGAAAGACGTATTTGTCATATTTGCAAACATTCTTAAACGCTTTACTAAAGTATTCTCACAAGTGGATCCATTAAAATGTGAGACTTTTATTGTATTGATGGCTAATATCTTGGACAATGTTTACTTAGATGAAAAGAGAAATGAATGTGTGATGTATAAGCAATTCTGATGAAGATGTTATCCTTTTTGTGCAGTTATCTTCAAGTCAAAGGAAGATGACGATGATTTGGTGTTATGAGGTGAGAAAACTTCTTGTTTGCGCCCATAATGAAAAATGAACTTCTTATTCATCCTCCCTTTGGTGATATGAAGTGACACCCTTTCAGCACTCTTAGACCTCAGTTTTAAGGCTCAACTACTCATCTATATTTGAGAATCTACATTGCCTACTAATTGTGTCATAGACTCTAATTAAGTTAACTAGTTGTAACTTCTTGTTCTAACCAACTTATTCCAGTCATCCAGTGATTGAAATACTATTCCTCATGTACTCTTAAGTTTCTTCTTGCTTTATTATAGCCTAGATATCAAAAGAAGAGCAAGGCATAGTTTTTCTTTTGGATTTTAGTCTTAGTTTTTACTAGAAATTTTCCTCTTCTCTTCTTTTATCGGAAAGGAGGGATGTGAATCTTGCTGCCCCAATTCCATTTTATTTAATGACACAAAAGTTTAATGTTTTAGCTTTTGCTACTTGGTTTGTCAAATGTTGGACAACTACCGTGCGACTCATAGTTCTGGAGGAAGTTTATATGTTATTGAACTTATTGGTTACCTTTCTCACGGTTCTGTAGGAAGATCGTATGTTATTGGATCTTGTTGTGCCTTAGTCTTTCATGTGTTCTGAATATGGTTACTGATGTATATAATTATTACCATTTTAGATTTGTAACATATAAGATCGACGGTATTTAAAGCTAAACTTTTATGTCCAGATTAAGAAGCTGCTGCAGACTTTCTAAGTGTCTGATTGCATGAATGTTTACTGCAGATTTTTATTATTGTAACCTGTATTTTTTGGGTTTTTCAATCATTATCATTGTGGGTTGCCCCCCGCTTTATTTTGGTTTTTACACTTGAAGTTATTGGTTTAGTTTTGCTAATTATACACAGTTGATTTTGCTTGTAGGAAACCTAGCGTGCGCATCATCTGCGAAAAGGAATGGTACTCCATCTGATCTATACCTCCACACATGTTGAACCTTAGAAGACAATATTGCTAACATTCTTAAGTTCTGGTGTTTAGCCAAGAGATGCCTTTGACTATATTCTTGCATTCTCATGTGATGTATGGCTTTTCCCCAAGTACAAGAACAAGAAAAACAGATTTCTTTTTTGATATGGAAGCAGTAATTGTGCTTGATAAATAGATGATTACATTTTTTAAGATGAATTTTTTTTTGTGTGGTGTGGGGGGGGGGGGGGGGGGGGGGATGAGAATCGGAATGAGTTCGTTTGTAACAACTGTTTTTAAGATAGCATTGGTATGGCATCGTAGTGCTTTACAAGGGAGAGATCACTCTAGGTTGAAGCCTCAAAAGTCAAAGCTCGAAAGAGTTATGCAGATAAATGAAGAGGATATCTCGAGTTTGAAGTTGGCTTTGTAATTTTGAAAGTTCGATTGCGCCATGGTATGGTCAATTTTGGTGACATGAGCAAGCTAGATTGGATCATTTATTTGATTAATGACTTGGACCATCTTATCCCTTCATTACAAATAGAAGGTCTAGATTTCTATGTATAGGTCAAATCGTGAGATTCCCTTGGGGCTACTAAATAGATAAACGGTTCAAATTTCTTCGAGATAAAGATATAAAATGATGGATCTCAAACACGTACAAGTCGCCACATATAAGGTAAAACTTTGCCTTTGGTCAATACTTTGGCATTTCATTATTCTAGTGAATATGATACCTTTGGTGGAGTTCGTCTCTAACAGCTGCTTTTAAACTAGCCTGGGATGACGCCGTAATGATTTATGGGAGACTGCGTAGATCATTCGTGTGTTGGGATAAAGCTGGAAAAGCATCACTTTTGAGTCCTCAACCTGTTCAGCCGCAACCAAGAAGATAACGATTATCAAGTAATTCATAGCGACAGACTAAAACCATAATAATATTTATGTCGATAAATGAAGATGACAACTTGTGTTTTGAAATTGGCAACTTTGTATTTTTGAAAGTTCGATCCCACTGTTCTAGAGTCAATTTTGGCGATAAGGGCAAGCTAGCTAGCTCCAAGATATATGGTATAGTCCATTTCGAGACAGTTTCATACCTACCACCTAGCACCCTTTGGAAAAAAAAGGAATCAGAAATTATACGATGAAAGATGCTGAATTTAGACCTGGATGAATAATTAAGTTGGTAGACTTCTCGGTTTTTAACAAATGTATCTCAAGTTGGAGTTCTATATTTATAAATTTGGTCTGGTTTCTATTAGGACAAACATAAAATACATTTTTTTTTAACAAATTTAATTCAAAATTTATACATTGTGATTTTGGATCTATCCACATATTCTTTTAGTTAAGCCAACTTTAATTTGTGGCATCAATTTTTCAAAACACCCTTCTAAAAATTGAGAATTATATCTAGCAAAATTAATTCATAATATTCTTTTTGTAATTTAATTTTCTAATTATATTAAATTTTCCTACCCATGTAACTTTATTACTCCCCCAACGTTTCATTTCGAATTTTAGTTCCCAGTCACTCTGATTCCAACATTTGATTAGAATTTTGCAAAAGAATCTAAAAATCATATAAAAAGATAGTTCTCACCCTGAAATCATATAAAAAGATAGTTCCCACCCGCTCCAATGAATTTTGAGATGATTCTCATCTCTTCCCCGCCAAAAGTTCCTCTCCTAAGCTGTCAATTTGCCATAGATGCTCTTTGGGGTAGCTAAACAAGACATCAAAAGACGGGAGAGCTTGAAAAACTGATTTAATAAGCACCACTTGACCCGCCGAAGATAAAAGAGCCTATTTTCATCCTACGAGCTTTTTCTCGGCTTTGTCAATGAGGAAACTCAATTCCTTACGCTTAGCCGCCCGTCCCATAAAAGGAAAAACCATGTACTGAGAATCTAAATCCAGAATAGAAAGGATACCCTTAACTGTGGAACCATTCAGGTCTGAATTTTTGGAGAAGATTCCAGATTTATCAAAGTTTATACTTTGCCCCGAAACTTCACAATAATCATTAATAACCACAAGAAGATAATCGAATCATCTGCAAGGAACAAAAAGTTTAGAAGATTACCGGTAATTAATCATTTCCTATTTCTCTGGTTTTTGACAAAATTACTAGGCAACCCAACAATACTTTCTAGATTACTTGAGAAATCTATTGTCGCAATCCATTGAAAACACATGAAAGTTATTGAACTCAATTTGCTTATCGGGAAACTTTATTCTTTAAATAAATAGGAGGAGAAGGAAATCATACTTTTTAGTTTTATTTGAGAAATCTATTGCTGCAACGTAATGAAAGTGCTGCGACATCTTTCCAGTTTGTCCACATGCCAAGAGGAAGCAATCTCATTACAAATCTTAAAGAAGCATCTTTGATGATTTTATTTTATTTATTTATTTAATATATTTTTTTTTTGCGTAAATGATCTACTCATTATAAT
Source organism: Lonicera japonica (assembly GCA_021464415.1). Taxonomy (NCBI): domain Eukaryota; kingdom Viridiplantae; phylum Streptophyta; class Magnoliopsida; order Dipsacales; family Caprifoliaceae; genus Lonicera; species Lonicera japonica. The sequence continues at coordinate 34,176,168 of CM038463.1, read as the reverse complement.
ATCATCTCAAAGTTCCATGAAAAAAATCTTCTATTTACACCCCCCCAAAATGGATGATTTTTATTGTTCTTAAAATAAGGGATTCCATTGCAATTACATACATACATATAGATGATGATAGATGATGAATAAAACATTGAAAACATCTGTTCAAAAACAGTTCTCTCAATAATAACAAAAAAAAGAATAATAAATAATAATAAGACAATCACACAATCAAAATAACAACAACAATAACAATTCTCTCAATAACAACAATAACAATAATAATAATGGCTTAAAATATAGAGAGATTTTGAGAACAAGCAATAAATCATATAGACTTGGTGCCTTGGTGGCAATATTAAATGGGTAAATTTTATGTACTCTTTCAATATTCAGCTCCTAATAGATGCATCTATTATATTAAAAAAGCCAACAACATTGACTACTACTACATTCTACTAACCATTACTACTACTACTACTACTACTAATACTACTCATAAATAACTCCCACTGCTGCTGCTTCGGCTGTTCTCACTTCTCATGGAAGGTCATGGACCTGCATCGGATAGATTAATTTCAAAATAGATATTGCCAGCAGCCTTTACCAATTGTATACTGAAATATCAAATAAAAGACTAAAACGTCAAGATACGACCGATTTGTGAACTTGGTTTTTCTACGTTATCAATACTTCTACTTATGCTTTCTCCTTACACCACCTCAACTGCAGTCCTAAGAGTTTTAACATATCCATGTGTTGATTAAGTGTGCACCATACATAGAGCGAGTGGGCTTAGCCTAGTTGGTAAGGCACCAACCCAAATTCAAGAGAAGTACTGAGTTCGAGTTTCATCCGGAGTTGGGGGGGGGGGGGGGGGTGATTTTCTTTATTATTGTAGTAAAGGGAATAGCCTTAGACCTTCCCCTTTTTTTGAAGAAAAAAATTTGTACCTGTGCAAATTCCCTATCCTGTCATAAGCGTATCTGTTATTCATACTTTACTAACATGTTCATGTCCTACTTTTTTAGGATTTTTGACATATCGGCGTGTAAAAGGTGTGGTGTTGAGAGAGAGAGAGAGAGTACCTGGTGCTAAACCTTGGTTTTGGGACACGGCACCGCAATGACAAAAGAACAAAGCAACAAAAGAGAGAGATGTAAGTGATTTACACTACATATGAAAAATAAAAAATCATCCAGCAAGTTTCGAAATATTATGTCCATCAAAAGTAATTACGTGATTCAAAATATCTCATCGTTCGCATAAACTCAATAGGATGCATGGCCACCTAAACATACATGCAACAGCTGCGGTTGTGGGCAGGGTGGGTATATGTGTGCCAGAATGCCTCCTCGAGTTTGCCTTGTTATCATAAAATTATAGAAAATTACAACTTTTTCATTCTTTCTAAAACAAAGAGAGAAAAAGACTGAAACATTTTTTTTTTTTTCATAATGAGCTTACAAAATACTTTCCTTTGTTTCCTGCACATGGGCCGTATCTGAGCATAAACCCTAAATCATGCTCGGATTAGTTTGCTTCTAGACTTTTTGATAATGATAGAATAATCATAAGATGTCCTTTGATGTTCACTATCAAATTAAGAGTCCATTTTTCTTTCGGGGGCTTCTCAAATTAAGAGTCCCAATTCATTCTGTGGCCAACGTAGTTAGTATCATACGATACGCGATACGTATCATACGATACATCTCGTTACAACCATAAACAATTACGTATCGCTATGTGAATCATGTTTCTATGTGTATCGATCGATACACGTTAAATTATTGTGATATTTTGACATATCGCACGATTGGTGTGTATCGTACGATTTTTTTTTTTTTTGGGGGGGGGGGGGGGGGGGGGGGCGGGGTTTAGCAAAATGATGTCGTTTTGGTTTTTTTTTTTATCAAAATACACTCATATGTGCCCTAAAATCTCAATACACGATACTACAATAAAGAGAGAGAAACGGCGCCCAAAGGAGTAAGCACAAAGAATCAAAACTCAAAAGGACTGAAAGAGTAAGCACAATTCACGAAGGTAAGTTTCATTGATTTGAAGTTAAGAGTTTTGATGATTTGGGTGTTTGGGCATTTTGAATGAATGTTTGATGTTTTTTCCTATTTTTCTTTTTTAAACTGAATGTTCAATTTCTCTTTATCTAGTTATATATTTATAATTTCACATATATAATTGCAAACTCATAGTTTAGGCGTTTTGATTGAATGTTAGCTGGTTGTTGTTGTTGTTTTTTTTTTTTTTTTTTTAAACTGAATGTTCGATTTCTCTTTATCTAGTTATATATTTGTAATTTTACATGGATAATTGCAAAATCATAGTTTGGGCGTTTTGATTGAATGTTTTTTTCTTTTCTTTTTTTATTTGCTTAACTGAATGTTCAATTTCTCTTTATCTAGTTATATATTTATAATTTTACGTGGATAATTGCAAACTATAAGCAAATGAGTTCCTTCACAACTGAATTTTGATTTTTTTTAATTGTATAATTAAATTGTCCTTAGATTAACAATGAAAAAGACAAAATCAAAGCTGATCGATCCCGCATATAATAATTCTACCCAAGTAGAAAAAGATGGAAAAACTAGGAGACTTCAATTAAAGTGTAATTATTGTGGTCATGAATATTGGGGAGGCACGACTGGAATGAAACACCATTTAGCGGGTACACATCAAGATATTATCCCATGTACAAAATGTTCGGAAGATTACCAAAATTTGTTCAAGAAACTGGTGGAAGGGATTAAGAAAAAGAAGAGCCTTAATGATTATTATGGTGATGGAGATGAGGGTGAAGCCAAAAAATTTATACTAGAAAGGGTGCAGCCATCCTACATGTAGGACCACCTTTAATACCATGTTAAAAAAGAAATAAAGGGATAAGGTATGTCAAAGTATTTGTAGATGCATTTATGCAAATGCTTTGCCCTTTATTTTGGTTAAAGATGATTTTTTAAAATAAATGGTGAAATATATTGGTGAATACGGTCCAGGTTTAAAGCCACAATCATATCATAATGCACGGGTCTCATTGTTGAAAAATGAAGTAAATTTCATAAAAGGGGACATGATTGAGAATTATAAGGTGGAATAGAAGAAAACAGACTACACTATTATGTTGGATTGATGAACAGATGGATTGCATCGGTCTATTACGAATTTTCTACTAAATAGCCCATAAGGAACTGTTTTTCTTCAATGCCTTGATACATCTTACATACATAAGGATGCGGATCAAATCGTCAACCTTCTTGATTCTTTGGTGGAAGAAGTTGGTGAAGAAAATGTAATGTTTTCTTCGAAAGAATGACATAGTAAATTAAAACCCAATTCCTACGGAAGGAAAAAGCCAATATCATCAGCAAATTGCCAAAGAAAATAAAATTAACCGAGAATATGCAACTCAATCCCACCCAGAGCCAAATTATTTACATGATTCTAAAATCAAAAGCATATATGCAAGTTCAACTTCCGTATCCATAACAATATTTACCCAATATCAAGGCAAATGCTTGATAGATTAGGCCACTCATGTAACTAATCGCGTGGATTTAATTGGGATTGGGGCGGCAGTACAAACCTAAATTCTTAAATGTTGTCTTCCTATCCTACACGATCTCAATCACTCAATACATTGCCAAACAGCTACTGCACATGAAAAAGGTAACCTTTCATTGGTGGGAATCTTGTCACCTGGTGAAGTAAGAAACAAAACGTCGTTTCTCGTTCGAATGCCGAAGCGGAATATCGAGGAATGGCAGTGGGAGTCCAAGAATTACTGTGGTTGAAGTTGCTATTGACTGATATAGGTTATCCGCTAAGAGAACATATGATGTTACAATGTGATAACATGGTAGCGTGCGATATTGCTCAAAATCCAGTTCAATATGATAGCACAAAGCATGTGAAAGTAGATAGATTCTTCATTAAAGAAAAATTGGAGAAAAACATAATTGCAGTGCCTCATATACGCTCAGAAGATCTGTTAGTTGATGTGCTTACTAAGGCTATTTTCAACAAAATCTTTTCTAGATTAATCAGCAAGTTGGGTATGTTCGATATCTATGCGCCAACTTGAGGAGGAGTGTTGGAATATATTATTTAGTATGTAGTGTATATATATCTAGTTTCCATATTTTCATTAGGTATCTCATTGTTTACATAATCCTATAAATAAGACTCTCTTGTATCAATATTATTGAGTTAATTACAAATCTCTTTCTTCTACTCTCAAGATAATATACTCAGTACTTATATTGTGAAGCTCCAACAAGAACATTTTTATCAAGCTTTATGTTTTGTGTAAAACTTGATTGACACATAGGATTGACACTTTAATTTTTACACTACTGTTGGAGATGCTCGTATGCCTTAACTTAGCACTACCATCCTATCATGTTAAATTATATGTTCGTTACTTAATCAACATATATATAAAGGGGAGGGTTCAAGTTACACGTGATATAAACTACTGAAGTTTGACACCCGTCAATAACTTTTAATCAATTTCACAATTCATCAATCTAGCCATTGAATTAGTTAATTATGATATCTCAAATATGCGTGCAAAAATTAAATTAATCGGAAATGCAGAAGTCCTTCATCATAATCATGTAATATACTGAATTATGAACCTTACAAAAATTAAGTAAAAGTAAGTCTAGTGATTATATAGTTATAAATATCGGATCAACTTGAAACTTTGCATACTTGATAAACACAACAAAAATGACTTATCTAACGATGGAATTAATAAATTACGATTCCAAGAAAAGGTTATGGATGGTTGTAAAACTTACTAATCTTACACTGGTGTAACTTGAACCTTCCCCATATATGCATTGCCTCATATGTTTAACAACAAAAAATTACAAGATTTCGCACTGCCCCATCCACCATTTTGTCCACCTAAAATTATGCTTCTGTACAAACCCAAATCAACTTTTAAACTTGGTATGATTACTTTAGTACTTAAAACTCTAGGCATTCTTGTGTTATGTAATTCTTGGGTATATACTTAATTGAATAAAAATAGAAAATAAAATCAAAATTTGTAATTTATATAGAAAAGAATCAACAAATACCCATGGTAAGATAGTTTAATAACAAATATTTATCAATAATTAAAGGAGACCAAAACTAAATCCGTAGTAAGACAGTTTAATAATAAGTAATTTATTCACTCAATAAAGACCAAAATTGAAGTCCATATCCCCACCTCATGCATGAATGAATTTAAAAGAAAAAAAAAGGATAAAAAATCTCTCATGATTCAATTCGTCTTCAAAAAAAATTACTTTCTCTCTCCAAAACATCAATGCAAATGCGTATGATTCAAATTTGTTTGCCTTCATCTTTTGGGGTAGTGTTTGGACTAAATTACAATTTTCCATAATGAAGTATCACTTATTACTAACTCCATTTATTTTTCATTTTTAACTATGACTTTTTCCTCCTAAAGAATTTGTTGATTTTAACTTTTTAGTTTTGTCAAAATGATTAATTTTTTTATTTTTTTTTTCATTTTAAGAGTGATTAATTGCTCAATTTGTAAACAACTTAGTTTAGATGATACAACTTAATCTAACTTAAATTTTATGCTTATTATTTATATAATTCTAAAGATAATATATCCTCAATATGGTTATTATATGGCAATTGCTATTGCCAGAGCATAATATGTGACATCCCGAATCTTAAACAAATATTTTAGCATCATTTAAACATGTTTAATTATTGATTAGTATTTACAATCGTGTTTGTGCATTTGATAATATCAATTTATTCCTAATGTGTGGTGAATAGTGGAATTGTGCATTTTGCCATGATTCTTGATTTTGTAGAAAGAATGTGAGTTAGGTTTGTTTATATTATAAGAACTCATGTTAGAATAATAATTCATGAGGAACTTATTTGAAAATAAAATATGTAAGTGGATTTAGTTGTGTAAAATAGAAATAGACGGCGTGGTGTGTAAATTTTACAACATGTGTATGATTGAATTAACTGATGAGCTTAAAATACACAAGAGAAAATTGAGAGAAAAACAGGGAGAAGAAGAGAAAAAGAAGGAAAGTTTGAGAATTAAAGTTTGGTAAGTTCAAACTATGCTATTTATGTTTTTTTATCATCATTTTATCACATTTGTAGTAATTGAAATTGGAAAATCATGATTGAAAATGAAAGAACATGGTTTTGAGTTTGTTTCTTGGTGTTCTTATGTGTTGTGATGATGTAATTGGATTTTCTTGATCATGAAGAGATAATAATTGATGATATAAGTAGGAATCATGCTAAAAATGAGTTGTGTATTGTTTGTTGATGTTTAGTAAGGTTCTATATGAGATTTGATCGAAAAACAAGATGAAAATTTAAAAGTTTTGTAATTCTGACAGATTGGTATCACTGTGGGAGAATTGTTATAACTCTGTTTAGAAAATTCCGTTTGATTCACCATAAATTTTATTAAAAAGTAGACACATAGATATTTCCAGAAATATATGGTAGAGTACCTATCTCTCTGCCAATTGGTACAGTTTAATCCATAAAGTCGGACCATTGCCATACGTTACATTTTGGACATCATGTTTGTACCTAGTTGTTTTGTGAATATTCGATGTTTTAGCCATTGGATTATGCTCAAATTTTGTAATACTGTTTATATACATGTTGTATAACTACTCAAAAAATTTGGGAATGATCGGAGAATGAAAAGTGCCTAGTATGTGTAGGGATTCGGACTGCACCTAATTTTGAATGGTTGTAATGCGTTGTAAATTAACAAGTGTATAAGGAGTATACATTTGTGTAATTTTTAGTTTTCACCCTTATAAATTGTTATATTGATATAGAATTGGAATACTAATTATGTTGGATTGATATTTGAAAGAACGGATACTTCTAACGCATCGAGAAAATAGAACTTGGAACTACGTTGGTGTGAACTTGAGGTGAGTGTACTCACCTGGAATTTATATACATTTGAATGTATAAATGTGAAGGATGGTGTGGAATATGTATGTTGATATTATTGTGCTTGGTAAAGTAGAGTTGATTTGCGACTTGATTGAAAGAATAGTATGGAATGGTATATTTGATGCCCAATATATATAGGATTAGATGATGGGTATATGGTATGGATGCTTGATACCTAATAATTGGGGCTAGAGAGCGATTATATGTGTGATACATCTGATGCCTTATATGATGGCTAGAGGATGGAAATTGAATGTGGTTATATATGATATGTGTATGTGTATATATACTTTTACAGATTTCTGTTGATGAAGGTGGTGCATTCACTGAGCCTATAGCTTATACCTTTATATATGTTTCTCTTTACAGGTATCAAGAAGGGACGTCCACTGCCAGGTCTATTATGATGGGTGAGAAGGTTTATGGAAAAAGTCACTATGCCTTTTTTGTTTATTGTATATTTTGTCAATAAGTTAAGCACAAACAAATGATAAGTTTTGAGATGTAAATATTTACTAGTCTTGTTTTGTGTACTTTGACTAGAAATCCTTATATGTGTGTGAGTTGTAAATATTTGTTAGTACCATTTTTTAAGACAACGTTGTAAAAAAAATATGGATATGGGATGATGTTGATTTTGGAAATGATTACTGTTGACCTTATAATCAGTAATCTTGTTTTGAAAATAACAATAACATTAATCACGTGTATTTAACTAAGTTGTTTTAAGTAATAGCCATAAACATTGTTTTAACACGTGAACAAAAACCGTCAAGCTGAAACCAAAATCACTCTTCCACAAAGCTTACAAATCTTGTTTATCTCACAACACACTTCAACTTGATCAAAGCTCATTCACCATTACAAATCAATGAGGATCAAAGACCAAGACAAGTGAAGAATTAAAGAAACTTCAAAAAGGATTTCAAAGACTCGTTTATTAAATATTTGAGTAAGCTCTTTAGAATTCATATAAAGTTTCTTATTTGATCATCATAATAGCTCATACAATGTTTTAACATTATTAGATTGGTCAAATCAAAGTTTGAATCAAGATTATTTCAAAAACCTTCTTCTAGAGAAAAACCGTTTTTGAAATAAATTCGTTTTAAATTCAAACGACCTCATTTTCGAGCTCTTTACATTATAGAAGTCTTAGAAACTTACATTTAACTTTCTCCAAGCTTCAAAATTAATTTTTGAGCTAATTTGCAAAAGTATGAAAAATGGGATTTTTGGTCTTTCTGGCGGCAGACCAGTGAGGACCATCAGTCGACTGATGGGCATTGCTCAGTCGACTGATGGATACTCAGTCGACTGATGGGCATTGCTCAGTCGACTGATGGATACTCAGTCGACTGATGAGCTTTGCTCAGTCGACTGATGGCCCAAAACTAGCCGTTGGATTTCTGATTTTTTATTATTTTTGGCACCAAACTTCTACCAACTCCCTCCAAACGGCCATATGTTGTCCTAGACTATATATACACTATCTAAGACATATTTAAACACTCTTGAATCATTCCTACACTATTCTCTTCATCTATATTCAATATTCAAATATTCAAGAACATTGCTTTTGATCAATCATCATTATTTTGAGCTATAAATTATTGATCAAATTTGATATCTCCTACTGTGAGCTTAAATTGTAATCTTCATACACTTGAGAGCTATTGTACATTGGTGTTAGTCACCAAATCATTTTATTCAAATATTAAGAGAGGTTTATCTCTTAAAATAGTAAGAGGTAGTTCTTGTGGCGAGTGTTGTGATTAAGCAACATTTGTAGTGTGTAATCACTTGTAAAGGTTTGATCTTCACCTGGAAGAAGATCAGTATTAGTGAAAATTCTCAGGGAACTAACCGAGCGCGGAAGTAGGGGCTAATTAGCCGAACCCTATGGACAAAAAGTCTTCGACTTCTATCGGTTCATTCTTTCTATCTATAGCTCTATTGTTTATTGCTATATTTGCTTTGAGATTGATATCACTTAAGTGTCTTGTTTGATTACTTGATATGGATTTTGATTAATTTAAAAAAAATGATTTTTAAAATTCGATTTAGTTTTAAAAACCCTATCCCCCCCCCTCTAGGGTATTTTCCGACTTACAATTACGTTATTATATTCTCTTAATTTAACAGTACTTTTAATTAAGTATTATTTTTTGGTGTTTGGGTGTGACATAATATCTATTGCTAGAGAAGTGTGTAAGCTTGTACATTAAGCTGTAATTAAATACAATATATTGCTCTGATTTTTTGAATTCAATGTTGCTAGACAATGAGCCCTTCTTATTACATATGAAAAAATTATTTAAATGTTGTTATTAATTATAAAGATGGCAGTTTTGCAAGAAAATTGACCTAAATAAAGAATTAAATATAGAAAGTGAGCTTAACAATAATATTGGTGATACATTTTGATTATTAATTACAAACTTTTAAATAGTTGAAGTTACTCGGGCGATGTAAGACGAATACTCGTAGTGTGTAACTTATTAATATTCACTGCAGCCACTCGAGGCACATATAATAGCTCACCTACATTTAACAATAGTGCAAAGATAGTGTTAGAGTTTCATTTTCAAAATAAATTGAGCCCTTATAAATTAAACTTTTGAAAATTTTGGACCAAGTGTGATATTAAATAGGCACGTACTAAAAATTTTGTGGCCCTCAAAATTGTGCAAAAAAGGCAGCCCAAGTCGGCTGCCTGGCCGCCTCCCCTATTGGGCCAGCCTCAAAGTAATGTTATACAGTCATAAAAGATAACGCCAAACAGACAACTCAAATACAAATGCAAATGAATCTCAACTATTTATACTCTCACTCTTCTAAATTATGGTGCATATTTGTAAGAAATTCATTTGAGTTACAAATTTTTAAACTCTTTTTAGGTTTTATGACATTTATCTTTTTAGCAATGCCATTGGCAGTTTGTTTATAAAAGACATTCTATTGAATATTATCATTTTCTCAATCATCTAAATGAAACATCCATCGCCAATGGTATTTAGTTTAATGATTTTCTCACTCATCTTGACTAATTTGTTAATAGAAATTTTATATTTAGTATGTTTAGATCTTGTTTTATATATTTCTACGAGTGTTTATTAAATATGTTAATTTTATTAAAATTGCACCTGTGAAACAACTAAAATTTATCAAAGATTGCAAAAATTAGTTATATTGATTGAAAAAATGAGGTGTCACGTTATTAGAGTATCATGTAATAATATTTGGAATGTGTTATGAATATTACAAGTTGTGGATATGGCAACTATTGTCATATCATATCCACAAGCCAATAGTCAATTAAATTTTTTTATTTTAATTATGTAAGATAGACAATGCCCTTAATTGTTAGAATGTGTATTTACCACACCATTACAACAAAAGCAATGTTATATTTACTTACAAATCTCACCACTTTTTTTAGTAACATGTATTAAAAGTAAATTCACAAAATACAATGAAAGTACAACTCATTTAATGCATCTGGTAATGATAAGTGGTAAGATTTATAAATAAAACAAAAAAAAAACCGTTTTCCTTTTAAAACTGTGAATCTCCCACTGTTCGAAGGGAAAAATCTTATGAAATTGGAAAAAAAGAAAAGAAGCAACCTAGTTCTTTACGACAGCTAATTTTCTCCCTTCTTTTTTTAAATGGAGCTATTCCATGTTATTGTAACACCCCATTTTTAGTTTAGAATGTTTCCCACAAGCGATATTCCAATCATTACGAAAATTTTGTTTTGGGTGTGAAATTTTTGATTTTTGGATATCCCCATGATTTATATTTTTCTACATGTTATATATGTATATTCAAACTTGCATGAGTAATACTCAAGCATTCCGGGTGGTCCGAACGCCATTCGTCGCGTTAGACACGTAAATTGCCTTTACGCGATTTATAATTTTTTGCTAACTTTGGAAACTCATAACTTCTTCGTCTTAAATCCGAATTGACTTATGTAAGCGCCTATGGCTTCATTTTATTTCCCTCTACAACTTTCATTTGAAGGCCGAGTCGAATCGAAAGCGTTTCGGGGGTCGAAACAGCCCGCAAAAAGTGCGATTTTCGAAGAAAATGAGAGGGGCTTCAGGTGGGTGTCCTCTAATTGATCAGAGCTGCTCCAGCGGGGTTTTAACCCTTGCTTCTCCATTTTAAGTTCATTTTCTTCCTTCCTTTTCACCCCATTTGGTTCCATTTCGAGGGAGAGCTTAAGAGAGGTGAAAATCCTCGTGTAAGGTGATAAAGAGTGATCAAGTTTAGCTCCTTACCCTCCATTAAACCTTTACCATCACTCCTTCATCTTCTTCCCCAAAAGCTCATCCTCCATTGTTAGGTTTTCAAGCTCTAAATTGGGGATTTCTTGATTTGTTGGACTACGGCTCGATCCAGCGCTCATAGCTTCAAGGATAGTTTGATCTGAGGTGGGGATACTAGTATATAAACTTGATTTCAAGTATTTATGTGTTGCATCTTCATTTTTATACCAAATTGGGGGTTTTCTTTATAAGATGGTTGATACACACATACATGGGGTATTGGCTTAAGATTTGTTATTAATTTCATTATTTTATTCATGCTTTTAATATAATTTTATATTGGTATGTAAGAATCTCATTATATGTTAAGATACCACGAGCTCTAGGTATGACCTGCTAGCGCATATACGCGTATACCCCCTTCTATGATTATATATATATATATATATTTATTGTTATGGTTTGGAAATGCTATTGATTACAAGATTTGAACCTAATTCATGCGGATCATGTATGTACTAGTTTGGATATATGTTTTGAGTTGATTTTGGATTTATGATACTGATAGCTAGCACCACTTGATACCGGATAGACGAGATACATTCAGATATGGTCCAGCTAGGGGGACCTCGCTAAGGCGGCATACCCTGCACATTTAGGTGGTCCACGAGGGACCCAGCCTTGAGGGTTGCATACCCTAGCCTTGGAGGCTTTAGATCGCAATCGGTGTGCACACTTGACTTAAATCCTAGATGGTAGTTATAATAGTTCGCTGTAGGTTGATGAGTCTAGTCTTGGTACGGGTGCTCTGTCAATATATATACATATATTGTTATTTCTTCTTTCGGTTTCTATAGGATTAATGCTTTTATTACTTGATTTGGGCGAGGGAACACGTGATGTGTTAGCATGACATTATAAACTACAAAGTATACTATAGTCTCTTTCTTTTTCTTGAATATTTACTTCTACAGCTGACTTTGCGCCGTTGTCAGTGACGGCATTATAAACTACAAAGTATACTATATTCTCTTTCTTTTTCTTGAATATTTACTTCTACAACTGACTTTGCGCCGTTGTCAGTGACGGCATCCATGATGTCCCACTCCCGAAGGTCATTGCCTCTTTATGGGAAATTGCCGGTATCACAGTTATGTTTTGGCCATTTGTTTTTGTGTAGTTTAAATGTTTCCAAGCCAACCCTGTATTCTATATACCTTCTTCCAGAGAATTATGTTTAAAGGTTCAAGTTGTGTTTACTATTTATGGGTAATGATATTTCGTTTCATATCATGTAAGACAAAAGTTGCACCAAAAGCACAAAAATTACAAGTCCTATATTTAGGATGACTCTATTTCCACCTTAAATAATATTTGGTTGTACTCTCACCTTTCATTCAGTTTATGAACACTGAGTAAGAGCACCGAATATAAACATATTACACAGTACTTAGAGGTCGACTAAAGTATTATCAGATATTATACTCGGCCTCTTATCTTACTGCTGACAATGGTTAATAAAGTTGTACAATTAACAAAGTTAATTAATGGCATAATAGGATATCCTTCATGGATTGGGAACACCTAGCTGCCCTTTTATACTCTTCTTACCAGCACAAGATTTTATAAAAATCTGGGCCATTCATCCAAAATTATAAATATTTCAGATTTATACACCTCTAGCACACACCCCAAAACATCGAGGCCAATACAATACCATGTACATATATATATATATATATGATAAATAAAATCTTGAAAACATCTGTTGACAATAATAATAATAATAATAATAGCTTAAATTTTCTTTTGAAATGACCTTAGTGTCGCTCACATTAATTCCAACATTTTCCAGTTCATCAATCAGGAAGTGAATAAGATCACAAGCGTCTTAGCCTCTCATGCACTTGATTTGGATTTTTCAGAGAGTTGGGACTCTTTGTTTTCAAATTTAATAGGGGTAAGTTTTATGTCGCTATACTCTTCCAATATTAAGCTCCTAATAGATGCATCTATTACATTAAAAAGCCAAAAAACACCACAGGCTACTACATTCTACTAACCAATACTACTACTACCACTACAACTACTATGGAAGGTGCTATATATATATAGGCGAACTTAGGCACGCATCTCTCATAAATAACTCCCACTGCTGCTTCTGCTGCTGTTCTCACTTGTCATAGAAGGTCATGGACCTGAATCAGATAGATTACAAAAAAGAGACTGTCAGTGGCCCTTACCAATTGTATACTGAAAAATCAAATGAAAGAATCAAAGGTGAAGTTACGACCAAATTCTTCGTCATTGATACTTCTACTTATGCATTTTCTTTACGTCCTAAGAGCTAAAATATCCATGTATTGATTAAGTGTGCACAATACAGAGAAGCGGCTGTGGCTATTTTAGTTTATAATACATGTACTTGTGCAAATTTCCTATCTTGTCGTAACTCGTAAGCATGTCTATTGTTCATACATTACTAACATGCCCATGTCCTACTTTTTTTTTAGGATTTTGCCGTGTCAGAGTGTAAACGGCGTGGTGTGTTAAGAGAAAGGAGAAAGGAGGGAGGAGAGAGTTTGCACCTTGTGCTAAGCCTTGGTTTTGGGACATGGCACCTGCAATGACAAAAGAACAAAGCAACAAACCAGAGATAAATAAGTGAGCTACACTACATATGAAAAATAACAAATCATCCAGAAAGTTTCCAAACATTATCTCCATAAACGGCAAATAATGAATCAAAACATCTCAGCGTGGCCACCAAAATAAACAATGCAACAGGTGCATTTGTGGCAGGGTATATGTGTCCAGAATGTCTACCTCGAGCTTGCCTTGTCATCTATCTTTGTTTCTCTTTCTATATTAATAAAATTGCTCCATATTTTTTTCTCAAAAACGAACGAAAGAAAGAAAAAGAATCAAGCTAAAATCATTAAAATACTTCTCTTTGTTTCCTGCAAATGGGGCATAGATCTGATCAATGTGCAACAATTGTCGTCAAAATCCTAACAAACATAATAATAACCCTATCTCAATAAGAGCATTAAACCAAGTATGCCAAATGCATGAATAAACCAAATGATAGGCCAAATCTAACCTTCGGGATACTATTGATAACAGCAGAATAAACGTAAGAGGTGCTTTGATACTTGCACCTCAAATTAAGAGTCCGTTTTTTCGTTTTGGGGCATCTCAAATTAAGAATCCCATTTCAATCTATGACATAACCAATGTACAAAATCTCACAACAGGAAAAAATAATTATTTTCTCGAACGATAGTAGCCACCACAGCATGTTCCAAATATTTGGCGCTCTTTATGATAACATAATCTTAAGGGCTTCTTCCTCTGATAAACCTATATCAAAGCATTAATGTTTCAATTCTTTGAGAGCCACAACAATATACAGTTCACAATTTGACAATTTAAGATTAGTAGTAATGATACTTCCCATGAATTTCCAAATCTAATACCAAGTCCCACCCCTCTATGATTCCTTCATTGCCTTCTCCTTACCACTACCATAAACTCTTAACTGTTCACATCCTTTGGAGCTATATGCTTGAGCTATCGCCTATCTTCACAGTTATATAGTTACAAATTTGCAAAATTCTTCGATTATGAGTTTTGGGACACAGTTTTGAAGTTTCAAAAGACTGCAGTTTTTTGAACAACTTAGGCGAGGATCATGTGAGTTTCTTTTTCTTTTTCTTTTTCTTTTTCTTGGCTTGAGAGCTTGTAGCTTTTCGATTCAAACTCATACTCACATAATAGTTTATGTTCTTTCTACCTGGATTTCGATTCAAACTCATACTCACATAACAGTTTATGTTCTTTCTACACGACCGAATAGTTGAAATTTGGGTGTATCTAAGGCCGGCTTTTGACTTGTGCGACTAAAATATATAATTTAAATTTAAAATATAATAACAGCAAGTAATGTGACAGTCAGTTGAGCTGTATTTAAAGATGTATCTCAGGCGAGATTCCACGAAGCTGAGGTGTCCAATTATTAGTGATGCTGGAGTGCCAAGTAGGAATGCCGCGTGGTACTCACAGAGCACCAAATATTTTATCCTTTCTACTTTGAATAACTGTTAAACAAGAAGAAACTCTAAAAAGCGCATATGTACGCTCTCCCAAGAGATCATGTTGTCGCTTATTTTTGCTCAACATAAAATAAAATCTTATCGTTTGGCATAACCATCGTATGTATGTAAGATTATGATCCCGAACATCTGCATAATCATCTGCACATAACAGAACATTAAGTCGAAATAGTACTCAAAACCGATTGAATTAAAATTAACCTTTCCTCCGCTAGATAACATCCCCTTTCCCAACCATGTAATCTTTTAGCAATCTTCTTCACAACCAGATCCTAAGAAGAAATACTAAATGTATTGGGCCCCCTATAGGCAGACTGTTTAGACATAGCAAATTAAAACCCAATTCCTATGAAAGGAATAAACCAGTATCATCAGCAAATTGCCAAAAAAAATAAAAAACTAACCGAGAATATGCAACTCAATCCCACCCAGAGCCAAATTGTTTACCGGGTTCTAAAATCAAAAGCATGCAAGTTCAACTTCTGTATCCACAACAATATTTACCCAATATCAAGGCAAATGCTTGACAAATTTGGCCACTCATGCAGCTGATCGCGTGGATTCAATTGGGATTGGGGGGCAGTACATACCTAAATTCTTAAATGTTGTCTTCCTAGCCTACACGATCTCAATCACTCAGTACATTGCCAAACAGCTATTGCACACGAAATAGGTAACCTTCGAAGGATCGGTATAGAAATTAAACTAATTTTGGCAATCAATCTGTTAGTTAGGCTTCTCCCCTGAGGCATAATTTCCCATCTGAAAACCCCCGTATTCATACCTCCCTACGCCAATGCGAATCTGCAGTGTCAACTTATTTACTAATTAATGGTTATCACTCTCACGTCAAATTTGACGTAAACGTGTGTTCATGTCAAATCAAGGGAAGGAAATAGGAATAGCATAAGCAAGTGAAGAAGGCAAGAACAGTGTGCGTATGCGTACCATTCGTAAGCAAGAGTAACCATTTCTCCGATGCCAAATTCAGCAATAGGTTTATCTTGGGAGATAACATTCTCGGCACGGAGCAAGGTTTCATCATCATCATCATCAGCATGTCTTTGGCGCTCCTTCTCGTCACCAACACTGAAGGTGCACGTCCGGATGTAGCTATCGGAGCGACGATCATAAGGACAAAACAAGCAGAAATTATTTTTCCCCAGGTGAATTAAACACCCTGGGGTGGTAAAGGCCGACTTTTTAATCGTGGCAGCATCTTCCAATCCGGACCCACGTACAGGAATAGGGAAGAAACCAATTTCATCATCAGAAGAATCATCAGAGGAATCATCAGAATCAATTTTGACCCTCCTATAGTTGGCTACTAATAAATTGTGCGCGAAAACACCACCGTACGGTATGTAGCAAGTGAACATCTTATTGTTGTAAATTGGAGCCCGGTCTTCCCAACAGCATCTCCTCAAATTGTCAAGAACCGCATCCTTAGGTGTTTCTTGTGGATTGTAGGTATTCCATAGCTTGTTAACCATGTCAAAAGAGGCCAATATGGTACGTCCAATACAATTGGGATTCAATGCCACTTTGATAAAGATAAGGTCGCCAATAACCGCATGTCCCCAGTAACGGAGACCATTAATAAAGTAGATGCGGCTAGCGAATGGGGGGTCCGGCAGGGCCTCCCATTCACGTAGACGAGGATCAAACACCTCGAATTTGGGACCGGAACTATACTTGCGATTCCAGCCTTCTATACTTCTCCCAGCTAAAGCATACATCTTACCCCGAGCTGTAACAATGAGGGGGTTAGGTTTAGCCCCTAGAGTGGAAGGGCCCCTTCTCCAGCCATGGCAACGCAACACAATATCCTCCTCCGTAATTTCAAAATCCCCTTTCTTCTCCTTCTCCTTCTTCTTCTCATGGTCGATTCCATAAGAAAGATCACAGTACCAGACATCGGTTGCGTGAAAAGAGGGTTCAGAGTCGGTGGGTTTGAGGTAAGCACCGCCGATGCGATATAGAGTGGAAGCTAAAGCTCCATAACCCCTTCCAAGCCTAAAAACATGTTTGGCTTCGGGCAACAATAACAGTTTATGGAAACGACCTCCTCCCCTGATATCGATAGCAAAGACATTGACATTGCTTATTTCCTCATCATATTCTCCATCTTCCAACAACAAGCACACACACTGACGCTCTCCATATTCATTCTCATCTTCATCTTTATTATTATATAATAATAATGATTGCTGCACATCACCATCACCATCATTTGTGCTACTACTTCTGGATCCTCCATCACCATCATCTGAACTACTACTTTTGGATCCTCCATCACCACCACCAAGTTTACTCCGCGGCTGCAGTGGTGGCCTGAACGTTTTAGTCGTCTGTAATCTCCTCCTTGCCTTTCCCCCTCTCTTTCCCATATTCTCGCTCTCTCTCTCTCGCCCTCCTCTCTGTATTGTAACCCTAACCCTAGAACGAAAAACTGGATGATATAAGGAGGAGGAGGTTGTTTTGTTTCGGCAATCTTCTTTTTTGTACTACCTTGCGACCAGCAATGTGAGGGCAGTCCGTTAGGATGGAAGGAATGGGAAGAAATGGAAAGGATTTGTGAAAGAAGGATTGTATTTATTTTGTTTGAATAGTATATTTGGAAAGAATGGAATGAAAACGGAAGGAATGAGGGGGTTTATCATTCCTTCGTATTTTTTTATTTTCTTCTTTTCCAAGATCACGAAGCAAAAGAAATATTTTTAATAAATAATTTTTTTTTTTTAAAACTTATCCCAATCAATTAATCTTATTAACAATTAATTTAAATTAGGGTATCCTTAAATGCACCAATATAATCTATTTTTTCAATCCATCAAAAGTTAAAGTTACTTTAATCTTAACTTAAAAAATATCGTAAAAACCTTTCTTCTCACCCCGCTTTCTATATTTTGAAAAAATCTCCACTAATTTATCTTCTCATGTAAAATCTCAAATTTTAATATTCTTTATATTATTTAGTTAGAAATATAGTTCGTTTCTTTAAATAATATTTTATTATTAACAAATTTGTAAGTTGAAATTATTCTTGGCTATCTCATAGTAATTTCCTTAATTAGCAAAATAAACATGCAAGTTATGTATATACATACATATGGTGCATATTTACGTGGTATAGGAGATGTATAATTGCTTCCTTCTTTACAAGTATGTGACCAAATCTTAGTTTTAAAATCCTTAATTAGTTTGAATTTTTTAATTTTAAATTTTGAAATTTGAAAATATAGATTTGTTTTAATCTTTTTAGGTAATATCTTCTCGTTAATTGTTAGCTAAGGTTTTGGCGTAATTATTATTAATTTGATTATTCCTTTGGTTTTTATTGTTCTAATTAAGCTTAGAAAATTCTTGAACCTAATAAATCATTATTTATTTAAGAATAATTAGAGTTAAAAAGAAAAGCAAAAGGTGCGGAGGATAATTAAGCAAATTGAAATTTAGTGAGATTATGGAGGAAAGAAAAAAATATATATATTAATTGAAGGGAGAGAGAGAAAAGGAATGAGGGAAAAAGAAGGAAGGTGAAAAAAAAAGATAAAGTGGAACAAAGCTCTCTCTTGTCGGGAGAGAGTAGGGGTGTTGTGAGAAATCTGAAAATCGAACGAACAAACCGAACCAATCCATTGCGATCTAAAATTTCCCGAACAAAAAAAAACCGAAACCGATTGATTTGGGTTAGCATGGGTTGGGGATTCGATCGGGGTCCCCGAATTGGACTAAAAAAACTGAATATTTTAAAAAATAAATTGCTAACTTAATGTAATTACTTAAGTTGTCTTACAATACGTTGAAAAAAAAAGAAAACTTTCTTACAACATTTACATTATATAAATGACCCAACCCTATGAATTATTTGCATTTACAAATAATTAATTAAGCTAATTATTAAAATAAATACATTATATAATTTTTTTGTAGCGCCTTTTGAGTGAATTTATATTTTTAGTGCAATTTTGAACTAAAGTTTTAACAATACAAAAAAAATCGAATGAGACCGAACCAGACCGAAACCGAATAATTTGAGGAGGGTTTGGGTTTCATAAGTACGAAAACCGAAACCAAACTATAAAGTTTGGGAATGGTTTGGGATACCCTAGTTTCTACCCCGACCGAAACCGATGGTTTGGGATACCCTAGTTTCTACCCCGACCGAAACCGAAAACACCCCTAAGAGAGAGTGAGAAAATATGGAGGAAAAGATGAGAGAGTGAGAAAATATGGAGGAAAAGATAAGAGAATAAGAGAAAATGGAAGAGCACAAGATCGACATCTTGTTTTCAATTTAAGGTAGAGGAGATATATTTATTAAATTTTTATTCAATACTATTTAGTCGTATATATTTGTTTATTTGTATATGAATTAATTCATGTTTGTTCTATACAATTACAATAAGATTTGATATCATGACTTGTTTATTTAATTGGCATGCATTAATGCTTACATTATTCTTTTATACTTGATATGAATGGTTTTGGGCAGAACTCATACGTCAATGAACCTGCTGGGCCTTGTGCTTACCCCCAATAAACTTTGTAAGTTTGATGTTAACCGGAATAAAATTGGTGGGTCAAAATGATGATGATTTTATTAAATTTATTAATATTAAATTGTTGTACATGATTTTATTATTTTGTTGTTATAGATTTGGGGCACTTTCCTTTGGCCATAATTTTTGGAAGTCTTTTTGTGAATTTTATTTATTCCTTTGTAAAAGAATTCTTATTATTGTAGATTTGGATTTCGATTATTAAATAAGTTTATTCAATTGTTATATTTTTATATAAAAGTCTCACTATTTTACATAAAAACTATTATTCGCTACCCGAAATTTGGGTTGTGACAACTATTATTGTAATGACCCAAAATATCGATCCCACATTAGTAGTATAATGGGTAGATCATTAGATCATAAGTATCTACTTTGTTCCTAATTTGCAAGAGGCCTTTTGGGGTTGTCTTGGTGACTCTTGCCAAAAAAAACCGGGTGGGGTTGTTAGCAGATAATATCTTGCTAGGCTCGGGACCGAGTCGTTACATCTCACCCACTTAAATTAAAAAAATTCATTCTTTTCAATAAACAAGTATCTACTATTTTCGCTTAATTACATATATCTCATAAAATGTAAGTTTATAATAAGTATCCTCATAATTTTATATAGAGTACTAGACTTTTATTTTCACTTGCACCGGCACAATAACATTTTTAATAATGTTTTTCTTTATCTATTCAATATTTTTATTTGTGCATGCATGCAGAGCTCAATAAAATTCATGTTAAATTATTTAATGTCAACATTAAAGAAAGGTAGTTTTAACATGTGCTTAATATGTCATAAATATATATATAAAAAATATGTATTGTATGTTGTCCTTTTATTATTTCAATATTTAATTTCTTAAAATTACTCGTAAAAAAACATTGAAAAAGAAAATAGTTTGGTGAGAAAATCTCTATCATTTTAATATTTTGTAAGGAAGTCATTTTCTTGAATCTCCAAAAAGTTAAATATCATAGAAATCGAAGGTAACAAAATATTTTAATAAATGATTTATTATTATAAAAACTATTTTATTTTTTCAATTCATTTTTCCCCTTTTCACAAAAGATAACATGTATTTACATACAAAAAATTGATCTTTTAATATTTTTGGTACAGTGAATTAAGTCTTATATTTACTTATTTGATAAAGATAAAAATAAAATTTGTAAATAAATTTTAAATATGAATAATAACCATTTAAGAGTAATGAATAATAAAAGATTATATAAAATATCATATAATTACGAAAATTGTATTCCTGACAATTAACATTTTGATTCTTGGAGGTACTTGTTGGTCGGAAAACAACCCTAGAGAGGGTGAATAGGGTTTTAAAAACTTAATGCGGAATTAAAACGTTTTTAAAATATTTAAACAAAGCAACTTAGCTAAGCAACAATATCAAGGAAATAATAAATTTCAGGTAATCAATCCCAAGACAAGCAAATAAGCAATATCAAAATACAAGCAATAATATAGCAATAAAAAGAGAGCTTGAGTTTAGAGAGATTAAACCAATTTGAAGCTCGAGACTTTTTGTCCTCATAGTTCGATTTCCTAAACCATACGTCCGCGCTCGGTTAGTTTTCCGAGAATTTTCACTATTCAATCTTCTTCAGATGAAGATCAAACCTTAATACAAATGTTGTTATGCACGCAACACTCACAATGTAGTTATACACACTACACTTCTCACAAGATATGCTCTATTGCTCTACAAAGAGAAAAACTCTCTTTTGAAATAAAGAATGAATTATTTGTGGTGATACACACCAATACAATAACTCTCAAGTGTATGAAGATTACAAATGAAGCTCACACTAGAGTTATCAAGATCGATCAATAATATATAGCTCAAAAGATAAAAGATTGATCAAAATGTGTTCTTGAATCTTTGTATATTTGAATATATGAATAATAGAGTATTGAATGATTCAAGGTGTGTTAAAACATGTCTAGGACCTCATATATAAAGCTTTCAAAACCATATGGCCGTTGGGGATGATTAAGAAAGGTTTTTGATCAAAGGTATACATTTTCAAACTTTTCAATAGCTAGTTTTGACAAAAAATTCAAATTGTTTTTGATAATTTCTCCCAATTTGATCGTTGGATCATGCTAAAATTTTAGCCAAAAGTTCTAGGAGATGTTGTCTCACTACTGTAAAAATTTCAAAATGATCAGAGTTCGGGAAGGTCTCCATCTTACCGTTAGATCAAAACTGTGCGAAAATTGAGCGAATTTTAAATGTAAAATAAAATATTTTTTCAATTTAACAATTTAGTTCCAAATACAATTATAATGATTTTTGAACCTTAGATAAATGTTTCTAAGATACCTATTTTTATTAGAGCTTAAAATATGATCATTTAAAATTAATATGAATTTATTTTGAAACTCGATCTTTGTAAAATGATGTTTTTCAAATAAATTCAATTTGAAGCTTGTTTGAATCAATCTTTTAAAAGATGCATGAATACATTTGAGCTATAAGGATTTGATCAAAAAAGTAACTTTACATAAATCTTAAGCACTCACTCAATTACTGAATTAGCGAATTTTCGAATGCTTTGATTTGTTTCTTCGGATTGATCTTCATTTGAAGCTTTTTCCTTGAAGCTTTTCATATAGTCTTTTGATCCTTTGTGCTTCATGATTTGCATTGAGAGATTTGATCTTCATTTTCTTGTCCAATGATCGAATAGTGAAAGAGTGATCCTTGTCATGTTTTTCTTGAATTTTCCAAGTAAATGAACTATATACTTATATCAAGAAACATGTTAAATTACACATGATTGATTTATTGTTATTATCAAAATAAGATTAAGACCTTAGGTCAACAGTACTATTTAGAAAAAATTCTTAATAAAATTTATTAAGAACGATGTAAATTTTATTTATTATGTTTTATATTAATGAAAAAATTAATATTATTTAATGTTTTTACTTTTAGCGACGAAATTTTATCGTCCATATATTATTTCAGTAAATTCACCCCACCGCTGGGGTGAAGTGCAAGATTTTTTAAAGATTTGATGAGGTGAGAAAAAAGTATTATCACACTGAGGTGAGAAGATTGATTTTGTGAGTGCATTTAAGAATACCCTTTAAACTATTATATATACTGTTGTTTTAGGTCAAAAAAAGTAAAAAAAAATTCCCACCGCTGTAATTTGCTGCTTTCCATCATCTCACAATTTTTCCACTAAAACAAAGAACAAGTTTTTTTTCCTACCTTCTCCATTAATATTATATACTTATTGATTTGTTTTATATACTCTTGTTTTGTTTGTTTTTTTTTAATTGAATTGCTTGATTCTACTTAATTGATTTTTTTTGTTTTATTTTGTTTTATTTTTATTATTATATTTTTGGGTATAAAATAATGCCACACATTGGTACGAAATACATAAAAGTTTTTTGTTGGTTGTGGTGTTAAGGTATTACCCGCTTTGGAAATTGTTTTTCTCGATTCCACTTTAATTTATTTTTTATTTATTTATAACATTATTATATTTTTGGGGAATAAAATAATGCGACATAAATTGGTATGAAATATATATAGGTTTTTTTTTGGTCGTGGTGTTGATGTATTACCGACTTCGAAATTTGTTTTTTTCGATCCCACTTTAAAAAGAAAAATATTAACTTATGTTCTTTTTACATGATACATTTTAATTTAATTTCTAAAAAGACTTTAAATAAAAATTTAGTAATGTTATAAGATTATTTTTATTTGAACTAGTAAATCATGGAAGACCAAGAGAATGATAGATCAAATTTGCTTTATGCATGGGATCGAAGGCACCAGTTAGCTGTTGTTCAAGTATTATGTGTTACAGTGTATTGGTTTATCCGACGTCGTAAAAATCTTATAGATAAGCCAATTAGACAATCATACCTTGAAAGGGAAAAGGTATGCGACGAACTAATGAATCAACTCCAAACAAATGAAATATGTTGTGATATTATTCGTATTGGAATGGAAGCTTTTAAGAATTTATGTGAGATACTTAAAACAAATGGTGGTCTTAGACCTACAAGATTGGCTTCAGTTGAAAAGCAAGTTGCTAAATTTTTGTACATTTTATCACACAACGTGAAAAATCGTACAATGTCTTACTTCTTTCGACGTTCTGGAGAAATTATAAGCCGACATTTTCATAAAGTTTTGCGGTCAATAATCTTTACGGAAGAACAATTTCTTCAACAACCTACAGGATTACAAGTCCTTTCAGAAATTCAAAATAGTACTAGGTTCTTCCCACACTTCATAGTATGTGAAAATATCATATAAATTTTGAAGTTATTATTATAAATATACACATAAATCATAATATTAGATAAATATGATAGGATTCTGTCGCTGCTATTGATGGGACACATATTCGTGTGAAAGTAAATAATGAGGCTGCACCAAGGTACCGTGGTAGGAAGGGCTACCCAACTTTGAATGTGCTAGTTGCATGTTCATTTGACTTGAAATTCACATATGTGCTTTTTGGATGGGAAGGAACTGCATTAGATTCAAGGATTATTAAGAATGCACTTACAAGAGAAAATAAACTTATAATTCTTTATGGTATTGTAATTGAAAAACTATATCCATTTATATGATCCATAAAATGATATAATAGCTTTTTTAATAGGTAAATATTATTTTGTCGATGCTGGATGTATGTTAAGGAGTCGACTTATTGCACAATATAGAGGTGTGCGCTATCACTTAAAAGAATATTGACCAACAAATCCTCCAAAGAATCCTCGAAGATTATTTAACCTTCTTCACTTGTCATTACGAAACGCAATTGAGAGAGCTTTTGGGGTATTAAAAAAACGATTTCCAATAATGTGAAGCACAGGTGAGCTTACGTATTCTATGAACACACAATCAGAAATTATTTTGGCATGTTGCATCCTACATAATTCTTTAATAGGCGTAGATCCTGATGAAAGTCTTATTAAAGAAGTTGATCGGGAAATTTTAAATGAGTCTCAAGGTGATGAAGATGGTCGCAATCGTATGGAAGAAGACGAAAATGCTGAGTGGGCCAGATTTTTGAGAGATACCTTAGCTGGTGAAATGTAGAGGAATTACTATGTAACAAATTGAGTGTGATAGCTGAGATTTTAAGTAATTAGTTTCAAATAAATTTCTGTTTGATTTTTGAAGTTACTGATATGTATAATTATATTCTTAATGTTTTAAGTAATTAGTTTTGAATAAATTACTATTTTGATTGTTTGAAGTTACTGTTATGTAGTGTTTTATGTAGACTTTTTGTTATATATTGGCATTATAATTGGATAGGTACGGTGATGACGTTAGCTCTCATGTTTCTTTTATTTAGTGGTATTAAATGGGAAAGAAAAATGATAATACTGAGGCTAAGAAAAATTTCGGGAAATTTATATGGGCACCGCAGATGGATGAAATACTCATGGATGCTTTTCATTCCCAACAATTGCAAGGAAGAAGGGTCAATGGACAATTTATAACAAAAGCAAATGAACTAATTGTCCTCGAAGTTCGTGACAAGTTTGAAAAATCTCAACCACACCTTTACTCTGAGCAAGAATTATGGAATGACTTAGAAGCTCTGGAATTGCCGTCCACGGTGCTTATGGATGCATACCTTCTCCTTATCGAAAATCCTGTTAAGAAAAGGGCTTTTTTGGTTGCCCATTTGAAGGCCGTAAGAATCTTTTAGGATGGTTGATGCATGATTGATTGTGATCCGCATCTCTATTTGCAATTATTAGGTCAAAGTTTTGAAAAGTTTAAGCTAGATGTTTTGAGATATTAGAACTTTTTATTTTATTTTATTTCATACTATTGATTTGTTATTTTATGTTTATGCAAAAACTTAATGATTTTTAATCCAGGATGAATGTTTTATTACTATAGGTTTTTTATTTTTCTGAAAATGTTAAAATTATTAATATAAAATTATAACTTCAACTGCAAGGGTATATAAGTAAAAATAAATAAATTATATTATTTTCCTTCCTTTCCTTCTTTCTATCCAAACAGAGTTATTTTCATTCCATTCCTTTTGCTCCTTAGATAGCCAAACAATAATAAAATTAAACTCATTATTTTCCATTCCTTTCCTTTATGATTAATCCTTTCCTTTACATTCCCTCTTTCCAATCCAAACAGACTGTTAGTAAATTCAGCAACAGTTAGAGACACTGTAATAAGTGTCATTTACTTACCCATCTTTAAAAAAAAATGAAGAAATAAACTTCTATAACTAGGACATAGAGTTGTATGTTGAATTATATTTTTCTTATTTCTTATTATTTATTTAGTTATTTCTTTTTTCTTGTTGAATTAGATTAGTTTTCTTTTCCTTGTTATATTATATTTCATTTTTCTTATTGGTTTAGTTATTTCGCTCTATAAATATTTAGTTCAATTCAATCAATAGTATATACAATTTCTCTCATATCTATCTCTAGTTTTATATGTTTTAACATGGTATCAGAGCTGTAAGATACTCACGCTTTTTCGTTCACCGGCAGGCAATGTATATCGTCGTCCGCCGGACCTCTAAACCTTGCTATCACCCATCACATCATCTAGCACCCTCCATCATGTTAAAGCATATAAAACTAAGGAGAGATGGGAGAAATTGTATATACTATTGATTAAATTGAATTAATTACATAAAATGAGGGCTCTATTTATATAGCGAAATAACTAAACGAATAAGGAAAAGGAAATAACTAAATAAATAATAAGAAATAAATAAAATATAATTTAACAACCCCCCCCCCCCCCCCCCAGGCGGGAAACTCAAGAAGGCTTGGAGAGCATTCTGATTTTGGAAAAGAATAATAGGTAGACAAACTAGCACGTAGGCTGTAATATCTTGTATTTATATTGATATTAATTATGTTGTTTTGATTAGATATGATGTGGTATTTATAATTGTGAAAATTTTATGTTCATAATTTGGAGAAAAGCTACTCCGTAAATTATAGATCTCTGAATTACTTTTTCATGCATATAAAGATCGTCTCAATCGGAGTACTGAACGAGAAGTTATGACCAAAATAAAATGGGAAAAAGTTTACTCGCGGATCGGTATTGGTATTTTGGCATACCGGTCTGGCGTCTGCATTTTGGGAAAAAGTTAGACTGCGGACCGGTAAGCAGTTTTTGCCATACTGGTCCGGCGTATAAAAATTGGGAAAATTTTACACTGCGGACTGATACTCTATTTTTGGCATACCGGTCCGCTATACGAAACAGTGTGTCGACTTAACCCATTTAAAGTCGTTTTTGTCCCATTTTTCACTCATTTTTTATCCACACACTTTTACAACCATCTAGATAGTTATAAAGAGAGAATGAGAGGTGTTCTTAAGCGATTCTCGCATATTTTTCACTCCCGAACGAAGATTTGTGTTCTAAACCCACCAAATCATTCTTTATTTCACTATTCATTTTCTTCTTCCTTGAGATTGCTTTGGGAGGGGCTTGAATCATCAACTTTTCTTACTATTCTTTGTTAATAACTCGAGGTAGGGGTTCTCTGACTTTCAAAACTTAATAATATGATTTTATTATGTAAGAATGGTTGAGCTTGATTCTTATTTATTTGAGAAACTTGAATATAAAATAGGCTCATGTTGTTCTTATGATTTATAAAGCTGTGAATGTATGATTTGAGGCAAGATATGCCGTATACACTTGCTGTAAAGTGTTATTTGAACTATATAAAGTGTCTCTTGGTTGTGTGGAATGTTGTTTGTTGACAAAATGGGTTGTTGATGATTTATACACACTAAGGGATATGAACTGAGATTTGTTTGAGTGGATATGACATAAATTGCTTGATGTTCATGAAACAACATGATTTGCATATCATACATGCCATTATTGTGTCAACCAAACGCTTGAAAAATTCTTGGCATAACTAGATCATTCTTATGGCCCGTCATATTGGGCATATATTTTCTCTCTATGATGATGGAAGCTAGTTATAGTTGTTATATCGTTCTGATTGTGATATGAGCCTGTTATGGATTTTGCTATGATTCTATTGTGACCCTTCGATGGTGAAGGAATTATGTGTTGGTTAGTG
The DNA here is from genome assembly GCA_021464415.1 of Lonicera japonica. Classification (NCBI taxonomy): domain Eukaryota; kingdom Viridiplantae; phylum Streptophyta; class Magnoliopsida; order Dipsacales; family Caprifoliaceae; genus Lonicera; species Lonicera japonica. The sequence continues at coordinate 34,148,136 of CM038463.1, read as the reverse complement.
CCTACCGGTATGGAAATAAGAAGAGCCTGGTATCTTTGGGTTGAAAATCTCTAAACCTCCAGAGGACAGCAACGCGTCAACTGTTTAGAGCCAGTCGTGAAAAATCTAGATAACGGTAAGGCACTGATGATTCTGTTGCTATGATACTATTGGCGGACTTGTGGTCCAACTCGATTATGGTTTCATGAGATTTTCTGAGGCCGTTGGATCAGATATTCTATAAGGCCGTTGGGCCAACTCATGGTTATTATCGGGTTATATTCTCGGGTGGTCAGGCCCATATTACACTCTAATTCAGAATTGATATATTTTGGCTACGTGGTTCTATGATTGACACAAGGGAGGTAACCTGCATTGGCATATGCATGCATTGCTTAATGAACATATGATTTTAAATTGACTTGTGTTGTACACGTGATGCTTTCATTATTACCTACCCCTACTGAGTATATAGCTCACCCCGTTTCCTTAAATTGTTACAGGTACTCACGAGTCTCATGAGAACAAGGAAACGACAGGATCAGGGACGAAATAGAAGCTCTGATACAATTTATTTTTCAGATGAATATATGTTTGTCCGGGAAGCCACGGTTAGCCCGATGACTGTTTATATATTTTTTATCGTTCATATGGTTTGGCCATGTATATCTATGATGCATGTTTATTAGTTATAGTATCATTTTTGCACCCCATGCTTATCGTTGCTTGGTATACATGTTGCTGTTGACTTATATTATTCTTATACACCTGTCTTAGTCATACTAAGATGGGTTAGTGACATTCCAAGTTTTAATTACGGGTGTTATCCTGTAAATTAAGGCGGGAGTGTAACATAGGCACTAGATCTGAGTAGGAAAGTTGTCCTGACGGAACTGATGAAAAATTTATTGATCGGGATATCAATAACAATAAAATTTTGGCTTGGATTGCTAATACAATCATCCTGTCCATTAGTATTCAACTTGGAAAGTGCGATATTACAAAGAAAGCTTGGGATTTTTTGGCCCACAGATATGTTCAAACCAACTTTTCCAAGAAATACAAGTTAGAACAAGATATACGTACCCTGCAACAACAGCCAGGTCCAATCAGTATCCGACTTTCATTCTAGCATATGCGTCATTTGGGAACAACTTGACCTTATGAAACCTCAATGGACAACATATCTAGGTTTATGGGAAACTTTCCGTGAAAAAATGCGACTTGTACAATTTCTCATGGCACTACGAGATAAGTTTGAACCGATTAGGGTATATATTCTTCATCGCAAGCCTCTCCCCTCTATTGAATTAACATTGATAGAATTAATTACCGAAGAAACTCGAAAGGGCATCACTCCTAATATTTCCTTAGTGTTTGTCATACCTCCAGCCTTGAATACCTCGTATGCTGCATCTCCTCGCCCATAGAATCAACATTACCAACCACCCAATAATACATTTCCTCCACATCCTCCTAATACCCAAATAGCACCACCTCCGCATCCTCCTAATAACCAAACATCACCACCTCAAGATCTCTCCTAAGTTCAATGTAATTGCTGCAAGGGTTTTGGGCATACAGTTAAGTATTGTCTATTTCTTACATCTCGGTACATGTGGGGACTACAAAACTCAACTGGATCATTTGCTGCAGTACATGCTCCACCCACCTCAAACGATGCTTAAGCCATGACACGACAAACTCCTCAATTTGGACTATTGGACGGGCAAACAAGTTGCAAATGGCCATAGAGTTTGATGCTTATTTGTTACAGGCAGATCTTCCTATTGCTTCCAAATCGACCCAATTAATCTCACATCGTTCCCAAGGCCATCCCCCATCTGTTAATCCAAAATTTGTCTATTTCCCGTTTGCTCTCCACGTGCGAGTTGGGGTCGCATGTAAGGGAGGGTGTTAAGCGTAGATTTTCTCAGATCCAGTTTTTACAAAGATTTCAGATTTTCTATTCCAGTTTTTCTTTTCTCAGATCCAGTTTCTAGGGTTGGGTACGGTACGGGACCCGAACCGATTGTATATAAACCGAACCGAACCGATATTTTCGGTATGGATAAAAATGGAAACCGATACCGAACCGAAATTAAATCAGGAACCGATTTTTTGGGAATCGAAATACGGTTCGGTTTATGTATTTTTTCGGTAAAACCGAACTTACGGGAAAAAAAATATTTGAAGTTTAGCATAACAAATTGCTAACAGTTTACACTTTACAGCATTAACAAATTGCTTGCAAAAAAAAACAACATTTCATCTTAACACCTTAACTCTACTACATTACTAGTTTATTACCCAAATGGCAAAATGTCAAAATACACTTCAAAAGTTTAAAGTTTAGCATAAAAAAATCCCATCCAGCAGCAGCAAAAGCAATAAAAAACCCATCCTTTTGTAGCAAAATGGCAGCAGCAAAAGCAACAAAAGAACCCAGCAAAAGCAACAAAAAACCCTTCCTTTTGTAGCAAAACAACAGGAGCAAAAGCAACAAAAAAACCCAACAAAAGCAACAAAAAAATCCATCATTTTGTAGCAAAACAGTAGCAGCAAAAGTAACAAAAAAAACCATCCAGCAACACCAAAGCAACACCAGCAAAAATTCCCATCCAGCAGCAGCTTCAGCACCAAAAAACCCCATCCTTCAGCAACCTTCTCCCCACCAAGGCACCAACTGCTCCAAGAATATTTCCTACTCATCAAATAACTTTATTAAAATAAGAAATGGAGCTGCTTTTGTGTATTAGATATTTAGATATGCTCTTTATCACGTCACAAAGAACCAACAAATAAAAGAACCAATAAATAACATAACCAAGTCACCACATCCATAAACCAAACTAGTAAAGAAGGCAAAGCCACAAAGTCACAAACTGCAAAAGAATATCAACACAATACCAACTTTTTACACCTATCTTGTTTTGCACATTTTTTTTTATTAAACTATAAATTATCAAACTACTAATACTAAACTTACCATCTTATCATATATGAGAGAGAGAGAGAGAGAGAGAGAGAGAAAGAGAGAACACCTTCATGATGTCGTCATCGTCGAAGAAGAAAGGGAAGCACGGCCCCTTCCTCTTCCTCTTGAAATTAATCGAGCCCTTCCTCTTCCCCTTGAAGGTGGACGAGGTGGGAGTTGTTGAGACGGGGGACGTGGAGGGGGAAGTGGCATTTTCCGTGGTGGTGAGGGTATTTCTATGACATTAGGCATACCTACAAATAAATCAATAAATCATAAGCTTATTATAAATTTATAATCACCATAAATAAATAAAAATAAACACTAAATAAATTTAGGCACTTACTTTCTTCTATTTTTTCAAGTTCCTTGTATAACTCAATAGCTTCATCCATAGGCTCCTTGTAAAATTGAAATTCGTCACCTCTAAGCCAATCACTAGAACACACCAAAGCCTAAACCATTCTAGGTGTCAAAGATGCTCTAAACGGATCCACCACCCTCCCCCCGAGGCTAAACGCATTCTCACTAGCGACGGTTGAACTAGGAATGGCAAATACATCCCTAACAATCTTAGAAAGAGTCGGATAGTGCCCACTATTTACCCTCCACCAATCTAATAAATTGAATTCTTCATTCCTTGTACTTTTATATGCATCATTCAAGTACTTATCCACTTCATTGGCTATCTCTTTGAGTTTAGCCTCAATTCTTTGTCTTTGAAGCCTTTTTTCCGCCCTTGCTTCCACATCATCTACATCATCATCATCATTCTCCACACGTACTTCCACATACAATCTTTCTACATTTCTCTCCTTGTAAGCTTCATACATAAGATTCAAGTGTGCTTTCACTCGAGCCTTCACATCTTCAATTTGGTTAGGAGGGTAGCCAATGTCTTCCAAGTGTATTTCAATCATTTGAAATTTATACTTAGGATCAAGAGCTTGGGCCACAAAGATTATAAGGTTCGCATCTTCAAAAGAACCCCAATATTTGTCAAACTTGCGTTTCATGGAAGTTCCTACATTTTGCAAAATAGGATTGTTTTTATCTCTAATTTTAGCATCAATTTCTAATTTTAAGTTTACTAAAGTTTTTAAAATTAGATGTGATGTAGGACTCTTCGTTGCGCTAAGTTTGATGGTGGCATCGCAAAATTTCTTTAAAAAATGAGCAAACCCCATTGCTTTTTCCCAATCTACTTCATTCGGAGGACCCACCCTCTTAGTATGCACCTTATTCCCATCCACTTCTTTAACTACTTCCTCATTAAAATATGCCACAAATTGTGTACTATCATCCGCCAACCTCGCAAACACTTCTTTGAATTTGTATGCACTATTAAGCATAGTGTAGGTGGCATTCCACCTAGTCACACATCCATAGGAACGGTTGCCATCTTATCCTTCTTTTCTAACACCGCACACTCCCTAAACTTATCCAATCTTGCACTTGAAGAATGAATAAACTTGACACAATTTCGTATACCCTCAATCGACTCCGTTAGTTCCCTCATCCCATCCTTCACAATCAAGTTAATTATGTGACAAGTACACCTCATGTGTAAGTGATACCCATCAAATAAAAGATTATCATGGTTTCGAAGTTTCTTTTTCAAATATTCTATCGCCACATCATTGGAACTAGCATTATAAACGGTAATGCTAAATACTTTACTTATACCCCACTCTGAAAACTTCTCTTCAAGACACATCCCTATATCATCACCCTTATGAGAAGTGATCTTACAAAAGTTGATCACTCTCTTATGCAACTTAAACTCTGAATATATGAAATGGGCCGTCACCACCATGTAATTAATGTTTTGGATGGAGGTTCAAGTATCGGTTGTAATACTTACCCTCACATCACCAATTACACTTTTAATCTTCGCATTCTCCAAACAAAACATATTCCATACTTCCCTAGCAATCTTCTTCCTATTTGGAATGTGATACTTAGGTTGAAGATCCCTAATGAAATCCCTAAAATCTAGTTGGTCAACCACCCTAAAAGGCATCTCCGCCTTGATAATCCACTTCACACACTTCATGTCAAGTCTAGTTTGATCAAAAATATTACTTCCTAAATCACCTCCCATAATAGATTGAGTTAACATTGGTTGATTTCTATTAACCCCGCATTGAGAGGAGATCCATCACATCTATACAAATGATTAAGAAGCCCAGTGGTTCCATTCTTTTTAGAATCGGCTTGGTACTCTTTTTGGCAGAAATTACAAACACCAACCGTCCATTCATTCCCTTCATCATCTTTGCATTCCTTTTTTGTGCAATGCAACCACACGATACTCTCCCTTTTCCTTTTGTTCAAGACAATAGTAGAGATTTCCTCTTCGTCTTCAATGCGTTCTGGTTGAACTTGAATTGGAGGAATTTCAGGATGGATACCCGAACTCATACTCGGTGAGACATATGTTTTGAATCCATTATTACTAGCGGATTGACTATCCATCTAAAAAAGGCAATCAAGTGTTACAAGTTACAACTTACAAGTTACAATTATGAATTAACAAGAAATATATAAAATTAAGTGAACTGTGTACATATTAAAAAAAAGAAAAGAATAAACATTTATTAAGTAAACTGTTAAAGTGTTAAACTAGTATATAGAAATATAAAATTATTCTCTAAGGAATTATATAAACTTATAAATTTATAAACTAATGAAATCCTCCCCACAAAAGAACAAGTGTGCATAACTAATTATTCACAAGTGGAGAAGTCTCTCCTGAATTTCGGTTGTCTACAGTATACATACTTTATGATGTAAAGAATCTGATTTTTGCTATACATTGGTTATATTCAAACAAAAAGCCCTAAAATAAAAAAAAAATAACTCTTACGAATTTATAATAACAATATATGGTATATATTTGATTATATGAATATATATGAACTCAAATCTCGAATATGTTTCACCATTTAGGTATAGATTGCGGACATACCTGGCTGTAGGGGCTTGATGGGTGATGATAAGGTGAATAAGAGATTGAGAGGTGGTGCCGTGGTGGTAATCTGGAGGCGTGAGCTGGAGGCGTGATCTCGTGAGCGTGGAGGCGTGAGCGTGGCTGCGTGCTTGCGTGTGTAAAGAAATTAGGGCTAGAGAGGGATGGGTGGTGATAACGTGAATGAGAGACTGGGAGGTGGTGCCGTGGTGGTTGTGTAGATCGATCGTCGAAGGTGGATTTGTGAGCGTAAAGAAATTAGGGCTAGAGAGGGGTGGGTTTTGTTAAGTGGGAGGAGCGTGGCTGAGAGCCTGAGAGTGAAAAAAAAAATTGCGTGAGACTGGGAGTTGTGGGATAGATAACTAGATTAAGTAATAAGTTCACTTTATTGAGTTTATTCTCTTATGTGCTGAGATTTTTTTTTAAAATTTTTGATTCGGTTCGGTTAACCGAATTACTTAAGTTTAGGAACCGGTCCCGTACTGGTTTTATTTCGGTTCCCGATTTTTGGTTCCCAATTTTTTTCGGTTCGGTTCGGTTTTTTCCTACTTTGGTTCGGGTTTTTTCGGCTCGGTTTTCGGTTTTTCGGTAAAAAATGCCAGCCCTACCAGTTTCTACTTAGATTTTTTACCCAGCCTTTCTACTTCGGATGTTCTACACCAGATCTCGTCATCCTCGTCAACTCAGCCTATCAAAATTCTCGAAGATTCAGTCATCCTCATCGGCTTGTTCTTTTCCAAACTCAGAATGCTCTCCAAGCCTTCTTGAGTTTGAGGGGGGGTGTTAAATTATAGTTTTCTTATTATTTATTTAGTTATTTCCTTTTCCTTGTTAAATTAGATTAGTTTCCTTTTCCTTATTAGATTATATTTCCTTTTCCTTGTTGATTTAGTTATTTCGCTCTATAAATAGAGCCCTCCTTTTATGTAGTTCAAATCAATTAATAGTATATACAATTTTTTCCCATCTCTCTCTCTTTAGTTTTATATGTTTTAACAATGTATATTTGTATCCCTTCATTTCTTCCCCCTAAAATCAATGTATATAATAATTAATGTTTCCAAACTAGCAACATAATAGAGTAATGTTACACTTATAGAGTATTTTTACTATTTATTCGTAGGCATATATTATATGAGTTGTACTTTCACAAAATATAATAAAAATATAATTCTTGTAATTTGCCCGATAAGAATCGTAAGTTAAAAAAAAGTATTTTCCAATATAATATCGAGATTTAAAAGAAATGTGTTCAATAGTTGTGTAGCTGGGACATGGTCAAGACCCTTTGGGACCCTAAGCAAAAGAAATTTGAATTATGAGGCTTTTTATATTACTAAATAAATTAATGATAATTAGTTTTTAAATTTAAACATCTCTAGTTATACTGAACTCTCTTTCCTTCCAAATATAAAATTACTAGCTAAGTTTGTTTCCAATTAGATACTGTAGATAAACTAAGAAAGTATATGATACGAAATTTAAACTTAAACTTAACAATAAAAAAAATCCATTAATCTATTAATAAAAAAGACAGAGTATAAAATTACTGAAAGAGTAATAAATTAAAAGAAAAAGAAGGATCTGCTTAACTGGTCCAATGGTTAAATAAACTAGTTTTCAATCCGTGCGATGCACAGGCGCATTTATAAATTTATATATATATATATATATATTTTTACTTTTTAGTTACTTTTTTTGTTAGATGGACTCTAAATTAGAGATATATAATTGTTCTTTTCAATTGGAGGAGTTCCATAGAAATAACTGAAAGGAATTGAAGGACTGTTATTAAACAATTACATTAGAAATTTACTGCAAAACTCATGTAAAAAAAAGAAAGTATTAAAGCCTTGTTAAAATTTAATAGTGTATATATATAATGAAATAAATATAAATATATAATGAAATAAATATAAATGGACGTAGCAGCTAAATATAAATAGTATATATATAAAATCTAATAGTATATATATAAATACAATACAATAAATATAATTACACATGACAGCTAGAGAATCTTATTAACATTTAATTTAATTCAATAAATTATTTTCACTCTTCTCATTTTATATATATATATATATATATACTATTAGATTACTGTATTATCTAATCTATTATGTTCTTTTTTCTTTTCTTGTCTTTCAGAGGCCAAAAAGCCTAAATATATAATGTACGTACTCTCTCTTTTTATCCTTTTGGACCCGAGCATTATGTCATCTCTATTTCTGTGTATATGTGGTATATGTAAAGGAAATGGGCCCCATGTTCTATCCTTATTCTTGTGTATAAACATGTCATATGAGAAAAAGTGGGGCCCTCCCTTCCACATGGCTTAGTGGTTGGGCTGGCTCTGTACGTAGTGTAAGGCCATCTTTAATAGTATTTTCTACTTTTGCATTTTTATCTTATGTGTTAATATTATTTTATAATATTTTTATATTTATTGGAAATATATTTGTATTGATATAAAAGGATAGAAAAGATGGTTTCCAATAGTAATTTCTATTGTTCCAATTTTTCCTTACTTGTCCCTTATTTAAGAAGAGAGAGAATTAGTGGGTATTACAACAACCAATGAAAATTTGTCATGTCACATAGAAAATTTCTATTACCATTTCTACATGTAAAAATGGTGATAGAAATTCTCAATCATACTAGATTTCTACCTAGGATAGAAATGGAGATAGAAATGCCCATTGAAAAAGATTTTTTCTATTATTCATTTCTATCATAGAAATTTGCTTGTCTAGAAAACACCATTGGAGATGGCATAAAAGGGTTTTCAACTCTCATCTAGGTTTTTACAAAACTTGAACCTATAACATTAGATCCAAGTATTAAAATTCTATAAAATTTATAGTTTTGAAATCGGCACGTTGAAATCTGTAAAATAAATCCATGCGACTACAAAAGTATATGACAAAAAATTTAAAAGAATAATGTAATTTTACATGTTTGTATATTATTGATCAATTCTTGTAGTATAGACTAAATTTTAATTTTTATATTTATTAATACTCTACACAAATAGTCTAGCACTTTAAAATGTGTCACTAAAAATTATTTTAGAGTGCTAAAATATTAATATCAACTACTAATAATAATACCCATTTTTATTCTTATATATTATTTTCTTGCCAAGACTCTTCCGATTTTGTATTGTTTTCTATTTCTATACTTTTTCTTTCCTTTCCTATAATATTCTCGACACTGTTCCCTTTTCTTCCCAATTTATCTTTCAACATTTAAGATTACTTTCAAGAGTTTCTTCAAACGACTAAATAACAATTTTTTTGTGAAACTACATCATCTCTTTTTGCTACAAAATACTATTCAAAACTACTGCTACTAAAAATGAAGAGCAATTATTCGCTCTTCGAGCATGAAGAGTGAAGTTATATAGCTCTTTAACTTATTAGAAAATACAAATATTATGGACATTCAAATGTAACGATACATCTTCTCTCATTCTACCAATCTTTTGAAATTAAAAAAATAAAATACACATTATGTTATAAAGGTCTCACAAAAATCAGATGGTTGTGGGGGTATTCAATGTTTTCCATAGAGAAAAAGAGTCGCAGAAGGTTAAATTTTGTCATGACTAAACTGCAAAATCACAAAAATCTCTGTACAAATCTTCAAATATGTACTTTTACTTGATTCATGTTTCCTTAAAAAGGTAAAGTAAATTATGACAAAGCAAAATTCAAAATCACCCTTCCATTTCTGTTTCCTGCAGAAATGCGACAAATGAGCGGAGCAATCACTTAAAAGCAACAAAGGACACCAGCTGGTCAATTGTGTGATAACTGAGAAACGCTACAATCAATTTCTTTGGCAGATACCATTGAACTGTCGGTACTCGGTAGGTATGAATTTTTTTTTAATTTTTTCCTTTAACTTTTTTTAAATAAAAACTTGTATTTTCTCTAGTTGTGTGAAAACAAATGATATATGTACTAACATGAGTTGGTCCGAGTGGAAGGAGTTCAGATCCCTTAAGCAAAATATCCTAAGTTCGATTCTTGGCGCTTGTGAATAGAGGGTTAGCGCCTGATCGTATCTCGAGAAATTAGTCTCCACTGTAAAGCGAAAGATACCCTAAGAAACCAAAAAAAAAATGCTCGAGGGAGTGTACTAACCTAATTGAAAAGACACGCTTAAATTTAGGAAATATTTTATTTATTTATAATTTTTACCACATATTCTAATCAGGTGCGCGCATTAAATGCATTATATTCTTGTTGTACTTTGTCGGGTATGAATAGGTAGTAAGAATACCCAATAAGTATAACATAGTTCCTTTCTTTTATTTTGGATCAGCCAATAAATTATAAATTAATTTCAAAACATGATAGTTTTTTTAATAACAGAAACACTCTGGAGATTATTTTTTTTGGTTTCAAATCTATCAACTATTTTCAATTAGTTTGGACATAACCCTCTTTAAAATGTTTCGTTCCTTCTGGATCCATTAGCCCACGTAGAATAATTCATTTCTTAACTACACCAGAATACCCCTCTTCGGTTTCAAATCCAATAATTCTCTATTACGAGAAGGGTACACTTGTTTTTGAATCAGAAACTCATTTGTTAAGTTAAAAGATATTACTACTCCTAGATTTTATGTTTTAATATTTTTCCTAATATATTACAAGAAACTTTAATATACAATTTTTATTTTCTTAAGTTAAAAATAATATATAACAATGGAAAAATGGAAAATACGCGTGCAACATCAGTAGAGCTTTATGATGATTTTTAAGGAATTTAGAATTTAGAACACAACATAAACTAAACAATTTAGATAAGTTTTTTTTTTAATTTAAAATTTAAAGTTAAACATCTAAAACTATTATTTTTTATTTGACATTTAACGATTTAGTATATGAAAAACACGTATAGTTTATTGGTCCAAATTAGCTGGTAAACTCATGCAACAATGCAAATGCAAATTGAGGAGGGGAAATGCGAAGTTTGGGTGAGTGAATCTATCTATCTATCTATTACATAAAGTAATGAATTAGAGAAAGTATTGTATAATTAACGTAATTTTTATTTACTTTTATAAGTAACTCTTTTGTCTTCTTTTTTGTTTGTTTAGTATTATTTTTCTCTACTATTATAACATTGCTTATTAATAATAGTATGCTATAGCATTAACCTAGACTAATGGTTTGATAATCCCAAAGAAAATGGAATAAATTTGAATCAGGAAAGAACAACCATAAAAGGACAAACTCCAACCATATATCCTAGAAAGAAAGCTAACAAGAATTAATATGCCCCTTATCTCTCTACATTAATTTTACTTTTATTTTCTTATATTTACCTTTAAAAATTCAAAAATAAATTCCTAAAATGGAACTAATTTGTACCACAAGGTGATTTGGTGATGTTTTGAAATCTAAAATATTTTTGGTATGGTTTCTATATTATATATAGTTTTGATGGATTCCCCATTGTACCAGCAATCAAACTTTTTGCATCTTTTGGGTTAAAGGCTATGGAGGGGAGGGAATTGAAAGGGACTTTACCTTCATGATCACATAAAAGTACAATCATGCATGAAGATAAATTCCAAGTTTAAAGTGAAAAACAAGAAATGGAACAAAGTAAATTAAAAAGTTACTAGAAGATAAATTACATTGGGTCCATCACGCTTCGTACATTGGTGGCGCAATGAAATGAAAATGAACACGTACATACGAGTTTATCTTCTATACGTATTGTATGTGTGATTTGAATATATAGAATTTAAAAAAAAAAATCTTATAATAATAAATAATTGTTATTATCAGAGTAATGTATTGTATTTAGTTAAAGCATAATGTACAAGCATACATACTTCTCTAGCAATAGATATTATGCTCTGGTAATAGCAATTGCCAAATAATAACTATATTAAGGAGATATTATCTTTAGAATTATATAAGGAATAAGCATAGATTTTAAGTTAGATAAAGTTGTATCATCTAAATTGAGTTGTTTATAAATTGAGCAATTAATCACTCTTAAAATGAAAAAATTAAAAAGTATTTTAATCATTTTCCCAAACTAAAAAGTTAAAATCATCAAATTCTTTAGGAAGAAAAAGTCAAAGTTAAAAATGAAAAACAAATGGAGTTAGTAATAAGTGATACTTAATTATGGAGAATTGTTATTTAGTCCAAACACTACCCCAAAAGTTGTAAAAAGATAAATTTGAATCATACGCATATGCACTGACGTTTGGGACGGTAAAAGTAACGAATGAAAGAAATTGGTTGAATGTTAATCTCACTGTGGGTTTTTTTGTTTTTTGTTTTTTTTGTTTTTTTGAGATATATGTTATTTCTCCGGCCGTTGTGTAAAAGTGGGATTTGTGTAAAATACTTCTTTGGTTTATATCGACACGTCATCTTTCTCTCTCCTTAATTATTTTATAAAATTTTAAAATATAATAACTTTTAATATAAAATATATATTTTCACAAAAATTATATATTTGAAATTTACTCATCAAGAACTACAAAACAAGATGCATTGTGAGTATAAAATTATGTACTAATAAGAAATATCTTTCAAATATATGTTTGATTAATAGTCTCATTTATTTTAGTTTTAAAATGTCTCAAATTAATAGTCCCATTTATTTTAATTTTAAAATATCTAAAATTAATAATATCTTTCAGACAATTAATAGCGAAGAGTTACCACGACTTTCAAGGCTGGTCACATTTCACTTAATCCTCCATTAGAGATTATAAGAAGAAAAAGGAGATTAAATACCCTAGCAAAAGTTAAGAATCTATATTATAAAACATCAAGTTTGACCAAATTTATTTTCAAAAAGTATAAAAATCTAATGGTTAAAAATATACATGTTATGGTGTGCATTAACTCTACACCCTTGGATGAATTTTATACACACATCAAGATGTCACATCAAAGTTAAAACACTCACACCAATAATATACACACAATAAATTCTCACACACCAATAATTTTTTCTATATTAAAAATGCCATATTTTAAAATAAAAAATTCAAAATTTAATAAAAATTTAGTATTTAAAATCTACAAATCAAGATCAATTAAACAAAATCCATCATGACTATAGAATTATGTAAAAAAAATATATTAAGTAACATTTAACACCAATAATATACACAAAGTAAACTCTCACACACCAAATAAAAAATTCAAAATTTAATAAAAATTTAGTATTTAAAATCTACAAATCAAGATCAATTAAACAAAATCCATCATGACTATAGAATTATGTAAAAAAAATATATTAAGTAACATTTAACACCAATAATATACACAAAGTAAACTCTCACACACCAATAAATATTTTTACATTAAAAATGTCATAACTTAAAATAAAAAATTTAATATTTAATATCTAATATATAAAATATAAAATATACTAATAAAGAAATTTCATAAAAAAATAATATTTAAATCTACTAATCAAAATTAATTAAACAACATCCATCATAACTATAGAATTATGAATTTAATATTTAAATTTACTAATCATTATTAATTAAACAAGATCCACCATGACTATAAAATTATGTAAAAAAAAATAAGAAAATTTATTGAGTAGCATTTAATACTAATAATATACACATAATAAATTATCAAATATCAATCATTTTTTCTACATTAAAAATGTCATAACTTAAAATAAAAAATTTAATATTTAATATTTAAAATTCACTAATCAAGATCAATTAGTGTTCGTACATTAGTGTTCGTAAATTTAATGATGTACTTTATGCGTTCGTACATTATTGATCATCTTAGTATATCGTTTTTCGGAATGTTCGCAATATATTAGTTAAATTTTTGAACTATTTTTAAATCATACCAGACGTGGTTGAATTATTTTCACATATGGCCTTGAATTTAATTTGTTAAAAACTTATTTTGCCAAGATCAAAATATTTTATGTGTTCGTAAATTATTATTGATCATCTTATAATGTCGTTTTTAGGAGTGTTCACAATATATAAGTTAAATTTTTGGACTATTTTCAAATCATACCAACAGACGTGATTGAATTATTTTTACATATGGCCTTGAGTCTAATTTGTTAAAAACTTATTTTGCCGAGATCAAATTAAGATAAAAAAATATGATTAAACAATTATTTAAAAATTAAAAACAAGTCGGTCCAATCCAGTTTACGTTTAGTTGGTCTAACATGAAGATATATTGAATATAAGTTTGTCGATTTAGATTCATCATACATTACTCTTTTTTATCTTATTATCGGTTCTTATTTAATTTATTGTGCCGGATGGCACGAATATACCCTAGTATATTAATAAAAAACAATCACATGAAGAACACAAAATTATACAAATAAGGAGAGAGAATGTGAATTGTGTGATTAAGTTATTGAGGAGAGAGAAAGAGTGGGAGGAGAGAGAATGTGAGTGATGCGATTGAGTTAATAAGGATAGAGAATGAGTAGGTGGAGAGAGAATGTGAGTGGTGTGATTGAGCGAAGAGAATCTTACTTGGCTGTGTAAATTGAATATGCAAAATATACAGCCATTATAAACAGAGCTAAGTTGGCATGAATTTTACACAACTAGTGAAGCAACAAAAAATTTTACACAATACTAAATTAGTTATCTATAATACAAATTAAGGTCATTGATGTGACCACTGTCCTAGGAGAAAATTAATTTTTTCCCCTCTTATATAACATCTATTTATTTTATTTATTCTCTCTCTAAACAACAATTATTAAGGTGGTGTTCGATTGAAATTTTAAAATCAAGGTTTTAAAAATTTTACCAAAAATTCGATTTTATTTCATACTTCCCAAAATTTACTTCACTTTACTTTTTCTCTCATAAAATTTTTAAAACACTATAACTTTAAATTCAAAAATCGGAATCAGATAAAAAAAATATATTTAAAACCTATTCATCGAGATCTATGAAATAAGATTCAATGTGACTATTTTTTGAAATCTCAACCAAACAAGCACTTACTCTCTTTAAATGTTTAGAACAAATGTCAACTATTCGGTGATTGAACTTGGGAAATGATGTGACCATTGTCAAGAACAAATTTTATGATATTCCATTGTAAAATAAGTTTTTATTTAATAAATACAAAAGTCCATTTTAAAATTTGATAAATACAAATTTTATGATAGTCCATTGATATTCCATATTTTAAAATCATTTTTATTATTTTTATTCCTTTTTGTGATTTTCTAATGTTATCCTTTTGACTACTTTATTTTCAAAAATAGACAACTCCTAAAATTAACCCAACATAAATTAACTAAGATAATTATTATAGATTTTAGATTTTAAAATTCAAATTAAAAACCATTTCAAATTAAAAAACCATTTTTGAACATCGGCCTACATATTATTATTCAATATAATTTGTGGTTCATAGCAAAGTCATAAAATATACATAACCAAAGAATGAGCCATTTTTTAATGGCACAATATTCCTACATAAATGAACTGTAATAGTTAGATGAAATATAATCATTCTTGAATAAAGTCAAATAATTCATATTCTTACATATATAAACTCATTTAAGAAACATACATATTACGCATAATATGTCAGTGGAATTAGTAATATGACTTAAAAGAGATGTCAAAACTAGGCATACTACAAATAATCATAATATGACTATCAAATAATTTAGTAAAATAATTTTAATATAATAGAGACGACCAATTAATAAACAATGTACATGATGAAATTTTTTTATTGATAGTATGATTTAAGAAATGTGTCAAAAGATATCATACACATAAATTATATGTGCTTACCATATAAATATTGCAACGAGCTTGGCCCGTAATGGATTATAAGTATTATGACAAGTGTGATTTTGTTTCTATTCGTGATATTTTGCGGTTAATCTAGCCTTAATTTATGAAAATTGTGAACAAATTTTGATAAAATGACCCTTTACAAAATTGAGAAGTATATCCACCAATTAAAATTAATTTAAAATTGTATTAATTTGGATTCCTAATCAAAATTTACTTCCATTTTAATTTATTTCCTATTTTCTTTTAGGGTGCGTTTAGATTGCAGAATTGGATTTAGCTTTAAAATTCATAAATTTAAGATTCAAAAATTACATATTTGAAAATACAATAATTTAAAATTTTGTATTTGCTTAACAAATATAAGGAAATTGAATTCTAAATTTAAATATTATTCTGCTAAAATTTATATTTAGTTGACAAATAATCATAATATGACTCACTTTTTCATCTATCCTGAAAAGGAAATTAATAATAATAATAAAGTTCGGACATTTTTCACTTTTTCACCAACAAATCCAGTGGTGTAGAATTTATCTTGGTCAATTTCATTTTTCTTTATTTTTTCACTATGACATGTAGCCCAACTCTCTCTTTCATATATCCTATTATTATAGTAACGATACATTGATATATTTGGTGGTCGATCACATGAAAAGAAAGGAAAATGAAGTTCAGTTACACATGGGGTAAGAAAACCCACGTTTATCTTAACTATCCTAACCCCCATGTGTAAAAAAGATTTAGAATCTTGAGTCAAAAATTATTTATTTAAAATTTTTATACTAGAAGTACATTGATATATTGACCACGTGGTAAAAAAAAAATGAGACTCCTAGGAATCAAACATGCACATGGGATTTGAAAATCTACCTATATATCAACTATCATAGCCCCCCAAGTGTAAAAAAGAGTTCGAAAAATTTTAGAATGCAATTTATATATCTTTTTAAAATAAAAAATAATTAGCAATGCAATTCATATATCTAAAAATATAAACAATGTTTTTTCTCTTATAAATTGATGTAATGTAATTGACACTAATTTTTATGATTTCAATTAAAATTTTGACTTTGTCATTCTCAATTATAATTTTTTTTTATGTAATACTTAAATGTACAATTTATAAGGTTGGAACTCATGTAAAATTTTCTATTTGTCTTTAATTATATTAATTTTCTGTTTCATCTAACTCCTAAATTCTCAATTATTTTTGTCAAAATTATTATAAAATAATTTTATTTATATTATACTGTAAAGTGCCCTTGTGTAAAAATAGCCAACTTAGTATTGGAGTAACAAAAATTTTACACAAAGTGTAAATTTTACACAATACTAAGTTAGTTATTTTTATATAATACTAAGTTGGCTATTTTTACACAATCATTGAACCTCTTTGACGTCATAGGTGTTGTTTCTACTGCTACATTTAGATATGCGCCTTCTATATTTAGATATGCGCCTTCTATTTTGAAATCTTTTGCTCAAATGGAACCCCAAGGAGCACTTGGCGCTACAAACCTTCTCAAACCCTTCTCGGAAATTGTTGATTCGTTGGGACTTAAAGATCCTTTTTTCATACTGTGAACACCTCATTTTGCGACCTCCGCAAGAATCCTAATTTTCAAATAAATAAACATGCATGCACGCACGAGCGTTCCTAGATGCACATGTATTTTGTTCATGTGATACAGGTCAAAGAAGAAAGCCGAAAGGACCCTGGATGAGGAGTCACAGAATTATCGAAAATTGTCGGAATCGAAAACCGTCAAAACTCCTGGAAACTTGTGAAAGGAGAGTCACGCGCTTTGGATCATCCTCAAACTTTGAGAGTTGTTGGAAATTATCAAAAGGAGTAACATACTCGAAAATCAGCTAAATCCGACGGTCGGATCTCCGAAAATTCAAAAAATCGCGAGTTTATTTCGGGTGGTCAAATGGAGGTCTTCTCGAAGTTAAAATGGTTTGAAGTTTGGTAAGTGGATAGGCCTTATTGTGGGAAAGAGCATATTAAAATTTCAGCTTTGTCGGACATGGGGTCCTCAAGAATCAATTTGTTTACCGTGCAATTCTAGTTGAAATGTCCTTCGTAGAAAATTAAAATAAATAGTGGCCTTCCCGTAATCTGATCGACCTCAAATTTGTACAAAAGTTATAAAACATTTGGAGGGAAAACATATCAAAAATTCAGCATAATCCAACGGTTGGAAGTTCAGTTGTCGAAGTTGTTGTACGCAAGTATGTTTCCTATGCGGGAACAAACTCTTTGTACCAAGCCAAGGAGACCGAGTCCTTCCCGAACTCCGATCGTCCTCAAATTTTTAAAGGGTGTAAAATACTTATATTGGCAATACATATCCAAAATTCAGCATGATCCAACGGTTATAACCTAACTTGTCGTGCAAAAAAGAGACCTTGTCTACAACAAGTACCTTTCCTACGCGGACACAAACTCTTCGTACCAATCAGAACGAAAGGGAACCTTCCCGAAATCTGATCGACCTGAAATTTTTACACAATCTAGAAGAGTTCTATTCCCAACACATATCCAAAAATCAGGATGATCCAACGGTGGTAAGGCTTTGCGATAATTTCCAAGAGTCCTAGTTGCAATATCTTTTCTTGCTCTCCAAGTATTTTGACAACTATAAATAGACCCCCCTCCATTCATTATTATCATCAACAATCAAGGGAATTTCGTGGTATACACCAAGAGATCCTTATTCTCTCCATCCAAGGAGGCTCAGGTATAATTTTCTCTCTCTTCTTTTATTTATTCGTTAGTTTTATAATTTATATTCTTGTCTGTATAATCTCTATCTCTTGATAGCTTTTCAAAACCCTTTTTCAAATTGTTTTTCAAAACTAAAGGCGTATAATAAACCCTAATCCAATTCCAAAATAGTATTATAACTTTCTTACTTTTTCAAAAGTTCGGATTAGCAGTATCGTTATACGAAGGAATCGATAATCGCTGCATATCCAATCTAATTCATAGAGTGCGGTGTGTATGTGATAAACACTCGATCATGAAAGCACTACTGCCATCTATACCGGTTTAATCAATAGACTATGGTACACGATCGGTCAAGTCACCTCATATCATATCGAGTATAAGATTCCACATTGAATTAGTTTCTAAAAAGCCCAATGCTTTACAAAATCACTTGTTTCATTGCATTTATTATTCTCAAATTCTCTTTTTTCAAATCACACACATACTTATTTTTAAATCATGGGCGAACTAGGAAACACATTATTTTCATCCCAACCCCAAAATCCCGATTTTTAAGGCAAGCACAAAAAGCTGTAAAGTAATAGCAATAGCATGCAAGAACTGAATTATAACACGCGCGTATCCTACTCAAGAGACCGAAAGGGCGAATTGGGTGCCTAACACCTTCCCAATTCGTAACTTAATCCCCGAATCTTCGAATCAACTGGTTTCGCATATATTGTGTATAAGAGGATATTTAGTCCATAAATACGTCTCTTTTACACAAACCTTTTTGTTTGTTTAGTAAAACAAACTGGCGACTCTTATTCTTTTCAAAACCGATTTCCAAAGCAACAAACGGAATCGCCGCCCATGAGGACCCCCGGGCGTCGAGAACGCGGGTTCTCACAGTGGCGACTCTGCTGGGGAGATTTAAGAGGATTAGACTCTAAACAAGAGTAGAATATGCGTGAATAATTATTTTTGTTTGCATATTTTTTTTTTCTCTTTCCGGCCTTAGTTCTAGGATAACATAGATGCGATTTAGGTGGATACCTTGATTCCCTTTTTGTTTGTAATAATTGTTTGAGGAAAACCTTTTCATAAATAAAAATTGAAAGTACTCAAACAAACCCTAAAGCGTTCTTCATAATGTACCCCCATAATTGTTATTTTGCACGCACCCACTATCATCATGCATTATCGCGAGTGTGAATTTACCCTATCAACCTCGGGACCAAAGTCATGACTAGGCCGTGGACTTGCGGGTCTACACTAGCCAAAAGCGCATGGGACCACTCTCCTTGGCCAAGTACCAAACTGAGGTATATCGAGTGACGAGAACACTCACGTACCCAGAATGTATATCAAAAGGTCCTTGCACGTACTCGCCCTTGGGGTATATAGCAAGACCTAGCCAAATAGGAGGGAGCCTGAAACCTTACCCTTTTCAACCACGCTTGCATATAGGATGCGTCAGCCTAGTACACACGAATTTCTGCATGTTTTCTTGACCGTCGGTCGTGAGATTAGTGAACAAAAGGCCTTGTCATACATACCAACTCTTGGTTTGGCAAGTACGGCCGGAGGCTGTCCAACCCCGTCCGTAGAAATCCCTCACTAAAACTCGTTTGTGAGAATTTTCTTGTCACTATTTCCATGAAAAACAACTCTAAAAGGAGAGAACTTCCCGATTTTAAAAAAAATGTTTTTTCAAAATATTTCTAAAAAAAAACAGAGTCATTTTCCAAAATGAATTTTTCCAAAAATTAATTTTTAAAATCGGAAGATTATAAGGGCACCCCGGGAATTCATATTCCTACCCTAAACCTATCCGCGGGGCTCTCAAGTTGTTGCTGTCGGTCTGTTTTTGCCTTGTCACCAAAAAATGGTTTTCGATTTTATTTTTCTGTCGAGTCATAGTTTTCCGAGAATTATGCAATCCATGGCAAAATATTGATTTTTCGGTCAAACCCCCGACTTCTTTCTCCCCATTCTTCACCACACTCCGATTATCTACTGCTAGCAAACTAGACGACTCACGAGATCAGATTCATTACCGATCATGCATCCTCATTGCAACACCGAGCTACTACTTCATCAAATCGGGGTCGACAATACTGAGGGTAATTACGGTGAAGCTTCTCATGCAGCGGGTTCGCCGCCTGGTCCCGTTCTCCCACAAACCGAGGGTGGCACCTTAACCTTTGAACACCTCTATCATCTAATCCATGATCTGATCGAGTTTGTAGCCATCATGAAAGATCACCAAGTGGCCACCCAAGCCCAGCTTGAGCCCTAATCGCTGTCAGAATACCTGCTGAACCAAACCAATTCAATCCAAATCCATACCCAACCAAAGGCAACCAAACTCGAGACCCAGTAGCTCAACCTAACAATCTCTAATACATTATCCCAGTTCCTGCCAACATCAACCACCCACTTCCTGTGGCCCTTGCCAACATCGTTGTACCACCGGCGCAAGATCCCGAAATAGCCTGGCTGAACCCTAAACATAACCAGCCCCTTCAAAATCATAATCCTCAAGCCATCCTTGATGTAGATCATAACAGCTCCCCGAAAACTAGCCTTACCATCATCGTTCACATACACTAAAGGTGTAGAGGATATATGCACTGAGGGTGTCAATAAGAAAACCCGAACAGCTCCCTAAAGGCTAGCATCACCATCATTGTTCATGCATATTAAGGGTGCCGAAGGTACATCTACTGAGGGTATCGACAAGAAGACCCGAACAGCCTCACCATCATCGCTCGTATACACTGAGGGTGCAAAGGGTATATGCACTGAGGGTTTTCACAAGAAGACCAGAACAGCTCCCCAAAGACTACCCTCACCATCGTCGTTCGCACATATTGAGGGTGCCGAGGGTACATCTACTGAGGGTATCGACAAGAAGACCCAAACAGCTAGCCTCTCCATCATCATTCACACTGACAATGTCCTACCCACATCACCACGACCCTGTTGTTGTCCTATCAGCAGAACCAAAAACCCTGAAGGTAGAATCAAGTCAATTAATTGGTTTAGCAACTGAAAGCCCCTGCCTTTCTCAAGAATCAAGCCTGTCCACACCCACTCCTGAAAATGCAGAACATCGGTAATCCTCCTGAGACTGTAGGTATGAGTAAAAGCAGTAACTCGGGTGGATTTTGATAGACCCAAGAATCAAGAAGCAGAGAGAAACGTGTCAAGATGGAAGCATGACGTAAGATCAGCAGAATCCCAAGACGGAAGCACGCCATTTCTCTTATGACCGATATCACCTTTCACACTCACCTATTGACCAGAAATCAATATTTGCCTTTTCAGTGTTGCTATATTCTCGGAAAATGGTCGGTTTTGCATGCATCTGCACTTAGATAATTTCAAGTAGCGTAACATACTTCATAAATCAAGCAACTTAAGATTCACAACTTCTTCAAAATCTAGTTTTTAAAAAATGACGGTGAGATGATTTAAGAAGTATGCAAATACTCAAAATTTAAGGAAGCATGGCATAAGCATTTGCATAGTGCATACACATGAACACTTGCATAAGTGTACCGCGCACCAGTCCAAGAATACATAGGCACTAAGCTCCATGGCCTACCAGACAGGCTTCACCACTGCATCTTGGTATATACCTCGATGATTAGTCACACCACCGCCACCAGCCAGATCGTCATGATAAGATCACATGCCTTCCCAGAAAGGCAAATCACTTCATAAGCCCTCCTAGAGAGGCAATCACTTTATGAGCCCTCCCAGAGAATCAAATCATTTCACAAGCCCTCCTAGAAAGGCAAATCACTTCACAAGCCCTTTCTACAGACGATCCAAAGCCCTTTCTACAGGCCAATCCCAAGCCCTTTCCATAGGCACCAATCCAACCTAAGCCATTTTCACAGGCACCAATCCAATCCAAGTCCTTTTTACAGGCACCAGTCAAATCCCAAGCCCTTTCTACAGGCACCAATTCAATCCAAGCCCTTTCCACAGGCACATACTAAAGCCCTTCTTACGGGCAAACTCAAGCCTTCTCCAAAACCAAAAATCCCCCTTTTGAGAGGATGTCAGAGAAAGATAGAGAGAAAGACTGGAATGACAAGATTTTGTAAAAAACGCAGGGAACAAGCCCCCACAAAAAGGACTTTTGGCCTAGCTTCTTCTCACCCAAGAAGTCTTCAAGATACGCTCCCAAAGGTTCTCGGACCGAAAATCACAAACACAGCACGACGATGTCAAATGCGAAATTTCAAAGTAAACATTCTCAAAATCGCAATGACGATGATGCTCAGAAAAACCTGACAAAGTGAGAGAAAACAAAGTGGGTATAAGAAAAAATTGAAAGAGTAGAAAAGAGGATAAATCCCACAGTGCCAAAAGAAAATTGAAAAAAACAGAAAAGAAAAAACGATGGCAGCGAGAGCCACACCAAGAGTGACAGCTAGGCTAAAAAGCCAAGGGCTACGTCTTGGGTGAGGAAGGCTGCTGACCTTGCGAAAAAAAAACTAAGCTGCATCAAAAAGCTTTCAAGCAATTAAGGAGGAATAAGAGCATCAAAAAATAGAAAATGATGTAGGCACAAAGAATTCTTCTCTCGCGAAGTCAGGAAACAATAAGCAGAATCGCCTCCTAGTGACAAGAGAAAAAAATGCCATGGAAGCTGAGCAAGAGGCAAAGTCCAAAATTCATACACGAGGTTCGAGAATTAAGAGAATTAAGAGAGCATAGCTCGATTTTTTCTTAAGGAAAAAAAAAGCCAACCAAAAGTTCTTGTTTCTTAAAAAAAAGAAAAAAAAAAAGAAGATATCACACCAGAACTTTCTCTCTCTATTTCTCTATGTCCGTTCAGAGACTCTCACTCCCTCAGCAAAACAACTTTTGTCACCACAGATCATCAATCACCCTCATCTTCATCCCGCATCAGCATATTCCCAGCAGATCACCAACCCTCAGCCTTTATCCTAACCAGTAGGATTCATCATATCCTCAGTAGACCACCAATCATCGTATCCCCAGCAGATCATCAACCTTCAGCCTTTATCCTGACCAGTAGGAATCTTCATTTTCCTAGTATACCATAAATTCTCATTTTCCCACCAGCCTTTATCCTAAATCACCAACACCAAAGTAGTGTCTCTAGTTGATCATCAAACGTCCCCAGCAGACCATCTTCCCCAGCCTATCAAACGCAAAGCAAAGTCCATAATAGACCATCTGCCCTCACCCCTTCAAAAGAACCAAATCAGAATCAAATTGTTGACAGAACCGTCCCTACCGATGGGAGTACATCAGCTCAACGCCTGTAGACACCCCGATCCGTGACCCCCGCAAGAACCCTAAATGACCTACGAGAACTACTGATTTTGAGCCCGGGACCCACCCGAGCACCCGAAACTACCCCGAGGGGGTTTGTTGCGCGACAAACCTATTTTCATGAAGGATTGTCGCATGACATATCACATTGTCGCGCGACAATCCCTGATATGTCGCGCGACAATCCCTCTCTGCACCCGACCAACCACTTTCTGACACATCACAGTGTCAGAACCCATCACTTCAGCCGTTTGTCGCGCGACATACAGGTATGTCGCGCGACAAACAGGCACAGTGAATTAGGAATGTCGCACGACAAACGGATATGTCGCGCGACACTTGCCTTTTCTGGGAAAATATCGCACGACAATCTTCCCCGAGCAGTATAAATAGGCCAACACCCCCAAGGGTTCAAAGAGAGCAACTTGAATCTGGAAATTTTGAGTTTTAGTCTGATTTCATTATCAAGCATTCTATATTATCGTCTTATCTCTGGAGAATTATCGGATCTATTCCCGACACTCGACGTGTCCCGTTTCTGGAATCGAATTCTCAGAAATATCTGAAGAAGGAAAAGATTATTATCGCCGGAAATCTCTCCGCTGGATTATATTTTCTTTCTTATTATTATTATTCTCGTCGGGAAGGTAAAGAAAGTCTCTTCTAGTATTTAAACATTAAATATCTGTGTACTTGTTTTATTTTCGTCGTTCTGTCCACGTTTTATTTGAATAAACTTATTGCCAAGTTACAAATAGTCTATCGTTTTCAAAACAAAAGGCCCTGATAAAACTATTTGTAAAACCAGAAGAGTAAGTACATTACTATCCGGATAAAATCATGTTTTCAAACCCGGACCGGTAAAACTTACTTAGGAAATTAAATACCCGATATATCATATCTGTTTCATAGATTGTGATACGTCCGGTAAAACTCCCCTCAAGAGTTCCAATTCCATATCGAAATTAGTTCCATCATAAGATCCGCACTTTTACAAAACTTGAGAAAACCGTCATTATCCGAGAAATAATACGAGAAACTCCATTTCTAAAGAAAACAACTCTTGTCACTTGTATTTGCATTTCTCAAAACGAAACATCGGATCTTGGAACACAAAGGTTTTCTATCCCTTTCCTGTTTTTCCCAGAAATTAGGGTTTTCGCTCAGAAAGTAGTAGGCTATCAGTAAAAGCATCCAAGTTTTCCAACATAGAATAAACATATAAGACCACTAAAGACTGAAAGGGCGGAATGGGTGCTTAACACCTTCCAAAACCGTAATATAGTTTCTGAACCCTATAGAATCCTGGTTTCGTAGACAAACGTGTAAAGAAAGGCTTAAAACCTTTCCTCTTACACAACTATTTTGTACGTTTTCCCGTAAAACGTACTGGCGACTCTGAACAAACCCCTTTGCATTTAGAAATAGAACATAGGGACACATGATATGAATCAAAAGAGACACTCCAGCAAATGGAACGAAGGAATCCGTTCCGACGTTTCAGACGCCCAACCGAACGGGGACGAGACCCGGGGGGTCGCATTTGCGGATTCTCATAGTGGCGACTCTGCTGGGGACACTAGAAAACTAGACTCTTATATGTGGACTTTTGTTTATCTGTTGAATACTTGCTTTTACTGCTTTCCCTACTTATGTTAATTGATTGAGAAGAAACTTTTTTTTTGAAAAAGGGAGTTTTTCAAAAATACGTAATCAAGATAATGATATTTGTAAACCCAACCTTTTTCGCACGCACTATCACAAATCATGCATTGGTTCTACGAGTGTGAATTTACCCCAAATCCTCGGAAGTATTATAAGTGAGTAGGGAGTTAGCTTGCTTGGGCCAACATAAACCAAAAGCATTTACTTCCACTCTCCTTGGCCAAGTACGCCCCCGAGGTATATCGAGTGACGAGAACACTCACGTACCCAGGAAGTATATCAAAAGGCTCTTGCACCTACCCGCCCCTGGGGTATATCGCAAGGTCTTGCCAAATAGGAGGGAGCCTGAAGCCTTAACCGTTCGTACACCTGCGCTACATATAAGATCGAGTCGAGTTAAAACACTTGTCAAACCGCCGTAGGGGATGTACCACCTTACGCCTTACTTTTCGACACCCTTCTAAAATCCGAGGCTCTTCTCGGCAATTTTTAGTGGTTCTTTTGGCAAAAATCGAGTCACATCACAGTCTTTCTTCATCTTCGTCACGTGATTTCGTCTACAGTCGTGAAGTGACGACAGACTGGAAGGTTGGGCCGGTCGAGATCACACCGGAAGACTAGTAAGACCAAGCACACCTGAAATGGCCGATGAATGCGAGAATCGAGAGACAAATCAGAGCCTAGCCGAAGCATCATCAGTTCAGCCAACCCTAGCCAAAATGCACCGTTTACTCATGACCGTCAGCAGGGATCTGGCAAACCTCACAAACGAGCAACAGGGTACCCGAATCCGAGTAGAAGAATTGTCAGCCGAACGAACTGCACCACCGGGGTTTGATCGACTACCACCGAATCGAGATCCGAACCAAGGACAGTCTTCACAAGTACTCCCCCCAGTTCAAGGAACCAATCCACCCCAAATGGGCCCTATCATAGCCGGTCCCGTTCAGATCGATCCCAACAATCAATGGGCCCCAGATTCAGGCCCCACTTATCAGCAACAAGAGCCACCCATAGTTTGGCCACAACCCCAAGCACAACCTGGATTTGACCCCCAATACCAGCCATGGCCACAAGTCCCCATAAGGCCCATTCCACCACCGGCCCCAGTAGCCCCTCCAAATGAATACCCAGTTATCAACCGACTCCGGGCAGTATATGCAGAATCTGTTATAGCTCGGGAACAGCCCGACGAGGTGTCGGGAGAGAGCGAAGAGATGAAGAAACTAAAGGAGCAGATGAAAGTTCTGCAAAGAGGGATTTCTCTGATAAAAGGGGCAGACGAGATCACAGATATGAACGCCTTCTCCCTTTACCCAGAAGCCAGACTGCCTCAAGGATTCAAGCTCCCTTATATCACCAAATTCATAGGGACCACCCCCCCAAAACCCATCTCCAATCCTACATCAGATCCATGCAAGTGTCTGGCTTTGGAGAGCCGGAGCTGGCTCAAGCCTTTCACATGACTCTCACGGGGGCCGCCCTGAGATGGTTTTTTGATCTGGAGAGACACCACACGAAAACTTGGGGGGATATCGTCAAAGAGTTCATGACCAAATACGGGTCCAACGAGAGTTTGGAAATTACTCGTAAACACCTAGAGATGGCCAAGCAAGGCGAGAAAGAAAGCTTCAGTGATTTCGTCACACGCTGGAGGAAGATGGCCTCCCAAATGTCCAAGCGACCCGATGAAGAAGAGCAGTTAGAAATCATTCAGAAGAACTTCACTCCAGCCGTACTGAGTTGCATGGGAAAGCATGTATTCCCACACTTCAGAGCCCTGTTGAGTATGGGATCGCAAGTGGAAGAGGAGTTGGCCAAGAAAGCTGAAACCGATACCAAGAAAGCCTCATACACCGGGAGAAAGACAGCCACTACAACCGTGAATCAACTAAGCTCATACCCATATCAACAAAACCCATTTCAACAGTCACAACAAGTCCCTCCAATGAGTTGGCCTGCACAAGGAGACTCTTCAAATACCGAAGCCAAGAAAAGGAGGAATTTCTGCACCCTTCCCACTACCCTAGTCAAAAGCCTGGAACTACTCCGAAAGGCCGGATTGATCACCCCACTCAACCCGCGCCCCCCACAAAACCCTATTCCCAGCACCTGGAGAATGAATGAGAACTGTGCATACCATCAAGCAGCGGGCCATGACACGGAACGCTGCTTAGCTCTTCGTATCGTATCCAGGACCTTATTGAAGCTGGAACCATCCCCGCACCCGGCGGGCCCAATGTTACCAACAACCCCCTTCCCAATCATGTTCCACCTGCGGGAATTAACGCCTTAACTACTGATGAAGAAGGCTTTGACCCCGTAGGACTCATTCGGGACGACCCAGCCTATAAGGCACCCGTTATGTTACTAGCAAAAGCACAAGTTGCCCCAGGCCTCAATCCAATAATCGACCAATGGATGGCCAAGATGAACTTCCTACCCGGGAAGGGCTTAGGAAAAACAAATCAGGGGATCTCGCAACCACTCATAATCAAAACCAATCCTGGGAAAGCTGGGATAGAATGGACCCAAGACAAGAAGAAACAGCCGTGAAAACCCCGCCCCCCCATAAGGAGACAATCTGTATGACAGAAACCTCCCCCGGGACTTTTAGTTGGTCGGAAGAGCCGGAGACATCAGAAATCTCAGAAGGATCAGACTCAGCATCCCTCTGGATACAACAGATCACCCGCTCAGGAAGGGTATACCAGCCACCACCGATGGATGCCGAGAAATCATCACCTCCTAAGGAAGTAGGAGAAGATCGAGTGTTAGAACAGTTAAAGAAAACCCAGGCCCATATCACCATTTGGGGCCTCTTGGTTGCCTCCAAACCTCACAAGACCGCCTTCATCAAACTCCTTGACGAGGCCGTCATATCACCCGACTCCACACCAGAACAACTGCCAAACATGGTCGGGTCACTCACAATCCAAAGAAGTCTGTCATTTTCAGATGAAGACTTATCTCCATTAGGAAGGAAGCACAACCTGGCTCTTCATATCACCGTCAGGACCCGAGGGAAAATTTTGCCACAGGTTCTCATCGACAATGGGTCAACCATAAACGTTTGCCCCCTGAAGACCGCTAGATGCTTGGGTATCCTGGATTCAGAGCTTTCTCCATCCGCCGTAACCGTCAGGGCTTATGACAACACCAGGAGGGCCGTTTTGGGATCTCTGAAGCTCGATCTCATGGTCGGTCCCGGAAACTTTTCGGCCGACTTTCAAATCATAGACATTCCCTCTAGTTTTAACTTACTATTGGGAAGGGCATGGCTACACGACATAGGAGCACTCCCCTCCTCCCTACACCAAAAAGATCAAGATACCGTTTGAAGGGAACATAATCACCATCCAAGGAGATCCTGAAAGGACCTTGGCAGATCTGGAGTTACCTTTTTTGGGAATCGGGAGCCAGAGCATACAGTTGGGAGGCTTTTCTTACGAGCCTCAAGTATAAACTCTCAGCACCCAGGTAATCGAATATCTTCCCCCTGACAATATCCCCGGTCTCAGCACCAAGATCACAAATATGCTGAGAATGATGAAATACTTGCCTGGAGCTGGTCTGGGAACGGGACAGCCAGGACTACTTCAAGCCTTGGAACCAGTAACGAGGTACGAAAGGGAAGGTTTGGGGTACCAACACACTGAAGAAGACGATCGACAAAAGGGAGTCCAAGGGCATCAGTATCCGAGTTTTAGCTCTCTGAACGGGTTTTTTATCAAAGAAGGGGAGGACTTTCCCTTTTGCGGTTTTCAGGAACCTTGGAGAAACAGCGACGGAGAGAACCTTCCAGGATGGGAAATCTTCTACGAAGAGGACATATATGTCAAGGAAAACATCGTGCACAGTTTCTCTACCAAATTGACAATCGGGCCGAAGGAAGAAAATGAAGACAAGAAGGATGAGGAGGAAGAAATGATCGGGGATCTCTTTGACATCATGGATCTGGGGGATAACGAGCCAAGGGACGACCCTGTACACCTGATATACGCTGATCCAGACTACCAAAAAGAAGGGGAAAAGAGTGAAATTGTAAGGGTGAGATGTGAGAGCGAGAGTAAGGCTAGGGAAGAGCCACTCATAGATTTACTTTTTAAACTTGTCCCTGTAAATACTATTAATGAAGAAAACTCTGTTTTGCGCTATCCTGTTATTCTTAATTCTGTAATTGCTTATATGGAGTTGGAAAAATTGAACGAACACCCTGAACGGGAGGAGCAGCGTATATAAAGCGAGGAAGGAGACACTCTTGTAATTAACCTCGGGACAGAAGAGAAGAGAAAAGAGGTCCGCATTGGGGCAAGTCTAAGTGAGACAGAAAGAGAGGAATTCACACAAACTCTGAAAGAGTACGTGGATGTCTTCGCCTAGTCTTATGCGGATATGCCAGGTTTAAATAGTCAGATAGTCATGCACGAGATACACACCAAGCCGGAGTTCAGACCCGTCAAGCAAAAGTTGAGAAAACTTACGCCAGAATGGTCCCTGAAAGTAAAAGAAGAAGTGATGAAACAACTGAGTGTAGGGTTTTTGTGGGTGATCGATTACCCTTCATGGTTAGCCAACATTGTGCCCGTTCTGAAGGCAAATGGGAAGGTCCGCATGTGTGTAGATTATCGAGATCTCAATAAAGCTTGTCCAAAAGACGATTTCCCATTGCCCAACATCGATTTGATAGTAGATAACACTGCCAACCACGCCCTGAAGTCATTTGTGGATGGTTTTCCCGGATATAACCAGATCAAGATGCATCCGGATCACCAGGAGAAAACAGCATTCATCACACCATGGGGAACATACTGCTACACCGTTATGCCCTTTGGGCTGAAGAACGCCGGGGCAACTTATCAGAGGGCAGCCACCGCAATTTTCCACGACATGATCCACAAAGAAGTAGAGGAGTATGTGGACGACATGATAATCAAATCAAAGGAGAGGGAAGGTCACGTACCAGCTCTGCGAGCCTTCTTCGATCGGCTCCGCCAGTACCAGATGAGACTCAATCCGCAAAAATGTGTGTTCGGGGTGACCAAGGGAAAACTCCTAGGCTATGTTGTCAGTAAGAAAGGAATCGAGGTAGACCCTGCCAAGGTTCAAGCTATCCAAGAAATGCCTAAGCCTCGTACTGAGAAAGATGTCCGGGGATTTTTGGGTAATTTGCAGTATATCAGTAGGTTCATCTCTCAGCTCACTCAGACTTGCGAGCCCATCTTCAAACTCCTAAGGAAATCTTCACCGGGAGAGTGGGACGATCAGTGCCAGGAAGCTTTTGATAGAATCAAAGAATATCTCTCCAACCCCCTAGTATTAGCCCCACCACAAACCGGACTACCATTAATCTTGTACCTAACCGTCACTGATTCAGTCGCGGGAGCAATGCTAGCCCAACACCTGACTGATACACGGAAAGAGCAAGCCATCTATTTCCTCAGCAAGAAACTGTCCCCATTTGAGATGAACTACACACCATTGAAGAAATCATGCACCGCTCTCGTCTGGGTAACACAGAAACTACGGCACTACATGCTAGTTTTCTCAGTCATCCTGGCATCACGGATTGATCCATTGAAATACCTCTTCGAGAAACCGGCTCTCTCGAACCGAATGGCAAAATGGCTATTTCTACTCTCCGAATTTGACATCACCTACATGACCCAGAAGGCAGTCAAAGGCAAGATCATAGCTGATTACCTGGCCCACAATCCAATATTGGGAGACATGCTAGAAGAAGCCGAATTCCCAGACGAAACCATCATGAATGTCAAGATCGATGAAGACTGAAAGTTATACTTTGATGGGGCCGCCAATCGAAATGGAAACGGGATAGGCATCCTGTTAGTCTCGCCAGACCAAACTCACTCCCCGGTATCATATCGTTTGGACTTCTTCTGCACCAACAACATGGCTGAATATGAAGCCTGCATACTCGGGTTAGAGATCGCCCTTCAAAAGGGTATAAAGAGAATATAGGTATACGGAGATTCAGCACTAGTGGTCCACCAGGTTCTGAAAGAATGGAAGATCAGAGATGAGAAATTAGTCCCTTACCTCGCTCGACTGGAGGATATCGCGGGAAAGTTCAAGCATGCGGAGTTTTACTATCTCCCCAGGTCTCAGAACAGTTTTGCCGACGCACTGGCAACCCTGGCATCTATGATCGATATCCCGGAGGGGATGGAAGAAATAACTCTTACGGTACAAAAGAAGTCAGAACCCGCACACTGCACGACCTTAGAGGTAGAGAATGAAGGGGAAGGGGATCCAACCACTTGGTTTTACGATATTTAGAACCTGCTAAAGAACCATCAGTATCCCGAGAAAACAGACAAGAAAACACGGGTCACGCTCAGAAGATCAGCGTCAGGGTTCATACTTTGTGCCGGAAGATTGTATAAGAGGAACTACGACGGGACTCATCTTCAATGCCTCACCGAAGAAGAATCAGTCAGAATAATGGATCAGATACATGGGGGCGATTGCGGACCCCATATGAGAGGACATACACTTGCCCGCAAAATCATCAGACAAGGTTATTTCTGGTTTACCCTCCAAACTGACTGCTCTGACCACGTACGCCGTTATCACAAGTGCCAAATTTATGCTAAATCCCAGAAGCTTCCTCCAAAAGAGTTGTACAACATGACTGCTCCCTGGCCTTTTGCAACCTGGGGAATCGACGTCATTGGGAAGATCTCGCCCAAAGCCAGCAACGGCCATGAATTCATACTGGTGGCCATTGACTACTTCACCAAATGGGTGGAAGCCGAGTCTTACCAGACCCTGGATGCCAAGAAAGTAGCCCGATTCATCAAAAGGAATATTGTTTGCCGATATGGGGTCCCACACGAGATCATCTCAGATAACGGCACCAACTTCGAAGGAGAAGCTAATACCGTCATGGAAGAATACGGTATTAACAGACACAGATCTTCGCCATACAGGCCACAAACCAATGGGGCAGTTGAAGCCGCCAACAAAAATATGAAGAATATCCTAAGCAAGATGACCGACACATGTCGAGACTGGCCGGAGAAACTACCATATGCATTGTGGGGATACTGCACCACCGAGAGGGTTTCCACCGGGGCAACCCCGTTCTCTCTTACATACGGGATGGAAGCAGTCCTCCCTGTTGAGTTAGAGGTCCCCTCCCTCAGGGTAATGCTAGAAAATCAAGTCAATGAACTGGAGTGGGTCCAGGCACGTTATAACGAGCTAGCCCTACTAGATGAAAAAAGATTAACAGCCGCATACCACCATCAGGGGTATCAAAAGAGAATCGCTCGAGCATTTAACCAGAAAGTGAGGACTCGGGGTATCAATGAGAACGATATCGTATTGAAAGAAATTCGAGAACCAGCCGGAGATCCGAGGGGTAAGTTCGGGCAGAAGTGGACAGGGCCGTATATCGTCAAAGAAATCGATACAGGGGGTGCCGCTATACTCACTGATTTGGATGGACAGTTACTGCATTCACCAGTCAACATGGATCGACTGAAGAAGTATTATCAATAGGTATGACATGTGAAATAAGAACTACGTAAACCTGAGCCCCAACTCAAAACTTTTTGTAAAAAAATCAAAAAATGGGAACGTAGGCAACCTGAGAAATGACTTCAGGCCCGGTTTAAACTTTGTAAATAAATTTTATTTCCCACAAGCAGTCCCTCATATATTATTAAAAGGTGGTTCAGAACACCGAAGGTTATAAGGGAGATATGACAATACAGAAGTAACTAATCCCTAGGGGTTGGCCACACTGGGTCCTCAGTAGCCAAATCGATCCGAGCTTCGTCCAAGATCTGATACGCAAAAACAATGTTATCATCAGTAGCCTCAGTATCCATAAACCGGAACCACTCCATTTGAAAGGGGTCGCCGATCAGTTCTCCTTCCAGAGATTGCCAGCAAGAGCGGATAATATCAGCCCGGAGGGGCCGGGTAATACCAAAACGAGCATAGTTGAACTGACGAGTCAGTTGAGCACGCCACATCCTCTCTACCGATAAAGAAACATGCGGAGTCACAAATTTAGACTCAGAGGAGAAGTTGTTCAGACCAAAGGGAACCTCTTGAGGAATGTTAAACTGCCGAAGAAGACGTCCGGGGAGATAAAAGGAAGTAAACCAGAGCCCGCGGAGCCGAACGTAGTTCTGACCCCCAGTACTAAGTACCATCACCCTCAGCTTCCACCAAGGAATGTCCCACCAGATAACCCGAAAGTTCTCCGAGAACCACACCGTCCAATCAGAGGAAGACATGGTCAAAGCCCCAAAGAGGGGACGACGGAAGAAATACGTCGGATTATCGAGCCGAACCCCGTTGAAACCCACGGATCGAAAGCGCTCCAGCAGCCACATGTATAGTAAACGCGGACTCCCCCGGAAGAAGGGCGAAGCCCCCCCTTGAACATCATCAAGACCATTCAGGGTCTCTGCAAGAACGATCGGCACTATAGACTCCCCATTTCTAGCCTGGTAAATCAGACTCAAGATAGTCGGATCAACACGGGAAGAACCCGTCACCAGTAACATATCAGAAACCAGGCAAATCAGGGCTGCTGCAGTACGCCCCACGCCGTAAGAGGCCCTATCTTCATAACGATGAAAGAACCTCACCATTTTATGGAGGTCAAGGAGTCCGTCGGCAATAAACCCATCACAGGCCACCTGGGGAATGGCTAACAGAAGAATTAGCATGTCGCGGGGACCGATTTCTTCTATGGGAACTGCCATTGGGAGATGAACGTCAGAACGCAACAACCAGAAGAACTCCTCATAGGTTGGGCAGAGCTCATCTAGTCTAAAGCGGAAGAGATGGTCCATAGGACTCCAGAAATACAAAGCACCTAACAGAAAGGAAAAATCAACGAGACGATGGCACCAGCCCGCTAAAGGACTAAAAGCACCGAAGTTCAGACCACTTTCAGAAGATATCAAAGCATCTCGAGCATTGACATAAGAAAAATCGGATTTTGTGCGATAAGAGGACATTTTTGGAAGGTGTGGGGATGAAGGAAGGAAGATGGGTGTATTTATAGCAAAAAAGAGGGACCTGTACCTGTTTGTCGCGCGACAAACCCATATCCAGGAGGGATTGTCGCGCGACAAATCCCTTTGGGGTCACCCTAATTTTGTTTTTCTTACACACAGCAGTCATTTTGCCAAGAGAATCATTTTTGGATGCTTTCTTGTTCTCACTTTGTTCTTTTTACAGGAAAAGTATCACTACGCTACAAGGTATGGCTTCTAAAAACGCTGACTCATGTGTACATATGTGTATATCTATCACAGATAGAGAAGAAAAATATAATCAAACACAGATAAAGATGTTTTATAAATCCAATAAAAGAACAGTTTTTAAAAGACTAAATATCTGTCTAAAACATGTCTAAATAAATACATATCTGTCCAAAACTAATACTAAATGCAGAAAGGGAAAACTAATCTACTCGGGCGCGCTTTGACACGCTCCCACTGTCACCCGAGCCCTCCTCGGGAGTAAGGCCAACAACTGGAACGCCAGGAACCGGGGGAACTACCGCCTGGGAAGGACCCGTAGACTGAACCGGTGCCATCGGGCGGATCACTGACGATCGAGAACGCCTGGAAGTCCGACTACTGCTCCTCCGAGAATCCGTCCGGGCATGAGAGGAAGTCAGGGGGTCGTCCGGCCGTAGAGAGACGTCGATAGCCCTCTGGTAGTCACGCATATAGGCTAGAGGGTCTCGACCGACATACTGGAGCAGGTTCCAGCTGTAGAGGTACTGGGCGTGCCAAGCCCGTAGATCTGCCACTCGTACACTCACCCTCTGTAAAAAAGACATAAGATAAGAGAATCAATACAGTCAAAATAGATATATATATATAGATATAAAGGTATCAAGAAAAGGTAAAAGAAGGTACCTCATCACCAGGGCGACCGCCCAGATAGTCGAAAGTATCCTCAGGAAGAGGATACTCCGGGACAGGATATCGACGTAAGCCAGCGCCGACATAAGAGATATCTCTGAGGAATGGGGGTAGATCTACCCACGGAATAGACGACCTCGCAGGAACAGCTGCAGAAGTAGACCCTCCCTCCTCGCGAATGGGGAACAAGAGTGGACGAGAGGAGGAGCTGCCAAAACCTGGAGATCGGGCGGGAGGCCCCATGACAGTCGTCGGGAGAGGAGTCAACGTAGCGTAGGTACGGACCCCTGAAGGATCCACCATCGCCGTCGCCCCCAAAAGAGGTACCCCACCAGAAGGAGTAGTCGCCGCCGCAGGAGGAGTCCGCCCAAACTGCTCGTAATCTGCCCCAAGGTCCGCAGG
Organism: Lonicera japonica; assembly: GCA_021464415.1. Taxonomy (NCBI): domain Eukaryota; kingdom Viridiplantae; phylum Streptophyta; class Magnoliopsida; order Dipsacales; family Caprifoliaceae; genus Lonicera; species Lonicera japonica. Next base: position 34,112,364 of record CM038463.1, on the reverse strand, counting down.
CTCCCAAGACCTCTCAGAAAATTCCGCTCTCCCCTCGGCAGCCTCAGCAGCAGCAAAAAGGACCCCCGGAGACACAGAAGGGCCGGTAGGGAACTCAAAACCCTCAGCGCTCCACTCCCCCACGGGTGTCGTCTGAGGAGACTGCTCCGGAGCCGCCGTAGTATCACCTCCCTCACCCTCTGGCCTACCACCACCCTCGGCAGCAGCAGGAACATCTCTCTCTCCCTCGGGGTCCTCGTCCTCAGAATCCAGGATGTTGTCCCTCTGGTCGGGGACAGGTGGCAGGTGACCCGGAACCGCCCTAGCTAAATGGGTCTGTCCCTGTATGTAATGGGGATCACCTCCCAATGCCCGGTATCTCTCATAAAAGACCCGTCCCCGAGTCCCCTTCGGCTCCCTCATCAGGTAACGGGCAGCAAAAGCAGCGTAGTCTCCATCCTCGGTAAACGTCTGGAAACCGAGACCGTCAACCAAAGCCTGCACCGTCACCGGATCAATCTCGCCCGTCCGCCTCATCAGAACTGGGAGAAGTAGTGGAACTCGAGGCCACTGGGCCGGTGTGTGCTGGAGGATAACCCTCTCGCCTAAATAGAAGTGAAGGCCGTACTCGTCTCGGATAAGCCGCCTAGTCCTCGAGACGGTCAGAGCACGGCCATACCCAAAGTGAAGGCCTAGATCACCCCAGGGGGCCCACTCAATCTACAGGCAGAATGAAATTTTATTTCAGTTATTCATATATATATACTATTTTATTTTAAAAGAAAAGAATACTAAAATATTTACCTGCTCCTCTAATAAGTCGTGAACAGCAGCAGCACCGGTCTCTCGAGTCCGGTATACATAAGGGGCCCTGTAGTTCCCCGCGATAAATCGGCGGAGAAAGGAAAACTGATCCTCGTTCTCGACGAGGAGATCCACCTGGGCGCGACCCAAACGGGTATACGCCACGAACCAACTCTGAAGAAGAGACATAAAAGATATCAGCAACAATAGATAATAAAAGGTAAAGGACTGAAACAAGAATAAGAGAACAAGAGTATGTACCTCCCACAGCAATGAGAAGCCCTTGAGGTTCAGGGCTAAATGGCGAGAAACCTGGTCCATAGCATCATAGAGGACGGCAAGAATAAAATCGCCCCAATCGTAGTTGAATATGATGCTGAAATCCCGGAGATAGGGCAGCCACCAGAGATGGGCTGTGTCTCCCCCACGGGCCTCAAACAGATCATGGAGTGTCAGTAGAAGAAGGACGCGAGCGTACTGACGCGCCTCCTGACGGGTCATCGGCACCCCTAAAGCGATCAATCTGGCTCTCTCTGTCGCCAGGCGCGTGACTAAAACCGCCCGAGGAATCGTATCACCAGAACTTCGTCGCTTTGGAAACCATCCTAAAGCACCGACAATGCCCTCTGCCGTCAGACGCAAGGGAACGTCAATCTATATAGGGACCCCCCCTGAAGGAATCCCGGTCAAAGCAAATAGATCGAGGGGGGTCATCGTCATCTCCCCCCAGCTTCAGTGAAAGGTATGAGTGGTGTCCCACCAGTGGCAGGCCAGAGCTGACACCAACACAGCTGCCCTAGATACTCGCTCCGAAATGGCATCAAAGAGGGGACCAAAAGGAGTTGCAAGAAGCAACTCCTAGACAGGGGCCGGTGCCTGTCGCCACTCTAAATAGATGGTGTTGGGAGAACCCCAACCGCGGCCAACCCACTGTGGACAAAAGGAACGAGTACAGGATTATGAGGGTTTTTTGGTGTAATTATGAGAGATATAGGGTTATAAGGGTAAATTATGTAATCTTCCAAAACCTGAGGGTACTTTGGTGTAATTATGAGAGATATAGGGTTATAAGGGTAAATTATGTAATTTTCCAAACCTGAGGGTATTTTGGTGTAATTATGAGAGATATAGGGTTATAAGGGTAAATTATGTAATTTTCCAAACCTGAGGGTATTTTGGTGTAATTATGAGAGATATAGGGTTATAGGGGTAATTTATGTAATTTTTCAAACCTGAGGGTACTTTGGTGTAATTATGAGAGTTATAGGGATATGAGGGTAAATTATGTAATTTTCCAAAACCTGAGGGTACTTTGGTGTAATTATGAGAGATATAGGGTTATAAGGGTAATTTATGTAATTTTCCAAAACTTGAGGGTACTTTGGTGTAATTATGAGAGTTATAGGGATATGAGGGTAAATTATGTAAATTTCTAAAACCTGAGGGTACTTTGGTGTAATTATGAGAGATATAGGGTTATAGGGGTAATTTATGTAATTTTTCAAACCTGAGGGTACTTTGGTGTAATTATGAGAGTTATAGGGATATGAGGGTAAATTATGTAATTTTCCAAAACCTGAGGGTACTTTGGTGTAATTATGAGAGATATAGGGTTATAAGGGTAAATTATGTAATTTTCCAAACCTGAGGGTATTTTTGTGTAATTATGAGAGTTATACGGTTATAAGGGTAAATTATGTAATTTTCCAAAACCTGAGGGTATTTTTGTATGATTATAAAAATTATAGAGTCATGGGGGTACATTATGTAGTTTCCCAAAATCTAGGAGGGTATCACAAGTAAAAGTATGTGTTTACTAAATCGGATGTTATTTCTAGGCAGTCATGCATACTAACATTTGTTTAAAATACATGCAGGAAACGACAGAAATAAAAGAACAAATAAATACACGAAAGAAGACATACCAGAGATCGACGACGAATCTCGTGAGAAACAGGCTCCATCAAGAGCCAAGGAATGTCCGGAACTGGAGCAGCTCGGGTCGCATCTCGGTAAACCACAGTCCGACCACGGTCCACCCCATCCTCACCATACCAGTCGAGGTCCTCCCAATCGTCGTGATGAGAACTACACCGAAGGACGCCCTGAGCATCGGTAAAAGTAACCTCGTCCTGGTCACCATCCAGTCTATCAGGCTGAGCAGGATCCATCTATATGTGAGTAAATAAATAAGAAAAGTCGGAAAAGCGGCAGGGCTTCCGCGCTCGGGAGAAGAGAGAAAGAGAGAGAAAAAGAGCTAAAGAGAGAAAGAGGAAGGAGAGAATGAGGTGGAATGAGCTCAGCAGGAGGCTTATATAGTGGAACACATTGTCGCGCGACAAACAGGGTCATTGTCGCGCGACAAAGAGCCCTCTCCCGAGGTGTCGCGCGACAATCACCTATCTCCCCTGATTTTTTTGACCTTTGTCTCATTTTATCTCTTGCAGGAGGACTTCCGATAAGCAGTTTTCAAAAAACAAAAATTGCCAAAAACAGCGCACCCAGGATGAGAACACGAGGAAAGACTTCCAAATCATCTCTCCAAAAATGCGTGAACGAAATGCGAACAAACAAAGTAGTCTCTGATCTCCCAGAAGGGACCGAGGCCATCAAATGAGAAAAAGCAGAATAGCGAGATAAGACGGGAATAGAAAAAAATTGAAAGAGTAAAAAAGAGAAGAAACCCGCATGAGCGCCCAAAGCGAGCGAGAGAAACAGAAATGCAGAGTGGCAAGGAGAGCCACACCAAAAGTGATAGCTAAGCCAAAACCGGCTCAGGGCTTCGTTTTGGGTGAGTAAGGCTCCTGATCACGACAAAGGGATAAAAAGACTCCTGGTCAAAAACAGAGAAGGCCAGGAAAAGTCTTTCCCAAAAGAGGGAGAAATAAGGGCATCGAAAAATAGAATACGATGTGGGCCCACCAAAAGAGAAAACTAAGAAAAGATTAGAGATCAGAGATTGAACTTTCAAACAAATTTTCTTTTCAGCACGATACAGAAGAGATGGTTTGAATAAAAAAAAACCTCGGACCATCGCTCTGCGGAGAGCAAGAGAAATCCGAAAACTGCCTCTAAGAGAAGCATCTCCACTCGAGAAAAACATGAGAAACAAAGTTCAGAAAGATACAGGGAAGCGGACATCCAAATTTTGACCCCGAGGAGCGCTTTTCACCTTCGCAAAACTTCTCTCTCTCTCACTCTAGCAGTCTAAGAGAGACAATCAAAAATCACTGGATTACAACACAAGCCCTCTCCAGAGGCAAACCACGAACACAAGCCCTCTCTGGAGGCAAACCACAACACAAAGCCCTCGCCAGAGGCAAAAGTTACTCATCAAAAGCCCTCCCAGAGGCAATTTTCCTTTCTTATTTTTCAGGTCAAAGAAGCCCTCCCGGAGAGACACACGGTAGTCCTCCCACCTGAGGCGAAGCCCTCCCGGAGAGGCACACGGTAGTCCTCCCACCTTAGGCGAAGCCCTCCCAGAGAGGCACAGTGAAGCAATGGTAGTCCTCCCACCTGAGGCGAAGCCCTCCCAGAGAGGAACATGGTAGTCCTCCCATCTGAGGCAAGTAGAGCAAATGAAAGCCCTCGAAAGAGGCAATGAGGTAACAAAAGCCCTTTCCGGAGGCAAAACCAAACACAAGCCCTCTCCGAAGGCATTCACGAATACTTTCTACATACACACACTCTTTTAGAGTTCATGCGGGAGCCATGGATCATGGTCTCTTCCAGTCGCCTCAATTCCTTGCAAGCAAGGAGCTTGAGTCGAGAGGGTCTGTAGACACCCCGATCCGTGACCCCCGCAAGAACCCTAAATGACCTACGAGAATTACTGATTTGGAGCCCGGGACCCACCCGAGCACCCGAAACTACCCCGAGGGGGTTTGTTGCGCGACAAACCTATTTTCATGAAGGATTGTCGCACGACATATCACATTGTCGCGCGACAATCCCTGATATGTCGCGCGACAATCCCTCTCTGCACCCGACTAACCACTTTCTGACACATCACAGTGTCAGAACCCATCACTTCAGCCGTTTATCGTGCGACATACAGGTATGTCGCGCGACAAACAGGCACAGTGAATTAGGAATGTCGCACGACAAACGGATATGTCGCGCGACACTTGCCTTTTCTGGGGAAATGTCGCGCGACAATCTTCCCCGAGCAGTATAAATAGGCCAACACCCCCAAGGGTTCAAAGAGAGCAACTTGAATCTGGAAATTCTGAGTTTTAGTCTGATTTCATTATCAAGCATTCTATATTATCGTCTTATCTCTGGAGAATTATCGGATCTATTCCCGACACTCGACGTGTCCCGTCTCTGGAATCGAATTCTCAGAAATATCTGAAGAAGGAAAAGATTATTATCGCCGGAAATCTCTCCGCTGGATTATATTTTCTTTCTTATTATTATTATTCTCATCGGGAAGGTAAATAAAATCTCTTCTAGTATTTAAACATTAAATATCTGTGTACTTGTTTTATTTCCGTCGTTTTGTCCACGTTTTATTTGAATAAACTTATTGCCAAGTTACAAATAGTCTATCGTTTTCAAAACAAAAGGCCCTAATAAAACTATTTGTAAAACCAGAAGAGTAAATACATTACTATCCGGATAAAATCCTGTATTCAAACCCGGACCGGTAAAACTTACTTAGGAAATTAAATACCCGATATATCCTATCTGTTTCATAGATTGTGATATGTCCGGTAAAACTCCCCTCAAGAGTTTCAATTCCATATCGAAATTAGTTCCATCATAAGATCCGCACTTTTACAAAACTCGAGAAAACCGTCATTATCCGAGAAATAATATGGGAAACTCCATTTCTAAAGAAAACAACTCTTGTCACTTGTATTTGCATTTCTCAAAACGAAACATTGGATCTTGGAACACAAAGGTTTTCTATCCCTTTCCTGTTTTTCCCAGAAATTAGGGTTTTCGCTCAGAAAGTAGTAGGCTATCAGTAAAAGCATCCAAGTTTTCCAACATAGAATAAACATATAAGACCACTAGAGACCGAAAGGGCGGAATGGGTGCTTAACACCTTCCCAAACCGTAATATAGTTTTCGAACCCTATAGAATCCTGGTTTCGTAGACAAACGTGTAAAGAAAGGCTTAAAACCTTTCCTCTTACACAACCATTTTGTACGTTTTCTCGTAAAACGTACTGGCGACTCTGAACAAACCCCTTTGCATCTAGAAATAGAACATAGGGACACATGATATGAATCAAAAGAGACACTCCAGCAAATGGAACGAAGGAATCCGTTCCGACGTTTCAGACACCCAACCGAACGGGGACGAGACCCGGGGGGTCGCATTTGCGGATTCTCACAACGCCCAATCAAATTGTTGACAGAACCATCCCTACCGATGGGAGTACATCAGCTCACCGCCCAATCAAATTATTGACAGAACCGTCCCTACCGATGGGAGTACATCAGCTCAACGCCCCAATCAAATTGTTGACAGAACCGTCCCTACCGATGGGAGTACATCAGCTCAACGCCCCAATCAAATTGTTGACAGAACCGTCCCTACCGATGGGAGTACATCAGCTCAACCCCCCAATCAAATTGTTGACAGAACCGTCCCTACCGATGGGAGTACATCAGCTCAACGCCCAATCAAATTATTGACAGAACCGTCCCTACCGATGGGAGTACATTAGCTCAATGCCCAATCAAATTGTTAACAGAACCGTCCCTACCGATGGGAGTACATCAGCTCAATGCCCAATCAAATTGTTGACAGAACCGTCCCTATCGATAGGAGTACATCAGCTCAACGCCCAATCAAATTGTTGACAGAACCGTCCCTATCGATGGGAGTACATCAGCTCAACGCCCAATTAAATTGTTGACAGAACCGTCCCTACCGATGGGAGTACATCAGCTCAACGCCCCAATCAAATTGTTGACAGAACCGTCCCTACCGATGGGAGTACATCAGCTCAACACCCAATCAAATCGTTGACGGAATCGTCCCTACCAATGGCAGTACATCAGCTCAACGCCCCCAATCAAATTGTTGACATAACCGTCCTTACCGATGGGAGTACATCAGCTCAACACCCAATTAAATCGTTGACAGAATTGTCCCTACCGATGGGAGTACAGAAGCTCAACCCCCCAATCAGAATCGTTGACAGAACTGTTCCTATCAATGGGAGTACATCAGTTCAACACCAAGTCCAAACATCGCCCATCCATCCCAAGGAGAGAGAGAAGCAGCATAGCACAGCATCATTTGCATTGCAATGTTTTTAAAATATCATCTATGATTCATGCGAGTGCCGCAAAATGATGCGTTCTCATTATCGTCCTGGTTTCTTTGCTTCACAAAGAACCCAGGCCGAGAGGGTCTGTGAACACCTCATTTTGCGACCCCCGCAAGAATCCTAATTTTCAAATAAATAAACATGCATGCACGCACGAGCATTCCTAGATGCACATGTATTTTGTTCATGTGATACAGGTCAAAGAAGAAAGCCGAAAGGACCCCGGATGAGGAGTCACAGAATTATCGAAAATTGTCGGAATCGAAAACCGTCAAAACTCCTGGAAACTTGTGAAAGGAGAGTCACGCACTTTGGATCATCCTCAAACTTTGAGAGTTGTTGGAAATTATCAAAAGGAGTAACATACTCGAAAATCAGCTAAATTCGACGGTCGGATCTTCGAAAATTTAGAAAATCGCGAGTTTATTTCGGGTGGTCAAATGGAGGTCTTCTCGAAGTTAAAATGGTTTGAAGTTTGGTAAGTGGATAGGCCTTATTGTGGGGAAGAGCATATTAAAATTTCAGCTTTGTCGGACATGGGGTCCTCAAGAATCAATTTGTCTACCGTGCAATTCCAGTTGAAATGTCCTTCGTAGAAAATTAAAATAAATAGTGGCCTTCTCGAAATCTGATCGACCTCAAATTTGGACAAAAGTTATAAAACATTTGGAGGGAAAACATATCAAAAATTCAGCATAATCCAACGGTTGGAAGTTCAGTTGTCGAGGTTGTTGTACGCAAGTACGTTTCCTATGCGGGAACAAACTCTTTGTACCAAGCCAAGGATACCGAGTCCTTCCCGAACTCCGATCGTCCTAAAATTTTTACAGGGTGTAAAATAATTATATTTTCAATACATATCCAAAATTCAGCATGATCCAACGGTTAGAACCTGACTTGTCGTGCAAACAAGGGACCTTGTCTACAACAAGTACCTTTCCTACGCGGACACAAACTCTTCGTACCAATCAGAACGAAAGGGAACCTTCCCGAAATCCGATCGACCTGAAATTTTTACACAATCTAGAAGAGTTCTATTCCCAACACATATCCAAAAATCAGGATGATCCAACGGTGGGAAGGCTTCGCGATAATTTCCAAGAGTCCTAGTTGCAATATCTTTTCTTGCTCTCCAAGTATTTTGACAACTATAAATAGACCCCCCCCCTCCATTCATTATTATCATCAACAATCAAGGGAATTTCGTGGTATACACCAAGAGATCCTTATTCTCTCCATCCAAGGGGGCTCAGGTATAATTTTCTCTCTTATTTTATTTATTCGTTAGTTTTATAATTTATATTCTTGTCTGCATAATCTCTATCTCTTGATAGCTTTTCAAAACCTTTTTTCAAATTGTTTTTCAAAACTAAAGGCGTATAATAAACCCTAATCCAATTCCAAAATAGGATTATAACTTTCTTACTTTTTCAAAAGTCCGGATTAGCAGTATCGTTATACGAAGGAATCGATAATCGCTACATATCCAATCTAATTCATAGAGTGCGGTGTGTATGTGATAAACACTCGATCATGAAAGCACTACTGCCATCTATACCGGTTTAATCAATAGACTATGGTACACGATCGGTCAAGTCACCTCATATCATATCGAAGTATAAGATTCACATTGAATCAGTTTCTGAAAAGCCCAATGCTTTACAAAATCACTTGTTTCATTGCATTTATTATTCTCAAATTTCTTTTTTCAATCACACACATACTTATTTTTAAATCATGGGCGAACTAGGAAACACATTGTTTTCATCCCAACCCCAAAATCCCGATTTTTTAAGGCAAGCACAAAAAGCTGTAAAGTAAGCAATAGCATAGAACTGAATTATAGCATATCCTGCATCTGATTATACACGTGGCATATTCCAAGAGTAAAGGACGAAATGGGTGCCTAACACCTTCCCAATTCGAACTTAATCCCCGAATATTCGAATCAACTGGTTTGCATATATTGTGTATAAGAGGATATTTAGTCCATAATACGTTTTTTACACAAAACTTTTTTGTTTGTTTAGTAAAACAAACTGGCAACTCTTATTCTTTTCAAAACCGATTTCCAAAGCAACAAACGAAATTGCCGCCCACGAGGACCCCCGGGCGTCGAGAACGCGGGTTCTCACACATACGAAATTGGATCGATCTTCTTTCTTTCTTGCTCGCAGGGGTGAAATCAAATGGTATACTCTCAGCAGCGATGGTAACTATTTATGCATTAAAAAGTTCTTCTAGAAATGTATTTTTGGGAGTTTAAGCTACAATCTGAGCATCGTGTTCTTCTTATACATGTAATTTGACAAGAAGAATTAACAAAATAATAGGTGGCATAGTGGTTGGATGTGTGTTCGACAGTCTTATTAGTGAAGGTTCAAATAGTGTTGCAATTATAAAATTTTATGAAAAAGAATATTGTAGGGGTAAGATTGGAAAACAAAAGTACGATGGAGCCTCAAAATGGTTGAAATCCATCTTGATTTTAAATTGAATGGTCAGATTTTGAGTTCTCATTAGAGAGGAAGGGTATCCTTGGGCAAGAATAGACGCTAACATGAACTATCCAATTTAAAATAAGTGTTCCAGATTTCACAACTTTACCTCCACAATAATTGTGCCAACTTTAGAGGAGCCACTTTATATAATGGTAAGATACTTATGCTGAGGTAGATCGATCATAAAAAAATATGCATGGTGAATTATCATAATAGCTATTTTATCAAAAGATTCTCAACAGAGCAATATTATACTTAATTATAAATTTTATTAATTATTTTTAACAAGTATATTAAATAAATTATACTTTTATAAGATATAATAGAAATATAACTTATTTAATATATTTATTAAAAATAAGTGATAAAATTTATAGGGAAAAAAACATTTTCCTTGTCAATATCCCAACCATAGAATCCTAGGAAGAGGATGATAAATAAATCTTTATAATTATAACTTGTCACTGCAGCTGCAATCCTAACGTACCCTAGACTTGTTGCTGTGATAGAGGAGGTTATGCATATGTAGCTTATTTTTTTCTCGGACATTTATGTATACCTTTTATTAGGGGTAATTAGCAAAAATGATCCCTGAAGTTTGACACAATTCTCTCGCTCATCCCTAAAGTTTAATTTTTGGTTGAAGTATCTTTAAAGTTTTTAATTTGTCCCTCACTCGTCCAAAACTGGATGCTCCATTAAAAATTGGACGAAAAACCTGCGAGAATAACCCCAGAAGTTTGAAAACCTCCAAGAATAACCCCTGAAGTTTGAAATTTGTCCCCTACTCGTCCAGTCACGTGTCTTTTCCGTCCATGTTTTTAACGAAACATTCAATTTTGGATGAGCAAAGGACAAATTAGAAACTTTAAGGATACTTCAACCGGAAATTAAACTTTAGGGAAGGAAATTAAACTTTAGGGACAAGCGAGTGAATTGTGTCAAACTTCAGGAGTCATTTTTGTTAATTACCCTTTTATAGTTATTGTAATAAGGATAGTAATTGATATACAATAAAATATTCTCTAACGTTTTAACATTAATTCAATTTAAAATATTATATATGTACACATTCATTTCACTACTAACTACTAATTATATATACAATAATTATAATTATTGGCACTACGGTTGGAACTTAAACACTCAATTCTTATTGAAAATATTTTAAGGTAATTTTATCATATGCTTCATACACTTACCATGTGGCACATGCCCTACTTTATGTTAGTTTTTCATTGATGAATAATAAAATAGTGTTTAGTACTAAAATATATTAGATGAAGGCGGCAAAATATCTGGTAAAATAGTTTAACGAAAATACCCCTATAATAATTTTGTATTGATTTTGTTTCTATATTGAGTTGTGGCCTAAAAAAATTATTCAGCTCAAACGAGTTTTCAAAAAAAAAAAGAAAAGAAAAAGGAGAGAGATAGATTATAACTAGTAAGTGCACCATATGTGAAAATAATCCCTTCGTCTCACCTTAACGTTTTCTTTCTTTCTTTTTTTGATTAATGTTGTCGATTAAATTTTCTATTTAATTTAGTACATAATCAATACATTAAGTTATATTATAGTAAATTCATCATGAGTTAGCTTTATTGTCATTTTTTTTTCATGAACTTTTTTGTCATTGAATTGTGCTTTTTATCTTTTAACTTTCTTAAAGTTTAATGTTTTATTTTCTTTTCTTTTTTAAATCCGAAATTTTTTCAAATATGTTTAAATAACTTTAAAATTTGATTTTTTTTAAGTTTTTACAAATCCTAGCATAAATTTAAATTGCAAAGTAAATACCCAAATAATAAGAAAAATATTATATGGTGTGAACCCATTAAAATTTCTTAATTAACATTTTTAGGAAACTATTAGTATTATTATTAATAATAATATGATATAATTCAATGCGTTGATTATGCACAAATAAATTAAGTTCTTGATATATTTTGGACTATCCGAAGCGAAAAAGAAACTTAACGTGAGATAAAATGATTATTATTTTTTATATTTTATTTTGTTGCACTAATTATGTAGGTGGTGCAAAATTTAAGCCCAACACACGGTAATGATTTGAGAAAATGAGTTTTGTTATGATAGTGAGAATGCGAGAATAGACAAAGGATTTTTTGGGTACGGTAGGTTTCCCTGGTGGTGCTGATGCTAATCCGGCAGTACGTCATCCGTTCGTGTGTGTGTGTGATCGTCTTATTGAATTCTTAAGGCTGTCAATCAATGAAGGATATGAATTATAGTCTCTCTCTCTCTTAAATAGAAAAGACGAACCAGTGATTTGTTAACAGCCAGAGTATTCAACAACTAATGACCAACCCTTATTCTTAGCCCTTCCCCCTTCTATTTATACGTATAGAATTAGGGTTATATTTGCTCATTAAGGTTAACAATAAAATGACCAAAGATGATAAGACTTGAATAACACTCCAGCCTTCTCTCTTTTATACATAACTAACAAATTTTGAAACTGTACGTTTGTAGTGGTATAGTGGAGGTCAATATGATTATGTACAAATCCTTGCGATTCGGTGTGACTCTCCTTGTGCACTTTCCACATGTGAAGCCACGTGTGCCATCCCTTGTCAAAGCTGCCCTCGGCTCGTCCGTCTTGACAACTTCAAGTATCAACGAGTCGGCATGCCACTCTGCTCGTTCCCTTTGCTCATACCAGGCTTGTTGGCCCAGTTCATTGTATGGACTCCTAAACAAATTGGGTCAATTCAGTTTGCCTTAACCAAATTTTATGCTCTCTCAAATTATTTTCAGTACATTTTACAAAACCAAATTTTATCTAGTCAAAACCCACTAAAAATGCTAAATCAACACAAATCAATGTCAGGGGTAGTTTTGCAATAAATATGACTGAATTAATGGTTTGACCATTTCACTTATTGGTTCCATCCCTTTTTTTTGTTTTTTGGACAATAATGGTTCCACCCGTTTAAGGTCAAGAAAAAACTCAATCAACCCAAAATTTAAACATATTTTATTTAATAATTATATGAATAGGGTGTTCTTGTTGCTATATTTTAGTAATCTTTAGGCGCTCAAACTATATTTATGGACATTTTTCTATTATATTTTATGATATTTTTTTATTCCCTAAAAATTATTTTAGACTAGAAAAAGATTTAAGTGCAAATAGCACCTACATGAATACAATGATTATTAATGAAAGGTGATGTCGTAGGCACTCCAATCTTATAGTCAAAATACTTTTGTAATTTTAACACCACCCGTTTTGGAATTATCAATCACTGCACTCATATGAAGACACTTCAATTTTAAGCACCGACTTGGTGTTTCATAATTATCCAACTTTGACTTTCAATTCGATAACTTTTCACAGTCTTCAACTAAACGACAGCTTTAACAGAGCCAAATTTTTAGACATATTTTACTAATATTTGATCTTGGTAAAAGTTAACTGAATTGTAACCTCTAACTTAGTAAACTGCTACCTCATGTGGACCTTTAAGTTAGTAACTTGTCACCAACTTGCATTTTATGAAATGGGGCAACCTATTCCTAATTTTATAGCCATAACAGCAACTAGTTTATATTTTGGTTGCTCTTACAAAAAAGAAAAAAGAAAAGAAAAGGCTTTGTTTTAATTTTGTAGTATTTTATTTATAAAAGAGGGGTGTATATAATATCATCTATAATAAAAACTACGCATATATCATTCCCTTTTTAAACATTATTTGGTCTTTCGACTTTCGATATATGAAGCTCGGAATTATATTTTATGATGTATATAACATCATCAATTGTGCTGACACATAGCTACATAAGTTTTAATTATACATAGCCGCATAAGTTTTGCATGGAAATAGAAAGGGGAAGAAAAGGTTAATTGAATGGAAATAGAGAAGAAGGGAGATGGCTTTAAGGCAGGTGGCGTAAATGTACATGACATAAAAGAGGAGTGATTTTGCATGGAAATAGAATGGAGAAGAATATGTTAATTGAAAAAAGAAAGAAAATAGAAATGACTGAAATGGGGAAAGGAAAGTAAATGAACTCCTGCAGCTACTACCGTAAAAAGTCCTAACTATTGCCCTATGGCGATGACCGGGAGGGAGGGGATGGGGGTTGGGGGGGGGGGGGGGGGGGGGGGGGGGTTACGTTTGACACTATGCTTACCTTTTATTTATTAACGTACTATATACGTATCTTATTCATATGAGTGTTACAAGTATTTAATTTTTACACATTTTAAAATAATTGTTAGAAATATAAAAATATTATAAAATATTGTGCGGTGTTAACATGTTTTTAACAACACATACTAACAATCTAACTATAGAAAATCAAAGTAAATTTTTTAAGTAATTTTATAATCTCATGTGTAATTTTAAATTGAAGGGTTAAAATTTTTTTTTTAATAGAGTTTTTGTCAGAAAATACGCTTAAAATTTGAACTTAACAATTCTGATTTTTTTATTATGCATTTAGTGTTCGTGTGGTTCGCAGTTTCTTTCACCCTAGAATTCGAAATTTACTTCACACAAAATTTTTTGGCTTCGTCAATCTATTTATTACATCTTGGACATAAATCATGTAAGAGGACTTCTATTGTGATTTTTCAATTTACGATTTCAAAAATGAAGAAAATTCAAAACAAACAAAAAAACATTTAAAGTAATGTTTATCACTTTAGAATAGTTGGATCCTCAATTTGACAATGTAGCAAGATTACAAGAATGACAAATCTCCTCAAGAAACTGAACGTGTTGGAAATTATGTGTTATAAAAATGTGAATTTGGAGACATAATTTTATAAATATTGATGAGTATGTTTCATATATATAAGTTTTATTAAATTTGATTTTTTAGGTGTAAAATTATAGTATTTTAATATTTGTTTTAAAGGTTAAGGAGCAAGAGCTAAGAGTGTACATAAATGTTGGTTTTACTTCCCCTCTTCAAATCGAGCTAAGCAATCAAAGAAGGGCTGATGTTTATTAACCAGAAAGGGATATTATGGGTTATTGTTGAATCTGATTCATATGAAACAGTGCATCTTATTAATGAGTTTTAAACTGTTGCTGGACATTGTTCTTGAGTGCAATTGTCTTTAGAAGAGGGTTTAACGTAGCACGACTACGTATATACTAAGGAACTAAAACGCAAGTACTAACTGTATATCTAAATTAAAAAAAAAGAAATTTGAATTTGAAAACTAAAATTAAAATTTTATGACTACAATATAAAACTAATACCACCTTCATAACCAATACATAAAATAACCCAATTGTATTTAAGAAAAAGAATTAAGAGAATGTGGATTTGTCTTAATTAAAAAATATTATTTTGAATCTACAAACGTGCGTTGTTTTAAATTCACAATTTAGAAGGATTTTTTGGGTATAATCCGAGTTCCAAATTTTCCTTTTGTAGCACATTACATCTTTTGTTATTGTTGGGAGGGGTATTAGCCTAAATAAGTGAGGAACAAAAAGTAAAGGACTCAAAGGGTTCGACTCATGGGGGGTTCTTTGTTTATACGATTAAGGGGAGAGACTTAGGGGGGTGTATTGGATTTAGAATTTATAGGATTTTTATAGATTTTTAAAGTTCATGGGTATTCAATTGAGATTTTAAAAAGTCTTTTAAAATCATGATGTATTCAATTGAGATTTTAAAAAGTCTTTTAAAATCTTGATGTATTCAATTAAGATTTTAAAAAATCTATCTAAATCTTATGGTATTCAAAAGTCTAATGACTTAGTAGGATTTTAATTAGTGGTGGATTTTGGTGGATTTTAAGGCCTTTTTTATACATAAAAATCCATCTTGAAATCTTCTCACTTACCTAGAGATTTCAGATAGATTTCTAATTCTTTTAAGAACTTTACTCAATTCTCTCTCTCTCTCCCCCCTCCCATCTCTCTCTAAATCCAAATTTTATTATGTTATGAAACACATTATAATTTTTTCTTCGTCCCTATAAAATCTTTATTCTCTCTTGGTTATCACGCAATTAACATAATTTCAAATTGTTAGACACTATTATCGTTCAAATTTAAAAAGCAATTTCATATCAATTTCATTAAAAAATATTAGTGGGGTGTGAAGTCCTAATGTGGTGGCAGTATGAATTTTTATAATGTATTTCGCTAATCGTCTTTACATTTTTGATAATGTTAATTAAACTCATATGAAACTTAATTTTATAGTTTGTCTTTTGTTTTTTGATATTTTATTTTTTTGATGAACTTCTTCCCAAATATAAACATAAACTATAAAATCTGCAGAAATCATGAAATTATTAAAATCTACAGAAATCCAAAAGAATCCATGCATTAAAATCTATCAGATTCTATAAGGATTTAAAACAATCCATAAACTTAACAGAATTCACGGATTTTAAAAAGTCAGTTAGAATCTTTTAAAATTTGAATTGAATACACCCTCCTTAGACTTCCCTTAATTTAATAAAAAAAAAAGGACTCAAAGTAAAAAATAGTCACACTTGTTATTGGAATCTAACCACTGTGATTGCAAACCAACCAATAGTTTTCCTGTATGTGAAAGCCACGGAAGTAAAACATTTCCTTGATGGCAGAGGAAATCACCATCCAAGTGGTGTGACATTTCATTAGTAAGAAAATTATTTCTCTTTTTAAGTTCCACATTTCCTGTATCGGTCAGCCACATATTTAGTTTTACAAGTAAAAATTAGTCTTATATTTAATGAGTGGTATTGTTCATATCTCTTAAATCTGTCACAAACATTTCACTCTAAAATTTAATTAAAGTTATATTTTAACACCATCTTATTTGTTACAAACACCTCCTTTTATTGTTTGAAATTAGGTGAGTGCTCATGTAAACCGAATTTATATAAGTACACTTTCATTTCATTAGGGGCACATTATTTGACAAACACTTTAGTAGTTTATTGCCTGATGTTAAGCGAGAGTTATTATAAACAAACTCTGTCCAAATGGAGCGAGTGTGTGTATCTGTATTCACCTCTCATTATGCGAGTTTTAGAGGGTGTTAGTGATTATAAATTTACCTTTAGAGGTATTTGTGACAAGGGAATTGTTTGTGACAGAAATAATTGGTGTAAATAACACCGCCCTATTTAATATGATGTATGATATCTCATGAAAAATCAAAAACTATAAAACTTGTGTCTAGTGGTTTGTCTTTAAAAATATAATATTGTAGGCTCAAACTTAATTTATATATGATAACATATCTCATCTCTCTTTAATTTTTGATACCAAAATCAAAGCACCAATGTGATTTGAATAGATTACAAAAAAATGACTCCCATGTTTTCTTCTTTCGGTAAGAAATTCAAAGTTGCAAAAGCCACTGATCCGGGCAATTAAAAACAGATGGGAAAAGGCTGCAAATCCCATTCATCTTTTTCAAATAAGAAGCAAATGGGAAAGAATACAAAACAGAGAGAGAGAGAGAGAGAGAGAGAGAGAGAGAGAGAGAGAGAGAGAGAGAGAGAGAGAGAGAGAGAGAGAGAGAGAGTTAATAGGAGATTTGTGGAAATTATTGGACAAAACTTTATCTCATTGGCTTTTTATTTATGGATTATTTAGGCTGTGTTTCACGTATAACATTGAAAAACAAAATTGGATGAAGTTAATACACATAGAGTAATGAAATTAAAAACAAATGATCCGATTTCATAAAAAAAAAAAAAAACAAATGATCCTTTTAAATTTCACTAAAAGAGTGTTAGAATATTTTTATAAAGTGTTAATATCACATTAATTAACCTATGTGTAATATTGAAAAGGACTGGATAGCGGAATGAATTCATCCTACAAAAATTTCATACTCTATCACTAAAGAGATTAAACTAACTAAAATATTTCTCATTGATATTTAATTGCCATTAGTCTTAAAATTTTAAACAAGTCAAAAGTAACATTAGATTAATTTAAATAAGGGTCATGTTAACGTATGCGTTAAGGGCAGAGTTAAGTATTCATTTTTGAAAATAATTAACTCTCAACATGCATTAAATATGGCATAAATTCTCATACAAAATTTTATTATTTTCATTTATGTTAGTTTTAACATGTACCCTTAGGTCTCGTTTGGTTTACAGATTTTAGTACTCGGTAAAGGAAAGTCGTTCATTTCCTTTGTTTGGTAAGCACAAATTCCGAAAACACTTTTCCGAAAGAGGGGAAAGTAGGGGGTAAAATTATTCCTTCCAAAACACATGGGATTGATTTTTCCATATGATTTCTAAGCATTTATTACACAAATTTTAGACAATAATACTCTTACTTAAATACTTTCCATAGTTTACCAAACACAAGAAAGAAAATTTGACAAGAAATTTACTTTTCCACCTCCATGGAAAAGATAAGAGAATTCATTTCTTTTCCGTGAACCAAACGAGACCTTAGAGCATATATTATCATTTTCCTTCAAAAAAAATAATGTAACAATTACAAAATGAGGTTTCAATACCAATCTTAAAATGACACTATTCAAATTTTCTAACCTTTAAAAAAAAAAATCAACAACGTAAATGTAACCATTATTTCTTGTGGTTGCACTTTCCAATGTCCAACGTAGCTGCACTTTCCAATGGAGGGGAAACTTAAAAATGGGAATAAATTCATATGTCCTTTTTTCTTTTCTTTCTCTTCTTTCGTTCTCTTTTCCTGGATCATTAATTTTCTTGGACAAATCTCATCAAATTGATATGACCCATCATGCTGCTTTGTTGAAAACAATTTTGACAATTCAATGGGAAGGATGATGCTACAAAAGTTGTATTTTGCCGAAGGCTAATGAATCAGGAAGCAATCAATTTTCTTGCCTAATTTGATAGTGTATTAAATTTCGAGATAAAAAATTGTATCATAATTATTGTATTAAATTGTATCAGATTATATTATTATTAAATTGTATCAAAATTTAGTAATGATATAATACTAATCAATATTGTATTGTACCATAATATTATGGAACGACATTACTACTAAAAATTATTATTAATGATATATTTCACCGAAATATATGTGTTGTTATAATATATTATACCGTACCATTACCAGTTCTATCATTTGTGCCAAATACTAATAACACCACAATATTTAAATCAACTTGTAATAAATTGATGGTCCAAATTTGTGCATACTTAAGGGTTTCACTTTTTACACTTTAGGGTTTTCGCTCACACATGGTTTAGCTTGTTTGGTTTAGTTTTGAAAATAGAATGGACATCTTAGATTTGTGAAAAAGTTTTTTGCTGACGTCTAGGATGTCTTGCCAATGTTTGCTCGGACAATAATTCTTCTTTCATGAAACGTTGAATTATCTTTTTATATTTAATTAAAACAAGAATAGGAATGATATATGTGTGAATTACCAAAATGTTCTTCATTTTATAAAATTAAAATATTAGTCCTAATAATTTTACGAATGTAAAATTTAAGTTTTTATTGTGAAGAACCGTAAAAAATCGTTGTATGTATTTAATAATAAAATGAAAAAAAGTTTAATAACAAAAATTATTTTCTTTTAAAAATAATATCAATGAAAAAGTTTAATAACAATACACAGTGATGCACATCATTTTTTGGCTAAATTCCTTCGTTTAGGCCTCCGAATACACGTTTTTACTATTTAAGGTGGGTTTTAATGACGCCATAAGTTGAGTTTGGAAAGACGAATTTGACTTTCGTGAAATCCTGTGTGATCTTTGACATCAACACAGCAGGATCCGATGATTTATACAATTTTCTATTTTTTTGGTAGTTTTTTCGAATTATTTTGAATTTGTTTCATTTCTTGCATTTGTCTCCTCTTATAAGAAGATTTCGTTGTAATCGTTGAAGGCAGGCTATCTTTTAATAAAATTTGAGTGTTTTTTTCCTATATTGTGAGTTTATTTCCTTACTCTGTTAAGAGTTTATCCAATTCATAACTTTCCGCAACGTCAAATCTTAACAGTTATATAGTAGTGTTTTAATAAGATATACATGTTTTTAAAATTATACATTATTCTAAAAGTAAATATACCATCTAAAATACAACTTAAAAGATAATGTATAGGTATCTCCGACTTTTGTTAGTTATAACTCTAATATTCATGACAACTCGAAGAGTTCGATTATGACTAGAGTTTGTAAATTTTAAAAACATATAATTTTAGATAGGAAGGTAATATTATTTTTGATTCGTACAAGCAATAATTTTAGTATAGGTTTATACTAGCACACCTCAAATCGAAACCAAATTTCTCTACTTTGGTTTCAATTATTTCTTGGTTCAATTCGATTTTTAACAGATCAATATGGTATGATTCGGTCATTCGGTATTCTAATTTGCCACAACACCCTTATAAAATACACATGAAGCTGGTCATGTGAGTGACAATGACCAACTTATGACATTGACTCACGATCAATTTTGAAGAAGTAGGCAAAAGTAAATTTATTAAATAGTTGAGTGGGTAGAATGGTTCTACATAAAGTTTAGTGGCCATCGGTATAATATATATGACTAGAATTTAATGATCAAATATAATATTCACTCTAAATAATAATATTAAATTTTAAATTTGGCAATCTTGCACTAAGTTATTGTACTTTATTTGACAATGTGTGGTCGAATGAAAAAAGATGACTACACCATCAATCTTTAAACAATTTACACAAAAATAACCATAATATATGTACAAATATTTCAATATTTTAGTCATAAATAACCTTAAAATATAATATAATGTATATAAATGTTTGATTTGGGGGTTTACTTTTTAATTTGTGTATGAGTTTGAGAGAGGAGAGAGAGAAGAGTATGGGGTTGTTTGGTAGATATTTTGAGTTGAGTTTTTAAAATATGGTTTTCAGTAGAATTTAAAAGTATGTTGAAAAATGGATTTGGTATTTTTTTAGTGTTTTCCAACCAACTAAAAATCTCATTAAAATTTTTTCAAAAAACAGTCAAAATGGATCTTATTTTATAGATTTCGACAAGTATGTTTTAAATATATATTTTTTATTTTATTTTGATTTTTGAATTTAAAGTTATGGTGTTTTAAAAGTTTTTTTAGAGAGAGAAAGTAAAGTTAAGGGTTTTTTGAGAAGTGTAAAAGTAAAATTGATTTTGAGTTGAGTTTTTAAAATTTGGAGGAAAAAAAAAAAGAAAGCCACCAAACAAGGGCATAGGATTTTTTTTTAAAAAAAAAAAAAAGAAAAGAGAGGAAAATTGACACATGATAAATATCTTCTTAAGTCTATCGCAAATTAATTATTATATTTTTTGCTTGAAATGCTATACACCTTCTTAAATTTTACCACAAAAAATATGATTTATGTAATTTACTTTTATAATTTTTTTAATTGAAGTGGTTTTAAATAATTTTACTAATATACATAGAATTTCTTTAAAAACAACCGGCGGTGAATTATCATAAATTCATAATAGCCAACTTGCCAAAAGTGGTGGTGTTTGGTTGAGATTTTAAAACATGGTTTTTAGATAACTTTTTGAGAAGTGTGAAAGTAGGTTGAAAAGTGAATTTAATTTTTGTTGGAGTTTTTTAATTTCAACCAATTCAAAAAAACTCATAAAAAAATTATTACAATAAATCTTATTTTATATATCTCAATGAATAAGTTTCAAATAGTTTCAAATATATATATATATTTATCTAATTCCGATTTTAAAATTTTAAATTATAATATTTTAAAAATTTTATAAAAAATAAAATAAAATAAAATTAATTTTTAAAAATATAAAATAAAATTAATTTTTTAATAAAAAATTTTCAAATTTAATTTTAAAATCTAAACCAAACACTATCTTAACATTCCAACTATAAAATCCCAACTATGGAGGAGTACAGTAAAGTTAAAGTCGGAAGAGGACAAATTATGACTTGTCATGTTGCAGCTGCAAACCTACTTTAGCCCCTAAATTTAAAATCGGAAACAGGGAAGTCTAAGCCACGAACATACTCCCCCCCCCCCCCCCCCCCCCCCCCCCCCCCCCCACACACAGAGAAAAGAGATGGGCTTCCATATCTACAAAAGCGGTTCTTGATAAATTTGGCCAAAATGCCTTTGCTCTCAAATCTCTCTTCTTCACTCCCTTTTCACCTTCACTTTTTCTACAATCAAAACCAAACCCATAATTTTTCAACAAAATTAAACTATTCCCACCATTATTATATATTTGGTAGTAATATTGACATTTCTTTCTTTTTTACAATCTCTCTCTGTTTTCTTTTCTTTTTTGAAGAATAGAGACCTAAAAGGAGATAAGATATTTTAGGTTGGTGATGGGCTTAAAATAAAGAGTGAATGAAAGCCAATTTCATCAAGTTTAGATTAGAGTTGAAATTGGTGATTGAGCATCGTTTTTTTGATATTTAAAATTAATTTGTTTGTTAATTGTTTTTTGAAGAAAATGGAGAAGGGATTGAGAGAAGGGAAAAGCTTATCCGAAAGCTGAGTTAGAAAATGAGAGTGGATAGAGAAGGCCAACTGACAGTAATTTACTAATTTGTGGCAAAATGCATTATCAGTCTAATTTATCTACATAACGGTATAATTGATCTTCTAGATTAGTCTAATTTTTATTTATTTTTAAATATAAATTTAGGTCTGTCTTCTCTTTATTGATATGCATGTAGTAATTTATTGTTCGTTCCTATATTTTTCTGTTTTATTTTGTTTTTGGAACATGCTCTAATTGACTTACTTTTTAGTTTAATTTTTTTTTTTGCTTTGCTCTGTTTATTTTTTTTACTAGAATAATTATTTTGTATTTTTAGTCGCTATTTTTGTAAAGGAGCAATTCACTGAAAAGAGGGAATTGACGGCAAATTTTAATGTACATAGATGTCTCAACATGTTATTCATTGAAAATGATAGGCTAAAAGCATGAAATACTAATTTAAATGCGTTACTCGTAATCAAGAGAGACTATAAATATAAAATTTATCGCTTATTTATTAATTTTTAACACAAAACCCAGACCCTCCTTGAATCTGATTCATTTATTTTTGCAGGTCATGACATTTTCAAAGATGGTGCGATCTTTACTAATTTAACTTACTCTGAAGGTAAGGCTTTAGATTTCCTTTACTATTTTAATTTATCTTTGTTTGATTACAAATTTCACTACTGCTTTGTTTAACCATAAATATCCCAACTGTTCTTTGCCTCTCCTCCCCCATCTCCCCCATTCACTCTTTCTGTACTCACCACCAATTGATGTTTCTATACACATGGAGGGAGAAACAAAGATTCTCTGAAATGCATTGTTCTTAATTTGCTCTCAAAATCAGAGATAATTTGTTAATTAGAGATGGGTAGTACAAGTACAACAACAACAACAAATTAAATTCATAAAATGTGTAATAGTTGGAGATGGAGCTGTGGGGAAGACCTGCGTTCTTATATCTTACACTAGCAACACTTTGTACTACTACTTTTCTTTAATTCCCTAGCTTCTTTTAACTCTTTCTCTCTTTCTCTCTCAAGTGCTTTTGGATTTATGATTTTTTTTTCTATGTTTGGTTGGCAGGATTATGTACCAACTTTTTTTGATTATTTTAATGCCAATGATATTGTTGATGGACATACTATTAATTTGGGTCTATGAGATACTGCTTGTACAATATAATCCATCTTTTAATATATACATGCATATTGTTTAAGTGCTTTTTTATTTATTTATCTATATAATAAGGGTGTCCCTACTAACACTCCAAAATTAATGTGCTGGCACTTTATATGTTCTCTTTAGGACACTTTTTATATAGCGGATATACTTTCGGGAGTGCTAGAGTACCCAAAAGGTATTAATACATGCATAGCGTATATATATTTTTAATTTAATACATGCATAGTGTATATTCAAAATTCTGAAATTTGTTAGTAGTAACCATTCATTCATTTTGTTGAATTAGGTCTATAAATGGAAAGATAATGCATGCTATAAAGCCAACACGTAAGGTATGGCTACTTATACTTTTTTCATTTTTTGGGCTTTCTTTTTATGTTTTTATAGATTTTTTTTCCTGATATTGATATAACCACTTAAGCTTTTCATTGATCTTTTGTGATGTTTTACTGTCCCTAAAAGAAAAGATGTTTTCGAGTACTATAAGGATTTTCATCAAGTGGCAATAGCCACACCATTTTCTTTGCTTTATGCATCTTACTGCTACCTTAGTGCCAAAGCCATTGCTGTTCTTTAATTTATTTTTTAATCGTTTAATCGAATTTATGCCATTTTGGTTTCTTTTATTTGGATGGATTTACCTTTTGGTGTCATAGTTTAGTAAATTATTTTTAAATTTAAGTAAATTTACATGTCCATAAGCAATTTTTGTAAATCAAAATAGGTATTTTGTACTTTGCTTTTGTCATTGACTTGATACAAATAGGATAAACTATTTTTTTTAAGTTTGTGTTATATTCCCCCCTTTTTTCTTTACCCTTATGCTTTTTGTTCCCGTTTAGTTTTTGAAAAATAAATAAATTAAGGAAGGTCTAAATTTCTTCATTTTACAATCTACTAATAACATTCTTCTAATTCCTTTAATGCAAAGACAAAGGGAAAAAAATAATGTTCATTTGGTGTTTGGTAACTGAAATTTAATTAATTCTATTTGATTGTAATTTGTAACCTTTGTTTCATAGGAAACAAAGGTACAACTCTCATAGTGGTGCACTCAAGATAGGAATTCAAAAGTGACTGACTGATCGCATTACAGTTAAGGCTTTACATTTTGTTTGCATATAATTTATCTATTTTTCTTTTAAGAACAACATTAATGTACCCAAATTCATGATGAGAAACAAGTTTTGTTTCCAAAGTATTGATCTAATTAAATTAGTGCTTTTTCTTAAAAATGTCAAAACAAAACTAGGATTCTTAATTAGGGAAGTATGTAGTAATTTTATGTGTGGATTATTTGTATGATTTAAGAGCATACGTACTTAATTGTTACTACGAGTTGAACCATAGTGCTTTTGGCACGGGCAATACCTAATTATATATATATATATATATGAAGTCACGGTCTTGAATCTCTTGTCCTTTCGTCCCCCTTTACTTTATTTTTATTTTATATGTACTTAATTGTAACTTTAATTCTGTCAAGTCTACTGCAGCATGTCACATCATTTGAAGCTATATCCTTTAGACTCCTTTTGGCAGAAATTTATTCATGGGACACACAGAATGTAACCTGGTTCGGGTTTGGAAGATTTAGATACCGGATGTTGTTTGACACCACTTAAATTTGAGTTTTCAGATTTAAGTGGTTTTAAAGTTGTTTGTTAATAAAAAGAATTAAGTGCCAACTTAATTTTTTCTACTTAAAATTAAAAAATTTCATCTAACGTTTTAAGCGGTAAATTCCCCACTTAAAACTTAATTTTAAAGAGTGTAAAATATCTATTTTACCCTAAAAGAGTGTAGAATCATATGATCCAAGTAAACTAGTAAGTGCAAAATTGTCATACTAAAAAAATTCAGTTTTTAGACATGTTATATTCAAACAAATAACATTTTTCAAATACAGTTTTTAGACATGTTATATTCAAACAAATAACATTTTTCAAATACAGTTTTTAGAACTAAACAAACAGTTTTTCAGTTTCAGTTTTTTTATCTAACACCACCTCGGTTTGGGTTTAGGTCTCCGTAATTCCCATCCAGAAATTGAAAACACCTCGATAAAGTATAGGTAAGAAGAAGATACAAAGTATATAATTACTTCGCGTTTGAAATAGCATATGAAAAAATAAAATTAAACGCCCAAATGAATAGGAAAATTCAAGCGAGCACGATAGAATAGATTAAATATAACCTACTTATTTAGAGTAGGTTCAGGTCGTTTTGTGTCGTGTACTCGTGTTCATGTGTCTGTTGTAATAGCATTACTTATTTAGAGTAAGTTCTGGTCATTGGGTTTCAGATGTTATTAGGTTGGGTCCAATCGAGTGACTTTTTTAGGTGAAGCTCATTGTATATCTTTCTTTCTTTCTCATCCAAATCCTATAGAAAACATAAAAATCCAAAAGCAAGAAAAGAAAATAGGAAAAAAAAAACACCAATTATCACCACAGGATTGCCTTCGAAGTGCCCACGTAAGCCCGTGTGTATATATTTGGCCTCATCTCTTTTACTGAATTAACTTCTGAATTGACTATTCATTGGCCACAACATATGGTTATTATTTCTTCCTTTCTTCCTCTGATTTTTGAATTGTATGTTTCATATCAAAAGGGCTAAGCTGTTGATTAATTCAACTCCAGACATAATAAACGTGGGAAAGATTGCAAAGAATACTTATTAATTGATTTAGACATGATGTTTCTCTTGCTCTGTGTTTCATAAATTGATTCATGCGTTTGTAGAAGGCTCTTCTTCAAATATTTGGATAAGTAGGCACACAATTACGTTAGCCAAAAAGTTAAAAATCACTTATTTAATATCTCATGTGGGATTATGTTCTGCTCAATAATCATGAGAGAAGTTTTGCTTATTTCGCTTATTATTTGTTTGATAGTCATTTGGTTTAATTATGATCCCAATTTAAACAACCTTTGATAGCTCTAATTTAGCAAGTCCAACTTAGGGTGCTGCTTAGTGTTAATTGTTTTTACACAAAGTCCATGTGCTATCCTAACCATCTACTTACTGCTGATGTATAATGATTCCCATTTCAGATTTTCAAGGATAGCATGAGCAGAAAAAAAAAAGTACACGATGGAAGAAAAGTTGACCTCACGCTAAGGTAATGTAAGTTTTTCCCTTGTGAATTCCAATTATGAATTTTTCCTTGGGCTAGTTCTGGTTCGAGAAATCAAAGAAGCAGATGGTTGGTTGATCATTGAGTAGAATAAGGGAAATTGCTCATCATCTTGAGATAAGATTAAGATTAAGGATAGCTATAGATGACGTAAGTTTCAAACAGTTAAAAGTCTAATATATATACTAACTGTTTCTGCCACTTGTTTTATTCGTAATACTACATTCACTTTCTCATCAAACTCCTTTTCTTTCTCTACGATTTCTTGTAAGTTCTCTCCCTCGTCTTCTCAATGAACGACTGAAAACGTGTAGGGACTAACGAGGAAGAAGAAGGGAGATCGTGAGAGAGTCGAGATTTTGAATAAGGGTTCGATTGAGATAGGAAGAAGAAGGATTTGAAGAAACGGCGGTTGAGAGGTAAAACATTAAACCTAATATGCGTTTTACCGTTATCGTACGATATTCTCAAATCTTGCGATACCCTGAAATGGTAGATAGACAATGGTGTATCGCGCGATACACTTTCAAACATGATACAAACAACTATATGTTATGTTTTACCCTTGAAATGTTATGTATCGTACGATACATATCGCATATCGTATGATATTAACTACCATGGGTGTGAATGTATTGGGAAAGGGTTTTTGTATCCCTTGCACTTTCTCACTTTCAAACGGTGATTCCCAGCCTTTAGAACTGCCCCCTGATAATATGATGCATTAAATGCAGTCTCTGTCTCAAATGACACTTTCTCTCTCTCAAACGGGTGTGAATGTATTGGGGAAAGTATTTCATATTGTCTAAAGATCATACAAGTTATCAGACAAAAAGCATAATATGCAATGTCTACATCGTAGATTAAATATAAACCGTTAAAAGATAAGGGCATTCAAGTCAGAAGTTCAAAAATAAATGACATGATAATAAAAGAGTTTTTAAATTTCGTTTATCAAAGAGGGATCGTAGAAGAGAAGAAGGAGCGAATCAGCATCCCTTGTCATGATGTACGCTGGACTCGAATCATCACCAATTTTGAGCAAGAATTAATATCAATGATTCTCTAATTGGTTACTTTAAAAGTAAACATAATTTGAGTAAATTAATATTAATCTTACGAGTGTTTAACTCAAACTAAAATAGAAAATTCTAAGTAGTGATATTTAATTCACACTCGCTTCTTAGTATTTCTGTAGATTGATAAATAAGAAAACATTTAATAATTAGTGAAAAGAAATAGTAAAAATGCATGTGTATTCATTCGATATGTAGGACAAAAAAGTTAGCTAGTGTAAGTAATTACTCTTAATATTGGGGAGAGTATGTATCTCTCCCTTTAAATTTGGTAAGTATTTGGAGAAAAAGAGGCATATATCTCTAACAGTTTTCTTATGTTTTTTTTCATAAATTCAAATTTTTACCTTGCTTGCTCTATTCGTGTATGAGTTTATTTCATTAGCGTAAAGATTGATTTCAAGAATCGTAACTCTTATTATATATTTAAATTTGGTCAGTTAATAAGAAATATTTGTACATATATATATATATATGTTCTTACCTCGTAATACCGATCCGCATAGACGAAAGCCATCCTAAAAAATGATAGGATCGGCTCGTCAGTCAAAGTAATCGTTGTGGCGTCATAGAACTATTTTAATTCACCTTCCCATTTCTTTAATGACTTATTCTATATTTGGTGAGATTTAGTCACAAACTTCCAATAAAGAAACTCAAACTCCTCGGTGAAAGCCTTAACTTTGTTTAGGATTTCATGTGATAACTCAAGGTGATCATGATGGATATATACAAATCCAATATGATCAAGAAAACATTTGAGATGGTTTCAAAATTGCTCCATAATACAAAGTGGAAATAGACTAGGTCTTCATCTACTTGACAATGACCAGAGTGTGTTGTTCTAGTTATGAAATCATCTATATCCATTGGCCTATCCAAGGTCCTAGTGAGTTCAAAAATTATATGTCTCACATCATCAAAATCTTTACATATTGTTGTTGGAGTACATCGAAGATCCTCTTTGGCGTTCGCAATAAAAAATTCATAATTTTCACTTATCATCACATTTTACTTTTTGACACGCCCATGTATCTTCTTACATTGTAAATGTAATTGTCGAAGAGATTTCATGATATCCCTACATTATTAAATTGGAGTAAAAATACGAAAAATGCGTTATTATATGAATTGAGGAGGTTGTGTTTAAAAAAAAGTTGGATAATTAAATAAAAAAAAAGAGAACACAATAAACCTTAGCATAAGCCTAAATATCTCCGTCAGCTTAGTTCTTTTGAAGTAATCAAGCACTTCCTTAAATTGCAGCTTGGCTATTTTACATTCCTCCACGTATTGTTCATTGCCACATATGAAGACTTCCTCATGACTACTAAAAGTAAGAACTAAAAGTTAAAAACATTGGTTTTTAACTTTTAGTGAACATGAGGAAGTCTTTACATGTGGGAATGAATATTACGGGGAGGAAGGTAAAGTAGACTAGTTGTAATTTTAGAGAGCACTTGATCACTTCAAGAGAATTAGGCCCACTGAGACATTTAGGATTATACTCATGTTTATTTTATTTTCTTTCATTTTAATTTAATTATCTAACTCTTTTAAACACAACTTGCTTAATTCATAAAATAACTTTTTTTGTATTTTTACTCCAATCTAACAATGCAGGGGTATCATGAAGTGTCTTCGACAGTTACATTTGCAAGGTAAGAAGATACATGAGCGTGTCACAACGTAAAATGTGAAGATTATGAAATTGTTATTGTGAATGCCAAAGAGGAATTTCAACGTACTCTATCAACAATATGTAAAGATTTTGATTTTGATGATGTAAGACGTATAGTTTTCGAACTCACTAGGGCATTGGATAAGCCAATGGATGTAGATGGTTTTATAATTAGGATAACAAATTATGGTCATTGCCAAGTAGATGAATACCTAGTCTATTTTCACTTTGTATTATGAAGCAATTTTGAAATCGTCTCGAACGTTTTCTTGATCATATTAGATTTATACATCCATCATGATGACTTAGAGTTTTCACGTAAAATCCTAAACAAAGTTGAGGCCTTTGTCGAGGAGTTTTGAGTTTTTTTATTGGAGCTCTGGGACCAAATCTCAGAAGATATACAATAAAGTGTTAGAGAAATAGGAAGGTGAATTAAAAGAGTTACAAGACACCGGAATGATTACTTTGATTGACGAGACAATCCAATTATTTATTAGGATGACTTTTGTCCATGCGGATTAATACTACGAGATAAGAATAAATATACGTATATATTTCTTATTAGCTAACCAAATTTAGATATATAATATTAGTTCTGGTTCTAGGAATCAAATCTTTATCGTAACAAACTAGTCTCGTATGTGGTAAGAGCAAGCAGGCTAAAAATCTGCGTCCGGGAAAAAAACTAAAAAAATGTTCGAGATGTGTACCCTTTTTCTCAAGTACTTGCCAAATTTAATAGGAGAGATACATACTCTTACCAACATCAAGA
The DNA here is from genome assembly GCA_021464415.1 of Lonicera japonica. Classification (NCBI taxonomy): domain Eukaryota; kingdom Viridiplantae; phylum Streptophyta; class Magnoliopsida; order Dipsacales; family Caprifoliaceae; genus Lonicera; species Lonicera japonica. The sequence continues at coordinate 34,082,468 of CM038463.1, read as the reverse complement.
GTAAGTAACTTATACTAGCTAGTCTTTTATTCTAGATATTTAATGGTTACACATGCTTTTTTCTTATTATTATTTTTCACTAATAATTAAATTTTTGCTTATCTATCAATCTACATAAATTATAAGGAGCAGGTGTGAGGTAAATGTCACTATATAAATTTTTTTGTTGTAATTTGAGTTAAACACTTGCAAGAATGATATTAGTTTATTCAAATTATTTTTACTTTGTAGTAATGGATTAAAGACTCATTGATCATGCTTCTTCGAATTTGGTGATGAGTCGAGTCCAGCATACGCTGTGACAAGTGATACTGATTCGCCCTTTCCCCTCTTCAACAATCCTTCTTTGATGAATGGAATTTTAACACTCTTTATTATCATGTCATTTATTCTTGAACTTCTAATTTAAATGCCCTTATCTTAAATTGACTTTTTAGATATTGCATCTTATGTTATTTATCTGATAATTTTTATGGTCTTTAAACAATTTGAAGTACTTTCTCTCTCCCATTTATCTTTCTGCATTGATGCATAGTTCCAAATGAAATCATTAAGGTATTTGAGTCTAATTTGTGAGCATGTAAGATGAAAAGTGGCGATTTATATAACTTTGGTTGATGTGTAATTTAAAAGTGGTGACTTGGATATTTTTAGATACCCCAATTTGTGACCCTCATATGAATCCATATTTTCTCGAAAATGCACTTGCATTTGGGCTGACCCTCACATGAATCCATATTTTCTTGAAAATGCACTTGCATTTGGGCTGACCCTCACATGAATCCATATTTTCTTGAAAATGCACTTGCATTTGGGCCTTGGGAACGCAAAATAAGACTGTAGTATCATTCCCTTAAACACATTTATGAATGATTACGTAGGCATTTATAAGCTCGAGTCTAATTTCTTAAACACTGTTTTAAATATGTTATTTGAAAGGACGTTTTGAAAATACCGATCAACTACTTGCAAGATATTTAATTAGGAATTATATACATGATCCTTTAAGAGGCCGAAATGGTGGATTGGGTGCCTAACACTTTCCCAATCGTAACTTAGTTCCTGAATCCCATTGAAGTCTTTATCTCTGGTTTCTTCAATGTGTAAAAGAAAATATGTTTTCGGATTATTTTTTATATGGTCTTTTGTTTATTTTCTTGTAAAACAAATTGGCGACTCTTAAACACATTTTCCTATAGATTCCAAAGCTATTTTTAAACAAAGAATCTTTCTCGGGGGGTCGAAAATCTAGATTCTCACAATGTTGCTAAGAAGTGTTTTGAGAGGATGTCACAATATGATGTGGTCTCGTGTAGCACTATTATTGATGGATATTGTTGTAACAGCAAAGGGTAGTCTGCTTTATCTTTCCGTGGCATCCGTGCGCAACAATGGAAATGCATGCTCTCAACCACTATGCGTATCTTTGCAATCATATTTCTGCTGCATAGATGCACTCAACAAAACCAGAACTGATGAGCCAATTTCCACATAGGATGCTTTTTATGCTTTTAAAACACAATATGTAGAAGTTAGGTGACAATCTATTATCTTGTGCAGTCCAGCTAGACTATTATGCAAGATTTTGCACTTGGTGCATATATTTTAAAGAAGAATCTCTGGTTAAATTTTTATGGATCTGATTTGGTGATTGCCCCATTACAGCATATGGAGAATAGTTTTATAGTTTCACGATTTGTGTTTTAAAATTAACGTTTGATTGCATGAAGTTTGTGAGATTTGCAAACTACTTGGAACGCACTATGCATCTTTGGAAAATGACAGGTGACTTCAATTTGATAGTACTGCCAGACATAATGAATGAACCAAGGCCTGCAAACGAACAAAGGCAACTACAATGGTGATATTGCACTTTTCATGCTTATAATATTTAGAATTCCAATAGTAAGCATTTGTTTTCACGTCGTTTCTTATTCAAAAAATTTCCTTTGTGATTTTAAAGAGAATAAAATGTATTCTAGAGACTTCCATGGTTGCTTATTTTTCTGATTGCCATGTCTTAGAATACTCCGATGAATGTGGAATTGGATGTGGTGGAGCAACGTGAAAAAAACTTGCGAAACTTGTGCAACTAGCAGAAGGAAGAAGGGAATGCAGTTGTAATCTTAAGAAAATTTAGGAATGTTTAAAGACACAATTTGTGCAGTTCACAATCTTGTCAACACTTGGTACGCACAACTGGATGGTTGGCAACAGGGGCGAACTCATGATCAATTTGTGCAGTTCACAATCTTGTGGGTTGAAGTGTACTTGATTATGCTGTTTTTTTTCTTAAATGTGGTTGGACTCTGCCAGGCCCTAATTCTGCCCCTGGTTCGCAAGCAAAACCTTAGCTCCCTATATTATGTAACAGAGAGTCATTATTGTTAATTGAAGTTTACATGATATGATATGGTGATGAAAGAAATTAAAATCATCATTATTATATGCAATTTCTATTGATCATTTCAGCACATCCAATAAACATCCACAACAAAGTGACATGCACATTAGTCTATCATATAAACACAAACCATAACAGATTTATACGGATCGTTTTAGCTAGCAAAACTCTCTTCCAAATTAATTTCCGAATTCCGAGTGTATTGCTCTCCTCCTTATCAGTTTTTAGGTTGTTATAACAAATCTGTTAGACTCTGTTGATCACTAACTTATACTCGATTATATACTATGGTAGGTTCATATGTTGATGGTAAAAGTGCAGAATGTGCTGGTAAATTACACAGCAGTAACTATAGATTGTCGAGAATCATGGATGTGTGAGTAATAGACCAGAGGCAACAAAGGGGTTGACTACTTCACCCAAAAGAAGCATGGCAGCTCCTTCAGAGAACTTCGTCGTAAATAAAAATTAGGGTAAAAGTGTCAAATTGTTATGCGCCACTTTGTTCGAAGCTCACTCATGGTATGTGGTTGAGTTTTGGGAATGGAACCTGGGCATTCTAAATTCCTAAAAAGCTTTTTTCCTGGGTATTTATGATGCTTTGCCAACGTTTGGTTCAAACATGCGTTCTTCTTTCATGAAACGTGAACTTACCTCTTTATATTTAGTTCATATGAGAATATGAATGAAATACGTGTGAGCTACTAAAATGTTATTCATTCTATAAAATTAAAAGACAAGTTCTAACAATTTTACAAAGGTAAAACTTAAGTTTTTATTGTTAAGAATTGTGAAAAGTCATCATATGTATTAATAATAATAAAACAAAAAGTTTAAAAACAATTTTTTTCCTTGTAAAGAGAATATAAATGAAAAAAATTGTTGTCCTGGCAAGTCAAAAGTTTTAAGATGAAATCGTAGGAGAAAAATCTAGTAGAGCATACTTAGAGTAATTCTCTACTCTCATTCATTTAAGAGGGAGAATTTTAAAAAAAATACTCTATTCTTAGAATAATGTATTCCTAACCAAATTAAAACTCGAACCAAACGGACTCTTAAGATTATCTCTACGAAAAGGAACCTACAGTAGTGTGTAGGGAACGTCGATCATAGATGGGTACACCCAGGAAGGCTCTTTGTATATTTTTTGTACACCCAGGAAGGCTCTTTGTATATTTTTTCATTTGTAACTGTTGGCTTTTGCTACTTGAAAAACAATCCCCCACTGTGTAAGTGCTAATTTTGTTTAGAAAGAATATTCTATCATATTGTCGGTGCATCCACAAATCCAAAAATTTTGTTTAGAAAAATAAATTCAGTAAATACAAAATGTTTGAGTCGTGCACTAATAAAACAATTTCCCCAACATGGTCAACATTCTTATAAAATGCCGTTAATATCCATAACTTATGACACTAATGCATAAAATGGACATTAGAGGTAATAAGGTCAATTTGAAATTAACCAAATGGATCGAATTGATTCAGAACGATCCATAAAATTTCGAACCAAAACAAATTGAAACTGAAAACGAGAAAACTAAATTGAAACAGAATATTTTAGTTAGGGTTCGAGGCCAGCTAATTCAAAACCGAGCCGAATTATATATAAAAAAATGAAAGATTTTAGTATATACTTTAGGGGCACGTATTAAGTAAACTATGGTACAAAAAAGAGGGACTTTTGTAAAAATATGTTCGTTATTAATTGCATGTTGTGATCCTCTCAAAAAAATATTAATGCGTGTTCTTATTATTTAACTACCTATATGATGTTAAGATTTTTTGTTATCACATACATGATGGTAAAATAATTTATTATTTTATTTAATTATTTTTATTCTTGTAAATGTACAAATAAAATAGTAACTAAATAGATAACATAGTTTCTATATGTTTTTAGAAAACCATGACTTTAATTTGCATCTGATTCAATCTTAAATTATTATTAGTATTCCATTTTTATGCTAAATTGATTTAGAAAAGGAAAAACATATGTCAATATCGAACTGAAAATTTAGTTTGAGTTTGGGTTTAGAAAAATTTAGAAACATAACCAATCCAAAACTATACTTTTACATTTGGTTTGAATTTGGAGTACCTTAGTTTCTACTTGGCCGAAATTGAAAACACCCTTAATGAATACACAGCTACAAATGATGGTACAAAATTAGACAAAATCTTATGAAAATTAGTCATTTCTCTATAGCCAATGAGTCCAATTGTAATGAAAGTTAACTAGTTTATGAAGGCCATAGCTAGGGGCGTAAATGGATATTCGAAAATTCGAATCCGTTCCGAATTCGAATTCGTATTTTGTGGATATTTATCCGAATGGATATTCGTAAAAGAGGATTTGGATAGTGTTTACAAATATCCGAGAAAATGAATATGGATATGGATAATAATAGTATTCGACCTGGATAATCCGTATCCGATGTGGATTATCCATATTTACGGATATCCGATTTAGCGGATATTCATATCCGCTATAATTTAGTATATATTATATATTTCTCTCTCCATTTAAAAAAAATCAGTAAAAATTTAATTTAGTGTGCACAAGTTAGCCCAATTTACCAAACCAAAAATTAACTAAACCAAAAAAGAAAAAAAGCCTATAAAAAAGGAAAAGAAAGAGAAAGATTATTTACAACATATATGATTTGTTAGCATGAAAGGTTCGAGACCATAACAAATTTAAAATTGTAACGGGATATTGAAAAATGTAACTTATTTTAAAGATTTTTCTGCCAAAAAAAAGTAACGAATAATATTTTTGTAAATCCAAGACCTATATTTGACCAAACTCCAAACGGAGTGCAAAGTTAACTTTGTAGTAAATTAATAAAATTTTATTTTTTATGGAGTTGTGCAAAATTAAATTTACACTACATGTTTTTTTAGCATATCATTATAAATAAGTGTTTTAATTGACAATGCTTTAGAATAATTTCAACAAATTACATATTTAAAACTCATTTATTAATAAAATACACATGATAATAGTTTAGGAGTTTTGCAAAGTTAAGTTTACACTCCTTATTTTTTTAAAACATTACTATGTATTTGGGTTTATTTGATGTTATTTTAGAGTTTTATGACTGAAACGTAAGAATATACTTGTTAAAAAAATATAAAGACATCATGCAAAACAAATTTGCATTAAATGTTTTGGATTGCAAAGTTAAGTTTGCATAAAACACAATTTTGTACAAAGTAAAGTTTTGCTCAAAATACAATTTTGGTCAAAGCCCTCATTTTAAAACAAAATTAATAAATAGGCCCTTATTTTAGAAAAATAATAAAAAGTAGGCTCTTATTTTCAAAAACTATTATTCGCCTGATTTTTTGTGAAAAACATTGTCACGCAAGACTTTTTACCCCATTTTCAAAAATCGTAATAATTTTTAACTTTGATTTGCCATCTTAATCTATGTGGTTATTTTATAATTTTAATTTAAATCTTATTGGATCATTTTAACTGAAAGATTATGTAGTCAAATATATTTTTAAGATTGAGTTATATATAGAAAAATGGGTAAGGATATTATCCGAATCCGATATATCGGATAGGATAAGAATAAGAATAGTTTAATATACTATCCGAAAAGATACGGATAAGGATTTATATAGTAAATTTAAAAAGAGATACAAATAATGGATAGTATAGTATCCGGTCCGTATTCGATCCATTTACACCCTTAGCCATAGCAATTAGTTATTCGTCCTCCTGTACGCCAATGCTAATCATAATATAGCCAGGGAGCCGAATAAAGTTTAAGAGCTAAACCCAATCACTTGTACCGCCCCCTTTGAATGGCTAACTTTAGTTTTAAGTAATAAATTGTTCTTTATCCGTTTTTTGCTGCAATCGCCACCCTCAAAATTCACACATACATATTTCACTTTGTTTTGATAAGATGTTGTTAGAATAAGCCTTAACATAAATGTAAGATTGACCGAACAATTATGTATACAATAATTAAAGAAACAAGCACTACCAATATTTAATTAATATGAAAAATAAGAGATTAAAGAAGAAAACAACCAACAAAGCACGCAAGCAGTTATGTGGTATTGACAAAACTGTGACTAATTCACTGGGTGATTGCTATTATTGATGAAGATCAATTCCAAGTACAACGCGTAAAGCAAACTTTAGCCGCCAATAATTATGCGTACAATAATTAAAGAAACAAGTACCACTGATATTCAAGTACTACGAAAAATAAGAGATTAAGGAAGAAAATAACTGACCAAACACGCAAGCAATTAGGTGGTATTGGCAAAATCGCCACTAATCCATTGGGTGATAACTATTATTGATGAAGATTAATTCCGAGTATAATGCACAAAACAAATCCTAGCCATCAATTAGAGTTCTCAATATTATTTCTAAAATATACTCTATAATTTAGGTAGAAAACAATACAATACAACTCATAAATAAAACCTATGACAAGAGTTTTATTTATATGATATAAATTCAATGGGTCTAGGATTGCACAAAGTCAAAATCAATTAGGAATTAGACAATACAAAGGCAAAACAATTATGAATTGGACAATACAAAACCAACTATGAATTGGACAATATAAAACCAATTAAGAATATGATTATCATACAAAGCCAAATCTTCAATTCTCCACCTTAGTGAAGTTCCACAAGACCCTAATGCACTCCACCAAGATCAATTCATTGAATAAGACCCTATCAGCTCTGCCGGTCCTTTAGGATCACCACTCCCCGAGGGGCATCAACACCAAAGGACATTGACCAAAGTCAAGCAATGCTCAAACTTGGCCAACGGGATAACATTTGTCAACATATCAGTTGGATTATCCTTGGTGCCTATCGTAACCAAATTTAAAACACTGTTTTCAATAATTTCTTGGATGAAGTGATATCAGACATCAATATGCTTGGTTCTTCTATGATAAACTTGATTTTTCGCTAAATGAATTGCACTCTGACCGTCATAGTGCACTACCATTTTTTCGGCTTTAAATCGATATCTCACTAACTAAACCACAGAGCCAGATGACTTCCTTGACCGCCTCTGTTACCGCAATGTATTTCGCTTCCGTTGTAAAAAAACGCTACCATACTTTAAATCATCAACCTCCAACTCAACGAACTGCTACCCAATGTAAACACATAACTTGTAGTCGATCTTTACTTGTCTAGGTCGCCGGCGTAGTTTGAATCCACAAAACCCTTAATAGTTGACGTTCCGAATTTTTAAAATACCAACCCCTTATTGATCGTACCCCGTAGATACCGTAGAACTCACTCAACGGCTTGCCAATACGATTTTCCTGGGTTCGCCATATACCTATCAACAATACTCACGGCTTAAGCAATATCCAGTTGATTACATACCATGGTATACATCAAAGTCCTGCCTTCTCTTATATAAGGAACTTGAGCCATGTACTCCACCTCTGCATCGGAGCTAAGAGCCATCATTGTCGTGAGTTTGAAGTGCGGTGCTAACGGGACACTCACTGGCTTTGAGTTTTCCATCCGAATCGAGCAACCACTTTGTCAAAATATTATCTTTGTGTAAAACACAATTGTCCCATGTTCCTATCTCGCAAAATCTCAATCCTTACAAATTTTCGCACTCCACCCAAATCTTTCATCTTAAAATCCTTACTTTACTAAATTCATCATTAATAGGATTTGTATTATGTTGGTTTATTGAAAGGGTAAGCTGGAGATGTTGGGAACCACAACTAGGATTAAGAGGCTTTCCCTCATTGTTTGCCTTTCCCTTATTGATTGACTCTCCTTCAATCATAGGCTCATAATCGGTGTTGAGGTCAAAATGTAATTTTTGATTAATAGGCTTTACGTCCACAGGCTCTTCCTTGATGACATGCTTTGTTTATTGGAAGCACAGTTTGGCTTGGGAGTAATCTCCATTTTAATTATAGTGAAGTCAATTTTTCTAAATATGAATAATTTTTCCACATGGAGCAGCCAAGTGATAATAAATCCTGCATAAACAAGTATTTTAAAACTTAATGCCACATGGGTTTATGTTAAATCCATAAACAAGTATACATAAGCTAGTTTCATAGAGCAAGCTTTCTACGTCTAAGTTCAAAATTGATGTACTCGGTTGCTAAAGACTGAGTGTAAAAGGACACTTCGGTTGCTAGAAATCAAGTAACATAAGATACCTTCGGTTCCTAAGAGTTGTGTGAACATTCATGATTAAGCCATTCAAAAATGTTGTACTAAGTGACGGGGAACTGAGTGTAACCAAATGCACTCGTCTCTCAACAATCGAGTACATTGTAAAACATCACATCTTACTTTGTTTTTTTTTTAGTTTGTTTATATTTAATGATTTAGGAATGAAATGGCAATTTAAGTAGTAAAAAAAGAAGTATCCTACCTCTTTTGGATGAAGATTCCTTTAACTTGCTCTTAAACTTTCTCATTAAATTTCTTATCAACTTTCTTTCTCTCTACACTTCTCTCACTCCCCATTGTGATTTTTACACTTCAATCACTATGTCACCAACAATAATATTTGTTTTCTTACTTAGAGTTTGAATTTTCAGAGAAAATGAAGATGGAGACGAGTGTGAATGTGGATCCTCATTTGCTTGGAGTGGTAGGGTTTTTTAGCACGTGGGTTTTTTGTGGGTTTACTAGATGGAGTGGTGAGTGTTGATGTTTAATGTTAATTATTGATTGTATTAATTAGGTTTATTAATTAGGGAAATTAAATGTTAGTGATTGGAGTAAATGAAATAAGGAGTGTGTGTCAATAGAGATAAATTCATTTAATTGATGTCGAGTGTTACAGAGTTATTTGGTGTGTGTTAATAGCAGCCCCCCAATTAATACCTCAAGCATTATTCCCTGAGCACTGGGAAATAAAATTTATACATGTAATAGTATGACAAGAACTATTAATGAAGTTATGCAGAGGGCAGAGAAAGAATCTTATCTCACTCAACCATCAACCAGATCTAAACAACTCCAACCCATATTGCTATCGTACAACGGTACATTATTGATTATGACTTTGGGGTTGGAAACTAGTCTTTCTTTTTTCTTTCCCCCTTTTTTTTTAATATTAGGAAGTGTCCTGGTTAATTTGTGTGTACTCTGATTAATCTTCTTTCGCAACTTAAAACACACTCTTATCATATAATATTTTTACAGTCACCAAGATTTAACCAGAGAGCTCCCAATCAACCCCATAACTAAACCCTAGACGATAACCGGAGAGCTCCTAGTCGATCCCATAACTAAACCCAAATCTAGGGGTGCACACGGTTCGGATTGGATCGGTTTACTATTCAATCTTAAACCAAACCAATATAATCGGTTCCAAAAAATTTGTACCTAATCCAAACCAATTACGTGGAAAACCAAATTAACTAATCCAAACCAAACTACAACGGATTGGATTGGATTGTTGGTTAAAAAAATTAACAAAATAAAATAAAATTAAAGTCACATAAAACTAAGAGAAATAATACATATCATTAACAAGCAACAATTGATACATTTATTTTCTACTAGTGATTTAGCTTAAACTTGCTAATCTACCATGTAATAATGCCTAATGAGTTTAAAAAGTATTTAACTAAAGTAAAATTTTAAATAGGTAGGAGTCTCTAGGGAATGAAACCACTTTTTAATTTTGATCGGGATTAATCACTTATTTAGGCCATTTATAGTATACTTTTGGTGTATGATAATTGTGGACAAGTTGACCAATAAAATTAAAGATTACATAATAAAAATATACATAATTAATATAAATAATTAATTACTAAACTAAAGGGACAATTGGGCATAAGGGCATATTCTAATAATAACATAATTATAAAGGACACTTATAAATTAGCAGTGTAAATTAAGGACACTGCACAAAAAATACACTAATACCCTTTCTTTATTTAACTAATAACAAAATAATCCTAATATAAAATCTCACGTCTCTAAAAGATACTTAACACTAATCCAATCAAAAATTTCAAAATCCAAACAATATTTTCTCTCACAAAATTCACAATGGTCGATCATCAATTGTCCAACACTATTTAGAACAGAATAACTATTTATATGGTGCTAAAACAATTTTAGCACCAATTGTCAACACTAAAATGGTGTTAAAAGGGTTTTAGCACCAATATAAATGAAAGAACAACAAAATTCATAGTGTTAAAACAGAATATAAAATAGAGAGCAACAAAATTCAAGGTGCTAAAACATATTTAAAACAACGAAATTCAAGGTGCTAAAACAGATTTAATAACAATAGAAAACAGGAAACAACGAAAATCAAAGTGCTAAAACAGATTTAGCTCTAATTGTCTAGAATAAAATAACTAATCACATGGTGCTAAAACAGTTTTAATACCAATTATCCAACATTGGAATGGTGTTAAAAGTGTTGTACCACTAATAAAAAACAGAGAACAACGAGATTCAAGGTGGTAAAACAGATTTAGCACCAATATAAATTAAGGCACCAATATAAAACAAAGAACAATAAAATTCATGGTGCTAAAACAGATTTACCACCAAAAGAAAACAAAGAACAACAAAATTCAAGGTACTAAAATAGATTTAGCACCGATAAAAAACAAAGAACAACAAAATTCAAGGTATTAAAACATATTTAACAACAATTGTCTGGAATAGAATAACTAATCACATGGTGCTAAAACTGTTTTAGCACCAATTGTCCAACAGTGGAATTATACTAAAAGGGTTTTAGCACCAATACAAAACAGAGAACAGCGAAATTCAAAGTATTAAAATAGATTTAGCACCAACTATCCTCTTTCATACGTACTAAAACATTTATATTTTTCACTTTAATTAAATTCCATATGTTACACTGAGACTAAAATTAAGAAATAATAATGTACGCTTAGTGTTAAGTGATTATGTAAGTAGTAATTCATACCAATGAAATCAATGATAAAATGGTCATCACAGTCCCTTTCGGCGGGCTTTTCGAAGAAATTCTCACCGTACGGAGACGCAATCGGTACAAATGTGGCCGATATACCACCGGTATCGAAATTGGAGTCTTCAAAATTGTAGATTACCGAAAAGTCACAAGGTGGCAAAAGCCTCCTCACCTCTTCACCTCCAACAATAGTTGAGCTACTTAGAAAAGCTAAAATAGCAAAAAAAAAAAAAAAAAAAAACCTCCATTGCTCTGTGAGAATGATGAAATTTTGTGCGAATTAACAAACAAAGACAAAGCTTCCCTTTCTTGGTTTAGTTTTGTAGAAGGGGTGAGAGTGAAAAACGTGTGTGAAAAATGACAGAAATTGAATGGGCGAAAATAAGGAAACTGGGCCATTTTTATCCATCCGCACATTATATTAGGGGTATATTTGTCCATTAACATTTATCATTTTTTTAAAATAAATTAGAGAGAATTTAGCACCTTCTGGTTGCTAAATCAAAAATTAAAATTTTTGTTAAAAAGTGGTTTCATTCCTTAGAGACTCTTACCTATTTAAAATTTTGTTATTCTATGTTTTGTAATGGTGCTAAAATTATTTTAGCGCCTTTTAATTGTTGTCCAAGTGGTGCTATCTTCTGGTTATTATCCCAGTGGTGCTACATTCTGATTATTGTCCAAGTAGTGCTAAATGCATTTAACACCTTCTGATTGTGGTTTAGCACCATCTGGTTGGTGTTAAATGTATTTAGCACCTTCCGGTTGTTATCCAGGTGGTGCTAAATGCATTTAGCAGTTTCTGGTTGCAGTTAGTGTCATAATGAGACGTGAGATGTTATAAGGAAGGGGTATTAGTGTCTTTTTTGTACAGTGTCCTTAATTTACACAGCTAATTTTTAAGTGTCCTTTATAATTATGTTATTATTAGAATGAACCCTTATGCCTAATTACCCCAATAAATTAATATTATGAAAAATGTCCTTATTGTAAAACCAAATTATAAAATTAGTATTACTTCCTTTTATTAAACATGAGTCCGTCCTTAAAGTCATAAAACATTACAGAGCGAGACCCTAGAACCTATTCTTTTTAAACTAAATGGTACCGGTTTCGGATTAGTTCGGTTAATCCAAAGACTTAACCCAGAACCAAACCAATTCAATCGGTTTTTGAAAAAATCAATCCAAACCAATCCAATTAATTCTATAAACCTAACCAAATCAACTAATAAGATCACTTGGCAAAAACCTGAGTGTTATTAAGAAAAAATTAATCCTTCGAGGGCAGTAGAAGTGCAAGAAAATTAAGGCGGTCAAAGTTAAAAATTTGAGGAAAGTAAAATATCATGCGTTCGAATCTTATCTAAAATGGAGGAATAAAAGTAAATAGGAAAGATTTAGACCTTTTATTTTTTTCTTAAAAAAAGATAAACCAAAAAAAAAGCACAGAGAGAGAGAGACATTTGAGAGGGAGAAAGAGAATCTGATTTGGGAGTCAATGGGATAAAATGAGAGAAAAGGTGATGGCATGACATTTGAATTTATCCCTAAATGGACAAAATAAATTTAGGCCAATTCCAATTGTAATTTTTATTTTTGCATTTTTATCCTATGTGCCAAGGATTTTGTAGAAAATTTCTATATCTAATTGGTAATATATTTACATGAGGTAGAAAAGGATAGAAAAAGGGTATCCAATGGTATATCATTTCTCCCTTGTCATTTATTTAAGAGAATAAATAATTAGTAGGTTTAGTGATATCCAATAAGATTGTTCCATGCCATACCAGAAATTTCTATTACCATTTCTATATGTAAAAATGTTTATAGAAATTTCCTATATTACAAATCTTCCATATCATATATAAATAGTTATAGAAAGGACAGTTGGAGCACATTTTTCTATTTTCTCTTTTCAAATATAAAAATTTAGTTGGATAGAAATGATTATTAATGGAAATGGCCTTATAATTGAGTGTTGCCTTAATAATTAAAAGTATAATAATTAGACATAGGAAATAAGTTTTATCTTTAACCACCGCAACATCCATTAATTAGGTTGAAAAACAATTTTTTTTAAAATACTAAGGGTGCGTTTGATTGCAAGCGTGGAATTTGCATGGAAAGAAAATAAGTTACCGGTAATTGAATTGCCTAGAATTGAGTTGCATGGAAAATGAAGTGTAGTGTGTTTGATTGCCTTAATTTTCTACCCGGAAAATATTGGTTGTATTGTGGCATTTTTAATGTAGAAAAAATTATGGGTATTTTTTTTTACATAATTTTATAGTCATGATGGATCTTGTTTAATTGATCTTGATGAGTAGATTTTAAATATAAATTTTTTATTAAATTTTGAATTTTGTAGTTTAAGTTATAGCATTTTTAGTGTAGAAAATGGGTAAAATGTTGTCTCGAAAACCGTGCAATTGCCTGAAAAATAAAAACTAGCCCCCCCCCAAAGAAAATATTTTCCTTGTTTACAAGAAAAATGTAAGTGTGTGAGCCAAAAGTGGGAATTCAATTGCCTAGAAAAAAAAGCCAATCAAACACCTTAAGTTGTCAAATCAAGTGGAAAATGGATATTTTTCATGGAAAATACTCCCAATCAAACACACCCTAAATGTAAAATAAGACTATAAATTTGAAAAAAGAACATATTTATCAAGAAAAAACTACCTTGGTAGGCAATAGAAGTGGAAGTAAAGGCAGTTAAAATATAATGTTTTATACTAGCTGTGATAGGTTTAAATGGTTCTTTAAAGGAAAGGAGAGGAATCGAACCATGACGCCTTATGTAAAATATCATCACATATTTAACTACTTGGGTCTAATCCCAAATCTGCAAAATAAAAAAAAAATAGGAAGAGAAATACCAAAGGGGGTACAAAAGAGGAAGAAAAGTAAAAAGGATAAATATAAAAGAATAAACTATAGAAGTAGTTTCGTCAAAATTTAAATAAAGTGATTTTAAATAAAACTTAAAATTACTTAAATTTTAAAATTAGGGACGCACTCCAATTTTATAATTGCTGGAGATGTAGTGATATTAATGTTTCTAAACAAAATTTTAACTAGTTAACATAAAGGAGTTTAGAATGTGTTTCTATTATAAACTTAAAATTTATCGATTAAGTCTTCTAAACATTTCACGAGTTAAAATTGAATTATTAATTAGTGGATAAATTTATAATTCATAAATTAAAAATAAAAATAAATAAATTTTAAAATTAGACAATTTTCATTGGCGAATTCATTTACGGCCCAGTGGAGAACACGTGCCCCCACTCAATTTTTCTTTTTTTCTTTTTCTTTTTTCCATATATACATCATACAAATAGGATAAGTAGCAAATTGTTGCAACCTTATACATTTGCTGTAGCTCGGTTGGTTAGCAGTAATTGTTTATTGAAACTTAGCAAATTATTGCAACCTTACACATTTTCATATAGTAAATTGTTCAATTAATATATTTCATTTTGAAATTAGCATATAAATAAGAAACCAATATTTTCTATTAATTAGTCGACTGAAACTTATTTACTATGAAAATATTAAGTCTCGTATACTTATCGGGGCATTTTTTAAATGACAAATTTGATACTCTCTTTTTATTCAAGGACAAACTTTTTATACCATTAGTTTCAAGGACAAAATTCAAAAACAAATAAATTAAATTGTCTTTTACCAATTTCAAAATTAATTATAAAAGTGTAATTTACCAAAAATACCCCTATAACAGATATAAACAAAATTAAATTAAATGACTTCAAACTAATCTGTAGCATTTTAATGATAATGAAATATAATTTAAATTTTAATATAAAACTAACAATTAACAACCTGCAGTAAAGATTTATAAAAGTCAAATAAAAGATTCAAAAAAATATATGAGCAAACTAGTCCGTTTGCTAGTTGAGTGAATTTATATTATTGAATACAAAATATCTGCGATCAAAATAACGGAAAGAACAATAATAATATTAGGCAGTCAATTATATTAAAGGATTATCATTTTTTGTGTAATTATAGCGGTAAAATAAAGAAAAGACCAACACAAAAAATCGTATAAATATTTGAAAGTCAATTGCGTTAAGACTATTGAGACTGGCTCCACGTCACCTCGTCAATCTACGTGTTGGGCTAAAAAATTATGCCACACGTGAGGGGGCGTGTTGAGACTTTCAATTCCACATCGTAAGAGTAGATCATCACAAAGCAATATATAAGATTTAGGAGTTACTCCACACATTACCAATTGATTTTAAATTGAATGCTTCGAAATTTAATATGGTATCAGAGCCTGTTGGTTCATCTTCATCTTATGGTGCCATACGGGCTACGCCACACGTGAGGGGGCATGGTTCCACGTCATCCAATGTTGATACTATCAATCGGAAGACACATGAGGGGATGTGTTGACACTATCAATCCTACTTCGAAAGGTGTTGGGCTAAAAAATTTCGCCACACGTGAGGGAGCTTGTTGACATTATCAATCTCACTTCACCCATTGTCAATTGGTTTTGAGTTGGATAATACCATGTTAAAAACCATCTTTACCAAAAGCTTAAGCTACAATAATGTATTAAATAGAATCTTTTGATAAAATGAAATGAATATTACAAAAGGTTGACTTACCTTCAACGGTTGGTGTAAACAACAATAACTATACACTAACAATGGCATTTAGCTTTTATTGATAACTCAGCTTTTATTGATAACTCAGGGAAAATGTATGGTTAATATAATAACAAATGATTCGTATTCGAGAAAACTCTATAGTTGGTATAAACATGCTATCTTCAGCAGTAGCAAAATGACTCCTACATCGCTGAATCAGATAAAAAGGAAAATATATGCATTTTAGGACCACCTCAGGACACGCAATGAGAGATAAGTTATATTGATCTACGGCTTGCTTTTAATTAGTTGATAGTTGATACGAATGTATTTAGATCTGAGGAATACTGCAATCTGCAAACGAATATATCAAGGCTGCATCGTCTATTTTGAGGACTCAAATTTGTTTTGATTATTTTTTTGGTTTTCCCCACGGGTGTTTGAGCCATCTTTCGTGCACCTCGACTAATCTCCGCTTGCCGTTCGTGGCTGCAGCTGCCCAAGTATTATTTTGATAGTGCCAGGATTTGACCTTAGGAGCTCAAAGTCGACCCAAGATTGTCCTACTGAGAGCTTTAATTGTCAGCAATTGAGAAATCTTTGAACATGTGGGCCGCTTTTAGTTATGGGCTAGTACAAACATTTTTGGCTAGGCCCTTTCGAAGCAAATGAGTCCATTAAAACGTACAAAATTGAAACAATATGAGTTTGACGTGAATTATCCTGACAATTTTCCATGAAAGTCACGATGAATTCAAAGCAACGAATCCATAAAATGATTGACACTAACAATTGCATTATTCGAAAATTGACTAATATGCCTATACATTGCATATATGTTTGACATGAAATTAAAAAGATGCAGTTTTGTATGTCTGCCAAAAAATTAATTAGAAGAATGTAACTTAATGTCTGCTTATTATTATGGAAGAATTGCACATAAGACATATTTGCAGATTCAGTCTTATAGAGTCATAGTATGTCTAGTTAGTTTGAGACATTTTCTTCCTTGAATTTTTTTTGAATAATTCTTACGTCATCTTCTTGTTTGATTTTCTTATGATTTGTGCTTGAATTGGTTTGAATTTATTTTTATTGATTTAATTCCTAATTTAATTGTATATTTATTTTCTTATATTTATTTTTAAGAAGGGTAATATAGTAATTCAACTTAATTAGTTGAAATAGTAAAATAATTAATATTTCGTCCTTGATTAAAAAGTTGGTCATTTAATCAAAAATTTGTCCCGCAAACCAAAGCTTGGAAAATGACGTCCTTTATTCTGAGGACAAGCCTATAAATGTCCTTTATAATTATTTTCTATTAGTTATCCTTCATTATATGTATTGAGCAATTTTGTTTAAGAAATTATTTATTAAGAAATTCATACAAATATAATCAATAATTTCTTATGAAATATCGATTTGTTTGGTAGATCTTGATTTATACTTTTCAATGATATAACTTTTATAAAAAAATTACTTATAAAATAAGATTTAAATTTTTTTTTTGGGTCTACATAAAATATTTATTTAGCTTGATATGGAAAGTGGGTACAAAAAAAAATGATTCAACATTAATTAACACATTGTCTAATGGACCCTCTAAAAGTATAGGACACTTTCACAATATCTATTCCTATTTGTACGGTCATTATTAATTGTCGCATTAAAGAACACTTAATTTTTTCAATTACTTATATATATATATATTTATTCTATGTGGCATTACATTTTTACCTAATATGAATGGCTGCATTGGAACTGTTCTAAGGCACTAAAAGTAAATTGTTATCTTACACTTAATGTATTTGTTGGGAGTGGTTTGACATTAAATGAAGAGATGAAAATTAAGAAGGTGAATTTACCAATATTACACTGACTAGCTTATTACCCGTGCAATGCATGGATGATGTATTATTATCTTTAGTAAGTGTATATGTATAATTTTCTTTATACTTGTCTATCCTTATAAAATTATAGTCAAATTTTATGAAAAATAATAATTTTAAATTTTAAATAATAAACAGAATTTTACAAAACAAATAATAGTACACAAAATGAATTTACATTAAATAAACAAAATTTATGCTGTACATTAAAATTAATCCAAAAATAAGCGTTTATGTTCCTTCCATTTTTATTTTTTTTTGCTTACAACACCATAGTGGAGAAAGGCTCATGAGAGGAGAGCAGAAAAATACAAATTCTTGTAGGATAGAAAATAGCACATAGTAACTAGTAACTTTTGTTGTAAAAAAAAATGCTAGTTAGTTAAAAACAAATAATTTGTATTAATATAACTATCCTAAAAGAATATACTTATATCTATCTTTTGTGATGTTCAGCCAAGAGAAAGGGTATGAGAGGTAGCAATTAATAGTTATGTTATCTCATGTCAAAAATTGACACTTTTAATGTTGTGTACATCTCATGTCAAACACTCATCTTATAAGATGCAGCAAGGAAATTGAAGATGATCTTATTGAAATTTAATCTTCTTTCATAAGATGCAAGATTGGGATTGGAATCTTTTTTGCTTATGTATAGTGCTCTATACTTACGAAAAATAATCTTGATAACATTGTACTAAGACTCTAATCCACTTTTAAGAAAAATGACAACATGGAATAATTATATATGTACTGCAGCGGATCCCACTTTGATTCTAAAGAAATTCTAATCAATAATAAAAAACTGAAAATAGGACTATCAATTTGAAACATCCTAAAAGAAACAATACGTAAGTGATTAAAATACAGAGTTTGGGCTGTATATCGAGACTGTACTACACCGGTGCAAAGAATTAATGAGTAATTGAAAATTAAGAAAGTAGATTGTGGAATTACCTACAATTAATTTCATCTCTTTCAACTTTGTTCTTCATCCCAAAATATTGCAGTGGAATTTTGAAATTAACTAAAATTTTGTAGTGGAATACTCGTTTATATTGAATACTATGAACACTGAAAGAAGGAAGATAAAAAAAATGTGTTTTTAAATACAACCACAAAATCGGTCTTCTCACCCCAGTGTGAGAATACTTTCTTCTCATCCCACCAATTTTTTGAAAAAACTTGCAATTCACCCCAGTGGTGGGGTGAGTTTCCTGGAATAATACAGAGACAATAATGTTTCATCGCTAAAAATATAAATATTATATAATATTAACTTTTGCATTAAAATAAAACACAATAAAAAATTATATTGTTCTTGATAAATTTCTTTAAAAATTACATACAAGTCATAATACCTATGAAAAAAATATAAAATATTAATTGTGATAAATACATTTTTAATGATTGTATGATATTTCATATCACAAACCATATAATTTTTTTTTACTAACACCCAGGCTCTTCTATCACAATTAATTGGTCAATACTATTAAAAAATCAAAATTATATATAGTTAAATTAAGTGAAAGGTTGTGATTTTGAAACGCCTAATTAACTTCTTTTTTTTTTACTATTTAACTGTTTTTGACCACAAGAGAAAGAACGGTAGTGTAATATTTGTACATATATTTTTCCCATTATATCAAGAACCCGGAAAACTACGTAATATTTACTCGTTGAAAATTACAACCGAAAGAAGAACCATGACATTATTTTACATAGTAAGCAGAAAATTAATTTATAATTGAGAAGTTGGTAGCCAACAAAGATGGAAAACCCATAGGTAAAATAAATGAAGATCAAAGAATTTTCTTTTGTTTTGAGTTTTTGTGATTAGTCTGAAATTGGTTATGTTTGACAAATTTGAGCTGTTAACAGAAGAATTGGTACTTTCTTACTCAAAACTCTTGATGATGAATCCACATATGCAAACTTTTACTCATTTGGGGAAGTACCTAGGAATATTTAAGTACTTATCTTTAAAACGCGATTCTTAATTTAATATGTTACGTTCTTTGCCATTGGACTGCGCTAAGAGTGGAAGGCAAAAGATCAATCTAGTGTAATAATTGTTAATACCAAATCTTCTACTATGAAGGAATTGAGTACGTTCTCTTTATTCCTTGAAAATCAAAATACAGTGAAAGAGAGCTACAGGAGGCAAGGCATTGGAGAGGCATTGCTGAAGGCATCAATAGAGAAATGTAGAAGTAGAAACTTCCACCGCGTACCGCTTCACGAAGACGAAGATCCCTCAAGAATTTCAGATGTGAATCTCTACAAGATGCTCGGTTTCCAGGTCGACAATCTCATAGAAGGTTACTACTGCTTGGATCGAAATGCATATAGAATGTACTTTGATTTCCTCACTGACTAGAAATGGATCTCAAATGTTAAGCTAAGAGTGGAAGGCAAAAGATCAATATGTTACGTTCAATTTTCTGTGCTAGTCAATTCTGTTGTTGGGAAGGCAAACCTTGTTGTACGTTATCCCATCTATTTTCCCCTGTTTCAATCAAATTTACTTGAAATCTTTATATATATATATATATATGTTTGTGTGAGTGTATCAGAAGATATAATTATAGATAAATAGGAGCCGTGTAGTAACATTTGTAATTAATTTTTAATTTTTAAAAATTTAAATGGTGAGAAGATAAATTAGCAGCGTTTTTTTAAAGTATAGAAATCGGGGTGAGTAAAATGAGTTTTACGCTATTTTTTAGGTTAAGATTGACAAAAGTTTAATTTTTGGTGGGGTGAGAAGATGGATTGTGTGGGTGCATTTAAGAATACCCTAAAAAAATGTCCACATGGAAAGATGAAACGTTGAAATTGAATAAGAAAATTAAACTATGTATTTGATTAGAAGTTAAATACTTACTTCATATTAGATAAATAGCACTAAATTAAGAAGGTATTAATTATGTGTTATTGGAGGCAATATTACTTTATGTAACAAGTGTGTAACCCACCTAATGCGTTAATTAATGAAATATGTAAATATTTCAAATTACATAAATATAAAAATATAATATATAATGGTAAATAAAAATATTCATAATATAACTACAAAAGTATAAAGGTATATTAATTACAAATAAGCAAGCAATTCAACAATCAAATTATATAAAATAAAAATAAAAATTGATATGTATAATTTTATTTTATTTGAATTAATGCAAAAATAACTGATACACCCGATTGATAGAAAATGATAAAATTATGAATAGTGAGAAGTTAAATACATATATATTATCATAACTATTATTAATAGGCAATATTGTAACAATAGAGAGAAAGACCAAACAAATAAAAAGAAAAACAAAAGAGTTATTTATAAAAATAATTAAATATTACATTAATTATACTATACTTCCTCCATTTTATTACTTTATGTAATAGATAGATAGATTCACTCACCCAAACTTTTCATTTCCCCTCCGTTTGCATTTGCATCGTGGATGAGTTTACCCGCTAATTTGGACCAATATACTATATGCATTTTTCATATGCTAAATCGTTAAATTTCAAATAATATATATATATATAATAATTTTAGATGTTTAACTTTAAATTTCAAATTAAAAAAAAAACTTACCTAAATTGTTTAATTATTTTGTGTTCTAAATTCTAAATACTACAAAAATCATCATAAAACTCTACTGTTGTTGCACGCGTATTTACCATTTTTACTTTTTTATATATTATTTTTAACTTAAGAAAATAAAATTTTATATTAAGTTTCTTGTAATATATTAGGAAAAAAATACATTAATTATGTATTAATGTAGGAACGTCCTCATAGTGAACATGTAAATGCTTTAAATTACACAAATAAAAAATATAATATATAAAGTTGTATTCTTTTCATAAAATTTTAAAATCATGTGATTTGATAAATTACAAGATTTATAAATCTGGTGATTTTTAATTTTTGGTTTTCTTTTTAAATAAATCAACATTTTCAAAATACAATAATGTAAGTTGAGTTTAAGTGATAATTTTATGCATTTATGTATTTTAGCTGGAGAGAAAAAGTCATATCAACCAATAATGGATGAGAGATGATTAAGAAGAGATGTGTCGGATTCAAACTTCGTAATTCAATACGGGATTCCAAAATCCCAACATTTTGAGCCGATTTTAAAATATTAAGACTTAACTCAAAAGAACACTCCTAAATTATATAAATGACCCAATTTATCAAATTACATATCAAAATTACGTGAAAAAAACATACATGTAAAAATACCCATTTAATATAACTATTAAAATATAAAGGTAAATTCATTACACATAAGCAAGAAATACAATAACCCAATTATATAAAATAAAAATACAAATACAAATCGATATGTATAAATTTTTATTTTTTTAAATTAATGCAAAATAATTAATATACCTAGAAAAAATAATGGGATTATAAACAGCGAGAAGTTAAATAAATATAGATTATCATAACTATTATTAATGAGTAATGTTATAATAATAGAGAGAAAGAAACCAAAACTTTATGCAGTAGATAGATAGATTCACTCGCCCAAACTTTTCATTTCCCCTCCGTTTGCATTTGCATCGTTGGATGAGCTTACTACGCTAAACTTGTTAAACGTCTTAAATAAAAAATAGTAATTTTAGAAGTTTAACTTTAAATTTCAAATTATAAAAAAGAAAAACCTTATCTAAATACTGCAAAAGTCATCATAAAACTCTACTGTTGTTGCATGCGTATTTTCCATTTTATATACATTATTTTTAAGGAAAAAAATGCATATTAAATTTCTTGTAATATATTAGGAAAAATATTAAAACATAAAATCTAGGAGTAGTAATATTTTTTTAACTTAGCACATGAGTTTCTAGTTCAACAGCAAATGCACCATTCTCGTAATGAAAAGTTATTGGGTTTGAAAGGAAGAGGTGTATTCCAATATAGTTAAGAAATGAATTATTTCACACGGGCTAATAGATCCAGAAGGAAATCAAGGAATGAAATACTTTAAAGAGGGTTCGAGCTGCGTGTCCAAATTGATCAAAAATAGTTGATAGATTTAAAGCAAAAAAAAATAATCTCCAGAATGTTTTTGTCATTCAAAAAACTACCATGTTTTGAAATTAATTTATAATTTATTGGCTGATCCAAACTAAAAGAAATGAGCAATGCTATACATTTCGGGTATTCTTACTGCCTATTTATACCGGTATGCATTATATGAATTGTACATTCATAAGATATAACAAATGTACAACCCACTTAATACACCCGATAAAAATTGCCCGTAAAATTTGTAAATAAAAAAAACATTTTTCAATTTTTTTTCTCTAGCAACCTTTTTTTAGCAAAAGTACGGTTTATTGGTAAACCATAGATGTATTAACTTTAAAAATGTACACATTTTTTTTTTTAATATTAAAAGAGGGTCATCTTTTTTATTAGAATAATAATAAAAGCTGGTGTCCTTTGCTGCTTTAAGTGATTTCTCCAGTCGTGCGTACATCATATCATTTGTCGCATTTAGGGGTGTTGTCAGAAATCCGAAAATCGAATCGATCTGTTGCGATCCGAAATTTCCCGAACCGAAAAAAAAAACCGAAACCGATTGATTTGGGTCGGTATGTGTTGGAGATTCGGGGTCCCTGAATTGGACCGAAAAAACCAAATCTTTAAAATAAAATTATTTGCTAACTTAATGTAATTACTTAAGTTGTCTTACAATACGTTAAAAAAAAAGGAAACTTTCTACAACATTTACATTATATAAATGACCCAACCCTATGGATTATTTACATTTATAAATAATTACTTAAGCTAATTACTAAAATATATACATTATATAATTTTTTTGTAGCGCCTTTTGAGTGAATTTATATTTTTAGTGCAATTTTGAACTAAAGTTTTAACAATACAAAAAAAAAAACCGAATGAGACCGAATCGGACCGAAACCGAATAATTTAGGGACTTGGGTTTCATAGGTACGAAAACCGAAACCGAACCGAAACCGAAACTGAACTATAAAGTTTGGGGAGGGTTTGGGGTACCCTAGTTTCTAGCCCGACCGAAGCCGAAAACACCACTAGTCGCATTTGTGCAGGAAACAAAAATGGAGGGGTTTTTTGAATTTTACCTGTGTTTGTCATAATTTACTTTACCTTTTTAAGGAAACATGAACAAAGTAAAAGTATATATTTGTACTTTTGGTCGACTTAGAACTCTCAAGGTTAAATCTTAGCGTTATTAAAATAATATTTCGCCAACTGCAGTCACAAACTGCGAGCGGAGATTAGTCGAGGTGCGTGAAAACTGGTTCGGACACCTCATGGAGAAACAAAAAAAAGATTTGTATAGTGATTTGTACAAAATTTAACACTTCTACAACTCTCTCTCTCTCTGTGGAAAACATTGAATACCCTCTGTGAGACCTTTAAAACAGGTTTACTTTATTATATTAATTTTAAAAGATTGGTAGAGTGAGAACAAGTATAGTTGTACTTGAATTGAATGTCCATATTGTTCATATTGATTCCGATTAAGATATTCTGGCCCACCTAAGGGTTTCAACCTTTTGGGTAATAGGTATCCAATTTTCATTTCCATATCGAAGCTAAGTGAAAATTCAAAATTGAAAAGGGTCTCCTTTGCTGCCAGACTGAGAAATTCTGAACATGTAGCACTTTTTAAAAATATGCCTATATGCTAATTAGTTCGGTTTGGATCAGTTGCTGCAACCCTCAAAACCGAAATCGATCCAATCTTTTTCGGTTTCCCAAAAGTGATCCAATCTAATCCAGTAAAATTGGAGTGGATTCGGTCAGTTAGGATTGGATACCGAACACCCCTACCCCCGGGCCAAAAACTAGGTAGCATAGACGGAAGCGTAAATACATTATTGCTAACTCCCCTGGTTCTGTTTGTCGGTATTTGAGTGAGCTGGTTAAGCTTAGATTGTTTTTGGAGGGAATCGATGTGCTTCTCTAGTTTCTTTTACTCCTCCCTCGGTCCAAAGCTATGAAGCATAGCCAAGTGGAAGGCGACAGGCGTTTCAACACTACAAGTGACACACAATTTTTCCAAAATATAGGACACGACACGTGGGGGGGACACGTTCTTAATTAATTATATATATGCAATAAACATTATAAATATTTAAGAATTCAATCAAATGAAACTAGATTGCATTAATAAGTCAAATACTCAAAATATGATCACTAAATTGTTCCATAATTAAAGCATTAATTATGGGATGCTAGAGAGAAGTCGTCAAGTCGTCGACGGGAAGTTGGGGCTGAGATTGGAGCTACGGTTTTGTTTCGATGGTGGCTGGAAAGAGATGATATTTGTTATGTTTGTTTTATTATTAAGTTGTTTAATTATTATTTGAACCCTATATATTTTTAATTATTTCTTATTTGACCCCTTTTTACGTGTCCTTCGTGTGTCCTTTACATGTCCTTCACGTGTCCTCTGCGTGTCCGACTGAAAAAATAATAATAAAATATATGACACTCTCCGACACATGTCGGGCCTAACACATACCTCCAAGAGAGCGTCCATGCTTCATAGGTCCAAACCCACTTTCACTTTCGAACCTTTTAAGAAAGTACGATCAATGGTTGAAAACAGAAAATACTCCCAATCTGGATTGGGTCCTAGAAAAGGGAGGCAGGATCTTAATTTGGGACGTCCCAAAAAGGATTAGTGGACTCCTAATTAGGGAGGACGGAGGAGGGAGTATGTTACCAATGATTTTGCGCTCTCTCTCTCTCTCTCACACACACACACACACACATTCTCCATAGTCCTTGATTTGCTCCTGTCTATCTCCATTGACTGCTGCATTTAATTCAATCAGCTCAAACCTACTCCCAGAAGGTTCACCCAAACAGACAAGCAAGAAGGTATTTCAATAAACTGTTCAATTAATAATGGATCTACCATTTAATTTTAGACAAAGAAGATAGATGTATGTGATTCAAAGACAAGAGCCATTATACACAAATAAAAGACACAGTCCAAATTAACGAGGAAATATATAAAGGGAGGGAATCATCAAATTTTACCTCATTGGCATGGTTTAATCCTAGTACACAACAGGATTTCTATATCACACCTCAACTTCAAAAGAACCTTAGCTTGAAAAGTTGTGTCTTGTTCGGCTGGATAAGCAGCAAAGTTGGCTGCCACGAACGTAATACGATATACTTTCACACAAGCAGCCTGAGCATTTGCCTTCACAAGTCGCTTAAAGTCATAATTAGAACCCTGCGAGTAAGTAAAAATAACAATAAATACTTGCACAAATGACTGGTTATATAATTCACTGAAGCAAGTAAAGAAACACACACACATTTGTGATGTTCCCGTAAATCAATGACATAAAAGAAAGAGGGTAGGAGGGAGGGACGTACATTTTTCTTGTTGTAGTGTCTAAGTGCCAACTTTGAGTACCTTGCCAAATCTTGTGCTACATCTTCATATTTGTGGATAAGAACCGGTGTCATCATACCAGCACTCATAATGGAATAGGGCAGGAAAGCAAGATCGTACCCCTGAAAATATAACAAAGTTGAAGGGCTTTTGAAACCTTTCATAATCCCGCCCAAAACTCTGAGTATTAGATTATGTTGAATTTTGGGTAAAAAGAAAACATAGTTAAGCAGTTGAATTTGGGTTTTCTTCTATATGTTCTTCTCCTCTTTAACTTTCCCCAATTTTGACCAACTCATTTTAGTTGTATTGAAATTGTTGAGCTGATTTGGGCATTCTGTATCTGGACAGGCAATTGATGGATCGTGTTTGGTTTAATTCATAATATTTTTTTTCTTCTTTAAAATTTTGACCAACTCATTTTAGTTGTATTGAAATTGTTGAGCTGATTTGGGCATTCTGTATCTGGACAGGCAATTGATGGATCGTGTTTGGTTTAATTCATAATATTTTTTTTCTTCTTTAAAGTAATATATTTCTGAAAATGCTTTTTATTAGTGTTCTTTTGACTTGTGCTGAAAGTAGAGTCTTTCGTGTAAGGAAGTTGTTCTTCATATTCAACTTTCGGAAATAAGTGTTGGTTTTCACGTGGGTGTGTGTATAATTGACGGATCATGTTTGGTTTAATTTAAAAGTAATTAATTTTTTTGGTAAATTCAAATCAGCATCTACAGGCTTCTCAATTCCCATAGTTTTAATTCATAAGTATTGTTTCCGGATTCTAAGATCTAGTCGGCCATTTCGAATTCAAAGTGATGCCATTTGGGCTCACTAATGCACCAGCAACCTTTCAATCCCTCATCAACCTTACCCTCTCCTCCTCGTTTAATCCATCTACTCCAAAATAGTCAGTCCCATTCTCATTATCATCTTCCTCCTCAAAACTATCCGAGGAGTTAATGGAGGAGAAGGAGGAGGAGGAATTTTTCTTCTTGCGCTTGATTATGCGACGAGGAGGAATTTTCCTCCTCCTCACATAATCATCCTCAATTACCCTACTAGTACTGGATCCAGTATTTGCAAGACGACTCCTTTTCATACTCCTCGTCTCCACCATACGACTCCTTTTCATACTCCTCGTCTCCAACATCTCAAATTCGCCGTATCCCTAATTAGCAAACAAGCCCCCAATCACTTTACTAACTAGGGTTTCTCTGATTGTTCTTCTGCTGCTTCTTCACGTTCTACCCGGTTTAGAAATTTTGGCCCGCGGTTTATGCTCCCCGTTTAAGGGCGTGTTTGTAACGTGGATTTGAGAGAAATTTGAATATGAGTTAGATTTGGAATCTTAAATTTAAATAATGAGATTTAATATTTATTTTAACATCATAGTTTTTAAATTCTTGAGATAAGGATGTTCTTTTTAAATCCTAGACTCGTGAATTTAAAAATAATAATAATAATTAATTTTTAAATAAATTATTATTTTTTATTATTATAATTATACTTTTTTTTTTGAACAAATTATTATAATTATACTTGTAATATTAATTATAACGATAATATTAAGGATGGCAAAGGGTCGTGCGTTATCTAAATCTAAATCGAACACGCTTATAAACACATTCCAAATCTGGTGTAGGTTTTATTTTTTTTAAATCCAAATTCTTTGGGGAATAGTGTACACATAAACTCACTCCCGTCCCGTGGTAATTACGCTATATTATAAGGAATAAAATACTATAGTAGGGGCGGGGCGAGTCAAACGGGTTAATTTTGTGTAAACTTGACTTCTGCCACGGTGTCAAAAAATAAAAATAGCATACTAATCTACTAATGTAAATTTTAGTGGAATAATATTTGGATTCATAAATCAATTTCCTTATATTTGTTAAGTAAGCATAAAATTTTAAACTCTTGTATTTCAAATATGTAATTTTTGAATCTTAAATTTATAAATTTTGAAACTAAATTCA
The DNA here is from genome assembly GCA_021464415.1 of Lonicera japonica. Classification (NCBI taxonomy): domain Eukaryota; kingdom Viridiplantae; phylum Streptophyta; class Magnoliopsida; order Dipsacales; family Caprifoliaceae; genus Lonicera; species Lonicera japonica. The sequence continues at coordinate 34,054,185 of CM038463.1, read as the reverse complement.
ATTCTATAATCCAAACGCACCCTAAAAGAAATATAGTAAATAAGTAGATTTTGATTAAGAATCTAAATTAAAATGTAATCTAAATTAGTACAATTATAAATTAATTTTAATTGGTGGATATATTACGCATACTTCCGTATCTGATCAAATTATTAAAAGTTGAGGTTGTTTGAAATACCTTAAATTAAGAACGTTTCTTTTAATATTATTTTAAGTTATTGTGTTGAAATTATTATTTAGTTGAACAATGACTGATAAAACCAGTAGCACAGGTTATATAAGATGTTTCAAATTAATTTTTGGGTTTTATTGTGATATGATTTGTAATACCCCTAGCCTTATTTTACTGCCAGTATTAAGGATAAAGCGTATAATAATTATCATCAATTTTAGAGTAATGTATTGTAATTATTATAGGATCTACCTTTAGCGTTTCTTAAAATGTTGAACTGATCTCTAAAACATTTTTTTTACGAAGACCAACTACAACTACTTTTTGTTAGACGGACTTATTTCGAACGTTTTATTTTTAATTAGTACAAATTACAATTTTTATCATGATCCAAACTGATATGAAGGAGTTTGAGTATGTTGTTAATAAGTTTGGTTATTTGGAGTCTATTTAGTGTATATCGAGTAGAGAAATTGATATGTTTTGTTTGCACTTTTCATTTTATTAAATAATGAATATGATATGAATTACAACTATAGATGGGATTGGCGAGGGCTTTCATGCACAAAAAATTAAACTTGCCTTCCAACTAAAACTACATGACTTGTTGTGTGAATTAATGCAAGAAACCGCTATTTATTTAGTGAAAAAAAACATGTTTCAATTAAACGGAAGTGAATAATCTTATAACTAAATTTGAAGTGTTGATAGTTTTTAGAAGTATAGAATATAGAGTTATAAAATTAAGAAATTAGAGGAGAGTAATTATTAAATGAAAATTGTGATGAACAAATTGAAATTAAAAAGACAATTATTGATATTTTAAATTAAGATTGTGATGATAAAGTTTCCAAGATTGGCAACAATATAAGAGTAATAAAGTTTTCAAATCCGATGATAGGGTGACAACAATATAAGAGTAATAAAGTTTTCAAATTCAATGATTGGGTGGCAACAATATAAGAGTAATAAAGTTTCCAAACCCGATGATAGATAGGGTCGCAATAATATAAGGGAATTAAAGTTTCAAAAATCAATGATAGGGTAGCAATAATATAAGAGTAATGTGTATAGGAGGAGTAAAATAGTTTTTGTTGGTCGGATTTCAACCCTAGAGGGGGGTGAATATGGTTTTCGAAACTAAATGCGGAATTTAAAAATCTTTTCGAAAATGTTTAAGTAAAACAATTTACTAAACAAATTTATCAAGGAATGTAAGCAAATAAACAATCAAGCACAATTGCAAATAATTAAGAAATCTCAAGCAATTTAAACAATCAATAATAAAGGGATTGAGTAAGGAAGATTGAACCGATTTGAAGTTCAAGGCTTTTTGTCCATACGGTATCTCGCTCGCAGAAAACATACCGTATCCAAAACCCCCCAATTTTCGCAACTTTGAGCCCTAAAATGGTGATTGGTGTGGGAAAGAAGATGAAATGGATTTTTGAGTGTTTGGGGTGTGTTTATGAGCCATAATAAACCTCTCATTCACCCTCACATCTCTCTCAAATCATGTAGAAGAAGGAGAAGAAACGGAAGAGAGAGAATGAGAAGAAGAGAAATGACGAAGAATGCAGAAAATGGAGGAAAAATGGGTATTAATCCCGCTGGTACACTGTTCACTGTTTACGTTACTGTTCACGCGAGGGACTTGCAGCGCTACTTTGGACGACCATAACTTCTCACTCAAATATCCAATTGAGGTGATCCTTATGTTCACATAAAGCTTATTTAGAGCTCTATAACTTTCTAGAAGGAAGTGTCTTCAAATTCTGGACAAAAATTTTTCAGAAATTCGACGAAGTCGGCGCATTAATGTTACCGAATGAACAACTGATAGCGATTGGCCTATTTCGCGCTCAGTTTCAACTTAGTAAAAGTCCAAATAAGAGGTAGTATTTTGGGCAAATTAGTTTGTTGTCTATAAGGTCCATAGTTTTTGATTTATTGAGTTTTAGGTCAAAGTGTAATGGCTGGTGTGAATGAATAAGGGGTACAATTGGAAGTCTCGGCAAAATTTTATATTAACTAAGCCTATAACTCATACATATATTAATTATGGATACCAAAGTCTAACAAACGAAAACTATGGACCCAAAAGTCCAAATAATTTTAATTAAAATCAATTTAAGATTACATGTTGTGTAAGGTTGGGATTAAAGGGCTATAAATATACACAGTATCAATCGGTCCATGATATTTGAATCCACAACATGCACCATATATTCCTTGTCATATCATGTGATTGCAACTTGTAATTGCTTACTTTGTTATATTTATAATTGTTTCATAAATTTTCATTATGGGAATCATCAAATTGACATATATTGTTTGTGAGAGCAATACAGTTAACATTTTTTTCCTCAAAAAAGTAAAAAATGTGGTAAAGAACAACATCATAAATGGTAGAAGAGACTTTCTGACAAGAAGACATAATAATCCCAAACACTCTAAATTTTCATATATGGGAGAGTTGTTATGACACTTTAAAACCAAGGAAACATAATATGTTTGGCAAAAAACCATGGCAACTTTTATGACGCTTTTAATTTATTTGATTGCTTAAGTTGCCATTTATAGCATTCTCATATTTTCACATAGTTAAATTTAATTTTGGATAAACTGCCATGAATCCAATTTGACTACTTATTGGGTTAGTGTGATGCCCCAAATCTTAAACTTAATTCAATTGTCTAAATTGATTAAGCATGATTATTATACATAATAAAAATTCTTACCCGCTATACTGGATACATGGATTATATTAAAAACTCGCTCAATAAAGTTCAAAGTCACTTGTGCCAGCAATAGCCCAAAACATTGGTCACTCTCAAGAAGGTCCACAACTAGGTTCTTTTTTTTACTTACGTATACAAAGTGATAAGGAAACAAATCATAAAGTAATATAAGTCAACTCTTCATTTAGGAAACTAATAAATAGAAAATATTGGATTACAAGATCGAATACACAAGGCTAGAGACAGAGAATATACGAAAAAAAGGTGGGAAGGTAAAGAGGAGATTACCGACAACTATCATATTAAACATATCAAACATTAAAAGTTGGGACATTTAAAAATATATTAATAGTAAATATTGCATATAAAATTAGAAATAGGTCTTTATTTAAAATAAAAATAAAATTATACAAGAAAAATTGGAAGGAATTGTGAAAAAATAGGAGGGATAAAAAAGGGAGTGCAAGAAAGTTGGAAGATTCCTGAAACGAAACCACGAAGAAAAATTGGGGGAGAGGGGAGGAATTATGAAAAAATAGGAGGGGATAAACGAGGGAATGCAAGAAAGTTAGAAGATTCCGGAAACGAAACCACCGCTTTCTTCTTCTTCTTCTTCTTCTCATATCCATCCGGTTGTTCCTTATATCTAGGGTTAGGGTTACAATGCAGAGAGAGAGAGAGAGAATGGGAAAGAGAGGGGGAAAGGTAAGGAAGAGATTACAGAGTACGACGCATTTGCAGCCGCTTAAACTCGTCACTGAGTGGGAAAGGGAAAGGGAAAGGGAGGGGGAGGGGGAGGGGGAGGGGGGAAAGTGGAGATTACGGAAGACTATGACGTTTCGGCCGCTGGGTAAACTTGGTGGTGGTGTTCGAGGATCCAGCAGTAAAGATGATGTGCAGCAATCATTATTATTGTATAATAATAATAATAAAGAAGAAGAAGAAAACGAGTACGGAGAGCGTCAATGCGTGTGCTTGTTGTTGCAAGATGCATTATATGACGAGTCAGATGGCAATGTCAATCTCTTTGCTATTGATATCAGGGGAGGAGGAAAAAGCAAAAGCAAAAGCCGTGTCCACAAGGTGGTCTTATTTCCAGAAGCCAAGCACTGTTTTAGATTTGGAAGGGGTTATGGATCCCTAGGTTCCACAATCTATCGGATAGGCGGTGCCGACCTCCAACCCACGGACGCTGAACCCTCTTTTCAGGCAACTGATGTCTGGTACTGTGATCTCTCTTACGGAATCGACGAGGAGAAGAAGAAGAATAAGGAGAGGAAAGGGGAGTTTGAGTTGACGGAGGATGATATTGTGTTGCGTTGCCATGGCTGGAGAAGGGGCCCTTCCACTCAAGGGGCTAAGTCTACCCCCCTCATTGTTACAGCTTGGGGTAAGATATATGCTTTGGCTGGGCGGGATATGGAAGGAGGAGGTTGGACTGCCAAAGATAGAGCCGGTCCAAAATTTGAGATGTTTGATCCCCGTTTACGCCAATGGTTCCCCCTACCTGACCCCCCTTTTGCTAGCTACATCTACTACTCTATTGGTCCCCGTTACTGGGGACATGCAGTCATTGGCAACCTTATCTTTATCAAAGTCCAACCGCTACCCCATCGTGATTTCATCTTGGTCTCTTTTGACATGGTTCATAAGGTATGGAATACCTACGGCAGCAGCCGTAATCCTGAACAACAAAACTTATTCAGTTCATCTACTAATGATTTGCTGCTTGTTGAGAATGTGAGAGCATGCTTTTGGAATCACCGGGCTTCAATTTACAACAACAAGATGTTCACCTGCTACGTTAGAGATGACATGCCCCCTACTGGAGTTTTCGCCCACGATTTATTAGGCCACCTCAGGTTCCAATATAATTACTTCTTGGACGAGGATGAAATCGAAGCCTTCCCAATTCCTGTGCGTGGTTCCGGATTGGAAGATGCTGCCACGATTAATGAGTCTGTGATGACCGCCTCAGGGTACCTAACTCACCTCGGGGAAAACAAGTTTTGCTTGTTTTCTCCTTACGAGCGTTTCTTTCATGGCTATATCCGTGCTTGCACTTTTGCCCTTGGGGAGGAGGAGGAGAAGTTGTTTTCCCAGGGAGGAGGTGGAGCTGCTGCTGCTGATGATCATAATGATGAACCCTTGCTGCGTGCTGAGGACGTCATCTTCGAAGAAGATATACCTATTTCTACATTTGGCATCGGAGAAATGTATACCCAATTTTACCACTGGTACGCTGCTGTCTTCACTTGAATATGCTATTCCTATTTGCTTACCTTGGTTTTAGTTAAACTTGCATGAAACATCATTTACTTTGACACGGTGAGAACCATTAATTAATAATTGTTCATTTCAATTGACAAAAAACCTATTACTAATTGATACTATTAGGAGCTTAATATTCAAAGAATTGGCATAAAACTTACCCTATTAATAGTGCTAGCATGTTGATTTGCTTTATTGTTCCTTCTCAAAATTGTTCTATATTTAAACTGAATCAAAGAAAGCAGAGAGCCAAAATCCAATACGGGAACAAAGAGTCTCAGCTCTTTGCAAAATTCGAATCTAAGCGCATGAAAGGCTGAGACATGAACGACCTTATTCCCTTTCTAATTAATGTACTGGAAGACAGAGGAATTGTCGGTGTATAATTTTTCTAGTTGGTATAAATTTATAGAGTTTGCACAAGAGCTTTTTAGTTCAATGGTAAGTGCACCTCTTTTTAAACTAGAGTTCAAGGGTTTGAAACTGAGGAGCTAGAAAAGTTTCACCGCATACTTATGAATGGAGTATTTCACAGCAGATGTAGCAGGAAACTAGGAATGGCTGGTGGAGCGAGTGGGTTAGTGTAGTGGTAAAGGTGCTCAGTCAGACTTAGGAGATGCAGGGTCTATTTTCATTAGGGGTGGGAGGCTCTTTTTGCTGTTTGCAGTGAAAAGAAGAGATACACCTTCCTTTTTTTTAAAATGCCTGATAGAACCTCCAATATTTTGTTTTTTCTTTTACGAACTCAACATCTATAAAGTAAATTATTTCTGATGATAAACCCTTGCTGCGTGCTGAGAATGCCATCTTCCAAGATTTACCTATTTCTGAATTTGGCATCAGAGAAATGTTTACTCATTTTTACGAGGTACACACCTATACTTCGACATATGAGAGAGAACCATTAATTAATAATTGCTTATGCTATTCCAATTCGCTTACCCTGATTTGACATAAACACGCATTAAACAACATTTACTTTGACATGAGAGTGAGAACCATTAATTAATAATTGGGCATTTGGCGATAACAAATTATTAATATGATAGTGTGGATTTGCATAGGCATAGGGAGGTATAAGTACAGTGTTTTGTATTGGACATTATGCCCCAGAAGAGAAGGTCTAGGGGACAAGCCTAACTAAAAGATTGATTGCAAAAAAGTGGTTTGATTTCTATACCGATCATTTGACTTAACATTTCTGGTGGCACTACTAGCTGTTTGGCAATATACTGCATGAGTGAGTGGGATCGTGTAGGATTGGAAGACAGCATTAAAGATCTTAGGTTTGTTCTACCCCCACTTGAATCCATGCCATTAGCTACACTAGTGGCCTAATCTGGAAAACATTTGGCTTGAGATAGAGTAAATATTGTTTCGGATGCAGAAGTTGAACATGCACACTTTTGTTTTTTGAATCTGGGAAACAGTTTGGCTCTTTGTTGGATTGGATGGAGTTACAATTTCTGGGTTAAAAATGTTTTGAATATTATTATGTTAGTACTATTATTTCCATGTAATTCATTCACCTTTTAAGAATCATGCACATACATATGTGGCTGGATGTGATCACAACAGAGACACTTTTGATAGAGGTTCTATTTTTTAATCTCAAAAATTATCTTTTCTGCACAATTTATTACATAAAACAGTTGCAATTTAGCAAGGAAAATTGGCGGCCAAAAAGGAAAGGGTTGTCATGTTGAATGCACAAAAGAAGAAAAGCGTTAAACGTCCTCTGTCCTAATTTTGATATTTTGTGCTTTATAATTAGAAGAGATAAAACTATCTGTGGGAACTCGAGTTCCATGTTTTGGAATTGGAACTTAGTCTCTAGGCAATACATAAGATCCAAGGACTACTCCACCCATGGCTTTTTAGTTTTGGATTGGATGCTCCCAAGTCCCAACTCTAATACTATAAGGCAGCCACCCAAGTAGTGCCTAGTTGTTTGATTATCTTTGGTCAAAAAGATACCATTTAATAAAACGGAACAAAACCAAGCAACCATAGTAAGCATCCCCATCTTGCATTCCTCCCATTCACACCTAGCCCTGTCGCTGGGAGAGAGAAGAAGGGAAAGAAAAACTCGCATTGGCTAATTGCGAACTCACTAGTCTTCCTTTTGCCTCAACCTTATTTCCTTATCTTTAACTTCCCTCCCCTTTTCTTTTTTACCTTTTTTTGATAAATTGATAGTTTCATATTGATGTGAAGATTTGCTATTTTGCCATGGACAGTGGACCCAGTGAGTTTGCCTCATCTATTTTGACATTATTGTATTATATTTTTATGCGTGTGTATATATTTAACAAAGAGAGAGATTAAAATGACGCCTAGCACCTAGCCGCATAACCGCGTAGCTGCCTAGGCCACATCTAGGTGCTCTATGACCGTCCTGGGTCCGTCTAGCACCTTTTAAAACCTTGCTAAAATATCATCATATGTAATCTTTGGTTTATTCATGCATTTAGCTTACTTCATTTACTGCTGTTGTTGACATAGACTATTATGTTCATAAGTATGAGTTATATAGAATTTTTACCACGATTGCGGCACATTCATATGATCTATGCCTCATTTGGAGGAAACAAAGAAAAGCATTTTGTTAGCTAATTCTGTTAACGATTTTTAGTTTTGTTCTTTTTATGAAGAGCAATTTTATTAACATAGAAAGAGAAACAAAGATAGAAGACAAGGCAAACTCAGGGTAGACACTCTAGACACATATACCCTACCCACAATTGCACCTGTTGCAGTGTTTGTTAGGGTGGCCGCACTGAGATCTTTTGAATCATTATTACCGTTTATGGAGATAACGTTTCGAAACATGATGGATGATTTGTTATTTTTCGTATGTAATGTAGATCACTTATTTCTCTCTCGTTTGTTGTTTTATTCTTTTGTCATTGCAGGTGCCATGTCCCAAAACCAAGGTTTAGCACCAGGTGCAAACTCTCTCTTCACTCTCCTCTCTCTTAACACACCTCGATGTTTACACGCTGACACGGCAAAATCCTAAAAATGTAGGACATGGGCATGTTAGTAAAGTATGAACAGCAGATATGCTTATGACAAGATAGGGAATTTGCACAGGTACATGTATTATAACTAAAATAGCCACAGCCACTTCTGTGTATTGTGCACACTTAATCAAACATACATGGATATGTTAGCTCTTAGGACGTAAAGACAAAGCACAAGTAGAAGTATCGTCAACGTAGAAAAAGTTCACAAATTGATCTTAACTTGCGCACCCATTGATTCTTTCATTTGATTTTTTAGCATACAATTGGTAAAAGCTATCGACAGTCTCTTGTTTTGTAACTAATCTATCTGATGCAGGTCCATGACCTTCCATGAGAAGTGAGAACAGCCGAAGAAGCAGCAGGGGGAGTTATTTATGAGAAATGCCTAAAGTTTACCTATATATATATAGCTCCTTCTGTAGTTGTAGTTGTAGTTGTAGTTGAAGTTGAAGTCAATGATGTTGCTGTTGGCTTTTCAACATAGATGCAACTATTAGGAGCTTAATATTGAAACAGTAGACATAAATCTTACCCTGTTAATATTTTGTTATTTATTATGATTTTTTCTCAAAATATTTCTATATTAAAACGGAAACAAAAGGAAGCAGAGCCAAAATCCAATCTGGGAAGAAGAGTCTCAGCTCTTTGAAAAACCAGAATTAATCGCACGAGAGGTTGGGACTTGAGCGGCAAGAGCTTGACAAGAGCTTTTAGTTTAATGGTAAGTGCACCCCTTTCATAAGCAAGAGTTTACGGATTCCAAACTGAGGAGTTGGACTGCGTAATTTTAAATATTATAAATATAGTATTTCTCAGTAGATGTAACAGGAAACTAGGAATGGCCAGTTGAACTAGTGGGTTAGCGTAATGGTAAAGGTATTTACTCAGATTTGAGAGATTCCGGGTTTGAGTTCGATCACTTGGAGTGGAAGGTTTTTTTTTGTTATTTGTAGTAAAAGAAGACATACACCTTTGTTATTTGTCAATGATCCTTGTCTACGCGAATGGGAGGCCCTGTCGGAACCCCCATTCGCTAGCCGCATCTACTTTATTAATGGTCCCCGTTATTGGGGACATGTGGTTATTGGCGACCTTATCTTTATCAAAGTGGCATTGAATCCCAATTGTATTGGACGTACCATATTGGCCTCTTTTGACATGGTTAACAAGCTATGGAATACCTACAATCCACAAGAAACACCTAAGGATGCGGTTCTTGACAATTTGAGGAGATGCTGTTGGGAAGACCGGGCTCCAATTTACAACAATAAGATGTTCACTTGCTACATGCCGCACGCTGGTGTTTTCGCGCACAATTTATTATTAGCCAACTATAGGAGGGTCAAAATTGTTTCTGATGATTCCTCTGATGATTCTTCTGATGATGAAATTGGTTTCTTCCCTATTCCTGTACGTGGGTCTGGATTGGAAGATGCTGCCACGATTAAAAAGTCAGGCTTTACCACATCAAGGTGTTTAACTCACCTGGGGAAAAATAATCTCTGCTTGTTTTCTCCTTACGATCGTTGCTTCGATAGCTGCATCCGGACGTGCACGTTCGGTGTTGGGGACGAGAAGGAGCGCCAAAGACATGCTGCTGCTGATGATGATGAAACCTTGCTCCGTGCTGAGAATGTTATCTCCAAGATAAACCTATTGCTGAATTTGGTATCGGAGGAATGGGTACTCTTGCTTACGAATGGTACGCATATGCTCATTGCTCTTGCCTTCTTCACTTGCTTATGCTATTCCTATTTGCTTCCCTTGATTTGACATGAACACACGTTTACTTACTTTGACATGAGAGTGATAACCATTAATTAGTAAATAAGTTGACACTGCGGATTTGCATTGGTGTAGGGAGGTATGAATACGGGGGTTTTTAGATGGGAAATTATGCCTCAGGGGAGAAGCCTAACTAACAGATTGATTGCCAAAATTAGTTTAATTTCTATACCAATCCTTCGAAGATTACCTATTCGTGTGCAATAGCTGTTTGGCAATGTACTGAGTGATTGAGATCGTGTAGGATAGGAAGGCAACATTTAAGAATTTAAGTATGTACTGCCCCCCAATCCCCACGCGATCAGCTACATGAGTGGCCTAATCTGTCAAGATGCTTTTGATTTTAGAATCAGGTAAACAATTTGGCTCTTTGTTGGGTGGGATGAAGTTGCATATTCTGGGTTAAATTATTTATTTATTTTTTAATTATTTGCTGATGATACTGGTATTTTAATGTATTATGCTTTGATTGAGGCTGCCTATTGGGGGTCCGATCCATTTTTTGTCTTTTTAGGATCTGGTTGTGAAGAAGGCTGCAAAAAGATTACATGGTTGGGAAAGGGGATGTTTTGTGTAGCAGAGGAAAGGTTAATTTGAATTCAATCGGTTTTGGGTACTATTTGGACTTAATATTCTGTTATGCGAGATGGGGGCAGCTATCCAGTGATGGAGATGTGTTTGGAGCTGGTTTACTGTTTTTTCTTCTTCTTGTTTTCCCTCAGTTAGCTAGAGGATTTAAGGGGCTTGGTGGACTGCTGGTTCACCAAGATTGCTCTCTTCTTTGTAATGCTTTTATATTCCTATTTAATAAAGCATTTTGTTTCGGATAAAAAAAAAATATTCTGTTATGCGAGATGATTATGCGGATGATTGGGTTCATAATCTTACGTACATACGACGATTATGCAAATGGTAAGAGTTTATTTTATGTTGAGGAAAAATAAGCGACAACATGGTCTCTTGCGGGAGGGTATATATGCAGCTTTTTAGAGTCTCTTGTCGTTTAACATTTATTCAAAGTCGAAAGGAGAAAATATTTGGTGCTCTGTGAGTACCATGCGGCATTCCTACTTGGCACTCCAGCATCACTAATAATTGGACTGACCCTCAGCTTCGTGGAATCTCACCGGAGATACATCTTTAAACAAAGCTCAACTGACTGTCACATTACTTGCTGCTATTATATTTTAAATTTAAATTATATATTTTAGTAACACAAGTTAAAAGCCGGCCTTAGATACAACCAAATTTCAACTATTCGGTTGTGTAGAAACTAGAAAGAACATCAACTGTTATGTGAGTATGAGTTTGAATCGAAAAGCTACAAGCTCTCAAGCCAAGAAAAAGAAAAAAAAAAAAAAGAAAAGAATTCGCATGATCCTCGCCTCAGATGTTCAAAAAACTGCGGTCTTTTGAAACTTCAAAACTGTGTCCGAAAACTCATAAATTATAATCGAAGATTTTTGCAAATTTGTAACTATATAGCTGTGAAGATGGCTCAAGCATATAGCTCCGAAGGATGTGAACAGTTAAGACTTTATTGTAGTGGTTAGGAGAAGGAAATGAAGGAACAATTAGATTTGGAAATTCATGGGAAGTATCATTATTACTAATCTTAAATTGTCAAATTGTGAACTGTATATTATTGTGGCTCTCAAAGAATTGTAACACTAACGCTTTGATATAGGTTTATCAGAGGAAGAAGCCCTTAAGATTATGTTACATAAAGAGCGCCAAATATTTGAAAAATGCTGTAGTGGATACTATCGTTTGAGAAAATAATTATTTTTCCCTGTTGTGAGATTGGTACATTGGTTATGTCATAGATTGAAATGAGATTCTTAATTTGAGATGCCCCAAAAAGAAAAACGGACTCTTAATTTGAGGTGCAAGTATCAAAGCACATCTTACGTTTATTCTGTTGTTATCAATAGCATCCCGAAGGCTAGATTTGGCCTATCATTTGGTTTATTCATGCATTTGGCATACTTGGTTTAATGCTCTTATTGAGATAGGGTTATTGTTATGTTTGTTGGGATTTTGACGACGATTGTTGCACATTGATCAGATCTATGCCCCATTTGCAGGAAACAAAGAGAAGTATTTTAATGATAACAGTTTTTAGCTTGATTCTTTCTTTTTCTTTCGTTCGTTTTTGAGAAAAAAAAAATGGAGCAATTTTATTAATATAGAAAGAGAAACAAAGATAGAGGACAAGGCAAACTCGAGGTAGACATTCTGGACGCATATACCCTGCCCACAAATGCACCTGTTGCATTGTTTATTTTGGTGGCCATGCTGAGATGTTTTGAATCATTATTTGCCATTTATGGAGATAAATTTTGGAAACTTGCTGGATGATTTGTTATTTTTCGTATGTAATGTAGATCACTTATTTCTCTCTTGTTTGTTGCTTTATTCTTTTGTCATTGCAGGTGCCATGTCCCAAAACCAAGGTTTAGCACCAGGTGCAAACTCTCTCTTCACTCTCCTCTCTCTTAACACCCCTAGATGTTTACACGCTGACATGGCAAAATCCTAAAAATGTACGACATGGGCATGTTAGTAAAGTAAGAACAGCAGATATGCTTATGACAAGATAGGGCATTTGCACAGGTACATGTATTATAACTAAAATAGCCACAGCCACTTCTGTGTATTGTGCACACTTAATCAAACATACATGGATATGTTAGCTCTTAGGACGTAAAGACAAAGCACAAGTAGAAGTATCGTTGACGTAGAAAAAGTTCACAAATTGATCTTAACTTGCGCACCCATTGATTCTTCATTTTATTTTTTAGCATACAATTGGTAAAAGCTATCGACAGCCTCTTGTTTTGTAACTAATCTATCTGATGCAGGTCCATGACCTTCCATGAGAAGTGAGAACAGCCGAAGAAGCAGCAGGGGGAGTTATTTATGAGAAATGCCTAAAGTTTGCCTATATATATATATAGCTCCTTCTGTAGTTGTAGTTGTAGTTGTAGTCAATGATGTTGCTGTTGGCTTTTCAACATAGATGCAACTATTATGAGCTTAATATTGAAACAGTAGACATAAATCTTACCCTGTTAATATTTTGTTATTTATTATGGTTTTTCCTCAAAATCTTTCTATATTAAAACCGAAACAAAAGGAAGCAGAGCCAAAATCCAATCTGGGAAAGAGAGTCTCAGCTCTTTGAAAAACCAGAATTAATCACACGAGAGGCTGGGACTTGACCGGCAAGAGCTTGACAAGAGCTTTTAGTTTAATGGTAAGTGCAACCCTTTCATAAGCAAGTGTTTACGGGTTCCAAACTGAGGAGTTGGACTGCGTAATTTTAAATATTATAAATATAGGATTTCTCAGTAGATGTAGCAGGAAACTAGGAATGGCAAGTTGAACTAGTGGGTTAGCGTAATGGTAAAGGTATTTACTCGGATTTGAGTTCGATCACCTGGGGTGGAAGGTTTTTTTTTTGTTATTTGTAGTAAAAAGAAGACATACACCTTTGTTTTTAAAAAAATGGTTGGGTCCAAGAAATTACTAGCATTTTGTTAGAGGGATTCTGGGTTCGAGCTTCGATCACATGAAGCGGAAGAGTATTTTTCTTATTTGTAGTAAAAAAGAAAACGTACACCTTTGTTTTCTAAAAAATGGTCGGGTCCTAAAAATTACTGGCATCTTGTTAGAGAAAGTATATATGAAATATATAATACTGTTTCTAGAGACCCAAAGCTTCCAAATACATGGGTTAAAACATTGCATCTCTTGTTAATCAATCATTATATTTGCATTTAATTATAAAATATCAACCAATAATTTTTAAATAAGCTAAATCAAATAATTGTTAGACGGACGAATGTATTTCAATAATTATAGTTTGATTTGATTTTGTTAAAAAAATAAGAAAATGATGCATCCTTGCTAACACGATCGAAAATATATACTACAAATGGATTTTACAACAGTTTAAAGTGTTAGTATCATTGATCTGCCACGTAGATGCCAAATCAGTAATTTCGTCATCTTTTTCTAACACACAGAGAATGGTGAATTTTTTTTTTAAAGTATAATAGTTTTTTAGTCAAAAATAAAATCCGTAACCAAAATGAAAAGGGTGATATTATATGCACCTCTATTTTGTAGCCAAACACCACATAATTAAGGTGTTGAAGGTATTGTGGCTATATAATTAGAGGATATTTGATTCGGTGGCAAGTTGCCGACTTGAAGGTTCACATTCGGTGACAGTTTACTGAATCAAATGTTCAATTTCGGTGGCAAGTTGCCGTTTAGGTCAAGTCGGTGAAATGTTACCGAATTAAATGTTCAATTTCAACAATGAGCTATCGACTGGGTGTTTAAATTTTGAGTGTCATTTGTGGTGTATTGTCTACAAAATAGGGGTGCATATAACATCACCCAAATGAAAAGGCCAATAAAATTCATTACTATTACAATTTATTTTATTTTTTTATAAATGATGCTTTAAGAGTCATATGTGCAGTTTACTTTTAATATTATTTTCACATGTTCCACATGATTGGGCATTGAAGTTAGACTTGATAACGGTCGGGTTTCATGTCGGATTGGTTTGAGTGAAATTGTCACGCTCCGAATTTCGTTACGAGATTTGGACTTTCGATACTCGGTTAATCACAGTTTTGTGCGCGATAGCGGGTTGAAAAACATAACTAAGAATTGATATAATAGAAAATTACAAATAATATTGCATTTTTTAAAAAAATTTGACATGCGGAGTATGTATTTTCATTAAAACCAACACATGTAGAATATTATATAAGTCTATCTAAAACTTTAACTCCACGTTAGAAAGGTATAAATCAAATAGAAGTCAAACAATTCAATATACAATAATCCCTCGAACGATGTATAAATTGTTAGAGTAATATATTAAAAGCCATGATTTTATTATTATTGGTTTTGATATGTTATATAGACTTGGTTTTACTATTTAAATGAGAATCTTTATGGGTAATGGTTGTATTATATTATCTATTTAAATATTGTGCATGTATGTCTTTTATTCCATATAGTAGATGATTTGGTGTGTAGAGTATAGCTTACACACAGATGATCATATCATTGGTTCTTATGGAATGTAAGTTTATTGGTTCACGGTCTTAGATATAATTGGACAACCATCGGTAGGATTGTAGCACAAGTTTTAGTAGTTTATCTTGACTACAGGAAATGGTACAATTTTAACTCGTTGTGCTAGTACACTTTGTGTGTATTGAACATGACCAGTTTAGGTTAATTGTTTTTATACTGACTATATAAAATAATTTAAAAGCCCATGGTTATTATGATTACTTATGCTCTTAATCTTGAAATAATTAATAGACATATATATGTAGTGTTTGTTGTATTATGACTCATTAAGAGTGAAATTTAATCTTGAAATCAATAATCTACATATATATGTGAAGTGTTTGTTGTTTTGATGGCGACATTATCATTAAGAGTGAATATTAATTATTGAATCAATAATCTACGTGAATTGGATGGCGACATTATATGTATGATGAATATTAATTATTGACGGAATCCACGTCCCTTGGGCTTATAAGTTTTGATCATGTCAAACTCTGCAGGTGGATTATGTTAATCCAACATGTCAAATAAGTTAAGTGGTATGCTCAAGGATTAAGAAGTCATTTAAATATAATTGTTAGTAATTTAATTTAAATGACGGTTATCTGAAATCTTAACGTGGGGAGAATAATAAGTATTTAATAACAAGGAGCTCAAAATATAATTTTTGAGAGAAGGATGAGAGTGCAATTATAATTTTTTAGTGGTGTGAATTATAATTTATGGAAGAAATCAATTCTTAATCGAATTAGGATTCCTGCTTTCCATAGTAAGCCCAAACACTTATTTCTCTTTAGGGTCTCTATCGTAGCTTTATATATATGCCAGCCTTGCCTCTTCTCTCGACACAATAATTCTCACGAATTTAGGGTTTGTGCCGTAGAGAGTAGAGAAGGAGATCTTGGTGATACCGCAGATCTTGAGGTTCTATCGAGCCCGTGTTCTCTATTCGTCTCCCTTAATCCCTATTCATGCTGAGACGAGATCAAACCAGAGAGATCTCGAAGGTAAAATCCGATTCCGCACTAGGGTTTTACATATAAAAATTTTGTTCGGTCTATACGCAATATTAAACGATTCTGGAACTAAGTTTCCATCATAAATAATTTATAAAAGGCCTTGGACATCACTTATAGATAAAATTAAATACAACAATGATACAAATTGTACAACTTATTTAATATATATGGCTCATGAGATACAAGTCATCCACGGATGACCACAAACTTAAACGGTCATTAAAAGTTTTCTATCGCGTGCTCGTCCCACCTTAAGGGAGTACTTGCAAAACTGTTAGAAAATGGGTGTGAGCCAAATACGGGCTCAGTGGAAACTATAAGGTTTTTTGTATAAAATTACATTTCAAAACCATACATGCGATGCATTAAAGTAAAAATATTTTTGTTATTATCATGCATATACATATACACCATTTCTATAACATATGATATATATTAATGCAATGGAAACTATTTTATATGATATACATGTCAAATGCTATCCCGGTCCCGATTATATAATATACTGATATATGTGTGTGTATATATATAGGCAAAATAAGTATAATAATAAAATACACCAAAAGACATCTTAGGCACTAATCTTTTAACCGTCAATCCCATTCCACATCAGACATCTAAGATTTACTCTATAGTGTACTGCGATCCGGATCTAAGCCCCCAAGGTTAGGGTATGCAGCTCCTAAGGCTGGGTCTCCCCGTGGACCACCTAGATGGTGTAGGGTATGCAGCAATGCTGGGTCCCCCTACGGACCATTGAGTATGCTGCTATGATAACAGGGTCCCTTTACGCGGACTAGGGTATGTAGCCACCAAGGCTGAGTCCCTCGTGAACCATTTGCCTAATTGAATCCAAAATATTCATGTGAAATACATTCTTAAAATAATATACTCATAGAGATACGCATCACATACATATACACATGTTGTGTGTATATATATGTACCCCAGCTTGTATATGTATATACTGAGCCATCACGTAGTCATATTAGTGCTATTCTTAAGCCAACTCCATCAAGTCTGTCATACCCTTCAATTGCGGCTCATCCATAAGTTTTATAACAAAACACATAATCGGCTCCAAGCCAAGTAAATTTCACAATCACTAGCTATTGGTTCCATTAAAGACTTTCTATATGATTTCAATATATAACTTATTCAAAAACCCATTGGGAAGTTGGCTATATACAGATACAGACCGGTAGGTTTCATATAACCTCGCATATGCTAATAGATGACTTCAACACAACAATAATATCACACACGTGAGGTATAATAATAAAAACACACATCAAACCCATAATTATATATCCGCAAATACATGTATCCCAACAATGTGTATGAGGGTTGTATATATCATTTTAAGACATAATATGGCTCATCTTATGGATATCACCCCATATCTAGCGTGTATCAAAGTTTTCTTTTACCTAAATAGCTTATACGCACTTGCGCGCTACCGACCAGTAACAAGGGTTTGTGATAAATCAACTAAATGTGAAATGCTCTTATGAAATCATGAAATACTAACAATAATAAGTGATAAGCAACAATTATAATCATAAATTTCATACCTAAAACCCACGAATGCGTAGAAATCTGTTTCGTATAGAAAACCCCCAATTTGTATAAAAATGGTGATTGAAAGCATAATCTTTGAAAATAAACTTTAATACTATTGTTCCCACCTCAATCAAGCAATTCTTGAGGTTAAGAGCGGTGGATCGAGCCGTAGTCCGAGAAATTGCGAAATCCCCAAAGTTGAGCTTGAAACCCTCATTAATGGAAAAAAGAAATTGAGGAGGAAGATGATGATGGTGATGATGATTCAAATGGCAAATCATATTTAGGAGTGATCAAACCCTCTCAAAAGCTCCCAAAATAACCCCCCAATCTCCCTCTCAAAGCTCTCTAGGTGGGTGAATATGTTATGGATAAAATGAGCTCTGTGTTGCCTTTATAATCGTGTTCATGATCCTTTCAGTCGACTAATGAGTGAAATTTGCTGCACTGTTAGTATTTTGGCCATAACTTCTTGTTCGGAACTTCGATTGAGGTGATCTTTATGTTCACAAAAAGGTAATTCAAAGATGTACAACTTCCTAGGAGGAAGTATCATTAAATTATGGATGGATAATTCCTAGAAATTCGTCGAAGACAGCGCTCTGTCAAACGATCAGAATTTACTGATTGGCCTGCTTCACACGATGTTTTGACCAACAAGGAGTACGAATTGGACTTCGATCAAAACACAAAAGTTGTAGAATGATATTAAACCTAGACATAGGCGCAAACGAAATCTAAATCGAATAAGAGACGAAGAAGTTATGATGCTCCAAACTCCAAAGTTGGCTAAATGCAAAGAATCGCGTAAGACCAAAACTTATGATTTACAAATAGGAATTGATTTGGACCGCCCGAATCACCAAATGATCATTCACACAAGTGTAAGGAGACTAAAATAACCAGTAAAAAGTGATACAATAAAGGTTTCAAAATGAAAATCGGTCACTCCAACCGAGATTTGGCCTTAAATTGGCTGAAGAAGAGAATTGGCTCAGAAAAGAAATACGAGACGTTATAGAAACATCGGTAAAATTGAACACAGTCCTGTTAAGAAAACGGATGAGATTTTAATACAAGAACACATTTTGTTACTTTATCGGGTAACATGACATGACCCATTTCACCCGTTAAGCTAATGGGTTAGTTCGGGTAAACTTGATAACTCAACACGATTAGCCTGAAAATAACGTAAATGTGCTCTTAAAGAGTTGTTAATGGGTCTTATGGGTTGTGTTTTTAGTGGGTTTGGCTAGTAAATCCGAATACGATTCGTTATCTTTTGTGTCTTATTGAATTCACCCAAAAGCTAATAATTTTGTGTCAGTTTGTATCGTGTCGTGTCTGACTTTGCCGTCTAATTAAAGTAGGTCATATAATGTCGATGTGTAGGAGTATAATTTTGGGCCTTCATTGACTACTTAGCCCACTATTTCTCCATTTTGGCCCAATAATTTCTCGAGTCTTTTTGGTTTGAAAAACAGTAACAAGTTTAACCAACCTTCTTCTTCATAACTTACACAAGTTATGGCCAAGCATTCGATAGGAATGATAATTGATCGAGTTTGGGACGGTTATAGACAAATCTCAATTTAACATGTCCAAATATTATGATATGAACCTAAATTGACCAGGGGTGAGTTTTACATTAGAAAACCAAAACTGCCTGCTTACTTATACATTTTGATCCAAATCCACCCCCCTCTACTTCGGTGTAATTATAGAATATTGCAAGGGCGTTAAAGAAAAAAATCACTACATTTAAGATAGGTCAAGTTAAATAAGTTTATTTTGCGTAAACCCGAACCAACCCGGTGTGAATTTGAGTTTGAAAAATTCGAACATTAAAAAAAAACCATCCCATTCAGGATTTATGTAAAATGTAAGATAATCTAAGCTAGTCAAAAGATTGTTGGCTTGTATAACATCTTTTTCTACTATTCGTATGTCAGCTATTGAAGTGGCCAATTGGACGGCTGGACACACTCTTCAAGTGCTTAGAATGTGAGTTTGGGATCTATTCTCCACAAGATTGCTATTTTTATTTGTAAGGACATTAATACTAGTTAGCCTTTTTGCTTTCACCCATCTTCGGCAAGCCTTTTTGTACTAAAAAAGAAATATTATTGGTGTAGTTTTAGCGAAGTGTTTATATGTTTGTTAATGTGATAGAAATTTCTTATGTCATAATTGAAATATGTATATGTAGTAGTATACTAGTATTTATAATATTTTCAAAAATATTATGTAGTCAGTAGCGAGTATGGTCTGAATTGTGAAAGAAGATAAGTCAAGGTGCGCAAATGCTAGCCTACACTGAATACTTGAAAGAAATGAGAAATTGTATTACTATATATTGATAATCAAATATTACAAAGGTATTATGTACATGAAAAATAGTTGGGAATTGAAGGCCAAACAAATTAGATTAAAAAACTAAAGAGGTATAAAGGAAGGAGATTATTTACTTCTTATAACAGTGAGATTACAAGTGTAAGTCAGAAAATACCCTAGAGGGGCTAAATAGGGTTTTTGAAACTTAATCCAGTTTTAAAAAATAGTTTCAAAAGACTTCAAGTCTATATGTTGGAATATAAATCGTATATTTGGTTTCCTTATTCAAATAGGACCCTTCCTTGATTCGGATTGTATAGTCTCCATAATTGTATTCTTTCCTTATAGTAGTTTCCTAGTCTAATTAGTCTTCCTCCTATATATATTGTAATGTACAGCAGGATTCAATATACAAAAATATATAAAAATTCCCCTAACTCTGATTTCTACATGGTATCAGAGGATTCGATCCTACAACACGCTCATATTTTTCTCCATATTCGTATTGCCTTTTTGTGAGGACTCCTGCGTATTCAAACCAAAACCAAAACCATATTGATCATGACCACCGAAAGAACCGAAATCGCTCAAACACCCACCCCCCATATTATTGTCCAGCAAGACAATTCTCCGTTCCCTATCGGAGTCATATTCGATGATACGAACTACCCATTATGGTCTCAGTTGATGGAGATGCGTATCAGTGCACGAAAGAGGGCTGGCTATCTTACTGGCGAAACAAAGAAACCGGCCAAAGGGGATCCGGATCTGGGTACCTGGGTCACCGAAAACAATCAAGTAAAAAGTTGGCTGATTGAATCGATGAGTCCCTCTTTGATGCAGCGTTTTATTCGCCTTCCCACAGCCACATAAATCTGGGAGGCTGTCTCAAAAACATTCTATGATGGTGGTGATGAGACCCTCCTGTTTGAATTAAATCAGCGCTCTTTCTCCACCAAACAAGATGGTCGACCTCTACCAACTTACTACAATGAGCTCGTTGCCATCTTTCAAGAGATTGATCACCGAACTACATCAAGGGACGACACCGTTGAAGGAATAGTATTGTTACACTCGGCAATGAGTCGCTTGCGCGTACATATTTTCTTAAGTGGGCTTGACCATGTGATGAGCCTGAGGATAGCACGAGAGCTAGATCATGGAGTGAAGACTATGCAGATCCCATCCGGGTTCCAAGTGGTCCAATCACCCGAGCTAGAGCAAGGAAGATGAAGGAAGCACTCGTGAGCATGGTCCACGAGTTGATGAATAAAGCTGACGCTTGGAGAAGCATTCAAGGAGATGAAGAGCACGAATGGAAAATAATGCTTAGCCAAGAAGACGTAGAATAATTAGGGCGTTTTTATTATTGTTTTTATTAGTTTGCAGCCCAAGGATTATGTATAATTAGTATTTAGAGTGATGGGCTTGTTAAGGGTGTTTTTGGGCTTGTTTAGAGCTCTCCATTATTTTTGTTGCACTAGAATTGGGCTTGTTTTTGTTATTTTCGAAATTAGGGTTTGTTTAGGGTTTCATTAGGGTTTTCTCTTCTCCTCCTATTTAAAGGAGGCTACTCTTATGTTTGGAGGCAACTTATGATCTAAAACGAAATTGAGAGTGTTTTTCACCTCTTGTGTTCTAAGAACACTTCGAGCAGCCGGAATTTAATTCTTGTTGTTCTTCGACTTATCAATCAATTAACCCATCAATTGATTGTTTGTCTTCGATTATACCAAGGTTCATTCTCGTTTTAGGGATTGGGTCGAGGTTCCACCTCCATCATCTTCGCGTGATTCCAAGGTTCTTACGTGTTCAACGTTAAGGGTCGCGGATTCGTCATATCGGATAGAAATACGGTCGTGAATCACATCATTGGTATCAGAGCGATTCTTTCTATCCAGGTTTATCTTATCGTGTTCTTGCTATTTACGAATCTGTTTTTTGCTATTTTGAATCTTACGAATCTGTTCTTGCTATTTCGGATCTTATTCTTACGAATCTGTTCTTGTTATAACAAATTTGTTCTTGCTATTTCGGATCTTACTCTTACGAATCTGTTCTTGTTATAACAAATTTGTTCTTGCTATTCACGGATTTGATAATCTGTTCTTGCTATTTTTTTTCGGATCTGTTCTTGTTAAAAAAAAAAAAAAAAAAAAATCTGTTCTTACCTTTGATAATCTGTTCTTGGTATCTACGGATTTGCTTGTCTTGTTTCATCTGTGTTGTTCAAAGTCGAAATCTTCAATTTCGTTGCTAAAACAATATTCGCAAATCTGTCCATTCATAATCTGTCCAGATTTTAGTAGAGCTCGATTTGTTGTTTGCAATAATCTCTAGTTGCGATTCTCTTGATTCCTAGTTAACTTGATATTGCGGTGGCTTTTGATAGTTGAGGCGGCTGGTCTTACAAATATCATAATACCCTAGACACAATTCTTGGTCAAAAACCCTAGTTGTGGTGGCTAGTATTTCAAACACCATAAAACCCTAGACTTGACTTTTATTTCTAGGTTTTGAAATTTGTGGCGGCTGTGAACAACATAAAAACCCTAGTAGACTTGTGATTAAATTTGTGGCGGCTGGTTCATAAAACCCTAGACCTGTGATTCTAGGTCAAAAAAAAAAAAAAAAAAAAAAAAAAAAAAAAAAAAAAAAAAAAAAAAAAAAAAAAAAAAAAAAAAAAAAAAGAGTACAAAAAATTCCGAATTTTGACTTTATTTCTTTTAGCATTCAGATTCTATAGGTTCCAAGGGTTCCAAAAATCACTTTTTTTCACTAGCCTAAATTTTCGCTCAATTTTGTCGAAATTTGGCTTCGTATTTTGTCCATATTTCATTGGGATTCCTGTTTCTTGAGTTCTTGGTGAAAACGTACTTGTCCTAGCATACAATTAATCTGTTTGGGTTGTGATTGGTCTGTTCGGGCAGCCAAGAAAAGGGTTCTTGCTTTTCGATTCGTTTGAAGTTCCAAAAGGTGAAAATTGAGAGGAATATCAATACATTGAGAACTAAACACGAGCGGTAAAATCAGAGTGAAATTATTTTTTTGAGCGAAACACGTAAGGAGTGCAGTGAGGAAAATTTATTTCTTTATATTGTGCTAACCTCTGTTTTGCAGCAATATGTCGAGTTTCGATCCTAGGTTATTCCAAGAAGCCATGACGAGCACCTTACAAAAGATGATGAGAGAGGAGTTGGGTGTCTTTAAAGAGCAGGTGGAAGAGATGAGTGAGGAGTTGAAGAGAATGCGGGTGAAAGTAGATAGAGTTGAAAGCACCCAAATTGAGCAATCCGGCATATCACATAATGCTCAAAGAAATGGGAGACCGCAGCCTAGGGAACGGCGGGCTGATGTTGATAATTATTACCGAGATAGCTTTGACGATGGGGATAGCGATGTCGATTCGGCAGTCGCTAACCGACGGAATGGTAGGCGGTTTGGTAGGGGATTTAACAGGGAGGATGACAACATGAATGGGATCAAAATGAGGATTCCATCCTTCCAAGGAAAAAATGACCCCGAGGCCTATCTTGAGTGGGTCAAGAAAGTTGAATTAGTGTTTGCTTGCCATAATTACTCCGAGTCCAAGAAGGTGAAATTGGCGGCTATTGAATTTTCAGATTATGCACTTGTTTGGTGGGATCGCTTGATGATAGAGAGAAGGCGTAGTGATGAGGGGCCCGTGGAGACTTGGGATGAGATGAAGCGGTTGATGAAGAAGCGGTTTGTGCCCGATCACTATTATCGGGAATTGTACCAAAAATTGTAGGGGCTCACGCAGGGAAATTGTAGTGTTGACGAATACTATAAGGAGATGGAAGTGGCCATGATTCGGGCCAAGGTTGATGAAAATAGAGAAGCTACCATGGCGAGGTTCTTGAGTGGGCTAAATCGGAAAATTGCCAATGCGGTTGAATTGCAGCCATATGTTGAGATTGAAGATATGGTGCACACGGCAATTAAAATAGAGAGGCAGTTCAAGAGGAGGGGTAGTTTCAAGCCAAGCCAAAGTCCATACTCTACTCCATGGAAACAAAGTCCGTGGAAGAAGGATGACAAAGTAACCACTCTGAAGCCGAAAGTTGATTCAAAATCAGAAGTTCCTAGTGGAGGGCAAGCTAAGACAGCCCCTAACACCACTAATACTCCTACTACCCGAAACAGGGACATTATTTGTTGGAAGTGTCAAGGAAGGGGCCATGTTTCCACTCAATGCCCGAATAAGAGGGTAATGATGCTCCTGGATAATGGGGAATATGAGACGGATGAAGAAGGCGCTGAAGCTATGCCACCTTTGGAGGATGTCGAAGAAGAGGAGAGCGCCATCCAGGGTGAGTTATTAGTTGCAAGGAGAGCGCTTAGTACGCACGCAAAGGAGGATGAGGAGCAGCGCGAGAATATTTTCCACACTAGGTGCCTAGTGCTAGGCAAGGTGTGTAGTTTGGTGATAGACGGAGGTAGTTGCACTAATGTGGCTAGCACGACGATGGTGGAGAAGCTAGCATTGCACACGACTAAGCACCCAAGGCCTTACAAACTGCAGTGGCTGAATGATAGCGGTGAAGTGAGGGTGAACAAGCAGGTTTTGGTGTCCTTTAGCATTGGTAGATACGATACGAGGATCAAGTGCTTTGTGACGTGGTTCCCATGCAAGCCGGCCATATGTTATTGGGGAGACCATGGCAATATGATAGGAGAGTTAAACATGATGGCTTCACCAATAAATATTCATTTGAGATGAACAAGAGAACAATCATTCTTGCACCTTTACCGCCGCAGCAAGCCTATGCCGATCAGTTGAAGTTGCAAAGTGAGGAGGAGCAGCGGAGAGTTGAAAAGAAAAAGAGAGATAGTGGTGAGGAAAAGAAAGAGAGTAAAGTGGAAAAACCAGTGACTATTGAGAGCAAATTTGAGAGGAGGCAAAAGAATTTTTATGCGAGAGCTAGTGAAGTAAAAAGAGCGATGCTTTGTAATCGGCTTCTTGTACTTGTATACAAAGAAGCGCTTTTGAATACTAACGAGCTAAATTCTTCTTTGCCTAGTGTTATTGTCTCTTTGTTGCAGGATTTTGGTGACGTCTTCCCGGAGGATACACCAAGCGGTTTACCACCCATCCGAGGAATAGAGCATCAAATTGATTTCGTACCTGGATCCTCCATTCCAAACCGGCCAGCCTATAGGAGTAATCCGGAGGAAACAAAGGAACTTCAAAGGCAAGTTACGGAGCTGTTGGAGAAAGGATATGTGAGAGAGAGTATGAGCCCATGTGCGGTGCCAGTTTTGCTAGTGCCAAAGAAGGATGGAACGTGGAGGATGTGCGTGGACTGCCGAGCCATAAATAATATCACGGTAAAATATCGTCACCCCATTCCACGTTTAGATGATATGCTTGATGAGTTGCATGGGTCTAGTATATTCTCTAAAATTGATTTGAAAAGTGGATATCATCAAATTAGGATGAAAGAAGGAGATGAATGGAAAACAGCCTTTAAAACAAAATATGGATTATATGAATGGTTAGTTATGCCTTTTGGTTTGACTAATGCACCTAGCACTTTCATGAGATTAATGAACCATGTTTTGAGACCTTTTATTGGCAGATTTGTTGTAGTCTATTTTGATGATATTCTTATCTATAGCAAGAGTCTAGATGATCACGTAATTCAATTAAAATCTGTTTTGGATGTCTTGCGAAAGGAGAAGTTATATGCTAACCTGAAAAAGTGCACCTTTTGCACGGATAAGCTTGTATTTCTTGGTTTTGTTGTGAGTGCACAAGGAATTCAGGTTGATAAAGAAAAGGTGAAGGCGATTCAAGAATGGCAAAGTCCTACAAGTGTTGGGCAAGTGCGGAGTTTCCATGGACTTGCTAGTTTCTATCGGCGGTTCGTGAAGGATTTTAGTACTATTGCGGCGCCATTGACTGAAGTGATTAAAAAGAATGTGGGATTCAAATGGGGAGAGGAGCAAGAGAAGGCGTTCGAGTTACTAAAAAGCAAGCTAAGTAACGCCCCATTGTTATCTTTACCTAACTTTGCAAAGACTTTTGAAATCGAATGCGATGCTTCAGGAAATGGAATTGGTGCTGTTCTTATGCAGGAAGGAAGGCCAATAGCATACTTTAGTGAGAAGCTAGGTGGGGCGACCTTAAATTACCCTACCTACGACAAGGAGCTTTATGCGTTGGTGAGAGCGTTGGATACATGGCAGCACTATCTTTGGCCAAAGGAGTTCGTGATTCACACGGATCATGAATCATTGAAGCACTTGAAGGGGCAGCAAAAGCTAAACAAGCGCCATGCCAAGTGGGTGGAGTTCATAGAGACATTTCCATATGTGATCAAGTACAAGCAAGGTAAAGAGAATGTTGTAGCGGATGCTTTATCACGCAGGTATACTTTAATTGCTACTTTAGATGCTAAATTGCTTGGGTTTGAATACATCAAGGATTTGTATTGTGATGATGCTGATTTTTGAGATATATTCAATGCATGTGAAAAATTAGCATTTGATAAGTACTTTAGGCATGATGGATTTCTAATGCGTGAAAACAAACTTTGTGTGCCTAAATGTTCATTGCGCGAATTGCTTGTGAAAGAAGCGCATGGTGGGAGTTTAATGGGACACTTTGGTATAGCTAAGACTTTAGGAGTATTGCAAGCACACTTCTTTTGGCCTCACATGAAAAGAGATGTTGAAAGAATATGTGAGAGATGTGTTACTTGTAAGAAGGCAAAGTCTAAGTTAAATCCCCATGGTTTGTATACTCCATTACCCATTCCTAGTGACCCTTGGGTTGATATTTCTATGGATTTTGTGTTGGGCTTGCCTAGGACTAAACATGGGAATGATTCTGTTTTCGTGGTGGTTGATAGATTTTCTAAAATGGCTCATTTCATTGCTTGTCATAAAACTGATGATGCACCACGAATTGCTAATTTGTTCTTCAAAGAAATTGTGCGTTTGCATGGCATGCCTAGAACCATAGTTTCTGATAGGGATGCAAAGTTTTTGAGCTACTTTTGGAAGACTTTGTGGGGAAAGTTGGGTACTAAATTGTTGTTTTCTACTACATGTCACCCCCAAACTGATGGCCAAACGGAAGTAGTAAATAGAACTTTATCCACTTTGTTGCGTGCCATAATTAAAAAGAACTTGAAAGAGTGGGAAGAATGTTTGCCTCATGTTGAGTTTGCATATAATCGATCTGTTCATTCTGCATCTAAGTTTTCTCCTTTCGAGATTGTGTATGGTTTTAATCCTTTGGCTCCTTTGGATTTATTACCATTACCTGTTGAGCATGCTAACCTAGATGGCAGGAAGAAAGCTGAGTTTGTTAGACAGATTCATGAGAAGGCAAGGCAAAACATTGAGAGAAGAACCGAGCAATACGTGCAACAAGCCAACAAAGGAAGGAAGAAGGTGGTTTTCGAAACAGGAGATTGGGTTTGGTTGCACTTGAGGAAGGAACGCTTTCCAGTTCAGCGGCGTTCTAAGCTTTTACCGAGAGGAGATGGACCGTTTCAAGTTGTGCAAAGGATCAATGACAATGCATATAAACTTGATCTACCAGGTGAGTATAATGTAAGTGCTACATTTAATGTCGCTGACCTAAGTCCGTTTAGTACAGGTGACGAATTGAGGACAATTCCTTTTCAAGAGGAGGGGAATGATGAGCCTGAGGATAGCACGAGAGCTAGATCATGGAGTGAAGACTATGCAGATCCCATCCGGGTTCCAAGTGGTCCAATCACCCGAGCTAGAGCAAGGAAGATGAAGGAAGCACTCGTGAGCATGGTCCACGAGTTGATGAATAAAGCTGACGCTTGGAGAAGCATTCAAGGAGATGAAGAGCACGAATGGAAAATAATGCTTAGCCAAGAAGACGTAGAATAATTAGGGCGTTTTTATTATTGTTTTTATTAGTTTGCAGCCCAAGGATTATGTATAATTAGTATTTAGAGTGATGGGCTTGTTAAGGGTGTTTTTGGGCTTGTTTAGAGCTCTCCATTATTTTTGTTGCACTAGAATTGGGCTTGTTTTTGTTATTTTCGAAATTAGGGTTTGTTTAGGGTTTCATTAGGGTTTTCTCTTCTCCTCCTATTTAAAGGAGGCTACTCTTATGTTTGGAGGCAGCTTATGATCTAAAACGAAATTGAGAGTGTTTTTCACCTCTTGTGTTCTAAGAACACTTCGAGCAGCCGGAATTTAATTCTTGTTGTTCTTCGACTTATCAATCAATTAACCCATCAATTGATTGTTTGTCTTCGATTATACCAAGGTTCATTCTCGTTTTAGGGATTGGGTCGAGGTTCCACCTCCATCATCTTCGCGTGATTCCAAGGTTCTTACGTGTTCAACGTTAAGGGTCGCGGATTCGTCATATCGGATAGAAATACGGTCGTGAATCACATCACCATGATTTTGATCAAGTTCGAGGCGAAATTCTACGTAAAGAGCCTAAGTTGGATCTCGAAGGTGCGTATGCATATGTACGAAGAGAGTACCAACAGAAGCAGACAATGGGTGGAGCTCGGCAAGATAACTCGATTATGCTAGCATCTCGGTCAACTGCAGCACCGCATTCCTCGAAGAATCGTACCAATCAGTCTTTAAGCAAATCCGGTGGATTTGTGTGCACTCATTGTGGTGAAACAGGTCACTCTAAACAACGTTGTTACGAAATTATTGGTTATCCAGAATGGTGGGATTTTAATAAAAAGCCGAGGAAGAATATTAGTGGGAAGGCAATGTTACTCGGCACCACGGAGGATCACTCATCACCAACGGCCAATATCGTCAGCACAGGTATGGTGGGTAAGGTTCTAGTACTTTCTAAGAATAGTTCGTGGATCATTGATACAGGTGCAACAGATCACATAACTCGGGATGCCGGTCAATTAGAGTCCTTCCACCCCTCTCGCCAAACCATTATTTCCACAGCTGATGGTGGAACTTGTCCTATTACAGGAGAAGGATCCATTATGTTATCAAATACCCTTAATTTAGATATTGTGCTTGTTGTTCCATCTCTTGAACATAATTTATTATCAGTCAGTCAAATTACTTCCGCACTCTCATGTACTGTGACGTTCTGGCCATTTTTTTGTCTCTTTCAGGACATTCTGACTCGAAGGACTCTTGGTTATGGTGTTAGACGGGGCAAACTTTACTATCTGGAGTTGAGATCTGATATCGGACAAGTGAATAATGTGAGCACTAAAGCATCAGCACACAAGACCATTTGGTTATGGCACCGTAGATTAGGACATTTGTCATTTGATTATCTTAGAAAATTGAAACCGCATTTGTTTTCCAGTTTTAATAAGATGCATTTTAAGTGTGAAATTTGTGAACTGGCTAAAAGTCACCGTATTCCATATGTTCCTAGTATGAATAAAAGTGTTGAACCTTTTGCCGTCATTCATTCTGATGTTTGGGGTCCTGCTAAGATTCCATCTTTATCTCGAGCTCACTACTTTGTTACCTTTATTGATGAATGTACGCGTATGGCGTGGGTCTCGTTACTTCATAAAAAGAGTGAAGTGTTCTGTGCATTTCAAGAATTCTTTCAAATGGTAAATACCCAATACCAGAGGCCGATTCGTGTCCTACAGTTGGACAACGGCACTGAATATATGGATACGTCTTTTGGTAATTTTTTGCGACAACATGGGATCCGTCATCATACCTCATGTGCCTATACCCCGCAGCAGAACGGTTTAGCCGAACGTAAAAATCGGCAACTACTGGAAGTTGTTCGAGCCTTATTATTTGGTATGAATGTACCTCGTTTCTATTGGGGTGAAGCGGTGAAGTCGGCTGCTTATATTATCAACCGGACTCCCTCCCGCGTTGTTGATTTTCAAACACCGCAGCAAAAACTATAATCCCTCCTCTCTGTACCCCATCAACCCAACCTTGAGCCTCGAATATTCGGGTGTACTGTGTATGTCCATATCCCTAAGGTTTTGCGAAGTAAACTTGATCCCTGTGCAAAAAGGTGTATATTTGTTGGCTATTCAGACTTTCAAAAGGGATATAGGTGCTATGATCCGCACATGAGGAAGCTGCATATTACACTCGACGCATCATTCCATGAATCACAGCCATACTACAAAGGTACTATCTCAGGTCCTTCTCTTCAGGAGGAGAGCTTGAATGAAGAGAATGTTGACGTCTTTACCAACCTCGACTCCTTGACTGATTTGCCAATTGTCGATCTCCATGAGAGTGCTGCTGATATCCCGAATCTTGGTACGAGTACCGAACCACCAAAAACTAGTACTGACCTATCAAATATTGAAGATAGAGAAGTATTCTCTGAAGTAGAACAATTAGGTGAAGCGCTAAGTCGAGAAGACAGCCCAACAATGCCAACTGAAGAATTGCTTGCGTCAACACCATTAACCAATGAGTCAACTCAGAATGCTCCTCCTCAGGTAGTTTCTGATCCTATGATTCCCGAAATATCTCAAAATAATACAACTCTTAGGTACCCCCAGAGAACAAATAAGGGAGTTCCTAAGAAATTTTATGAACCTGACCCAAAAGCTAAAGCTAAGTACCCGATTAGCAATTACGTGTCATCTCGAGAATTGTCTAAATCGCTTGCATATACTGTTAATCAATTATCTACTGTATCTATTCCTAGTAACGTGCATATGCCTTATCAGATCCAAAATGAAGAGAGGCTATGAATAAAGAGATGGAAGCGCTGCAACAAACTAATACTTGGGAATTGGTTTCACTACCTAAAGGTCAAAAGACCATTGGGTGCCGTTGGGTGTACACTGTGAAACTCACAGTCGATGGAAAAATTGACAGGTACAAAGCTCGGCTAGTAGCAAAAGGGTATACGCAGAAATATGGAGTGGATTATGGAGAGACGTTTGCACCAGTGGCTAAAATCAACACGATACGTATACTCATATCGATTGCTGTGAATCGTGATTGGCCCTTGCAACAACTTGATGTAAAAAATGCGTTTCTGAATGGGGATTTAGAAGAAGAAGTTTACATGGAAGTTCCCCCTGGAGTAAATTCGAACCTTGTGCAAAGTGACGTGGTGTGCAAGTTAAAAAGGTCACTATACGGGCTGAAGCAGTCTCCGAGGGCTTGGTTTGGGAAATTCTCCACAACCATGAAGGCATTCGGCTATAAACAGGGTAATTCCGATCACACTTTGTTCATCAAAAGGAAAGACGGAAAAACCACTGCCTTGATCGTATACGTGGACGACATGGTACTAACCGGAGATGATCCAACCGAGATGAAATTATTAAAAGAGTATTTAGCTGAGAAATTTGAAATGAAAGATCTCGGCCAACTAAAATATTTTTTGGGAATTGAAGTTGCCCGATCAAAAAAAGGGATTTCTCTATCTCAAAGAAAGTATGTGCTCGATCTTTTGACCGAAATCGGAATGCTTGATTGTAAGCCGGCTGAGACACCTATTGAAGCAAATCACAAGCTCGGTATGCTAGAAGACCATGTCCCGACCAACAAAGGAAGGTATCAACGGTTGGTAGGTCGTTTGATTTACCTATCTCTCACGCGGCCAGATATAGCGTATGCGGTGAGTGTGATCAGTCAATTTATGCACTCGCCAAGCGAACAACATATGGGTGCTGTATATCGGGTTCTAAGATATCTGAAGGGTTCCCCAGGGAAAGGCCTTTTGTTCTCAAAAACAGGTGAACTCGGAGTTAAGGGATACACAGACTCTGATTGGGCAGGGAATCAAGTAGACAGAAGGTCCACCTCGAGATATTTCACCTTTGTGGAAGGAAATCTAGTCACATGGCGAAGCAAGAAGCAACCAGTTGTAGCGAGGTCCAGCGCTGAAGCCGAATTTTGAGGTATGGTGCTTGGCATGTGCGAATTATTGTGGGTCAAGAATGTGCTGAAAGAATTAGGAATCAAATACGATGGATCCATGCAATTATACTGTGATAACAAGTCGGCAATTGAGATAGCACACAACCCAGTACAACATGACCGAAAAAGCATGTCGAAATTGATCGACATTTCATTAAAGAAAAGCTTGATGCAAAGATCATTCAATTTTTGTTTATCAAGTCCGAAGACCAGCTAGCTGATGTTCTTACGAAAGCTGTATGCGGAAGAGTCTTTCATGACGCCATTAACAAGTTGGGCATGATAAATATCTATGCTCCAACTTGAGGGGGAATGTTGGAATATAAATCGTATATTTGGTTTCCTTATTCAAATAGGACCATTCCTTGATTCGGATTGTATAGTCTCCATAATTGTATTCTTTCCTTATAGTAGTTTCCTAGTCTAATTAGTCTTCCTCCTATATATATTGTAATGTACAGCAGGATTCAATATACAAAAATATATAGAAATTCCCCTAACTCTGATTTCTACAGGCAACATGCAATTTAAACAAGCAATCCCAATCACAATAAGCAATAAAAATAAAGAGCTTAGATATAGAATGAATAAACTGAATAAGCCCAAGTTGTTTTGTTCACGTGGTTCGGTTGTTTCGATCATACGTCCGCGCCCGAGAATTTTTACTAAAAATTGATTTTCTTCTGGGTGAAAATCAAACCACTACAAGTGTAATTGTCTCACTATACTCTTCAAATGTTGCTCTACTCACAACACTCACACAAGAATTCCTTTTGCTATTCTAAGAAATAAACCTCTCTCAATATTTGAAGAATAAAGTTTGTTTGGTAGTGAATACCAATGTACAATAACTCTCAAGTGTATTTGAATATTACAAATAAGGCTCACACTAGATCGAGTTATCAAGTTTGATCACAATTATATAACTTAATATGAAGAATGAATGATCAAATGATTTGCTTGAGTATTTGTAGAATGAATATAGATGAAGAATATGGAGTAAAAGTGATTCAAGATAGTTTGAAATGTGTCTAGGATGAGTATATATATATGCTTGGACAAGATATGGCCGTTTGTGTAGAGTAGGTATGAGTTTGGTGCCAAAAATGGCAAAAAGTCTAAAATCCAATGGCTAGTTTCTGGGCCTCAGTCGACTGAGCCTCAGCTCATCAGTCGACTGATAAGCACTGTCCTACCAACCAAAATCCCAAATTTTGGACTTTTGTATATAAGCTTCAAAATCAATTTTAATGTTTTGGGGACCGCAAAAATAAGTTCCTAAAACGCCTATTTTTAGGAAAACTCAAAATATGTTCAAATGGATTTAATATAATTTATTTCGAAATCGGTTTTTATAAGAATTGTGTTTTCAAAGGAATTTTTGTACAAGCTTATTTTCAATCAATCAAACAATGATATATGATGTATTTGAGCTATATATGATTATCAAACAAGAAACTTTACATTTATCTAAGATACTCACTCAATTTTGAATTTAACGAGTCTTTGAACTTTTGATTATCAAACAAGCTATATATGATTATCAAACAAGAAATTTAGTTCTTCATTTGCTTTGAACTTTTGATCCTCATTGATATGTCATTGTAAATATGCTTTGGTCATGTTGTTATGAGTGAAGAAGACTAATGTATTATGGAATACATGTAGAGGATTAATTTCACCATCGATTTCGTGAGTTTTGTCCACATATGATAATTGTTGGATTTGTGACTATACTTAAAACATTACACTAGTTAAATTACACAAAATTAATTATTGTTATTATAAAAAAAAAGATTAGTGACTTTTAGGTCAACAATCTCCCCTTTTTTGCTGATGACAATAACACTACAAGAAAAAAGCAATTCGACAGCATGTAAAATGTGTCGTGGAAAGGTTTCCACGACACTTTTGTGGTGTCGTTGTGAGGGGGTGTCGTAGAAAGTTTTTCCCATTCAACGACATTCCTTAGTTGTCGTGACTACTAATTCACGACAGTAGTTCACTGTCATTGAAAATGGTTTTAATGACAATTGTATTAGTGTTTTTGAGAAGCACCATAAATCATATTTTCATGACACTCATTTACATGTCGTTTTCCCCATTCTACGACAATCTATGCGTGTGGTAAAACACATTTTTACGACAAATTATACTTGACGTAAGTGTTAACAAAAATATAACAAGATTTTGTTGCAGAATGATATTTCTTTTATCAAATTACTATTTCTAAATAAATATATTTCTTATTACATAACTTGTTAACTAACTCAAACTAAGCATGGTGTAAATAAATTGCGCATGTTCAAACAATATAAGAATATGAACAATAAAATTCAAATGTAATGACAGCACACCATGATTAAATATTGCACTAAATTTGGAATACAATACATTGTACATAATTAATCAAAACAACAATAGAAGTTTAATATAAGTTTATGCAAACTATCTATTACATTAAACAATAGAAAAAGAAAAAGCTTAAGCGAACTCCTCTCTTTGGTACCCTTAAAACCAAAAAAAGCAACTAAAATTTGTCCACATTTCATGCTCACAAGAGTTTCTAGTTCCCAGACACAAATTCGTCGAGCTTGATTCCACTTGATTTAGTGTCAACAAGGCCAAGCATGTGCGGTATTTTAGATATTTGGTTGATAAGACGAGTAACAAAGTCTTTACCAGTCCTCTCAGTGCTTAGTGAGGTTGCCTAGTCCAAAAGATCAGGAGACAAGCTCTGGTAGTCGTGGGTTGTTGTAGGAGTATCATGGAGTCAGCATACAATCTATATCATAGAATTAAAGAATTACAAGTACGCATGAGGCAAGCAACAAAGATTTCTCAGCATCACCAGCGTTGAATATTTGTCCAACAATTGCATAGGTGACATAGTACATTAACGTGTGTTTTACAACACTTATTTTTAACGTAAAACACTAAGTTTCATATATATATCAACCAAAGGCAACCTCAATCTCTTACCCGAGTTATATTAAGACTGCGAAAAGTAGCTCTTATTTGGAAAGGAAGCTTCTAGAATGGATCCCAGGCTGAGATTGTCATGGGCATACCAGACTGAAGTTCCTTCTGTATTCAGTTTGGCCTGCAGGAAAATAATACCCATAAGAACACCCCATGTTAATAATTTCCACCATACCACAAATGTAATTAATACAATGAAAATAATACACACAGGCTTCAGCTTTGTTCTCCCTCTTAATGACAATACTTCTTTTATTGTTTTAATCTTTGTGTTTTTGTTTTTGGTCCATATTACATGAGTAATAATTGTTCATTATAATCTGTAAGTTATAATTTTCATGTCATTGTTAATTTAACTTGCCAAACATTTTTTTTTATATTATGCCCGTCACAAACTAAGAGTCGTATTTCACTTCTCACTTGTTCTAACGCTAGTCAACGTTGGTGAAGAATCAAGAATAAATGTTACTTGTTCTATAGTAAGAGTTAGTACGTTGATTATGTCCCACAAAAAGAAATTCTTAATCAGGGAAGTTCCAAAAAGAAGTAGTTGGATTCTTTATTGGGCTAAGTGTTGTTAGTTTGGATAAAGAGTATTAACATGGTATTTGATGCATAATCAAGTTAAAATACAACTTTTATTTTCTTATTCCTCCCATGTCCCTTTTTTGTTTATATTTGTTGTATCAAAGTGCCCATCTATAAGCATGCTTCATCAGAATTTCACAACCTTGCTGCTAGTTATGCATTTTCTTTTTCTATGCAACGACACTGATTAATAATGCATGTTTCTTTTTCTCTTTTATGTTTAATAGATATAGACAAATGAAGTATGTTCTTTGCATCAGACTCGTGTCGCGCACAGCAATATGTAGTTGGACCATGGAATCTAGCTTAATTATTCATTATTCTATTCTTTGATAAAGGTACAAGGACAATAATAAGTGTGGCCATGAGAGAATATTTATTAGACCATCATACTGCTTCTACCCTCCATATCCCTCCCACACTAAGTTCCATACTTGTACCAATAACAACCTACCACCTCTAAATTTCAGATCAAATATTATGAATTTGCTTTATGTTCTATGAAATTATTATGAACTTTTATGCGGGATAACCCGAAAGGAAGTTGCAGCTTTTAGTCTAATTTTTACATTCATATCAATTTACCAAAAGATCCATGGTACATTAGAATATTAAGAATTACAAAAAAAATAAAATAAATTCTTCATTCAATAATCAAATCCAAGCAAAACTTTTCATGAATCTAGTTTTTAATGGATATGCAAAACTTCACTACTACAAATAAAGAAAATCCCTCGAAGGAAAAGGCTTTTGAAAACAAATTTAGAGACACACATAAACTGATTTAGAGAAATTGATGAGTATTTAATTATTGGTTTCACAAATGAGAGTCAGAGAGACAGAGAAGGTCAAGAAGTAGTACACAAATCTACTTCTTGAAGCATACAAATATGAAGAATTTCTACAAGTACCCAAATATCACTTTATTTTTGAAACCAGTTGAAATCATATATATCGAGCAAGAAACTAAAGAAAAAACCTTCAAATTGGAAAGCAACTGCAATCAGATTTAACATCAAAATTGACAATTTTACAAAAGCAAACACAAATAACATAAAGGGAAAGCAAATATAGATAACAATTACCTGTTTAACACTAACACTCATCACATTGTCGCGGATTGCTCTGGCAATGAAGAGAAAAACGATGGACTACACAAAGGGGAGGGGAAAGCGAAACTAGTGAGAAGATGCAAAGCTAAGGCAAAATATGAAATTGACAAATCTCTGCTTCACCAATGTAAAATATAAAGAATACTCACCCATTCAGCCCAGATGTAGCAAAATATTTTCTCTTGAAAGTTTTTTCTTGTCAAGATGGTGCAAATACATTTCAAAAAATCCCTATCCTTCTCCCCCTTCAGGAAAAAAAATAAAAAATTTAATTACACCCACATAAACACTCTCTTCAAAGCCCCTAATCTTCCCTTATTTAACCACCTCACAATTTCTAACTTACATTATATAAACAAACAAAGACACAAGAAAACTAAGAACAAACAAAGAACCCTAAAATTACAGTAGCAGAAATTTGTAGCAACTACATAAACATCGATTAGAGTAGCAAAAATTCAAATTAACTAAACTCTATATATACACATACAGCTGCATATATATATATATATATATTTATATATATATGTAATACATAGAGAGAGGGGAAGAGAGACACATGATTGATACCTGCAAGAGAGGGCGAGATCGTGATTAGAGATGAGATTGAAAGATAATCGTAACAGGATGAGATGGAGAAGAGACTACAAGAGATGGAGAGCACTTAGAAGTGGCAAGATGGAGGAGATGGATACTTGTGTTCAGCGATATTTTTTTTAGGGTTTTGATTTTGTTTTGGGCAAAAACATTGATTTGGGCATTGGGTTCTTTTTTTGGTTTTTCAAGGGCGGTGAGATTCCCCGCGCCAAATGAGAAAAAAAATATTAATAGCGGGAAAGAAAGCGGGGAAATATTTGGGTAAAAAAATCACTTGATTTTAACGACATGCTTTCTATTGTCGTTAAGTTTACGTGGTTTCAACGACAAAGGCTGATTTGTTGTCGTATTGAATTACATGACATTTTTAGATAAATTGTCGTCGAAAGTTTTATGACAGTTGCACTTTGTCGCTAAATCATACCTTCCATGATATGTTAAAATTCAATGCCGTGAGTCCTCGTAAGGACCATCCAACGACATTTATTTTGAAAATGTCGTCTTTATAAATATTTAATGACAATTCTAGGGTGAGTGTCATTAAAAGTGTGTTGTAGAAGGGCTTTTTTCTTGTAAATTAATGCGTGTTTGCGATTGAGAGTATAAATAAAAAATAAAATAGGAATACTCCCCCTCAAACTATGCATATAACAATGAATCAAGATATTAAACCAATACATTTGTCAAGAGATCAACACAAAAAATATAATAATACTAATCATTGCATAATGACATCATAACAGCCATTATATTCAAACCAACATATAAAACCATAATGGAAGTACTTAGCAACTTAAACCAAAATAAAACAAAGTACTTAGAGTTTTAAAACATAAACCTACCAAAAGTTTTAAAAATATAAACCAAGTTTTAAAAATATAAACCAAGTTTTAAAACATAAACCAAAAGAAACCAAGTTTTAAAACATAAACCAAAAGAAACCAAGTGTACCAAACACTCTAACACAAATAACTCTCCCCCCTTTGTCTTCAATAAAAAGGAAAAGAATCACTCTTGGTCACCTTGAGGATCTTATGGCCGTGGTTCCCATCCTTGGTTTCCTTGCCACGGAGTCCATGCCGGGAACACGTACTCAGGGTGGTAGTGAAGGAACGCCGCCTCATGTACCATTTGTCTATCTTCAATGCGATCAAACCGTGTGTTCATATTCACCGACATAGTTTGTATTTGTGCCGATAGTCCTTGAATGGCTTGTAGTATATGTAATACCCATAAATTAAATACAGTGCGGGAGTGGCTGCCCGGACTATATCCGAATTTAGGAAATGCTTCCACACTATTTTATTTATGTTATTACATTCATCTTTTAGGTTGGAAAGATTTATGTTGAGTACCCGAGTCGAAATTCGCAAAATCTCACATTTTAAACTTACCCGACGAACCGACCTTTAGTCATTCGAGGCATCATAACTTTTTCATTTTAAATCATAATGGAACCTAATTTATATCATTGGAAAGGTATTTCAATTTTCAAGAACTTTCGTGTTTCGCCCGAAACCTAATTCCCCCTTCTCGTTGGTCAAAATAAGGTTACAAGATCAATTGGTGGCATAAACAAGCAATTCTGAGCATGAACAAAAATCCAGAACCATGGAGTCGACTCCACTTCACTGTAGCGGTCAAAAATGATATTTTTAAGCTTGGACCCGATTTTTATACACCATCCACACCATTTTCTTCTTCATTCCGTTGAGAGCTCATGGAGAGGGTTTGAGAGAAGTGAGGCATCATAAAGATGAGTTCATGAGAGTGATTTCATCTCATCTAACCACCTAAATCAAGAATCAAACACATTATATCCATCATCTTCTTCCTTTCTTCACATCCACCAAGCTAGGGCTCCAAACCCAACTATGGTATCTTGCGCTTCCGTCGTATAGAGTTCAATCCGCTGCTCAAGTGGTGAAGGTTTGACGCTATCGAGGTAGGAACACTAGTATTAAAACATATTTTGAGAGTTTATGCACCCAATCACCATTTTTATACAAATTTGGGGATTTTCTATGTATACACCTATTCCTGCGCGTATATAAACTTTGAGTCTATAAATTACGATGGAAATGGTTGATTATTACTTTTAAATCATAGTATATCATATTTCCCCATGTATCTCTGCCATTTCCTTGATTTATGACAAACCCTTGTTCATGGCTTTTAGCGCGCAGGTACTTATCAGTCCGTATAGTAAAGTAAACCTATGATACGCACTTTATATCACTTGATACTCATGAAATGGACTATTATACCTTTTTACATGATGTATATGATCTTATAATTGTGATTAGGATAATAATGATTTTCCTTATACGGATTCGTCAACACCGCTCGTACCAGGTAGATGGTTATTACCGGTAGCGTATAGCCTTAGTGGCTACGTGAGATTATTGTAGTGTATGCCTTCGTGGCTGCGTGAGGTAGCGTATGCCTTCGTGGCTGCGTGAGGTAGCGTCTAGGTGGACCTGGTAGGTGGTCCCTGCCTTGGGCAGAAGAAACCGAGTTGCCGGCTATCTCTGTACAGTAGATGTGAAAAATCCTAGACGTGAGCATTATACATGATTGATGTGATATAGGCCTGGTCGCGGTGTCTTGAGGTTATATATATATTACATCGTTTATATACATGTTTATGACTTATGAGTACAGATTTATCATAAACTCACTTTATAAAGCTTCTCCTACATATACATGTTTTTCTCACAAATCCTATAGTTCCTACTGGGCCCGTTTGGCTCACAGTTTTTCCTACACAGGTACTTCTAAGGATGGGACGGGACGTGTTGATAAAGGAAAGGCCGACAAGTCTTAATCTCCTCTGATACTGTAGCGTGAGGGCCTTTCACTACTGAAAGGCCATGTTATCAACTTTGTTGTATCATAACTCAACTTATATTATGTAGCCATGTTTGTACTATCTATGTAGCCCACTTGAGGTTATGGAGACTGTATTGTGTATGACTATTTTGTGACCGTTGTGTGCTACTTATATATGTATTATGTGGACTTTTACTTTTCTTTAATCTTGCTCTTTCGGTTATGGTATAGTAGATTAGTGGGACATGTCTATAGTTTAATGCTAGCCTAATGTGGACAAGTGACTTACATTTTAGTTAACCGGTGCGCAACGGTAC
This sequence comes from Lonicera japonica, assembly GCA_021464415.1. NCBI lineage: Eukaryota > Viridiplantae > Streptophyta > Magnoliopsida > Dipsacales > Caprifoliaceae > Lonicera > Lonicera japonica. The sequence goes on along the minus strand of CM038463.1, from coordinate 34,013,854 downwards.
AGACTAATCTGTAAAGCACATGTTAATAGGAGGGGAAGCTACAGTTCTAGCGTGTTCCCAATTGATTGTGTTATATGTTCTTGACCTTCGCATAATTGCCTTCCTCGTTAGAGTTATTTTATTTTTACTCACTTTTGCCGTCGCGTACAGCTCCGTGATCAACCGTGTTCCGGAGGTTCTTCCTCCCAACGAAACTCGGGGCGTCACAGTATAACCACATTTAAAGGGGCCTCGGCAACGGCGAGAGGATTGTGAAGGTGTAGCATGTGATGGTTGAGCTTGTTTTTCATAGACCCTGGTGTCAAATTGTGGCTCGTCCTCATCGTCATAATGCCCATCTTGTGGATCATTCGATATCCATCGATCCCTAACCAACTTATATTTCATTATCCGAATGGTTTTGACGGTGTACAATTCATTCTAGGTTCGAACAATGACATTGGTCTCATCGTCTAGTCATTATCATAGAATTTAAAGAGCCTAGTGAGAGCCATTCCATACACAAGACCTTGTTTCTTACAAGTGGTGATCTCATGGAGATGGTGGAATATGAGGCTAGTATAATCTAGTTTGTAACCTTTTGTGTAACCCAAACTAGGAATATGTCCAATTGATTGACCGACGCTTGGCCACCACATCGTGGGACTATACAATATCCAATTATTGAGTGAATGAGGCGACTTTGGAGGTTCAACATTGACGTCGTAATCTCATCTCCCATCCCATAATATCGTCTCTTAAGAATGAGACGTAGAGCCTCGTGTTTCTCAAACCCAAGCAAATTGCAAAAATTAGATGGAACGCTCGTCACATTGTTTGTCAGGAAACCAAAATTACCAACCATATCGGCCTTTTTTAAATGCAATTGTTCGTCCATTCAACAAAGTGACAAGTCGGGACTTGTCGGGTCTACTGCTCTCAAGTGTAGGGTGATGAAGGTTTGCATAAAACAACCGTACCAATTGTGGGTACACATTTTCTTTAATGCTCAAAAAGTTAATGATGCATTGCTTGCAGAATAAAGCATAAATCTTGAGATTATTAGACGAGAAAAGTTCAACGTTAAATTGTTTACCTTTAGCGATTGTGCGGGTGACATAGTCATAATTGAAATTCGCTTGAATCTCGTAGGAGAAGAATAATGGTGGGAGAGGTGCTTGAGGTGGTTGCTCTTCGAGGGTATCCTTGCGAACAACGTTTCTCCTTTGTCTTCTTGAAGCCATGATGTTTGTGGGTTTTGAAGAACTAGGGTTCAAGAATTTTTTTTAATTTGGTGAGAAATTTGTGTTTTTAATGATGGAAAATGGTTGAAATGTGTTTTGTAGAAGGTTTCAAAGTAATATAGAAGAGAAATGTGAAGAAATTTAGGAAGAAATTAAGGAATTTCAAAAATGGAAGTTAGGGTTAGGTTTAAAAGAAAATGAGAGGGGTTTGAGGATTTTAGGGTGAAAAAGATGTGTTTTGATGTAGATTTGGTGTTGGGAGAGGGTGATTTGTGGTTTAGAATAAGTTATGAGAAGGATTTTCATGAGTTTGAATGAGGTTTAGGAAGGTTTTGGAGAAGAGGGTTTTGAAAATGAGAGAGTGAGAATGATAGAAAAACAGAAAGAAACAGAGGAAATAGCTCTTAGCCAAGTATCAGTTGATTGAGGGCATCAGTTGACTGACTAGCCCCTTAGTTGACTGATCAACCAATTTTTTTGCAATTTTGACAGCTTTTGTTCTATCTACACTTAAGGTTATAAAATGCTTTATAGGTCACTAAAATGCTGCAAAATGATTATCAGTTTACACAATAACATGTAAAATGAAGTCCAAGCAATTTTAAATGCAATATTTTTTTTAAAAAATTAATCTAAGAGATGCACATAAATATTTTATGCTTTTAGATAAGCATTAAATGATCAATCTACATGAATATTTTGGTCAACAAGATATCACATGTTCTAGTCATACAAAGTTCACGTCAAATAGTACAAAACGATCATCGGAAAGTGGTTCTGTGAAAATATTGGCAAATTGCGATTCAGTGCTAACAAATTCAATATAAACATTACCTTTTTGCACATGGCCACAAATAAAATGTTGTCTTATCTTAATGTGCTTTGTTCGTGAATGTTGTATAGGGTTCTTGGTCAAGCTTATAGCACATGTGTTATCACATTTAATGGGAATGTGGCTAAGGCTAATTCCAAAATCTTCTAATTGTTGTTTAATGTATAAAGTTTTATGCACAACAACTTCTGGCCGCCACGTATTCATCTTTCGCCGTAGATAAAGCCACTGAATTTTGTTTCTTGCTTAACTAAGATATTAGTGCGTGTCCTAGAAAGTGCCACTAGTGCTTTTCTTATCGATTTTGCATTTGGCAAAATCAACGCCCAAATAGCTAATTAAAAAAAATTTCTCTCTCTTGGATACCATAATCCTAAAGAGCTAGTACCAGCTAGATATTGAAAAATATGTTTAACGGCAAGCAAATGTGATTCTTTGGGATCCACTTGGAATCTTGCACAACGACAAACACTAATCATAATATCCGGCCCACTAGCCATCAAATAAAGTAAACTACCGATCATACATCGATATTTTTTGATGTCGACACTCTTACCACTTTCGTCTTTGTCGAGCTTCAATGTTGAACTCATTGGCGTGCTCATTGACTTTACGTCTTTCAAGTCAAACTTTTTTAATAATTCCTTGACATACTTCTCTTGGTTGACAAAGATCCCGTCTTTGCATTGCTTGACTTGCAATCAAAGAAAGTAGTTCATCCCATCATGCTCATTTCAAATTCTTTTTGCATACAATTTGGAAAATTCCTTGCAAAGATTCTCATTAGTAGAACCAAATATAATATCAACATAAATTTGCACAAGTAGCATTTCATTAGCATGATTCTTAATGAATAATATAGTATCAACTTTGCCTTTAACAAATCCATTAATTATTAAGCAAAAATGAACTTAATCTATCATATCATGCTCTAGGTGGTTGTTTCAAACCATATAATGCTTTTGACAATTTAAACACATAATCTGGATAAGCATGATTTTCAAAACTGGGAGGTTGTTTCACATAAACTTCATCTTTAATAAAACCATTTAAGAAAGCACTTTTCACATCCATTTGATATGACTTGAAATTTTTAAAGCATGAATAAGCAAGTAGCATGCGAATAGCTTCTAAATGTGCAACGGGTGCATATGTTTCCTCATAATCAATGCCCTCCTCCTGATTGTATCATTGGGCAACAAGTGTAGCTTTATTTCTAACAATTATACTACTTTTATCATTTTTATTGCGAGATACCCATTTAGTGCTTATAATAGTGTGATCATTCAGTTTGGGAACAAGTGTCCAAACTTTATTTCTTTCAAATTGATTCAGCTCTTCTTGCATAGCCATCATCTAAGATTCATCTTGTTTGGCTTCATTTATATTCTTAGTCTCATATTGAGAAAAAAAGCTACATCATTGCATACATTACTTAAGAATGATATAGTCATGACCTTACTAGATGGCTCTCCAAGAATTTGATCAATAGGGTGGTTATACACAAATTTCTAACTCTTAAGCAACTTAATCGAAGTTTGCTCGATTTTATTTTCTAACTCCTTAGAAGGAGCTTGAGCATTTGATGGTTCTTCTTTAGATGTATCATTAATTTGAATTTTTGAAACTTTTTGGATAATTTCAACATCATCATCGGAACGCACTATGGGTGTAAAAGGATTAGATTCATCAAACACACACATGCATAGATTATTGAACAACTAAACTTTTCTTATTATAAACTCGATAGTTTTACGATTAGTGGCATATCTAAGAAAAATTCCTTTATCAGATTTAGCATCAAAATTTCCTAAATGATCACGATTATTCAAAATAAAACACTTACAACAAAACACTTTGAAATATGCAATATTCGGTTTCTTTTCATTCCACAATTCATACAATGTCTTATCTAACTTTTTACAAATGATAACACGATTAATCATATAGCAAGCAGTATTAGCGGCTTCCGTCCAAAAATACTTAAGCAAAGAATGTTAATTTACCATAGTCCTAGACATCTCTTGAAGAGATCTATTTTTTCTTTCAACAACACCATTTTGTTGAGGATTTCTAGGTGTCGAAAAGTTATGATCAATGCCATGCTCATCACAAAAAATTTCAATATCAACATTATCAAACTCTTTACCTCTATCACTTCTAACATGCACAATAGAAACACCCTTTTCATTTTGAAATTTTCTACAAAACTTAACAAATACATGTGGAGCTTCACTTTTGTGAGCAAGAAAGAATACCCAAATAAATCTAGAATAGTCATTGATGGAGTAAATTAATAACCCAATTTACTCAGCCAGCCACGAGAAGACACGTGGCCACCCATGTCAGCAACCTCCCCTATCGCGACACGAGGAGCTCTAAGGAGCTCTGCCCGAACACTACAGGAAGAACAGAGCTCTTCATGAGTTGAACACCTACTTAAGGATTGATTCCGCATGACAAATTATAGAGCTCGAATGCCAGAGCTCTTTTAACGAGCTTTGGAGCTCTTGCTTAATCACTTTGACGGAGTAGTTGACAAACGGTGTGGGCGACTGCCACTTGCTTTACGAAAGGCACATAACTTCCCTCACCTTTATTAAATGCCCACTGATTGCATTTAATGCACCAAGATTCATAAAGAAGCAATATGAGGGTGGGTAATGATTAAAGCATGGTCTCAAGCCTACGGACAGAGCTCCTTAACACGTTTCCCCCTGTGTCATATATATAGGGGGAAAATGAAGCATTTATGCCAAGTTCAACCAACCTAACAAAAAGCAGACAAACCTAAGAACAAGGAGAATCCAATATTCAATAGCAAGAAGGCAAGAGAGAAATAGAATCTCATAGCACTCAGTAAAGCTCCTATAATAGAAAAGTCAGAACTCGAGTAGCCTGAGAACACTCTTATTGTAACATTGTCAGGATAGAATAGTTAGAGAGGCTTTCGTGAGTTTTTAAGACTTGTTTGTCTATCATCAATACAAAGTAAACTGAGCTCCTTGCTCTATTCCACAGAGGAGGACTAACCCGTATCTTCATATGAGGCCAACCTCCTTCATGCATCTTTGACTCTTTTGGCTTGTAGCATTTATTGTATCGATCATTTGACTGTGTGGTCTAAAATATCCTCCCAGTTTTTAGCACCAACAGTCATCAACAATGACAAATGCATACAATTTACCGCCCAAGCTAGCAACCGAATTGGGACCAAATAAATCTAGATACAACATATCAAGAGGTCTAGTTGTAGTAATATCTTTCTTAGACTTAAATGAAGACTTGTGTTGTTTACTAAGTTGACATGCATCACAAATTTTATCTTTGGCAAACTTAGTTTTAGGCAAACCTTTAACTAACTACTTTTTAGACAAAGTGTGAATCAAATCTATATTAGCATGCCCCAATCTTCTATGCCATAAACAAGAAACATCATTAATAGCGGATAAACATTTAACATCTTGTTGAGATAAGTCATCAAGTTCAAGAGTATACACATTGCTAGTTCTATAGGCAACAAGTAAAATAGAATTATCACTAATGTTTTTCACAACATAATGATTAGATTTAAAGATAACTTCATAATTTTTATCATACAATTGACTAATGCTAAGCAAATTGTGCTTTAAATCTTCAACTAAAAGAACATTATCAATAAAAATGGAATCCTTACTAACCTTACCTTTACCGATGATTTTGCCCTTGGCGTTGTCTCCAAAAGTTACATTCCCTCCTCGTTTAAGAATGAGACTTAAGAAGTTGTTTTTGTCTCCCGTCATGTGCTTTGAACAACCGCTATCCAAGAACCATTTAGTTTTGCTACCTTTGGCTTTCAAGCACACCTACAGCATAACCTTAAATAACTTCTCCTTTGGTACCCAAAATGTATTAGGTCCCTTTGGGTTAGCATACATAATGGTTCCTTTTGGAACCCATGCAAGTTTTATCTTAGGAAAACTTTCATTCCTATAGAAACAAGAATCCACATGATGAGTGTTTCTACCATAATATGAGCAAAGATGAATGGGATCATGAGGTGTGTATGTTTTGAAAAAGTTCTTGTAATCCTTTTGATTGTCGATTTGGTTATAACCCAAACCGGCTTTGTCAAAAACACACATTTCCATTCCTAATAGTTTATCCAAGTTATCCCTTCCATTGGTGAACTTGGTTAAACTATTAGTCAAGTCATCCATTTGATCTTTCAACTTAGCATTTTCTAATATAAGTGTGTTTGTAATTTCTTTTTCTTTTCCCTTTTTCGAAGTCTTAATTTCATTTTTCAAAATAATGTTTTCCTTTTCAAAAATTTCACACTTGTTATAAATTATGGAGTTTTCCTTTTTAAGATTTGCATAACTTTTAAAAAGATTTTCACATTTTCCATGCAATTCCTTAAACATCTCATATAGTTCATCATAGTCATTCTCATCATGTTCATTATCATCAATAGAAGCATCATTATCACTAAAAGAATCATAGTTAGAGTTTACCTAACTATGATAATGCACATGGTTGAGTTGATCGATCATTGTTTCTTCTTGATGAAGAATCATAGTTGTTTCCTTTTCCTTGATAGCTCTTCTTCTTAGCTAGGAATTTCATGAATTTCTTATAGAGAAGTGCCATATTTTCATCTCCTCCCATTGACTCATCATTATCCTCATGTTTACTTGCTTTGAGGGCTAGAGTCTTTTTTGCTTTAGAATCGACATCATCTTCTCTTTCCAACTCTTTCTCAAGGGTTTTGAGAGAACCCAAGAGTTCATCCATGCTTAGAATTTTAAGGTTCTTGGCCTCTTGTATGGCGGTAACCTTTGGTCTCCATTTCTTTGGAAGAGTTCTAAGAATTTTTTGAATTTTATCCTCGTTAGAATAAACCTTGTCAAGAAGATCCAAAGCATTAGTGATAATGGAGAATCTACTATATATAGAAACAAGAGATTCATTAGGCTCCATTTTAAACAATTCATAATCATGGACAAACATATTAATGTTATCATCTTTAACTTGGGAAGTTCCCTTATGAGCAACCTCAAGTTTATCCCATATCTCTTTGGTGGTTTTGTGACTAGAGATTTTATTGTATTCTTCCATGCTTAAAGCACAATATAAAGGATTTAAAGCTTTAGCATTGAATTGAATCTTCTTGATATCATTCTCATTGTATTCGATATCGATTTGGGAATTATATTCCCCCCTCATCCATTTTGGTAATCTCATAGGGTCCAACAAGTATAACCCTCCATTGTTCAAAATCACTAACTTGTAAGAATGTGCACATACAATTTTTCCAATAGCTATAATTTTTGCTATATAATAATGGTGGCCTATTGACGAAAGCACCTTCGGAAAGGCCGGTTCCTTGATAAATAGACATGATCGTAAACTCTAAGATTGTTAAATCAAAACAAGAGAACCACCTCTGATACCAATTATAGGTCAGAAAATACCCTAGAGGGGGGGGGGTGAATAAGGTTTTTGAAACTTAATCCGGTTTTAAAAAATAGTTTTAAAAGAGTTCAATTCTATATCAAGCAACAAGCAATTCAAACAAGCAATCCCAATCACAATAAGCAATAAGGCAATAAAAAAGAGAGCTTAGAGATAGAATGAATAAACTGAATAAGTGAAAGTCGTTTTGTTCACGCGGTTCGGTTGTTTAGACCATACGTCCACGCCTGAGTAGTGCCCCCGAGAATCTCCACTAAAAAATGATTTTCTTCTAAGTGAAAATCAAACCACTACAAGTATAATTGTCTCACTACACTCTACAAATGTTGCTCTTCTTATAACACTAATATAAGAATTTCTCTTGCTATTCTGAGAGATAAACCTCTCTCAATGTTTGAAGAATAAAGTTGTTTTGGTAATGAATACCAATGTACAATAACTCGCAAGTGTATCTGAAGATTACAAATAAGGCTCACACTAGAGTTATCAAGTTTGTTCACAATTATATAGCTCAATATGAAGAATGAATGATCAAATAGTTTGCTTGAATCTTTGTGGAATGAATATAGATGAAGAATAGAGAGTAAAAGTGAGTCATGATAGTTTGAAATGTGTCTAGGATGAGTATATATATGCTTGGACAAGATATGGCCATTTGTATAGAGTAGGTATGAGTTTGTGCCAAAAATGGCAAAAATTCAGAAATCCAATGTCTAGTTTTTGGGCCTCAGTTGACTAAGCAAGGCTCATCAGTCGACTGAGCCTCAACTCATCATTCGACTTATGGGCACTATCTTGCTAGCCAAAATCCCAAATTTTGGACTTTTGTATATAAGCTCCAAAATTAATTCTAATGCTTTGGGGACCTCAAAAATATGTTCTTAAGACCTTAGTTTCAGGAAAACTCAAAATATGTTCAAACGGATTTAATATGAATTTATTTCAAAATTGGTTTTTGTAAGAATGGTGTTTTCAAAGGAATTTTTGTTCAAGCTTATTTTCAATCAATCAAACAATGATATATGATGTATTTTAGCTATATATGATTATCAAACAAGAAAGTTTACAATTATCTAAGGTACTCACCCAATTTTGAATTTAACGAGTCTTCGAGCGCTTAGAAAGTTTCTTCGGTTCTTCACTTACCTTTAACTTTTGATCCTCATTGATATGTCATTATAAATATGCTTTGATCATGTTGTTATGAGTGAAGAAGACTAATGTATTTTAGGATACATGTAGAGGATTGATTTCACTAACGGTTTTGTCGGTTTTGTCCACTTATGATAACTGTTGGATTTGTGGCTATACTAAAACATCACACTAGTTAAATTACACAAGATTAATTATTAATATTATCAAAACAAGATTAGTGACTTTTAGGTCAACAACAAGCCTTGCCTTTTACACAATATCTAGGCAAAATTAACTTCATAACTCTAGGTAAATCAAATCTCAACACTCCCCCTCAAGTTGGAGTATGAATATCGAGAATGTTCAGCTTGCTTATTAATCTTAAAAATGTTTCTCCTAAAGTCTTTTTGAAGTTATTGGGCAGTTGAAGAGAGGAAAGAATAAACTTGGTAATTATATCACTTGCTTGGATTTTTTTCTCTCTCAACATGACAATCAAGCTTGATGTTCTTTGTACATTCATAATATAAATGCTTTGTACGTATGTTCATTATCACAGAACAAAGTGATTGGTTTTAATTGAATATGCAAATCATTGAACAAATAACTAAGCCAAGTTCACATGTTACAGCAGCCATGACCTATAATTAGCTTTAGTAAATGATTTGAAAATTATTTTTTGTCTTCCATGAAATTAGAGTCTCCTAGAAATACGCAATAACCTGATGTGGATCTTCTTGTGATAGGACAATTTGCCCAATTTACATCATAATAAGCTCTTAATTGTAGAGTACTATTTGAAGAAAATAGTAAACCGAGCCTTGGATTATTCTTTAAGTATCTCACAACACAAAGATCTGGATCCCAATGAGGATTCCTTAGAGCGTGCATAAATTGGCATCAAACGTTCACACATAATATCTGGTCTAATAATTTTAAAGTAGATTAATCGACCTACTAGCCTTCTGTAGCATGAAGCATCAATAAATAATTCACCTTGATCATTTGTAAGATTAAAATTTTGTTCCATGGGAAAGTCAACATGTTGAGCTCCAATGAATCCAACATCATTAATGATTTCAAATGTGTATTTCCGCTTAGATATAACAATCCTAGCCTTTGATCTCGCTACTTCCAAATCGAGAAAATACTTGAGATTACTGATGTGTTTTATGTGAAAATGGTTATAAAGGAAGAGCTTGAGAACTTGAATAACTTTGTCATTATTCCATGTGATGATCATATCATCCATGTAAATAAGCACTGTGGTTAGAATTGAACCCTTTGATTGCACCAAAAAAGAATGGTTTGAATGTGATTGAGAGAAAACAGCCTTTTAGTGGCTTTTAAGAACTTAGAGAACCAATTTTTGGGTGCTTGTTTGATTTCGTAAAAGGACTTACGAAGTCAACATACAAGCTTCTCCATTTGTCAACAAAGTCTAAGTGGTAGAACCATATATACTCCTCAGTCAAATCACCACGAAGGAAGGCATTATTAACATCCATTTGAAAGAGTGGCCAATTTTTACTAGTTGTTAAGGTGATAAGAGAATGCACGCTAGTTAACTTAACAACTAGAGCAAATGAAAAGTCTCATGATAATCTAATCTGGGAAGTTTCAGCTCGTTGAAAAACCCAAATTAAATGCACAAGAGGCTGGGACATGAGCAGCCTTATGCCCTTCCCGAAAAAATAGTGGACTTGTAGATGCGTAGTTTTTCTAATTGGTATAATTTGATAGACTTTGACAATAGTTTTTAGTTCAATGGTAAGTGAAACTCTTCTGTAAGTGAGAGTTTACAAGTTCGAAATTAGGGAGTTGGACCGCATAGTTATAAATATCATAAGTAGAGTATTTCATAGTAGATATAGCATGAAACTAGAAATGGCTGGTTGAGCTAGTGGGTTAGCGTAGTGGTAAAGGTGCTTACTCGAATCTGAAAGATCTCGGATTCAAGCCTCAACTGAGGTCGAATGGTCTCTTTATTATTTGTAGTAAAAGGAAGACACGTGCCTTTGTTTTTTTGAAAATTGTTGGGTACAAGAAATTACTGGCATCTTGTTAGACAAAGTAAATATAAGTATATATCTATAGTACAAATTGAAGCTCTTTAATGTGACTAAAACAAAAAAGATCCAAAGGCCTAAAATGCTTGCTTGATGTTTATTTAAGGGCTAAAATTTTGTCACCCCACCCAATTTGTTTTTCCTTTCCCTTTTATTTATTCTTACAAATTATTTTGAAGAAATGGGCTTTTTGTGTTTGGCCCGACATTTTTGAATTATTTGGCATTTAGCCCACCTCGTTTTCATAACTAGTTTTTGGCCCAAAGTTATGGGTAGGAAAAAGGAGCTTAGAGAAAAAGAGATTTTATTCATTATTAATAATTTCTTATATAACAAATATATTGTACTATTTAAGTTTTTATAGCAAATATAATATCTAATTTAATTTATAATATAATATTAATTAATATCTAATTTTCAAAACTCTTTCAATAGAAATCTTTATTTTCTTTAAACATTTTTTTTTATCTTTTCTTCTCTTTGTTGAGTGGACTCCCCCCCTCCCCCTAAAAAAAGAATAAGCATCTAATATCCAATTTTTATATAGAAAAAAAAAGACAATTTTATCACTAATCTCTTTTGTCCAATTTAATTGGTTTTTATGTCTAACCCAATTAAAGTGGTTTTTATGACTTATCGAAACGACATCTTTAATTTATAGAAGGTTATATATTGAGAGATTTGCCTCTCATTTAATCCTAAGTCGCGCAAAGACAAAATCCATCCATAGAAAATTATTTTCTTCCATTTTCTTTAGCACATTATTTCTTGATTTGTAGTGTTATTCCAATTTATTTTTGTAGATTTATATATAAGATATTTAGCCTTCCATATTTACTCCTATCATTAGTATTTACATATTGAAACATTTAGCCTTCCACACTTATTCCTTTTAAAACCTCCCTTACATAAGGTGTTTATTCATATACACCCAATCAACACTCTAATATAAACCCAAAGCCCACTCTTTTTATCATTTCCATGTAACCACTTCCTACAATATTGTTTTGTAATTTGTTCTTTCTTTGAGGGTATTTTTGTGTAATAATGCAAGATATATAAATAAGAGGTCGAAACTATGCAATTTACAAAACCTAAGGGTATTTTTGTTTAATTATGTGAGCTACATAGACAAGAAGGTAGAATTATGCAATTTACAAAACTTGAGGGTATTTTTGTGTAATTATGCGAACTATATAGATAAATGGGTAAAAATTATTAAATTTACAAAACTTGAGGGTATTTTGTGTAATTGATACATATATAAGAGGGTAAAATTATGCAATTTACAAAATCTGAGGGTATTTTTGTGTAATTATGTGAGCTATATAGATAAGAAGGTAAAACTATGCAATTTATAAAACTTGAGAGTATTTTGTGTAATTACATGAGTTATGTTGATAAGAGGGTATAATTATGTAAATATTAAAACCCTAAGGCTATTTAATGTAATTACTTAAAATTTTAGGTATTTTTTTTCGTAAATTATGATATTATAAGATTTTACATATAAAAAACAGCTAATTAGATATTATTTGCCAATCATGCAAGAACTTCCTACAAAAGTGAAAGGATCAAAGAAGAAGTTCAAATGAACTTTGTAGCCTAAAGAGTAATTTCGCATAAATTATCATAAAGTCTATGTCTTTATAGCTTTATCAGCATGCCAAGGTTTTTTTCGATCATAGCAAAAATGTATATTACTAATATCTATGTACATTCATAGCATGCATAAAGATTTTGAAACAAAACCTACACAAGCATATACTATTTATTGCCTACATGCATAAATATTTTGTATTCAACTAAAGTAGGGATTTTTAGAGAACATACCCATCTACGATGTTGAACCTCATGAAAGACTGGCTCCATGAGTAGCCACATAACATCTGGAACTTAGGTGGGCCGTGTCACATCCTGGTAAACCAAAATACGATTGTGGTCCACCCTGTCCTCATTATACCAATCAATGCCTTCCCAATCATCATGGTGGGCTCAACATAGGATAATGCCCTTATCACCAGTGTAGGTAACCTCCTCTAGGTCGCCCTCCAAAAGATCCGGTTGATCGCTCTGAGTGGTATCCATGTGTGTATGAAGAAAACGGGTAGAAAAGTTAAAAAAATCTTAATTTAGCTGAGCTTTCGCGCTTAAAGAGAGAGAAGAAAAGTTAAAGAGAGAAAGTGAGAAAGTGAGGTGAAAAATGAGGAAGAATGGCCCTAAAAGGGGGATCTTATACCAGGACATTTTATCTCCCGACAAAACTTCTCTTGTGCGACAAAATGTCCCCACCTTAGTCTTTTGACCATTTTCTCCTATTTTTCAGCATAAAGAGGTTTCAATATGGTATTTCTTGATTTTTGTGTCAAAACGCACTTCACGATGATAACAATGCGTCAATTTCTGAGCCATTTCTTCAAATCTCAATAGGCAACATATTTTCAAAAATGTCTTTGATTTCTGGAAGGTTAAAAACCAGCATTGGGAATGAGAAATATCATAATAAGACGGGAATAGAAAGAATTGAAAGAGTTAAAAATAGAAAATTTTGCATTAATGCCCAGAGCAAGCAAGAGAAACATAATGTATAGAGTGGCAAAGAGAGCCACACCAAGAGTGACAGTTAGGCCAACTAGGCTTAGGGCTTCGTCTTATGTAAGTAATGCCCCTGGCCACACCAAATGGGAAAAAGATGCTCCTAACAAAAACAGAAAAGACATGAACAGTTGCCCCAAACGAATGAGAAATAAGGACATTGAAAAACATAAAATGATTGGGCCTACGATTTCCACGGAATGTCCGATAAACATCATGAGATGAGAGATTTATATAAACATATTTCATCATCAAACAAATAAGAAGAAACGGCTTAGAAACAAGCAAACAATTAAATAATCACTACGCAAGAAGTACGAGTATCAAGAAAATCTTTCGAAAGCTCTTATCTTAGAATAAAATAACTTACAAAACAAGTTTTCAGAACTCCCATGAGAAAATGACTTTCTACAAATAGAATATGAACAGAGGACTTTTAACGAGGCGGATAACCCTCTCTCTTTACAAATTTCTACTAGATGGACAATTGTAATTGTAGAGAACAGAGTCAATAGAACAGTTTTCGAACATCCTAACTTGAGATGGACATCACTCAGGGACCCCTTATACATAAGCCTTCTTCTGAGGCATCCACAAATTAAGCATTTTCTATGGCAAATAGTAAGCCCTCTTCCAAGGCATCCATATATTAAGCTGCTTTTACATGCAAATCATAAGCCATTTTTCGAGGTATCCACACACTAAGTCCTTTCTACAGGTAAATCACACACGAAGCCCTTCTAACAGACAGAAGCACTCCTTTAAGGCATGCTAAGCACAAAGTCCTCCCTTAATGAAGCACGATAAGATGCATAAAGCCTTCCCTCAACGAGGCAAAATCATATACAAAGTCCTCCCTTAACGAAGCATGATAAAATCACACACGAGTCCTAACTCTGTGAAGCATGATAAGATCACACACATAAGTCCTTTTCATAGGCGATCATAAGCCCTCCCTCAGCGAGGCACAATGTACAATGTTCTCCCTCAGTAAGTCATGAATGGTTATGTGAGAAAATTAGATTTGTTGCTTCGTTGTGGGCTTCAAGCTCCAAACAATTTAGGCATTGTAGAATATAAGACTTCAAGCTTAATTAGAAAGCTATAATCCATTTATTAGAGTTAATAAATATATCTTCTTATAGGAATAATCTTTGTTAGAATCTACTTTTGTTTATCTTTTAGTTTTTCTATAATGCTACGTTCCATTGGTAGACATCTTGTACTCATCTTTTGGCTATTAATAAAATTTCGTTTCTTACCAAAAAGGAAAAAGATATGTTACAAACGATAAGCACACCCATTTTTACCGAACTTGACATTTTATATGTTCTCCTTGTAGTTTCTGTGATTTAGGACAAGTAGGTTCCAACCAAGAAAAATACAAGAAGAAAAGTGAAGGATGAGAAAGAGATATACAATTGCCAGAGAGTAATCAAATTTGTATTCTTTCAAAGTGTCCAAAGCATTACACAAGCTTCAAATTTATAGGCTACTAAAAAATACAAATCCCTTATTTTAAGCCCTAAACAAATTCCTAAAATCAAGCTAGATTTTATTATCTGACTTAGCCCCACAAAAATAAGCCAAAATCATTTCAAACCCCTCAAATTATATTTATGTCACTGTCCTATCCCTTTTCATCTCCCATAATATGCTAGTAGATTGATTTGAATAAGAAACTATGGGAATTATATAATAATCAAGTGACAGTATGGAAAAGAACTTGATTCATAGATTTTCATTACATTAGAATTGAAATAAAATATCTTAAATAGAGAAACACTTCAAAATTAAACTCGAAAATAAGGAAACAAGTAACATGGAGAAAAAAAAAAGAGATTAATACCTCTGTATCTAAATTGAATCTCCACCTTATTCTTGCTAATATTGCGATGTTTTATTTGCTAAGTTTTCTTGCAAATCCAATTTACATGTAAGGGTCCTTAAACTTGTTCATTGTGAAAACAATAGTAAAGTTATACTGTACCCTGCCTTCACCTCAAAAGTTTCTCCTAATAGCATTAGTGTACGACGGTAGAACCTACTCAAGTGTAATGCATAGTCAAAATGTGTGCATGTGTCGTACCTCAAAAATTTATTAATCAATTTCCAGGGTGTATTTTTACCCTATGGCTACTCGGGCCTTATAAACTTACCCACACGGTAAATGAAATATCATATATCGAGCCATGTAAAGACTTAATTAGGTACACTTATCCCCAATTTCAGGCAATGGTATGTAAATATTACATTAAGTTGCTTTATTTTAATCTAAGAAGTAAGAAATTATTAGGCTAGGTTGGAATTTCACCTACCAAACTTACTTTGTCTTCTTTGAAAATCCAATAATAGCATCCAAAAGTAACGATGACGAGGTGTAGTGAGAATGAGGTGTAGGGTTGGTTGGGCTCAAATGCAGGAGGGCTTTTGTTGAAAAGATTTTTCTTCTTCTGTGACTTTCCTTTTTCCCCTTTTTTCTTTCCTTTCTCTCTAAATCATACTTTCCTTTTCTCTAATAAGAAATAATCAAAGTTTTCAAGTAAGTAGTATTGGTATAACAAAAAAATGCATAAAAAATGATGAGTACCTAGCTATGTTCAAAATTTGATGTTTTTTGTATCTTCTGTACTGTAACAAATCAACCAAAAAACATAGCACAATTAATTTTAACAAATTTGTTTTGAATCAAATGATAACCATTCTAATATACAATTGCATTTTAAAATGTTTGCATTGATGGTATAGTACGTTAATAAAAAGAATAATAAGAGAATATTCAATCTCTTTAATCAATTAAAGTTGGAATTTTGGTTAATTAATTAAACTACAATAAAATTTAATTGAAATTTTAGAATGAACCATGAATATTCATTTATTATATTTATAACATTATTTTGTCTATCATCAATATATATATGTTCGCGTGTAGCATCTCAAATAACTTTTTGCATGGCCTTGAACAAAAAATATAAATATATCTATAAAATTGTAAAGATAGGTTAGAATTTCACCTACAAATCCAATCCAATAACAATTACATAGCAACCGAGAGAGATTGACAAAGAAGGAGGAGGTGTAGGGTTGGTTCGTTGGGTTCAAACAGAGGAGGGCCTTTTTGAACATAAGGGTTTTTTGCTTTCTTCTTCAGCGTGTGTGGACTTTCCCTTTTCTTTCTTTTCTAGTGTAAATCCACGTCTTCAATACCCACATTCTCCATAAGGTGGAGGAAGCACTTGAAGTCCCTAGAAATTATACTTTTCAATTTTTAAGACGTTCTTCAATGACGGTTTTCAAGTTTTTAAACTTTTTAAAAATTATTGATTTCTTTGTCAACCATTGGTTTTGAACATCTATTATAACGTCGTAGTCTTCCGTAATGAGAAAATAGGACAAACTCAGCTTTGAAAAACACCAACCTTTCTTATATACTTCATCCAATCACTGCAACACGCCACTTGACAAAAAAATAAACTCAAAAAGCATATCAATATAAATTATGTATGATATGAAAATAGTGAGAACAACGACTATGTACCTAATAACAAATCGTGCTTTCTTTAACAAATGGGTTTCAGTAATATGATTATTTGCATCACGATACTCCAACATATATTAGTGTTATTTTGTTTCAATAGATCATTTATCTTTCATGGAAAACATTTATACATCCAATTAAACAATATTTCAATTAGCAAAATCTATATATTATGCATTTGTTTTTAACATAACATACATTCCAAGCACACACCCCAAAATAAAAAGCAGTCAAAATATTAAAAAATAATATTATAAAGTAAATGATTATAAAAATTATTTTACTCCTACAATATCACATATGGAGTCCAAATGTTGCCAATAATAAAATAAAAAGATGGACCCATATGAGACGTGGACCCATATGAAATAATATACTCATCGAAGACCTAATAAAATATAGGTTGGACTCATCTCTTGTTCGTATTCCATCCTCATTAGATGTAAAGTACGTCAAGTAGTACTACGATCTATGAGATCGAGTACTTAATATTTTCTATCAATCGGAAAATTTATTAAAACTTCAAACGACTACCAACTAAGATTATAATCACATCAAAAATGTAAAAACAATTGTGTACAACTTAGTTACTTACCCTAGTTCTAAGAGGTAACTAAACACAATGAAAGAGATTTTAGATAATGGTAATATAGAACAAAAGCATTGTTTCTAGTTATATACTTACTAACGTACACGAGAACAATTTAACTTATCTTACTTATATGGTGTCAAACCACTAATATTAAATAAACAAGTGGTTACGACTGCTCATATAATAATATATCATACCCTTACATGACTAGCTATTTAAGAGATTGAAGACCCAAAGAACTTGTAAACTTGGATTGGACAAGCTTTTCAACTTCTTCCTGTAGCATCGCATCTAAATACTGTGTTGAAATAGTAAAATTAATTTTCTGCTATATCAAAAAATGATAGAAGGACAATAAATTAAATGAAATAAAAAAAAATCTTACAAGTACGCGAGACTAAATCTTTTCGCATTTTCAATATATACTCAGTGAGTTTACTAGCAGCGTCTTTGACTTTAAAGAGTGAACTGTCTATTTCAGAAGTCCTATCCAAGTTAGCATTTTTCAACTTTGAATTATAGACTAATGCACATATGCGCTAGCTCCTTCAATACATCTCCAACTAGTTGAACTCCTTCATTAACAGAGCCGATAGTAAGCATCCATTAAAAATATATATATATATATATCCTCGCCACATACTCAATGTGGTGGAATTTTACTATAATTTTGTCTCTTACTGCTTCATCTAACTTTTGACATTTCTTAGCGTTCTTTAACATCTACTTTTCTTTAAAACCTTTCAAGAGATCATACTATGCTTAGATTTTGAGTTTATCTTCGTCTTCCCACCCGTTTCTCTATATACAACTATGCCCCTCTCTACCTCCTTAAATAAAGAAATTCGAAAATTTTGGAAGATGTTCTCCAATCATAATTGCAAAAAATATTTGGTTTTAGTATAAAATTAATAAAATATATAAAATGAGTTATTTATTTATTTTTTTAGTTTAGGAGAGTGAAGTAGCATACCGTTAATTCGTTAATACTTGAGACAATAAATTGACATATGTAAGCTTGAAAATTTAAGATCGTAATTCAGTTATTAATGAAAGTTTACCATGTGTTAATATGAGATTTTGACCATCTATTCTTCACCATCAAATTAGTATTGTAAATAAGAAACATTATTTTCTTCAAGAATCTTATCAAAGGGACCATCTAAAAGACAATTTAATTGGGGAAGGCTACCACCATTTAGGTAGCCCATTACGATTTCTTAATAAAAAAAGAATTCACTCTAATGGTTAATTATAATTTAAAAATAAAATAGCATAAAAGAAAAACGTTTAACTTTTGTGTCATCAAATAAAATAAAATTGTGACGAAAAAATTCGCATCCGTCCTTTCGGATAATAAAAAAGGATAAAGTTTCAAGATATTAAGAACTAAGACAAAAATCTAAAATGAAAATCTAGGGTTTGCTTTTCTTTTGATATCTTAACTATAATAAAAGCAAGAAGAAACTTAATAATTACATGAGGAATATTATTCGACTTTCTTCCAAATAAATATAGGCTTTTGTTGGGATAGTTATAATAAGTTATTTAGAGCAGCAGTTAATTAGTTAATTTAATTAGAGCCTATATACAGTTAGTAGGTTACGTAGATTTTGTAATGTAAATGAGCAACTAAGTTTTAAAATTGAAGTCTAAAAGTGCTGAAAGGGTATCAGCTCCTATCACGGAAGGGATGATGAACAGCAAGTTCAATTTTGATTATAAGGACGAACAACAAAGTTTCTCAACTCAAATCGCCAAATCGTCATCCTCTTGATTTTATTTGAAGATACCGGCTAAAAAGACAACATTTTCATCATAATATCTTATATAACGCACATTCATATCTCTTTTCATCTCTGTAAACATTGTCAAGAATAGCCATATACATAATAAATATCACACATATATTTTAAGACATCCATTAGTCAAATTTCTTTTGCCAAGTATTAAAGACAATTTACAAATATCACAAATACATCTTTCTCCATCTCCTCTGAAGTTCTATGTTACTTTCTTATTGTTGCCTATTATTTTAGTCTAGAACTTGTAAATCGCTTAGTAAGATTTGAAAAATTATTATATGAAAGGTTTATTTTCTTCCTTTTTTTTTTGAAGAAACCAAGGCTACCACGAAAAGAATTTTTTTTCCTTCTTTGTCTGCGATGAAATTTATTAACCGGTTTTTAGCATTAATAATTGAGGGTGTTAGTATTTTGACTTTTCATCGTGCAAGTAAAATCAAGACAGATGAGATTTTGGGGCTTGTTTTATCTTGGGATGGTTCAGCATTTATAAACTGCAATTACATAATTTTTGGACAGAGCCGTAAAACATGTGGAAAAGAGAGCCTTATTGTGCCTCAATTCAAAGATTTCCTTATCGAGTTAATGGTATAATAGTTCCATTATATTTATTTTATACTAATGTACTGTCAAAACGTTTTGACAAGTACAAGATTTTGTTTAGCATTATGAGTTTGCTAATATTATTCTAACAATATTTATTGTATTGACTTACTAAGAGTATTAAAGTAATTCATACTGATATTATAAATCAGCATGACTTTAGCTGTTTGCAATTTTGGTAATGGAAAACAAAAATGATCGAACTATCTACTTTACAACTATATAAATTTGAACTCTATTTGTGGTTGTTTTCTATTTTTCTCATTACTAATAATTATATTGATCATAAAATTGTTTGGATTGGTTATTATTAATACAAAAAAAAAAGTTTTGTAATTTGTCCGATTATATTTTTGAGTTTTGGATATTATTATTTAGATGAATGGGATTATTATTTTGCAGTACGTACTAGTTTGTGACAATCTAACAATATATTAAGTCAAATGAATTGTACAAAACTTACAATGTGCTTTGTGACATTACTAGCATCATCTCTAACATGAAAGTGGCAAAAGTTGTTACTTCAGAAATCTTGTCCACGTAAGTGGAAATAAAAAGTATCATTGTCACATACTTAGTTTGGGACACTTCTCCTTTCATTCTATTTCTCACGACTTCATCTAACTTTTGACATTTCTCAATGTTATCCAACATCGACTTTTGTTAAAATCTTTGTAGAGATTGTAAATTGTTAGCTATTCTTTCTTATTCCCACCTTGCTCTATATCCAACTTCACCTCCGTGCCTCCTGAATTAAAGCTTGTATAAAATCTAAAAAATTTGGAAGACTTTTCCAATCATAGTTGTATGGTGTTTAAACCACTAATATTAATATTAAATAAACAAGTGGTTATACTGATCATATAATAATAATATATTCTACCTTTATATTGAAATAGTAAAATTAATTTTTTGCTATATCAAAAGAGGATAAAAAGACAATAAATTAAATGAAATAAACAAATCTTATAAGTACGGGAGACTAAATCCTTCACAGTTTCAATATGCTCAGTGAGTTTACCAATAATTATATTGTTCGTAAAATTGTTTGGATTGGTTATTTTTAATACAAAAAAAAGTTTTGTAATTTTGTCCGATTACATTTTTGAGTTTTGGATATTATTATTTGGATGAAATTATTACTATTTTACAGTACTAATTTGTAACGATCTAACAATATATTAAATCAAACGAATTGAACAAAACTGACAATGTACTTTGTTATATTACTGGTATCATCTTTGACATGAAAGAGGCAGAAGTAGCTACTTCAAATTTTTTTTCCAAGTAAGCGGACATAAAAAGTATCCTCGTCACATATTTAATGTGGGAGACTTCTCCTATCATTCTACTTCTCACGACTTCATCTAACTTTTGATATTTCTCAATGTTATCCAACATTGACTTTTGTTAAAATCTTTGTAGAGATCATAAACTGCTTAGATGTTAGCTATTCTTTCTCATTCCGACCCTGCTTTATATCCAGCTTCACCTTCTGCGCCTCCTGAACTGAATCTTTTATAAAATCTGAAAATTTTGGAAGACTTTCCCGATCATAGTTGAAAAGAGAAGTTTGATATATTAATGGTAATTATTACTTTCCCGATCAGTTAAGTAATTATTACATAGTCTTTTGTTTAAGTAGTAGTTAAGGCACAATAACAATAGCACGTGAGTTCATTTGGAGTGGTAGTGTAATTATTTTCACAAAAGAATGTTCTGGAATGAATATAATGGTTACAATCTTTTATTGATAATATATATTGTTTAATTATACACATTTGCAAATGTTATATTTCTAGTTGCATATATATTATCTCTAACTTATTTATTTATTATTCTATTTTTATTAATAATATTTTGAACATCGCTAGTGTATCGCATGGGCTTATAACTAGTTATAAATAAATTAAAGGACAAATACAAAAAATGAATATTAAAACAAATTGAATATTAACTTATAACTTAAGGAAATAAATATTGAATACTAGCCATCAATATAATAAATATCTCACATATATTTTAACACATCCAGTAGTTAGAATTCTTTTCCCAAGTATTAAAGACAGTTTACAAATATAACGAATACATCTTTCTCCATTTCCTTTGAAATTCTTTATTATATACAATATTACAGTAATTGTATTCAACAAAAAACCAATTTCATATGTATACATATGCATTCCTTAACATGGTTTAAAACATTCTTAGGTACAACTTTAGCCCAAAAATAGTTTAAGAGAAAAGCTAAGAGTCGGGTCAATTGTTGACTAACTTTTGTAAATTGAATTTTTTTTTTATATCAATGCAAACTCTTTACTTTAGAACTTTTAGATCGCTGAATAAGATTTAAAAATTTCTTATATGAAACGTTTCTTTTCTTCCTTTTTATTTTTTTTGAAGAAAATTTGTTTGTCTTCTTTGTCTCCAATAAAATTTATTAACCACTTTTGAGCATTAATTATTAAGGGTTTTTGTATTTCGATTTTTCATTATACAAGGAAAAATTGAAACAGAGGGGATTTTGGGGCTTGTTGTATCTTGGGGACGATGTGGAATTTATAAATTGCAGGTATATAATTTTTGCGCAGAGCCTCAAAACATCTTAAAAAGAATGACCTGGTCGTGCCTCAATCCAAAGATTTCCTTATCGAGTTAATGGTATTATGGTTCCATTATATTTATTTTATATTTATGCAGTGTCAAAATGTCAAAATGTTTTATATTTATGAGTTTGATAAAATTATTCTAACAATATTGATTGTATTGACTTAATAAGAGTATTAAAGTACTTCATACTGATATTATAAATTAGCATTACTTTAGCGGTTTGCAATTTTTGGTAATGGAAAACAAAAATGATCGAACTTTCTACTTTATGACTATATAACTGTGAACTATATTTGTGGTTGTTTTCTATTTTTCTCATTACTAATAATTATATTGATAGTAAAATTGTTTGGATTGGTTATTATTAATACCAAAAAAAACTTTTATAATTTGTCCGATTATATTTTTGAGTTTTGAATATTATTATTTGGATGAATGGAATTATTATTTTGCTTTACTAGTTTGTGACACTCTAACAATATATTAAGTCAAATGAATTGTACAAAACTTACAATGTGCTTTGTGACATTACTAGCATCATCTCTAACATGAAAGTGGCGAAAGTTGTTACTTCAGAAATCTTTTACAAGTAAGCGGACATAAAAAGTATCCTCGTCACATACTTAGTTTGGGATACTTCTCCTTTCATTCTATTTCTCACGACTTCATCTCTAACTTTTGATATTTCTCAATGTTATTCAACATTGACTTTTGTTAAAAAAAATTTAGAGATCATAAACTGCTCGGAGGTTAGTTATTCCTTCTCATTCCCACCCTGCTTTATATCTAGCTTCACCATCTGCGCCTCCTGAAGTGAAACTTTTATAAAATCCGAAAATTTTGGAAGACTTTCCTGATCATAATTGAAAAGAGAAGTTTGATATATTAATGGTAATTATTACTTTTCCGAACAGTTGAGTAATTATTACTTAGTCATTTGTTTATGTAGTAGTTAGGAGACAATAACAGCAGCATGTGAGTTCATTTGGAGTGTTAGTGTAATTATTTTCGCAAAAGAACGTTCTGGTATGGATATCATCGTTGTTGAATATGAAAACTAAACAAGAATGAGATAACTATCTTATTATTCATTACTGAAAGCAACAGCATATAAAGCCTTACAAAGATCAAAGATAAGCCAAACATCCCACAAAATCGTCCACCCTTTGATATGTGGAATGACCAAGTCAAAACTCTAACTAGTTCTAACTGTAGGATCCTAATAATTAGGACTTATTAACAGCAAAATAAGAATCAATAAATAACAATAAAATCCTAACAAATCCTCCCCTAAACTGAATTGTATAGAACAATCAGTTTAACTTGGAACTTCACAAACTCCAAGCAAATCACGTAGCTTTATGAAGGCATCAAGTTTGAGTGGCTTGGTCATGATATCTGCTACTTGGTCTTGAGAGTCACAGTACACCAATTTCACTTTACCATCCCTTGCAAGATCACGTAAGTAATGAAATTGAACCTCAATGTGTTTGCTACGACCATGTAAAACTGGATTTTTAGAGAGCTTTAGTGTAGAGCTGTTATCGCAGAGAATGGTGATGCAACTGCTTTGAGAGTGACCAAGTTTGTCTAATACTCTTTTCATCCAAATTCCTTGAGTAGCACAAGTGACTGCAGCTATGTACTCTGCTTCTGTTGTTAATAATGTGACAACCGGTTGCTTCTTAGAAGTCCAGGACACTGCTCCTCCACTTAGTGAAAACACGTAACCAGAGGTGCTCTTCCAATCATTCACATCACCGGCATAGTCACTGTCTGTATAGGCTAGCAGATTATCATCTCCTCTCCTTTTGTAGAAAATTCCCAAATTGATTGTTCCTTGTACGTATCGAAGCATCCTTTTCACTACTTGTAAATGCATTTTAGTTGGACTTGCCATAAACCTGCTAACAAGGCACACTACATACATCAAGCTACCCACCATCTGTTTATACATAGTGGCGTCAACTTTGTCACTTGCTTCATCCTTTGAAAGTTTCACACCGGGAACTATAGGGTTATGCACATAGTTACTTCTTTCCATCCCAAATCTCTCCACCACTTCTCTTGCAAACTTTTTCTGACTAATGTAAATGCCTTCAGAACATTGTAGCACTTCAACTCCGAGAAAGTACCTCATTTTCCCTAGATCGGTCATATTAAATTCTTGCTTCATGGATGTCTTAAACTTAGCAAACATATTTTCACAATTACCAGTGAAGATCAAGTCATCTACATATAAGCTTCCAATTAAAAGTTTACTTGACTCTCCAGCTTTGATAAATAATGTGTGCTCAAAATCACATTTTTCAAAACCCTCATTCGTGAAATAATTTTCAATCTTGCTGTACCATGCCCTTGGAGCCGGCTTAAGCCCTTACAGTGCTTTCTTGAGCTTGTACACTTTCTCTTCGTTTCCTTTTTGTTCAAAACCTGGAGGCTGCTCGACATAGACATCATCACTTAGTTCCCCATGCAAAAACGCACTCTTCACATCAAGTTGATAGATGTTCCAATTCCTTTTGTATTGCCAATGCTATTATTAATCTGATTGTATCCCATCTTGCTACAGGTGCATAGACTTCAGTGTAGTCTATACCAAATTGCTGGGCATACCGCTTCTCAACTAAACGGGCCTTGCACTTGTCAACCTTTCCGTTCTCATTGTACTTTGTTTTAAGGACCCACTTGACTCCAATCTTCTTCGCACCTTTAGGTAGCATTGTAAGCTGCCATGTATCGTTTCTTTCTATAGCTTCAATTTCATATCTCATTGCTTCTCTCCACTTTGAATGTTTGACTGCTTCATCAAAGCTCAAAGGGTCCTCATTAGTGGTGAATA
Organism: Lonicera japonica; assembly: GCA_021464415.1. Taxonomy (NCBI): domain Eukaryota; kingdom Viridiplantae; phylum Streptophyta; class Magnoliopsida; order Dipsacales; family Caprifoliaceae; genus Lonicera; species Lonicera japonica. Next base: position 33,988,554 of record CM038463.1, on the reverse strand, counting down.
CAACTAAATTGTGAAATTCTTGTTCTTCCTCGAACAAACCCTCACCACTGACATAGTCTTACATCCAAATGGGCTGCCTTTTATTTCTTTCTCCCCGAGTAACTTGTGGGCTATTTTGAGAAGAACTAGTGTTGCTCGAGTTTGAACCACCAGACCTATTTTCATTAACACTGTCATGATCGTGAACGCCGTCAAGAGCTGGAACACTATCGGGCTCTCCATCACTTTGACCTTGCTCATCGAGAATTTCTTTGTTTTCACCCCAAACCAACACATCTTGCTCATCGAGAATTTCTTTGGCATCTGAAATGTGAACTCTCTTCCCCTGTCAGTTCGTAAACAAATAATAAGAGACCCCGTTTCCCTCTTTACAAGATTCTTATAACGTTTGAACATGGTAAGAGCTTTAGATTTCTCTGCCAAGAAGTATATCCACATCATCCTACTGTAATTATCAATAAAGCTGAGAAAATACCTTTTGTTGCTATTTGATTCTGGTGTGATTGGTCCACAAATATCTGCATGGATTAGTTGTAGTTTTTGTGAAGCCCTCCACATGTTTTTCTTTGGAAATGAATCTCGTTTTTGCTTTCCTACCAAGCAATCAGTACACACATTAGTAGAAATTGCAACCTGTGGAAGCCCTTTCACCATTTTCTTGGAGTGCAATGTTCTAAGTCCACTGTAATTAAGGTGACCATATCTGCGATCCCATAAGCGTGCTAGATCGTCTACAGTTGTGTGCAGACATGATGGAGAATTAGGAAGGGCCTTACATGCTCCATGTTGTATAACGATTGTCAAACCCCTTTCTTGCAACTGTCCAATGCTTAACAAATTATTTTTCAGCTTAGGGATATAATACACATCACTTACTACATGAGTCATGCCGTGAATTTTCAGTTTGATATTTCTTTTTCCTATCACTACCATTCTTGTATTGTTGCCAAGCTTCATAGAGTGTCTAAAATCTTCGTCAAAATTCGAGAACCATTTATTATTAATGCACATGTGGTTATTGCATCCACTATCTAGAGACCATATGTCTTCTCGTTTTGAGTCGTTCTCGTCTATATATGCCATTAGTAACAGTTCCTCTTCTTCTTCAAATTTAGTATAGTTCACTGCCTTTTCCCGACTAGGACATTCATATTGAAAATGTCCCAGTTTATGGAGCTTGTAACATTCGACGACGGCTTTGTTAAACCCTTGTCTGCCTCGACCTCTTCCCCTTCCTCAAAAGCCTTCGCGACCTCTTCCTCTTGAACCAAAATTTTCTTCATGGGTGACATTCAGGACTTGTTCATCTCCACCTGCCTGTCCAAGCATGCGCTGCTCGTGGACTAAGAGACTGCTTTGAAGCTCATCAATTGTCGTGGTAGTGAGATCGTTGGATTCCTCAATCGAGCACACCACATAATTATACTTGTGAGTCATGGACTGTAGAATTTTTTCTACAATCATCAGTTCCTCAATTTTTTCTCCTTGAGCCTTCATTTTATTTTCTATCGTAAATGTACGAGCTAAGTACTCGTTCACTTTTTCACCGTTTTTCATGCCGAGAACTTCAAATTCCTTTCTCAGTGCTTGCAACTGAGCCCTTTTAACCTTCGTTGTGTCTTGGTACTTTTTCTTCATCGAGTCCCAGATGTCCTTTGCTGTGTCCTTTTTCAAAATAGTCTCTATGATTGTTCAATCAATAGCCTGAAACAAATAGTTTTTGACCTTCAAATCCTTCAGTTTGGCATCTTCCCTTGCCTTTTGTTGAGCCTCTGTCATCCCTCGTACTTCTGCTGGAATACCAGTCTCCACCATATGCCAATACTCCTTTGAACGTAGAAAATTCTCCATAAGCATTGCCCAATGATCATAATAACCATCGAACTTTGGCATTGATGGTTGAACGAAGTTGGTCTCTGCCATGCTGACTTTGCTATTCTTTTCTCTCTAAATTACTCACTCTATAAGAAAGCTGCTGTAGACACCCCGATCCGTGACCCCCGCAAGAACCCTAACGACCTCCGAGAACTACTATTTTGGGTCCAGGACCCACCCGAGGACCCGGTACTACACTAGGAGGGTTTGTCGCCCGACAAACTTGTTTTTTTAGAGAGATTGTCGCACGACATATCACATTGTCGCGCGACAATCCCTGATATGTCGCGCGACAATTCCACTATGTCGCACGACATTCCCCCTCTGCACCAGACCAACCACTTTCTGACACATCAATCTGTCAGAACCATCACTTCAGCCGTTTGTCGCGCGACATTCCCGTATGTCGCGCGACATATCACAATGTCGCGCGACATTCTCCTTTTTTAAGGAAATGTCGCGCGACAATCTCTCCCGAGCAGTATAAATAGGCCAACACCCCCAAGGGTTCAAGGGAGGCAATTAGAATCCGAGAATTTGGTGCTTTAGATCTGATTTTTGTCAAGCATTTCTTTACTATTATCTTATTTCTGAAGAATTCTCGAATCTATTTTTAACACTCGACGTGTTCCGTTTCTGGAATCGATTTCTCGGAAATATCTGAAGAAAGAGAAGATTACTATCGCCAGAGATCCCTCTGCCGTATTATATTTTCTTTCTTATTATTATTCTCGTCGGGAAGGTAAAGAAAGTCCCTTCTAGTATTTAAAATTAGATATCTGTGTACTTGTTTTACTTCTGTTATTCTGTCCACGTTTTATTTGAATAAACTTATTGTCAAGTTCCCAATAGTCTACCGTTTTCAAAACAAAAGGCCCTGATAAAACTACTTTTAAAACTAGAAGAGTAAGTACATTATCGTCCGGATAAACCGTGTTTTCAAAACCCCGGACCGATAAAGACTTATCTAGGAATTAAAATCCACATATCCTGTCTTTTTCATAGACTGCGACGTGTCTGATAAACTCTCCTCAAAGAGTTCAAATTCCATATTGAATTAGTCCCGACATAAAGATCCGAACCTTTTTCAGAATAATCACAACTCGAGAAAACCGTCATTATCTGAGGAAATAATACGGAACACTCTTTCAAAAATAAAAGGTTTTTGTCATTTGTCATTTACATCTTTTAAATACAAAAACGTCGGATCTCGGAACACAAAGGTTTTCATCCCTTTCCCCGTTTTCCCAAATTAGGGTTTTTCTTCATTTAGAAAGTAGTAGACTGTCGGTAAAAGCATCCAAGTTTTTCAACATAGAATAAACATATAAGACCACTAGAGACCGAAAGGGCGGAATGGGTGCTTAACACCTTCCCAAACCGTAATATAGTTTCCGAACCCTATAAGAATCCCGGTTTCGCAGACAAACGTGTAAAGAAAGGCTTGTCTATAGCCTTTCCTCTTACACGACCTTTTTTGTCCGTTTTCTCGTAAAACGTACTGGCGACTCTGAATGAACCCCCTTGCATCTAGAAATAGAACGTAGGGACACTTGATATGAATCAAATGAAAACGCTCCAGCAAATGGAACGACGGAATCAGTTCCGACGTCCCAGGACCCCCACCACCAACGGGGACGAGACCCGGGAGGTCGCATTTGCGGATTCTCACAGTGGCGACTCTGCTGGGGACAGTATTAGAAAACTAGACTCTTATATGTGGACCTTTGTTTATCTGTTGAAAACTTGCTTTTACTGCTTTCCCTACTCATGTTAATTGATTGAGAAGAAACCTTTTTCTAAAAAATGGGAGTTTTTCGAAAAGACGTAATAAAGATAATGATATTTGTGAAACCAACCTTTCGAACTTTACACGCACTATCACAAATCATGCATTGGTTCTACGAGTGTGAATTTACCCCAAACCCTCGGAAGTATTATAAGTGAGTAGGGAGTTGGCTTGCTTGGGCCAACATAAACCGAAAGCATTTACTTCCACTCTCCTTGGCCAAGTACGCCCCCGAGGTATATCGAGTGACGAGAACACTCACGTACCCGGGAAGTATATCAAAAGATTCTTGCACGTACCCGCCCTTGGGGTATATCGCAAGGTCTTGCCAAAAAGGAGGGAGCCTGAAGCCTTAACCGTTCGAACACCTACGCTGCATCTAAGATTGAGTCAGTTAAAACACTTGTCATACAGCTGTAGGGGATGTACCACCTTACGGCTTACTTTACCACACCTGTTTTCCGAGGTTTTCTCTCGACCATTTTTAGTGATTCTTTTGGCAAAAATCGAGTCACATCATAGTCTCCCTTCATCTTCGCCACGTGGTTTCGTCTACAGCCATAAAGCGGCGTCAGTCTGGAAGGTTGGGCCGGTCGAGATCATACCGGAAGACTAGTAAGACCAAGCATACCTGAAATGGCCGATGGACGAGAGAATCAGGAGACAAATCAGAGCCTAGCCGAGGCGTCTGCAGTTCAACCGACTTTAGCAGAGATGCACCGTTTGTTGATGACCGTCAGCATGAATTTGGCAAGCCTCACAAGTGAGCAACAGAACACCCGGATTCGAATGGAAGAGTTGTCAGCCGAACGGACCGCACCACCCGGGTTTGAGCAACTACCACCGAATCGAGATCCGAATCAAGGGCAATCTTCACAAGTACTTCCCCCAATCCAAGGAACCAATCCACCCCAAACGGGCCCCAACATGGCCGGTCCCGTTCAAACCGACCCCAACAATCAGAACCAATGGGCCCCGGATTCAGGCCCCACATACCAACAACAAGAGCCACCCATCGTCTGGCCACAACCTCAGCAAGGCCTCGATCCCCAATATCAACCATGGCCACAAGTCCCCGCAAGACCTATTCCACCAGCCCCAATAGCCCCTCCCAATGAGTACCCAGACATCAACCGACTCCGGGCAGTATACGCAGAATCGATGATGGCCCGGGAACAGCCCGATGAGGTGTCAAGAGAGAGCGAAGAAATGAAGAAATTGAAAGAGCAGATGAAGGTTCTGCAAAGAGGTGTTTCTCTGATGAAAGGGGCAGACGAGATCACAGACATGAACACCTTTTCCCTCTACCCAGAAGCCAGACTACCTCAAGGATTTAAGCTCCCCTCTATCACCAAATTCACTGGTACTACACCCCCCAAAACCCATCTCCAATCCTACATCAGATCCATGCAAGTGTCCGGCTGTGGAGAGCCGGAGCTGGCTCAGGCTTTTCACATGACTCTCACGGGGGCAGCCCTGAGATGGTTCTTCGACCTAGAGAAACACCACACGAAAACTTGGGGGGATATCGTCAAAGAATTCATGACCAAGTACGGGTCCAACGAGAATTTGGAAATTACCCGTAAACACCTGGAAATGGCCAAGCAAGGCGAGAAAGAAAGCTTCAGCGACTTTGTCACCCGCTGGAGGGAAATGGCATCCCAAATGTCCAAACGGCCCGACGAAGAAGAGCAGTTAGAAATCATACAGAAGAATTTTACTCCAGCTGTATTGAACTGCATGGGAAAGCATGTATTCCCACACTTCAGAGCCCTGTTGAGTATGGGGTCACAGGTAGAGGAAGAATTGGCCAGAAAGGCGGACACGGATACCAAGAAGGCCTCTTACACTGGAAGAAAGACGGCCACTCCAGCCGTAAACCAACTAAGCTCGTACCCATATCAACAAAACCCATTTCAGCAGTCACCGCAGGTCCCCCCAATGAGTTGGCCTACGCAAGGAGACTCTTCAAACACCGAGGTCAAGAAAAGGAGAAATTTCTGCACCCTCCCCACTACTCTGGTCAAAAGCCTGGAACTACTCCAAAAGGCCGGACTAGTCACCCCACTCAACCCACGCCCTCCACCAAATCCTATTCCCAACACTTGGAGAATGAATGAGAACTGTGCGTACCATCAGGCGGCAGGCCATGACACGGAACGTTGTTTAGCTCTCCGCCATCGTATTCAGGACCTCATTGAAGCCGGAACCATCCCCGCACCCGGCGGGCCCAATGTTACCAACAACCCCCTCCCCAATCATGCTCCACCTGCAGGAATTAACGCCTTAACCACTGATGAAGGCTTTGATCCCGTAGGACTCATTCGGGACGATTCAGCCTATAAGGCACCCGTTATGCTATCGGCAAAAGCACAAGTTGCCCCAGGCCTCAACCCAATAATTGACCAATGGATGGCCAAGATGAACTTCCTACCTGGGCAGGGCTTAGGAAAGACAAATCAGGGGATCTCGCAACCCCTCACCATCAAAACCAATCCTGGGAAAGCTGGGATAGGATGGACCCAGGACAAGAAAAAACAACCATGGAAACCCCGCCCCCCTCATAAGGAGACGATATGTATGACAGAAACCTCCCCCGGGACTTTTAGTTGGTCGGCAGAACCAGAGTCGTCAGAAACTTCAGAGGGATCAGACCTAACATCCCTTTGGATACAACAGATTACCCGCTCAGGAAAGGTATACCAGCCACCACCGATGGATGCCGAAAAATCACCGCCTCCAAAAGAAGTAGGAGAAGACCGAGTACTGGAACAGTTGAAGAAAACCCAGGCACACATCACCATTTGGGGCCTCTTGGTTGCCTCCAAACCTCACAGGACCGCTTTCATTAAACTCCTGGATGAGGCTGTCATATCGCCGGACTCCACGCCCGAACAACTGCCAAACATGATCGGGTCACTCACAGTCCAAAGAAGTCTGTCATTTTCAGATGAAGACTTGTCTCCGTTGGGGAGAAAACACAGCCTGGCTCTCCATATCACCGTCCGAACCCGAGGGAAGATCTTGCCACAAGTTCTCATCGACAATGGGTCGACCATAAATGTCTGCCCCCTAAAGACTGCCAGATGCTTGGGTATCTCAGATTCAGAGCTCTCACCATCCGCTGTAACCGTCAGGGCCTATGATAATACCAGGAGGGCCGTTCTGGGGTCTCTGAAACTTGATCTCATGGTTGGTCCCGGAAGCTTCCCGGCCGACTTTCAAATCATAGACATTCCTTCCAGTTTTAACCTACTGTTGGGAAGAGCATGGCTACACGACATAGGAGCACTCCCCTCCTCCTTGCACCAAAAGATCAAGATACCGTTTGAAGGGAACATAATTACCATCCAAGGAGATCCTGAAAGGACCTTGGCGGATATGGAGTTACCAGTTTTGGGAATCGGGAGCCAGAGCATACAGTTAGGAGGCTTTTCTTACGAGCCTCAAGTGCAAACTCTTAGCACCCAGACAATCAGGTATCTTCCCCCTGACAATATCCCCGGTCTCAGCACCAAGATTACAAATATGTTGAGAATGATGAAATACTTGCCTGGAGCCGGTCTGGGAATGGGACAACCAGGACTACTTCAAGCATTGGAACCAGTAGCAAGGTACGAGAGGGAAGGTTTGGGGTACCAACACACTGAAGAGGACGATCAACAAAAAAGGGGTCGAGGGCATCAGTATCCGAGTTTCAGCTCTCTGAACGGGTTCTTTGTCAAAGAAGGAGAGGACTTCCCCTTTTGCGGCTTCCAGGAGCCTTGGAGAAACAGCGACGGAGAGAACCTTCCTGGGTGGGAAATCTTCTATGAAGAGGACCTATATATCAAAGAAAACACCGTACACAGCTTCGCTACCAAGTTGACAATCGGGCCGAAGGAAGAAAGTGAAGACATGAAAGGCGAAGAGGAAGAAATGATCGGAGATCTCTTCGACATCATGGCTCTGGGAGATGATGAGCCAGGAGACGACCCTGTACACTTGATATACGCTGATCCAGACTACCAAGGGGAAAGGGAAAAGAGCGAAATTGTAAGGGTGAGAGATAAGAGTGAGGGTAAGGATAGGAAGGAGTCACTCCTAAATGAACTTTTTAAACTTGTACCTGTAAATACTAGTATCAATAAAGAAGAGTCTATTTTGCGTTATCCTGTTATTTTTAATTCTGTAATTGCTTATATGGAATTGGAAAGAATGAACGAACACCCTGAACGGGAGGAGCAACGTATACAAAGCGAGGAAGGAGACACTCTTGTGATTAACCTCGGAACAGAGGAGGAAAGAAAAGAGGTCCGCATTGGGGCAAGCCTAAGTGGGACAGAGAGAGAAGAATTCACACAAACTCTGAAAGAGTATGTGGATGTCTTCGCCTGGTCTTATGCAGATATGCCGGGTTTGAACAGTCAGATAGTCATGCACGAAATACACACCAATCCAGAACTTAGGCCCGTCAAACAGAAGCTGAGGAAACTTACGCCAGAATGGTCCTTGAAAGTGAAAGAAGAAGTAATGAAACAACTGAGTGTGGGATTCTTACGGGTGATCGAGTACCCCTCGTGGTTAGCCAACATCGTGCCTGTTCCAAAGGCTAACGAGAAAGTCCGCATGTGTGTGGATTACCGGGATCTCAATAAAGCTTGTCCAAAGGACGATTTTCCATTGCCCAACATCGATTTGATAGTAGATAATACTGCCAACCACGCCCTGAAGTCATTTGTGGATGGTTTTGCCGGATATAACCAGATCAAGATGCACCCGGATCACCAGGAGAAAACAGCATTTATCACACCATGGGGAACATACTGCTACACCGTTATGCCGTTTGGGCTGAAGAACGCCGGGGCAACATATCAGAGGGCAGCTACGGCTATCTTTCACGACATGATTCACAAAGAAGTAGAGGTGTATGTAGACGACATGATAATCAAGTCAAAAGAGAGGGAAGGCCACGTACCAGCCTTGCGAGCCTTCTTTGATCGGCTCCGCCAGTATCAGATGAGACTCAATCCGCAGAAATGTGTGTTCGGGGTAACCAAAGGAAAACTCCTGGGATATGTCGTCAGTAAGAAAGGAATCGAGGTGGACCCCGCTAAAGTTCAAGCTATCCAAGACATGCCCGAGCCTCGTACCGAGAGAGAAATCCGGGGTTTTTTGGGTAATCTGCAGTACATCAGTAGGTTTATCTCTCAGCTCACTCAAAAGTGCGAACCCATCTTCAAACTCCTGAGGAAGTCTTCAACAGGAGAATGGAACGATCAATGCCAGGAGGCTTTTGACAAAATCAAAGATTACCTCTCCAAGCCCCCAGTGTTAGCCCCGCCTCAGACCGGACTACCACTAATTCTGTACCTAACCGTCACTGATTCAGCCGCAGGAGCAATGCTAGCCCAACACCTCACCGATACCCGGAAGGAGCAGGCCATCTATTTCCTCAGCAAAAAGCTATCCCCATTTGAGATAAACTACACACCATTGGAAAAATCGTGTACCGCTCTCGTCTGGGTAACACAGAAACTACGGCACTACATGCTAGTTTTTCCAGTCATCCTGGCATCACGGATTGATCCGTTGAAATACCTCTTCGAGAAACCGGCTCTCTCGAATCGAATGGCAAAATGGTTATTTCTACTCTCCGAATTCGACATCACCTACATGACCCAGAAGGCAGTCAAAGGCAAGATCATAGCTGATTACCTGGCCCACAATCCGATATTGGGAGACATGATAGAAGAAGCCGAATTCCCGGACGAAACCATCATGAACGTCGAGATCAATGAAGACTGGAGGTTGTACTTTGACGGGGCCGCCAATCGGAACGGAAACGGGATAGGCATCCTGTTAGTCTCTCCAGACCAAACTCACTCCCCGGTATCATATCGACTGGACTTCTTCTGCACCAACAATATGGCCGAATATGAAGCCTGCATACTCGGGTTAGAGATCGCTTTTCAAAAGGGTATAAGGAGGATACAGGTATACGGAGATTCAGCACTAGTGGTCCATCAAGTTCTGAAGGAATGGAAGATCAGAGATGAGAAATTGGTCCCTTACCTCGCCCGACTAGAAGAAGTCGCAGGAAGGTTCGAGCGTGTGGAGTTTTACTATATCCCCAGGTCCCAGAACAGTTTTGCTGACGCATTGGCAACCCTGGCATCTATGATCGATATTCCGGAGGGGATGGAAGAAATAACCCTCACGGTACAAAAGAAATCAGGACCCGCGCACTGCATGACCCTTGAGGTGGAAATTGAAAAAGACGGTGACTCAACCGTTTGGTTTTATGATATCTGGAACCTGCTGAAGAACCATCAGTATCCCGAGAAAGCAGACAAGAGAACACGGGTCACACTCAGGAGACTAGCATCAGGATTCATACTCTGTGCCGGAAGATTATATAAGAGGAACTACGACGGGACTCATCTTCAATGTCTCACCGAAGAAGAATCAGTTAGAATGATGGATCAGATACATGGGGGCGATTGCGGACCTCATATGAGCGGGCATACGCTTGCCCGCAAGATCATCAGGCAAGGGTATTTCTGGTCTACCCTACAAACTGACTGCGCTGATCATGTACGCCGTTGTCACAAATGCCAAATTTATGCTAAGTCCCAGAAGCTTCCTCCAAAAGAGTTGTACAACATGACTGCTCCCTGGCCTTTTTCAGCCTGGGGAATTGACGTCATTGGGAAAGTCTCACCCAAAGCCAGCAACGGCCATGAATTCATACTAGTAGCCATCGACTACTTCACCAAATGGGTGGAAGCCGAATCTTACCAAACCCTGGATGCCAGGAAAGTTGCCCGATTCATCAAAAGGAATATTGTCTGCCGATATGGGGTCCCACACGAGATCATCTCAGATAACGGCACCCACTTCGAAGGAGAAGCTAATACAGTCATGGAGGAATACGGTATCACCCGACACAAATCTTCGCCATATAGACCACAAACCAATGGGGCAGTTGAAGCCGCCAACAAGAATTTGAAGAATATCTTAAGCAAGATGACCGACACCTGCCGGGACTGGCCGGAGAAATTACCATATGCATTGTGGGGATACCGCACCACCGAAAGGGTCTCTACCGGGGCAACCCCGTTCTCGCTTACATACGGGATGGAAGCAGTCCTCCCTGTCGAGTTAGAGGTCCCTTCCCTCAGAGTAATGCTAGAGAATCAGGTCAATGAACTGGAGTGGGTCCAGGCACGTTATAACGAGCTAGCCTTACTAGATGAGAAAAGATTGAAAGCCGCATACCACCATCAAGGATATCAGAAGAGAATCGCTCGAGCATTTAACCAGAGAGTGAGGACTCGGGGTATCACTGAAAATGACATCGTGTTGAAAGAAATTCGAGAGCCAGCCAGAGATCCGAGGGGAAAGTTCGGGCAGAAGTGGACAGGGCCGTATATCGTCAAAGAAATCAATACAGGGGGCGCCGCTATACTCACTGACCTAGACGGGCAGTTACTACATTCACCAGTCAACATGGACCGACTGAAGAAGTATTATCAATAAGCACGACATGTATAAGAACTACGTAAACCTGAGCCCCAACTCGAATATTGTATTTTCTGGAAAAAATCAAAAAGGGGGGAACGTAGGCAACCTGAGAAGTGACTTCAGGCCCGGTTTAAAGCTTTGTAAAGAAATTTATTTTCTCATAAAAAGTCCCTTCATATATTATTAAAGAGGTGGTTCAGAACACCGAGAGTTACAAAGGAAGTACAGCATACAAAGAAGAAACTAATCCCTAGGGGTTGGCCACACTGGGTCCTCAGCGGCCAAATCAATTCGAGCCTCATCCAAAATCTGGTACGCAAAGACAATGCCATCCTCTGTAGGCTCAGAATCCATGAATCGGAACCACTCCATTTGAAAGGGGTCATCAATCAGCTCTCCTTCTAGAGATTGCCAGCAATAGCGGATAATGTCAGCCCGGAGGGGCCTGGAAATACCAAAACGGGCATAGTTAAACTGACGAGTCAGTCGAGCACGCCACATCCTCTCTACCAATAAAGAAACATGTGGGGTCACAAATTTAGACTCAGAAGAGAAGTTGTTCAGACCAAGGGGAACCTCCTGAGGAATGTTAAACTGCCGAAGAAGACGCCCAGGGAGGTAAAAGGAAGTAAACCAGAGCCCGCGGAGCCGAACGTAGTTCTGACCCCCAGTGCTAAGTACCATCGCCCTCAGCTTCCACCAAGGAATGTTCCACCGGATAGCCCGAAAGTTCTCCGAAAACCACACCGTCCAATCAGAGGAAGACATGGTCAAAGCACCAAAGAGAGGCCGATGGAAGAAATGAGTCGGATTGTCGAGCCGAACTCCGCTGAAACCCACCGATCGAAAGCGCTCTAGCAGCCACATGTATAGCAGACGCGGGCTCCCCCGGAAGAAGGGCGAGGCCCCCCGTTGAACATCATCAAGACCATTCAAGGTCTCTGCAAGAATGATCGGCACTATAGACTCCCCATTTCTAGCCTGGTAAATCAGACTCAAGATAGTCGGATCAACACGGGAAGAACCTGTCACCAGCAGCATATCAGAAACCAGGCAAATCAGGGCCGCTGCAGTACGCCCCACGCCGTAAGAGGCCCTATCTTCATAACGATGAAAGAACCTCACCATTTTGTGGAGGTCAAGGAGACCGTCGACAATGAAACCATCGCAGGCCGCTTGGGGAATGGCTAACAGAGCAATTAGCATGTCGCGGGGACCGATTCCTTCTATAGGAACTGCCATCGGGAGACGAACGTCAGAACGTAACAGCCAGGAGAACTCCTCATAGGTTGGGCAGAGCTCATCTAGTCCAAAACGGAAGAGATGGTCCGCAGGACTCCAGAAATACAAGGCACCTAAAAGAAAGGAGAAATCTACAGGACGATGGCACCAGCCCGCCAAAGGACTGAATGCACCAAAGTTCAAACCATTTTCAGAAGATATCAAAGCATCTCGAGCTTTAACATAAGAAAAATCAGAGTTGGTACGGTAGGAAGACATTTTGGAGAGGCGTGGGGATGAAGGAAGGAAGATGGGTGTATTTATAGCAAAAAAGAGGGTCCTGTACCTGTTTGTCGCGCGACAAACCCATTTTCAGGGGGAAGTGTCGCGCGACAAACCCATGACCAGGAGGGATTGTCGCGCGACAAACCCATCTGGGGGGCACCCTACTTGTTTCCTTATACATAATGGTCATTTTTGCCAAAAGAATCACTTCTGGATGCCTTTCTGTTCTCACTTTGTTCTTTTTTGCAGGAAACATAAGTATCACTACACTACAAGGTATGACTTTTAAATTACCGACTCTTATATATATATGTGTATATATCTTGCACAGACAGAATAAAAGTATAATCAAACACAGATAAAGATATTTTATAAAACCAATAAAAGAACAGTTTTTAAATATCTGTCTAAGCACATCTGTCCAAAACTAACGACTTAGTGCAGAAAGGGAAAACTAATCTACTCGGGCGCGTTTTGACACGCTCCCACTATCTCCCGAGCCCTCCTCGGGGGTAAGATCAACAACTGGGACGCCGGGAACAGAAGGAACTGCCGCCTGAGAAGGCCCCGTGGACTGGACCGGTGCCGTAGGACGGATCACCGACGATCGGGAACGCCTGGAAGTCCGACTACTGCTCCTCCGAGAATCCGTCCGGGCATGGGAGGAAGTCAGGGGGTCGTCCGGCCGTAAGGAGACGTCGATAGCCCTCTGATAGTCGCGCATGTATGCTGGAGGGTCTCGACCGACGTACTGGAGCAGGTTCCAGCTGTAGAAATACTGGGAATACCAGGCCCGTAGGTCTGCCACCCGTACACCCACTCTCTGTGAAAAGACATAAGATAAGAGGAGAGTCAGCACAGTCAAAATAAATAGATATAAACAGGAAAGTATCAGGAGAAGTTGAAGAAGATACCTCATCATCAGAGCGACCACCCAAGAAATCAAAAGTATCCTCGGGAAGGGGATACTCCGGGACAGAATATCGACATAGGCCCGCGCCGACATAAGAAATATCTCTGGGGAGTGGAGGTAGATCTACCCACGAAATAGATAACCCCGCAGGAGCAGCTGCAGAAGAAGACCCTCCCTCCTCACGAATGGGGAACAAAGGTGGACGAGAGGATGAGCCGCCAAAGCCCGGAGATCGGGCGGGAGGCCCCATGACAGTCGCCGGTAGAGGGGTCAACGTAGCATATGTTCGGACCCCCGGAGGATCCACCATGGCCGTCGCCCCCAAAGGAGGTATCCCACTAGAAGGAGTAGTCGCCGCCGCGGGAGGAGTCCGCCCAAACTGATCAAAATCTGCCCCAAGGTCCGCGGGCTCCCAGGACCTCTCAGAAAATCCCGCTCTCCCCTCAGCAGCCTCAGCAGCAGCAAAAAGGCCCCCCGGAGACACGGAAGGGCCGGTGGGAAACTCGAAGCCCTCAGCACGCTGCTCCCCCGCAGGTGTCGCCTGAGGTGACGGCTCCGGAACGGCTGTCGCATCACCTCCCTCGCCCTCTGGCCGACCACCGCCCTCAGCCGCAGCAGGAACATCCCTCTCTCCCTCAGGATCCTCATCCTCAGAATCCGGAATGTTGTCCCTCTGATCGGGGACAGGTGGCAGATGACCCGGAACCACCCTAGCTAAATGGGTCTGTCCCCGTATGTAATGAGGATCACCCCCCAATGCCCGATACCTCTCATAGAAGACCCGTCCCCGAGTCCCCTTCGGCTCCCTCATCAGGTAACGGGCAGCAAAAATAGCATAGTCTCCCTCCTCGACGAACGTCTGGAAGCCGAGTCCGTCAACCAAAGCCTGCACCGTCACCGGGTCGATCTCGCCCGTCCGCCTCATCAGAACAGGAGGGAACAATGGAACACGAGGCCACTGGGATGGCGTGTGCTGACGAATGACCCTCTCACCCAAGTAGAAGAGAAGGCCGTACTCATCCCGGATAAGCCGCCTGGTCCTCGAGGCGGTCAGAGCACGGCCATACCCATAATGATGACCCAGATCACCCCAAGGGGCCCACTCAATCTGAAAAGAGAATAAGATTTTATTTCAGTATTTTATATATTCTACTCTATCTGACTATTGAAAAGCAAGAAAACTAAAAATATTTTACCTGCTCCTCCCGCAGATCATGAACAGCAGCAGCTCCGGTCTCCCGAGTCCGGTATACATAGGGAGCCCTATAGTTCCCCGCGATGAATCGGCGGAGAAAAGGGAACTGGTCCTCGTTCTCAACGAGGAGATCCACCTGGGCGCGACCCAGACGGGTATAAGCTACAAACCAGCTCTGAAAAGGAAAGATAGAAGAAATCAGCAATGATCAACAAGTAATGAGCAAAGAACTGAAGCAAAGACAGAAAGACTAAAAAATGTACCTCCCACAGCAAAGAAAAGCCCTTGAGGTTCAGGGCTAAATGACGAGAGACCTGGTCCATGGCATCGTAAAGGACTGCAAGAATGAAGCCTCCCCAGTCGTAGTCAAACAGGAGGCTAAAGTCCCGAAGATAGGGCAACCACCAAAGATGAGCCGTGTCCCCACCACGAGCCTCGAATAGATCATGAAGTGTCAGTAGAAGGAGGACGCGGGCATACTGACGCGCCTCCTGACGGGTCATAGGAACCCCTGAAGCGACTAGCCGAGCCCTCTCTGTGGCTAAACGCGTAACCAAGACGCCCCGAGGAATCGTGTCACCAGAACTCCGCCTGCTCCGGGAACCATCCTAATGAACTAACAATGCCCTCGGCTGTCAGACGCAGGGGAACGTCGATCTGAATAGGGACGCCCCTGAAGGAATCCCGTCACCAGAACTCCAGAGCAAAAAGATCAAGGGGCTCCGGTCATCGTCATCTCACCCCAGCTCCAGTGAAAAGTATGAGTAACAAGTATCCCACCAGTGCTGCAAGCCAATGCCGACACCAAAACTGTAGGGACCCCCCGCCCTAGAAACCCGCTCCGGGAGGGCGTCGAAGAGGGAGCCAAAAGGAGTCGCAAGAATCAACTCCTGGATAGGGGCCGGTGCCCGTCGCCACTCCGAAGATATAGTGTTGGGGGAACCCCAACCGCGGCCAACCCACTGCAGACAAAGGAACGAATATGGGGTTATGAGGGTACTTTGGGTAATTATGTTATGAGGTTATAGGGCTATAGGTGTAAATTATGTAATTTTCTAAAACTTTGGTGAGGGTACTTTGGTGTAATTATGAGAGTTATAGGGCTATAGGTGTAAATTATGTAATTTTCTAAAACCTGAGGGTACTTTGGTGTAATTATGAGAGTTATAGGGCTATAGGTGTAAATTATGTAATTTTCCAAAACCTGAGGGTACTTTGGTGTAATTATGAGAGTTATGGGGTTATGAGGGTAAATTATGTAATTTCCAAAACCTGAGGGTACTTTGGTGTAATTTGAGATGGGGTTATGGGGTTATAAGGGTAAATTATGTAATTTCCAAAACCTGAGGGTACTTTGGTGTAATTATGAGAGTTATAGGGCTATAGGGGTAAATTATGTAATTTTCTAAAACCTGAGGGTACTTTGGTGTAATTATGAGAGTTATAGGGCTATAGGGGTAAATTATTATGTAATTTTCTAAAACCTGAGAGTACTTTGGTGTAATTATGAGAGTTATAGGGCTATAGGTGTAAATTATGTAATTTTCCAAAACCTGAGGGTACTTTGGTGTAATTATGAGAGTTATGGGGTTATAAGGGTAAATTATGTAATTTCCAAAACCTACTTGGAGGGTACTTTGGTGTAATTATGAGAGTTATGGGGTTATAAGGGTAAATTATGTAATTTCCAAAACCTGAGGGTACTTTGGTGTAATTATGAGAGTTATAGGGCTATAGGTGTAAATTATGTTATAAGGGTAAATTATGTTTTCCAAAACCTGAGGGTACTTTGGTGAGAGTTATGGATGTGGGGTTATAAGGGTAAATTATGTAATTTCCAAAAACCTGAGGGTACTTTGGTGTAATTATGAGAGTTATAGGGGTTATAAGGGTAAATTATGTAATTTCCAAAACCTGAGGGTACTTTGGTGTAATTATGAGAGTTATAGGGGTTATAAGGGTAAATTATGTAATTTTCCAAAACCTGAGGGTACTTTGGTGTAATTATGAGAGTTATAGAGTTATGGGGGTACATTATGTAATTTTCTAAACTAAGAGGTATCACAGGTAAAAGTATGTGTTCGCTAAAAATCGGGCGTTATTCCTAGTCAGACATGCATACTAACACTATCTAAAACGAATACAGGAAATGACAAGAAGCAGAACAGATAAATGCACGAAAGAAGACATACCAGAGATCGACGACGAATCTCGTGAGAAACGGGCTCCATCAAAAGCCACGGGACGTCCGGGACCGGAGCAGCTCGGATAGCATCCCGATAGACCACCGCCCGACCGCGGTCTATCCCATCCTCATCATACCAGTCCAAATCCGCCCAGTCGTCGTGATGAGGGCTGCAGCGAAGAACGCCCTGAGCGTCAGTAAAGGTGACCTCCTCCTGGTCACCCTCCAATCGGTCGAGATGAGTAGGGTCCATCAATATAGGTAGAATATATGTGAAAAGGTCGGAAAAGTCAAAAACACGGCAGAGCTTCCGCGCTTGGGAGAGAAGAGAAGAGAGAAAAAGAGAGCTAGAGAGAGAAAGAGAAAGGAGAGAATGAGGTGGAATGAGCTCAGCAAGGGGTTTATATAGTGGGTCAGTTTGTCGCGCGACAAATGGCCACATTGTCGCGCGACAAAGAGCCAGGCACCGAAGTGTCGCGCGACAATCCCCCCTCTTCCCTGATTTTTTGACCTCTGTCTCATTTTATCTTCTGCAGAGGCACTTCGGAGAAGCAGTTTTCGGAAAATTGCTAAAAACCGCACACCCATGATAAAAAGTTCAAAGAGAAAACTTCCAAATCATCTCTCCGAAAAAATGCGAAAACAGAATGCCGCGATTAAAAGTAGTCTCTGATCTCACAGAAGGACCGAGACCATCAAATAATGAGAAAAGGCAGAATGCCACGATAAAACGGGAATGGAAAAAAATTGAAAAAGTAGAAAAGAGAAAGAACCCGTATGAGCGCCCAGAGCGAGCGAGAGAAACAGAAATGCAGAGTGACAGGGAGAGCCACACCAAAAGTGACAGCTAGGCCAAAACCGGCTCAGGGCTTCGTTTTGGGTGAGTAAGGCTCCTGATCACAACAAAGGGACAAAAGGACTCCTGGTCAAAAACAGAGAGGGCCAGGAAAAGTCTTTCCCAAAAGAGGGAGAAATAAGGGCATCGAAAAAACAGAAAACGATGTGGGCCCACCAAAAGAGAAAACTAAGAAAAGAATAAAGATCAGAGATTGAACTTTCAAACAAATTTTCTTTTCAGCACGATACAGAAGAGATGATTTGGAAAACCTCGGACCATCACTCTACGGAGAGCGAAGAAATCCGAAAACTGCCTTCTGAGTGAAACATCTTCACCCGAGGAAAACATGAGAGTAAAGTTCAGAAAGATACGGGGAAACGGACATCCGGAATAGACCCTGAGAAGCTCTTTTTACCTTCGCAAAAATCTACTCTCTCTCTCACTCTAGCAGTCTAAGAGAGGCAATTCACAAACACAAGCCCTCTCCGGAGGCAAATTCACAAACACAAGCCCTCTCCGGAGGCAATACACAAAATCACAAGCCCTCTCCAGAGGCAAGAGTTACTCATGAAAGCCCTCCCAGAGGCATTTTTTTTTCCTTCTTCTTTCAGATCTAGAAGCCCTCCCAGAGAGGCACAATGGTAGTCCTCCCACCTGAGGCGAAGCCCTCCCAGAGAGGCACAAACGGTAGTCCTCCCACCTGAGGCGAAGCCCTCCCAGAGAGGCACAACGGTAGTCCTCCCACCTGAGGCGAAGCCCTCCCAGAGAGGCACAACGGTAGTCCTCCCACCTGAGGCGAAGCCCTCCCAAAGAGGCACAACGGTAGTCCTCCCACCTGAGGCGAAGCCCTCCCAGAGAGGCACAAACGGTAGTCCTCCCACCTGAGGCGAAGCCCTCCCAGAGAGGCACAAACGGTAGTCCTCCCATCTGAGGCGCAATGGTAGTCCTCCCACCTGAGGCGCAAAAAAGATCAATGGTAGTCCTCCCATCTGAGGCAAGTGGAGCAAGTCAAAGCCCTCGAAAGAGGCAACGAGGTAACAAAAGCCCTCTCCGGAGGCAAAACCAAACACGAAGCACTCTCCGGAGGCACTCACAAGCACTTTTTGCATAAACACTCCGATAGAGTTCATGCGGGAGCCATGGATCATGGTCTCTTCCAGTCGCCTCAATTCCTTGCAAGCAAGGAGCTTGAGTCGAGAGGGTCTGTAGACACCCCGATCCGTGACCCCCGCAAGAACCCTAACGACCTCCGAGAACTACTATTTTGGGTCCAGGACCCACCCGAGGACCCGGTACTACACTAGGAGGGTTTGTCGCCCGACAAACTTGTTTTTTTAGAGAGATTGTCGCACGACATATCACATTGTCGCGCGACAATCCCTGATATGTCGCGCGACAATTCCACTATGTCGCACGACATTCCCCCTCTGCACCAGACCAACCACTTTCTGACACATCAATCTGTCAGAACCATCACTTCAGCCGTTTGTCGCGCGACATTCCCGTATGTCGCGCGACATATCACAATGTCGCGCGACATTCTCCTTTTTTAAGGAAATGTCGCGCGACAATCTCTCCCGAGCAGTATAAATAGGCCAACACCCCCAAGGGTTCAAGGGAGGCAATTAGAATCCGAGAATTTGGTGCTTTAGATCTGATTTTTGTCAAGCATTTCTTTACTATTATCTTATTTCTGAAGAATTCTCGAATCTATTTTTAACACTCGACGTGTTCCGTTTCTGGAATCGATTTCTCGGAAATATCTGAAGAAAGAGAAGATTACTATCGCCAGAGATCCCTCTGCCGTATTATATTTTCTTTCTTATTATTATTCTCGTCGGGAAGGTAAAGAAAGTCCCTTCTAGTATTTAAAATTAGATATCTGTGTACTTGTTTTACTTCTGTTATTCTGTCCACGTTTTATTTGAATAAACTTATTGTCAAGTTCCCAATAGTCTACCGTTTTCAAAACAAAAGGCCCTGATAAAACTACTTTTAAAACTAGAAGAGTAAGTACATTATCGTCCGGATAAACCGTGTTTTCAAAACCCCGGACCGATAAAGACTTATCTAGGAATTAAAATCCACATATCCTGTCTTTTTCATAGACTGCGACGTGTCTGATAAACTCTCCTCAAAGAGTTCAAATTCCATATTGAATTAGTCCCGACATAAAGATCCGAACCTTTTTCAGAATAATCACAACTCGAGAAAACCGTCATTATCTGAGGAAATAATACGGAACACTCTTTCAAAAATAAAAGGTTTTTGTCATTTGTCATTTACATCTTTTAAATACAAAAACGTCGGATCTCGGAACACAAAGGTTTTCATCCCTTTCCCCGTTTTCCCAAATTAGGGTTTTTCTTCATTTAGAAAGTAGTAGACTGTCGGTAAAAGCATCCAAGTTTTTCAACATAGAATAAACATATAAGACCACTAGAGACCGAAAGGGCGGAATGGGTGCTTAACACCTTCCCAAACCGTAATATAGTTTCCGAACCCTATAAGAATCCCGGTTTCGCAGACAAACGTGTAAAGAAAGGCTTGTCTATAGCCTTTCCTCTTACACGACCTTTTTTGTCCGTTTTCTCGTAAAACGTACTGGCGACTCTGAATGAACCCCCTTGCATCTAGAAATAGAACGTAGGGACACTTGATATGAATCAAATGAAAACGCTCCAGCAAATGGAACGACGGAATCAGTTCCGACGTCCCAGGACCCCCACCACCAACGGGGACGAGACCCGGGAGGTCGCATTTGCGGATTCTCACAGCTGCGGTTTCTTATACAACCTGCTCTGATACCAGATTTGTTGAATACGAAAACTAAACAAGAATAGGAGAATTATCTTATTATTCATTACTGAAAGCAACAGCATATAAAGCCTTACAAAGATCAAAGATAATCCAAACATCCCATAAAATCCTCCACCCCTTGATATGTGGAATGACCAAGTCAAAACTCTAACTAGTTCTAACTGTAGGTTCCTAATAATTAGGACCTATTAACAGCAAAATAAGAATCAATAAATAACAATTAAATCCTAACAATCGTTACAATCTTTTATTGTTTATAGAGATTTTTCAATTATACACATTTGCAAATTTTATATTTCTAATTGTATATATATTGTCTCTAACTTATTTATTTATTATTCTATTTTTATTAATAATATTTTGAACATCGCCAGCGTATTGCACGGGCTTATAACTTATTATAAATAAATTATAGGACAAATATGATAAATGAAGATTAAATAAATTAAACATTAAACTTTAACTTAAGGAAATAAATATTGAATATTACACCTATATTTTAATAATTAGCAATTTTAATATTAGCGAATACTTATTTAATATGATCACTTTATTATAACTAGTGAATTATATTTTTATACATAATAACATAAGTTTCTCAAAACTTTCCATCAAAATCCTGTACTAATTGCTGGATGCATTTTACAGGAAAACTCTTCTCACGATAAACCATTCTAAACGCAGTTTTGAATAACACTAGATTGGTAATGGATGAGTGGTTGGATTTTGGGAAGACAAATGAAGAGATGAGGTGCTTTCGATTCTCTGTTTCTTTGATTCTATAAACTTTCTTTGAATATAGGAAGAGCCATTGTTTTCTTTTTACTACTCTAAATTCGAATTATTTAGTGTCCTAGAATTTTTCTTTTAATAGAAGCCTTAGCGAGAGAAAGTCCGGGGAGTACTCCTTTAAAAGAAATTATTGAGAGAGTTAGGTTATATCTGGGAAGCAAAGATAGGAGTAGATGGTTGTTAAGTATGTTGGGTTCTCTTGTTTTTCTTTGTTCAAAACTCTCAACAATTCTCTAATGGATCCTCCTTTTCCATCATCACAATTCATTTGAGCAGCTTGTATCCCCTCAAAAGTTCAGGTATTCTCATAGTTAGTTGCAAATGGGAAGGTTAATACTTGTGATTTTTTGTAAAAAATAAGATTGAATTATTGTCTATCCCCATCTTGGTGTACCCCATACAAGAAAAATGAGGAATCCTTGAATCATATTTTTTACATTGTCCCTACTATTATTTCTTACGGTCTAGAGTATGTGCATAATTAGAGGTGATGTATTAAAAAGCATGGTGTAATGGAGATGTGTCAAAGAAGCAATGATTTGAATGATATGGTTGGAAAAGGAATAACATAATTTTTGAAAAAAAAAAAAAAAAAGGAAGAAAATGAATGGTTACGAGAGACAATTAGATTTGTAGAATCGGTGTGGGTTTTAACATCCAGACAATTCAAGCACTGCAGAATGGAAGACATCAAGTTTAATTGGAAAGCTATAATCCTTTGAGTAAAGTTTGTAAGTTTATCTTCTTATAGAGATAATCTTTGTTGCAATCTATTTTTTTTTTATCTTTTAGTTTTTCTTTAACGCTGCGTTCTATTGGTAGTCATCTTTTACTCATCTTCTGGACACTAATAAAATTTTGTTTCTTACCATAAAAAAAGATATGGTATGAACGATAAGCACACTCATTTTACCAAACTTGACCTTTTATATCTTTTTATTGTAGTTTATGTGATAAGAGAATAGTGGGTTTCAAGAGAGAATAATACAAGAAGAAAAGTGAAGGATGATAAATAGAAGCAATTGCTAGAGAGAAAGAGCAATCAAATTTGTATTCATTCAAAGTGTCCAAAGCATTACACAAGCTTCAAATTTATAGGCTACTAAAAAATACAAATCTCATGTTTTAAGCACTAAACAAATCCCTAAATTCAAACTATATTTTATTCTCTGACTAAGCCCTTTAAAACAAGCCAAAATCATTTCAAACCCGTCAGTTATATCCATATCTATATTTATGTCAAAGTCCTATCCCTTTTCATTCCCCATAATATGCTGGTAGATTGATTTTATAAGAAACTATGAGGATAATATAATAATCAAGTCACAAATTATGGAAACGCACTTGATTCATATATTTCATTACATTAGAATTGAAATAAAAGATCTTAAATAGAGAAACACTTCAAAATCAAACCCGAAACTAAGGAAACATGTTACATGGACAAAAAATTGAAATTAACACCTCTGTATCTAAACAACACATTAATTGAATCTCCACCTCCACAAGAAAATGAAGGTACTCTTGCTAATATTGCGATGTTTCCTTCGCTAGGTTTTCTAGTAAATCCAATTTGAATGTAAGGATTCGTAAACTTGTTCACTGCAAAAACAATAGTAAACTTATACCCTACCCTTCCCTCACCCTGAAGGTTTTCTCCTAATAGAATTTGTGTACTACAGTAGAACCTACTTGTGTATAATGCATAGTTGAAATGAATAGGTCATGCATCAAAAATTTATTGATCAAATGTTTGGGGTGTTTTGTCACTATATCATTACTCGGGCCTCATAAGCTTACCCATCTGGTAGATAGAACCTCATATATAAAGCCATGTAAAGCTATAATTAGGTACACTTATCCCCAATTTTAGGTAGTGGTATGTAAATATTACAGTCTGCTATTATGTTTTAATCTAAAAAGCAAGAAATCATTAGGCTAATTTGGAATTTCGCTTGCTCGAACTTACTTTATCTTCTCTATAAATCCAATAATAAAAGCCAAGAGTGACGATGACAAGGTGTATTGAGATGGAGGTGTAGAGTTGGTTGGGCTCAAATGCAAGCTTTTGTTGAAAGGGTTTTCCTTCTTCTATGACTTTCTTTTTTTCCCTTTTTTTTTTATTTTCTATCCCTTTAAACCATAATTTCCTTTTGTCTAATAAGAAATAATTAAATATAACAACTCCTGATGTGATACGACGCGCCACGCAGTTTTCAAGTAACTAGTATTGGTATAATAGGAAAGGCAAAAAAAAAGAGATGGGTATGTAGTTAGGATCAAAATTTGTTGTTTCTTATAGCTTCAATACTATAGCAAATCAACCAAAAAACATAGCAAATTTAATTTCAACAAATTATTTTTTAATTAAATGATAACCATTCCAAAATGCAATCACAATAATGTCTTTAGCAAACACTGCATTCCTGGTAGAGTTGGCTAATAAAAAGAATAATAAGGGAATATTTAATCTCTTGAGTTAATTAAAATTTGAAGGGAGGATAGATGAAAATGATTGACTTAATTAAAGTTGAAATTTTGGTCAATTAATTAAACTACGATTAAATTTAATTGAAATTTCAAAATGAACCATGAATATTCATTTCTCATAATTATGAAATTTTTTTGTCTATCGTCATCCATATATATATATATGTTCGCATGCAACATCTTAAGTAACTTCATGCATGGCCTTGAACAATACATATATATAGGGGGAATTACTTAAAGGAAGAAATTGTAAGGATATGTTGGAATTTCACCTACAAATCCAATCTTCTTCATTCTCAACTACGCACAAGGAGGGAAGTGGAGAAGAATTAAGTAGATCGGAGGTGGAGTATTCCATTTTTACAAGAGAGAGAGAGAGATCGAGATAGAGATTTTCATAGATGTAGAGAGAGAGCTGAAGAAAATGAATAAATTGGATAGGAGCTTATTGCTTTCACCATTTCGCATGTTCCACTTTTTCATTCTCAGCCAGGCACAAGGATTAAGATTTAAATAAAATAAAATAAATCATATATATATATTCAGTTCGGTTCAATAAAACCGAACCCTTCAACCATTAAAACCATAGCTGTACTGAGTGGGGCAGTTACTGAATTTAGTCGATTCGGTTCGATTAATATTTTTTTAATTTTGTCCGGTTTTATATTTTTTGGTATAAAACGCTATAGACTAATGCCCATATGCGATAGCTCTTTCGATACGTCTCCTTCACGAACGAAGCTGATAGTAAGCATCTATTAAAAAAGAATGTATCCTTGCCACATTCTTAATGTGGGGGACTTTTCCTAGAATTCTGTTCCTCATTGCTTCATCTAAGTTTTGACATTTCTCAGCGTTCTACAACATCGAATTTTCTTTAAAACCCTTCAAGAGATCATACTTTACTTGGATTTTAAATTTATTTCGTCATTCCCACACCATTCTTTATATAGCTTCGCCCCTCTCTACCTCCTTAAATGAAACTTTTAGAAAATCTGAAACTTTTGGAAGAGTTTCCCTAATCATAGCTGCAAAATAGAATTTGATTTTAGCATAATTGTTGCATATTTCTTTGATCTTGATCTTCATGAATTGCATTGTGATGAGATTGATCTTCCTTGACTTGTCTAATGCTTTGTTGACTTGATCGGATATGGGTTGAATGATCATTGTCAAGTGGCATGCTTTCTTTATACAAATCATGCTCTTTTTAAATTTTTAAGTAAATGAACTATAAACTTAATTCAAGAAACATGTTAAATTATACATGATTAAGTTATTGTTATTATAAAAAAAGGATTAAGACCTACAAGGTCAACAATTTTAATCCTAAGCTTGAAATGGATAATCCAGTGTTCAAACTTGGAATGATCTTTAGTGGCCGTAAAATATTAAAACAAGCTATTAAATCCTATTTTATAAAAAATGGCAAAAATATTAGGATTGTGAGGAGTGAAGCACTGAGTATGAAGCGGGTATGTACAAGCAGTAAGGATTGTACCTGGTCTTTATATGCTTCCAAAACGTAAGACTCCAACAACATGCAAATAAAGAGCTTGTATGATGAACACAAATGCAGTAGGAAGTTTAAAAACATACATGTTAATTCTAGATGGCTCTCTGAAAAGTATGTAGACACATTTATGTCTAACCCAACACTGCCTATGCACTACTTCACTGAAACTATTCTGAAAGACCATGTGGTTGCTATTTTAAGGCATCAAGTGTACAGAGCTAGAAAGAAAGCAAAAAAGATGATTAAAGGTTTATATGCTGAACAATATGGTAAATTGTGGAGTTATATGGAGGAAGTAAGAAGATTCAATCATGGTACAACAATATTCATGAAGTGTGTTGATGGGACAATAGAGAAAGGTGAGCCTAGATTTGAGAGAATGTATGTTTGTTTAGCAGCTTGTAATCTGGAATTTAAAGCAGGATGTAGGAAGTTGGTTGGGGTTGATGGCTTCCATTTGAAAGGGCCACATGGGGGTATATTATTGGCAGCTGTAGGTGTAGATGATAATAATTGTATGTTTCCCATTGCTTAAGCCATTGTTGAAAGTGAGAACAAGAGCTTCTGGGTTTAGTTCTTAGAATCACTTAGTCAGGGCATGTCCATTGGAAACAAACATGAGTGGACATTCATTTCAGACAAGCAAAAGGACTACAAGCAAACTCTCAGAAGAAGCAATAGTGGAAATACTAGCTTGTTGTCTTTTTTTTTCTTTTGTTAAGTCTATTGAAATTTAATTTTTTTTAAAGGCTTAAATATTAAATTGTCGAAGTCTAAGATGATATATAGTTTAATTTTGTGAAGCCTAAGTTGATGATATTTATGTAACTTTGGTTCTTGTGAATTGTATGAATCTTGGTATTTCGATGATGATATAAATAATGGTATTTGGATTTGGACATTAGTATTTACATATATGTTTTGTTAAAAAATAGAGCACATCCACACTTTACAAAAAAAATAAAACATAAACACATTTCAAAAAAAATAAAATAAAAAATAGCACACACACACTTCAAAAAAAAAGGAGCACAAACACACTTCACATAAAAAAAGAGCACACACACAAATTTCATAAAAAACAACAAAGCACACACACACTTCACAAAAAAATTTAAAAAATAAACAGAGCACACACATAAACTTCACAAAAAAACATAGCACACACACAAACTTCACAAAAAAAATAGAGCATCCACACTTCATAAGCAAAAACTACTGATTTTTCAGTTAGAGTTAAAAACATATTATAAAAAAAGTAAACTTTAGGTTACGTTAAGTAGCAAAACTAATCCTAAACCATTACAATAGTAAAACTGAATCTACTCTAAACTAACTTCATATCCAACACTAACACTAACAAACTGGAAGAAAATTATCACCACCAACAAAATCAGAAGAACAATCAAGAATTTCTCCCTCTTCTTACACCTACCAACTGCAATTTCATCTCTATTAACCCTCCTTAAAAGCCAAGGAATTATTCGTGTTAACCTAGCACACATGGGTGGATCAATCCGCTGAAAGTAACTACAACCATTTACTTCATTTCCACAAGCTTCGAACCTTCTCCTAAGATTTAAGTCAGTCCATGATGTCCTAATAACTGTCCTCATCATGCAGTTGCAACGATGAGGAAGGGGGTGATTCATCTCTTCAAATCTTTGACTTGTTTCTTTTAGTTGCAATGCTTTCTCTCTCTATACATATATTTGTGTATATACTCACTCTGTTCTATTCTAGCCGGGAAAAAGATAAAAAATGGAGGGAAAGTGCATTTAGGGAAAGAATACCCATGTTACCCAGAACATGGCCCGCGTGTGAGCTATTCCATTAAGATTTTAAATAGAAATGGTGAAGTTGGATAAAAGTGCAACACGGCTATTACTTTGTGTCTTTATGAGGGCAAAACAAAAGTTCATGGATAGAAGTGCAACTCGGTGCAAACTTGAAGGGTGTTATATGCTTTTAACTCCTATCCAAATGTACAAATCTCACAATAGAAAATATGTTGTATCCGTTATCTTAAATTAGGTTAAAATTAGCATTTGCTTAAAAAATGCAATAATTAAAGTGGGACTATCAATTTGAGATAGTGGCAGTATAAGTAACACAACTTTAATAATATTAAATCAAACTATAAATATAATAATCATCTCGACAAGAACCGTAAGCTAAAATCAAGATCTACTACCAAATATATAGGCTGAATGGACTTATTAAGAAAGAATAGGCCAAAACTACCAATGAAAAGATTATTTTAGTCAAGTGTTACAGCATCCAGCCATTATAATTTAGAATATCTAATAAACAATAGATAACTATCGTGAAACAAACCTAAAATCAGAAACAAAAAGTACAACAAGATCACAGTAGCCACGGCAAACTACAAATTACTGCAAGTGATAGAACAAAACGTCAAGTCTGTCCAAATGAGAGAAAATGGTAGGAAAATTAATAAGAGATATTAAATGAGGTTTTTTTTTTAGTTTAGGAGAGTGAAGTAGCATATCGTTAATTCGTTAATACTTGAGACGATAAATTGACATATCTAAATTTGAAAATTTGAGATCGTAATTCAGTTATTAATGAAAGTTTACCCCGCGTTAATATGAGATTTTGACCATCTCATTCTTTACCATCAAATTATGTTCAAATCAGCTCATTATTCATCTTTCCCTTAATTTTTTTCAACACAAAAATTAATGCCCTTTTAGGTAAATTAGTATTATAAATAAGAAACATTATTTTCTTCAAGAATCTTATCAAAGGAACCATCTAAAAGACAGAAAAATTCGCATCCCTCCTTTCGGATAAAAAAAGGGATAAAGTTTCAAGCTATTAAGAACTAAGACAAAAATCTAAAATGAAAAACTAGGCTTTGCTTTTCTTTTGATATCTTAACTATAATAAAGCAAGAAGAAACATCGTAATTACATGATTAATATTATTTGATTTTCTTCCAAATAAATATAGGTTTTTGTTGGGATAGTTGTAATAAGTTATTTAGAGTAGCAGTTACAATTAGTTAATTTAATTAGAGTATATATACAGTTATTATGTTACGTAGATTGTGTAATATAAGTGAGCAACTAAGCTTTAAACTGAGGTCTAAAAGTGCTGAAAGGGTATCAGCTCCTATCACCATAGGGATGTTGAACAACAAGTTCAATTTTGATTATGAAGACGAACAACAAAGTTTCTCAACTCAAATCACCAAATCGTCATCCTCTTGATTTTTCTTAAAGATATCGGCAAAAGACAACATTTTCATCATAATAGCTTATATAACGCACATTCATATCTCTTTTCATATCTGTAAACATTATCAAGAATAATAGCCATGTATAATAAATATCACACATATATTTTAAGACATCCATTAGTCAAACTTATTTTGCCAACTATTAAAGACAATTTACAAATATTACAAATGCATCCTTCTTCATCTCCTCTGAAGTTCTACGTTCCTTTCTTATTGTTGCCTATCAAAACAGAAAAAACAAATTAAAACAATTATTATACACAATATTACAATAATTGTACCTAACATAAAACCAATTTCATATATATATATATATATACGCATTCATTAGCATGGTTAAAGCATTCTTAAGTACATCTTTAGCCCGAAAATAGTTTAAAGAGAATAGCTAAGAATCGGTTAAATTGTTGAACAACTTTTCTAAATGAATTTTTTTTTTTATCAATGCAAACTATTTACTTTAGTCTAGAACTTGTATATCGCTTAGTAAGATTTGAAAATTTCTTATATGAAAGGTTTATTTTCTTCCTTTTTTTTGAAGAAACCAAGGATACTACCAAAATAAATTTTTTTTTTTTCATTCTTTGTCTCCGATGAAATTTATTAACCGGTTCTGAGCATTAATTATTGAGAGTGTTAGTATTTTGATTTTTCATCGTGCAAGTAAAATCAAGATAGAGGAAATTTTGGGTCTTGTTATATCTCGGGGACGGTGCGGCATTTATAAAATTCAAGTACATAATTTTTAGACAAAGCCGCAAAACATCTTAAAAAGGGAGACATTGTTGTGCCTCAATCCAAAGATTTCCTTATGGAGTTAATGTTATAATAGTTCCATTATATTTATTTTATATTAATGTACTGTCAAAATGTTTTGATAAGTATAAGATTTTATTTAGCATTATGAGTTTGCTAATATTATTCTAACAATATTTATTGTATTGACTTAATAAGAGTATTAAAGTACTTGATACTGATATTAGAAACCAGTATGATTTTAAGGGTTTACAATTTTGGTAATAAAAAGCAAAAATAATCGAACTCTTTACTTTACGACTATCACTGTGAACTAGATTTGTGGTTGTTTATTTATTTTCCCATTACCAATAATTCTATTGTTAGTGAAATTGTTTGGATTTGTTATTTTATATAATTTTTTTTTGTAATTTTGTCCGATTACATTTTTGAGTTTCTGATATTATTATTTGGATGGAATTATTATTATTTTGCAGTTCTAATTTGTGACGCTCTAACAATACATTAAATCAAATCAATTGAACAAAACTTACAATGTACTTTGTGATATTACTGGTATCATCTCTGACACGAAAAGGCAGAAGTAGCTACTTCAAAAATCTTTTTCAAGTAAGCAGACATAAAAAGTATACTCGTCACATATTTAATGTGGGAGACTTCTCCTGTCATTCGACTTCTCACAACTTCATCTAACTTTTGACATTTCTCAATGTTATCCAACATCGACTTTTGTTAAAATCTTTGTAGAGATCATAAACTACTTAGATGTTAGATATATTCCTTCTCATTCCCACCATGCTTTGTATTCAGCTTCACCATTCATGCCTCCCGAACTGAATCTTTTATAAAATTTGAAAATTTGATATATTAACGGTAATTATTATTTTCTAGATCTGTTGAGTAATTATTACATAGTCATTTGTTTATTTAGTAGTTAGGAGACAATAATAGCAACATGTGAGTTCATTTGGTGTGGCAAAGTAAATATTTTTACAAAAGAACGTTCTGGCATGGATGTCATAGTTACAATCTTTTATTGCTAATAGAGATAGTTCAATTATATATATTTGCAAATATTATATTTCTAATTGAATATATATTGTCTTTAACTTATTTATTGTTTATTCCATTTTTGTCAAAAATATTTTGAATATCACCAATTTACCACACGGACTTATAACTAGTTATAAATAAATTATATGACAAATACGATAGATAAGGATTAAAATAAATTAAACATTAACTTATAACTTAAAAAAAATAAATATTTAATACTAGCTATCAATATAATAAATATCTCACATATATTTTAAGATATCCCTTAGTCAGAATTTTTTTTACTAAGTATCGAAGATAGTTTACAAATATCACAAGTACATCTTTCTCCATCTCCTCCAAAATTCTACGTTCCCTCCTTATTGTTGCATATCAAGAGAGAAAAAACAAATTAAAACAATTGTATCCAACAAAAAACCAATTTCATATACATATGCATTCATTAGCATGGTTTAAAGCATTCTTAGGTACACCTTTAGCCCATAAATAGTTTAATAGAAAAGCTAGGAGTCGGGTCAATTGTTAAACAACTTTTGTAAATGGAATTTTTTTTATATGTCAAAGCAAACTCTTTACTTTATTTCTAGAACTTTTAAACCACTGAGTAAGATTTGAAAATTTCTTATATGAAAGGTTTCTATTCTTCGTTTTCTTTTTTTTAAGAAAATTAGTTTTTCTTCTGTCTCCGATGAAATTTATCAACCACTTCTGAGCATTAATTATTGAGAGTGTTAGTATTTCAATTTTTCATAGTGCAAGAAAAAATCGAGATTGAGAGGATTTTAGGGCTTGTTGTATCATGGGAACGATGTAGGATTTATGAATTGCATTTACACAATTTTTGGGAAGAGCCGCAAAATTAAATATCTTAAAAAGAGCGACCTGATCGTGCCTCAACTAAAAAATTTCCTTATCGAGTTAATGTTATTATCGTTCCATTATTTTTATTTTATATTTATGCATTGTCAAAACGTTTTGTATTTATGAGTTTGCTTAAATTATTCTAATGATATTGATTGTATTGATTTAATAAGAGCATTGAAAGACTTGATACTGATATTATAAATCAATATGATTTTATGGGTTTGGAATTTTGGTAATTAAAAAAACAAAGATGATCGAACTCTCTAATTTACAACTATATAAATGTGAACTAGATTTATGGTTGTTTTCTCATTTTTTCGTTACCAATAATTTTATTGATCGTAAAATTATTAAGATTGGTTATTATTAATACTTAAAAAAGGTTTGTAATTTTGTCCGATTACATTTTTGAGTTTTCGATATTATTATTTGGATGAATAGAATTATTATTTTGCGATACTAATTTCTGATGCTCTAACAATACATTAAATCAAATGAATTGATCAAAATTTACAATGTGCTTTATGAATTGAAGCTTTTGTAAAATATAAAAAATTTGGAAGACTTTTCCAATCATAGTTGTATGGTGTTAAACCACTAATATTAAATAAACAAGTGGTTATACTGATCATATAATAATATATTATACGTTCGTATTGAAATAGTAAAATTAATTTTCTGCTATATCAAAAGAGGATAAAAAGACAATAAATTAAATGAAATAAACAAATCTTATAAGTACCTGAGACTAAATCTTTCACATTTTCAATATACTCAGTGAGTTTACCAATAATTATATTGTTCGTAAAATTGTTAAGGTAGTGAGAATGAGGTGTGGGGTTATTAATCTAAGAAGTAAGAAATTATTAGGCTAGGTTGGAATTTCACCTACCAAACTTACTTTGTCTTCTTTGAAAATCTAATAATAGCATCCAAAAGTAACGATGACGAGGTGTAGTGATAATGAGGTGTAGGGTTGGTTGGGCTCAAATGCAGGAGGGCTTTTGTTGAAAAGATTTTTCTTCTTCTGTGACTTTCCTTTTTCCCCTTTTTTCTTTCCTTTCTCTATAAATCATACTTTCCTTTTCTCTAATAAGAAATAATCAAAGTTGTCAAGTAAGTAGTATTGGTATAACAAAAAAATGCATAAAAAATGATGAGTACCTAGCTATGTTCAAAATTTGATGTTTTTTGTATCTTCTGTACTATAACAAATCAACCAAAAAACATAGCACAATTAATTTTAACAAATTTGTTTTGAATCAAATGATAACCATTCTAATATACAATTGCATTTTAAAATGTTTGCATTGATGGTATAGTACGTTAATAAAAAGAATAATAAGAGAATATTCAATCTCTTTAATCAATTAAAGTTGGAATTTTGGTTAATTAATTAAACTACAATAAAATTTAATTGAAATTTTAGAATGAACCATGAATATTCATTTATTATATTTATAACATTATTTTGTCTATCATCAATATATATATGTTCGCGTGTAGCATCTCAAATAACTTTTTGCATGGCCTTGAACAAAAAATATAGATATATCTATAAAATTGTAAAGATAGGTTAGAATTTCACCTACAAATCCAATCCAATAACAATTACATAGCAACCGAGAGAGATTGACAAAGAAGGAGGAGGTGTAGGGTTGGTTCGTTGGGTTCAAACAGAGGAGGGCCTTTTTGAACATAAGGGTTTTTTGCTTTCTTCTTCAGCGTGTGTGGACTTTCCCTTTTCTTTCTTTTCTAGTGTAAATCCACGTCTTCAATACCCACATTCTCCATAAGGTGGAGGAAGCACTTGAAGTCCCTAGAAATTATACTTTTCAATTTTTAAGACGTTCTTCAATGACGGTTTTCAAGTTTTTAAACTTTTTAAAAATTATTGATTTCTTTGTCAACCATTGGTTTTGAACATCTATTATAACGTCGTAGTCTTCCGTAATGAAAAAATAGGACAAACTCAGCTTTGAAAAACACCAACCTTTCTTATATACTTCATCCAATCACTGCAACACGCCACTTGACAAAAAAATAAACTCAAAAAGCATATCAATATAAATTATGTATGATATGAAAATAGTGAGAACAACGACTATGTACCTAATAACAAATCGTGCTTTCTTTAACAAATGGGTTTCAGTAATATGATTATTTGCATCACGATACTCCAACATATATTAGTGTTATTTTGTTTCAATAGATCATTTATCTTTCATGGAAAACATTTATACATCCAATTAAACAATATTTCAATTAGTAAAATCTATATATTATGCATTTGTTTTTAACATAACATACATTCCAAGCACACACCCCAAAATAAAAAGCAGTCAAAATATTAAAAAATAATATTATAAAGTAAATGATTATAAAAATTATTTGACTCCTACAATATCACATATGGAGTCCAAATGTTGCCAATAATAAAATAAAAAGATGGACCCATATGAGACGTGGACCCATATGAAATAATATACTCATCGAAGACCTAATAAAATATAGGTTGGACTCATCTCTTGTTCGTATTCCATCCTCATTAGATGTAAAGTACGTCAAGTAGTACTACGATCTATGAGATCGAGTACTTAATATTTTCTATCAATCGGAAAATTTATTAAAACTTCAAACTACTACCAACTAAGATTATAATCACATCAAAAATGTAAAAACAATTGTGTACAACTTAGTTACTTACCCTAGTTCTAAGAGGTAACTAAACACAATGAAAGAGATTTTAGATAATGGTAATATAGAACAAAAGCATTGTTTCTAGTTATATACTTACTAACGTACACGAGAACAATTTAACTTATCTTACTTATATGGTGTCAAACCACTAATATTAAATAAACAAGTGGTTACGACTGCTCATATAATAATATATCATACCCTTACATGACTAGCTATTTAAGAGATTGAAGACCCAAAGAACTTGTAAACTTGGATTGGACAAGCTTTTCAACTTCTTCCTGTAGCATCGCATCTAAATACTGTGTTGAAATAGTAAAATTAATTTTCTGCTATATCAAAAAAATGATAGAAGGACAATAAATTAAATGAAATAAAAAAAAATCTTACAAGTACGTGAGACTAAATCTTTTCGCATTTTCAATATATACTCAGTGAGTTTACTAGCAGCGCCTTTGACTTTAAAGAGTGAACTGTCTATTTCAGAAGTCCTATCCAAGTTAGCATTTTTCAACTTTGAATTATAGACTAATGCACATATGCACTAGCTCCTTCAATACATCTCCAACTAGTTGAACTCCTTCATTAACAGAGCCGATAGTAAGCATCCATTAAAAATATATATATATATATATATATCCTCGCCACATACTCAATGTGGTGGAATTTTACTATAATTTTGTCTCTTACTGCTTCATCTAACTTTTGACATTTCTTAGCGTTCTTTAACATCTACTTTTCTTTAAAACCTTTCAAGAGATCATACTATGCTTAGATTTTGAGTTTATCTTCGTCTTCCCACCCGTTTCTCTATATACAACTATGCCCCTCTCTACCTCCTTAAATAAAGCAATTCAAAAATTTTGGAAGATGTTCTCCAATCATAATTGCAAAAAAATATTTGGTTTTAGTATAAAATTAATAAAATATATAAAATGAGTTATTTATTTATTTTTTTAGTTTAGGAGAGTGAAGTAGCATACCGTTAATTCGTTAATACTTGAGACAATAAATTGACATATATAAGCTTGAAAATTTAAGATCGTAATTCAGTTATTAATGAAAGTTTACCATGTGTTAATATGAGATTTTGACCATCTCATTCTTCACCATCAAATTAGTATTGTAAATAAGAAACATTATTTTCTTCAAGAATCTTATCAAAGGGACCATCTAAAAGACAATTTAATTGGGGAAGGCTACCACCATTTAGGTAGCCCATTACGATTTCTTAATAAAAAAAGAATTCACTCTAATGGTTAATTATAATTTAAAAATAAAATAGCATAAAAGAAAAACGTTTAACTTTTGTGTCATCAAATAAAATAAAATTGTGACGAAAAAATTCGCATTCGTCCTTTCGGATAATAAAAAAGGATAAAGTTTAAAGCTATTAAGAACTAAGACAAAAATCTAAAATGAAAATCTAGGGTTTGCTTTTCTTTTGATATCTTAACTATAATAAAAGCAAGAAGAAACTTAATAATTACATGAGGAATATTATTCGACTTTCTTCCAAATAAATATAGGCTTTTGTTGGGATAGTTATAATAAGTTATTTAGAGCAGCAGTTAATTAGTTAATTTAATTAGAGTCTATATACAGTTAGTAAGTTACGTAGATTTTGTAATGAATATAAGCAACTAAGTTTTAAAACTGAGGTCTAAAAGTGCTGAAAGGGTATCAGCTCCTATCACCAGAGGGATTATGAACAACAAGTTTAATTTTGATTATAAGGACGAACAACAAAGTTTCTCAACTCAAATCACCAAATCGTCATCCTCTTGATTTTATTTGAAGATACCGGCAAAAAAGACAACATTTTCATCATAATAGCTTATATAACGCACATTCATATCTCTTTTCATCTTGTAAACATTGTCAAGAATAGCCATATACATAATAAATATCACACATATATTTTAAGACATACATTAGTCAAACTTCTTTTGCCAAGTATTAAAGACAATTTACAAATATCACAAATACATCTTTCTCCATCTCCTCTGAAGTTGTATGTTACTTTCTTATTGTTGCCTATTATTTTAGTCTAGAACTTGTAAATCGCTTAGTAAGATTTGAAAAATTATTATATGAAAGGTTTATTTTCTTCCCTTTTTTTTGAAGAAACCAAGGCTAGCACGAAAAGAATTTTTTTTCCTTCTTTGTCTGCGATGAAATTTATTAACCGATTTTTAGCATTAATTATTGAGCGTGTTAGTATTTGGATTTTTCATCGTGCAAGTAAAATCAAGACAGATGAGATTTTGGGGCTTGTTTTATCTTGGGGACGGTTCGGCATTTATAAACTGCAAGTATATAATTTTTGGACAGAGCCGTGAAATATGTGAAAAAGAGAGACCTTATTGTGCCTCAATTCAAAGATTTCCTTATCGAGTTAATGGTATAATAGTTTCATTATATTTATTTTATACTAATGTACTGTCAAAACGTTTTGACAAGTACAAGATTTTGTTTAGCATTATGAGTTTGCTAATATTATTCTAACAATATTTATTGTATTGACTTACTAAGAGTATTAAAGTAATTCATACTATTATTATAAATCAGCATGACTTTAGCGGTTTGCAATTTTGGTAATGGAAAACAAAAATGATCGAACTATCTACTTTACAACTATATAAATTTGAACTCTATTTGTGGTTGTTTTCTATTTTTCTCATTACTAATAATTATATTGATCATAAAATTGTTTGGATTGGTTATTATTAATACAAAAAAAAAGTTTTGTAATTTGTCCGATTATATTTTTGAGTTTTGGATATTATTATTTGGATGAATAGAATTATTATTTTGCAGTACTAGTTTGTGACAGTCTAACAATATATTAAGTCAAATGAATTGTACAAAACTTACAATGTGCTTTGTGACATTACTAGCATCATCTCTAACATGAAAGTGGCGAAAGTTGTTACTTCAGAAATCTTTTACAAGTAAGCGGACATAAAAAGTATCCTCGTCACATACTTAGTTTGGGATACTTCTCCTTTCATTCTATTTCTCACGACTTCATCTCTAACTTTTGACATTTCTCAATGTTATCCAACATTGACTTTTGTTAAAATCTTTGTAGAGATTGTAAATTGCTTATATGTTAGCTATTCTTTCTTATTCCCACCTTGCTCTATATCCAACTTCACCTCCGTGCCTCCTGAATTAAAGCTTGTATAAAATCTAAAAAATTTGGAAGACTTTTCCGATCATAGTTGTATGGTGTTAAACCACTAATATTAATATTAAATAAACAAGTGGTTATACTGATCATATAATAATAATATATTCTACCTTTGTATTGAAATAGTAAAATTAATTTTCTGCTATATCAAAAGAGGATAAAAAGACAATAAATTAAATGAAATAAACAAATCTTATAAGTACGGGAGACTAAATCCTTCACAGTTTCAATATGCTCAGTGAGTTTACCAATAATTATATTGTTCGTAAAATTGTTTGGATTGGTTATTTTTAATACAAAAAAAGTTTTGTAATTTTGTCCGATTACATTTTTGAGTTTTGGATATTATTATTTGGATGAAATTATTACTATTTTACAGTACTAATTTGTAACGATCTAACAATATATTAAATCAAACGAATTGAACAAAACTGACAATGTACTTTGTTATATTACTGGTATCATCTTTGACATGAAAGAGGCAGAAGTAGCTACTTCAATTTTTTTTTCCAAGTAAGCGGACATAAAAAGTATCCTCGTCACATATTTAATGTGGGAGACTTCTCCTATCATTCTACTTCTCACAATTTCATCTAACTTTTGATATTTCTCAATGTTATCCAACATTGACTTTTGTTAAAATCTTTGTAGAGATCATAAACTGCTTAGATGTTAGCTATTCTTTCTCATTCCGACCCTGCTTTATATCCAGCTTCACCTTCTGCGCCTCCTGAACTGAATATTTTATAAAATCTAAAAATTTTGGAAGACTTTCCCGATCATAGTTGAAAAGAGAAGTTTGATATATTAATGGTAATTATTACTTTCCCGATCAGTTAAGTAATTATTACATAGTCTTTTGTTTAAGTAGTAGTTAAGACACAATAACAATAGCACGTGAGTTCATTTGGAGTGGTAGTGTAATTATTTTCACAAAAGAATGTTCTGGAATGAATATAATGGTTACAATCTTTTATTGATAATATATATATTGTTTAACTATACACATTTGCAAATGTTATATTTCTAGTTGCATATATATTGTCTTTAACTTATTTATTTATTATTCTATTTTTATTAATAATATTTTGAACATCGCCAGTGTATCGCATGGGCTTATAACTAGTTATAAATAAATTAAAGGACAATTACAAAAAATGAATATTAAAACAAATTGAATATTAACTTATAACTTAAGGAAATAAATATTGAATACTAGCCATCAATATAATAAATATCTCACATATATTTTAACACATTCTTAGGTACACCTTTAGCCCAAAAATAGTTTAAGAGAAAAGCTAAGAGTCGGGTCAATTGTTGACTAACTTTTGTAAATTGAATTTTTTTTATATCAATGCAAACTCTTTACTTTAGAACTTCTAGATCGCTGAATAAGATTTAAAAATTTCTTATATGAAACGTTTCTTTTCTTCCTTTTTATTTTTTTTGAAGAAAATTTGTTTTTCTTCTGTCTCCAATAAAATTTATTAACCACTTTTGAGCATTAATTATTAAGGGTTTTTGTATTTCGATTTTTCATTATACAAGGAAAAATTAAAACATAGGGGATTTTGGGGCTTGTTGTATCTTGGGGACGATGTGGCATTTATAAATTGCAGGTATACAATGTTTGTGTAGAGCCTCAAAACATCTTAAAAAGAATGACCTAGTTGTGCCTCAATCCAAAGATTTCCTTATCGAGTTAATGGTATTATGGTTCCATTATATTTATTTTATATTTATGCAGTGTCAAAATGTTTTATATTAATGAGTTTGCTAAAATTATTCTAACAATATTGATTGTATTGACTTAGTAAGAGTATTAAAGTACTTCATACTGATATTATAAATCAGCATTACTTTAGCGGTTTGCAATTTTTGGTAATGGAAAACAAAAATGATCGAACTCTCTACTTGACGACTCTATAACTGTGAACTATATTTGTGGTTGTTTTCTATTTTTCTCATTACTAATAATTATATTGATCGTTAAATTGTTTGGATTGGTTATTATTAATACAAAAAAATGTTTTTTAATTTGTCCTATTATATTTTTGAGTTTTGAATATTATTATTTGGATGAATGGAATTATTATTTTGCTTTACTAGTTTGTGACACTCTAACAATATATTAAGTCAAATGAATTATACAAAACTTACAATGTGCTTTGTGACATTACTAGCATCATCTCTAACATGAAAGTGGCGAAAGTTGTTACTTCAGAAATCTTTTACAAGTAAGCGGACATAAAAAGTATCCTCGTCACATACTTAGTTTGGGATACTTCTCCTTTCATTCTATTTCTCACGACTTCATCTCTAACTTTTGATATTTCTCAATGTTATTCAACATTGACTTTTGTTAAAAAAAATTTAGAGATCATAAACTGCTCGGATGTTAGTTATTCCTTCTCATTCCCACCCTACTTTATATCTAGCTTCACCTTCTGCGCCTCCTGAAGTGAGACTTTTATAAAATCCGAAAATTTTGGAAGACTTTCCTGATCATAATTGAAAAGAGAAGTTTGATATATTAATGGTAATTATTACTTTTCCGAACAGTTGAGTAATTATTACTTAGTCATTTGTTTATGTAGTAGTTAGGAGACAATAACAGCAGCATGTGAGTTCATTTGGAGTGTTAGTGTAATTATTTTCGCAAAAGAACGTTCTGGTATGGATATCATCGTTGTTGAATATGAAAACTAAACAATAATGAGATAATTATTTTTGAATTAAATGATAACCATTCCAACATGCAATCACAATAATCCCTTTAACAAACACTACATTCCTGGTAGAGTTGGCTAATAAAAAGAATAATAAGGGAATATTTAATCTCTTGAGTTAATTAAAATTTGAAGGGAGGAGAGATGAAAATGATTGACTTAATTAAAGTTGAAATTTTGGTTAATTAATTAAACTACGATTAAATTTAATTGAAATTTCAAAATGAACCATGAATATTCATTTATCATAATTATGAAATTTTTTTGTCTATCGTCATCCATATATATATGTTCGCATGCAACATCTTAAGTAACTTCATGCATGACCTTGAACAAAATATATATATATAGGGGGAAATTAATTAAAGGAAGAAATTATGAGGATAACTTGGAATTTCACCTACAAATCCAATCTTCTTCATTCTCAGCTAGGCACAGGGATGGAAGTGGAGAAGAATTAAGTAGATCGGAGGATGAGTGTTCCATTTTTACAAGTGAGAGAGATAGAGATTTTCATAGATGTAGAGAGAGAGATGAAGAAAATGAATAAATTGGATAGGAGCTTATTGCTTTCACCATTTCGCATGTTCCACTTTTTCATTCTCAGCTAGGCACAAGGATTAAATTTAAATAAAATAAAATAAATCCTATATACTGAATTTAGTCGGTTTGGTTTGATTCAATTTGTTTTTAATTTCGACCGGTTTTAGATTTTTTGGTATAAAATGGCAGCCTTATTGTTGATAACTTCGTTACTTATTCTAGTTCTATGAAGTAAATAAATTACACAATGAAAGAATTGTTAGATAATTGTAATATAAAGCTAAATCAGTGTTTCTAGTTATATACTAACTAGCGTACATGGACTTGTATATGCAAATTGAAACACAATTTCCTTAACATTAACTTATCTTACTTGTATGGTGTTAAACCACTAATATTAAATAAATAAGTGGTTGTATTAAGCATATAATAATATATTCTACCTTTGTATGACTTATAACCTTTGACTAAACAAGCTTTTCATCTTCTAGCTTCGCATCTAAATATTGTGTGAAATAGTAAAAGTAATTTTCTGCT
The DNA here is from genome assembly GCA_021464415.1 of Lonicera japonica. Lineage (NCBI taxonomy): Eukaryota > Viridiplantae > Streptophyta > Magnoliopsida > Dipsacales > Caprifoliaceae > Lonicera > Lonicera japonica. Next base: position 33,947,480 of record CM038463.1, on the reverse strand, counting down.
ATATAAAAAGAAGAAAAAAAGACAATAAATTAAATGAAATAAAAAAATCTTATAAGTACGTGAGACTAAATCATTCACATTTTCAATATGCTTAGTGAGTTTACTAGAGGCGTCTTTGACTTTAAAGATGGAATTGACTACTTCAAAAATCTTACCCAAGTTGGCGTCTTTCAACTTCGAACTATAGACTAATGCCTATATGCGTTAGCTCTTTCGATACGTCTCCTTCACGAACGAAGCCAATAGTAAGCATCTATTAAAAAAGAATGTATCCTTGCCACATTCTTAATGTGGGGGACTTTTCTTATAATTTTGTCCCTCACTTCTTCATCAAAGTTTTGACATTTCTCAGCATTCTATAACAGCGAATTTACTTTAAAACCCTTTAAGAGATCATACTTTGCTTGGATTTTGAGTTGACTTTTGTCATTCCCACACCATTCCATATACAACTTTGTCCTTCTCTACCTCCTTAAATGAAACTTTTAAAAAATCTGAAAATTTTGGAAGACTTTCCCTAATCATAGCTGCAAAATAGAATTTGATTTTAGTATAATCGTTGCATATTTCTTTGATTTTGATCTTCATGAATTGCATTGTGATGAGATTGATCTTCCTTGACTTGTCCAATGCTTTGTTGACTTGATCGGATATGGATTGAATGATCCTTGTCAAGTGGCATGCTTTCTTTGTACAAATCATGCCCTTCATGAATTTATAAGTAAATAAGCTATAAACTTAATTCAAAAAACATGTTAAATTATACATGATTAAGTTATTGTTATTATCAAAATAGGATTAAGACCAACAAGGTCAACATTTTTAATCCTAAGCTTGAAATGGATAATCCAGTTTTCAAACTTGGAATGATCTTTAGTGACCGTAAAATATTAAAGCAAGCTATTAAATCCTATTCTATAAAAAATGGGAAAAATATTAAGATTGTGAAGAGTGAAGCACTGAGGATGATGGGGGTATGTACAAGCAGTAAGGATTGTACTTGGTCTTTATATGCTTCCAAAATGTAAGACTCCAACAACTTACAAATAAAGACATTGTATGATGAACACAAATGTAGTAAGAAGTTTAAAGCCATTTGAAATGGCCACATATGGGTATATTATTAGCAGCTGTAGGCGTAGATGATAATAACTGTATGTTCCCCATTGCTTATGCCATTGTTGAAAGTGAGAACAAGAACTTTTGGGTTTAATTCTTAGAATCACTTAGTCAGGACCTATCCATTGGAAACAAACATTGAGTGGACATTCATTTCAGACAAGCAAAAGGGTTTGTTGCCAGCATTTGAGTTTGTCTTACCTTATGTTCACCATAGGTTTTGTGTGATGCATTTACATGCTAATTTTAAGAGGGATGGGTACACTAGTCAAGCATCGAAAGAATTGTTATGGAATGCAGTCCAAGCTTCAAATATGACATTCTTTGAGCATTCAACGAGGAAGATATTTGAGACAAAGGAAAGTGCATATGAGTGGTTCCGGGATAAACTAGCTCAAAACTGGTCTAGATCTCATTTCCCCCATTCACTAAATGTGACATGTTAGTGAATAATATTTGTGAGAACTTTAATAAGTGTATCATTGATGCAAGAGGTAAATCAGTTTTGGGCTTGCTTAAAGTGGTTAAAAACTTTATCATGGGGAGATTGCAAGACAATAGGGAGAAAATGAAGATATGGCATGGTCCAATATGCCTAAAGATTTAGAATAATGTGGAGGAAGTACAAGGTGGCTGCAAAATACTGCATTCCAAAGTGGTTACGGGATCAAAACTATCATATTCAATGTATGCATGGGGACCAATATACTGTGGGCTTAGGAATTGGTACTTGCAATTGTGGGAGGTGGGACTTGAGTGGTATTCCATGCCCTCATATGATATCTATTGTTTATTTCAATGAGGACCGGCCTGAGGATTATGTGAACAAATGCTACTTTGTTGACACCTATAAGAAGATATATGTGCACACTGTTTATCCAATGAATGGGAGCAACATGTGGCCTACCAGTCGATTGCCTCCTGTCTTGCCTCTAGTGTATAATAGCCAGCTATGGAGAAAAAGGAAAAATAGGAAAAAGGGAGTAATGGATGAAAAGGATAAGAATCCTAGCAAGCTTGGAAAGAAGCATAAAAAATATTTGAAATGTGGTTTATGCGGAGTAGTTGGACATAATAAATGGAGCTGCCAAAGGAATTAAGGCAATGCAGCTATAAGTATTTCACTAATTTCGTTTCATTTAATTACGTTATTGTTGTAGCTGCAAACACTGACATAATTTCTCATAAATATAGGTGGGTGGATAGCAAAGTGGCCCACAAACCAGCACCATTAATGGCCAACAAAATGCCCCATAAACCACTAACTTTAGTGGACAAAGTGCCCCACATGTTAACTCCACCTACAGACCAGGGTGTGTAGCCACCAAGGCTAAATCCCCCCATGGACCGTTAGTGCCTTTAATAATGAAATATCAAACAACATCAACCATGCAAATCGTTAAAGTACAATTTTGCTATGGAGAATCTCAAAATACCAATTATAGATATCATAACTCAACTAGGCTACCTAATAGCCATAGAAAGCGCTATAATCATAAAACTATTTATTGTATACATATCAAATCATATAGTTAACTTTTGTCATATTTTATATATATCAAACATTTATCCACAAGGTTTAGTACATAAACCAAGTATATATATTTGACATACCCTTTAATCGTATATATATATCAAATCATAATTTTTTACATTTGTCATATAGTAATATCATTGTTGTACTTAAGCTAGGTTCATCAAGTCAGTCAAATAGTGGCTCAATTAAGAAATTTATCTCCTAGTTTCACCAATTGGGGAGTTCCACAACAATTCGTCAAATTGGCACCAAGCCAAGTATAATTCATAATTTATACTACTTAAATTCAATATAAACTATCCCTTATGGTTTCCATACATTTTCCAAGTCAAAAGCACAATAAAAGCCTACCCAGTATAGTTACGGACTGGCGAGTTTCCAATAAATCTCATAAAGAATCAATAATAATATCATACATATGAGTAATCATAGCCAGAATATATTTTAAGACCCATTAATCTATCAATTTTATATACGTATCATCATTATATATATATATATCATATTTGTTTATATGCATTTCGTATCAATCTTCATATATGTCAACATATAATGGGAGGTTCTTGAGAAAACATCAAATTAAACTTAAATCAACCACAAATCAACTAAAATAATAAAAACCAACCCAATCTTATGCACAAGACAAATTTCGAAACTATATGAAAACCCTTAGTTTTAAAGCTAGATCCTCGAGTATTAAGTGTTGAATCAAGCAGAATCGAGTTTACTAATAGTTTCCCCCAAAAGCTTGAAACCCTAGCCATGGAGGATAAAGAGGAAGAAGAAGAAGATGAAGAAGAAGAAGAAGAAGATGATGATGATGATGATGATGATGATGATTCTTAAATTCTTGTATAATCTTTAACTAATTAACGCACTAAGAATACTCAAGAATCTTATCCCTTTCTCTAGAGCTCTCTAGAAGTGTTGTGCTTATGTGTATTGTTAAATAGCGTGTTTAGGGATGATAAATATAGGGTCAAAGCCATAAAATTACAATTTTAACCAGCTCTGGGGGTCATCAATCAACTAATGGGCCCTGATGCTTTTTTTGACATTTCGGCTAATTCGCACTCAATTTTAACCACTAGGGGGTGAGAATTGCGTCTTTGCCAAAACACTGAAGTTTTAGATAATTGAATTACCTTTCTAATGCTACAAACGGGGACTCATTTGGACTTTGGATGAAAAATTTATGGCTTTCCCAAGCGAAGGTAATTTTTTGGTAAATGCAATTTAGGTGATAAATTTCTGAATGTCGCTCGGACCACTCGAAATGGGTTACGACCTAATAGGAAAGTGTAATAACGTATAAATGGAGCATGGAAAAATATAAACTACTCAAGTACCACCTGAACCCAACTTGCCTCCGGAACATAAGATTTTGCATAAATAGGAATTATAAAGGGAATTAACAAGTAAATCATATAGTGGGTGTCACAAACGGGTCGAGGTCCAATGAATCCAACACCATGAAGGACTTCAAGTGTCTATTTTTGCTGAGATATAACAATCCCAACCTTTGATATTGCTACTTCCAAATCGAGAAAATACTTGAGATTACTGAGGTCTTTTATGTGAAATTGGTTACGAAGACAGAGCTTGAGATCTTGAATAGCTTTGTCATTATTTTTTGTGATGATCATATCATCCACGTAAATAAGTACAATGGTTAGAATTAATTCCTTCACTTGTAAAAAAAGATATTGGTCTGAATGTGTCTGAGAGAAACCATCCCTTTTAATGGCTTTTGAGAAATTAGAGAACCCAATTTTGGTTTGAGTCTGTAAAATGACTTATGTAGTCGACATACAAGCTTTTGTCCCTATCGAAGTTTGGGCGGTGGAATCATATATACCTCCTCAATCAAATCACCATGAAGGAAGCCGTTATTGACATCCATTTGAAAGAGTGGAAATTTTTTAATAGTTGCTAAGGAAGAAGACAACGCATGGTAGTTAACAACCTTTGTCCAAGAAAACAAAAACCTTAACAACTGGAGTAAGAGTCTCATGATAGTCCAAGCTTTCTTTTTAAGTAAATCCCTTGGCTACTAAGTGAGCCTTTTATTGTTCCACAATACCTTCCAACTTATACTTGATTTGAAACACCCATTTGCGACCTATGGGATGATGGCCGAAAAGTAATGGAACTAGTGACCATATCTTTTGGTTTGCAAGAATAAGATCTTATCTTTCATTGCTTCACACAATTTCGGATTATGTATTGCCTGTTCATACGTGGTAGGCTCAACATTGCTGGAAATTATGTTAACAAACAGCTTATGGAAATAAGATAATGACTTATAGGAAATAAAATTTGCTAATGGATGTTTGGTACCTGGCTGAGAAGAGGATGGCTTACCTGTAGTCATTGTGAGGCGTAGAATCCCGTTATGAGATTTTCACCTTCGGGACCCGGTTAATCATGGATGCTGTGCACGACGGTGGGTTGGTATTAGTAAAATCTCAACTTTCAAAAAAAACTTTTCTTTAATAAAATGTGGTCACAGAAATCCTGTCTCAGAAAATTTCGGCATGTAGATTTTATTTATATAGCAAACCGCCCTGTTAAAAATCAAAACCAATTGCTCACAATTGCAACACAAACAAATCATTTTCAAAAAAGAATATTCCCATTAAACAAAAATTAGAATCCACAATTAAAACCACTCCACATATGAAAACCCTTTTTTTTAATAAAAGTTTACAATAAAACCATTTACATGTTACATGACCAAAACTATATCTGTATATACAATAGTCCTTATCAAAAAGGACTTGGAAAGATCCATGGACATCAGAGGCTTCTTACGAAAAAGTACAATGAGCCAATCCCGAAGTCCGACCTGCAAAATTGTTTAGAAATTGGGATGAGCCAAATCCAGGCTCAGTGGGAACTATAAAGGTTTTAATATAAATAAGTACTTTAATTTTAATACCATAGTTTGAAAACCATGCCATGCAATACAGTACACACCTAAGTACATATCGAAACTCACTAGGATTTTTATCCTAGCCACCGGAAGCTAATTTCCCGACTAACCAATACCATCCCTAGGCCTTCCCTAAAGTAGGCCTCCTATGTATATCCATATTACCAGGAAATCATTAGTCTAAGGTCATATGATTGCAATGCTAGCTTCCTATGGTTTGTCATACTACGATGGACTTGCTCTCAAGTGTGATTGTACACTCAACTATGCTTTCCGGTACCCATATCATAAGTAGTAATTATTGGCCAACTAATCATTGTTTCCTTTTTAATTATAGTACATTATGATCATACCAGCTAATCTTATAACTACACATATATCCTCTAAGGATTTGATAACTATTAGCTCTTTCCACTTTACATGTTACATCATTATGATGGCCAATGCGTCACTACGTGTATCATAATCCATATCAAAATCTACGCATTCATTCTTACATTATTCACAAGATATCCGAAACCATACTTATAAAACATACAAGATATAATACAATAACATTTATTAAGATCACCATCACATCACATCCGGATTCAAGTCATGTCAATGTCATTCGAGACATAATTTCTTTATTCTCAATAATCTACCATGTGTATTTCAATGATCAATATAATCTTGACAATTACAAGACACCAATAGTCTTCCAATCTGGTCTGCATTTCGTGGCCTTTCACCCACGCGGCAGCAGGGCCTCCCGTTCATTTCCATTTGCGTTTCATGGCCTTTCACCCACGCGGCAGCAGTGCCTCCCGTTAGTCTCTGTATTCTCAATGTTTAATCATAACACCAATGGTCGTCCAAATGTCACCAGGTTTGAATTTCATTGACTTTCACCTACGTGGCAGCAGGGCCTCCCATTCATTTCCATGCACAGTTTCGAGTCTTGCACCCAGGAGACTGTGTCCTAACTTCCGGCCTCATTCTTTAGAGACCAAACCTGGGACCTCCCATGGACTATTGTCATCTCACCATTATATTTATATAAACATAAGATCCAATCAATGATTTACACATATATATATATATATATAATTTATCATATTCGCCCACTCATCTCATCAATCACATTATCCATCACATATATGGCTATCAACATATATATACACAATACACAATTGTATACTATTCTTCTATCACTGCATTCGAGCCATTATCCAAGGCTTTATCATCCTATTGTTATTCCCATTGGCCAACTAGGCTTTACCGGGGTTGTATTTTCATTACTAGTGCTAATTGTATTCCATCCAAAGTGTTAAACTTAAGGGTTATTGCATGTCACTCTGCCCTAGCGGGTTTTATGTACAAATACCACTAATAATGCTTTACAATCACCACTAGTGACATATTTATGTATACATATCGTTAATAACTCATAATCATCCATTTTATATGCACAAATCCTAAAACCCCCAATTGATAAGTCATACGGGTAACTACAAAGTGGGTTTCATTTGAATCTCTAGCTACGCATGCTAGATTGCGGAACTAGATGATCAATCATGTTATAGGAGTGATAATCTATCAATATCTATCACTAATCTAAGATTTATCTAGCCCAAACCCCATAAGATGTAAACAACCTATGGTTTTAATGAAAATTCCCAATTTGAAGTTTAAATCTCTAATACATTAATCAAACATTTGAAAACAAGTTTTAGTATAGTGTCCCCACCTTAGACAAGCCAAATCCGCGAGTTGGTGATGTGTATAAGCTATATCGCGAAGCCCTAGCTCGCCTCTAAGCTCCAATGGTGGAAGTGAGAGGAAGAAGATGATGAATAGTGACCTAGGTATGGGTTTTGGATAATTGGAAGCTTAGACCTTTGGTAGAGGAAGAAGGATGTATGGAATCTCCTTTCTTTCTCTCTCTAGAACTCTCCTTGGGTGTTTAGTGTGTTTTGATCGAAATTGAGGCAAAAAAGGGCATAAAGAACGCTTAAAAATGCTCAAAACCGACCTTGGCCACTGCCAGACCGGTATGCCAAAAGTCCAATACCGGTCCGCGCTATAACTTTGGGGCTCTGGAGCACTGTTCGTATTTTGGCCATTACTTTCTGTTCAAGACTCCGATTGAGGTGATCCTTATGTCGACGAAAAGGTATTTCAAAGATTTACAACTTTTTAAAGGAAGTTTTTTCTCAAATTATGGACGGATTGTTCCTAAAAATTCTCTGAAGACAGCGCTCTGCCGAAGCACTATCGAATGAGCAGAATTTAGCAATGGGCCTATTTCGGACCCTGTTTTGACCAACAAGGAGTGCGAATTGGACTTCGGTCAAAACATAAAAGTTGTAGAATGGTATGAAACCTACAAGTTAAAACAAATAGTACCTTAATTGGATAAAAGAGGAGGAATTTATGATGCTCTAAAGTTGGCTAAAAACAAAGGAATCGCATAAGACCGAAATTCATGATTTACGAAACAAAACCGATTCGGACTACCTGAATCACTAAATGAACACTCACATGGAAGGATGCTAATATGACTTGTAAGAAGTGCTAGAATGTTATGGGACTTCGTAAATAATGATTTCACCACTCGAGGTGAAACAACGTATGAATGAAGGTGAATACGGTGGAATGAAAGTATGGGGTGTTACAACCTCCTGTCCTTAAACAAATTTCGTCCTTGAAATTCTAGTAGGAGGAGTACAAGGCAAGAGAACGCATGAGTTCCAAACTTGCACTAGGTCTCCCCTCCTTAAAAAAAAAATCGCAGCTATGAACGAAATAAGATTCACTCCAAGAATCCAGAATAAAAAAAACGATCTCAATGAATGGCAAGGAAACGGAACAATGATATTAGAATCCTCTAGTTCACTCTTGAGGGAATAATCCTCGACACAGTATCCGTACAGCATTGTACATAATCCTTAATGCTATAGAACTAACTCATGATCTAGAACTCGAAATCAACTTGATCACCAAACACACAACATGGTTTATCAACTGAAAAGGTCTACGTATCAAAAATCCATAATCCTCAGTCCACAAACCCAATATATCAAGATTCACAATTCTAAATCCATAATCCAAGGTATCAAATACCAAACCAAAATGAGCAAAGTTCTCAAAATGCATTCATAAATCATAATATAGTCGAAAGCATTAAGTATCATAACATAGTTCCCTATGAATCCAAATATAATGATGCTCGGGAAAACAATTACGATCATGCTAGATCAACTACCTGAAAACCAAGGATTACCAAATTCGAGATTCACCTATTTGAATCCAAGAAACAATTCGAGTGAATACAAGGTATAGGACTGGCTACTAACGTTAGTAAGCCACGTTTCACTTTTCGTTGGCGACTGAAGGCTGTTGATTTATACGTTAGTCATCTGTTGATCAGGCGGCTAACTAAAATATAACTCGACAGTCGCTCATTATTAACTTGGTAGTAAAACTTATCCCGTGTATAAATCACAATTTAAGAAAGACAATGGATTCACACGGAAACAATACAAATATAATGCAAATGATACGAAGCAATTCATGGAAGAAGTCAATATAAATAGAATGAAACAAAGTGAGATTACCTATTCCCAAAACTTGCCTTAACTGAAAGGCACACTCACACAATAACCCACAAATCTCGAATCTACTGGATCTACTACGCTTTTGCTGTGCTACTTTGATCATATAACTCTCCCATCGTCTAAGAACATGACTACGGTTGGGAGAACTTTCTTGGTTCCCACGATCGACCCTCAACAATGGTGCTTAACTAACAACTCCCTACTGTCTACAATCCGATTAATCTTACTCGTTCAAGGACGACGATGTCTCTTACTATGCCCGGAGTCCCCACTAATGGAACGAATATGGATCGGAGGCTTATGCTCCATGCTAATAATATGCGAACCAATGGAAAAGATTTTGATCTTATTGGTCTGAACAACTCAATCTACCTTTTCCACTATTTCATGGGTTATTACTATTTTAAATATTAAAATAAATCCCTAGGCATTACTACTACCGTTCGATATTGAGATATTGAGATTTTTGGAACCGGATAAGCACTAGTATAGAAATGATTGTAATATATTATTACACAGACCCATGGGACAGATGGGGTGCCAAAAAACTTGGTTACCAGTGCACAGGCCCATGGAAAGATTTGGTGCGTATGAGTGTAATAAATTCCGTCTAGTACCGGTATTAGGTCGAGAAGGAGGTGGGTGGATTATGTTATGAGCGGTACAATGTGATTGTACCTTGAGATATGGTTGTTTGAGGTAGGTCAGTATGCCGGGGCGGACCAACTTATTTTTAATTATATAAATCATTGACTATTTTACAGGCTGAACTTTTATAACAATTGTTTTACAACATGAAGATTCTAGACATTGGTTTCTTGCATATGCATTACATTTTTCCCTTCCCCTATGGTTCCCACTGGGCCAGCATTGGCTCATTCCCTCATTTCTCATTGCAGGTCCACCTTGTAGCGCTATGTTGGTTTCACGGGGAAGAGTGCGGGATTTTCCTAGTCCTCTGATACCATTGGTCATGTTTAGTATTTTCTTTTGTTGTTGGGCATTAACTGCATGAATCATGTGTCTATACAATTTATAAAGAGATGGCTTGTAATAATTTTTACTTTGGAAAAACATTTGGATTTGTATTGTAATATTTTTTTTCTTTTCCCTAAGGGATTTGAACTTGTGAAGTTGTATTCTTTAAATTTTTCAACAAGATTGGTATATTGTTTGTACGAAGGCATCATGCCGAATTTTTGTGAAATTCTAGAACTTTAAACTATGTTGCATTAAATTCTTATTAATTCACCTATGTTTTTAGCCGTTGTTAGAGACAACATCCGTTAACGCCTGCTTTATAAAGGCAAATTGTTACAGTCGTCCTTTCCTTTCCCTTTTCCCTGTCCAGGCGTAGATGTACTTGTGAAATTTTAGAAACGTGAGACAACTGGGCCCAGTGGCAACTATACAGTTGATTCAAAAGGCACAATAGTAAATCACATGCACTTATACTTCCCATTCGTATACATGTAGGTCAAGTGTTAGCTAATCCCACATGTTTGGCACTATCACTATCCAATCTACGTTTTGTGGACTTATTAACCACGCGGCGGTCAGGCCTCCCTATATTTCTAGGTTTCATGGACTTGCCAACCATGCAGCGGTAGTGCCTCCCAATATTACTACATTTCGTGGACTTGCCAACGAAGCGGCGGTAAAGCCTCCCCATATTTTTACGTTTCGTGGACTTGCCAACCACGCGGTTGTAGGGCCTCCCCATATTTCTAGCACTAAAGTATCTAGGATATATCCATTAAATAATAATAATATGAATATCAAGGTGCCAAATTAGTACAAGGTCTCTATCCAACATAATTTATTTTTCACAAGTATAATTTATGTAGTTTACGAAATAGCTGAGTAGCATATTCAAGCCAGTTGATAAGGTAACACATTAGTTATTCATTAGAAAAACTAACAACATTAATTTCATGTAGTATGATACCCAAATATAGTATAAAATCCACCATTAGTTCCATTTTTAAGAAATTTTATGTTAGTTATCAACAACCGTATATGTCCAAGTGGGTTTTTGGCAAATTTCATTCTTTGGGCACATGCAAGTGGGGATTCGTATTGGATCATCAAATTAGTGCCACAATAAGTGTTAATCAACCATTAAGTGTTAAGAAATCCAACTCAAACCCCTTGCATGCAACAAAACAACACAATACCCAAAAATCCCCAATTTGTGTGAAAACTACACATGCATCACATACTAAAGCCAAATCCTTGAGATTGAATATTAGTGTTCCCACCTTATTAAAGCTAAATCCTCGAGATTGAATATTAGTGTTCCCACCTTATTAAAGCTAAATCCTCGAGATTGAATTGTTATGTTGATTGAAGGTTGGACCAAGAGTGGTTCAAGCTTACATGAACTCCAATGGAGGAATGATGGTGAAAAGAATGAAGAAGAACAAAATCCTAGCTCCAATTCTTGATTTGTGTGGCAAAACCCCTCCAAAAATCTCTATGAATTTCTCTCTCTAAGCCCCTCAATCTCCCATGAGTGTTTCTCCTCTGTTTTGTGTTGAGAATGGGGTGAAAATGGTGTCTCTTGGGTGTATAAAGGATGTTGGGTTGGGTCAAAGGTCAAAATATGGGTTTTTGACCAATCTGGGGCAATGTAGTCGACTACATTAAGTTGGAGTAGTCGACTCTGACAATGTATTCGACTTTGACAATGTAGTCAACTAACATCTTCAGCATGTAGTCGACTAACATCTTCAGCATGTAGTCAATTACATGTTTCTGGAGTGTGGGCCTTTCTCTGCTTTAGCTGCTTGGCCTCAGACTCATCTTTGCACCCTATTTCGGACATCGGGGAGTGGGAATTTGGTTTCGGGTAAACCTGAAAGTTTTAGATAATTGAATTACCTTTCCAATGGAACTAATTTGGGTCCATTTGGATATCACGTGAATAAGTTATGATTTTTCAAAGCAAGAAAGGTCGGTTTATCGATAAAAAGTAATTAAGTGATTAATCGTCCAAATTTCATTAAGACCACTCGGATTGTGTTGCCACCTATTACACAAGTGTAATTAAGTTATTATAGAGTATTATAAAGGTTTAAACCACGAAAGCACTACTCGAATAATATTTTTTCACCACTCGAATCTAGGACTTAGCATAACCTGAACAATTAGGGAGTTTAAGAAGGAAATTACAAGGCGGTCTTACATTATTTGCCAACACATGCAGGAACTTCCTACAAAGGTGAAAGGATCAAAGACTCAGGTCACAGGAATTTTCTAGCCTAAAGAGTAATTTCGCATAAATTATCATAAAGTCTAAGTCCTTTGCTTTATCAGCATGCCAAGGTTTTTTTTGATCATAGCAAACACGTATATTACTAATATCTATGTACGTTCATAGTGTGCATAAAGATTTTGAAACAACACCTACACAAGCATATACTATTTATCGCCTACATGCATAAATATTTTGTATTCAACTAAAGTAGGGAGTTTTAGAGAACATACCCATCTACGATGTCAAACCTCATGAAGACGAGCTCCATGAGTAGCCATGGAACATCCGGAAGTAGGGTGACCCGTGTCACATCCCGATAAACCATGCTATAATTGTCGTCCTCCTCGTCCACATTATACTAATCAATGCCCTCCCAACCATCATGGTAGGCTCTAGATTAGATAACGCCCTTATCACCAGTGTCAGTAACCTCCTTTAGGTCACCCTCCAAAAGATCCGGGTTGATTGCTCTGAGCGGGATACTGTGTATGAAGAAAACGGGTAAAAAGTTAAGAAATATCCTAATTTAACAGAGCTTCTGCGCTTAAAGAGAGATAAAGTAAGGTGAAAAATGAGGAAGAATGGCCCTACAAGGGGGATCTAATACCAGGACATTTTATCTCCAAACAAAACTTCTCATGTACGACAAAATCTCCCTGCCTTAGTCTTTTGACCATTTTCTCCTATTTTTTCAGCAAAAAGAGGTTTCAAGATGGTCTTTCTTGATTTCTGTGTCAAAACACACTTCATGATGATATCAAGGCGTCAATTTCTGAACCGTTTCTTCAAATTGCAAGAGGCAACATATTTTCAAAGATGTTTTTGATCTCTGGAAAGTTAAAAACTAGCATTGGGAATGAGAAATATCATAATGAGACGGGAATAAAAAGAATTGAAATAGTTAAAAAGAGAAAATTCGACTTTAATGGCCATAGCAAACGAGAGAAACATAATATATAGAGTGGTAAGGAGAGACACACCAAGAGTTATAGTTAGGGCGACTAGGCTTAGGGCTTCGTCTTGGGTAAATAATGCTCTTGGCTACACCAAATGTGAAAAAGATGCTCCTAACCAAAAACCAAAAAGACATGAAAGTTGCCCCAAACAAGGGATAAATAAGGACATTGAAAAACAAAAAATGATTGAGCTTACAATTCCCCTTGAATGTCCGATAAACATCAAGAGATTAGAGACTTTTATAAATAGATTTCATCCTCAAACTAATAAGAAGAAATGGCTTAGAAACAAGCAAACAATTAAATCATCGCTACGCAAGAAGTACAAGAATCAAGAAAATATATCGAAAGCTCCTCTTTTAGAATAAAATGACTTACAAAACAAGTTTTCAGAACTCCCATGAGAAAAGGACTTTTTACAAACAGAATATGAACAGAGGACTTTTAACGAGGCGGATAGACCACTCTCTCTACAGCTTTTCACCAGATGGACAATTGCAACTGTAGAGAACATAGTCAATAGAAGAGTTTCCGAACATCTTAACTTGAGACGGACATCATTTAGGGACCCCTGATACACAAGCCTTTTCCGAGGCATCCACAAATTAAGCCATTTCTTCATGCAAATCATAAGCCCTCTTTCGAGATATCCACACACTAAGTCCTTTCCACAGGTAAATCACACATAAAGCCCTTCTAACAGCCCGAAGTACTCGATTAAGGCATGCCAAGCACAAAGTCCTCCCCCAGCGAGGCATGATGAGATCATGTCCTCCCTTAGTAAGGCACGATAAGATGCATAAAGCCTTCCCTTAACGAGGAAAAATCATATACAAAGTCCTCCCTTAATGAAGCATGATAAAATCACACAGGAATCCTAACTCAGTGAAGGATGATAAGATCACACACAAATCCTTTTCATAGGCGATCATAAGCCGTTCCTTAGCGAGGCACAATGCACAAAGTTCTCTCTCAATAAGTCATGAATGGTTATGGGAGAAAATTAGATTTGTTGCATCATTGTGGGCTTCAAGCTCCAAACAATTCAAGCATTGTAGAATAGAAGACATCAAGCTTAATTAGAAGGCTATAATCCATTGAGTAAAGTTAATTAATATATCTTTTTATAGGAATAATCTTTGTTGGAATCTAATTTTGTTTATCTTTTAGTTTTTTCTATAATGCTATGTTCCATTGGTAGACATCTTGTACTAATCTTTTGGCTATTAATAAAATTTCGTTTCTTACCAAAAAAAGAAAAGATATGCTACAAACAATAAGCACGCCCTTTTTTTACCGAACCTGACATTTTATATGTTCTTCTTGTAGTTTATGTGACGTAGGACAAGTAGGTTCTAACCGAGAAAAATGCAAGAAGAAAAGTGAAGGATGAGAAAGAGATATACAATTGCTAGAGAGAGTAATCAAATTTGTATTATTGCAAAATGTCCAGAGCATTACACAAGCTTCAAATTTATAGGCTACTAAAAAATTCAAATCCATTGCTTTAAGCCCTAAACAAATCCCTAAAATTAAGCTAGATTTTATTATCTAACTTAGCCCCACAAAAATAAGCCAAAATCTATTTACGTCACTATCCTATCCTTTTTCATCCCCCATAATATGCTAGCAGGTCGATTTTAATAAGAAACTATGGGAATTATATAATAAGCAAGTGGCAATATGGAAAAGCACTTGATTCATAGAGTTTCATTACATTAGGATTGAAATAAAATATCTTAAATAAAGAAACACTTTGAAATCAAACTCGAAACTATGGAAACAAGTAACATGGGCAAAAAATTGAGATTAATACCTCTGTATCTAAGCAACACATTAATTGAATCTCCACATCTACAAGAAAATGAAGGTATTCTTGCTAATATTGCGATGTTTTATTCGCTAAGTTTTCTTGCAAATCCAATTTAAAGGTAAGGATCCCTAAACTTGTTCACTGTGAAAACAATAGTAAAGTTGTACAGTACCCTGCCTTCACCTCGAAAGTTTCTCCTAATAGCATTAGTGTACTACGGTATAACCTACTCATGTGTAATGCATAGTCAAAACGTGTGGGTTGTGCCTCAAAAGTTTATTGATCAATTTTTCAGGGTGTATTGTTACCCTGTGGCTACTTGGGCCTTATAAACTTACCCACACGATAAATGGAATATCATATATCAAGCCATGTAAAGCCTTAATTAGGTACACCTATCCCCAATTTTGGGCAATGGTATGTAAATATTACATTATGCTGCTTTATTTTAATCTAAGAAGTAAGAAATTATTAGGCTAGGTTGGAATTTCACCTACCAAACTTACTTTGTCTTCTTTGAAAATCCAATAATAGCAGCCAAGAGTAACAATGATGAGGTGTAGGGTTGGTCGGGTTCGAATGCAGGAGGCCTTTTGTTGAAAAGATTTTTCTTTTTCTGTGACTTTCCTTTTTCCCCCTTCTTTCTTTCCTTTTGCTCTAAATCATACTTTCCTTTTCTCTAATATGAAATAATCAAATATAACAACTCCTGATGCAATACAATGCGCCACACAGTTTTCAGATAACTAGTATTGGCATAACAAAAAAATGCACAAAAAATGATGAGTATAGTAAGTTAATAAACAATTACTTTTTAAAATGTCTTTAACAAACACTGCATTGCTAGTATAGTAAGTTAATAAAAAGAATAATAAGAGAATATCCAATCTCTCAAATCAATTAAAGTTGGAATTTTAGTTAATTAATTAAACTACGGTAAAATTTAATTGAAAATTTTTGAATTAACCATGAATATTCATTTCTCATAATTATAACATTTTTTTGTCTATCATCAATATATATGTTTACGTGCAGCATCTCAAATAACTTTATGCATGGCCTTGAACAAAAAATATAGATATATATGTATATAAAATTGTAAGGATATGTTAGAATTTCACCTACAAATCCAACTCAATAACAATTACATAGCAACCGAGAGAGATTGACAAAGGAGGAGGAGGTATAGAATTGGTTGGTTAGGTTCAAAGAGAGGAGGGGCTTTTTAAACGGAAGAGTTATTTGCTTTCTTCTTCAGCGTATGTGAACTTTCCCTTCTTTTCCTTTTCTTTCCTTTTTTGCTAAAATCCACATCTTCAATACCCACGTTCTCGATAAGGTGGAGGAAGTGCTCAACGTCTCTAAAAATTTTACTTTTCTCATTTTTTAAGACGTTCTTCAATGACAGTTTTCAAGCTTTTAAACTTTTTAAAAATTATTGATTTCTTTGTCAACCATAGGTTTTGAACATCTAGCATAATGTCGTAGTCTTCCTTAACGAGAAAATAGTCCAAACTCAGTTTTGGAAAACACCAACCTCTCTTATATATTTCATCCAATCTTTGCAACATGTCACTTGACAAAAAAATAAACTCAAAAGGCATATCAATATAAATGATGTATGATATGGAACGAGTGAGAACAATGACTACCTAATAATAAGTCGTGCTTTCTTTGACAAATGGCTTCAGTAATATGATTGTTTGCATCACGATACTCCAAAATATATTAATGGTATTTTGTTTAAATAGATCATTTATCTTTCATGGAAAACACTTATATATGTAAATAAGCAATATTTCAATTAGCAAAATCTATATATTATATAATTGTTTTTAAAATAACATACATTCAACACACACCCCAAAATAACAAGTAGTCAAAATATTAAAAAATAATATTATAAATTAAATGATTATAAAAATTATTTGACTCCTACAATATCACATATGGAGTTCAAATGTTGCCCACAATAAAATAAAAACATGGGACCAGATGAGACGTGGGACCCATATGAAATAATGTACTCATCGAAGACCTAAAAAACACAGGTTAGACTCATAGCGTGTTCGTATCCCATCCTCATTAGATATAAAGTACGTCAAGTAGTACTATGATATACGAGATTGAGTACCTAATATTTTCCATTAGTCGGAAAATTTCTCCTCATTAGATATAAAATACGTCAAGTAGTACTACGATCTACGAGATCGAGTACCTAATATTTTCTATCAGTTGACAAATTTATTAAAACTTCAAACAACTACCAACTAAGATTGAAATCACATCGAAAACATAAAAGATTGAGTACAACTTAGTTACTTATCCTAGCTGTAAGTGGCATTGTTTCTAGTTATATGTTTACTAACATACACGAGTACAATTTAACTTATCCTTCTTATATGGTGTCAAACCACTAATATTAAATAAACAAGTGGTTATGGCTAATCAAATAATAATATATCATACCCTTACATGACTAGCTATTTAAAAAGAATGAAGACCCGAAGAACTTATAAACTTGGATTGAACAAGCTTTTTAACTTCTCCATGTAGCTTTGCATCTAAATATTGTGTTGAAATAGTAAAATTAATTTTCTGCTATATTAAAAAATGATAGAAGGACAATAAATTAAATGAAATAAAAAAATCTTACAAGTACGTGAGACTAAATCGTTCACATTTTCAATATATACTCGGCGAGTTTACTAGCATCGTCTTTGACTTTAAAGAGGGAATTGTCTACTTCAGAAATCTTATCCAAGTTGGCATTTTTCAACTTTGAATTGTAGACTAACGCCCATATTCGCTAGCTCCTTTAATATGTCACCATTTAGTTGAAATCCTTCAAGCACAAAGCCGATAGGAAGCATCTATTAAAAAAAATATATCCTCAACACATACTTAATGTGGTGTACGTTTCCTATAATTTTGTCTCTCGCTGTTACATCTAACTTTTGACATTTCTCAGCGTTCTTCAAAATTTACTTTTCTTTAAAACCTTTCAAGATATCATATTATGCTTAGATTTTGAGTTTATCTTCGTCTTTCTCACTTGTTTCTCTATGTACAGCTACGCCCCTCTCTACCTCCTTAAATAAAGCATTTAAAAAATTCGAAAATTTTGGAAGACATTTCCAATCATAATTGCAAAAGAAAATTTGGTTTTAGTATAATCCTTCCATTTCAAAGTATTATCCCTCTTCTTTTTTCAGGATCTCTCAATTTGATAGTCTCATTTTTCTTTTCGAGACATAACTAATGGGCAAATCTCACGATAGAAAATATGTTGTGGCCATTATCATAAATTAGGTTGAAATTAGCATTTGCTTAAAAAATACAATAATTAAAGTAGGACTACCTATTTGAGATGGTGGCAATATAAGTAACACAACTTTAATAGTATTAAATCAAACTATAAATACAATAACCATCTCAACAAGAACTGTAAACTAAAATCAAGATCTACTACCAAATATATAGGCATAATAGACTTACTAAGAAACAATAGGACCAAAACTACCAATGAAAAGAATATTTTAGTAAGTGTTACAACATCCAACCATCGAAATTTAAAACATCTAATAAACAATAGATAACTATCATGAAACAAACCTAAAATCATAAACAAAAAGTACAACAATATCACAATATACAAGATAAACTACAAGTTCTTGCAAGTGATAGAACAAAACGTCAAGTCTGTCCAAATGAGAGAAAATGGTAGAAAAATTAATAAAAGATATAAAATAAGAATTTTTTTCCAGTTTAGGAGGGTGAAGTAGCATACTATTAATTCATTAATACTTTAGACAATAAATTGACGTGTCAGAGCGTGAAAATTTGAGATCGTAATTCAATTATTAATGAAAGTTTAATGCGCGTTGATATGAGATTTTGACCATCTCATTCCTAATCATCAAATTATGTTCAAATTAGCTCATTATTTACGATCTCAATTTTTATCATTATGTCCCTTTCTCTTAATTTTTTTTAAAACAAAAATTAAGGTCCTTTTAGGTAAGTTAGTATTGTAAATATAAAAAAAAAAATTCTTCAAGAATCTTATCAAAGGGACAATCTAAAAGATAGTTTAATTCCGGAAGGCTACCACCATTTAGGTAGTCATAACGATTTCTTAATAATAAAAAAATTCACTCTAATCGTTAACTAAAATTTAAAAATAAAGTAACACAAAAGAAAAACGTTCAACTTTTGTGTCAACAAATAAAATAAAATTGTGACAAAAAAATTGGCATCCCTCCTATCAGATAAAAAAAGAGGAGAAAGTTTCGAGTTATTAAAAACTAAGACAAAAATCTAAAATGAAAAATTAGGGTTTGCTCTTCTTTTGATATCTTAACTAAAATAAACTAAGAAGAAACTTAGTAACTACATGATGAATATTATTTAATTTTCTTCCAAATAAATATAGGCTTTTGTAGGTAACGTACATTGTATAATTTTAATGAGCAACTACGCTTTAAAAATGAGGTCTAAAAGTACTGAAACGGTATCAGCTCCTATCACCAAAGGGATGATGAACAACAAGTTCAATTTGAATTATGAGGACAAACAGCAAAGTTTCTCAACTCGTATTACGAAATCGTCATCCTCTTTCCTTGACTGAAGATATCGACAAAAAAGACAACACTTTTATCATAATAGCTTATATAATGCACATTCATATCTCTTTTCATCTATGTAAACATTGTCCAGAATACTAGCCATCAATATAATAAATATCTCACATATATTTTAAGTCATTCATTAGTCACACTTATTTTTCTAATTATTAAAGACAGTTTACAAATATCACAAATACATCTTTCTCCATCTCTTGTAAAATTCAACGTTCTCAGAGAGAAAAAACAAATAAAATAATTATTATACACAATGTTATTGTGCCCAACAAAAAATCATTTTCGTATACATATACATTCATTAGCATGGTTTAAATCATTCTTCGTTACACTTTTAGCCTAGAAATAGTTTAAGATAAAAGCTAGGAGTCGAGTCAATTGTTGAACAACTTTTGTAAAAGGAATTTTTTTTATATCAATGCAAACTCTTTACTTTAGTTCAAGAACTTTTAGATTGCTGAGTAAGATTTGAAAATTTCTTATATGAAAGTTTCTTTTCTTCCTTTTTTTTTGAAGAAAACAAGGCTACCACTAAAAGAAATTTGTTTTTCCTTCTTTGTCTCTGATGAAATTTGTCAATCGGTTCTGAGCATTCATTATTGAGGGTGTTAGTGTTTTGTTTTTTCATCATGCAAGTAAAATCGAGACAGAGAATATTTTAGAAATTGTTGTGTTCTAGGGACAGATGTAGCCTTTATGAACTGCAAGTACTTAATTTTTGGGCAGAGCTACAAAACAACTTAGAAAGAGAGACCTGGCCGTGCCTCCATGCAAAAATTTCCTTATCGAGTTAATGGTACTATCGTTCCATTATATTTATTTATTCCATTATATTTATTTATATTTATTCAATTACAAAATGTTTCGACAAGCACAAGATTTTGTTTAGCATTATAAGTTTGCTAATATTATTCTAACAATATTAATTGTATTGACTTAATAAGAGAATTAAAGTACTTGACAGTAATATTATAAATCAATATGATTTTTAGGAGACGCTATTTTGGTAATAAAAAGTAAAGATAATCGAACTCCCTACTTTATGACTATAACTGTGAACTAGATTTGTGGTTGTTTTCTCATTTTCTCGATACCAATAATTATATTCATCGTAAAACTGTTTGAATTGGTTATTATTAATATAAAAAAAATGTTTTATAATTTTGTCCATTTATATTTTTGAGTTTAAGATATTATTATTTGGATGAATGAAATTATTATTTTGCAGTACTAATTTTTGACACTCTAACAATACATTAAATCAAATGAATTGAACAAAATTTACAATGTGCTTTGTGATATTACTAGCATCGTCTGTAGCATGTAAGAGGCGGAAGTGGCTACTTCAGAAATCTTGTCCAAATAAGTGGACATAAAAAAGTATCCTCGTTACATACTTCATATGGGAGACTTCTCCTATCATTCTATTTGTCACGACTCCATCTAACTTTTGATATTTCTAAATGTTATTCAACATCGACTTTTGTTAAAATTAAATCTTTGTATACATTATAAACTACTTAGATATATGGTAGCTATTTCTTCTCATTCCAACCATTCTTTATATACAACTTCACCTTCCGTGCCTCTCAAATTTAAGCTTTTATAAAATCTAAAAATTTTGGAAGACTTTCTTGATCATAGTTGAAAAGAGAAGTTTGTTATATTAATGGTAATTACTACTTTCCCGATCAGTTGAGAAATTATTACTTTCTCTTTTGTTTATGTAGTAGTTAAGAGAAAATAATAGCAGCGTGTCAGTTCATTTGGAGTGGTAGGGTAATTATTATCACAAAAGAACGTTCTGATATATCATAGTTACAATTTATTGGTAATAGAGATTGTTCAATTATACACATTTGCAAATTTTGTATTTCTAATTGCATATATATTGTCCTTAACTTATTTATTTATTATTCTATTTTTATCAATAATATTTTGAACATCGCCAGTGTATCGCACATGCTTATAACTAGTTATAAATAAATTAAAAATTAACTTATAACTTAAAGAAATAAATATTGAATACTAATAATCAATATAATAAATATATCACATATATTTTAACATCAATTAGTCAAACTTCTTTTCCCAAGTATTGAAGGCAGTTTACAAATATCACAAATACATCTTTCTCCATCTCCTATTAAATTCTGCACTCCCTCCTTATTGTTACCTATCAAGAGAGAAGAAAAACAAATTGAAACAATTATTATAAATAATAATTGTACCCAACAAAAAAACAATTTCATACACATATGCATTCATTAGTATGGTTTAAAACATTCTTAGGTACACCTTTAGCCCATATATAGTTTAAAAGAAAAGCTAGGAATCAGGTTAATTGTTGAACAACTTTTCTAAATGAAATTTTTTTTATATCAATGGAAACTCTTTACTTTAGTCCTAAAACTTTTAGATTACTAAGTAAGAATTGAAAATTTTCTTATATGAAAGGTTTTCTTTTCTTCCTTTTTTTTGGAAGATTTTTTTTCCTTTATTGTCTTCTATAAAATTTATCAACCGATTCTAAGCATTAATTATTGAGGGTGTTAGTATTTTGATTTTCCATCATGCAAGGAAAATCAAGACAGAGGGCATTTTGGGGCTTGTTGTGTTCTGGAGACGATGTGAAATTTATGAATTGTAAGTTCACAATTTTTGAAAAGAGCCATAAAACATCTTAAAAAGAGCGATCTGATCTTGCCTCAATCAAAAGATTTCTTTATCGAGTTAGTGATATTATCATTCCATTATATTTATGTAGTGTCAAAACGTTTTATATTTATGAGTTTGCTAATATTATTCTAACAATATTGATTGTATTAACTTTACAATAGTATTAAAGTACATGATACTGATATTATAAATCAATATGATTTTGGGGGTTATAATTTTTGTTAAAGAAAATAAAGATGATCGAATTCTCTACTTTATGAATATAAAACTGTGCACTAGATTTGTGGTTGTTTTCTCATTTTCTTGTTACCGATAATTATATTGAATGTAAAATTGTTTGGATTGGTTATTATTAATACATAAAAAAGGTTTTGAAATTTTGTCTGATTATATTTTTGAGTTTTGGATATTATTATTTGGATGAATGGAATTATTATTTTGCAGTACTAATTTGTGACGCTCTAACAATATATTTAATTAAATGAATTGAACAAAATTTACAATGTGCTTCATGATATTACTAGCATCATCTGTAACATAAAAGAGGCGAAAATGGCTACTTCAGAAATCTTGTCCAAATAAGCGGACATAAAAAAGTATCATCGTCACATAATTAGTGTCGGACACTTCTCCTGTTATTCTATTTCTCACAACTTCATCTAACTTTTGACATTTCTCAATGTTATCTAACATTGAATTTTGCTAAAATCTTTGTATAAATCATAAACTGCTAGATATATGTTAGTTATTCCATCTCATTTCCACCATACTTTATATCCAGCTTCACCTTCCGTGCCTACTGAACTGAAGTTTTTATAAAATCCGAAAATTTTGGAAGACTTTTTCGGTCATAGTTAAAAAGAGAAGTTTGTTATATTGATGGTAATTATTTTTTTCCCGACCAATTGAGTAATTATTACTTTTTCTTTTGTTTAAGTAATAGTTAAGAAAAAATAACAGTAGCATGTTAGTTCATTTGGAGTGGTAGGGTAATTATTTTCACAAAAGAACGTTCTGATGTGAATATCATAATTACAATCTTTTATTGGTAATATAAATTGTTCAATTATACACATTTGCAAATTTTATATTTCTAATTGCATATATCTTGTCTTTAACTTATTTATTTATTTTCCATTTTTATTAATAATATTTTGAACATCGCTAGTGTATCGCACGGGCGTATAACTAGTTATAAATAAATTATAGGACAAATACAATAAATGAAGATTAAGATAAATTAAAAATTAATTTATAACTTAAGGAAATAAATATTGAATATTAGCAATCAATATAATAAATATTTCACATATATTTTAAGACATCCATTAGTTAGACTTCATTTCCCAAGTATTGAAGACAGTTTACAAATATCACAAACACATCTTTCTCCATCTTCTCTTAAATTCTGCACTCCCTCCTTACTGTTACCTATCAAGAGAAAAAAAACAAATTAAGACAATTATCTATACTATTTATCTATAACCTCCCTTTCAATTGCCATATTTTGTCATGTGGCAAAATTTCTCACAGCCTCTTCTTTACACAGTGCACAAAATCTCCCAAACTCCAGCTCTTAAAAACTTTCAAACTCAGACGTTTCAATTACTCTCTCCCCTCAAACCCTATGGTAACTCCATATTGTTCCCCAACCATCACAAACCGCCCCCAAATGGCCATCTATGGCAGAAAACGACCTCCATTCTTTCTCTATATTTTTTGGCCTCCACTCTTTTTCTATATTTTTCTCGTTCTCTCCTTCCATTTTGCATTCATTGTGTTTCTTCATTACGCCTCTCCTATTGAAGGTTTACAGGTAATTACACCCCTTTTCCTTATTTCTCATGCTTCTTATGATTTTAATTTATTATATATTTTGTCCACTTCCACCATGTGTTTGATTAAAGGTTTGTATCAAAAATTACATTTTAACTCTGTGTATCTCATTAAATTTATATTCATTTAGAAGCCTTTGTTGCGTTCCTTCGTTACGCTGCTCTTATTGAAGGTTTATAGGTAATTACGCCCTTTTCCTTATTTCTCATGCTTCTTTTGATTTTAATTTACTATTTATTTTGCCCACTCCCACCATGTGGTTGATTAAAGGTTTGTATGAAAAATTACATTTCAACTCTGTATATCTCATTAAATTTATATTCATTTAGAGACTAGACATAATTTATATGTGGTTTTGACTGTGTTGTTCCCTTGAGTGAATATGGTGCACGATTTTGGTTTTGGTTTTGGTGCGTGGCTTAAAAATTAGGGGATGTTTTTACAAACCCGAGTAGAGTTTATTATATAAAAAAAGGTCAGTAAAGTTCTCCAAATTTATACCAGAGTTGCAAGATTTCTTGACAAGGAACAATTTACTTTTAAGAGAGTAAATAATATAACTCATCATAGACCCAATATTTAGTTTGACCTTATTCTTTGTTCACAAGACTTTGTAAATTCCTTTTGATTGATATAATCTAGAAAAATAACAAACACACTTAATGGCCATCTTCTTATGCAACCCATATGTGTCAAACACATTGACTATAGCCAAAAAATTAATCAGGGCTATCCATAAAAATAACAAACACTTTGATTACATCCCAAAAACGAAAAGGCCTATCAATTATAGACATCCTGAAAACGAAAGTAGCATTATTAATTTGAGACGGAAGGAGTAGATATTAATGATCCTCATAAAGAATGTACAAGGACACTCACAGGGAACTGAAACTTCTAGAATAATGATCCCCATAAAGAATATACAAGGACACTCACGGGGTGACCATAGGACAAGAAATCAACTGAAACTTCCAGAATGGCAGAATCAAAGTTGTCTCTCTTTTTATTTTTATCATGGATATACTAATTCTACTATTTCTAATATTTTATTTTGTGCTAGAAAATTTAACTCAAATTTTATAGACCTGTTTTTCTATGACATGTAAATTGTTTCTCTCCATGGCACAGAACAAAAACATCTACCTATATTACTAAATGATATGCCTACAGAGTTGTCATGATCATAATATTTGAAAATATTATCTCTTTGTGTTGCTTTGTTATTTTTCCTCGGCCTCTTCATGCACTATTCTCAGTATATATTCAATCTCTTATCTCTAAATTAGTGGCTTTCTCTACAAGAACTAAAATCATAGAAAAAGTTGGCATTCGTACAAAATGCTTTTTAAGATTGTCAAATAATTATAAGATTATATAGCTACATATCCTTGGTTCTTTTTCATCCCAAAGGTTTTCCTTATTACTACGAATTTGTTATATTACATGCTAAGTATTTGATAAATTGGAAGAAAGAACATCAAGTTTTGTTAGCATGTGTATAGGTGAAAATATATATATATATATATATATTTCCAAATATTTTTAGAAAGTATTTTTAGGGTAAAGGCTGTTGAACAAGTAGAATAAATTGCAATGCCTCCTAATTTCGTTTTCGCACCAATTCTCCTCTTAAGCTCGTTTCAGGCCAAACGTCCATTTAAGGAGTCGTTTTTGTTCCGGGGCCTCCATAGTTGATCCAACACATCCAAAAAGTCATTTTAATGTTATTAAGTATGTTTGCATGGTTAGAAAGTAATTCAAGAAGCCACGGTTGAATTTGGCGGCTAACGGCGAAAAATCAATTTTTTGTCAAAATGAGTTTTTGGACAACTTTGGAAGGCCATAACTTCTTCATATGAAGTACAAATGAATCCCCCTTTGTATCCATGGATTTATCTCATTCCCCTCTACAACTTTCGTTTGAAGGCCGAGTCAAATAGAAGTCGTTTCAGGGGTCGAAACGGGCCACAAAAATTGCGATATCTTAAAGAAAAGGAGGGACTTCAGCTAAGGTGCCCTCTGATCGATCAGAGGTACCCAAAGGGTTTTTAAACCCATTTCCCCTTTGCTTCGTTCATATTCTTCTTCCTTACTTTCTTCTCCTTTTTGCTTCCTTTTTAAGAGAGATCAAGAGAGAAATGAGAGAGAGCTTAAGAGAGATGAGAGAGGAACCTTCTAAAGCCCTCCATCCTTTACAAAACCCCCCACCACCATCTTCATCTTCTCCTTCATTCCATTTTCTACCATTTTTAGGGTTTGGAGCTCAAATTTGGGGATTTCGTGATTTGCGGCGCTACGGCTCAATCCAGCACTTCAAAGCTTCAATTATTGGCTTATATAAGGTGGGAACACTAGTATCTAAGATCATTTTCAACTATTATGTGTTGTATTCTTGTTTTCTAGCAAAAAGTGAAATATTTTTCTTATGAGTTTGTACTTGAACGCATACACGGGTTTAGGTTTAGCATTTTACGTATATTCCTTGATTTCTTCTCATTCTTGTTGTTATTTCATGATTATCATAAGATATATGTGGTGTGTGTTGAATGATGCAAGCCCTAGGTAATGCCTAGTAGCACATATGCGCATATACTTGGGTCAAGCTTATATAGATATTTATATATATAATGAATTGTGTGAGGAATTGCACTAGATATGACTATATTATGCTTAAGTATAGATTTAGAGTCTTGGTATCTATATATATGATTGTTCCCATACATAATATTCTTCTTATACATTAAAGAACTTTGGATGTGTACATACCTACTTAATATATGAGAGGAGTTATGCACGTACTAAGTTTGCTTGATCTAGATGATACATGTATGCCATGGAGTTGTTAATATCACAACCTTGATGGAGACCCACTATTTTGACGAGAACCTCATTTCCTAACTTAGTCATATTTCTTATAAATGGTGGGTTGGTACATACTTTCTCTATCAAAGGTTGTAGTGATTATATCCATGAAATGCTTATGCTTTTAAACGGGCATATTGTGTCACAGATAGTTTTCTAACAAACTAAGATATTATCTCAGATAAAATAGTAATTGTCTTGAATTGTTAGATTTCTTTAAGCATTACATGGATATAACTAGGTGATAATATTGGGTTCTTAATGGCATATGTATATTAAATACACTATGAACCAAGGTGGTTATGGGAATATATATATATATATGATCGTTGACCCTATTTGCCTGGTGTGGATGTAAATTGAGTCACACGTATGGACATGTAGGGACTAAATGAGTTGAGACAGGCTTTTGGTAGGCAGATATATTCTTGAGATATATACACGATACGTATATGTATGTATGTGTATGACGAGTACCTTTTATCAGACTATTCATTTAAGAATACTGTTTCTATTACTATTTTGATTTATAAGGCGCTAATGGTCAATGGGGTTGACCTAGCCCTGGCGGCTACATACCCTGGTCCGTGTAAAGGGACCCTCCTTTCAGAGCGGCATACTCTATGGTCCGTAGGGGGACCCCGCGATGCGGCATTCCCTACACCATCTTGGTGGTCTAGAAAGAGACCCAGCCTTGGGGGCCTAAATCCGAATCGCAATGCACTGCAGAGTAAATCCTAGATGTTAGATGTTGGATACGAGATGAGCAGTTGAATGAGATTAGTGCCTACGTTTGTTTTACGATTATACTTATTTTTTGAATAAACTTATATTATTATTGGGATTTATTGAATTTACTTACTTATATCTTGAGAATACCTATTTTATTACTACGTTTTCCCATGATCTCAAGGATCCCACGTTATTATGGTATTTTAGTATGTTGATGACGTCATATGTGGGTTGAGACGGACGAATATAAGATTAGTGTCTACACTTCCTTATTTTGGTTTATTATATTTTGATGTATCTACTTTGTTATTACGAATTACGTATATCTTGGCAGTACCTTTGGATACATATCTTCTTGTACTTTTTTGGGATGGGATAGCACTTGAAAAGCATTGCGTGTAAAATAGTCTTCATTGCACTAACATTTATATATCTCTAAATATTGAATTTAACTTCATTACATCATGTTGCATGTAACTTCCTCTACATATTTTCTTATACAAAACTTTATTGTTTCCACTGAGCCCGTGTTTGGCTCACTCCCATTTTTCAACAGTTTTGCAGGTATTTCCTTGGGCGATACGAGTACGGATTAGAACCTCTGATGACCATAAACAGTTGAAGTCGTCCGTGGACGACTTGGAGCTTAAGCTAGGGTTATATATATATATATAATTTCCATTAGTATTGTTTGTATCATTAAATTGTATTCATTTCAATTCGTATGAGATGTAGGGCCTTATTATTTAACTATTGGGACTTCGTTGGAGGATTTGTTTGATATAAGAACTATTTGATATCTTTTTTTTTCTTTGATGAAGGACTTTAGAAATGTGGAGTTGATATTCCAGAAATAAAATTTATCTTTTTATGATTTTACAAGTGTTGGTTTATTGAAAATACGAACTCCACATGCCGAAATTTTCAAAAAATAAGGCCTTCTGTGTAAATTACTATTATATGAGTTTTAAATTATGCATTTCAAACCTGCCGTCGCACACGGCACCGTGATTAATTGGGTTTCGGAGGTCTAAACCTCACATTGGGATTCGAGGCGTCACATAAATAATTTTATGAGATAAAAACATTAAACAAAATTCTCCTCATTGAAGGCAGGCAGAAACATTGCATGGAAAATTGAAGAGTTGCATTCTTTGGTTATAGTAATTCATTTTTAACTTTTGATTGTTATCATACAGCGGCTTGGCAATTCCATTGTTCTTAATTCATGTAATGTTAAAGTAAACATATCTACATTTGCGTCAATACTAGAATTAAATTCTATTGTCCTTGCTTTTAATTCTTCATTATATAATCTTAGGCGTTTTGTTGTACTTCATCAGTTTTCATTGTATTATTAGTAGTGAATGGAATATCATTGTGTGATTGCAATTTTGATATTGACGTTGATTAGTGGTTAAGAAAATTTGGATAAATTCAATAACATGTTCTAAGTATTCAAATTCATCTAGCCCTTTAGAAAGAAGATGATAATTTTGTACAATATTAACTCCGTGATGAGTAGATTAACATAAATACATATTCATCATGAAAGATTTGATGATAATTTTTAATGGGTACAAAAAAAGGAAAATAAAAAATTCCTAACTTCCATCTAACTGTTCTTATTTCTTTCTCCAGCTCATCTCCCCATCCGTTCAACTCTTTTGCGTTAAGGTAAATTTCATATTCTCCTTTTCCTTCTTTTTCTCAAATTTTAATTGCTTTTATTTGAAATGCAATTTTAGAACTTAAAAGTTGAAAATCATTCACTTAATTTCTTTTCTAATTAATTCAAAATTTTCACCTCTAATTAATTGCTTTTATTTCATGCTTTGTTGCAATCAACATTTAAACACATGAAATTCTCAATTGCTTTTTACATTATGATATTCTCCCTCTTTTACGTCAAAGATGTAATAATAATTTTCCCCCCTTACAATTAAGCTAACAACTCCAACTATAATATCAGTTTTCCATTACAGATAATGGTAGCGCCCAGTTTTACTATTGACATTTGTTTTAAAAGTTTGCTTTTGCGAACAATTGAGAAGCTACAATTAATACATCATTGATTTGGTTATAAAGTATAGAGAGATCGCTTGATTCAAGCTTATATTGAGCTTACAATTACTGAAAATGAAGAAATCAAGGTGTTTGAGGGTAAACTTTCAACTCAAAGGAGTGAAAGTATGCAAGATGCTGCACGTGATGCAATTTTATACTTAAAGAAAAAATACAACTTCCAAGTGCATGACATCAACTTCTCTGACATGGAGTACTACACATATTGTTATAGAACTGTTGATAAAGAATACGATAGAGTCCTCGAAGAGAACAAGAAAATGAAGGCAAAAATAATTAAGTATGAACAACTTTTAGGAAAATACCCAGCCCAATATTTTACGAGGCAAAACTTTTAGCATTAAAGATAATTTAGAACAAGTGTCAATGGCCTCTTAGAGTATTATTGTTTTTTGTAATATTACACTATGATTTATATGATGAATTAAAAAGTATAGCATTATCGTAACTATTCCCTCTTAAATTGATTTAGGATTTTCT
Organism: Lonicera japonica; assembly: GCA_021464415.1. Lineage (NCBI taxonomy): Eukaryota > Viridiplantae > Streptophyta > Magnoliopsida > Dipsacales > Caprifoliaceae > Lonicera > Lonicera japonica. The sequence continues at coordinate 33,916,942 of CM038463.1, read as the reverse complement.
GTTTACTTCATTATATTTAAAATTATGGAAGGTGGGGGGGGGGGGGGTTTAATTTTCTGTCATGATAAATATGTGTTTATGTATGTATAGTAATTCCTCTTTTTCCATACATGTATTTTTTATATCCAAAAAAAAAATTAAGGCTATTGTTTCCTGATTTCCAATTCATTAGTATGAATGTTTTGTTTACTTGAGAGTATAATTGTTGATTCGAGAATATAAATAATGCCATTTCTCCAAATGTCTACAATGAACAATTTTATTCATGTAATATAATTGTGGTTGTAGTTCTTCCTATTCTACTTCACTGTTGTTGCAGAGAGAAAGATTAAGGACTGATTATTCAATGTACATACAATAAACAATTTTAATATTTGAGAATGATGAATATATAGAAAATTTGAGTTTTTTGATATCCAGCCGCACGCTCCCCAACCATACGGTTGGCCGTACCCTAGCCGCACGGTTAGCTCGCAACCGTACGGTTGGCTTCGAGCCGCCCGCCTTTGCCGCAGCCCTCCTTAGCCGTACGACTGGCTCCTAGCCACGCGGCTACCCATGTCATTTTTTAGCCTTTTTCTCTATAAATAAGACCCTTGGGCTCCCATTTTAGGCATCAACACTCAATAGAGTTTTTAGAGAGGGAAGCTCTGTCAAGATCATTAGAGAGAGTTTTTAGATAGAGAAAGTTAAAGAGAGAAAATTCTAGAGATAGAAGGCTCTAGAGAGAGAAAGAAGCAAACAAGCAGTCGTCAGTCTTCTTCAAGCGCTTCAGGTACGCATTTCTACAACTTTTCTGAATTTTAATACCGCATTTAAATACTAGTTTTAATACATAAAATTAGATAACTTGCAAAGAAGTCCACTGTTTTCAAAATAAATCATTTCTAAGTTTTACAAGAAAACTAAAATCTGTTTTGACACGTTTTCAAAACAAAACAAAAAATACAAAAACAGTTTCCAAACAAGTGGAACTACGAGACTCTGATTTCATTATATGAATGAATAAGTAGGCACTCGCAAAGCTCGAGTCTGATTTCAAAATACAATTTTAAACTAAATTTATACGGAAAGGACTATTCTGAAAACTATTCAATCTACTTGCAAGATATCTAAAGTAGGAATTAAATACATGATCCATTAAGAGACCGAAAGGGTGAATTGGGTGCCTAACACCTTCCCAATTCTTAACGTAATTCCCGAACCCTAACAAAATATATTTTCAAACTTTGGTTTCAAACGTATGAAAGATAGTTCGTTCTCGAATTATCCTTTGTACGATCTTTTGTTTGTTTTCTTGTAAAACAAACTGGCGACTCAACAAAACACGTTTTCCTTTAAAACAAAGAAAACCGAGAACGGAGGATTTCCCTCTCTCGGGTTGGAGGTCTGAATTCTCACAATGGAGACTGGGGTTGAGTTAAGATTGCCAAGAGTGATTAGTCCTCGCGATAGGACGTCATCTTGCTGACACAATCTGGGCTGACTTGTAAATTCCCATGGAACGCATCCAAAAGGGAAAAAAAGGTATGATATGTTAGCGATTGCCAAGAGTAGGGGATCTGCACCTCTCGCACCATCTTGTTGGCACAGCCTAAGGGGTTGAGTTAAGATTGCCAAGAGTGATTGGTCCTCGCGATAGGACGTCATCTTGCTGACACAATCTCGGCTGACTTGTAAATTCCCATGGAACGCATCCAAAAGGGAAAGAAAGGTATGATATGTTAGCGACTGCCAAGAGTGGGGGGTCTGCACCATCTTCCTGGCACAGCTTGAAAAGGTTGCGTTAGAGACTACCAAGAGCGGCGGGGTCGGCACCTGTCGCACCATCTTGCTGACATAGTCTAAGGCTGAAAGTCGGGAGATATTCCTTTATGACGGTTTCCAAGAAATGGCGCTCCTGGCCACCCTCAGAAGGTATGACAAGCTAGTGACTGCCAAGAGCGAGAGGTCTTCATGATAAGACTTCGTACTTGCTAACACAGTCAAAATAGGTGATGTTAAGACTGCCAAGAGCGATGGGGTCGACACCTGTCGCACCGTCTTGTTGTCACAGTATAGGGTTAAGATTGACTCCGTCAATAGGGTCTTCCTCAGAATCATATTATTCCATCAACTTTATGTCACATCGCATAATCTGAGACATGTTCTTGACGATATTTGTCCATATTTTCTCTTATCCTTTGACGATTCTTCTTGTGTTGCCTCTGTTCTTGGCCGTTGATCATATATGCCTACTCATCTTGTGGCAAGAAAGTTATGCTAGAGAGAATATAGAAAGTTCAAGTGTTGCCTTTTTCAAAACCTGTTCTGACCCTCAGTTTGACTCTTCTTCTGTCATCAAGAAATTGGGTTGGTTCTCTTTGAATCTCAGACTTTCGTGCGTAGTGGTGGACTCATTTCTCAACTCTATCCTCTGGCTTTACTTCTTTGAACATGGGGATAAAGCTCTTCTGAAAATCTCAGTTCTTTCTCCAGTTACCCTCTAGCTTATTAGAGGAAGGTGCTGGTCCGCATCATTTTCTGTTTTTTGATGCCCTTATTGCTCCCTCATTATTTTTGAGAATATCCGGCCCATTGTTTTGGCTTTCGGATCTTTTTTTTTTCTTTTTTCATCTAGACAGGAGCCTTACTCACCTAAGACGTAGCCATTTGCCTTTTTGGCACGGTTGTCACTCTTAGTGTGGCTCTCCCTGCTGATTTTTCTTCCTTTCTGTTTTTCTCACTTTCCTGACTTGGGCCAATGGGATTTTCCCCTTTTCTACTTTTTCAATTTTTTCTTGTACCCAATTCCTCTTTTACAACTTCCTCTTTTGCCAGATTTGAACTGTGTCTAGGACTGATCATTCCTCAAAAGCTCGGTTCCACCACAAATCTCAAAATTCAGCTTTTGGGCTTTGTATCTTACTTCGTCGTGCTTGCATTAGTGATTCTCAGTTTGTTCATCTTAGAAAACTAACCAGAAAGTCTTTCAGACATCCAAGGAGTCAAATTTGCAAATTTTTTTGTCAAAACCTTATTGGTTTTGTCGTTTGGGATTCCCCCCACTTATTGTGTGACAAGGAACATGTCATACAACAAGTGTCCAAACGACAGTGTGAGCTGGGCAACAAAAATGTCACCTTCTTCCATTTAAACTTTCAAACATTTCATTCTCTTCTTAGCATATCTCTTTCTTGCTCACATACTTACTTTTTAGCAATCCAGTTGGTCATGTATTTCGTGATGATCAGCCACGGCCGTTTCTGTATGATGTGCCTTTCTTGACGACGAATGGGTATGTGTGAATTTTGAGAGACCCCCTGGGGTCAAACGGATTCGATAAAGATTGATGTATCATCAGATAGCAGGGTGGCCTTTATTGGAAGGTCATTTGTGGTGTATAATGTAGCCTTTAAGCACACAAGATTCGCCGACGTATACGGGTACATTTCAATTCAAATTTCTCGTTCGGAGAAAATTATGTGAATATGTCGTTTATGCTAGAAAACATGAGACATGCATGCAATGTGTGGGTCTGGTGGCCTTTTGCGCAATTTTGATTTATGAAAATGTTTTTGTAAAGTTTTCAGATTTTAATATCACCCCCAGTTTAAAATACCCCTAATTTTTTATACGAAAATAACACACGAGCCCCATCTTAGAATTCAACTGATGCTAGATTTTCTCCAAATTACCACTGAATTATGGAATGTACTTCTTTCTTCGGTGAGAGGCTTCATCCATGTAATGCATTCTGGTTTGATTAGGTTATTCCGGATCTTGATGACTACGACTCGTTCACTTTGTAAGGTTTCAGATGCATCAGTCGGTCTGTACATCTACCCTAAGTGAAAAAGTTTCATATGTGCAACATGTTCTGGTTTGATTGGATTACTCCACATCTTGAAGACTATGATTCGTTGCACTTTGTAAGGCTAATGAGAGAAAATGATGTCCAAGGATATCTTTGCATGACCGATCTTCATTCCACTTCAACATGAACTTCTCCATGCGGTCTAACTTTATTCAATTCATATTTGGTTTCATTAGCCCGGGATAGATTAGTTGTTGCATGTACCACTGGTCGAGTAAGGATGACAGACAAGTCTTTTAGCGATACTAATTCATCAAAGCGTCCGCATTTGGATGAGAATGTGAGATGAGTCTTTGAAGATGCCATTCTGTCAAAGTATCCATATTGGATCCTCCACTCTATATTTAGAATTGTCATTACCCCATTTTTCAGTCACATTCAGAGTTTTGATATTAATCCATCGAAGTATCAGCCTTGGAATCTTCCCCCATAAACCTTAGAGCGGTCCTTATCCCCTGTTATAACTTCATTCAGGGCTTTGATCTCATTTGAAACCTTCTTTTCCAATGCGTATTTAAAGTGATCCGCACCCTCTTTTGCAATCTCCTTCGGAGTGTCAATCTTACTCGAAACCTTGTAGCTCAAGTATCTTCACTGGCTCCTTCTACCTCAAGTGTCAATCTTACCCGATGTTTCTCTAATCCCAGGAACCAACTTTGGGCTAAACCAGCTAGAGTTAAATGAAGAGATTTAGCTAACTCAGCCTCACCTATATCGTAAATCTTCATCGCCCGTACATAGGATTTTAAGTGCAACTCCGGTGGCGTTGTTCTTGTGAACTTCTCTATTGCAGGCATCTTAAACCTAATCGGATAATGAGCTTCTGGGTATAGATTATAGCTTTGGAGCTGTGTCAGGTCATTTGATCCCTCAGCTACCTTTTAGGTTAAAGCCTTCAATTGTTCTTTCGTCTAAAGCCTTATTCCCTTTCGGAATCGCCTATTGTGGAAGAATGGCATCACCCTGCACATTTACCGGATGCGGAATAGGGTCATAGTATGGATCATGATAAGGATGATGTGGTGGTTGCCATTGTTGAGCATGTTGGGCTGCTTGGGGTTGGACTTCTTAGTGTAGCCAATTCTCGATTATATCAAGTCGCCTATGTGGAGTATATGGTTCAATAGGAATTGGAATATCGGAGTGAATAGATAGTGGCGCGGGTGGTACAGGCGGGGCCTCTTTTATTGGCTCATTCACAACTGGTTGACCATTAATAGATGGCGGCATAGGTGGTGCACGCGATGTCTCTTTTGTTGGCTCATTCATAACCCTTCGACCTCTGTCTATCTCCTCTAGCCGATCCTTGGTGGTTCGTTGATCATCTAATAGCAATGCTAGGCTCTTACTAATGTCCCCGAGCATTCGATACATCTCTTCCGGGGTTGGTATGGTTATAACATCTGACCCTAATACAGTGTTTGTTGGATCCACAGAAGTATGCCCTGGCGGCATTCCCTGATTAATATTCTGCTGAGACACCCCTTGATTTTGGTAGGAAGGACCCGGTGGCAGATCCACTGCAGCGAAAGAGTTTCCAGTGACCTTATTCGAAGTTTGTGGTTGTGGGTGTTCCATATCAACTGGTGTATCCAGTCGAACCAATCTACCAGTGATGTCTCTTCTGGCCCAAATGGAAGCCATATCGAATATAAGTCTTCCGAAGGAGAAAAGGACAAATCCCGATGCGTATAGAACATTTCCCGGAAACAAAAGAAAATATAAACTCTTAATACTTGCCAGATTCCCAGAAATACATTGATCGAATGGACTCTTAACCACACGAAAACATTTTTCTTTAGGTGAGATCGAAAACAGACCGTACAGTGACAACTTGAGAGCCCTGTATAGAGGTAAGGTAGGAACATGAATTCCTTGGGTTCCCTTAACCCTTGAATTTGAAGATCATTTTGAAAAGATTTTTTTAAAAGAAATTCTTTTAAAAACACGGGAAGTTCTCTCCTCATGAGTTGCTTTGTTCATGGAATCAGTGCTAGGAAAATTATGAAGATTTCAGTCTTCGTGAATTTTTACAACGAAGATTGGACAGCCTTCGGCCGTACCTGTCGAAACTGCGATGGTATAAATGACAGGGCCTTTGCTGGTTAGATTCTCACGACTATTGGTCATTAAAACCATGCAGAAAATCTTTGTGTTCTAAGCTGACTCCCCTATATGCCAGCGTGGTTGAATAGGGTAAGGTTTAAGGCTCCCTCCTATTTGGCAGGTCTTACGATATACCTTAAGAGCGTAGGTACGTGTAAGGACCTTTTGATATAAGTCCCGGTTACGTGAGTGTTATCGTCACTCGATATACCTCGGTAGGTACTTGGCCAAAGAGAGTGGTCCCAGGCGCTTTTGGCTAGTGCAGACCCGCAAGTCCGCGGCTTAGTCACGACTCTGGTCCTGAGGTTAATAGGGTAAATTCACACTCGCGAAAATGCATGATAAGACGTGAGTGCGTGCAAAATAAAAATCTGGCGGTTCATTATTGATCAACGCTTTTAGGATTTGTTATGGTATTTTACACAATTTTAATTATGAAAAAGATTTTCCTCACATAATTAGCAAATAAAGGTATCAGGGTATCCCCCTATATCGCTTCTATGTTATCCTAAAACCAAGGCTTGCAATCCTATATCTAATAAATAATAGGAATTAAATATATGATCCACTATACAAGAGCTTAGTTCTCGATGTCCCCAGCGGAGTCGCGACTGCGAGAATCCGGACCTTCGACCTGAGAGAAGGAAATCCTCCGTTCTCGGTTTTCTTTGTTTTAAAGGAAAACTTGTTTTGTAGAGTTGCTAGTTTGTTTTACAATAAAACAAACAAAAGATCGTACAAAGGATAATTCGAGAACGAACTATCTTTCATACATTTGAAACTAGAGTTTTAAAATATAGTTTGTTAGGGTTCGGGAACTACGTTACGAATTGGGAAGGTGTTAGGCACCCAATTTGCCCTTTTGGTCTCTTAATGGATCATGTATTTAATTCCTATTTTAGATATCTTGCAAGTAGTTTGAATAGTTTTCAGAATAGTCCTTTCTGTATAAATTTAGTTTAAAATTGTATTTTGAAATCAGACTCGAGCTTTGCGAGCGCCTACTTATTCATTCGTAGAATGAAATCAGAGTATCGTAGTTCCACTTGTTTGGAAATTGTTTTTGTATTTTTTGTTTTGTTTTGAAAACGTGTCAAAACAAATTTTAGTTTTCTTGTAAAACTTAGAAAGGATTTATTTTGAAAATAGTGGACTTCTTTGCAAGTTATCTAATTTTCTGTATTAAAACTAGTATTTAAATGCGGTATTAAAATTCAAAAAAGTTGCAAAAATGCGTACCTGAAGCCCTTGAAGAAGACCGACGACTGCTTGTTTGCTTCTTTCTCTCTCTAGAGCCTTCTCTCTCTAGAATTTTCTCTCTAACTTTCTCTCTCTAAAAACTTTCTCTCTCTAGAATTTTCTCTCTCTAAAAACTCTCTCTAATGATCTTGACAGAGCTTCCCCTCTCTAAAAACTCTATTGAGTGTTGATGCCTAAAATAAGAGCCCAAGGGTCCTATTTATAGAGAAAAAGGCTGAAAAATGACATGGGTAGCCACGCGGCTAGGAGCCAGCCGTACGGCTAGGGAGGGCTGCGGCTAAGGCGTGCGGCTCAAAGCCAACCGTGCAGCTAGGGTACGGCCTGTAGCTGGCTATCAAAAAACTCAATTTTTCTAACGGGGCGCTGCCCCACACCCCGCGACCTAACCGGGCAGGTCGATCTCTGTCTTAGTAAGCAAAGTGGCGCTGCCCCACTCAATTTATTTGCTTATAAATTGAAGCCATTAACATATATACACAGTTTATTTGTTTTCACTTTGATCTTCTCTTTTGAATAAGACTCCACAAGATTGGCATTGGAGTTATTTATTTACGTCCTCATTTTATTTGTGCAAATGTTCCAATAATTGCCGCTCCTACATAATAGCTTTTTGAATTCTAAAGCTCGAGGTACCTTCAATATATCATTTCCATCAATCATGTATTATTGTCTTATAATATAATGTAATATTTGTATCTAACATTATTTGTAAAAAAAATTATATAATTATATACATTTCTTTCTTTAAGATACAAAAATGAAGCTATAGTTATGTCATGGGGAAAAATTGATTACTTATGAACTTAAAGAAGAACATTATTATACATTTTCTTATATATGAAAATTATAACCCGCTAGTGTATCCTATATGACACTTTAAATATTTTCAATTCGTTGTTGTACTGGAGACGGTCTTCTCCAATAAAAAGCGGCGGAGTCTACATTTTGTAGTTTTTGGTAATATCAAAATAGTTGTAAAAGTTGGTATATTAGCTTTAACTCTAAAATTAAGCCTCCATAATCCTTTCAAACTCACACACACATTGAATTTCGCTATGGTAGTAAACATATCCTACAGTGACCCAAGAAATCATTAATCAATTTTGTAGGTCGGAAAATACCCTAGAGGGGGGGGGTGAATAGGGTTTTTAAAACTTAATCGGATTTTTAAAAATGATTTAAAAAAAGGTTAATGTCTATATCATTCAAGCAACCAAAATACAAACATAATACCAATCACAAATAAAGAAATAACACAAAATAATAGAGCTAGAGATAGAAAGATTAAACCGATAGAAGTCAAAGACTTTTTGTCCACACGGTTCGGCTTGAAAGCCCCTACTTCCGCGCTCAGTTAGTTCCCCGAGAATTTCCACTATAATCAATCTTCTTCCGGGTGAAGATTAAACCTCTACAAGTGTATTCTTCTCACACACTTTTACAAGTATTGAATCAATCTCAATACTCACACAAGAAGTCACTCTTGCTATCTTAAGAGACAAACCTCTCTTAATGTTTGAAAGAAAAGATTTGGTGGCTAACACCAATGTACAATAGCTATCAAGTGTATGAAGATTACAATATAAGCTCACACTAAGGATATCAAGTTTGATCAATAATTTCTAGCTCAAAATAATTGTGATTGATCAAAAGAAATGTTCTTGAATCTTTGAATATTGAATGTAGATGAAGAGAATAGTGTAAGAGTGATTCAAGAGTGTTTAAATATGTCTTAGATGGTGTATATATAGTCTAGGACAACATATGGCCGTTTGGAGGGAGTTGGTAAAAGTTTGGTGCCAAAAATGGTAAAAAATCTAAAATCCAACGGCTAGTTTTTGGACCATCAGTCGACTGAGCATTGCTCATCAGTCGACTGATGAGCACTGTCTGGCAAGCCAAAAAATGCAATTTTTACACTTTTGCAAATGAGCTCTAAAACCAATTTTAATGCTTGGGGAACGTAAAATATAGGTTCCTAAGACACCTATTTTTGTTAGAGCTTCAAATAAGATCATTTAGAATTTAAAATGAATTTAATAAAAATACGGTTTTTGCCAAAAGGAGTGTTTTGAAAAGATCTTGAAGAAACTTTGTTTTGATCAATCTAGTTGTGTAAAAATAAAGTATATGAGCTATATTAAAAATCAAACATGAATCTTTACAAAGAAAACGAAAGTACTCACTCAATTATAAACTAATGAGACTTCGAGGGCTTTGTTTGTATCTTCGTTTCTTTTCTTCCTTGGCTCATTGATCTTCATAGAATTGCCATTGATAGAGCATTGATCATAGAGTTGTGTGAGGTGTGAGATATTGATAGCGCACAACTTTGTAGGTGAATAATCTTTATTCCGGCTTTTCGATTTAGTCCACATGTGATCAATTTAATGTTGCTATAACTTCAAAGATCAACTTAGTTAAATTACACATGATTAACGTTATTGTTATTATCAAAACAAGATTAGTGACTATAAGGTCAACAATCTCCCCCTTTTTGATGATGACAATAAGTTAATGTGTGTTTGTAATTAAGATCATAAGTTGAGTTTTCTTAAAGGGAAAACTCCCCTTCAAACTATGCATAAAATAGAATAAAACAAGCATGCATAACAAGCGTTCAAACCATTGCAGAATCATAATTGATAATTCAAACTTTAGCTAATGTTCAACGTAACTAGATAAAATACTAGAGTTATAACCATATTAAAAACCATAACAAAGCATCAAACTATAGGTGATAGAAGTTCATAGAGAAACCAGAAAGCATAATTAGATAAAGTGTGTACCAAACACTTATTATTTTCTCCCCCTTTGTCATGATCAAAAAGTAGGAGAGAAAGAGATCACTCTTCGGGGAACTTCTTGTGGCCATTGACCCCATCCTTGATTGCCATGCCACGGATTCCACGGTGGAAGACATAGTCGGGGTGGTAGTGGAGGAATGCGGCTTCATGTGCTATTTGCCTTTCCTCAATACGGTTGAACCTATTTTCCATGGTCACCGAGAGATTTTGGATGGCTTGCAAAATAGCTTCATTTGGATTGGGTGGGTGAATGGCTTGTTGAGAACTAGTGGGAGCTTGAGTGGAAGTTCCTTGAGGAGGTATGTCTTGTTCCATGGGCTCGGTTTGAGCCAAATTCTCATCATCATCACTATCATCGTCCTCATTAATGTCAAGAGGATCATTCGAAATCCATTCCCCATTTTCTATGTGATATCCCATTTGAAAAATACTCTTGGCACTATAAGTTTCATCGGACGTAGGAACAATGATTTTCGTCTCATCTTCAAGGTGAACTTCATAGAATTGAAATAGGCGTGTGAGTGCCATAGCATATACCAATCCTTGTTTCTTGCGATTGGTGATACCAAGAAGATGATTGAACATGAGATCGGCATAGTCAAGCTTGTGTCCCATTGAAATTGCCCATACCAAAAAAATGTCCAAAGCATTTACGAAAGCCCGGCTACCTCGTCTCGGAACTATGGAATACCGGAGTATGGAATGGATAAGTCGGTTTCGCAAGGTAAGCCTAGATGCTTTGATTTCGAGTCCCGCACCACTGTTGTGTTATCTATGGCGTCATTTAAGAATGGTAGACAAAGCTGCGGATTTCTCAAACCCAAGGAGATTGCCAAAATTTGACGGTACGTTTATCACATTTTCGGTTAGAAAACCAAAAATTCTACTAAGATCCATCTTAGTAAAACTAATCATCCGTCCATTTATGAGAGTGTTAAGACGAAGCTTGTTCGGACGACCGGAATCAAGTGTGGGGTGATGAAGGTTTGCATAAAATAATCTAACTAGACGGGGATAGACATTCTCATGAATTGTTAGGAAATTTATGATGCCTTGTCTATGAAAAAGAGCAGTGATATTAAGTCCATATGAAGAAAATAGTTCAATGTTGAATTGTTTACCTTCAACAATGGTACGAATAGCATAGTCATAGTTGAAGTTTGCTTGAACTTCGTCGGAGATGAACAATGGTGGCTGTGGAGCTTGGGTCGGAGTGGGCGATGATGTACCTACTTGCGGTACAAATTTGCGAGATGACAAGAGCGAGGTCCTTGAGACATATCTAGAGAGATGGGGTGAAGGATATAGGTTTTGAAAAGTTAGGATTTGATGAGAAATTTGAGATTCTTAAGTTGAAAAATTTTGTTTGGATGATGGAAAAGGATAGAAAATTGTTTATGTGGGTAAAGTGGGATAATTTTGTCAAGAAATTTGATGTAGGATTGTGTTTTAGGAGAAGGTTCAACAATGGAGGCTAGGGTTAGGGTTAGATAGAGAATAAGATTGGATTGAGTGATTTGGGGTGAAATAGGTGTGATTTGTGGTTGATTTGGTGTAGGATAAAGAAGATGTATGATTTAAAATGTGTTTTGGTGAAGAGTTTAGAGGTTTAGGTTGGTTTGTGAAGGTTTGTGGTGTTAATGGAGAGGGAAAACTCGAAATAGGTAAAGAGAGGAATGAAGAGAAACAGAGGAAAAACAGGGGTTTAAGTGTACTGCTCTCAGCCAAGCATCAGTCGACTGATGAAGGCTCTTCAGTCGACTGATGGAGGCTTATTCGACTGAGCATAGTCTCTTAGTCGACTGATTGCCCAGTTATGCCCAGATTTGCTCATTTTTGCTCTTTATGCCATATGGAACTTGAAATTGTAATAGTGAGCCGAGTATGTACTACAAGAAAATTATTAGTACACAATATAATATACAAATGAAATGCAAGAAACTAGGATACTTGTTACACAAAGATTAATCGATTAAAACATAAATATGTAAGCTTTAGATATAAGCATAATTGATCAATGTACATGAATATTTTGGTTAACTAGATATCACATGCTCTAGTCATACCAAGTTCACATCGAATAGTGAAAAAGCAATCATCGGGAAGTGGTTTAGTGAATATATCCGCAAATTGCGATTAGGTGCCAACGAATTCAATATCAACATCACCTTTTTGCACATGATCACGAATAAAATAATATATTATCTCAATGTGCTTAGTACGTGAATGTTGTATGGGGTTCTTGGTTAAGCTAATGGCACTAGTGTTGTCACATTTTATGGGAATGTGGCTAAGACTAATTCCAAAGTCCTCTAGTTGTTGTTTAATGTACAAAGTTTGTGCACAACAACTTCCGGCCGCCACATATTCGGCTTCGGCCGTTGAAAAGGCCACCGAGTTTTGTTTCTTGCTTGACCATGATACTAGTGCGTGTCCTAGAAAATGACAAGTACCACTAGTGCTTTTCCTATCGATTTTGCAACCGACAAAATCTACATCGGAATAACTAATTAAGTCAAATGAGTTCTCTCTTGGGTACCACAAACCCAATGAACTAGTACCGGAAAAATAACGAAAAATTCGTTTTACGGCAAGTAAATGAGACTCTTTAGGATTCGCTTGGAATCGTGCACAAAGACATACACTAAACATAATATCCGGCCTAGAGGCCGTCAAATATAGTAAACTGCCGATCATACCTTGATATTTCTTGATGTCTATATTTTTACCTATCTCGTCTTTGTCGAGCTTCAATGTAGAACTCATAGGTGTGCTCATGGATTTGGCCCCTTCCATGTCAAATTTCTTTAAGAGCTCCTTCGCGTACTTCTCTTGATTGATGAAAATTCCTTCTTTGCATTGCTTCACTTGTAAACCAAGGAAGTAATTCATCTCTCCCATCATGCTCATTTAGAATTCCTTTTGCATGCATGTGGGAAAAATCCTTGCAAAGATTTTCATTAGTATAACCAAATATAATATCATCAACATAGATTTGTACAAGTAGCATGTCATTGTTATGATTTTTGATAAATAAGGTAGTATCAATTTTACCTCTAACAAAACCATTGTTAATCAAAAACGAACTTAATCTATCATACCATGCTCTAGGTGCTTGCTTTAAGCCATACAAAGCTTTAGATAGTTTAAACACATAATCCGAATAAACATGATTTTTAAAACCGGGAGGTTGTTTCACATAAACTTCCTCTTCAATAAAACCATTCAAGAAAGCACTTTTCACATCCATTTGATACAATTTGAAATTCTTAAAGCATGAATAAGCAAGTAGCATACGAATGGCTTCTAAACGAGCTACGGGTGTACATGTTTCTTCATAATCAATGACCTCCTTTTGATTGTATCCTTGGGCAACAAGTCTAGCTTTATTTCTAACAATTACACCACTTTTATCCTTTTTGTTACGAAATAACCATTTAGTACCAATAATGGTGTGATCATTAGATTTGGGAACAAGTGTCCACACTTTGTTTCTCTCAAATTGATTGAGCTTTTCTTGCATAGCCATCATCCAAGATTCATCTTATTCGGCTTCAATTATGTTTTTGGGCTCATATTGAGAAACGAATGCCACATTATTGCATACATTTCTTAAGGATGATCTAGTCATAACCCTACTAGATGGCTCTCCAAGAATTTGATCAATAGGGTGGTTAGACACAAATTTCCAACTCTTAGGCAAATCATTCAAGTTTTGCTCGGTTGTGTTTTCTAACTCCTTAGGAGGAGCTTGAGCACTCGAAGTTTCTTCCTTAGATGTATCATTAATTTGAATATCCGAAATCTTTTGGATAATTTCAACATCGTCATCGGAACGTACTATGGGTGAGAAAGGATTTGACTTATCAAACACAACATGCATAGACTCTTGTACTACTAAACTTTTCTTGTTATAAACTCTATATGCTTTGCTATTAGTGGCATACCCAAGAAAAATTCCTTCATCGAATTTAGCATCAAATTTTCCCAAGTGATCACGATCATTCAAAATAAAACATTTACAACCAAAAACTTTAAAATATGCAATGTTTGGTTTCTTGTCATTCCATAACTCATAGGCTGTGTTATCTAACTTTTTACGAATGATAGTACGATTAATCACATAGCATGCAGTGTTAACGGCTTTCGCCCACAAATACTCCGGCAAAGAATGTTCATTAAGCATAGTCCTAGACATCTCTTGAAGAGATCTATTTTTCCTCTCAACAACACCATTTTGTTGAGGAGTTCTAGATGCCGAAAAATTATGATCAATGCCATGCTCATCACAAAAATTTTCAATATCAACATTATCAAATTCTCTACCTCTATCACTCCTAACATGCACAATAGAAACACATTTTTCATTTTGAACTTTTCTACAAAATTTAGCAAAAACATGTGGAGTTTCACTTTTGTGAGAAAGAAAGAACACCCAAGAAAATCTAGTGTAATCATCAACAATACCAAGAGTGTACAATTTGCCACCAGGCTAGCAATCGAAATAGGACCAAACAAATCAAGATGCAACATATCAAGTGGTCTAGATGTAGTAATATCCTTTTTAGACTTGAATGAAGATTTGTGTTGTTTACCAAGTTAACATGCATCACAAATTTTATCTTTAACAAATTTGGTTTTAGGCAATCCTTTAACTAGCTATTTCTTAGACAAAACATGAATTAAATCCATATTAGCATGTCCTAGTCTCCTATGCCATAACCAAGATACATCATTTGTAGCGGATAAACATTTAACATCTTGTTGTGATAAATCATCAAGTTCAAGAGTATACACATTGTTAGTCCTATATGCAACAAGTAGAATGGAATCATCACTAACATTCTTAACAATGCAACGATCGGATTTAAAGATAACTTCATAACTTTTATCACATAATTGACTAATGCTAAGTAAATTATGCTTCAAACCATCAACTAATAGAACATTATCAATACATGTAGAATGCTTGCCAACTTTACCTATACCGATGATCTTTCCCTTGGCGTTGTCCCCGAAAGTCACATTCCCTCCTCGCTTAGGAATAAGACTTAAGAAGTTGTTTTTGTCTCCCGTCATGTGCTTTGAGCAACTACTATCCAAGAAACACTATTCAAGAACCACTTCGTTTTGCTACTTTTGGCTTTCAAGCACACCTACACCATAACCTTAAGTAACTTCTCCTTTGGTACCCAAAATGTGTTGGGTCCCTTTGGGTTAGCAAACATAATGGTTCCTTTAGGAACCCAAGCAAGCTTCCTCTTAGGAAAACTTTCATTCCGATAAAAACAATGATCCATATAATGAGTATTTCTACCACAATCTGAGCAAAGATGAGTGAGTTCATGAGGTGTGTATGTTTTAAAAAAGTTTTTGTAATCCTTTTGGTTGTCAATTTGGTTGTAGCCCAAACCGGCTTTGTCAAATACACACCTTTGCATTCCTAATAGTTTATCCAAATTGTCCCTTCTATTGGTGAATTTGGCTAGGCTATTAGTTAGATCATCCACTTGATCTCTTAATTTGACATTTTTTACTACAAGTGTGTTTGGAATTTCCTTTTCCTTTCATTTCTTCAAAGTTTTGATTTCATTTTTCAAAATCATATTTTCTTTCTCAAAAGTTTCACACTTGTTAGAAACTATCAAATTTTCCTTTTTGAGACTTGCATACTTTTTAGATAGATTTTCAAATTTGCTATGCAATTCCTCAAACATTTCATATAATTCATCGTAGTCATTCTCATCATGAGCATCATCATTTATAAATACATTATCATCACTAAATGAATCATAAATAGAGTCTATCTCATCGTCTCTTGCCATAAGGCAAAGGTTTTTCGTCTCCTCGTCGCTAAAGTCGACATCGAACTCACCCTCTTCGGAATCACTCCAAGTGCCTTTGAGGGCATGTCTTACTTGTTTGAAGGCTTTGTCTCTTTCATCTCTTCTCTCCTTTCTTCTAATCGGACAATTGGTTTTGAAATATCCCGATTCATGGCAATGGAAACATTTCTTGACTTCTTCGTTTTCAACTCTTGGTTGAATTGATCGATCATTGTTCCTCTTTGATGAAGAACCAAGGTTGTTTTCTTTTCCTTGTAACTTTTTCTTCTTGGCTAAAAATTTCATGAAATTTCTAGAGATAAGAGCCATGTCTTCATCACCACCCATTGACTCTTCATCATCCTTTCTTTGACTTGCTTTTAGAGCAAGAGTCTTCTTGGCTTTTGAATCAACCTCGTATTCTCTTTCCAATTCTTTCTCATGGGTTTTGAGAGACCCCAAGAGTTCATCCATGCTTAGTGTCTTGAGGTTCTTGGCTTCTTGAATAGCCGTCACCTTAGGTCTCCATTTCTTTGGAAGCGTTCTAAGAATCTTTCCAAGGAGATCTAAAGCATTAGTGATAATAGAGAACCTAATATACATAGAAGCAAGTGATTCATTAAGCTCCATTTTGAAGAGTTCATAATCATGAACAAGCATATCAATATTGTCATCCTTAACTTGTGAAGTTCCTTCATGAGCAACCTCTAATTTGTCCCAAATTTCTTTGGCGGTTTTACAATAGAAATTTTGTTGTATTCATCCATAGTTAATGCACAATGTAGTGAATTCAAGGCTTTAATATTAAATTGGATTTTCTTAATGTCATTCTTATCATAATCGGAGATAGATTTAGGAGTAACATTACCCCTTTCATCGGTTTTGGTAATCTCATAGGGTCTAATGAATGTAACCCTCCATTGTTCAAAATCACTAGCTTGAAGAAAAGTACACATGCGATTTTTCCAATAACTATAATTTTTTCCATCAAATAGAGGTGGCCTAGTGGTGGAAGAACCTTCGTTAAGTCCGGTTCGTTGATAGATAGACATGATCGTAAACTCTAAGATGGTAAAATCAAAACAAGAGTACAACTTCTGATACCAATTGTAGGTCAGAAAATACCCTAGATGGGGGGTGAATAGGGTTTTTAAAACTTAATCGGATTTTTAAAAACAATTTAAAAAAGTTTAATGTCTATATCATTTAAGCAACCAAAATACAAAGATAATACCAATCACAAATAAATAAATAACACAAAATAATAGAGCTAGAGATAGAAAGATTAAACCAATAGAAGCCAAAGACTTTTTGTCCACACGGTTCGGCTTGAAAGCCCCTACTTCCGCGCTCGGTTAGTTCTCCCAGAATTTCCACTATAATCAATCTTCTTCCGGGTGAAGATTAAACCTCTACAAGTGTATTCCTCTCACACACTTTTACAAGTATTGAATCACTCTCAATACTCACACAAGAAGTCACTCTTGCTATCTTAAGAGACAAACCTCTCTTAATGTTTGAAAGAAAAGATTTGGTGGCTAACACCAATGTACAATAGCTATCAAGTGTATGAAGATTACAATATAAGCTCACACTAAGGATATCAAGTTTGATCAATAATTTCTAGCTCAAAATAATTGTGATTGATCAAAAGAAATGTTCTTGAATCTTTGAATATTGAATGTAGATGAAGAGAATAGTGTAAGAGTGATTCAAGAGTGTTTAAATATGTCTTAGATGGTGTATATATAGTCTAGGACAACATATGGCCGTTTGGAGGGAGTTGGTAGAAGTTTGGTGCCAAAAATGGTAAAAAATCTGAAATCCAACGGTTAGTTTTTAGACCATCAGTCGACTGAGCAAGGTTCATCAATTGACTGAGTGGCCATCATTCGACTGAGCATTGCTCATCAGTTGACTGATGAGCACTGTCTGGCAGGCCAAAAAATGCAATTTTTACACTTTTGCAAATGAGCTCTAAAGCCAATTTTAATGCTTGGGGAAGGTAAAATATAGGTTCCTAAGACACCTATTTTCGTTAGAGCTTCAAATATGATAATTTAGAATTTAAAATGAATTTAATAAAAATAAGGTTTTTGCTAAAAGGAGTGTTTTGAAAAGCTCTTGAAGAAACTTTGTTTTAATCAATCTAGTTATG
Organism: Lonicera japonica; assembly: GCA_021464415.1. Taxonomy (NCBI): domain Eukaryota; kingdom Viridiplantae; phylum Streptophyta; class Magnoliopsida; order Dipsacales; family Caprifoliaceae; genus Lonicera; species Lonicera japonica. The sequence goes on along the minus strand of CM038463.1, from coordinate 33,898,930 downwards.
TAAAAATAAAGTATATGAGCTATATTAAGAATCAAACATGAATCTTTACAAAGAAAACAAAAGCACTCACTCAATTATAAACTAATGAGACTTCGAGGGCTTTGTTTGTATCTTCGTTTCTTTTCTTCCTTGGCTCATTGATCTTCATAGAAGTGCCATTGATAGAGCATTGATCATAGAGTTGTGTGAGGTGTGAGATATTGATAGCGCACAACTTTGTAGGTGAATAATCTTTATTCCGGCTTTTCGATTTAGTCCACGTGTGATCAATTTAATGTGGCTATAACTTCAAACATCAACTTAGTTAAATTACACATGATTAACGTTATTGTTATTATCAAAACAAGATTAGTGACTATAAGGTCAACAAATTTGAATAAGTTAGTGAATTTATCTTGATGTTACCTGAGCCAGCTGCTAATTTTATAAGATTTTATTTTGCAGATTGATTTGACAACCTATATAATACACATTACTTCAATAGTTAAGGTATGCCAATCTTTTTCATTTTCTATCTTATTTCTTATTATTTTTTTGGAAATGTTCAATTTAACTATGTAAAGCCTTTTATTGGCCGAAAAGTATCGGAATACACAATAAAAAGAGAAAAAAAAAAATTTGGATTTCTTAAAATCCTTAAAATATAAGAGACCCAAAAATGTAAGACAATATCATGGAAATAACCTTCTGAAAGTGGAAGTTGGTGTAATATAAGTAATAAAAATGATAATAGGTTGGCTTATTTATAACTCTATTTCAAATGGCAATTAGTTTAAGAACATATATTAATGCCATTTCCAATATAGATATGTAAATATTATAAAGAAACCTTGACATTTCTGAAATAGTAACTATATTTGTTTATATACATGAAACTATATCTCTTGGGGAATTTCTCAAATTGATAGTCTCAATTCCTTTTATAAACATATTTCACGTCACAAATATCATAATAAAATATAAATTATATTCCTAACCACTGGGTCTGTTGAAATTATCGTTTCATTCAAATTTAATGTACAATTTTTCAAGATAGAAAACAAGTCATTGTCATGTAAATTTTTTCCGTATTATGATCTATGTTTATGTATTAAGCCTTGATTTCAATATTTGATCATCGGAATTTGCACATTATAAATTACAAAAATATTATATTTATAAAAAAATCCTTAAAATTAGCACTTGGACCATCTTCCCTTATATTTTTTTTCCTTTATTTCCACCGGGGATTTAATTATAATACATTATGTGCATGTTTAATAAGAAGAACATTGAGAAAGCTACTAATCTTTTATTAGATATCCTTATTCCTGATAGCAAAGTCTATTATTAATTTTACCTTCCAGATAATGGCGGAACCAAGCTTTCCCATTCCAATTTGTTTCAAAACTTTACTTTCCCAAATAATTGAAACGCTAGAAGTAAATCGTCACAGTTGCAGTTATAGAGTACAAGAAGATGGCTTATTACGCGCTTATATTGAGATCCAAGTTGGTGAAAACGAAGAAACCAAGCTTTTTTGGGGTCGACTTTCACGTCGAAGAGGATATACTATGCAATCAGCTGCTAAGGATGCAACTTTATATTTAAAGGGTAAATTCAACTTCGAAGTGCAGAACATTAATTTAACTGAGATGCACCACTATATCTGGTGTTACAACAAACTAGATAGTGATTACAATAAACTATTTGAAGAGAACAAAAATTTGAAAAATAAAATTGCCGAGTATGAAGATATTTTAGGAACAATTGATGATGATACACAATTATGCACAAGCCAGAATTTCTAAGATCGGGGGCAAAGTTGATGTGGTCTTTGATATAAAGTTATTTTTTGTAAGATCTTCTTTTTTGGTTCTGGTTTGATTCTATGTTACATTATATTTGCTAATAATAAATGTTGAAAAATTATTAATTAATTCCTATATATGTTGAATTTTTTTATAATTTTTTTTTTGTTAAACTACTTTGTGATGTTAACTTTGACAAAATTTTACACATATTTGTAAAATTTTTGTGGCTATATTTTTTATTCAAGTTTCACGTGCTACTTTATTTTTATTTTTTTTGGGGAAATTTGAACCAATTTTTGTTGGTATGTTACGGACATAATTAACTTTAAAAAATGTTATACACGTCTTTATTTATTATTTTTAAAATAGTGAACTTATTTTAAGATTAATTATTTCATAAATACATTTGTATTCTTTATTACCATTTGTAATTATTGACTTATTCTATTCAACTCACCTTTTTTTTTCTTTATGAAGGCATTTCTCATTCGTTTGGATGATCATACCTTTTTGTATCCTTCTAACAAACAAGAGGTATACACTAATAAATTTATATCTTTACAATTTCTAATATTTACAATGTTACAATTTTCAGTTCTTTGCTATTGTTTACTTACTAAATAAATATGAGGAAAAGAAGACAGGATTATACAATAATAATTGTTGTATAGTTTATGCTATTCTGATTTGACTTTGCATTATTACATACTCATATTGAAACAACACACCTGTACTTTTTTTTAATTAAAATTACAATTTTGTTGTATGTATTGTTGCTATTTTTTAAAGTAAATTTTTGTCTCATAGTTATATATGTTTTTATATATTTTATGAACATATTTCATGATGAAAAGTTGGCTCGAAACTTTGAATCTTCAATTAAAATTCATTCATGGATGCATATATAGATGAAATTCTATAAGAAATAAAAATATCTAATGTTGACTTCATACACTCCTCACCACTGAAATATTTCAAAGGAAACATAGCTGCAATCTTTAATGGTCTTAAGTAGAAATAAAAAAAAAATCACAGACATGCTTTCTTAATATAATGTTGTTTTAAATTGTTTATTTTTGGTATCCCACTTAAGCACTTAAATTTCAGGCCAATATCAATGATTATCTCTTAAGCTTCGTTAGATAACAATATCGAAAATACAAAATAAAAACACTTGATTTCTATAAGAAGCTGAAAAAAAAGTTAAGACAAGGGATCAGATACTTTCCATCTCATGATCATTTTTATTAGTAGATGTCCTCCATCCTTTATAAATTTTTCAAGAAAAATTTTCTTCATCAACTCCCAAATAAATATTTTCCATGGAAAAAGCCAAAAAATAAAAAGACATCTCACCCCATACCTCAAATTGTTTTCAAACTTCTCATAAATATTAAATGTTGTTGTTGTTGTTTTTGTTATTAAACTAACCCTTAGGTCTTAATTGTGGACACATTGTTATTTACCTTACATTATTGTTGCACCGTTTCACTTTCATATTTTGACAATAATTTTTTTATCTAAACTTAATTTTTTTTTATTAATTAACTTCAATTCTTATCTTTATCTTTCAGGCTAAAGTGAGAAAGTAAAAAGGCACTATCTTAAAGTGGACACCTTCAATCATTGGTAAGTTGGTGAATACAATTTATTCCACTAATTCAATTATTATTATTATATTAATAATATATAGTGGTAAAAAGAGTTATAAATTATAACTTTAAAAAAACTTTATTAAAAAAATATTCACTTTTTTATAGATGGATAACAATGAAAGAACAAGACTTCCTATATTACGTAGAAGATTATTCGTGGCAGAAAATCGTACATCAAAATGTCGTAACACAAACAATTCACAACAATGTGCAAATGTAACACCAACTAATACTTGGGAAGCTACACAAAGAAACATTGTTGAAGCTGAAAATTCCACAAACATAGCTTGCGAGCGAACTCCGTTTGTACCTACTCCTACAACATCAACTATTATCTTGCACACAATAGTTAATGATGACGAAAGTGTTTCTACGACAACATAAGTGTCAAATTCACATCCTATGTTGAATAGAAACTATTATGGATATACTATCGAAGCCGTACTAAATTCTGCTCGAGCAATGATGCAAACTGGAATAACAGGTTAGGATATCCAATCATATGATAATTTCCTAGACCATAAAGATCTAATATATTTACAAAATACCATTTATATAAATATTCTAAATAAAGGATTAAATGTAGGTGAAAGAAGAAACGCCCCAATGAATGTAAGAACTTCTATACGGAGTACTCCTACTTCAAATACATCTCATTCATTAACTACATAGCAAAACAATGTTAAAGGGAGAGCTCAATCCTCCAGGATAAGTAAGAAATACTTACATAGAACAATAGATGTTATAATACACGCTTAAAAACCTAAACTTAAAATTAAATATTACTTTTCATTTTATAGGAAATTCTTTTGAACCTTGGAACTTCGGAATACCTAATTATGTTTGCCAGCAGTGTGGTGCTATTTTATTGTTTGAGGACAGAAATGATAAACATAAGAGACCCAGTATTCCAAAGTTCTCATTATGTTGCCAAGAAGGAAAAGTTAAGCTGCCTCTTTTGAAAAAGGTGCCCCCTACTCTTAAGGAACTTTTACAGTATGATGGTGGAAGGAGATCAACAATGTTTAGAGAAAATATTAAAGCATACAACTCAATATTTGCGTTCACTTCTATTGGAGGAAATATTGACCACCAAATAAAGAATAGAAGTGGTCCTTATATTTTTTGGATATATTAGTGGGCAAAACAATCATAAAATAGGTTCATTACTACCCGCTGATGGAGCTAACCCTAAGTTTGCTCAACTTTATATCTATGATATGACAAATGAGGCGTATAATAGAATAAGAGCTCTAAGCAAAGAAAATATGTCTTCAAGATTAGATCCATAAGTTGTTTCAGAATTACTACAAATGTTAGATGAACACAATGAATTACCAAAAGTCTTCAGAATGGCGCGTGATCAATTTCAAGATACAAATTTTGCACATGTTACTATACGATTAATTTGAACTCGAATGAAAGATCCTGTTGCATATAATTTCCCCAGTGCTTCCGAAGTAGCTAAACTAATAATTGGAGATTTAAGTGGCACGCGAGATGTGATGATAGAACAACAATCAAATGGATTACAAAGAATTAATGAACTTCGCCCTTTGTTTGTGGCTATGTAATACCCACTTTTGTTTCCGTACGGTGAAGATGTATTTCAAATTGCTATAAGACACATGAGTAATGAAGGTAGAAGGCAAACTCAAAGAAGCAGTGTCACAATGAGAGAGTATTATGCTTACAGAATACAACAAATGACGGTTGAAGCAAAAATAATTTTATGTTCAGGAAGGTTATTTCAGTAATATTTAGTTGATGATTATACATGTATCGAGGAAGATAGATTACGTTGGATACAATTGAACCAATCGTACATTTGAGCAAAATTATATAAAGGATTGAGAGACGTGGTCTTAAAAGGAGATTCAACACCTGCTTCAGTTGGGAAACACATTGTGCTGCCATCAAGTTTCACTGGTGGACCTAGATATATGGCCGAAAACTTTCAAGATGCAATGGCCATTTGTAATTGGGTTGGTAACCCATGCCTGTTTTTACATTTACATCAAATCCAAAATGGTCAGAAGTCAAAATGTTTTTGGATCTATTACCTGGTCAAAAGCCTACAGAAAGACCTAATATTGTATCAAGAGTGTTCAAAGTAAAGCTAGATCAATTACTTAAAGACTTGGTACAAGGTCAGCATTTTGGACGAGTTCTAGCAGGTACTTTTTATAATTAAATTACACCAAACAGTATATAATATGAATAAATATTATCTTCTACGTAATTAAACACTTTCATTTCTCTGCAGCTATTTATACAATAGAATTTCAGAAAAGGGGATTGCCACACGCACACATATTACTCGTTTTACATCTAGAAGATAAACACCCAAGTCCTGCAAAAATAGATAACATCATCTCTGCTGAAATCCCAGACATAGCCGTAGATCCAATAGGATACACAGCTGTCGCACAATTTATGATGCGTGGTCTGTACGGTAGTTCAAAACTCAATTATCCCTGTATGACTAAAAATAGATGCTCAAAGCACTTTCCTAAAAAAATTTGTAATTAGACAATAGTAGACGAAAGTGGTTTGCCATTATACAACGCAGCGATGATCAAAGATTTGTTGACAAGAATGGTGTCAAACTCGACAATAGGTTTGTTGTACCACATAATCTAAATTTGGAAGTAAAATATCAAGCACGTATTAATGTTAAATGGTGCAACAAGTCCAGGGCTATAAAGTATCTCTTCAATTACATAAACAAAGGGCCAGACAAAGCAAGATAAAAACTTTTTTAGACTGCCGATATGTATCTGCATGTGAAGCATGTTGGAGGATATACCAATTTGACATTCAATATTGAAGTTTAGGAGTCGAGAGACTTTATTTCCATTTATGAAATGAGCACAACATCACATTCAAGGATTCTGACAATTTAGACAGTGTTATGAATTGGTTTGACATAGAAAAGACGATATTCGATCAAGTAATAGATGGAAACAAATGCACTTACGAGGATGCCAGAGAACTAACATATTCAGACATTCTAACAAAATGGGTATGGTAAAAAAAATACAAGAACTGGAAAATAAGAGAATCTGGCAAATGCATAGGCCAAGTTGTTTACGCACACCCTGTATCAGGTGAACGATTCTATCTCCAAATGCTCCTTAACATTGTCAAGGGACCGTGAAGCTTTAACAAAATTAGACCTGTCAATGGAATCACACTCCCTACATATAAGGCAGCATGTTACGCACTAGGATTGTTAGTCGGAGACAAAGAATGGCACGAGGCAATAAATCAAGCAGCACAATGGGCTACAGGAGTTCAACTCTGAGAATTATTTGTCATTATTTTGATGTTTTGCGAGATATTGGAGCCATTGAAACTTTGGGAAAATAATTGGCAACTGTTGTCTGAAGATACACTACCATGCCAGAGAAAACTTCTCCAATTCCAAGAACTACTTCTGATAGAGTCACAGCTAAAAAATTACACTCTTTAAGAAATCGAAATGGTCTTATTAAAAAATAATAGATCTTTAAATATTACCCCCCATTGCTAAGTCCTGATAAACATTAATTCAAGAGATAGGTAACATATTGATTACTGAAGAACTTTCTTATGATAAAAGACAATTGATGGATGAACACATAAACCTACACAACGGTCTTAATGAAGAACAACGAGAAGTTTATAACGTTGTGTGGGACTCAGTTACTGAAAGGAAAGGGAGACTTTATTTCATATATAGAGCAGGTGTAACAGGCAAAACGTACTTATATAGAGCTATTCTTGCAAGATTACGCTTAGAAGGAAAAATTGCATTGGTTGTTGCTGCATGAGACGTGACTTCTTTACTATTGCTTGGTGGATGCATAGCTCAGTCAAGATTTGATATACCGATTAATCTTAACGACAATTCTACCTGTGAAATACGCCAAGGAACCAACCTCGCTGAACTCATGAAAATAGCAAGTTTAATTATTTGGGATGAAGCTCAATGGACCACCGACACGCATTTAAAGCTGTTGATAAAACATTAAAAGATATCCTTCGATTAACTGATGTAGATTTTAACACCAAGATATTTGGAGGGAAAACTTTTCTTCTCGAAGGAGATTTTAGGTAAACTTTACATGTTATACAACGAGGTAATAGAGAGGATGTGGTCCAAGCTTCAGTAAACAAATCTCCTTTATGGAACTATTGCAAAGTCTTTGTTCTCACTCAAAACATGAGAGTAAAAGACTCATCATCATTTTCAAGTTGGGTTCTTGCAGTTGGAGATGGAAAATTGCCAGCAATTGCTTTAGAGGGAGAAGAAGAACCATCGTGGATAAAATTACCAGATGACTTACTTATTACTCCAACGGAAGACCCAATTTCAGATATTGTACATAGCACATACCCCGATTTAGTACAAAAGTACAAAAATCTAGAATATCTACGAACTAGAGGAATTCTAACCCCAACAAATCTGATGGTTGATGAGATAAACTCTTACATCTTAAATAATTTACTAGGAGATCAAACGACTTAAGCTCTGATTCAATATGCAAAGCCACTAAAAGCATGAATGATCAAGATATTATATTCCCTATTGAATTTCTAAATAGTTTGCAATTTCCCGGTATTCCAAGCCATGAGCTTAAATTAAAAATTGGAGTACCAATCATTCTACTAAGGAATATCAACCAGAGTGTAGGCCTTTGCAATGGAACTAGATTAATAGTCACACAGCTAGCACAATGGGTAATTGAAGGAAAAATATTGACGGGAACAAATATAGGTGCGAAAGTGTTCATTCCTTGAATTGTTATGTCAGCATCTGACTCAAAGTGGCCATTTATCCTTTAAAAGACGTCAATTCCCAATTCGCCTATCATTCTCAATGACAATTAACAAAAGTCAAAGGCAAACATTAGAACAAGTGTGTGTATACTTACATAGACCTGTATTCAGCCATGGGCAGCTTTATGTTACCGTTTCACGGGTTACCTCAAGTCAAGGACTGAAAATTTATATCAATAATGATAACCCTGATTATAACTACACAAGGAACATTGTGTACCAAGAAGTTTTAGAGCAACTAAATACAGGTACGAGAAATACTATTAACTTATTTTATTTACATGCCTATAAAACTTAATGATAAATTACTAGCTCTTATATCATTTAACTGCTGTTATTTTGCTACAATTATTTACAGGTCAATCACATCATCAATGGCCAGTACATACAACTTGCTAAAAGATATTGCAACAAACAAAGAAGACACCTATACAAGTCAGAGTCACTAGAAAATGGGAATCAGTAAACATTAAATCCAACAACTTGATCTTCCATGATATCATCTTCATTGATCACAACGTAAGTTAACACTACTCATATATACTCAAAAGTTACGCAATAATTTTACAAATAAATAATTACAAATTTTCTTCATAGGACGACCATATTCGTGCCTTCATTCCTAAATACCTAACTCCAAAGTTTTCACACCTACTTAAGGAAGGAAAGGTGTATAATATCACAACATTTAAGGTCGTAGAGAGCAAGGAATCTTACAGAACCGTAAGCCATCAGTTTAAGATTATTTTCCTCCCAACTACATAAATAAAGGAAGAAGAAGGAGATTTCCCAGAAATTAAGATGCATCGCTTTGAGTTTTAAATCTTGCAGATGTCTATATTCGCTTGAATAATAACTCACAATTAATAGATAAATCAATATTTTTATAGTTTCTTAACTACACGCTTAAAAAAAAGATGATATTGGTTGTCTTAACATCTAACAAATTATTATACTCATCATTGTAAATGTCATGGGTGAAGTTACAGTTGTTGGCGCAGTAGAAGACTAAGCAGTTAAAGGAACAATTGTGCAAAAAAGAGTCAAAGAAATTGAAGGAATGCATGAAGTTTGTGTCCACCACTATAACAAAATATATACACCTAATTTGATTACTTATAAAATATATTTTCTAACTACAGGAAATCAAGATTGCAAATGACCCTTTAGGCTGAGAAGGCAACAGGCAACACAAATAGATGGAAACTTGATCTCGGACAATTTCAAGCGACTTATTGCAATCGTGACATCCACTACAATTAAAATGTTTAGAAGTTAAATTATTAATTCTTAGTATCAAATTTGACCTCAAACAATATTATATTAAAGAAATACACTAAAAATTAAGATAATTTTTTACTAGGTCAAATATATTTTTCTACAACAAGTGCAAGCAAGATTTATTTTAATCTTGACATTCCGGAGGTTACAAAATTCATGCAAATATACGACGGCAATGTGGTTCGTAAAATAAATGCAGCTTTCGAACCAATTAAACAGATGGGAATAACGGAGATATTGAAGCTACACTCAGATTCTGACTCCGAGATATGTATTCTTCTATATTTTACAACTTAATCAATATACCATATTTAACATTCAATTAATAAAACCAAAATATAATGCTCACATGAAGTGGTGTTAATATGCAAAGCTAAAATTACATCGATAGACACACATAAAGGATGGTATTATGATTCTTGCCCACAATGTTGTAAGAAAGTGACCAAATCAGAATCCAGCTTCAGGTGTGAATATTGTAAGACAAATGAGGTTCTACCTACACCTAGGTACGCAGTGAATTAGATAATTTCATATTAAAAAAAATTAATCATAACTAACTATGATTCATAATTTTTAATAGATACAAGCTACATTTACAAGTCCAAGATGAAACAGGAAAGACAACTTTTGTCATGTTTCATAGGGAAGCAAAAAAAAAAAATTAGAATTTCCAATTTGCCAAATCTTCAACTCTGAGAACATTAACTTGGTAAGTGACGTTGGAACATAAATACTGTTTTTTTCCACATAATTTTTATAATAAACAATACTTATAACTTCTTCTATAACAAAGCAGGAAGAAGATGGTGGTCTACCAATTGTTTTAAACACAATCGTTTGGAAAACTTTCTTATTTCATATTAAACTCAACAGGTTCAATTTAAGGCTTTGCTACAAAAACTACATTGTTACAAAGATCCAAATACCACTTACCAGTTCTTCTTATACAAATTATGTAAGTTGTTAAAAATATATAAATATTTAAAATAACAATTATTCAATTTAATTATTCTTTAAAATTAACGTAGGAGAAACAAGTGAAAAGTGGTGCTAGGAGACCCCAAAGAACAATTGAAGACGTAGAATCACAAACACAAGCTGCCGAAGAAATAGGCATGTCATTCACAAGCAAATAGAAGGAATCAAGTCCCTTCAAACGTCTTCACAACAAAAAAATGAAGAAAACAAACTTCAGGATGTAAGTCAGTAGTAGTATAAAAAACAAAAAAAATATTTGATATTACTGATTTATACTTATACACATAAATTATCGATACGCAATATTAAAAAAAATCATTTAAGCCTGCGAATGGTTATTGATTTATTTTCATCAAACTGTAATTGCAGGGAATGATGGAGGAGCTCTCATCTTCAAATTCATCAATTCCAAAAAAGCTTGATATCTAATGTTTTTAAATCTTTATTGTTCTTTCATCACACAAACAATCCTTGCTATATAATAATTATATTTTATTTGATGTTTTCATGTTTGGAGATTTTAAATATGCTGAAGATAGATATTAGTACTTCAAATATTTGTTAGCTTACATCTTCACTAATGGCCCAAATACAAATGCATCATGCTTGGTTCATCACCCTTATCTCTATTTGTTTTATGTGTACTCTGTATTTTTTTTCCACTCTAATAGTTAATTTAATATCTAATACGTATTATTCAAAAAATGAATTGTACAATCTAATTATGTCTAAAAATTTTGAACACGCCCGCCCATCTGGTGAGTACAAAACTAGTTATAAACAATAAATGTACCCAACAAAAAACCAATTTCATAAAAATATGCATTCATTAATATGGTTTAAAGCATTCTTAGGTAGCATTATTTATTGAGGGTGTTAATATTTCGATTTTTCATTGTGCAAGGAAAATTGATACAAAGGGGATTTTGGGGCTTGTTGTATCTTGGGGACGATGTGAAATTTATGAATTGCAAGTTCACCATTTTTGGACAAAGCCGTAAAACATCTTTAAAAGAGCGAAATGATCGTGCCCCAATCCAAATATTTCCTTATCGAGTTAATGGTATTATTGTTCCATTATATTTATTTTATATTTATGCAGTGTCAAAATGTTTTATATTTATGAGTTTGCTAATATTATTCTAACAATATTGATTGTATTAACTTAATGAGAGTATTAAAGTACTTGATACTGATATTATAAATCAGTATGATTTTTAAGGTTTACAATTTTTGTAAAGGAAAGCAAAGATGATCGAACTCTCTACTTTACGAATATATAACTGTGAATTAGATTTGTGGTTGTTTTCTCATTTTATTGTTACCGATAATTGTATTGATCGTAAAAATTCTTGGATTGGTTATTATTAATACAAAAAAAAACGTTTTGTAGTTTTGTCCGATTATATTTTTGAGTTTAGGATATTATTATTTGGATGAATGGAATTATTATTTTGCAATACTAATTTGTGACGCTCTAACAATACATTAAATCAAATGAATTGAACAATACTTACAATGTGCTTTGTGATATTACTAGCATCATCTCTGACATGAAAGAGGCGGAAGTGGCTACATCAGAAATCTTATCCAAATAAGCGGATATAAAAAAGTATCTTCGTCACATACTTAGTGTGGTAGACTTCTCCTGTCATTTTATTTCTCACGACTTCATCTAACTTCTGATATTTCTCAATGTTATCTAACATCGACTTTTGTTAAAATCTTTGTATCGATCATAAACTTCTTTGATATATGTTAACTATTCCTTCTCATTCCCACCATGCTTTATATCCAACTTCACCTTCCGTACCTTCTGAACTGAAGCTTTTATAAAATCTGAAAATTTTGGAAGACTTTCCCGATTATAGTTGAAAAGAGAAGTTTGTTATGTTAATGGAAATTACTACTTTCCCGATCAATTGAGTAATTATTACTTTCTATTTTGTTTAAGTAGTTGTTAAGAGAAAATAACAGCAGCATGTAAGTTCATTTAGAGTGGTAGAATAATTATTTTCACAAAAGAACGTCCTGGTATGAATATCATAATTACAAACTTTTATTGGTAATAAAGATTGTTCAATTATACATATTTGCAAATTTTATATTTCTAATTGCATATATCATCTCCTTAACTTATTTATTTATTATTTTATTTTTATCAATAATATTTTGAACATCGCCAGTGTATCGCACGGGCTTAGAACTAGTTATAAATAAATTATAGGACAAATACGATAAATGAAGATTAAAATAAATTAAAAATTAACTTATAACTTAAGTAAATAAATATTGAATACCAGCAATCAATATAATAAATATCTCAAATATATTTTAAGACATCCATTAGTCAGACTTCTTTTGCCAAGTGTTGAAGATTGTTTACAGATATCAAAAATATATCTTTCTCCATCTCCTCTGAAATTCTGCGCTCCCTCCTTATTGTTACCTATCAAGAGAGAAAAAACAAATTAAAACAATTATTATAAACAATAATTAATTACTATGGTTTAAAGCATTCTTAGATATACCTTTAGCCCAGATATAGTTTAAAAGAAAAGCTAGGAGCCGGGTCAATTATTGAACAACTTTTGTAAATGGAATTTTTTTTTATATCAATGTAAAATCTTTACTTTAATCCTAGAACATTTAGATCATTGAGTAAGATTTGAAAATTTCTTATATGAAAGGTTTTCTTTTCTTCCTTTTTTTTTTAAGAAAATTGTTTTTCCTTCTTTGTCTCCAATGAAATTTCTCAAACTATTATGAGCATTAATGGGTGTTAGTATTTTGGTTTTCCATCGTGGAAGGAAAATCGAGACAGAGGGGATTTTGGGGCTTGTTGTATCTTGGAGACAATATGGAATTTATGAATTGCAATTTCACAATTTTTGGACAGTGCCGTAAAACATCTTAAAAGAGTGCGACCTGGTCGTGCCTCAATCCAAAGATTTCCTTATCGAGTTAATGGTATTATCGTTCCATTATATTTATTTTATGTTTATGTAGTGTCAAAACATTTTGTATTTATGAGTTTGCTAATATTATTCTAACAATATTGATTGTATTAACTTAATGAGAGTATTAAAGTACTTGATACTGATATTATAAATCAGTATGATTTTTGGGGTTTATAATTTTTGTAAAGGAAAGCAAAGATGGTCGAACTCTCTACTTTATGAATATATAATTATGAACTAGATTTGTGGTTATTTTCTCATTTTCTCGTTACTGATAATTATATTGATTGTAAAATTGCTTAGATTGGTTATTTTTAATACAAAAAAAAGTTTTGTAATTTTTTTCGATTATATTTTTGAGTTTAGGATATTATTATTTGGATTAATGGAATTATTATTTTGCAGTACTAATTTGTGACGCTCTAACAAAACATTAATTCAAATGAATTGAACAAAACTTGCAATGTGCTTTGTGATATTACTAACATCATCTCTGACATGAAAGAGGCCGAAGTGGCTACTTCAAAAAATATTATCCAAATAAGCGGACATAAAAAAGTATCCACGTCACATACTTAGTGTGGGAGACTTCTCATCTCATTCAATTTCTCACGACTTCATCTAACTTTTGACATTTCTCAATGTTATCTAACATCCACTTTTGTTAAAATCTTTGTAGAAATCATAAACTGCTTAGATATATATTAGCTATTCCTTCTCATTACCACTATACTTTATATTCAGCTTCACCTTCCATGCCTCCCAAACTAAAGCTTTTATAAAATCTGAAACTTTTGGAAGACTTTCCCGATCAATTAGTTGAGTAATTATTACTTTCTCTTTTGTTTAAGTAATAGCTAGGAGACAATAATAGCAGCTTGTGAATTCATTTGGAGTGGTAAAGTAATTATTTTCATAAAAGAACGTTTTGGTATGGATATCATGGTTACGTATCCATATAAAACAATCCCTCTATGAAGGTTCCAACTTTAATTACAAGTCTTTATATCATTTTTCAATAATTATATATTTAATTCGATAGAAATTTAATTATGCAGATGGTACCAATATATTAAACTTATAAAGTACAAGTCATCTGCGAATGACTATGAGTATGTAAGGTAATCAGAAGCCTCTAGACTCCATATTCTTGCCATCCCCTAAAAAATACAAAATTAGTTTGAAAAATGGGAGTAAGCCAAACATGGGCTCAGTGAGAACTATAAGGTTTTTGTATACTAAAATACACATAGACATCCACACACATCATGCTGTAATGAAAATAGTAAAATAATTCTTGATTCCCAAAATTCATCTGTTTAGATTTACGTTATCTAAATATATGAATACTAAACAAAGTCTCCACCGTCTAAGCTAGTCTGTAAAGTCAACTTGTCCCGATGTCCGAAAATATATATAAAGAACAAATATGTATGTTATGCACATAATATGATGTCCCAAAAAATAGGAAACATATATATTAAAATTTCTGATGTGCTAAGAAATTGGTATAATTTATCATATTAATTTAGACATTAAAGAATATATATTTTTAGTGTTTTTTAGGCGTTAGTAAAGAATTTGAGAAGATTGAAAAAAAATAGAGAAATTAAAACTAGTGAAGACACCTAAAATGGGTCAATATTTCCGGACGCATAACTTTTTACTCGAAACTCCAAATCATGCGATTCTTAGCCTAATTTGAAGAGAATTTCAAGAGTTACAACTTTGCAGTTCAGCATTTTTCAAATTCAGCCATCTTGGGGTCCGAAATTGCAACGCAAAATTCAGCAATTTAATATGGCAAAAATTCAATAATATGCACTCAAATAAATGGGCCCAAAGCCATTTAGTTCTCAGGCAAAACAACCCACTAGACAAATTAACTTGAAGTCTCATGGAGTAGATAATTAAATCACCAACTCTTTATCCTAGCTCAATTGTTGTCTACAAAGCCAAGCCCATGTGTAACACCCTGTGTTTATATTAATGTAAATTATGTTTTAGTTAGTGCATTTTGTGTGGAAATTGTTTATTAATGGTTTTGGTATCTTAAAACTTGTGGTTTGTAATTTTTGAGTCAACAGGTACTTGTTTTACAAGAACAGACGACTGTTGGGGAAGACCTAGGAGCAGGAAGTTCTCGCAGTTAGACAGAAGCCTATTAAGGCTCAACAAGCACCTATTGTTCAATCGGTGACACAATTTTTATGGCATCGAAGGCTTTCTTTTAATCAATTTTCCACCATTTCATTCTAAGGAAATAAAGCAAGCTTTCCTCTCCTTCTCTCTCTACAATTCATCTATATTTAGTTTCTGGAATCTGATTCAGCTTTAGGGGAAAATGTTTTGCGCGACATGAGGATCATAGTGATGTAGGAATTTTGAGATTTCACCGAATGGGGTTTTGGTCATTATCTTTTTCTCTTCTTTTCGACTTGATAATTTGAGGTAGGGGTTTAATTGTTCTTAAAATCCGCTTATACGGTTTTATTCTATGATAATCATCATGTTTAAATTATATTTGTTTCAAGAATTACAACATGATAAGGATAATAATGTTTTATGATTTGTAAAGCCATGAATATGTGATTTGAAGCAAAATATGCCATCTACACTTAATATACATGTGTTATTTGAATAATTGAGATATCCCTTGGATATATGGATGTTGTATATTGATGAAAATGATTAATTGATGAATTATATACACCAAAGAATGTGAATATAGACTTGTTGAAGTCTATATGGCATAAGTTGTTTCAAATGCTCATTCATTAGCATGTTATGCATATTATACATTATCATTGTGTTAACCGGAATCTTGGGAACCTCTCAGCAAGCTCAGAGTATTCTTGTGGCATATCATGTAGGTTTATATCTCTTATTTGTGATGCCAAAAGCTCTTTGTGTTCGTTCTAACATTCTGTGACGTGATATGGTCCCGTGATGGATGCGATTATGATTCTATTATGGCACTTCGATGATGAACAAAATGTGTATCATTTGGTGCTTGCTGGTGTGAAAATAAGTGGGGCCTGGTGCCTTTAGGTTGAAAATCCCTAAACCTTTGGAGGGTAGCAAAGCGTCGGTGGTCTAGAGCTAGTGGTGGGTAGCCCGAAAATCTAGAAAACGGCAATGCACTTGTGTTATGTTGACAAGAAATTAATAGACATTTGGTCCAACTCTATTATGATGTGATGATCTTTCCTGGCCGAAAAATGTCATTGCTATCATGTTCGGATTATTCTTTGGGGTGGTCAGGCCCATTTTTATGATTATGATTCGGTTCGGCCTCGATATTCTATTGAAGACGTGGTATAATGGTTGACAAAAGGAAGTTAACCTGCATATGCACATGCATGCATTGATTTATAAGTTGATGATTTTGAGTTGAATCATTGATTAACGTGTGATCTGTTATTAAATTGCTATTATGTTTTGAACATAATATTCCCTATATATTCCCCCTACTGAGCTATGAACTCATCCCGTTTTATGAAATAAATTCAAGTATCCAGGAGAGAAATGAGACTAAGGAAGCAACGGGGTCGGGAACGAAGTATATCACTCTGATACGAACTTATTTTATTATATACATGTTCATAAGTTATAATATCACCCTTTGTTCCATGTTATGTGGTTTACCTGGATTTATTATTTTAATTACGCCCATTTTAGCTAGTCTAAGGTGGGTTAGTAACGCTCTAGGTCTTAATTATGGTTGTTATATTGTTAATTAAGGCAGGGGTGTTACACCATATATCAAACCTAGCCTAGATTTCACTCCTTACAAATATAAAAAGCAGCCAACAACAGCATTAGCCTGCACAATGCCAAGCCTTCCTCCTCATCTTTTTAACTTTTGTTTTTTGTTTTTTTTCTTATTCTTTTACTTTGAAATATTGAAGTTTGATTATTTAATTAATTACATGTTAAGTAAGTTTTCTTTCAATTTTATTTGCTATTTAATTTATTCTATGATAGCGTAAGTTTGTGCTAGGGTTAGGATGAGTATATTTAATTGATTTCATTGCACGTGTTCATACCAATTGACTCTATCAAGTTAATGTTTTAATGTTAAATCCAATTCTTTCTATTGAATGCCTATTTTAATTGATAAAAATATAGTTG
Source organism: Lonicera japonica (assembly GCA_021464415.1). Lineage (NCBI taxonomy): Eukaryota > Viridiplantae > Streptophyta > Magnoliopsida > Dipsacales > Caprifoliaceae > Lonicera > Lonicera japonica. Next base: position 33,881,302 of record CM038463.1, on the reverse strand, counting down.
GATTCGTATTATTTTTGTTGGATTCACCTTATGATTTGTTAAGAGCGGATATAGGGTGTGTTTTGATGGATATAGTGAATGTTTTGACTTTATACATAAGTTTGGTTGTGGAAGAATTATAATTGGATTTTATTAATTAATTTGACTTTATTTGTTTTTATTTTCCTCATCTAATAGAGTTGAGAAACCAAATTAGTATAAGAGTAAAGTTTACGCGCATGAATACTAAGGAAGATAATATTAAATTCATAACTCCAAAACACTAGTCAATTAATTCATTAATTTTGTTCTCTTGCTTAGTATTATTAGTTTCGTTTTGTTTAGTTTTTTCTTTACTTTATTTCATTTAATTTGCTTTATTTTATTAATTTGATTCTCACAAATTTTTCTAGTTAGATTATAAGTTTAGTGAAAAATTGACAATATAATTATAAAATATATTGTTTGAGTTCTTGTGGGATCAACCTTACTTAGACACTACATTATAAACTGATTAGTGCACTTGCGAGTATATTAAAATTTATCACAACAATTACCAATAAAAATGTCAATCATAGGTATAATAGTAAAATATGTATTTCCAAGATATAAGTAAAGTAAATATAGTAAAATAGTGTCATCGTTAAATAGAACCGCAAAATAAGTGTAAGCACTAATCTTTTAATCACAATCTCATAATTATCTATCTAATATCGAACATCTAGAATTTTTCCAATTGTGTACAGCAATCGCGATCTAAGCCCCCAAAGTTAGGGTATGCAGCCCCCAAGTCTGCGTCCCCCTATGGACCACCTAGATGTAAGCCCCCAAGGCTAATAACTCATATATGTATGCAACCTCCGAGGATAGGTCCGCTTAACGGACCGTAGAGTATGCCTCTCCTAAGCGGGGTCCCTCTACACATAATAGGGTATGTAGCCTTTAATGTTAAGTCCCCCCCCCCCTAATGGACCATTAATGCCTTTCCGAAACTTAAAATAACATAACTAATTATAAAAATAGGGGATATCAAACAAATTATATAATTAAACAAAACATGTCCTCAGCATATAGATATATTGCATATATATATCAACTCATTTAATTTCGTTCATCATATAGTAATATAATTGTTGTACTCAAGCCAGGTTCACCAAGTCTGTTAACTAGTAATTCATTTAAGAAATGTATTTACTAATCTCACAAATTGGGGAATTTTACAACAATTCATTAAAGTGGCACCAAGCTAAGTATAACTCATAATTTATAATGCTTAATTTCAGTATAAACTTCCCCATATAGTTTTCATATCAGTCCCAATTAAAAGTACCATAAAAGTATACTTACCACAATTACGGACTAGCGAGTTATTCAACAAGTCTCACCAAGAGTCAACTAGTAGCTTAAGTATAACAATTACATCACATACATAAGTAATCATAACTAAAAGATACTTTAAATCCATCAATTTAACATTATATAAGTGTATCGTAAATTATTATCCGCCGTCATATTCGTATGTATGGGTTTCATATCAATCTTTAAGTATATCAATAATTTATGGGGGATTCTTTAAAATCATTAAATTAAAGTTATATAAGTCATAAATCAACTAAAAGAATGCAAGAATATCAATCCAATCCCATGCACAAGCCAAATTTTGAAAATTGATGAACCCCCCCCCCCCCCCATTTTTGTTTTGATTTAAAAGATGCAACACATAATAATTTAAAAAGGAGATTAAGAACTAGTGTTCCCACCTCATTGAAGTTAAATCCTCAAAGTTTGAGCATAGAATTGAGTCAAAACAAAGCAAGCCCAAATTTCCCCCAATTCTTAAAACCTAGTCATGTTGGATGAAAAAGATGAAAATTTGAAGATGTGACACTGCGAGAATATCGCGTTGCAAAAAGAACACAAGTACAAGTTCGTCAAGTTGTAATATAACTCTGTAAGTCTAAGTGTCGAACCACAAGGATAGTCAAAAAGATGTGGAATTAATCACGATTTAGTCGATTTTATATTCTTTGTAAAGTGGTTTGATCTTAGAATATTAAATGTAAATTAATAGTGAATGTAACAAAGTTTGAGAAAGGGCTATCGTAATCAAAAACGGTTTGCTAGCAAACTTAAGTGAGGGTGATCTCATACAAGGTTCTCAAATGCATTTCTTAAATGGAGAGCGTATTACACTTCTCTAAAGCAAAGGGTGCGAACCATGAGTAGTCCGTATAATGCCATATAAAGAGAAGGTGTAATCAAGACTCAACCGGGCATGAATTTATAACCCTTATCTCATAGCAAAGGGTGTGAAGCAAAAGTAACTCATTCTCGTATAATGTTAAAACAAGATATTGATAAGAAATTTATTAAATAGAAAATAAAACATCACTAAGCATTTGAGAACTCATGGTTAGTTTTCCTTCTAGGCAATTGATTTGTTTGAGATAATGGCCAACTAAAAAGTTAGCTCAAAAACCTCAACAATTCCTTTGTCTAAGCTTGGAAAGTCTCTTTGGAGATAAAGTAATCCTTCTAAACTAGTTTGATAAATATATAATAAATCCTTGATTAGTGGTGTGCATGGTGTTGTTTATGACATAAGGTTAAACATCCTCCTTGGTCATACCTTAAATAGGAAGATGATGAGTTTAAAACATCACATAAAGTGTGTAAAGCACTCACTATATCATTTGTAATATCAATGATTAGAATCCCAAATTTATGGCGATTCTATGAAATTAAAAACTCAATATGGTTAATATAAAGAGGAAAATCTTTCATATATTGGAAGAACGCAACCTTTCAAGAAATACATAAGTGTATCATCTCCCCATTTATGCTTTAAGAACTTGTTATGCTTGGCATATAAAGTCAAATCATCATATCTTGTAAGATTGTGGAATGATTGATTAAATGGAGAAGAAGAATGATTCATAAATATTTAACAATACTAACCAAGAAATAAGATCAAACTCTCATAATAATCACATTGCAAACTTCATCCTTAGCCTTAGCAAATGATTTACTCCATAATAAATGTAGAGACAAGAATTATAAAAGTGAACTCCATTTTTCTCTCTAAAAACTATTACAAGCTACAAGCTAAAATATAGGAGAATAAAATTAAGTTTAGAAAATATCTCCCTCTCCTATCTATACTTATAGTCCAAAGGTAGATATATAACCCACTAGTATACTCAAATAACCACTTTAAATAAAATAATACATTATATGAGATATGGCAATTTTCTTAGCAAAAAACTATATTCTCAAGCAAGTTAGGGTAGGTAAGAAAAAGGAGGGATGTGACATAAAGCAAGGGTCTAGATCATTCTTTTGTCGTCCAATGCAATTCTTGAGATCTAATGGCACCAAAATAACTATAAAAATGCGTTTCCAAGCAATGTTAAATACAAATGTGCTACAAGACTAATCACGGGATAAGTTAGCAAACCGAGAAGTTTTAGAGAAATAAATGCGTCGAACAACTTCGAAAGTGAGCATATGAAAGACAATATTATGCGTTTATCAAGATGATTTGGTGATGATTTTGGATCATGATGATGGATAGCCAAAGATCTCTCAAACTCTCACCATAAATAAGCTATCACCTCTCTCTAAGCCTCTAAAATGGTGTGGCTCAAAATGGGGAAGAAAATGGGTGAAAATAGATAAATATCTGGTTAAAATAACCAGCTAGAGCCCGCTACCTAGCTCTTATTGATTAGAGCATAAGCCTCCGATTGATCAGAGAAAATTTTGCACAAACTCCCACTTTGTCATGCTCTATTAACCCCCAAATGATGTTATCTCAACTCGAGATGAACATGAACTTGTAAAGGGGAAAGATTTAAAACTTTGGCCACAAACGGGGAGTCATTTGGACTTCATATGAGAAAGTTATAACCTCTTAAAATTGATAAAAAAAACTCATTTTGGCAAAAGTTCAATTTCCACAATTAGCCGACCAAGTCAATCTCGGCATCCGGAAACATATTCCAACAATGCATGCATATTTAATATCATTAAAATGGCTTGCTAGAAGTGTTGGATCTACAAAGGTTCCGAAACAAAAATAGAGTCCTCTCACGAAGATCAAACCTCAATTAAATTAACGAAGAGGATTAACACGAAAGCGAAATACATGGTACTACATTTTCAACTTGATGTAGTAAATGAAAATGGAATCCTGATTTGATTCTGATTCAAAAAATCACATTATGAGAAACATTCCTACAAGTTCAACCAAATTTCAGAATGAGTTTCCATATAGAGGACACTATTAGCAAGCTCTTGATTTAAGTAGTTAAGGATCCAGACCACATCATTGCATCGTTGCTACGATGAATATTTAACGTGATATTCACTCGGTTTAGGTATAGTCCTTTTGTTGAATCCCATTTTGTTTCTGACATTGAGACTTGCCAACATAGAACATCTCCACATAGCATATTCTATCTAGAAATGTTGGCACACGAATCATACCTGGATTATCTGAGGCATTTTTTTTTTAAAATGATTAAATGGATTGATAATGGGAGGAGACATAATTTGATATGTAGTTTTGTTTGTGTAAGTAGTGGTTTGGATGATACTCGTTGAATTAGTATCCTCTAAAAGAAATAAAATGTTGTGGAAGCTTGGTAGAGGCATTAGGATCTAGCTTTGATACCATGAAAACTTGAAAGGAAAGAGAAATTGTATTTATGTGTATTAATAATCAAATATTACAAATGTATTATATACATGAATAATAGCTGAGAATTGAAGACCAAACAAATTTTATAACTAGTATATAAAAATAGAAGAACTCAACCATATTTCGACACGTGTTTTCTATCCATTACTAATTGCCTTTCTCTGTCCTATTTCAAATTACTTCTGCCACTCTTCAAAAACCGTTTTAGTTCTTATCCAACTCTCTCTCTCTCTCTGACACATTATTTATCCCCTCCCTTCCTCTCTTTTTCTCGCTCTCTCTCTCTTTCTAAATTGTTAGAAATACCTTCTCATATATCCCTCAAATATTTATATTTATATATATACATAGACTCATCATTTATTGTGCATTGTTTCTTTCTTCAATCAGGCCTTTTTTCTACGAGAATATAAACAATCTCTTTCAACATCAACACACAAGGTTAGTATTTTATTTTTTACTTTTGTTTTCTTTTTCCTTTTACTCTACAAGGGGAATTTTTTGGGTTCTCTCCGAAAACTATACTCAAAGGAAAATTATGAGAAAATTATCAAATATCATAGATTATGTCATTGAAGATGGGAAGTTTTAATCTTTAATTAATTTTTACTCTCTTTATTAATCTTCTATTCAACAAAATCTAATTAGTTTATAGCATTGATTTTTCATTGTTATGTTCTAAAGTTCATTTGGATGAATGTCATAGTTACCCTTCAGTTGATTTTGGTTTACAATCCACTGTTTTGTAGGTTGTATTGCCTTAAGTCCCTTTATATAGAGAAAAACATTTGCAAAATCCTCAAAGGTATGTTTTTACTACCCATATGGTTGATTTAATTGCGCAGTGAGTTTTTTGGCATGCTTTTGACAAATTGAGTAGGCTTCATTATTTATAATAAACAAAATCGTATATTATCTTAAATTACTATTATTTTTTTTGTTATGATAATTAAAAAGGAATGACCTTTAGAAAGTAGTCATTCTCTGTATTCAACTATGATGATACACATAATGGTGGCTAATGGATATGGCAAAGTCTCTGTTAAATTAATGTGCTCTTTATACAGAGATTTTTTTTCTTTCCACCTCCTATTTTTCCAACTCTCTCTCTCTCTCTCTGACACATTATTTATCCCCTCCCTTCCTCTCTTTTTCTCGCTCTCTCTCTCTTTCTAAATTGTTAGAAATACCTTCTCATATATCCCTCAAATATTTATATTTATATATATACATAGACTCATCATTTATTGTGCATTGTTTCTTTCTTCAATCAGGCCTTTTTTCTACGAGAATATAAACAATCTCTTTTAACATCAACACACAAGGTTAGTATTTTATTTTTTACTTTTGTTTTCTTTTTCCTTTTCCTCTACAAGGGGAATTTTTTGGGTTCTCTCCGAAAACTATACTCAAAGGAAAATTATGAGAAAATTATCAAATATCATAGATTATGTCATTGAAGATGGGAAGTTTTAATCTTTAATTAATTTTTACTCTCTTTATTAATCTTCTATTCAACAAAATCTAATTAGTTTATAGCATTGATTTTTCATTGTTATGTTCTAAAGTTCATTTGGATGAATGTCATAGTTACCCTTCAGTTGATTTTGGTTTACAATCCACTGTTTTGTAGGTTGTATTGCCTTAAGTCCCTTTATATAGAGAAAAACATTTGCAAAATCCTCAAAGGTATGTTTTTACTACCCATATGGTTGATTTAATTGCGCAGTGAGTTTTTTGGCATGCTTTTGACAAATTGAGTAGGCTTCATTATTTATAATAAACAAAATCGTATATTATCTTAAATTACTATTATTTTTTTTGTTATGATAATTAAAAAGGAATGACCTTTAGAAAGTAGTCATTCTCTGTATTCAACTATGATGATACACATAATGGTGGCTAATGGATATGGCAAAGTCTCTGTTAAATTAATGTGCTCTTTATACAGAGATTTTTTTTCTTTCCACCTCCTATTTTTCCAACTCTCTCTCTCTCTCTCTCTCTGACACATTATTTATCCCCTCCCTTCCTCTCTTTTTCTCGCTCTCTCTCTCTTTCTAAATTGTTAGAAATACCTTCTCATATATCCCTCAAATATTTATATTTATATATATACATAGACTCATCATTTATTGTGCATTGTTTCTTTCTTCAATCAGGCCTTTTTTCTACGAGAATATAAACAATCTCTTTTAACATCAACACACAAGGTTAGTATTTTATTTTTTACTTTTGTTTTCTTTTTCCTTTTCCTCTACAAGGGGAATTTTTTGGGTTCTCTCCGAAAACTATACTCAAAGGAAAATTATGAGAAAATTATCAAATATCATAGATTATGTCATTGAAGATGGGAAGTTTTAATCTTTAATTAATTTTTACTCTCTTTATTAATCTTCTATTCAACAAAATCTAATTAGTTTATAGCATTGATTTTTCATTGTTATGTTCTAAAGTTCATTTGGATGAATGTCATAGTTACCCTTCAGTTGATTTTGGTTTACAATCCACTGTTTTGTAGGTTGTATTGCCTTAAGTCCTTTTATATAGAGAAAAACATTTGCAAAATCCTCAAAGGTATGTTTTTACTATCCATATGGTTGATTTAATTGCGCAGTGAGTTTTTTGGCATGCTTTTGACAAATTGAGTAGGCTTCATTATTTATAATAAACAAAATCGTATATTATCTTAAATTACTATTATTTTTTTTGTTATGATAATTAAAAAGGAATGACCTTTAGAAAGTAGTCATTCTCTGTATTCAACTATGATGATACACATAATGGTGGCTAATGGATATGGCAAAGTCTCTGTTAAATTAATGTGCTCTTTATACAGAGATTTTTTTTCTTTCCACCTCCTATTTTTGATACATTGGATGTGCCATTACTTGCTATTATAGTAATAGTTGTTATTTATTAATAGCTGCATTTGAAAATTAAATATTTCTCTCAACGTCCTTTGTTGTTATTACGCGCGTTTAGTAATTTAGTTGATTAAGTAGTCACGATATTATTAAGTGTTAAAATCAACCAATGTCCACTACCAATAATAATAATAATAATAATAATAATAATAATAATAATAATAATAATAATAATAATAATAATAATTCAGCAGGTCTCACACTGACTATTTTCAAGAATTCTCTCTATCCAGTTTTCTTGTATTCATATCATAATTAAATTTTGTAATTTATTTCAAGTCATGTTTCAACAAGCTTCCAGCTCTTAGTATATTTTGTAAGTTAAAATTCCAAGTTAAAACTTTAATTTGAAATTTCTATTCTAAATTCTGTAAATTTAATTCAATTATTATTTCTAGTAATTAATTTGTGTTAATATTCGCGCACTCTTTTACATTCCTCATATTGCTTCTTGATACCTTCCCCCTTTGGTATCAGAGGTTGTTGGTTGATTATTGGTGCTATTGATTAATTTGATTTAACCAGTCAATTCTTTTGAATTTGTTTATTCAAAATTCTTACTTCTTTTCAAAACTCCGTTCTTAAGTCACCTAAATTACTGTAGAACATCTTTGTCAGTTAACTAGAGCCAAAGTAAGTATTCGGTATGGAAGCAGTTGTAGGCGAGGGTTTTAGACAAATAGGTATGCGTCTGCTTGAGGTAAAAGGGTATGCACCCATAGAACCTGTAAGGAAAAGATAGTAAGAACTAGAATACACAGAATAAAATGAGTCGACTTTTTAGATCTTATTCGTCAATTAACTCAAGGTCAACTTTATCCTCAATCCCATAGATGATAAATCAAGAAGAATATAATTATGAGAACGTAAGTCAAGAATTTGGATATTGGAATATCCCCAAAGTTTCTCCTAGACAAATTTACAAGTCAAGCTTTTTAGGAAATTTTAAGTCAGATTATAATGTAAAAACTGTAGAGAAAATCTACACCATTAACAAAGAACATGAAAATTGTAGTTTGTTAACTACAGAAGTAATTAAAAAACATAGGCAAAATGGATATAATTTTATCTATATTGGTTTAATTCAAGTTATAGTAAAACCTTTAACTATTGAAGGAATTAATTCATCAATATTATTGTATCTTAGAATACAAGATATTTAAATTATGTACCTAGCATTTTAGATATAATGGAGTCAAGCTTACATAATGGACTAGACTATTTTAATTGCTTTCCAGATTTCACTTTAAGTCTAAGTGATCCTCATCTATTGAAAGCACTAACTCTAAATATCAAAACTGCAGGAGAAATCATTCAGATGATTGAGGGATCTCAAACTCTTTCTTTGATATATAGAATTTATTACAAAACAATGAAAACAAATTTAAATGTTAAAGCATTAACTAAGAGTCTAAAAGATAAAACTGTTTTAATTCAAAGCAGTACTAATGATGCTAATGTCCAAATTCCAAAAACTATTTTATGGAAAGATGTTAGTCTCTCTCATCAATGGATTTTAGATAATGAAATCCCACAAAGACCAGTCACAAGTAATATAATGAATTTAAATAATAAAAAACAATATTTAGATGGCATAGTTAGAATAAGCTTCGATGAGTCAAGATTTAGGAGACCACCTTTAATCTTAGAAGACAAATCTAGCTCAACAATTCCTTCTAAGATAGATACTATTTCTAGAAAAGACACTAATTTACTTAGTAAAACTACTCTAGAAGAAATTAAATTAAAAGGAGTAAAAAATGAAGGACAAACTAGTCATCCATATTATGCAAATGTTGAATCAATTAGTGAATCCGAAGAAGATGAACAACAACTATCACCTTCTCAATCGGATTTTGAGACTAAGTCAATTAATCATCAACTTAGTGTTATTAAAAAAGATTTTGAAATTGATTAGGATACATTGACCATTGATTTCAATTCCAAAGAAAATAAAAGTAAAAGACATCTAATTAGAGCCAATCACTCGGAAAGGCAAAGACTAAAAGTCATGGGTAAATGGGAAAAGTTTATGTTAGAAACTAAAATCAATATTAAATTCGTTGTGTAGTATGAGAAATACCATGGCAAATGCAATGTAATTACTAAAACTCAATGGGTCAAGAAAGATAGGTCAAAAGTATCGTCTAGTCATCCTCCACTAGAAGCAATTAATATACATGTAAAGAATACACCAGTTGTTGCCATCCCATTCAAAATATTTTATGGCAATAATGATGAAAAGAATATAATTTAACAAAATAATTTTACCAACCAATACCTATCAACAATAGGAAAACAGTTAGATAAGATTGAAGATAAGATTGAAAATAACATTGAAAGTCATATTATTAACAATAAAACTAAAAAACCTTTATTAAACCTACCCGAGCATAGGCAAGGATTAGGATTACCCAATAAAGATCAAGAACTTACTAGGACTCTAGATAAGTTATTTTAAAAAATAAATAATAAGACAGAAACCAGTGGTACCAAAGCAATAACAGTCATGGATAAAAATACTAGTCAAAGCCAAAAAGATAGTGATTCCACTATTCAATAAATAGTAAATCAATTTAATAAATTAAGTTTTAAAAGGCCAAACCCCACAAGTCTAACAAAAAATTGGTATTCAAAACCTACTCCTCCGAATTTACAATTCGAAGAAAGAAATTTGAATAATCAATTTTTTGTTTCATCCAACAAAATGTATGAATGGAATATCGATGGACTTAGTGAACAAGAATTATTAAATAAATTAAATCATATGTTGATGGTAGCTAATAGTTAAATAACAACCTTCAATGATTTAGGTCAATCCGAAATTGTTGAATTACTAGCTTTTGGATTCATTGGAATACTTAGATCTTGGTGGGAAAAAACATCTCATAGAAGATGCTAAAGACTCCATAATGCATGCCATCCAATGTGATGATGAAGGCAACCCCATCTTTGATAAGGAAGTTGGTGTTAGCCCTCTTGATGGAGTTAATACACTAATATTTACTATAGTAAAGCATTTCATGGGAACACCTAGTAATATTACGGAAAAAAAACATGATCAATTAAATAATCTTACTTGTCCTACATTAAGTGATTTTAGATGGTATAAAGATGTATTCACCTCTAGAGTCGTGATGAGAGATGATAGTAATAAACCATTTTGGAAAGAAAAAATTGTCAATGGTTTACCTAGTTTATTTGCCCATAAAATTATAGAAGAATTAAGTAAAGATTTAGGTTTCATAGATTATGATAACCTAACCTATGGAGACATCATTAGTCAAATTCAGAAAACATGTCTTAAAATGTGTATAGATTTTAAGATCAATAAACAAGCAAATAAAGATAAAAATAAAGCTAAATACGAATTAGAAACTTTCTGTGAGTAATATGGATTGCCCCTAATAGCTCCTTCAAGAAGAAAAAATAAACATGGTAAAAAAGAAAAATACTATAACAAATACAAACCATATAAGCACAAAAGAAAAGATAATACTAAAGACGATTATTACAAAAAACAATCACCTAATAAAAAGAAAATTAAATTTAAAAGTAATAAAAAATATGACAAAAGTAATGTCATTTATCACAATTTTGGAAAGAAAGGGCATTACAAAAATGAATGCAAAGTTAAAGAAAAACTTAGTCAATTAAATATATCTAATGAATATACAGAACAAATTCTAAAATTAATGAGAATTAAGAATAACTCCAGCAGTAATGAATATCCATGATCTGATATTCCCTCTCAATCTTCAAGTAATTCTAATAGTCAATCTGATAGTGAAAATATAAATCTTCCAAAGTCACCTTAAGATATGCAAACAATTGCACAGATGCATATTGCAATAAAAGATTAAATGTATTAACCAAAAGTGATGAAGAGAAAACTTTATTAGTTGATTTAATAAATAAAATAATATACCCACAATTAAAAACTCAATATATGAAACAATTAAAAGACTTAATTAACTAAAGAAACAAAAGCAAGTAAAATAATTAAAAATAAAGAAAAACCAGTATTCAATTTAAATAAAACTTTAGAAATATTTAAAAATCCAGTTAAAAAAATCACATTACCCTAGTTAAACCAAGAAGTTAATAAACTAAAAAAGGAAATTTCAAAACTTAAACAAGAAATTCTTGAATTAAAGCAAGAAATGATAACTCAAATTGCTAAACCTAATAATAAGTCAAAACTTGTAACACCTGGTTTCTTTATCGCTTGCAAATCACGACCCATAGCGCGTAGAAGACTGAATTCGGCTCCGGGTAGCCAAATTGGGTTTTGGAAAGGTTAGCATGGTTTGGAAACTTCCAACAAGTCATATTAATATATTTAAGTGTGTTGTAATGACCATAAGTTGTTTCGGGTGGCTCGGGCGAAAATCGGCTCGATACATGATTTTAAAAGTATATTTTGTACAAAGTTACATATATTGGTGGTATTGTTGTTGTATTTTAAGCTATGAACTACATTTATGAGATTTTCTACTTACCTAGCCAGTCCGTAAGTATGCTGGTCAAATATATAAATATGTTTTGAATAAATGAAGTCTTTGAATCATAATGGGAGGCTATTTGGGAACTCATATACATTGTTTGAATGTATTAGACTTGTCTTAGGGCCAAATTGATGAAAACATATGAAACCTCCCAAACTGATGATTTTCTGGTTTCTCTTACTAATCAACGGACTCGGCGAAACTTGTTTAAGCTCAACAACAATACCACTACGGATTTTAAGGCATATTGGTCTGCTCACTATATATATTACGTTGAGCTTGTATTTGGATATTCTTGATTATATTATATACTTTGATGAGATGATTGTTGTGATTTCATATCGAATGGCCACACCGTTCGTACTAGATAGTTGGTGATTACCGGTAGCGTATAGCCTTGGTGGCTACGTGGGTATTATTGTAGCGTGCGCCTTTATGGCGATGTGAGGTAGGGTATGCCTGTGTGGCTGCGTGAGGTAGCGTCTAGGTAGACCTGGTAGGTGGTCCCTGCCTTGGACAGAAGAAACCGAGTTGCCGGCTATCTCTGTGCACAGTAGATGTATGAAAATCCTAGACGTGAGTTTGATATATGTGATTGATGTGATAGATCTAGTCGCGGTGTTGTGGCATATACTGTATGACGATGTATATATACATATGTTGCTTTTCTTATGCTTTGGGTTGGGGACATTATATATACATATTTCACAAAAGGTTTTCCTTGCATAGGCTGCTTCGTAAATGTATTATATATTTATATTTACTTATATTTGTATATACAAAAAGGAATGTATTTTACCCTGAGGCGACTTATTACAGAGAAACATCACATAAACTATTTTCATTAAATTGCATTGCATGGCATGCATGATTTCTAACCTATTTTCCTATACGAACCCTTATAGTTCCCACTGAGCCCGTTTGGCTCACTCCCATTTTCCAAATAGTTTTGCAGGTGTTTCTCGGGGACGGTACGCTTACGGATCCTAGTTAGCTCTGATGGACGGTTGCTAAAATCTTTAGGAAGAGACTGACATTATATACCTTAAACTATGATCTATTTATGAATTGGATTTTCATATGTACAATTTATGTGAGATTGGGACCTCGTTGGAGGCGTTGTACAAACATTTTTATATAAATGTGGAGTATCGATTGTAAATGAATTTATTTATGTCTTATGACAGGCTTTGGTTTGCCATATGAATGAACTCCACATGCCAAAAAAATTTCAGAATATGTGGCTTATTTAATAATTCTCTTCTTATTTAAGTCATGAATTACAGCTTAGTACCCGTCGTCGCGTACGACACCGTGATTAACCGGGTCCCGGAGGTGAAATCCTCTCAACGGGATTTCGGGGCGTCACAAAACTCGTGATTCATAATTCTTCTGATGAAGATTATGAAACATCTAAAAGCAATTGTCCAGATAGTGATACTTAGTTAGAAAACATGATTAATGAACAAGGAAATTCATTAAAAGCATTAAAGGATATAACAATCCAAAAATGGTATGTTAATGTCAATTTAGTCATAAACAAAATATTTATTGTTGAACTACCTGCATTAATAGATACTGGAGCAGAATTGAATTGAATTCAAGAAGGACTTGTTCCAACTACCTATTATGAAAAATCAAGTGTAATATTAAGTTTAGCAAATGGTGGTCAAATGAATATTAAGTATAAATTGCCCAAAGTTCATATATGCCAAGATGGTGTTTGTTTTAAGACATCCTTTGTCTTAATCCGTAACATGACATATATAATTATTTTGGGACTTCCATTTATATACTTATTATATCCATTTACTACTACTACTAAAGGATTAATAAGTCAACATTTAGGGCAGAAAGTCACATTCGGTTTCATTACTGAAACCAAAGAAAGAGATTTAAGAATTATTAAAGAACAGTCAATCTCAAAAAAAAAAAATTACTTAATAGTAAAAGTAATCATTTAAAGTTCTTAAAAGAAGAAATTAAATATAAAAAGATTGAAGAATAATTAATTGATAGTAAACTCCAAAATAAAATTAAAGAATTCACAAATATATTAATTAAAGAAGTCTGTTCTGACTTACCTCATGCCTTTTGGCACAGAAAAAGACATTGTTAGGTTACCTTATGCTAAGGAATTCAAAGAACACTTGATTATTACTAAGGCAAGACCCATACAAATGAGTCATGAACAAATGGAATATTGTAAACAAGAAATTAATGATTTAATTAATAAAAAGATTATAAGGAAGAGTAAATCCCCTTGGTCATGTCCAGCTTTTTATGTCAATAAAAATGCCGAGATAAAAAGAAGAACACCAAGATTATTAATTAATTATAAACCATTAAATAAAGTCCTTGAATGGATAATGTATCCTTTACCAAACAAAAAAGATTTAATTAACAAATTAGATCAATCAGTAATTTTTAGAAAGTTTGATTTAAAAAGTGGATTTTAGCAAATCCAAATACACAAAGAGGATAGGTATAAGACTACCTTTGCCACTCCTTTTGGTCATTACGAATGGAATGTAATGCCATTTGGGCTTAAGAATGCCCCTAGTGAATTCCAAAATATTATGAATGATATTATGAACCTCTTTAGTCACATTGCCATAGTTTATATAGATGATGTACTCATCTTTTCTAAGTCAATTGAAGAACATTTGAACTCGTTCTTCAAAACCATCAAAGTCAACGGGTTAGTTCTATCCCCTACTAAACGGTGTTTGTTCCAAACCAAGATTAGGTTTTTAGTTCATAACATTAAGTATAGTCAAATTCAACCAATTGATAGAGCATTCAGTTTGAAGATAAGTTCCATGATGAGATCCTAGACAAAAACCAACTCCAAAAATTCTTAGGATCCTTTAATTATATCAGTGACTTCTATAAAGATTTGCGAAAACAATACAAACCATTATTTGAATGATTGCAAAGTAACCCTCCTCCTTGGACATCAGTTCATACTTCCATTGTCCAGGATATGAAAAAGCATGTCAAGACATTACCCTGTCTTGGCATATCCAATCCATCTGCTTTCAAGATCGTTGAAACAAATGCCTCTGACATTGGATTCGGAGGAATTCTCAAACAAAAGTTAACACCTACTTCACCACAGCAAATTGTTCGTTTTCATTTTGGTGCATGGGATAATACACAAATTAATTACTCTACTATTAAAAAAGAAATGTTGTCATTAGTACTATTTATTAATAAATTTCAAAGTGATTTATTAAACAAAAGATTTTTAATAAGAATTGATTGCAAGTCAGCTAAATATGTTTTAGAAAAAGATGTTGAAAATACTGCCTTTAAACAGATTTTTGCAAAATGGCAATCCCTTTTTTATTTTGATACTGAATACATAAAAGGTAGTGAAAATTTTATTCCAGATTTCCTTACGAGGGAATTTCTTCAAACATGATCAAATAAATGAGTGAACGCAATGGAGGACGTGGTGGCCACGGCAATGGCCGTGGAAGTCAAGGTAGAGGGGCAATCGTCCCTTATTCAAGTAACACATGGAGAAGGGTAATGATCCCTCATCCAGCAATACCAATTCCAGTAGTGGACGTAGTTAACCAATTTCAAGTTTTGGGTCAAATTCCAAGGCCCTTCAACTCAGTATTTGCCAGTAAACCTAAGTCAAATGATCCATTTAATAACTGTTGCCCAGAGCCTCAGCCTATCAAAACTAGTTACCATAAGTCATTCTCAGAATATGTCCCAAAATACAAAGCAAACATATTCTTAGTTGAACCCCATATGGTCGAAAGAGAAGACCCAGTCAATCTTGCCATTCAATACTTTCCTCCTGGATGGCATTTCGTACCTCTTGCTTCATATAAGTCACTATCCTATTATAGGTATATCCTATTCTAAACAGAGTTAATCCTCATCAAACTTATTTATTCTAGGGATGATGAAACCAAAGTCATCTACCGCTCTCTATATATCAAACAGTTAATCCTAATGTCTAATTGAGGTAAACATCCTTCAAATCTCCATCTTTTCCATGGTCAAGATAACCATCACGATTATATTGAAGCATGGCACAAGATCTTCCATTACTAAAATCAAACATTCAGTCATTCATGGTTCATTCAATTCGACCACAAATTTAAGAGTAAAATCCCTTTCTAGTTTATCACTTAGTGGATAGATATGGCCCAACTATGTCCCTTCTTCCTGAACCTCTCCAAGACCAAGTTAACTATTTCAGTAAAACCAAATTTAACCCCATATATGAAAATATCCCAATACTGCTACAATTCATCAGTAAATGTAAGATTCAATGGATCCTTAAGTGGCAGTATAATTTAGAAACCCTAGTTATTGAGTCAATTGTTTAAACCTTATGTTCAAGTCAAGCCATAGTTAATCAATACAACCAAGTTGAGTTAGTTACTCGCCAATTTTTTATTAAATGGTGCGACAAATTCGATATTCATATGATTATTGGTGAAGTCCAAAAGGAATTCCCAAGTATTCCTAATTTTGCACCCCCAGTGAGTCAATTAACCGTTCCCTTCCTTGGTTCCATAAAAGAAAAAGGATCTGCAAGTGGAACTAAATTAGAAGACAAGCCCAGTAATACCAAATCACCAAAGTCGTCGAAGAAAAAAGTTAACCCTTCAGATTCAATTGATACCCAAAGTATCAAGTCATGCTCCAAGGCACAATTAAGGGAAATTGCTCGAGTACTAAGTGACCGTCTTTGTGAAGAAGAAAATTCCTCAGAAGACTCAGATAATTTAGAGCAGGGATCTATCACAAGCAAGGACCCCTACAGCAGTCTACTATTTCAAGATGCACAAGGCCCATTTGCATAAATTAAAGTATTTTCAATCACTACTTAGATAATATTTATCTAAGAAAAGCTAACACTTTTATTTATTCTTTGGTCTTTTTCATCTTGAAAGGAATTAAGTCATCAAGTTATTAGGTCAAAAGTCATCAAGCCATCATTCTCCACCGAAAGCATCTTCGATAAAGAGCATCTCGAGGAGACAGGTCACTATTCGTAAATAGTTAAAGTATTCCACTATTCATCCTTTAGTCAAAAGCGATATCATTGCAAGCATCTCGTGATTCCACGGTACCTCTCCATTTTCAACTATAAAAGAGAAGGAAGACGGAAGAATTCAGCAGGTCTCACATCGACTATTTTCAAGAATTCTCTCTATCTAGATTTCTTGTATGTAGATCATAATTAAATTTTGTAATTTATTTCAAGTCATGTTTCAACAAGCATCCAGCTCTCAGTAAATTTTGTAAGCTAAAATTCCAAGTTAAAACTTTAATTTGTAATTTCTATTCTAAATTCTATAAATTTAATTCAATTATTATTTCTAGTAATTAATTTGTGTTAATATTCGCGCACTCTTTTACATTCTTCATATTGCTTCTTAATATAATGCATGTGGCAAAGTCCTAATTAAATTAATGTGTTCTTTGCGCAGACATTTTATTTTCTTTCCACCTCCTATTTTGGATACAGTGGATGTGCCATTACTTGCTATTATAATAATTGTTATTATTTATTCAGGGCTGCATTTCAAAATTAAATATTACTCTCAACGTCCTTTTTTGTTATTACATGCGTTTAGTAATTTAGTTGATTAACTAGTCATGACATTATTTAGTGTTAAAATTCACTTACGCCCACTATCAATTTACTATATTTTAAAGCGGGAAAGGGTTTCGTCTTTTTGAAACCGTTCCATATTTTTACTTTTCCATTTTTATTATATTTATTTATTCTATAAAGAATACAAAAAATAAAATAAGTATCAAAATTATAATTTAAAATTCTCATTCCGCAAGGGACTATTATTTGGAATAGCCCAATTGTTTGTGGGTCACTTCTTGGCATTTTGTTTTCAATTTGCATGTTTACATCATATATATACATATATAATAATGTATACACTATTAACTCTACATTATTATAATTTTTCACGATCCATATCCTACATATTATATATATATATATATATATAATATTATACAAGTTATTTCATACAAACATGAAATGATAGAATTCCACTATATTATGACACATGGCATTCTCTCTTCACTCATTCAACCGTCAATTTGAATTATATTCTATCTCCATCCTATTTTTTAGGCTGCCAATTTCTAAATTCACCCTTCTCTCCTATATTTACGTGGTGTTCTATCTACCTATTTACTTTTTATCTTGTTTTATAACTTCTCTCTCTCTCTCTCTCACACACACACACACACACTACATATTTATAGTAGTTTTTCTCCTAAATTTATGCCAAAGCCTTCTTATCTAAACTTTCTACTTATTGATACTTTTTTCAATTACTAAATATTATTAATGAATAGATTGATTGATTCACTTTGCATATAATTCCATTAACGTTGAAGTTGTTAAATGAACCGTGGACTAAACTGATTGAAACCAAAGCTGATGGAGTAAGCGTTGGGTGTATATCTCGACAAGTACATCTTGACAAATCAAAGTAATTTTCACTCTCCCTTCATATATCTCTAACGTATGTATTTGTTTGCATGAATTTGTGCCTTCATTGATGTTAATGGCTCCTTGACGTAGGAAAAGTGTATTTTCAAGGAATGGTCCTTTTTATGGACTTTCTGCCAATGTTCATAGAGCGGATTAATCAATTAATCTACTCCCCCAACCTCAACTTGACACGTGGCCTCCTACATTAATGACATGTTCTGCCATAATGGGTGGAGCTCGAGAGCTCTGCGCGTGCGCCGTTTAGGAGCTAGAGCTCCAGAGCATGTGGGCATTTAGCCTAAAGGTCATCTTTGCACAATAGATTACAAAGCTCGAAGGCCATAGCTCTCCCAATGAGCTCCGAGCTCCCTGGCCAACCATTGTGTCAAAAAAAGGTACAGCTGATTGCTACCAACTCTACCAATGCTGCAGAACTTCATTCAAATTTATTAAATGCATACCAAATGCATTTAATGCACCGAAATCCATGGAAAAGCAAGGTCAAAGTTGGTGATGTCTGGAAATGGCCTCAGACCTGCTCTATGGACTCCTACACACGTTTCCTCTCTATCATATATATATGAGGGGCATTTACTTCTTCCAACAACCAAGCAATCAAACAATAAACAGTCAACAACTAAAAAAGGATCCAAGCAGCCAAACTTTAATCAGAAGAAAAAAAATACAGAGAGATGGAGCTAAAAGGCTCGCGACAAAGCTCTTATTACAAAGAGTCTTGTGTGTCTTAGGAACACTCTTATTGTAATCTTGTGAGGATAAAATAGCTAGAGAAATTTTGTAAGCTTGTAATATTAACTCAGTTATCATAATACAAAGCAGCTCTAGCTCCTAGCTCTATTCACAAGAGGAAGCCTAACCCATATTTTCATATGAGGCGAACCTCCTCTATATATCTTCGACTCCCTTAACTTATTTCTTTACTATTCCAATCATTTAATCAATCATTTGACTGTGTGGTCAAAACTAACCCTTTCTAGTTTTTTCACCAACAGTTTGGTACCGTCTGTGGGAAAGACATTTTCTCAAAGTTGCACTTCCTTCCAAAAGCTAAACACGTACAAAACTTATTATGTCTTTTTCAGGACAAACTCAACCAAACCCTTTGATAGTGCTGAGGGAACAACAGGCCGTCCTTCAAGTCCAGATTGATAAGCTTATGGCTCAAAGAGAAACTCCCCCATCCAGCTAGAGAGATTGGTTGCTTTCGGCCTCTACGTTTACATTTGCTCACCCAGTTCCTGCTCGAATTCCGGTTGTATAAAGGCTTGGGGACCGTCATACAGAATCTAGGGGGAATTGCAGTAAGACCAGTGAGTTTAAAGCTAATCAATCCACCTCTAGGCAAGAGTCCTCCTTTGAAGGAATCTTAGCCAGACTTCATCTACCACCCGTGAGGAACCCGCAAGTGAATGTGGTCTACGAAAGACGCTCTAAAAGAGCTTCTCGACATCAAAGCCAAAACAGAGGAGCTCGACCTCCCCTTCCCCCAGTCCAGGAGCCTAAACAAAAAGCGGGTGCCAAACCTCGATGGTCTGTGTTTGACAAGATATCCCACAAGGGATTCGTGAAAGAGGTGGAAAAAGGCTTAGATCAAAGATGAGAGCTCGGCTGGCTGAAATGCTGAAAATGATTGGCCACTCAAGAGGGAGTTCGGCATCAGCTCTAGTGAGGGACTCTCTGAGTCCCTATTTGTAGAATAGGTTCAAACCTACCCGGTCCTAGAAAGATTCACACTCCCCAACCCTGGAGTCGTATGATGCATTATGAATCCTGTAGACCACTAGCAGCAATACGAGAATATAATAAGGCTACAGAATGTCCCATATGGCATTATATGTAAGGCATTTGTCACAACTCTTAAAGGAGCAGTATGAATATAATGCAACAATTTGCTCCCTGGTTAAATGCAAAGCTCGCAAGAGCTTGGAACCAGGTTCATAGCCCATTTCCTTAGGACCCAAAAGAAGTCTAAACCATCCACTTACCTCTTCACCATCAAACAAAGGTCAACATAAAGTTTGAATGACTATTGTGAACACCTCATTTTGTGACCCTCGTAAGAATTCCAATATCTAAGAAAATAAACAAGCATGCATGCATGAGCATCCATAGATGCACATTACTATGTACATGTGATACATGTCAAAGAAGGAAGCCAAAAAGACACCCCGGATAAAAAGTTACGAGAATTACCAGAAGTTGTTTGAACCGGGAGTCGTTAATCTTATGAAAACTTGTACAATGAGACTTCACCATTTTTTTCATCCTAAAACTATAAGGGTTATAAGGAGTAACATACTTAAAAATCAACTCGATCCAATGGTCAAATCTCCGGGAATTTAAAAAACTGGGAGTTCAATTTAGGTAATCAAATGGAGCCCTTCTTGAAGTCCAAATGAGCTCAAATTTGGTCAGTATATAGGTTTTATTATGGGAATAACATATTAAAAAATCAGATTAATCTGATACTCCATTTAGCTGATACAAGAAAGCCCGTTTCAAGTGAATAGTAAATGGTATGGGGACAAAGGAATTATTAAAAGAATATTCCCCAAGCCAAAGGAATCATTTAAAGAATATTCCCTAAGACAAAGGAATCATTAAAGAATATTCTTGGTATATTCTCAGCATATTCCCTCAACCCCATATCTCTATTCAGCTATAAATAGACCCCCCTTCCATTCATATTTTTCATCAACAATCAAAAGGATTTCGTGGTACAAACCAAAAGACCCATATTCTCTCCTTCCGAGAGAGCATAGGTATAATTTTCTCTCTCCTCTTTTTTTTATTCACCAGTCTTATAATTCAGACTTTTGTTTACATAATTAATATCACTTGATAGCTTTTCAAAACCCCTTTTCAAATTGTTTTTCAAAACTAAAGGCGTATAACAAACCCTAATCCAATTCCCAAATAGTATTATTATTTTCTTACTTTTTCAAAATCCCAGATTAGTAGTATTGTTATAAGAAGAAATCGATAATCGCTATATATCCAATTTAACTCATAAATTGCGGTGTATATGTGCGAAATAGCCGATTATGAGAGCACTAGCGCTATCTATACCGGTTTAATCAATAAACTATGGTACACAATCAGTCAACTCGCCTCATATCACATTGAATATAAATTCCACATCGAATTAGTTTTTTGAAAAGCCCAATGCTTTACAAAATCACTTGTTTCATTGCATCTACTATTATTAAACTCTCTTTTTCAAATCACACATACACTTATTTCTAAAATTCTGGGCGAATTAGGAAACACATCATTTTCATCCCATCCCCAAAATCCTGATTTTTAAAGCAAGCACGAAAAGTTGTAAAGTAATATCAATAGCACATAAGAACCGAATTATAACATGTGCATATCCTATTTAAGAGACCGAAAGGGCAAATTGGGTGCCTAACTCCTTCCCAATTCGTAACTTAATCCCCGAACCTTCGAATCAACTGGTCTTGCATACATTGTGTATAAGAGGATATTTAGTCCATAAATACGTCTCTTTTACACAAAAAAACTTACGACTCTCATTCTTTTCAAAATCAATTTTTAAAGCAACACAGAATCGCTGCCCACGAGGACTTAGGCGTCAAGAACGTGGGTTCTCATAACTATGCTTACAGATTTAACCAAGAAAGCCTTACGATCACAAACCTCAATAAAGGGGTAGCAGTGGCTACCTTTATCGAAGGGGTGAGCTCCCCTTACTGCTTGATGACTCTGGCCAGGATGATCCTTAAAACTATGTCCGAGCTCTTAGGCGAGGTCAACAAACAGATCGGCGTAGAGGAAACTCTCTAGAGGTGTGATTTGTCAGGTCTTTTAGCTCTCGTGCCCTCCTCCAAGTGCCAAAGGGTGCACAGTCCACCCCATGGCCAAGAGAAAGGGGACAAGAAGGGTAAAAAGGAAGCAAGTAAGTTTGAACCGAGTGAAGGAAAAGCCCGCCAATAGTTCACCCCATTAAAAGCTCCCCTGGGTGAAGTTTATGCCCAAGTAAATCCAAGGCAGCTCCCAAAACCCAGGAAAATGAAGAATTCGAAAAAGAAGAGGGACATGACAAAATATTGCTAGAAGCTAAAGGAAGAGATCATAAAGCTCATCCAGATAGGACAGCTCCGATAATAAGTAGACAAGAAGAAGGATGCTCCCCCAAAAGCTAGGGGAAAGGAACATGCAAACAAGATTTTCATGATCGAAGGGTGCTCGCCTTTCTCTGGGAACAACAATAAGTCCAAAAGGCCTACATCAGATAGGCTAAGTTCTTGAGCTCGGAGGCATAATTTTTTAACTTCAGGCCTACTAAGATGGTAAAATATGACGTCGCAGAGATCACTTTCATAGATGAAGACATTAGTAAGATTGAATACCCCCATGATGATCCCCTAGTGGTAACAGCTATGGCGGGCAATCACAATGTCCATCGTATATTTATAGACACTGGAGCCACCTCCAACCTCATGTACTACAGCGCTTTCAAGGCTATGGGTCTCACCACTAAGCACCTGGCCCCATTAACAGTCATGCTAGTAGGCTTCTATAGGGAGAAGACCAAGTCCTTGGGAATTATCAAATTCTCAGTGACTCTTGGAACAGCTCCAAAACAGGTCACTACCTTTTTAAAGTTCCTGATTCTAGACAAGGCCCCCCACTATAATGTTATCTTGGGCAAGGGCATTTTCAATGAGATTAAGGCTACCATATCTACTTGCAGTCTTACCATGAGGTTCCCAACCCCCCGACAGAGTAAGGGAGGTCAGAGGAAACCAAGTGGAAGCCAAGTACTGTCATTTCGGAGTTCTAAAAGAGGTTAAAAGTACTGATATCACAGTGATAAAGCTCGAAGCGACACTCACTGAGGAACTGATTAACATAGAAGGGCCCGATAGCTCTGAAAGGCTTGAAATTGATACCTTAGACCCCATAGATGAAGAAAATGAGCTTAGAGACAAACTAGTTGAGGACTTAGAGGACTTGCCCTTGGACCCCTCATGATTTGATATGGTGCTTAAAATCAGTGAAAAACTCAGCTCGGGGGTCATGGAAAAGCTCGTCAAATGCCTACAAGCCAATGCCGATATCTTCGCGTGGTCCCACGATGACATAAAAGGGCTGAACCCGAAGGTTTTGGTGCACAGGCTCAACGCCGACCCAGCCTTTAGGCCCGTAAGGCAGAAAAAAAGGAACTTCATGGCAGAAAGGAATCATGCTGCTATAGAAGAGGTCTATAAGCTCATTCAAGCTGTTTTCATCCGTGAGGTCCACTGCTCTAAGTGGCTATCCAACGTGGTGCTCATAAAAAAGTACAGTGGAAAGTGGAGAATGTGCGTAGACTTCAAAGACCTCAACAAGGCCTGCCTAAAATATAGCTTTCCACTGCTAAAGACAGAGTAGATTCTAATCTTATATCTAGCAGTATCACGCATGGTAGTCAGCTCGGCCCTTATGATAAATGAAGGAGGGGCGCAGTTACCAGTCTATTATACTAATAGAGCTTTGCACACTACTAAGCTAAATTGCCCTAGACTGGAGAAGTTGGCCTACGCCCTCCTAATTACCTCCAGAAAGCTGAGACCCTACTTCTAAGCCCATGCTATCGATGTGCTCATGGACCAACCATTGCGAAGAATCCTTGACAAGCCCGAGCAGTCAGGAAAGTTGGCCATTTGAGCAGTAGCTTGGGCAATTCGTCATCAGCTACAAACCAAGGGTTTTGATCAAGGGACAAGCTGTGCCAAACTTCATAGCTGAATTCACCTACACCGAAAAGTAGGTCGCTGAGCCACCAGAACTATTGCTGCCCACAAATCCAAACACCTCAAGCTCCACTACTTCAACAAACCTTTTGCCTAAGATCCCCATATGGATACTTCACGCCGTTGGAGCCTCTAACCTGCAAGGTTCTGGAGTTGGCCTAATATTGATTACTCCTAAAGCCAACACGTTAAAAATAGCTCTGAAGTTCCTCTTTAAAGCTTCGAACAACGAGGCTGAGTATGAGACCATTATAGTAGGTCTGAGGATAGCTAGAGATTTGGGGGCACAGAAGATTTTGGTCTACAATGATTCTACAGTCGTTATTGGCCAAAGAGTCACAAATGTGGTCTTCATCAAGGTTCCACGAGCTTAAAATAACAAGGCAGACCACCTAGCCAAGCTAGCTTCATCAGTAGAGATACCCAATGGTGTCCACATATAATATTTGGAAAAAAGGCTATAGACGAGCACGAAGAGCTAGTGTGAGAACTCGTGTTGTCGACACCTAAGTCCTCGTAGGCGATGATTCCGTGTTGCCTTGAAAATTAATTTTTTAAAAAGAATAAAAGTCGCCAGTTTGTTTTACTAAAAAAATAAAAGGTTTGTGTAAAAAAGACGTATTTACGGACTAAATATCCTTTTATACACAATATATATGAAACCAGTTGATTTGAAAGATTTGGGGATTAAGTTACGAATTGGGATGGTGTTAGGCACCCAATTTACCCTTTCGGTCTCTTAAGTAAGATGCGCGTGTTATAATTCGGTTCTTGCATGCTATTGCTATTACTTTACAGCTTTCCATGCTTGCCTTAAAAACGGGGATTTTAGGGGTGGTATAAAAAGGATGTGTTTCCTAATTCGCCCATGATTTTGAAAATAAGTGTGTGTGTGTGTGTGATTTGAAAAGGAGAGTTTGATAATAGTAGATGCAATGAAACAAGTGATTTTGTAAAGCATTGGGCTTTTCAGAAACTGGTTCGATGTAGAATCTTATATTAGATGTAATATGAGGTGAGTTGACCAATCGTGTACCATAGTTGATTAATTAAACCGGTATAGATGGCACTAGTGCTCTCATAATTGAGTCTTTATTACATATACACCGTAATCTATGAGTTAGATTGGATATATAGCAATTATCAATTCCTTTGTATAACAATACCGCTAATCCGAGCTTTTGAAAAAGTAAGAAAGTAATAATACTATTTTGGAATTGGACTAAGGTTTGTTATACGCCGCTGGTTTTGAAAACAATTTGAAAAGGGTTTTGAAAAGCTATCAAGTGATAGAAATTATGCAAATAAGAATATGAATTATAAGACTGACAAATAAATAAAAGAAGAGAGAGAAAATTATACCTAAGCCCCCTTGGAGGGAGAATAAGGGTCTCTTTGTGTGTACCACAAAATTCCCTTGATTGTTAATGAAAAATATGAATGGAGGGGGGGGTCCATTTATAGTAGAAAAATGCTTGGAAAGCAAAAAAAGATATTGCAACCAGAACTCTAGGGCTTATTAAGAGGCCTTCCCACTGTTGGATAATGCTGATTTTTGGATATGTACTAGACATGGAAGTCTTCTAAATCATGTCAAAATTTAAGGTCGATCGGAGGTCGGGAAAGACTCCTATTCCTCAGATTGGTACAAAGAGTTTTTCCCGCGTAAGAAACGTACTTGCATACAAGAAGATCACTTGTTGTACGACAAGTGAACTTCTAGCTGTTGGATTTTCCTGAATTTTGGATATATTTTCTCTCCAAATGTTTTCTATCTTTTATCCAAATTTGAGATCAATCGGAGTTCAGGAAGGCCTCCCTTTACTCTAATTTCTACGAAAGATATTTTGACTAGAATTGCACGAAAAAGAAATTAATTCTTAATTATCCCATGTCCGATAAAGCTAAATTTTGGATATGTACTTACCTACAACAATACCTATATATTGACCAAATTGGAGATCATTTTAACTTCAGTAAGGCCTCCATTTGATCACTCAAAATAAACTCCCAGTTTTTCAAATTTTTGGAGATCCGACCGTTATATCGAGCTGATTTTTGATTATATTACTCCTTATGGAACAATCTAACAACACTAAAAGTTTGAGGATGATCAGAATTGGGGTAACTCTCCTTTCACAAGTTTCTAGGAGTTTTAACGGTGTCCGGTTTCGATAGTTTCTGGTAATTCTCTTAATTTCTCGTCCGGGTGTCCTTTCGGCTTCCTTCTTTGACTTGTATCACATGTATATAGTATGTATGCATTAGGAATGCTCGTGCATGCATGCGTGTTCATTTCCTTAGAGATCAGGATTCTTGCGAGGGTCGCAAAATAAGGTGTTCATAGCTAAGTATAGCTCCAATACAAATTTGCAAGTGCTGGATAACACCCATAATTAGAGTCTGGAGTGTTACTAACCCATCTTAAATTAGCTAAAATAGGTCTTTATGTAGATAAAGAATCCAATCAATATGCATAACACATGTCAACCAAGCATGAAGTACAAAACAATAGTACAATACTTATACATGCAATTAACAGTTATACAAAAACTAAGTTATGTAAATTCAAGATAATATATACAACACTTCAGGCTAGCTGTGGCTTCTCGTGAAAACCTATACATCATAAAAAATTATAGTTGTATCAGAGCCTCTACTTCGTCCCTGATCCCGTCGCATCCTTATATATCCTCATTGGACTATTGGGTACCTGTGTAATTTAGGAAAACGGGGTGAGCTATATGCTCAGTAGGGGGTAAATGAGGTATATCACATTTAAGAACAAATTTTAATATTCCACTATCAATTCGATCATGTCTTATTCAGTAATTCAAATTAAAATCATCATTATATAAAACAATGCATGCACGTGCTATGCAGGTTACCTCCCATGTCAACCATTACCGTACCATGGAGAATCCGAACCGTAAATAAGAAAATACCCTTCGTTGCCTCAAGAATATGCATTGCCAACGCAATGATAAAAATGGGACTACCCATCCCTAATCCGTACAAACATAGATATAAATCGAATCCATAGTGCCTTGCCCATTGCCAAGGTTCCTGGACTCCTCACCGGTGACTTATAGGCGGCCAAACATTGCTCCCCCAGGGGTTTAGGGATTTTCAACCTAGGGACACCGAGCCCTACCTATTTTTGGTCCCGGCAAGCACTAATGGATATATATATATATATAATTCTATCTCTTAAAGGTCACCAGGGGCATCACAAGCCTTTCACATTATAGACAAGAGAGATATGAAATCTTCAAGAGATAACAATTGACCCATACTCCATAAGAATATCTTGAAACTCGTTAAGAGAATCGCCAAGATGCTGGTTGACACAATAATAGTGCATAGTATGCTAATGAATGGACCTTTGAAACAACTTATGCCATATACACTTAAAATTCTCAATCCATATTCCTTAGTGTACATAATTTTTCAACCAAATAAATTTCAACAATATATTATCCAAACATCCAAGGAATACTTCATATATTTCGAATAATACAAGTATATCAAGTGTAAATGGCATACCTTGCTTCAAATCACACATTTATACTTTTTTAAATCATAAAACATCATTTCATAGATCATGTTATAGTTTTATAAAGCAAATAAGATTGAAACATGATGATATCCCCTACCCTTACCTCAAAGATTGCGACTTGAAATATAAAACTATATTTCAAGTTTTGAAACCATATAAACCCCTACCTCAAAGATTAAAGCTGAAAGGAAAAAAGAAATATGATATCTGAAACCCCGTCTGATGAAATCTTAAAATTCCTAATTCACCTCATTCCTTATGATGTGTAGAACAATTTTTCCTAAAGACGAGTTAGATTTCAAAATTTAGTTTTGTTGAATTTTTAGAGAGAAGTTTGTAGAAGAAGAAAAGCTCTGTATTTTAGTGTAAAGAATGATGAAAATGGCCAAGGAATCCTCTAGAAACTCTTTTAAACTGACATAGCAACAAGCATCTATTGGCTCCAACATGTGCTTGTTCGGTCCACAACAGGCGCCTGTTGGACATAAACAGGCTCCTGTCCAACAGCGAGAGAATTTTGATCCAAGGCTACTCCCAACAGTTTCCTGTTCCATATGAACATGATCCTATTATATATCAAATGTGTATCTTAAAATATGGTTCAATATCTATCATATGGCTTTGGAATCATTTAAAAATGATAAAAAAATGAATTTTTGGTGAATTTCGCAAGTTTGGTGGACGGTATCGATTTCTACACGGGAATAGTAAAAAATTTTCATACATTTCCATAATTTACAAT
This sequence comes from Lonicera japonica, assembly GCA_021464415.1. Lineage (NCBI taxonomy): Eukaryota > Viridiplantae > Streptophyta > Magnoliopsida > Dipsacales > Caprifoliaceae > Lonicera > Lonicera japonica. Next base: position 33,852,606 of record CM038463.1, on the reverse strand, counting down.
GCTTTCCAACACAAAGCAAGCAAAATATAACTTAATTACATTAATATAAACACCGGGTGTTATAGACCCAATCCTAGACTATCTCACGAGTGGAGCTTTCCCTGAAAATAAGAAGATGGCCAAAATGATCAAATATATCTCCAACAGATACGTGGTCATTGAAGCAAACATGTACAAAATGGGGTACGTTATTGCCTTCTTATCTACATCCCCACCAAGCTCAAACAACTCTGTTAGAAATCTATAAGGGACTATGTGGAGGACATCCGGCTGCCAGGTCTCTGGCCCTCAAAGTTGGAAGGAATGGCTACTTCTGGACTACCATCCTGCAAGATGCCAAGGAGCTGGTTAGGAAATGTGATAAATGCCAGCGATTTACCAATATCTAACAGCCTCCAACAGAGCTAATGATCCCTATAAGCAGCCTTTGGCATTTCTCTCAATGGGGCATGGACATAATTGGTCCTTCCCCCTTGGGTAAAGGGCAGGCGTAGTTCGCAGTATTAGCGATAGACTACTTCACCAAATGGGGTGAGGCAGAAGCACTAATCACCATCACAACTATAAAGATTTAGAACTTTGTGGGGAGGAATATCATTTGCCATTTTAGCCTCCCAAATGTGCTGATCACCAATAATTGGAAGCAGTTCGATTGCGACCTCTTCAGATATTTTTATAAAGGACATGGAATAAAGAACCACTATAGTTCGCCTGTCCATCCTCAGGCAAATGGCCAAGTAGAGGTCACCAACAGAACCCTTCTGAAGTCATTAAAGAAGAGACTTTATGATGCCAAGGGAAACTAGCCTAAAGCGTTCCCCTTCGTTTTGTGGGCCTACAGGACCACCATTCGAGGTTCCACTGGTGAAACTCCTTTCTCCTTGACCTATGGGACTGAAGTAGTGATCCCGATAAAAATGAGAGTGCTAACATACAGAGTCAACCATCATGACTCAATTCAAAACTATGAAGGCCTGCTGGCCAACCTTGATCTCCTCAAAAAAAGAGAGCAAGCTCGGATCAAGGAAGAAGCCTATGAAAGAGGAATGGTTAAAAGCTACAACAAGAGGGTTAAACACATAAGTCTAAATGTGGGTGATTTAGTACTTTGAAATCCTAGCGACCAAGATCTCTGAACATGGAAAGTTCGATGCCAAATAGGAAGGTCCGTACGTGGTCACCAAGGTATGCAAACCTAGCACCTACTATTTAAGAACCATGGATGGCGTGGAGCTCATGAGACGATGGAATATAAAGAACCTCAAGAGATAATATCCTTAACAAAGAACACTCTGTACTTTTGTAACAACTACTTCCAAGGGAAAATATATGAAATTTTTTATTTCGGCGTTTCACTACTTATGAAGTACTCTGTAAAAAATCTTCTCACAAAGAGGTCGGTTTAGTAAATGTACAACTCACAAAAACATACTTACACTCTGTAAAAAAAATCATCTCCCAAATAGGTCAGTTTAGTAAGTGCACAGTTTACAAAGCACACTTACACTCTGTGCAAAAAAAAACCTCTCACAAAAAGGTCGGTTCCACAATTGAAGAAATCTGGTGATAGCTGAGAAAACTGCTAAAAATTTGCTTAAGTCAAAAGGGGGCATGACTCTAATGTAGACTTAGTAAAAAAGAAAAAGTTTTTCTTTTAAGACTTTAAAGACTTCAAAAAATTTCTATCATCATATAGGTCAGTCACCAAGCATAAAAGGTCCTAAAATAGACCTGTTGAGAACTGAGAAGATCCTCTCACAAAGACGTCGGTTTAATGAGTTCCCAGCTCATTGAGCACATTCACACTCTAAGGAGTCCAACTAACATTTGAGAATTGTTTCACGAACTTTGCCTAAAGTCTAGGGGGTATAATTCTTACAGACTTATCAACATAACAAAATTCCTTATATACTGACAGACCTAATATAACCAGTTAAATAGGTCATTGACCTCTTGTGAAAATGGTAAAGACCTCTCTTGAGGCAAGTTGTTTATTTTGCTCAATTATGCTTACCTTTTCTCTATGTTGTAGGGCATTAAAGTACCACAGGGCTCACTCCATCTCATGTTATAACTTAGACAAAATAAAAGACAAGAATTAAAGCAGTAAAAGACATGATTCATTTTGAAGCAAAAGCAAACTTTTTATTCATTAATGAAAGGAAGCAGTTACAGAGGCCTTGGAACTCCTATTATAAAAGAAAAAAAATTCCTATATCTATTAAGCTCCCTCTTGATTACCACCGTCAGCATCATCCCCAGAGTGTGAAGGCTCACCAGTCTCCCACTTCTCCAGCAAACCAGGTTCTTCTTACTTGATCAACTGGAGGATTGTAAAGTCGTCACCTTTCCTCTCTAGAATCATGGCCTCAAGCTCGGGAGTTACACCCATGTCAGTGGGGAGCTTAATCCATTTGATATTGATTGGCTAGGCCAGTGTGAGCACTTGACACTTGAAGAAACCAACAACGTATGCATCATTGATCTTCGCAAGTGGTCCCCCTTGAGCACAGAAACACTCCACTACCTGGAGCTCGATGGCAGGGATGGAGTCCTTGACCTCTTTAATCTATTTCTTTAGGTCAGAGACCCAGTTCTTCATGGCCCCATTCTGATTAAAGGCAATGAATAGCTCATCTTTCTTGCCAGCCACTCAACTTGGAGTTCTTTAATGTTCTTGTTGGCCTCTTCCCTTCGCTCACGCTCGAGCTCCGCGAGTTCCTGAGCTTCCTCCCTTCCCTTACGCTCGAGCTTTAACGCTGCCCTCGGACTAGTAAATTCCGGTAAGGCCCTCTTAGCTCGGGATTGGGCCCCCATCATGATCAGCTCGTAGCTCTCAGAGGTCATTTTGGGCCTTATCCAAGGCAGTAGAAAGAGGCCAATGGCCAGTCCCCTCCTTAGCCACATGAAGAGTTGAGTAGAAGACGGAAATGACCTAGAAAAGAAAAAGAAAAAATGGTTAGTAGAGCTCGGAGAGAAAGGAAAAAGAGATGTTCTAAAAAGCAAGGCAGATGCACTTACCTGACTCACATAGTAGCCGAACTCATCAGCTACCTTGTTGTTCCCCGACTCCCTGGCATTCTGGAGCATACCATCACCCAGAGGGGGCAAGGTCACCCCAAGTATGAAAAACCTGGAGCCATCTCCATCAGTTCTAGGGGTGGCAGAGATGGCGGCACCCCCAAAAGTAGACTATTGGTGGGCTGTGATAGGATCTATCTCTCTTGTATCCCTAAATGTAGGAATATCTACTGGAGAGAAAGTAGAAAAAATGTGACACCTCGAATCTTGTTACGATATTTTCACCTCCGGGACCCGATTAATCACAGATACCGTGGGAGATGGCGGATTTTAAAATGTAAAATCTCAACTTATAAAAACTTTTTCTTTAATAAAGTATAGTCCATACAAAATCTCGTTATATAAAATTTTGATATGTGGAGTTTATTTAAATGACAAACCAATTTGTGAGGTTTAAAACCAAATTCATACAATATATCTACAACCAATCACATTTTAGAATCCACTCCACATATTGAAAACCTTCATATACATTTGCTACGAAAGCCATTTATACATCAAAACCAAGTTCAAAGTCCAATTTATAAACGAAGTCTGAATACAATACTTTGAAACAAAAACTGACAATGATAATACAATGTAGTCCTTTTCGCAAAGGACTAGACACGGTCTATGGACATCAGAGGCTCTATACACGAGTACCACACACCAATCCCCGAAGCCCCTCTTGCAAAACTGTATAGAAAACAGGATAAGCCAAATATGGGCTCAATGGGAATTATATAGGTTTTAGTAGAAAATACATATACCATATTAAAACGTGCAGCTTTGTATAAAAAATAAGTACTTTACTATATTAGAATAGTTTGAGAACTATGCAATGCAGTCCACACCCAAATGCATGCCGAACCCCGCTAGGACCCCTATCCTAACCACCGGAAGCTTTACTCGACTGACGAATCCCATATGTAAGTAATCCATAAAGTGAATCTCCCATGTGTCCCCGTGTTACCATGAAATCATTAAACTAAGATCACCTCAATATAACGCTAGCTTCTTAGGGTTCGTCATGTTATAGTGAATTGGTTCTAAAGCTTGTATCGGCTCTATTCCCCAACTATCCCGTGATTACATGAAAAGTCGTTAACTATAAGTCAAGCATTCATCATTTCCTCTTTGTTATTAGTTTATTATGAATTCCATACTTGGCCAACTAATAGGCTTTACCTCCTATCATCCTTCTAAGTCATTATCTCACGACTTTCCATTATATAACTATCTGTTAGCTGTAATTATCACTGTGATTATCAGTACCTTATGTTCATTATGATTCGAGCAACTATCTATACAATTAATCTGTGTTCTCATACTTGTATACTATATTCAAAGGTTTAATAACTATTAATGCTTTCCACTTTATATGTTAGTATATTATGAATGAGCAAGTACTTTCCTATGTACATTATGTTGCCAAAAACTTGTTGTGAATGTTTTATATACTCGAAACTGCACGAATTGGATACTAGTATAGCTTAGACAAGAGCGAGGTCAAACCCTAGGGACTTAATGGATGGAACGTACGTATTTCACTCACTAATTCTAATTAATTCCTAATCTAGCTTAAGAATTGATTGGGATGATTTATCAACTAAAAATACAAATAAATTAATAAATTAATAAAATACTGGTGAAATAATCAATTAATAAAATACTAGGGTGGCGGAGTCATATATTTGATATCATATTCCTAGTGTTCATGCCCAATAAACTTTACTCTTTGTCTTGCACTAATTCGGTTTCTCGACTCAATTAAGCCCAACTAGTTTAGAAAATTCAATTGTTAATTCTTCCACAGCCAAACAAATGTATAAAATCAAAACACTCACTATATCTGTCAAAACACAATTTCTATCCGCTTTCAACAAATTATAAACTGAATCCAACAAATCATAATGAGAATCCAATCTTATTTTTATCAATTAAAATAGGCATTCACTAGAAAAAATTATTTTTAACATTAAAGCATTAAATTGGTAGAGTCAATTGGCATGAATACGCACAAGGGAATCAATCAAACTTACTCATCCTCAACCCTAGAAAATAACCTAGCCTAGCATGCTCATAATTGAAACACGTAACATAATTAAATAATATATAATTAAAGGTCATCTTCGCACAACATATTATGGAGCTCGAAAGTCAAAGCTCTCCCAACGACTCCGAGCTCCCTGACCAACCACTGTGTCAAAAAAGGTACAGATGGCATAGACGACTGCTACCAACTCTACCACTGCTGCAGAACCTCCCTCAATTTCATTGAATGCATACCGACTGCATTTTATGCACCGGAATTCATGGAGAAGCAAGGTCAGAGTTGGTGATGTCTGGGGATGGCCTCAGACTTGCTCTAAGGACTCCTCCACACGTTTTCTCTCTGTCATATATATATGAGGGGCATTTAGTTCTTCCAAAGACCAAGCAATCAAGCAATAAATAGTCAACAACTAAAAAATGATTTAAGCAGTCAAGTTTTAATCAGAAGAAAGAAAAATACGGAAGAGATGGAGCTAAAAGGCCCGTGACAGAGCTCTTATTACAAAGAGTCTGGTACTTGTGTGGCTTAGGAATACTCTTGTTGTAATCTTGTAAGGATATAATAGTTAGAGAGATTTTGTACGCTTGTAATATTAACTTAGTTATCATAATACAAAGCAGCTCGAGCTCCTAGCTCTATTCACAAGAGGATGACTAACCCATATTTTCATATGAGACGAACCTCCTCTATATATCTTCGACTCCCTTAGCTCATTTCTTTACTATTCCAATCATTTACACAATCATTTGACTGTGTGGTTGAAACTAACCTTTACTAGTTTTTTGCTCCAATAAATGCTATGGATCGTGATCAATGATTTTGTGTTTTTAGTTCAATTAAAGAATGTAATCAAATTCATTTACCCATTGGAATACCCCAAAGTCTATTTTAGTGTGATATTTGTTTCCATCATAAGAGAATTTGTAATTATGAATCAGACACATAATAAGATATACTTTCGTTGTTTATATTCTCTATTTTGTAATTCTCAAAATAGCTAGAATCCATTTATCTCTTAAATTATTTACAGACTTTGAAACTTTAAGTCTTAGAAACAAATTTCTTTTCCTTTTCATTGAATACATAATGAAAGTTAGAGGCTTGGTTTGAGGGAGGGAGGTTAAAGTGGATTTAAATAGATCTTTTACTTAAAAGTAAATACATGTCAAATAGTCTTAAAGTTTGAGTTGTATATTAATTTTTTTGAGACCATTTGATATAATATAAATTTTATTTTAGGATTTAGTGTTTATATCTTTTAAAGTTATACAATATCCTGTAAAAAAAATATAATTGTTTTGCCAACACTATCACACATATTTTATCTTCCTAATGTAATTGAATACTTAAACAAAGTATTTTGTCACAAGTAAATGTTATTATAAATTTATATAAAATAATTTGCTATATTGTTATATTGCTTAAAGTCATTTTTTTTACAAACAAAATTATATTAATTTAAGTTCCTAAACTTTGAATTGTTATTACTTCATTCAAACTTTAGCAATTCATTCCTGTGATTTATTTTTATGTATTGTTTCTTCATTTCTATTTTGAATTACATAATAACATCATCATGTACATATGATTAATTACTAAAATATGAATATTATATTGTTTAAATGCATTCCTTTATGTTTATTAAAAAAGGTGCGCCTTTATATTATAATGTCTGTCTATTTTGCAATCTATTTCATGAAGAGGTTGTCAACCTAGAAGGTATTAATCTTATTTTGATAATAATAATAAATCAATCATGTGTAATTTAACATGTGTGTTGAAGTAATTATAGCCACATTTCAATGATCATCATACGTGGACCAAAATCGATCAATCCAAACCGAGATCATTCTTCTACAAGCATTGGACAAGTTAAAGAAGATCAATCCCATCACAATTCAATTCATGAAGATCAAGATCGAGGATCAAATGCAAAAGCTTCAAGGCAAAAACTTCAAGTGAAGATCAAATTGAAGAAACAAATCGAAGCATTCAAAGACTCGTCTATTCGACATTTGAGTGAGTGCTTAGGATTATTTGTAAAGTTTCTCATTTGATGATTACTATACCCTATATATATTGTTACAACTTTTTTAGATTGATCAAAATCAAGTTTAAATCAAAATCATTTCAAAACATCATTCTAGCAAAAACCGATTTTGAAATAAATTCATATTAAACTCAAACGATCATATTTTGAGTTTTCCCGAAAATAGGTATCTTAGGAACTTATATTTGAGTTCCCCAAAGCATTAGAATTGATTTTGGAGTTTATATGCAAAAGTGCAAAAAATGAGATTTTGGCCTGATGGACAGAGCCCATCAGTCGACTAAGCAACTGTGCTCAGTCAACTAAGGCTCACTCAGTCGACTAAGGAGCTTTGCTTAGTCGACTGATGGCCCAGAATATAGCCTTTGGATTTCTCACTTTTTACCCTTTTTGTGCCAAACTTCTACCAAACCTCAAAAACGGCTATATCTCTTTTGGGACTATATATACACTATCTAAGACACATTTTGAACACCTTGAATCATTCTTATACTCTATTCTTCATCTATTTTTATCATTCAAAGATTCAAGAATTGTTTTGACCAATCATTAATTATTCGAGCTATAAATCTTGATCAAACAAGATAACTCTAGTGTGAGTTTCAAAGTGTATCTATCTAACACTTGAGAGTTGTTTTTCATTGGTGTGATTCACTAAACAATTTGTATTCATTTATGAGAGGTAAATCTCATAAAATAGCAAGAAGGTTAATTATTATTTAGTATTTGTGAGAGGTAAATCTCACAAATTAGCAAGAGAGAGATTCTTGTGGGAATATTGTGGTAAAGCAATATTTGTAAAAGTGTGTGAGACAACAACACTTGTAGAGATTTTATCTTCACCCGGAAGGAGATTGAAATTAGTGAAACTTCTCGGGGAACTAACCGAGCGCGGAAGTAGGGTCTAACAAACCGAACCGTGTGGACAAAAAGTCTTGGACTTCAAATTGGTTCAATCTTTTTAAACTCAAGCTCTCTTTATTTATTGCTATATCACTACTTGTATCTTGAGATTGCTTATTTGCTTACCTTGAGATTGATTATTTGATTGATTCATTGCTTACATTCCTTGTTATATTTGTTTAGTAAATTTGTTTTGCTTAAACCTTCTTAGAAAAGTTTTTAATTCTGCATTAAGTTTTTAAAACCCTATTCATCCCCCTCTAGGGTTAAAATCCGACCAACATAGGCAATTGGGCATAATGGCTCATTCTAATAATAACATAATTATAAAGAACACATATAAATTTGCTGTGTAAATTAAGGAGACTATACAAAAAAAACACTTATACTCTTTCCTTATAACATCCCACGTCTCATCAGAATTTGTGCTAAATCTGTTTAGCACCAATGGTGATTTAACACCATTGTTGCTAAAACAGATTGGCGCTAAACAGATTTAGCACCATTGGTGCTAAAACATTGGGACTAAAATGATTGGGTAATTAGCATTTTTCACCCTTAAAGTTTACCAATTGTCTCACAGTCGTCCTTAAATTATTTTTTTCACCAGAAGCAGCCTCAAAGTTTGCTCCGCGTCCCATATTCGTCCAAAAGTGGATGTCCCGTTAAATATATGGATGGAAAGCGCATGTGCAAGGCATATGCTTGTCTATACAAGGGCAATTTGAGTATTTTGAATAAAAAACCTTCAATTTGGGGCAATTTTGCTTCCACCACTCATCTTCAACCCTAGGTTCAAAAATAAAGCCCGAAGTCTTTATCACATAAAACTCTAATTTTTTTCTCACAAACTCAAAAGAATTGTAACCTAATGAAAAACGAGTCTCACTCTTGTGTTTTTTATTCAAAATACTCAAATTGCCACTTTTCTCTCCTCTGATACCGGTGTGATGGACGGATTGTGGAATTGAGGTGAGAGATAGTGAGGAATTGAAAAGTAACATTGCTTATAATGGATGTGGAATTTGAGAGAAAATGATGAGATTGAGATCTCTAAGTGTTCAACATTAACTAGTGCCGGAAAGTTACCTTGAGTCCGATCAAGGTTTTCTAGTTCTCTGGCAATCGAAGATGTGTGATGTATAATGTTTTTCAAAGATCTCTCTTTGTATATATATATCTCTGTTGTATCAAGGTTTCCCCTTTCTCTATTGCATCTATCTCTTACATAAACATATAAAACTCAAATCCCTATATATATATATATATCACACAAATTCTCTATCTTCCCCACCTCCGGCTGTCACAACTACCTCAATCGCTCTGCCTTTCACGACGGCCTGTGTAACACCGCCTACCCGATTCTTTCCTTGGTTTCGGTGACTCAGTTTAATTGGTTGATTTGTTGAGGAGATTACAGGATTGTGAAGAGAAATTGAGGGGTTTGTTTAGTGTAAAGAAACTAGTAATTGATTGAGAATTTTTTGTTACTTGATTAAGGAATCGAAGAGTTTGATTAAGGAATTTAGAGTTTATAATGTTGGGGAATATGTGAGGGGGAAGGGAAGTGAGTCGGCTCGGTTTAGGGAACGAGTTATTAAGAATGACTCGGTTTAGTTATGTGTTTGCTTTAAAATGCCAAAAATACCCATGGCACGTGCATTTTCCATCTATATATTTAACGGGACATTCACTTTTGGACGAGTATGGAACGCGAAGTAAACTTTGAGGTTGCCTCTGCAAAAAAAATAATTTAAGGACGACTGTGGGACAATTGATAAACTTTAGGGGTGAAAAGTGCTAATTACCCAAAATGATTTTAGCACCATTACAAAACATAGAACAACAAAATTGATGAGATCAACATCCACTCAATTTATATATATATATATATATATGTGGATCAACCTAAGGTTAGTCAAAAAAAAATAAAAATAAAGAGTTGTGATCAGTTTTTTTTTTCAAAATCCCTCTGGGCTGTCGAAATTGGTTGATTTCGATAGTAAAACGACCTCTGATCGTCTTGATTTTTTGCTTAATTATTGTAACTTTGTCTTTCAAACAACATATCTAAAAATCAGCCCAATCCAACTATTCGATCAAAAGTTACATATATTTTACGATTGCACCTACAGAAAAAAAGAAGAATAAGAAAAAGAAGATGAGAATGGCGCTCCTCTCGGCGATACGATCGGAGAGTCGGATGGTGATGGTGGTGGTGGTGGTGCAGCGGTGGTGTGTTGGGAGGCAAGGAGGCAGCGAAAGTAGAAAAAATACAAGTGGATGCTCCAAAAGTAGGGAAAGTGAGGGTTAAGATACTTGAAGGTTTATATTACATGCTTAAAGGTTTATATGAGGGGCATTTTTGTACATCAATATTTCTCATTATCCTTAAAATAAATTAATATTATCAAAAGTGTCCTTAATTTAAAATTAAATAATGAAATTAGTCATACTTGTCTTTGTTAAATATGAGTTCATCATTAGAGTTGTAAAACATTACGGAGTGAGATCTTATTACCCATTTTATCTTTCATGAAAACCTAGTAATCTTTCCTCTTTATATTAGAATTAATCACGTTTTTATTATATTTGTTCCTTCAATTAACTAACAAATCTTTCATATGTATGTTATACATTTTCTTGATCCGTCAGTAAATTTTTTGTATAATAGTTATAAATCGACTGTGCATCGCGCAGGGCTATAAACTAGGTAGATCAAAAAATTAAGGAGCTATATAAGGAAAAGGAGATTATTTATATCTTATTACTTTGAGATTACAAGCCTTGACTTTCATACAATATCTTGACAAAATTAACTCCATAAATCGAGGTATATCAAATCTCAACACGGACGCTGCTTAATATAAACAAAAAAATTATATAATTTATAATTTTTTTGTTCATATTGTTAATTGGTTGGCAGGTGTCACTCACTCCACATTTGGTCAAATTTCAGAGGGCTTTTATGTCATTACACCTTTTTTATTAACAGTTGGAAGAGGATTAACATAAATTACCTTCTTTTTAGTCAACAGTGTCATAATGTTAGTAAATTTTTTTTTTACATTTACCCAACAATTATGTGCACATATGTGTATGTGGGAGATAAAGAGAGAGAGGAGAGACTTCATGCTATTTTATATTATCTCCGAGAGATTCTTTAAAAAATTGAAGTGTTTAAAGAGTCGCATTATTAAAATAAGCTCCAAAAGAAGTAGATCTTATATTAAAGTAAAAGATATTACTCCTTTTTAAACTAGAAGAAATATAAAATATTAAAGTAATTAAATTTGAAGAGATTTGGAGTTATTTGAAAGTATTTTTTAAAACTCACTCTTTAAAGTATTACATAACTTAAGTTTGAAGAGCCTATTGGAGATACTTTTATATATTATTTTGGTAAGAGTATTACTATTGACATTCTAAGAGGCTTTTTTTTGTGTGTGTGTGCTTTTAGGTTATATTTATACTATCTAGACTATTATATAAAGCCAAGACCTATTTCAACCGCTACGAAACTGCGTTAGACTTTTGAATTATCTGTTTTACCCCTTTAGGCTCTTTTCTCATTAAAAAATATGCTTACAAGAGCTTTCGAACCTTAAACCTTTGACTATGCGATTTACTACTTAACTACCAGGCCAATTAACATCTTTGTCTTACATTTTAGTTTGAATTAGATATATTTAAGGATGACAATGGATTGGGTTTGGCCAATACCAAACATGACCCATAGTTGTAATAGCCTACCCCAAACCCGATGCGGGTTTTATTTTTGAAACCGAAACCCGCATTACAAAAATTTATTAAATCCAGAACCCACCCTACCTTGAATTTTAACTAACTATATCCCAAATCAAATAGAAAAATATAATTCACCCTAATTTTAACTATATTTTGCCAAATCAACGATGCAAAAAAATAAATTGAATAAAATGAAATATATTTCAATAGTTTTCACTATATTTGAAAGAATTATAAAAATAAATTACATACAAATAAAAGAATTAGATCAAATTTAGCTACAGAGTATCGAGAGGAGGGAGAGATTGAATTAGGGCATGTCAGCATGCTACTATATAAATATTTATATATCTATGTATGCGGGTAGGGTAGGGTAGGGTCGAGTTGGGTTTTTTAGATGCAAACCCACCCCCAAACATGGGTAGTTCCTTTTTTTTCTTTTTTTCTTTTTTTTGAAATCCAAATCCAACCCAAGGTCAAAAAAACCCATCCGTTAGGGTCGGCTCGGGTCGAAAACCTACAGGATTGGATTTTATTGTCATGAAGTTTGTGTCAGACTTTTGAATTGCCTATTTTACCCCTGCGATTTTTTTTTTATTAAAAAATATGGTTGCAAAAGGGTTTGAACCTTAAACAAAGTAATTTACTGTTTAACTGCTATACCACTTAAAATCTTTATTTTATATTTTAATTTTAACTAAATAGATCTGGGTAGCACACGCATCGCGTGTGCATGTGATCTAGTTTGATAATAATACGAAAAAAATGAAAAGAAAAACATTCGATTTGAGTGAGAAGTTGGAAAATAAGTTAAGATATGTGATGAGATTATCTCCATCTCATGATCATTTGTATGAGTAAATGTTTTCAATCCTTCATTTAAAAAAAAAAAAAATTTCTTCTTTAACACTTAAATAAATTTTTTTCATGGAAAAAGTCAAAAAGTTGGAAAACATCTCACTATCTGTTTCTACTTATTTTTCAACCTCTCATGCAAATTAAAATATTTTTCTTTTCATTTTTCATATTATTATCAAAAAGAACTTTAGAATATTTTGTTTACATTTATAATGATTTTGGTGTATTAAACGATTCAATAGAAGTTTCAATAGCCATATCGTTTTAGTCGGCTTATCATCAACTATCATATAAAATTATAATGTATTTCAGCACTTACCAAAACCATGTTATTTTTTGTTCTTCTAATTTCACCCGTGACGCCCTAATTTTACAAAAAAACATTAATATCTCAACATAAACCCTTGTACAACGAAATTAGATCCTCAAGCACTAGACAATTGCACACGCATTGTGTGCCTACAAAAATCGAGTGTATTTAACCTGAATTTCACGTACCAAAGTTCGTTAGAAAAATAGGAATGAGTACCAAAGTTCAAATACATAAAAAAGTTTTGGTAGCAAGTTTAATTAAGACAAAACTTAGGGTAGAAAAAGGCGCTTGATTTAGGCGGGAGCTCCCCAGTATATATCACCGCCGGCTCTTCTCTCTCCTCTCAGTGTTTAGAGAGAGAGATCTTAGAGAGAGAGAGAGAGAGAGAATTGGTGATGGAGAAATATACGGTGCCTCTTACTCCATCTACTACTCAAAACCCTAAGCCTATCCCAAGGTATATGCCCTATTTCTTTATCTCTTTCCTTTTGTTTTTCATGTAATTCTCTTTCTATCTCATGTTCTCAATTTGAACATTGTTAAATTGTTAATTAAATTGGTAATTTCTTATATCAATTTCTGTTTTCTGATTAATTAAAAGGAAACAATGGAAGAGGAGTCTGACTGAATTGAACGGCAAATTTGTACCCAAGTATCGCCACCACTTGTCCGATTTATTTATGCAATCCTTCTCTCAGGTTTCCATATATTTCCTTTTGACTTTTTAGGGGATTAATTTTTTTTTAGTCTCTGTATACTGAATACGTAGCCGAATACTGGATGTTGAACTCTAAATGTGTTTGATTTTATTTGACTCTGAGTGCTGATTACATGACGTTTTATAATTGTACTCTTATTAATATGATATGCATCGTTTCCTAATGAATAGGGGTACAATTTGAATAAAAAATCAGGTTAGAATTAAAGAATTAAATCAAGCGTTCAGCACATGAGTTACCTCTTAATACTGCAAGATGTGATAAAACAAACAGCATTTTATAACTTTTAGTGCTTGTTTGGTTCGAGTTTTTGTTCATTCCCGGAATCTTAAATTGGCAAATTCACACTAGGAGCCTCTTATAGTTCATGTCAAGGGGTATTTATAACTTGACGAGGCTCGGACTTTCTAGGTGAAATTACCATTCGAGTTTTAGGAATGAACAAAAACTCGAACCAAACTAGCACTTAATGTTAAATAGAGTTCCATTTAGCATTAAGAGGTAAAAACAAACACCACCTAAATTACAACGCATATTCTCTTTTTATCTGTTTTTATTGTTATGTTTTTCAAGGCGTAGTGTTTAAAGATGCTTACTTCTTTTTGTTTCTTTATGTGTGTTTTTGTTGTGGAAGATTGGGGCTTTTGCTCATTCATATCACATTGGTGGAGTCCCATGTGAAACGCATGTATGTATACTCATTACCCATCCCTTCTATTTCTTCCCTTTTTACTTTGAGTTTCTAAGGGGCTTTTTGTGGGTGACACTCACATGGATAAGAATTTAGTGTCATGGAATTGCTTTACACGGAAATCTTTTCTGTGTGGCTTTTGAAGTACATGGAAATGGAGAAAATTAACGTAACCGAGTTGTACCATGGAAAATTATAATCCAAACACCATTAAAGATAGAGAATATGAAACATGGAGGTGAATTTCACCGCATAATTAAAAATGGAATATCTCACCGGCCACCACAGCAGTGGCTAATCCAGAGGCAGGTTCAAATCCTATCAAGGGCAGTTTCAAATTCCTTTAAAGGAATAGTTGATAGGGGAGGGTTATCCCCATTGTAGCCCACTATTATCATTTTCTTATAAAAAAATTGCTCTAGTCCTTGATTAGAGTTTAAAGATGGAAAATATGAATTGAGCATTTGCTGCATTTCCATGGAGAAGAACTAAGCATGCACTCTTGAGAAGACTAGATTCCCCTGATTCTTAATTTCTCATATTTATACTTTGTTTTAGAAAACTGTGGAATATTCTGCCTGATGGAAAATTTTGGCCCTTTTATATAGGTCAGTTGGTTTGTTAATGGAGGTGACACGGAAAACCCATGTCCATTCATAAAGTAAGTGTTTTTTTTTTCTTTTTTGTTATTTTCTTATGATGAATAATTTTTCTGTCATTTGGTAGATGTGAAATTCGAATCTTATGCACCATAATATCAGTATTCACGTGTGTTACATAGATAGCTGTTCGTGCACCTTTGTTAACATGTATGGTTATTGATGTATTTACATTGATGAATTCTATATTTACAGTGGGTACCCTTGCGGTCAACGACAAGAACAATTAGTCTCCCTCCTGTTTTTTGGACTGCATTATTACACTGGGAACTATGGTTACATCAATTCCATTGAAGTATCCAATGTTTGTATATAATGTTGTTGCAGTTTGCCATCACTGACCTCCAACAGTCCCTATCCTAAAGTGAATTAAACCAAGTCAGTATTAGTATCCTGTGTGCTCCCTAGCATATTATGCATCAACATGACCCAGACTTGTGTTGAAGCATTGTTCCCATCTAAAATGATATCGAACAAATGTGCTTGTATGATACCTAAAGTCTATTGCACGACATTCCAATGTACTTCCCCTGCATTTTTCATACCACATTTATATTATGTTTCATGACCCACATATCCCACATCGTGTAGCAGGGAGGTCCTTGGTTTATATGTGGGTTCAATGAACTTAATTACAACTTGAACTAGTCGTTTTGGGGGAGGACCCAGGCTACGCATGGTATCAAACCGGACTTAGGTCCACTACCTTGTGAATGTGTGGATATTGTGGACTGTGCTTGTGCGGCTGACAATGAGTCAGAATCAATTGTGTTTGACCCCAAATGAGGATGTTAGGACTCTAACAAGGGGAGTTTGTCAAGATTCACATATCCCATATCAGAGTGTAATGGGGAGGTCATTGTTGTATAGTTCAATGAACTTAAATTACAACTTGAGCTAGCCGTTTTGGGGAGGACCTGGGTTCATACATTGTAAGTATTAATATGCGGTCTATTACAAGTCATTGAATGCATAGAGCACTCTACCCTGATACGCTAGACTTAGCTTTCATCTCATTCATTTGCACTTGGCTCAAGTATTGACTGTTAAGATAACCAAAAGTAGGTACGCAGCAGTGTACTAACAGAAAGGGCACTTTGCTGGACTTATTGATGCCAGTCCAATAAATAGGTGCCACACCCCGACATAAATTACTGATTAGTTAATTGGCCATCTGGTTGAGATGATGTTGTCTGGGTAGCCAACATGGTTGCATTGATGTACCTTCTCTTCTCCCCTATTGGTCATTTTGGTTTCGAAATGCACTTGGATAGTTTGTAGGCTCAAGGAGCTTCATGCTCCAAAATCGAATGATAGAAAAACGTAGTGGACTAGTATTAATTATATAATATTGTGGCACTGTTTATAAAGGCACTATGTGGATTGGAGGCATTTTACCGGGTGAGATGAGGAGTAACCTAAAGGTGGTAAGCCTCAATTTTTTCAAAAAACCCACCAAAATATTATTGAAAAGAACTACAAAGATAAAAAAAAATATTGCACTACTGTTAGCATCACTAAAAGATTCAAAACCATTGTTACTAACACAACAAGTAATTTACATCAGCACAAAAAATTTCTGACTACAAAGTATGTATAATTATGTAACATATTCAAGTAGTAGTATAACTTATATAGTATAGTTATATAGTCTAAGTGTATAATACAACAAATATATTTATAGTGTAACTGATTAGGTACCCTTGCTCAGTTTTGCTATCAGAAACCCCTTCTCTCAATCCTCTCTCTAGTCTCTACGTGAATCAAAGAGATGTAGGTACGAACCACAACCTCTCTCTCTTTATGTATATATATATATCTGATTTTAAGCATCTGATAAGTACAACGATGTAGCTTTTGAGTCCATATTTATAATGCTATATTATGCCCTTTCCGTTTTCAATTTTCTTTTGGAGACTTTTGTGCTCGTTGACTAGCCGAAAGTTCTTTTTCCCAAATCCTGATTGACAAAGCTACCGATTATGATAATTTTTCTCTCATCTGCAGGCAGGGTGTTTCTGCGCTGGAATTTGACGCAAAGGTGAACATTGCAGCTGTCCCATTACTTTCAAATTCATAATAGTTTAATATTTTAACCTTACAAAAGAGTACTGTCACTTCGTATTTGCATGTATATATTTATGTAGTTGTATTACAGTTCTGATAAAAGCTTATGCTATATAATATTCTTATTGACTGAAACAGTTTACAGTGTGATGTACGATGATGGGCCCAATAAAAGGATGATTTTCATTTAATAATCTATTTGTTAGTGTAGGAATCTAGATAAAAAGCTCCGATTTATTTTTCAAAATTATTGATAATAATTTAAAACCCTTGCTTCATGAATATGGATTCATTGGTACATGTTAGTTCCAATACAAACAAGGGGAATGGAGTAATTGAAGCTTTTCTCAGTTTATGGAATCTCAGCCCATATTCTGATCATACCATATGAATAGAGGGGCAATTGCACCCCTAAATTTTCAAAACTTGTTATTTTATCCTAAATTATTTTTGAAAATTACAAATTTATGCATATTAGTTTAGTTTACCCCCCTTAACTTTTAAAAATTTACTACTAGTATTAATCTTGAACAAAAATAATATTAGCACTAAATTTTCTTATTTAACTTACAAAAAGTTACACTACTCACTAAACTGTCCCCCCCTTAAAAAAAATTCTGACATGCAGAAAAATAATAATATTTTGAGGCTTAGTAACCGGGTTTGTTTGTTTTCTCTGGCTCTCTTGAAGTTTCCTTATTGAGACATTTATTGGATCATATAATTGTAAAAGCAATCCTCTAACGAATCTCAATTGTATCACACTTCTGATACTTTCTTATCTTGTATTTCTTTTCGTTGAAGATGTCAAGGATATTATAATTTTCACTTTATCTTTCTTCTCTATTTTAATAAATGACATCTGCTACTATTCTTGTTATAGGGAATCTATTTGGCATCAGCAACAAAATTAGGGTGCTTAACTGTGCATGATTTTGAGACTTTATATTGCCAGGCTAATGGAGAGTTGACATGTAAGTTTATGCAATGTAGCATGCTGATGATATACACACATATATATTTTTGATATCGTCTGTGACAAATCTTTTCCAAATGGAGATTTTGTTGACATATCTGTCCTATTGTTTTCTTTTCTTTTTTTATCAGAAACAAAGCTTATATTGATTGGCAAAATCATATACAAGCAAAAGGGGCTGGAAGTGGATGAGAAATCCACCGCCAAACACACCATAAAACAAAAACAAAAACAAAAACAAAAAAGAAACAGCCCCATCATCACAATCACAAAATAGACAAAAAGCCCCACTACAAATCAAAACTGACCCCTTAACCAGAAAACAAGAACTATTCCCCAACCACAACAATCATACTCCTAGGCACTAGGCAAACTTCTAAACCCTGAATAGGGCTACTGCATAGGCAAACCCCAATCCCTAGCAATCTCTAATATATTCAAGATTCCAAAATTCTTCGAAGAAAATGCCCAGAGTGAAGCTAGATTCTTGATTCTGTACCAAGTATTTTCTAATTCTTCTTTAGTTTCTTCAAAAATTCTCTTATTTCTCTCTCCAAATACATCACATCACAGCCATGCAACTACACCTCCATAATGTTTTGCATTTCTTTTTGTCACCTATGAAGAACCACTTGATAGTAAGCAATTCATACCAAGAACCCGGAAATACTGCAATCAAGTCGAATTCCTTTCGGACCTTGTTCCAGATTCCTTGAACAAAAGAACGGTGTAATAACAAATGATCAATGTTCTCTCTGTCCCGCTTGCACAACACACGCCATGAAGGAGATAGATGCATAAAAGGCCTTCTGAATTGAATTAAATCCGCTGTGTTGACTTTCCTTAATGTAGTTAACCAGGCCAAAGCACGAACTTTAGGAGGAATGCCTGATTTCCAAATCATATCCACTGGAACAAAGAGATAACCTACATCAGTTTTTGTAAGAATCTTAAAAAAAGACTTTACCGAGAACAATCCATTTCTATCTCCTCCCCAAACTCTACTAACATCATCTTCATCACGAGACACTTCAACACCATGTAACCTTTCCAATAGAGTCCTATACTCCTCCGTTTCTGTAACATTTCTTCGTAACATCACATTCCATGAATAACATTGGGTAGAATCCCAAGAGAGATTATCAGCAACCATAGCCCTCGGATTCTGCACCTACTCTGAACAGTCCCGGGAAATGATCCTTTAACAGTCTCGGGAAATGTCCTATTGTTTTCTTTAGTGGGATCTCTCTGTCAAATCTCACTTCCTTTCACATCAAAGGGGAAAACAAGAATGCCTTGATAATGTTTGATCCGGGGCAGGGGGAGTTGGGGGTGGGGGTACACAAGAAGGATTACTGTTATTATTATTTTTTTATTTCCAAATAATCCTTCTATGCCCTTCAGCTATACCAAGTGTGCAGAATATTGGCAATCATTAGCCAGACCCCAAGGAGTTGGGATTTAGGCTTAGTCGAATCAAATTGAGATGTTAGTCTATATAATCATTGAAAGAGATATCCATACATCACGAATTTGAACTACTTAATGGTCTTATTCGTTACATAATACATGGAGTACTTTCAGAATCTTCAAAACCTATTGAATAAGTTTTTTGTTATTAAGTCTCTGGAAACATATCTAAAAACAAGGCATGTATACTCATTGGACATATATTTTTCACATTTTAGGAATTTACTCTGCAGTTGATAGAATTATTTGAGGCCTAAGTCTCAGATTTTACTTGGTTTGATAACAAATAAGTTTTCCCCTCTTTCCTGTTCTCTTTTTCTTCTCCTCACTTATTATCTTTCTCCAAATTTACCCAAAAAATTACATTTAAATATCTCTGATTGTGGCTATCAATTAGGAATCAACACAACTTAACAAATCAAAAGTAAATTCTATATTTTTCCATTGAAATCCTTGCTGCCAAAATTATAGATCATTCTCTAGCCTTCTTATAAAAAGGGGAAAAAAGAAGAGAGCTCTTAATATGGATTGACATGCATCACATATATTATGAAGGATAGTTGTTATATAAAATTGAACTGCGCACATTGTGTACACTTACGGACACACACTCACACTAACACTATACTCTGCAATGCATATACCTGGTATGTACTTGTGAAGTTTGATATGTTACCTTGCAAATAGGATATGTGTACACACTATAGTGTAAATATAAATAAGTTTATGTATTTGTAAATAAGATATGGAGGAAACCTCACAACAACACTATATTAGGTAATTTATTCCTTGTAATGTACTTGCATAGTTGCACTAGCTATATATATATATACTAGGGTATACCCGTGCCATCCGGCACGGTAAATTAAATAAGAACTGATAATAAGATAAAAAGAAGTAACGTGTAATGAATCTAAATCGACAAACTTAGGTTCAATATATTTTCATGCTAGAAAAACTAAAAGTAGACCGGATTGGACCGACTTGTTTTTAATTTTTAAAGAAATTTTTAATCATATTTTTTTATCTTATTTTGATCTCGGCAAAATAAGTTTTTAACAAATTAAACTCAAGGCCTTATGTTATCATTCCTAAAAAAGACATACTGAGATGACCAATAATGTATGAGCACATAAAGTACGTCCTTAAATTTTATTCAATAATTTTTATTATTTTTTTTTACATAATTCTATATTCATGATGGAACTCGTTTAATTGCTATTGATTAGTAGATTTTAAATATTAAATTTTTTATTTTTTATTTTAAGTTATGATATTTTTAATATAGAAAAAATGATTGGTGTGTGAAAATTTATTGTGTGCATATTATTAGTGTTAAATGTTACTCAATAATTTATTGTGTGCATACAATTTATGATGGATCTTGTTTAATTGATCTTGATTAGTATATTTAAATATTATTTTTTTTATAAATTTTCTTCATTAGTAGAGTTTAAATATTAAATATTTTATTTTTTATTTTATGTTATGACATTTTTAATGTAAAAACAATTATTGGTGTGTGAAAGTTTACTTTGTGTATATTATTGGTGTTAAATATTACTTAATAATTTTTATTTTTTTTTACATAATTTTATAGTCATGATGGATCTTGTTTAATTGATCTTGATTAGTAGATTTTAAATATTAAATTTTTATTAAATTTTGAATTTTTTATTTTAAGTTATGGCATTTTTAATAAAAAAAAATTATTGGTGTGAGTGTTTTAACTTTGATGTGTGTATAAAATTCATCCAATGGAGTAGAGTTAATGCACACCATAATATGTATATTTTCAACCATTAGATTTTTATACTTTTTGAGAATAAATTTAGTCAAACTTGATGTTTTATAATATAGATAATGTATGTTCTTAAATGTTATACAATAATTTTTCTTGATTTTTTTTTTTGCATAATTATATAGTCATGATGGATCTTGTTTAATTGATCTTGATTAGTAGATTTTAAATATTAAATTTTTATTAAATTTTTAATTTTTAATTTTAAGTTATGGCATTTTTAATGTAGACAAAATTATTAGTATGTGAGAGTTTATTGTGTGTATATTATTGGTGTGAGTGTTTTAACTTTGATGTGACATCTTGATGTGTGTATAAAACTCATCTAATGGTGTAGAACTAATGCACACCATAACATGTGTATTTTTAACCATTAGATTCTTATATTTTTTGAAAAAATATTTAGTCAAAGATGGTGTTTTATAATATAGATATTTATATATACTAAGTTTTGGCCTCATTGCTTTCATGATGCTAGTGGTGATACACTATATATGTGGTTATAGTGTTTTTCTTCTTGCTGATTCTTTATTTTTTATTCTGAGTTGAGGTTTACATCTTATTCCATCCCCTGAAGCATTTGTACTTGGGGGGTCCATAGCTTATCTTTTAACGGTTAGCATACTATACGGTGTTAACATACGTTTCAAGTTCTACTAACTTCTAAGTCTGTTTACTTAGTCTAATACTCCTGTCTTGGCAAGATGAAACTTCGTGGTCTGTTTTCTTAAATTGTAGCCCTTAAAGTTTTATTTGTGTTACTTTTTCTTTTCTATAGCTCATCTATAGTATTTTTTCAACACTGAAATGAACCCAAGTTGTAACTGACATGCTTTTTTCACTACTTCAAGGGCTAGAATTGACCTGAAGGCCTGTATTATTGATAACACTGCATTGGCTCTATTGACCTATCAGTTAGGTTGCATTTGATAAAAAAGTTGGAAAAAGTGATTGAAAAACGACTAGTGTTTATAAGTCGTTGGAAAAAGAGATGAGTTATATGGTAAAAATTAGTAATATTTTCTACCATTTTCCATCTTTTTCATCAAATTCACCCTTAGAGTAGACATTTCAACCATATTCTGTTTTGACTTTTGAAGTATTCAAAAGTATGTAATAATGAGTCTAATGACGATATGAATATAAAGTTAACATGATTAGGACAGGCACTTAGCTCCAGCTGAAGAAAATATGTTTGTATGGATGAAAATCTATTAATAAGGTTAAATATGCCTATAACAAAATAAACTAAATTACCACCCCTATTCAACCCCTGACAACTTCTTGTTAGATCTCTTTATATATATATCCTAAATATTAGACTCATATCATCATATCTACTCTTATTCTAAGTTTGAACCTCTCTATCACTATAATCATATCCGGGTATTGCTGGTTCAGCTTACTTTTTTATTTTGCTACATGATATTGAGAAATAGAGTACAGTTCATGTTTACCCCAAGTTTTATTTTGTTCAGAAACTCCACCTATGTTAACCCTTTTTGTAAACTTGATTATTCTGCAGGCTTGAAAGAAGATGAAACAAAACATTTGCTGCACATTTCTACATGCCGCCAAATTGACGTTGTTCGATGGAATCTTTCTAACCAGGATGAGGTTTGTTATAAAGTTCAATTCTTCCTCTTCTTATGGATATTAGACCATGTAGATTGCTTTCATATGTATCTGCCAAATGTCACTCCACGCTGTAGCTTGCTGTGCATGCAAATTGTCATTATTGTTCATCGCCTCAAAACATTTATTTTTCTGTAAGGGCCTTGAAGTTACGTTTTGGACCTTTTTATTTCCGTATTTAGTCCAATTATAGATGAATCCACTTGTTGCTGTATGTTATCCATTGCTAGTTACATATGCATAATACATATATTTACATATTGGCTATTTGATGTTAGCTTTTCCCAGAGTGTTTTTTTTTTTTTGGTTATTTTATCATATTCAAGGTTTTAGTAATTACATAGGCTGAACTGGTTAAAACTCCCTATTTTGGTACTTATCTACTTGGTTGTAGACATCTTCAGGTTTTTGTTGTTGGTCATGTGTCTTGACTCTAGTTTTGGAAACTGTGGCCAAATGGATTCTCTTGTGAAATACACTGGTTGTTATGTACTTGATTCGAATTTCTATTACTCTTAGTTTCCAAACTTACATATAATTTATACGCTTTTAACTTTTCAGGTTGCTTGCACATCTACGAGAAGTAGTGAACTGCGCATATTTGATATTGGTTATATAACTTCTGAACCAGTTGAAGTAAGTCTCCCATTTCAATTTCGTATCATGTACTTTCAGTAATTTTTATAAAGCACTATGTAGTATTCAGTCTTCATTAGACACCTAAAATGCATTTGGAATAGAAATTGTATGTTAAACATTTCTCCACTGTCCAAATTATTAGTTTCAGTCAGTATTTTTCACACAGGTATTTTTCAAGGTGTAGGGTTGTTGTTCAGTCAACTCCCTGTAAATAGTTCTTGGACACTATAGAGTCGCAAGTAGTCCTCAGAAACAGAACTGAGATAATAATATAATATACATGCCAACTTGAGACAAAGACAAGGAAAACAAAGACAGTCCATGTAAAAATGTTCCCTGATGCTGCTCCCAGTTTGTAGCAATGTTCTAAAAATCCCCGCTGGGGTGGATTTGTAATCTGAATTCTCAATTACTCGTTATGCCTTTGTAAAATACACGGAAGCAGCTTTGCCTGTTGTGTATATATATTCACTTTAACTCCATGCCTTGGGTGGATTTGTAAGAATCCTGTATGTGTATGAATCATTTGATTTGCAATTTCTTAATTAAAGAGATAAAGTGCCGATAATGCCTTGGGTGGATTTGTAATCTTCTGAACTTTTCTGATAAAAAAATCGCAATTGCTTGCAAATGTTGTTCATAGTTTTTCGTTCATCAATCATGCAGGTGTTGAGACTCAGGCCCACGGTCAATGTTCATGGCCAAGGTGTTCACAAGGGTTTAAGCGATGTAGCTTTTACTTCAAACGATGATTCTAGGTTGGTACAGAAGGAATAACCTCTAGTAAGATAAACATGCTTTATTTCTTGATTGGGTGATGCAATTTATAGGAGAAAGAGGAATAATTAACTTTGAGGCACCGTTAAGCTGTAATGCCAATTCTAAAAGATGGCATCGATACCTTTTTTACTTCTTATTATTATTAATTGAAAAGATTTAGCACCTGAATGGGCGGGGGGGTTGGCATGGTCCCTTGTGCCCCTCTACTATGAAGCTTAGAAGAAGTATTTCTAGAAATGCCCTGACCAACCTCTAACATTATTACATTATCTAAATTTCAGCACCCCTTTCCTAAAACTCAACTAAACAAGCCCTTAGAGTTCCTATATGTAAGTCTAAAATATTTAAAAAAAGGTATTATGAACTTGTATAAATAGCCTACATAAGAAGTGGAGAGAGAGTGATGGAACATTTATGTAGTTGCTTGCCATTGTAGTAAAATAGCTTTGGTATTTGGCATGCCACATTAATTCATAACCCAACTTTTGAAATGAGACTCTTGATCTGAGACGTCTGAAAATTAAAAATTGAAAGTAGGGCTCTTAGTTTGAGGAGGAAGTATCTTTTAAATTTTCTAAGTTGGTTTTAATAGTTACTTGTATATTGTTGTCTTCTTCCTTTTTTTCTCGTGTGTGGATATTATAGACTTGTTCCTCTGTGGATTGCTTTCATGAATTGGTTGTGTTTACTCATTTTATTATGTTTTCTTTTTCTGGTCTATTTCAGTAGGGTACTTGCTTCTGACACACAAGGTGTAATAAATGTATGGGACAGAAGAATTAGTGATCTTCCTTGTCTTGAGCTCTCTACCAACTCCAACTGTGCCCTTAATAGTATCCAACTAAATGCAGAAAATCAGGTTAGATTGCATAAAACTATACAACAAAATAAATCTTCAGTGACGCTTTTTTTTCTCACTAGATTTATGCTTTTCCTCGTAAATTACATTAGTGACAGTCACTACGTGGTCACTAAAACTGTCACTAAGAGTTTGAGTGACAAAAATTGATTTCATTCAAACAGGTTTTTGACGCTAAAGGTCTTTTACTTCACTAACATTTGCACTAATATTTTGGAAACACCGTTTAGTGATAACTCTGAGTTTTGTCACCAATCTCTTGGTTGTCGTAACCTTTGTGATAAATTCTATGTTCATCCCTAAACGAATACATTATGCGACAAAACACAAAATTTCGTCGCTAAGAGTACAGTATGGCAAAAATACATTGTGTCACAAATATTTCGTGTCTAATTGAAGTTCAATTGTATGCATAATCCAGGACACTAATTGGGAACAACTAATTTGATAGGATGAACAAGTGCTTTGTAGTTTAGTATATTTTATTGAACCAATGAGTCTTAATTGACAGCTACAATTGTTTATTTAACTTACGTTTCTGTAGATCATTTTTGGAGCTAGCAGGAATGGAACCATATATATGTGGGATCTTCGTGGAGGAAGATCAGCTGCTGCTTTTCAAAGCCATAAAGAGGTATTTGATCTTCAAATGTTGGAAATAGGATTAGCAAATGCAGTTATAAATTGTTCACCCTACTCAAATCATTCCTCTTTACACTCTAGTAATTTGAGAAAAAACTAAAATAAATTATTAGTCATTTATGTACCTTGTAACATTCAATGTTTTAAAAGGCGCGAGGCGGGTTTGAGGCGTTTAGCCCGGGCGAGGCGAGGCGTAGGCCTCAAGGCGCATTGAGGCGTAAGCCTCACTTTTTTTAAAAAAAAAAATTCCTAAAAAATTACAAAACTATCATAATATTGATAATCTATACTAAAAGTGCAAATAACATCACAAATATAATAACAATCTCAAATCACCACATAATTAAAGTCATACATAACCATAAAGTCATCAAAAAACAAATAGTGTTTCCAGAAAATACATGCTGTCCACAGCTCTGTTTTATGACCATGGTATTGAATACATGTACATATATGTATATATATAACTATTAAATACATATATAACTATTATATTTATAGAAGAAGAAGAAGAAGAAGAAGAAGAAGAAGAAGAAGAAGAAGAAGAAGAAGAAGTATATAGAGAATAAATGTGAAAAGAACTTACAAAGAGTGAAGAAGAATGAAGTATTTCAGATTTTAGGGTTTGGGATGATGGTGTATACGATGCTGCAACTCTCTCCCTCTCGTCGATCGTTTGAGGCGCAGCTCTGCTTCTGTCGATCATTTTTGCAAACCGTTGTGGGGCTAGGGTTTAATTGTAAGTATATAAAAAAAAAAATAGTGCAAAACTACGTAGTTTCGATTAGTTGCGCCTCAAACGCCTTGAGGCCTACGCCTCAATGACGCCTCACAGTGAAGAGGCGTAAGCCTCAAAAATTGCCAAATAATCACGCCTCAGGGGCGTTTTTCCTTCGCCTCGCCTCGAGGCGCACGCCTCAAACGCCTCTTGAAACATTGGTAACATTGGAACATTAGTAATTTATTTAGCCTTTTTTGTTTCGTCATATTGCCATTGATGTGCTTTTAACATCATTTTAATACCAATACTGGTCCTTGATTACATATTCAGCCGGAATTCAATTCCGCCCATGTTAGCTTTCACTTAAATAGTCGTATATAAATTTTATGAATCCATCCATTCCGAAGTGTTTTAGCTTGAATTTAACTAAAATTACGGCCTTCAAATACTCTCAAGGAATGAGGTTAAGAATGTATACTGTCTTGCCTCTCCCAAATTGTGTTAATGTGGAAGCGTTGTGCGCTAACAATTTTTTAAGTTGTTGAAATCATATATCATTTAGCAAAATAATTCAAGAGGTATGTGAGATATAGTTAGTGAATGTTTCCTAGTTAATACATAATTGGCTAGCATATCATTGTGATATAGCTTAATGTTCATGCAGGTATGCAATTCTCCTCTAACATCTATGAAGTTGGCATCAATGCTTGAAAAAATTGGATCTTTGAAGGTATGAATTATGATTGTAATACTCCATGTTTTTACATGAACTTGTTTCTTATTTCTTTGCAATTTCACAAGGACCTTTGAAATGAATTACTCTTCACCTCTCAAATTAAGAGTCTATGCAATTTCACACTTTGTTAAGGATACACTAATTTCAACATAATCAATATTTTAGAGCAAAACTTTTATACTATTGTAAGATTTGGTACTTTGATAGTGCCCCAAAAAGGAAGTTGGACTCTTCATTAGAGACGTCTTACAATGAAATTCTAAATTTTGGGACGGAGGGATTATTATAATGTTAATCCTCATGTTGGCTAATTCTAAAAATAGATTACCTCTACACTGAGAATAATCCCTTTCAGTTTACATAAAATGCTTGCCTTCACTTTGAAATTCGTGTACGAGATCCTTAGTCATTATGAATGTTCATGTAGGTTTGATACAAGATATGTTACCTGTAAAAATGAAAGAAGGGAAAGGGGGGGGGGGTGTGAAATTAGAGTGGGAGTGAACATTTGGTCTTCATCAGAATTTAACTAGTGAATATCAGGGGATTGTCTCAAGTGATTTTTCTGTGTGCCTTTTAGTTGCGAAAACATAATTTCAATAATTGTTTAGACTTAAACATAAATAGAAATCAAAATTGTTACGGAGATGTTGTTGTTTGGCATTAGCTTGGGGAATTTGGCAGGAAAAAAACATTAGAATATTTGAAAAGAAATCTTGCGAAGCCGGTGAAGTATGGTTTAAAATCAAACAGTTAGCATCATTTTGGGCCATCTCTTCGAACCTGTTTGGATCCTTGTCAGTCTCAGATTTATGTGGGAATTGGAATGCAGCTATCCAGTAGTAGCCCTGTTTATGGCTTGATCATTTGATTGTTGTTTGGTTTTTTGTAAATTCTGTCCTTGTTTGGTATTCTGTAGCCTTTCGGTATTTCTTGAGGGGCTTTGGTGGACTGCTGGTTCACTAAAGATGTAATATATATTGTATCGCTTTAATTAGTTTCTAATAAAAGCATTTTGTTTTTGATCAAACAAAATTAATTGTTTAGACTTGACCAAAGTTTTTGTTGTGTTGCAGGCTCAATCTAATATTTATTCAAAGGAAATACATGCAATTGATATCAATCCGTCCTGCCCATATCAGTTGGGATTCCATCTTGATGACGGTTGGTAGGTTAGAAGTTGAATTCATTCCTTTCTTACGCGTCTCTTGATATCTTGCATTATTACTTCATAGCATGTCAACGTTACCTGCAATTCTTTTTCTTGATGAATATTTAGTGCATAACATTATAGTGTGAACAGTATACAAAACTTTAGTGTTGGAAATCATATTTTGTTTATTATTATTAGTGTATTAGATATCTTTTGTCCTTACCATAAATGAGGGATCGTTTTATATTTAGTCCTTGATTAGGATTTGAACACCTAATTTTGCTTCCTCGTTGTAACCTTAATTTTTACATATATATATATATATATATGTTATAGAATGTCAATATATGTTAGGTAGGATCTTATATATTGTCAATGTATTAGGTAGGATCTTATATAAAATGTCAATGTATTTGTTAGGAAGGTAGACTTTTGAGGTTGTATTTATGTATATATATGTGTGTTATTCATCCTTCAAGAAATACAAGAAATATATTTTTCCTCTGCTCATTCTCTTGTTTCATGGTATCGGAGGAATACTAGAGTAAGGGTCTTCTGTCATTATTCCAGTCTGCAATCTAACAGCATACTAGGGTTAGCTAGGGTTTCCTCCTTGGTATTTCGTTCGGCAGTCCACAGTGCCCTTTTAGTCTCACCTCCGGCCTAGGGAGGAGCGCCATCCCTTATTCAGCAGTCGCCCAGAATCTGGTGACGAAACCCCCTGTGCGTGGCCCTCACGCGCCACCCTAATTCCCAGTCACTGCCCTCACGTGTCGGCGCTTGGAGGCTCTGTTCACCCTCCAGCCACTCTCGTTTGACTCGTCTCAGTGTATATAGCACGTATATGTGCTTGGTTTGGTTCAGTTTGCCTCGGTTTGATGCAAATCTGACTTTGGTTCGGCTTGGCCTTTGTCGCAAACACTTGGTGACTTGGTTCAGTTTGATCTTTTTGCCTCCTTTTTGGTTAGTACTCCAGATTTGTGACTTGTTCTTTGATTTGCTCAGTTTATCTGAGATTTCCGGCGTGTACGACAAATTTCGGTACCATTTCGTCTCTAATTTACTATTGTTACTGCCTTGTTTCTGGTTTATAGGCTGATTTGTGCAGTAATTTGTTACCTACTTTGTTCGTAGTAATTTTTTGGTTCTTACTATAAAATTACTTAAGCATGTCAAAGCAGAAGGCGGCAGCTGTTTCTGATGTGATTTCTGTAATGTCAAAAATCACTGAACATAAACTTAATGGCTCCAACTATCTTGATTGGAGTAAAATCATTCGAATTTATTTGCGTAGTATCGATAAGGATGATCACATGACTAGTGATCCACCTTCAGATAATTCAAGACAGACGTGGTTGAGGGAGGATGCTCGGTTGTTCTTACAAATTCGAAATTCGATTGACAGTAATGTGATTGGTTTGATTAACCACTGTGAATTGGTTAAGGAGTTAAGGTAATTATAGTCTCTTTTCTACCTTCCAGTCACATGTATCTCCTTCCAGTGTTACTTTAGCAAATGGAACATCATCTTCCGTTCTGGGGTCTAGAGCAATAACACCAACCCCTTTGTTTCCCTTATCATCTGTCTTACACTTACCTCAATTGTCCTTTAATTTGATATCTGTAAGTCAATTTACTCGTACTCTTAATTGTTGCATCTCATTCTTCCCTAATTATTGCTTGTTAGGATCTTATGACGAAGAAGATTATTGGTAAAGGACATGAATCGGGAGGCATTTACATCCTTGACACATCGATACTTAAATCTGTTGCATGTTCGGGTGTCACATCTGCTTTCAAGGCTCATTGTAGGTTTGGTCATCCTTCTCTTCCTCTGCTTAAGGAGTTGTGTCCTCAGTTTAATAAGGTGTTCTCAGTAGATTGTGAGTCATGCCAATTTGCCAAACATCACCGTAGTAGTCTTGGTCCGAGAGTCAATAAGAGAGCAAGTGTTCCGTTTGAATTAGTTCATTCTGATGTTTGAGGTCCATATCCTGTTATATCTAAAACTGAGTTTAAGTATTTTGTTACTTTTGTTGATGATTATTCTCGTACAACTTGGTTATATTTAATGAAAAGTCGTTCTGAATTAATTTTTCATTTTTGTGCGTTTTGTGCTGAGATTAAAACTCAATTTGCTATTCCGGTTCATATGTTGCGCAGTGATAATGCCAAAGAATATTTATCTTCATCTTTTCAGATTTACATGATTCAGAACGGCATCTTTCATCAAACTTCTTGTGTTGATACTTCGTCCCAAAATGGAGTGACAGAACGGAAGAATAGACATCTTCTTGTAACTGCAAGAGCCCTAATATTTCAAATGAATGTTCCGAAACCATTCTGGGCTGATGTGGTTTCCACAGCATGCTTTCTCATTAATCGAATGCCTTCGTTTGTTCTCCATGGTAAGACTCCTTATAGTGTTCTTTTTTCAAAGAAGTCATTGTTTCCTATTGAACCCAGAATATTTCGTAGTACATGCTTTGTTCGGGATGTCCGTCCACAAGTTAGTAAGTTAGACCCAAAGTCTTTAAAATGTGTTTTCCTTAGGTATTCTCGCCTTCAGAAAAGATACAGATGTTATTGTCCTAGTCTGAATAAGTACCTTGTCTCAGCTGATGTTACATTCATGGAAGATACACCATATTTTCCGTCTTCCACTTCCGAGAGTCAAGGGGAGGATGATGATTTGTTAGTGTATACTATCACGTTCCCTGAACCTATTACTGAACCAGTACCAGTCAGACCTCCAATTCATTAGGTATATTCCAGACGGAGACCTCCTGATCCATGTCCTCCACCATCTTCCTCTTCGTCAGATCCAGTAACAAATGAAGATCTTCCTATTGCGTTACGTAAAGGTAAACGTCAATGTCCTTATCCTGTTTCTTCTTGTGTCTCTTATGATCACCTGTAACATTCATCTTGTTCATTCATTGCATCTCTTGATTCTATATCTACTCCTAAAACCGTTCACGTGGTAATCTCTCATCCTGGATGGCGTAATGCAATGATAGAAGAAATGAACGCTTTAGATACAAATGGTACATGGGACTTGGTCACTTTGCCTGCAGGAAAACAAGCTATCGGATGCAAATGGGTGTTTACCGTCAAGGTCAATCCTGATGGGTCTATTGCTCGTTTAAAAACCCGCCTTGTAGCTAAGGGTTATGCTCAGACATATGGAGTTGATTATTCTGATACTTTTTCTCCTGGTGCTAAATTAACATCTGTCAGGCTATTTATATCTTTGGCAGCTACTCATCATTGGCCTCTGCATCAGCTCGGCATAAAGAATGTATTTCTTCATGGTGATCTTTAGGAGGAGGTCTATATAGAGCAACCTCCTGGATTTGTTGTTCAGGGGGAGTATGGGAAAGTTTGCTACCTTCGTAAATCTTTGTATGGCTTGAAACAGAGTCCTCGTGCTTGGTTTGGGAAGTTTAGTCAGGCTATTGAGACATTTGGCATGAAGAAAAGCAAATCTGACCACTCGGTGTTTTACAAGCAGTCTGAAGCAGGCAGCATTCTATTGATTGTGTATGTAGATGACATTGTCATTACTGGGAGTGATACTGCAGGAATCCTATCTCTTAAGTCCTTTCTTCATGCTCAGTTTCATACAAAGGACTTTGGGACGTTAAAGTATATTTTGGGTGTCGAAGTCACAAAGAGTAAAAAGGGTATCTTTCTATCTTAGAGGAAATATGTCCTTGACTTATTAGCTGAGACAGGGAAGTTAGGGGCAAAGCCGTGTAGTACTCCGATGATTCCTAATGTATAGTTGACAAGAGATGGTAAACCATTTGAGAATCCTGAGAAATATAGAAGATTGGTGGGAAAGTTGAACTATCTTATAGTGACTCGTCTGGATATTGTATACACTATTAGTGTGGTGAGCCAGTTTATGTCATCCCCAACAGTTCATCATTGGGCAGCATTAGAACAAATTTTATGTTACTTGAAAGGAGCACCTAGATGTGGTATCTTGTACGCCGATCATGCACACACTCGTATTGAATGCTTCTCAGATGCTGATTGGACGGGTTCCAAGGTGGATATAAGATCCACATTAGGCTATTGTGTTTTTGTTGGAGGAAATTTGATGTCATGGAAAAGTAAGAAGCAAAGTGTTGTGTCACGATCTAGTGCAGAATTAGAATATAGAGATATGGCTCAGTCTGTGTGTGAAATAATGTGGATATGTCAGCTCTTAACCGAAATAAGGATTAAGACTTCGGTACCAGCAAAATTGTGGTGTGATAACCAAGCTGCCATACATATTGCATCTAATCTCGTGTTCCATGAACGAACGAAACATATCGAAATTGATTGCCATTTTGTCTGCGAGAAGGTACAGCAAGGATTAATCTCTACAAAGTATCTAAAGACTGGAGAGCAATTGGGTGACCTTTTTACGAAAGCCTTAAAAGGGATTCGGATTGATTATCTTTGTAACAAGCTGGGCATGATCAATATCTATGCTCCAGCTTGAGGGGGAGTGTTATAGAATGTCAATATATGTTAGGTAAGATCTTATATATTGTCAATGTATTAGGTAGGATCTTATATAAAATGTCAATGTATTTGTTAGGAAGGTAGACTTTTGAGGTTGTATTTGTGTATATATGTGTGTGTTATTCATCCTTCAAGAAATACAAGAAATATATTTTTCCTCCGCTCATTCTCTTGTTTCAATATATAAGCTCTCCCTCAATTTTACTAAGCCATTTAATAAATTCTTATTTAGTTTATTTTCATTACCTAGAAGTTCTATTTTGTTTACGAATCTACTATTATATAAAGATCCAAAAAGCATTCCGTCAGTTATTGAAGCTGTGTCAAGTTTTTGGTTTCCAATTTTTTCCTTCCAGGCTTTCGTTTCACAAAAACAAAATAAAATTGTACTACAGGGTAAGCAACAAGATTCGAACTCTCGCTGTTAGCAAGGGCAATGGATTGTCCACCGCTACGCTACTTATCATCTCTTCTGTGTTTTTTTCTTTAAATTACTTATATTCAAACAAAGCGTATCGCGTGTTCATGAAATCTAGTTAGTTCCTATTAGACTTTGGAGTTTATAGTCCTCCCTCCATCTCAAATTAATAGTACCACTTTCTTTTTCGGGACATAATCAATGTACTAGATCTCACAATATAAACTAAGTTGTATCCTTGACGCTTGATTCGGTTGAAATTAGTGTTTGCATAAAAAGCATGAAAATGAAAGTGGGACTATTAACTTGGACGGAGGGCATATTTGTCTTAGAGTCTTTTGATTAGTGATTTGAGTCTATTTAGGATTTATAGTTTTATTCCATTGCTGTATGAAATGACTTCTTAACTATGAGAATAGCACATTCTTATTATGTAACCTTGTAACAATCTAATTCTATTAAATAGAATTTTTTGTTTCTTATAGAAAATAAATATTTGTGCATACTCATCTAACAAACTCCATACAACTTCATTGAATTCATTTCACAAAATCTGAATCCTGAACGCCGCAAATTGGGTAAGCCCTGGTTCTTTGTCCATTTGACCATTTTCGACTATTTCTCAATCTACCTGTTAAGCATGATATTCATTATGGTTCCTTCTCCTAAAAGCTTAAGCTTTTGGGTGAAATGGTTTCTTACATGATATTAGTGGTTAGTTTTCTAGGAGGTCCAAGGTTCAAGCCTTGCCATCTCCATTCCCCATTTGTTAATCCGAAATTCGAAATTTGTCTACTCTCCATGAGCGAGTATGGGGTCGCACGTGTGACGCCCCGAAATCCCGTTTCGAGGATTTCGCCTCCGGGACTAGGTTAGTCACGGTGTTGTAGGCGACGACAGGTGTTATAGTATAAAATATATATCTTATATAAATGAAAATATCATATAAAGCCATAATTTCTGAAAATTTTGGCATGTGGAGTTTGTACTATTAATATAACCAAAACATGTCAAACAATGCATAAGTTTAACTAAAATCATATCTCCACATATCTGAATTATTCGTCAAATCGAATACAGTATCCCAATACAAAGTAACTCCCCTAGCGAGGTTTCAATCTCATAAACTTTACATATATGGCTTAAGAATACAATACATAACAATATAATTGCTATAAGCATAAAACACAAGTCGTTTCTTAAACGACTTTGGTGATCCGGCCATTAGAGCTATCTAGATCTTGTAGGTGCACTGTCCCCAAAGAAATATCTGCAAAACCTAGTTTGAAAAATGGGAGTGAGAATTAGGTCTCAGCCAAAACACAAAAGTTGTAGAGGGGACTGAGATGAAGACATGGCCGCAAACGGGGAGTCGTTTGGACCCCGGATGAAGAAGTTATGGCCTCTCAAAGTTAGCCAAAATTAACTTTTTCGAAAAGTTCAAAACACGTGATTTACTTCCTGTTTTCTATCCAGGCCACCCAAATAACGAAACGATTGATCCCACGAACTTAATATATCTAATATGACATGCTAGAGGCGTCAGGTCAAATGCTAGAGTCTCGGAACCCAATGTTCACAATCTAACGGCGATAAAGCCTTGACTGGGCTTAATGGAAGGACCAACTCGCAAATGGAAATACGGGGCATTACAGCACGTGCGGGAGGGTGTTAAGCATGATATTCATTACGGTTCCTTATCCTAAAAGCTTAAGCTTTTGGGTGATATGGCTTCTTACACTACCCTTCTCTTGCAGATTCTTACACACATTTTTTTCCTAGGGTTGTATCACTACATATGTTTGCATATTAATGGAATGTAGATTTTAAATAATAGTGCTCCAGATGATTATTGAAACAATTTTTTCTTACTTAAACGTACCCGTTTTTGTTTATAGGTCAGGTGTTTTGGATATCAACAATTTCAAAGTCACACATATCCATTGTCCTCCACCTCCTTGGTTGTGAGTAATACTGAATACTCTATAATCAATATTATTGATTAATTATAATATTCAGAAATACATAATACATTTCTAATATTTAGTTATGGTTTTATTCGAGCAATTAGGGATGACTCAAGTTATTCATTCGATATAGCATACTTGAGAAAACCATCATGGCTGCCAACGTCTTCAGTAAGAATTCAATTTTTTACTTTCTCCTTTACTTATTTTTTACCTTGCAACACATGTTTTAAAAGTTCTTTCTTCCCTTGTAATCAGAAAAATGTGCGTCATAGTTTAACAAGTTTATGACCCACTTCTTTTTACCCTGGGAATGCGTGTAATATAACTAAGACAATATTTAGCATAAAAATTGGAATACATCAACATAAAAATTAATGAGTTTCTTTTTCTTATCTAAAATAATAAATCCAAAAGTAATTGAACTCATCTCCTGCATAATCATAAACTCTGTTTTCCATAGGCCGTTTCAAATTAGAAAGACTTACAATATTTAAAGAAAACACTAGATTAAAGCAATCATTTATGGTTAACTATTTATATCACAATACGCAGATTAATTAAGGAAACTCAAGTCAGCCTTGTCCCAACATGTGAGAACTAATAAAGCTAGCTAAAAAGAGGACAATTACAGTCTCAGATAATCAAAACTAACATAAATTTATCAACACCTATAGGAGGCGTGTTAGTTCTTGGTAGAGTTTTGAAATGGTATAGTTCTGGTCGGTTGAACTTGTTACGAGCTTCAATTATGTAGATGAAGCTGAACTTAATCTTGTTAAAGTTGAAAATCGTAATTAGGGTTTTGGCATGCTCAATATGAGAGCCAGAGCCGTATATCTATATAGATAAACTAGGATTAGAATGAATAACCAAACGAAAATAAAAAAGACAAAAAGGGAAACAACCAAATCCTAATTTAAGTCTAAATCTAAAAGATCCCTTATATTATGGGATGGATAAAAGTTACCCAATATAACTTAATAACCAAAATAATAAAAAAAATTATGATTTCCAACGGTTAACACCTGCCTCAACTGGTGTGTGGTCTTTGAATTTGGCATAAAAAGATTTAGGTTTTTTAAAAGAAGAATATATCTTAGAATATGAAATGTACTGATAATTGTGTATTTACAGCGCATGATAACATGGATATAAATAGGACATCTGCAATACAAGGGATCGTGCATGTTTTAACAAAACACGGGGGCCTAGTAGAATTTACCATTAGTTATATTAACATTGCTAATTTTACCGGGTATTCCTATTGGCATGTATTATATGAGTTGTACCCTGTGAAGGTACAATTCATGATGTATGCCAGTAAGAATGTGCAGACGTGCAGTAAGAATGCCGGGGAAAAAGCCTTTTTTTTTAGTTATATTATTTGCGTGAATTTCATGAGGTTCGCACCTGGGTTTAGAAACTGAAATATATACATTAAGTGGTGAATTGTGTGGTTTGATCGAAATCTTATCTTTCATTTTATGTTGCTGTACAGGTGATTCACGTTTATGAATCCCGACTTTTTGATTGTTTTCCAATATGTTTCTCTTTTCTTGTTGGAGATAATTTTAATTGCAGAGTTATTTCTACTTATTCATACTGGAAAAAGGAAGTATCTTACACTTGGACAAATAATATGATTCTCTTTCCTAATGTATTTATCTACAGATCTACGTGGTTGGGTCCTCATCCAATAATGGGGTTCATCTTTTAGATTTTTACCCAGACCCCAGCTCCCCTTGTCATGTGGACTATGTGTAAGAAACTTTGCCCATTTTCTCGGAATTTTTTTGCTCTCCTTGTTTTGATCTTTAAGCATACTAATATATGTGCCGGCACTAATTTGTCAAATGCAAGTTATGTAATGGTCTGCTTGGTTGTCCTTCAATTTAATTCATGGATTATCTTATTGTCTGTGCTTGATTGTTATAACAAATAAATATAAATCATCAAAAATTGAATAGTTCTTGGGCGACAAACATGTTTCGAGGACACGGTGATGTGTTGTTAATTGCGCATAAAACCTTGTAGAGTTGGAGTCTACTTGTGATCGACCCATTCACTTACCAATGTATTGGCGACACATCACCCCAACATGTGTCCCCATTGAAGTATCTTTATGAATTTAAGTTACATAATCTACAACTATGACATAGCACTCACAAGGTCAAAACACACTATTAAAATTAGTTTTGAAATTGACAATTAAATTCACGGGTTTAAACTAAATTCACTTGTAAATTTAGTTGCACATGTTCTTGTTGCTGCAGTGATGATATCAAAGGACATACCAGTAAGAACATGCAACGTAAGCAAAATAGGTTTCTTCCACTCTCCCTGAGTGTTACTGCATGTGCTGCTCATCCTCTCAACGGCACCACAATTGCCGGAACAAAGGTTTGTTTATATTACGTCGACTCAAATGCTAATATTTTTTATTTCTTTTAAGGTATTATTATGCTTTAACGTATAACATGATTCTTTTTCAACTATCGATTTTGCTGACTTCTGGTTCAATTCCCTTCATGGTTTGATTGATATATTTAAGTTTTTGTTACATTTTTCATTAGAAAAACACTAGTTTAAATGCAATCAATGGTTAAGATTAAAACTTAGTTTCTATCATAAGATTTGGTACATTTTATGCAGTATTTCTAAATGCCCTCAGCAGCTGTATAGTATTGCACCTTCATACACTTACTCAAGTGATTTTAGTTTCTTTATGAACAAGACGAGTGGTATAACGTTTTCATTGGTGATTGGTTTCAGCAATCATCGTTGTTGATGATTTCACAAAGAAGACAATCATGCCAAGATGAAGATGATTGTCCCCCGAGCAGTAAACAAGACTCTTAAAACCCTCAGCAAAAGGTTCTAAAATACACGCAACTGGCAAGAGCATATGCGAAAGACATTCTACAAGTTCTGGCAAATTGCTTTAGCTTCTCAATTTGGTGGAAACTGAAACTGGTGTGATTCAAATTGCAAGTGGTGAGTAGTTCCAAATATTACTCCTCGACATGTATGGTTGTATGATTGTACATCATGTTTAAAAGGTAATACATTTTGTGGGGAAGAACAAGTTTTGGGGTGGCATAATCTGCAAACTGAGGAAGTCCTTGGAGACGATGACGCAACTTAGATGCAATAAATGGTAGTATAGATTGCAAGGCAAGACAGCTTGAGTTCTATTCTCTTTTGTGTAAGTTAGATTATTATGTATTTGAATTGAATAATGTAAACTCAAAAGGATTAATATGGATTTCAAGATCTGGCATGTAGCTTAAGTGTTAAATAACCTCCCCCTTGTCATGGGGCACGTCTATGGTTTGATTCTCCTTATACCCTTCCTTTAATTGAACCCTAGGTCTATCAATGTACTCATTGCTGCATATTATATATATATATATAAATGGCTTTTGACTTGAGATATAATTTATGTAGATAAAATTTGCCAGTCATTTTAGATGGCTTTTCGTTAGACCAAAACATGGATTTTGATGCGATATGATTCTAATTATGTCAATTTCATTCAAAAATTTGGAAACAAAAACAACACAAACATGAATGTGTTCATTTTACATCAATTTTGTGTCATTTCATGATGTGTTTTTCGTGTCTTTCAAAAATTGTTGCCCCTACTTAAACAGTACCAGATTCATAATCTTGCAATCAGATTCCCTGCTCAGGCTGGGACAGAGAGATGGAGATAAACCAAAGCCTACGAAATAGCCTTAGCTTCTGCCAACACCAGAGAAACGAAACCACGACCCATCAACCAAAAGAACTATGTGGTCTCTAACAACAAAAGCTGCCGAACCAATCTGAAAGATTCTCAGACAAAGCTCCAGCGCAAACTAAAGAACGGCTGGGACCAAGGAATAAGTTTCATGTATTGTGTTCAAATCAGCTTTAATGAACTGATTTTGCAACATCCAACTAAAAGACTTTTAAAGTAAAAAATAACAATAAAAAATTTCAACGTTTGACATCTAAAACTATAACAATACATGACCTATAAAATAAAATTAGAGAGAGAGAGAGAGAAGCAAAAGAAAAAATGAAAAATTAAGTGATTTAATTGGTCTCTTAGTCGACAAATTCAACAACAATTGATATGTAAAATATAACATATTCAACAGGAAGAAAATTGTATTATACTAAATATGTGCTCTACACAATTAAGGTATATAAACTGCCAAGTTGAGAAGAGCAGAGGGGAGAGACTCCATTTTGTATACAGCCTTCTGTGTACTGAAAGAGCGAACCCATCTTCATGCAGCTGTTGTGTTTCACTATTCTACATATTAAACGTCCCTCCATAACCTATAAATATAAGTGCATAAAAATCATCAATATAACTCTGGGGGTGCTAATGGTCAAAAGCAAGAATGGGTTTTGCCAAATCATTGGACTATCGTCGGAGCATATTGTACAACAATTCAATGCATCATTTGCTTTATTAGAAGCAAGAATTGCTTGGGCAATGTCATTTGTGTGTGTGTGTGTGTTCGGTTGGTGGGGTAATGGTTAAAAGCAAGAATGGCTTTTGCCAAATCAATGCACTATCCTCAAAGCATAAAGTACAACAACTTGATGCATCATTGCTTTATCAGAAGCCAATTGCAAAAGTAAATAGCATTCTCAGATAAAGATGCAATATAATTTGGAGGGAATGGGGGTGTCTAATGGTCAAAAGCAAGAATGGCATTTGCCAAATCAGAGCCCTATCCCCAAAGCATAACGCACAATAACTCAATGCATCAATTGCTTTATCAGATGCCAATATTGCTCTGACAAAAGCATTTTTCAGTGGAAGAAACAAGTAAAACTTACTTACTAAGCCCATCTCTTATGTGGGCCACGTCTTCTACCATTGAGATCTCCTCCAGCAGATGCCGCTTGATTCTGGTTCATTGATTTCTCTTTGAGAGGAGTCACTGGCTGAGATTTTGGAAGCCGGTCACTCGATTTCACCAAATTCGAGCCTGCAGCCACTTTTCTCTTGACTTCACTATTAGGAATTGGAATTTCTTTCTTTTTCACAATGGGGGCTAGAGGCGGCCGGTTCTTTGGCAAAGAGGAATCAGAATCTGAAGATGAAGGACTAGTCGTACTATCCATATCATAAAGAAGGTTATCTGACATTAAAGGAAGCTTCTTTGCGCTTGAGCTTGATGGAGTGAATGAAGGTCTCCTTAGCCTTGTGAGATGCATAACCTGTTATTAATTATAAATGTTCTTGTTATAATCATAACAGGGCATCTGTGTGATATAAAATTAAAAATTAAATTCTGTACATGTAGATATTGATTTTTTTTCACTCAAATACGCAAAATGAATATTGAATAGCAAAAGTATCTTTCTTGCAATAGTTCTTGAATTATCTTATCATCTCTCAAATTGAAGTCTCACTTTGACTTTGGTACTTTTTAAGAAAACACTACTTTCGACTGAATCAATGGTCAAAGATACAACTCATTTTTTATTATGTTCGTTGATTATGACCCATAAAGGAAATGGGACTATCAATATGAGACATCTCAAAAAGAGAGGTGGGACTATCAATTTGAGACGGAGGAAGTATACATTCAAATATAGTGTCTCATAATTAACGTCAAGAATTTTGAATAGCAATACGACAATTCCTCTGTTAGAGCTTTTATATGTGAAATTACTAATTTCCGATTCCAAGCCAGCATAAAACCGTTAACGAAGGGTGCACATAATGTAATTCGTCAAGAATCACAACAGTTGAAAAATGCCATAGTTTTCGTAAGTATTTGCTTTTGAGCAGAGATCATATCTGACTGAGTTCTCTCTAACAGCTATTCTTGTAGTTACGCCATTTGACTTTTAAGGGTCCATTTGTTTCGGGGCTGAAATTAAAAATGCTGAAAAATAGTTTGATCTGCTAGACATTGAACTTCATTCACTATTTATTGTCTAGGATTTCATAGTTATAAGAAAAAAGACCTTTTTTTACCCGAAATAGATGAAAATATTCATTGTTGTTTCATTATTCACCTGGGTAAAAGTAGTTATCCTTGAAGCAAATGGACCACCAGTATAAATGTTAAAGATTTGTTCGTAAACTAACTTGAGAGGCGGGTCTTCAAATAGGGTGGAGGTTGTTTTGAATTCCCCGAAAATTGAGAAAATTAGGCTAAACCAAGTTGTACCATGGAAATTGATTCCATAAAAAATATGCAAATATGCATTCAAACCCACTAGAGAAGCAAGTTGAGTTTCTCAACTAAATTAAAGGAGCAAGTTTAAACAACATAAATAATCATGCAGCAGAAATTGATTACAAGCATTCGTACCTTCTGTTCTAAAACCACCATATCCTTCTTAAGCTTTGTTATTATCATATTCTTCCTACGGATTATGTCTTCCAACTCTGCAATCCTCTGCTAGACAGGAGGAGAAAGTTTAAAAAATCTGTTGAATCAACACGGGGCATGGGGGTGGGAGGGGGGTGTAACAGTAGGGGTAGGTTCATGCATATCCAGGGGTGTACATCTAAGATGCATGTTGTTTGGGCATAGATAAAACAATATCTAAAGGTGGATATCGTGCCTGAAAAATAAAAGCACATCTAATGTGAACCATTGATTGCGTAGACTTTTTGAAGTACCTAGGCAATGACAAACCATGTCTTATAATATAGATATAGGTAGATACAGAATTGTACCTTTGAACCAAGAACTTCAGATGAGTGGAGAAAAGTGGAGAGCTCTTTTATAGTGGAATCTTTCTCTTCACATTCCTTCTGGAGGTTGTACATATCTTGTTCAATTGCTAAAGAGCTCAGCTGTAAAATATACACGATATGCCTTACAACAAAACTAAAAAGTTACATATGTATATATCTTGTTGGCAGTGCATTTTATTTCAACTAGCTTACCAAGTCAAATTGGTTGGACTCAAAGCCTAAAATCAACACAGAATATGTGCCTGAACTTGTGTGTTGTTTTAGAGAAGCTATTTGCTTCATTTATGGCAACTTTGAAAATAAGAATACATTCACATTTTCAATCTTTCTGAAACTTTGAAAATTACCTTTCTTGGGAAATATTGTGGCCATATATAATTATGATTAAAAGTGGATGTTGGAAGTAGGTTGTACCCCCAATTCGCACTCTAATGTATTGGAGTGGGAGCATCCAAGCAAAACCAATGTGGGATTTATCGTTTCTACATGAACCACATCATACAATGAGATAAACAAAAGAAAAGGAGAATAAGGGATCTCCAAAAGAAGACAAAGACTAAAAAGCAAATAACGACTCTTAAAATTGTCTCTCTTAGCAGCGCAGGTGCAGATAGACTGATGATGGTTTCCAATATTTGTTAAGAGAAAAAATAATACTCCCTCGGTCCCTAATTAAGAATCCATGTTTCGCTTTCACAAATTTTAAGAATGCATTAATTTATCACAATCAAAGAACAAAACTAGTCTCCCAGTGCTAGTTTTGGTACATTGATTACCTTCTCAAAAGGAAGGAAAGTGGACTCTTAATTTATGACATCCCAAAAATGATAGTTGACTCGTAATTTGGGCCGGAGGGAGTATATAACAGACTCAAGTGAAAGTAACAGGATGGCCGTTCGTGTTTGAAACATATATTCATACCTATGATTCTGACTAAATTTTTAGCACCGCATAAAAATGCACACTGTTTTGGAGTCTTCAAGGACTAGATGAGAAATCTAACGGCCAATTTGGTTTTTATATGTAGTTTTTACCTGGGTAAAAAAGTAAAATGAAATGTATTTTCACCTATAACATGTAATTTTTTTGTTTGTGTAAACTGTAAAGTTATGAATAAACACAAACATCCACACGCACTAACTATATTTAAGTAAATATTAAATGAAAAAATAGTGAACAAGTTTCAACATCGAAGAAGTAAAAATATTTTTCAGTATTTTACTTTTCACAAAGAACCAAACGGGCCCTAAAGACCAAGATTTGCCTTTCAAAGATTCAGTTACCTGAATATCTGTAGAAGAACTAACGCTAGGAGCCCAATCTGACAAATCCGACATGCGACGTTCCTCTGGTTGTTGTGCCTCATTTGCCAGTTGTATTTTCTGCTTGAACGTCTCATCCGCATTGTATTTGTATGCATTCAAATCCATATTATTCTGAAAACAAAATTATGTAACAATATAATCATTCAATTCAAGTTTAAGGGCCATAACAAATCAACTTCTGAGATAAAAACCAATTCCAACTAAATTTCTCTTACCCGCGATTCATTTGCTGGAGGTCCGTGTTGATCACATAGCTGACAACCAGAGCTGACAGATTTGATTTTATGTGAAGAGGATTCATAAACCGGGAGTTGTTCCTTGTTCTCTTTCAATGAAATGGCGGGCGTAGTTTCAGGCTGATCCTTAAAAAAATTCACTTGCTCGCATAGATTGTCGAGTTTCTCTTGCATACTTGAAAGCACCTGATCCTGAAAAATACAGTTTGACAAGAAATCTTGATTCACAGACATTTAAATGGAATTTTTTGAGCACACATAATTTACAACCTATTTCAAACACCCAAAAACACTAGTCCTTTGACTGTTGAATACTAAATGATGAATTTTGAATGCCGAACAGAAACTCCCAGAAACATGCTTGTTATTTATCTGAACATGACACTTATTTGAATTTATTTGGCTTTAAATGTTGACTATGCGCATTTTTACCAATGATACACATGACCCTCAATAAAAAGAACATATAGGGCACACTGAAATCTCATTAAAACTAAGAATTAAACATTCAGCACGAGATTTGCCTCTTAATGCAAAATGTTGAATTTTAATCCAATTCAACATTAAATGGTAAGAAATCAAACACCAAATCTAGCTCGTATTGCTGAATAAACCTCCATTCAGGAATATATATATATATATATATGAGAGGTAAAATCTAGCACCACATAAATGATCTTCACGAATGAATTGCAAAAAAATGCCCATTTGTATTTTCCAATTTTTTTGGGTGGTTCTTTGAGTAAGAGGGGGGAGGTGGGATTTAAACAAATTAAAAAAATGAAAAAATGCATAATTATTGCCGAGTAAATTAGCAAATTTAATCATTTTGAATTAATAACTGAAGCATTACTTAAAATCAATGCTGAAAATCTGGAGCATTACTTAAAATCAAAAACCTAGTAATAACTGAAGAAAGAGTGAATATATAGATATTATAAATAAATGAACCCAGTTGCGGAAAAACTTAAACCATTAAAACCCTAACACAAAATCATAAATTCACCCAACACCATTAACTACAAATCAAACCCAAAACCCTAAACTCTAAATTGGACATATAAATTAAACAAACCTCACAAGTCTAACATT
This sequence comes from Lonicera japonica, assembly GCA_021464415.1. Lineage (NCBI taxonomy): Eukaryota > Viridiplantae > Streptophyta > Magnoliopsida > Dipsacales > Caprifoliaceae > Lonicera > Lonicera japonica. The sequence continues at coordinate 33,807,788 of CM038463.1, read as the reverse complement.
TACATCCAAAACCCCCAATGTGCATAATAATATCAACAACAAAATTCTAATTCAAATTCAAACAATGCCGAATAACAACCTGCCCGTTCATTCAATCAATAATTCTAAAGGAACATATATATTTAACATTAAAAATCGACGCATCAAAATCTATTGTAACCAATGAGTAATCGCCAGACTGAAAATATCAGTATTTTAGTTAGATATAAATATGATAGCATTTACTAACCCTAAGTTGAACAGATTTCCTCAACTTCAAAATCTGCTTATTTTTCTCAGATTCATTAGCCGCAACAGCAATGACAGCCACTATCAGAAAACGATGAATGGGGCTAAACATGTCCCAAGCCACGGCTTGAGCCGGGCTCAAGCCACCACCGATGGCTTTAGTCGAGCTGGCTTCGTCGGCATTGATTAGCCGACCCTGAAGAGACACCCAAGCCAGCTGTCTCTTTATGGGCCGGCTCGGCGGGGTGAAGTGGCTCGAGAGCCGGCGTGGGGAGGGCGAAGAGATTGAAGAAGGGAATGGGGAGAGAGAGAAATGTGATCGCGGAGCGAAATCCGGCGCGCCGATGCCGCCGGCTTGGTCTTCGTCTTCTTCCATGGCGAAAGACAGGGGAAGTAGGCGTGATTGAAGCCCGGCGTATAATAATTGTGTGTGTTTAAGGTGTATTTTACGGTAGGAATGTATTTGAATTTTTTATTTGAGAGGGAAAGGTTAATTTTTTTGGACCGTTGGGATTGTGACACGTATTACATGTTTCGTTGAATTTATTGTTTTGGCTTTTTGCTAGCCGTTGGGTTTTTGAATTTTGAATTTTTTGGCATTTTGCATATTGTTTTTATTTAATCAAATTCAAAATTAGAAGATATATATGTGTGTATATATATAAGGAAATACTCTTGTAAGAAATGTATTACCTTCAGAATAATAAAGACCATATATTTCAAGAGTTAAATAAAAAAAATTTAAGAAACTATGTGGAGATAATATATATAAGAAACTAGAAGCGGGTGTCTTGAAATTGTCCTTGAATCTCTAATTCATAATTATATATGTTTAAACTAGAAGCGCTTGTCTTGAAAATATGATATATATGTTTATTTTCCTCCATTTAAATTTTATATGATCACAAGGATATATGTGTACCATTTAGCACAATGAAATAAATAAGATTTAATAATAATATAAAAAAGAATAACGAGTGATAAATCTAAATCGACAAACATCAGTCAATCTATTTTGAGTCCATTGTCTAGTCTAGTTTAAAATTTTTGACCGATTGCATCTAACAATATAATTTGAAAATGGTCCAAAAATTGGATTGGTGTACCATGAATCCCTAGAAACGACAGATTGAAATAACCAATAATGTACGAATACATAAAATACGTCGTTGAATGTTACTCAATAATTTTTCTTGAATTTTTTTACATAATTCTATAATTATGATGAATCTTGTTTAATTGATCTTGATTAGTATATTTTAACTTTTTATTAAATTTCAAAAAAAATTATTTAAAGTTATAGCAATTTTTAAAGTAGACAAAATTATTGGTGTGTGGGAGTTTATTATGTATATATTATTTATATGAGTGTTTTAACTTTGATTTAACATTTTGATGCAAGTATAAAAGAGATCCAAAGGTATTCAACTAAGGCACACAATATCATATTTGTCAAACTTGATGTTTTGTAATATAAATATCACCAACTTTTAAATTGAGTTTTTTTGACAAAATTTGGTGGAAATAATCTACTCATTATCATCCTCGCCATGTTTTATGAAAAATTCATCCATTGAAATTTTATTAACTACAAAAAAGGAGTCTCATGTCTCAAAATCTTTGAAGTTAAACATAAATAAGCAATATATTGAGTGGGCAATAATGAATTATTGCTTTAAAGCAATCAGAATACTTTGTAATACTTGACTAAATACTTTCAAATAAACATACAAAGTATAGGATAAAAATAATACCACTTCTAAGGTGGTATAAATTTATCCGGCATTTCATGGGATAAGGGGGATGATTTTATCTTATCCCTCTTAACACCAACGCGAGATAAGATAAACTTATTATATCTGCCATAACACTAAACACCGAACATGATAATTTTATCATGTCCTATCTTTTATACCATGCGCCAAACAAGCCCTTGTAGAAATTTTCATTGCGAGATCCAAATACTCTTGTTGTTGTCCTCCTGAAAATGGCAATTCTTTCAAGTTGCATCTAAGGTGGAAGATATTCGTTATTATGGTAGTAAAAGGAAGAATTAAATTCAAAATGGGCCAAAGTAATTAGCTTTTAAATTTTATTTTTCTTCCATATACGGCCATTGGACAACAAAAGATAGCTTTGTATTCAATATTATAAAAACACAAAATTTTACCCGAACTTTTAAAGCTTATCACACGAAGCCCCCCCCCCCATTAACAAACTTTTCCTAAATACAAACTCCTACCCTATATTTATACCCATAATTTTTCAAATCCCCCTAACATTCCATACTACTAAAAAAAAATTCCCAAAACTCAGGTAGTGCCATTACCACCTAAACCCTCACTCAGTCCGCCCCTGTCTATGGCTTAAGGTGGTTTTCGAACTCTAATATGAATAACTGTGAATTCAAAATATTGTGGCTGAATTTATCATTATATTCAATTATGGGGACTTTGTAAATGTAGGGTCATGCTGCTTTTTTTGAATCCCCAAAAATCACGGTCCATTAAATGTGCAAGGAGTTTAGATTTTAGAATTCTTGTTTTGGCCTTTTTTTCTTAGAAGATACTTTAGAAAGGTTTCATGTTCACTTTTGTGTATTGTTTAATTTTATCTATAGTAATTGGATGGGTATTGATGTTATTTTTATCTTTTGATTTTTATGTGTTATTTTATTTTGATAATTATTATTTGTTTTGGTAGTTGTTTCCATATATTTTGGTTTGATGAAGTGGTGCGTGGGTTATTTGAATCAAGTTCCTATTTTAAGTTTATTTGTTTGTTGAGGGTATTGTTGGAATTTTAGTTTGTTTGTTGGTTGTTTTTTAGTTTTTGGCTAGTTAAGCTTTCAACTAGTGTTAGCAATTTTGAAAGTTTCATGTTCTTAAAACTTAAAATTTTAAGTGTAAAGTTCCTAAAACTAAAGTCCTCTCAAAATCACACTTCAATCCTCAACTAAAGCAATAATATTATTAATGATAATTCCAAGCTCTAAACAAGTCTATCAAAGACGGAATCATCTAAATAACTGAAAGGGAGTCGCTTTTCAACAATAATCTCATGATCCGCTGAAATTGCATCAACCTCTACATTTGTCACCAGACTAGTAAATAAGTTTGTTTGTTTTTTTAAGGATTTTGTGTTGTTCTAGTGGGTCGGATTAGAGCTAGGACTATAAATGAGTTGAGTCATGTATAAATTAGACTCAACCGAAACCAAACTATTCGGTTTTAGTTCGATTTTCTCGTTTTCGATTTCAGTTTTTTTTTGGTTCAGGGTTTTACGGATCGGTTTGGTTCGGTCGGTCGGGTTTTAGATTGACCTTAATACCCTTAGATTTAATAATGCGTTAGTTTGTAAAATGTTTTAGTCTATAATTTATTTAAATTTTACTTGTTTAGCTCTCGTATCAAACCAAAAAGAACTTTGATTATGGTTTTAATTAAAAAAAAATCCTTATTGAGAAAAATAAGTAGAAATGCTCGGAGAAAAAGAAAGAACAACGTACCTAATGAAGCTTTATCAAGTTTTATAATTGATATAATAATATGAAAACAATAAATCATTATTGAGAAAAAGATGATGAAATGCTCGGAGAAAAGGAAAGAACAACGTACCTAATGAAAGTTTTATCAAGTTTTATAATTAATATAATAATAATATTGGAGTATTTCATAATTTTCGTTTATACAGGAGAAAAAGGTTTATAGATCTCTTTTATAAGTACAGCCCTTGTTAATCCTTCGTTACAAGTATAAGTATTAGAAAGTTTGAACTTTATTCTTAGTTTAGAACTAGCGTGATTTTGTTTCTATCTACCATATCTTACCGTTAATTAGCAATATTAAGTTAATCTGCATTATCTATTAAATTAATCCGCGAACGTGGATAAATTAACAAAAAAAAATTATGAATTTAATTTTATAAATATTATTTTGAATAATAATTTAATACTAAAATATTCACTAAATTAATAAGTACCACCACTTTATAAATTTAGATTATAAAGATAGAAGCCTATTCTCATTTTGAATTCAATCATTTTCGTTTCTCTCTCTCTAACATTTCTTTTTCGTCTCTCTCTACATCATTTAAAATCTCATGTTGCAAAACTAAATTCAATCATCAAATTACGGGAACAAATTGAAATGGGTTCGTTCTCAACCATTTCTTCTTCATCTCTCTCAATAAGACAGAGACCCAAATCGGCCATTTTCGTCTCTCTACAATAGTTAAAATCCCCTCTTCAAAATCTAAATTCAATCATTAATTACATGAACAAATTAAAATGGGTTCTCTTTACCATTTGTTCTTCGTCTCTCTCCCAACAAGACAAAGACTTAAATCGACAATTTTTGTCTTTCTCTACAATAGTTAAAATCCATTGTTCTAAAACTAAATTCAATAATCAAATTACAGGGTAATTAGTACTTTTGACCCTTAATGTTTGCCTTTTTTTCCCGCGGACGTTCCAAAAGTTTTTTTTTTACCCAGAAGCACGCCCAAAGTTTGAACGGTCTCCCACGCTCGTCCAAAAGTGGATGTCCCATTAAAAATATAAATGGAATAGTCATGTGCCGCCCATGTAATTTTATTTTCAGAGATATTTTCAGTATTTTCTAATGTTTCTTCCTTTATCTCCCTCTCCCTCCCTTCATCTTCTCCAAAGCTTGTGCAACCATGGGGAGATCTACTCATATTCATTAGATAAACGTAATACATACACTTGTATCTGTATGTATACGACAACAACAACACACTCTTTACCATTATTTCACATCCTTCCACAACCTTCATATAGGCGCCCCTAAATTATTTCAAAACCCTCCTTATATTATTTCTTCCCAAATTTTGTTCTCTATCTCTCTAGAAAATGCCTTCTTCAGAAACAGATTTTCCAGATCCATCTTCGTTAATCGAGTATTTGATAAATTCCATAAACATAAACCTCCGGTGAGACATGGATTCGCTGCTTGGCGAGCTTGGATTCGTTGGTGGTGATCGAAGGGAGCTCGGCGGGGTTATTTTTGATTCGCTCCTTTTATTTTATAAAATTATTGTAACTTCACTCGCGAATTATGTTTTTATGCTTTAAGCTTGGATTCGATGCTGTGGGACATGATGAGCAAGGGTGGATAGCCTCCGATGGTGAGATCGGTGATCGAGTCTATGATAAGAAATTTGGTAGTGGTGATGGTGAAGAAGGGGAAAGGGAATAGTATGAGCAAGATTTAGGTGAGTTTTTCGTTGAATAGTGGTGATAGGAGGAGTGGGGATAATTCAAATTATAGTCAATCTACCAAATCTGAATCTGGATCAACTCCTCCAAGATCTGATCATCATCAAATGGAGGATTAGGATTATTAGATTAGAAAAATACATGTTTGTGAGATTTTCTTCTATTTTTTTTTCTTTTTTAAATTCGAGGAAACACTACGTATATAGTATCAGTTATGTTTTAGGGTAATTAGCAGCCATGGGTTTTGGAGATCTACTCATAATACATGCTTTGGAGAATATGAAGGGAAAGAGAGGGACAGAGAGGAAGAAACATTGGAAAATACCCCTTAAAATAAAATTACATGGGCGGCACATGACTATTCTGTCCATATTTTTAATAGGGCATCCACTTTTGGACGAGCCTAGGACGCCGTCCAAACTTTGGGTGTGCTTCTGGACAAAAAAAAACTTTTAGGATGACCGTGGGAAAAAGGGCAAACTTTAAGGGTCAAAAGTGCTAATTACCCCAAATTACATGAACAAATTGAAATGGGTTCTCTCTCTACTATTTTTTCTTCCTCTCTCTTAACAACATGAAGACCCAAATTAGCCCTTTTCGTCTCTCTCAACATTTTTTGTATGAAACATGGTTGATTAATTGAAGAAAATTTTGTATTTTAGATCAGAAATAATAGATTCCTTTTCAATAGTAGAATCTTTATCTTTTAAATCGCTAAGAACCTTTTATAAAGAATAAGGCTTATGCTTTGACAACGAATTATTCTCTTTTATTTCAAATTTAAAAGTAGATAAATAGTATTCTATCATTTTTCTATAGTAGAATCTTCTAATTTATTAATACCGTAACATAAGACTATAAGAGGGCAAAGCCCAAAATAATAAAAAAAAATTAAGCTAACATGTTACAAACTTGTGGGGTTCTTCACACTGATTTGGTCATTCATGTGATGACAATGTACCCATTTCTACAAAACTATCCACGACTTTTTAACGTCTTTAGGAATGTACTTCACCCGACAAGACCAAGACATGAGAACGAGTTGAACTTTTGGTAACTTTTTATTTGCAATTTTTTAGACACTTTTGATTTATTAAAATCACTTTTTATGATTTTTTTTAATATAAATTTGTTAATCCTACTCTAATTAAAATCACCATGACCCTCTTGGCCGAAGCGTCCACATTGGATTCACATTTTCAATGACCTAATTTTTTATTTTTTATTTTTTTAAGGACCTGGAAGGACTTCATTCTAAATTTAAAAAATAAAAATAAAAAAATTGATCAAAAGTACAAATAATGGAAGGCTGATTTTGTATTGCTTTTTCGACAAGATGGGAGGCTATTCAAAGAATCTCCAACGATTAATCCAACAAGGCCTTTGTTGGGCCATGACATATTGTTCAGACAGTTTGTTCCCTGATTTTTTAGGGGTAATTTTATTTCTATCTGCAAATTTTTGCAGTTAATCCACCCTTGATTTATGTTAATATTGAAATAAATTTTTCAAATTTTTTTTTATAAAAATTGAGAAGTATATTCACCAATTAATAATCCTTTTAATTGTATTTACTTTTAAAATTAGTTTCCTATTTAGAATAAACTTCCTTACTTTTAAAATTAGTTTCCTAATTAGAATATACTTCCTTAATAATATATTTTCTTAATTTGTTAAAAGGTATATTGATACAAGTACTATAAATTTATTATTCATCAAAAATATATAATACTACAAAACTGAGCGGAAGTAATTTATATTATTATATCATAATACTAACGAATAATTTTTTTCAACAAATGAGTTTACTTTTTTCTTTTTCTTTTTTTCTATACAATGAGGGCTCAAAATAAATAAAAATAGAGCATAATTAGAACTTAAGAAACTAATTAAGAATTACTCGCCGGAGACAACAAACATCGTTTCATTCGATCTCAATCCTTTCAAGTCAAAGAAAGAATATTCAATTATAATATATGTTTGTTTTCTTATTCGTCATGATAAATCTGTAATTAAAGTTATAATTTTAATTTACTTCTAGGTAGGAACTAAATTTTGTAAACGTATTACAAATGTTTCAAACTATACTTACTGTTTAATTACTATTCTAAGACTAATGTGAATTATTGTATAATCTCAATTCTAAAAACAAATGTAAATCATAGACTATAGTCTAATCTCGAGTCTGAAAAGTGGATATAATTAACAATAAATTATGTATATTAGAAATATCATTTTATTATACAATTTATGTTTACTTTTTGATATATTCTATGACGGTAGCTAGAAGTAAAAATTTAGTAGATAATTTACAATTGAATTAAAAAGAATCATTATTTTATAAAAATTATGCCAATATTGATTTTTGTAAGTTTATCCAACAACGTGGTTAAACTTAGTGGGCAATACAGATTATCTCAATAAAACCCAAAAAGAAGGATAGATTGACAAATTTCGCTGATAGAAATAAAATCACCCTTGTTAATTACTAATCAAATTGATTAGGTTGTTTAATTTTTTTGATTGTTGAAATTTAAATTTTGAATTATTTGATTTTCTATATTTTAGTAATTGATTAAGTTGTTAGAAGTTATTTGATTGTTTAAATTTAAATTTTGAATTTCATTTTATAGATATTAGTTTCTAGCAAGAATTTAAAAGTTTAGATTAGTTTAATAATCAATTAGATGATAGTGAAATTATAGGAATAACAATAATATAAATTAGTTTTGTAGCTATATTAATTTAATTTTAATTATTTATCCATAAAAGTTTGTATTTTAAACAAAACTTTGGACCTTAAAGTATTGGTATAAAAATTGTGTCCTTAAATAGATAGAGAAATGAATATCCGTCCTTAAAACTAATTGCCCCTATTTTTATTTATTTAATTAAAGTGGATGTACTTATTAACTCTAGTGGATTTTTCAATATTAAATCATTAATAAAATAATATTTATAAAATTACATCAATAATATTTTTTGTCAGTCTATCCACATTCGTGGATTAATTTAGTAGGTAAGGCGGATTAACTTAATAACACGGATTAACTGCAAGATATCGTGGATAGAAATAAAATCATCCTTTTTTAATGGAATGACGGATTCTCAATTTTTTATTTCTTAAATAATGTTTTGTATTTTTATTTTTGAGTGCGTCATCATAAATATACCTAGTGTTCGAGTCTAGGAGGAGAAAAAGAAGAATGAAAGTGTCAGGACTCAAATATGAGATCTCTTGGTTACAAACTTATATCCTTTACAACTTGATTTGCACAACTGAATCCTTATTTAATTAAGTCATTAATGATGTGAATCTTACGTGGATGCTTCAGCCAGTAACAAAAGAGAGTCATGAGGACCTTAATTATGATATGGATTCCTTTTTATTAAACTTTTCATAGTACTAAAATACCCAAAAAAAATTGATAGTGTTAACAATCATACCATTTTTATTATACGAATACATATTTTTTGGGCAAAATTGTACTAAAAAAGTATCTCATTTTTCCTTCGAAAGCGAAAGTGGAATGATCCAAGTCTCCTTCAGGTTCAGTCGAAGTTAAGTTAGTGTATGAGCTAGAACAGAAATGAGTGTATAGAAAATGTGGCTTAGAGAGAGAGAGAAAGAAGGGGGTAAACAAATCGGGTTGACCTCCCAACCCGCCCATTTAATTATTACCTCTTTTTTTTCTTTTCTTTTTTCAACCGGTTTTTGATTAAACTGTTTCAGCTTGTGGTTTTGGGCGCATCAGACTAAGCTCTTTCCCCAGGAATATTATTACTTAAAGAACAAATGTTTAAATCAAGTAATTAATTGGTGAGGCACTTACTTGGACCTTAGAAAAATTCCAAGTTCAAGTTTCACTAATGGGTTTGGGGTGAGTTTTCGTTATTTGCTAATTAAAGAAAGAGGCTTAGACCTCTCTTATTTTCAAAAATAAAAAATAAAAAATTCAAGCAATGCTGACTTAATTTTTCAATTGGATAATTAAAAGTACATGGAAACACAAAGTTCATCATTTCATAATAAACTCACTATAAAACTAGGACGATAGGATAAAATAGCTAATGCTTTTTTTGAGATGGCTTCTGCCTCCAAGATTAAAGCGGACCAAATAGTTGAAGAGAATGGGATTGCAATCCGCGAAAAATCCATAAAAGACTTGTAAAAATTGGAAGTGAAATTGAAATTCTCAAGTCCTTGAGTGCTCTTAGAGAAGAAAAGAATTATTGTTATTGCTCTCATGACACATAAAAGCCTTTAATCTCAGCCATTTTCATGTATTTAGCTTTCATTGATTTTTCATTAATTTTTAACATTTATATGTGATTGTTCTGGCTGTTATGTTTTAAATTATTCGCACTATTGTAATACTTAATCGAAAGTACTAATTAAATTGGGGCTTTAGTTTAGATATATTGTGGAACTAAATTTTTTTCGAAGGCTGCACTAATGTAGACTTTTAAATAGATTGGACATTGTTAGAACTAAAAATTAAGAACTTTAATTTTACAACACAAAGGAAAAAAAATTGGACTAGACTACTGCCCCGATTGACTTGGGGCTGAATCTGGCCTCAGATAAATATCACAAAAATCGAACCCTGCAGCTTCATTTCAAATAAAAGCCTTAATTAAGCTTAGATAATATTATTAAAAACAAAAAATGCTAAGTAAAAAAATAAAATAAATGCAAAGATTTAGACAACCTATTTAAAAAAAATAAGAAAATAATAAAGCAACCGAAAGCCTAATATAATTTGGGCTGTAAATCCAAATTTAAAATGAGCTAATATTTCCCTTAATATCTCCAACCAATTAGCATATATTGATATATGAAAGGCCCAAAGAGGGATATATATAGTTGCACTCAATTTCCTAAAAAGTGGGCAAAAAATTGAATGGGCCTCACATTACGTGCCAATAGGACTAAGCTATATATATAAAGCGACTGAGATATAAATTAAATAGGTCAATGATTGTTAATATATAGGTCGGTTTAAAAAAATATAAAAAGACAAAGTTGGTACTAAAAGTTGCAAGAAATCCTTCCATGGCTTCCTCTAAGTTTGTCCCCAACACTTAAATTATTCTTTGTAAACCATCTTACTCTTCCACAATTCTCTCTCTCTCTCTCTCTCTCTCTCTCTCTCTCTCTCTCTCTATATATATATATATATATAACACATTCTACTATACTAGATTATCATGTATGAATGATATGTGCGCATCTCGAATAAATAAATTTTGAAAGAAAAAAGCTTTAACAAAATGAATTTTAGCTTAGTGAAAAATTAAAACTGACCCAATTTTAATAATGTCAAAGTATTTTCTGACTTTATATAATAACAGATGGTAAATTTATTTTTAACTATATTAAATATGTCAATTTTTATGTGTTATATATATATGTGTGGGTGGAGTTCGTTTCTAGTAAAGACCGGTTCGCATTAAATTTTTTTTTGTAGGTGTGTGTGTTTTTATATTAAATTATAGTTATTTTTATAATACATATAAATAATTTGAGGGGAGAGAGAGAGAGAGAGAGAGAGAGAGAGAGAGAGAGAGATAAGAGGGAGGGTCGGTGCGTGTTTGATGCCATGTTTGGCGTACTACATAATCCATAGCCATGTGCATGCGGTTCTTTTTGGGAATCCTCCTCAATTCAAGAGTCCCCCGGCCCCCATACGTTTGGATATCAACTCCACTAGGTGCCACCTCAAATAGATTTATATATATATACATATATATGCCCATTTAATTTGTATGCTTAAATTAAATTTACGAAATAAATAAGTCACTACATTGATTTTAATTAGTATTATTTAAGTACATTCATCTAGCTCAAAATAATAAATAACTAAAAACAAAACAAATGGAGTTATACATACATATATATAGTTCGTTTTTGATACGGTTCAGTCCGTAAGGACCAAACCTTTTTACGACGTTTTTTCGCCATAAAAACATTGGAGGTGTTTTTTACGAATAACATCGTAAAAAGGCTGAGTCTGCACTTGAAAATTTTCACATATATATATCTTCAAAATATTTTTTTAATTGTTACAAATGCATTGTGGATCTTAATATCATCAAGCTAGACTTTTAAAATATTTTGAGTTAATGTAATAGTACTATTTAATGAAGTGGTTGAGATTAAGGTTGGCCACGGTTCAGTAACCGAACCGGCATGGTCGGTTTTACAACCGAACCGACTTGGTCAGTTTGCCAATCACAAAAACCGCCACCGAACCGCCAAGGTTGGTTTACTGAAAGTCAGTTTTACGGACCATGTCGGTAGGTAAAGTTAGGAACCGACCATTCAGCAACAATAGTGAAGAAAGACAAAAACAGGCAACAGTGCAGCATAAAATCCATTTCAATCAACTTGCACTAAAACGCAATTACTAGTATAAAGACCCATTTACAATTTTTGTCTCAAATCATGACAAATTTACAACATAATTTGGTCAAATACATAGTTACAAAGATTAAAATTTAAGAATGAGAAGAGAGAAAATAGAAAATAGAAAACGATAGTGGGATCGAGGATGAGTGATGAGGTAACTGAGCGTCGAGGGGCAGGGCCCAGGAGTGGGAGTGTAGGAGCGCCGAGTGTGGGACGGTGGAGTCATGGGAGTGTGTGACTAAGAGAGAGAGAAAGAGAGAGAAAACTCCGATTGAGAGAAAATGAGAATGAGAGAGGGAGAGAAACTGAGTGAGAATAAGATAAATTATTTACAATATTAAACCCTCAAGTCTAAAATTGATACTGATTTTCATATAAAAGTAATATACTTGCATTTTCAGTCGGTCGATATTTACCGACAATACAAGAGTTGGAAACCACTTTCGCCATCGACTTTGGTTGGTAACCGAAGCCACGGTAACCGATCAAAAATGGTCAGTCGATTTACCAACCGTAATTGGCCGGTTTGGTTGATTTTTGGTTTATGGTATGTAATTGCCACCCCTAGTTGAGATGTATCCTTAAGGGCAGATCTACACTTGGTCGAAGGAGGGCAACCGATATTTTGCTAAAAGATTCATTTATACATACCATCATAGTATAAAATTATATATATAATCCAAGGAATCATCCTTTTCAGTAAGATTTTTACTTAATAAATGGAATGTCAAGAGTTTAAATCCCACTATTGACAAATATTTCTACAAATATGAAATTTTATCTTCTTCTTTTATATAGTTTTTATTTTTTCTTTACTTTTCACTAATATCCATTCTTTTCATGAAATATGTATATTATTAAATTTTTTCCACACATTTTGCAAATTCCGTTTTTATCCATGAAACTTGTATTATTAAAAAAGTGCTCCCGAAAATTTATGAAAAATTATCTGCCTGTGACAAAAAAAATTTAAATAAAATTCAATAAGTAGGAGGGAACCATTGGGGGATATGTTGTCGTTTCAAAAAACCAAGACAATAACTCTTTTCTTGGAGATGGTTATAGAAAGACTTTTTTTTTGTAACAATGCTCATAAAAAGTGTTATTAGTAGTCAGCAACCCCTTGAAACTTTTATTATAGAGTTTTTCTTTAAAGAAGTTGTTTCTTCTTCAAGCTTGTGCTCAGTAAGCTTCTCGTACTCTGGAAGCCAATATTTAAAACACATGTCTCGTCCATATTTGATATGCATGTGTGTAGCATGAGAAACATATCAATGGTTCAATATGTGTTAAGAAATTCGAGTAACCAAACCTCCAAAGGTAAGTCAAATGATACATATCATTTAGGCAACTCACTGTCAGGCACTCTCAGACACCTCTTAAGATGAATCCTATCTGAGTCCTTGTATTCCTAAGTCTTTATTTACAAGGTTCTTGCTTTTCTTCCTGCTCATGTACCTTATCCTCTACGACTTCTAATTGTTCTCGCAATATCCTTCTTTTCTTATTTAGACATCTTAATGTTTTCACATACTCCTCATCATCATTTTTTTTACGTCTTTAACCAGTGCTTTAATAATATCCATGTCCATTTTGCGTGTAATACCTTCTTAGGATTGTTAAATATTAAATAAATATTGAATATAACATTTATTGATAATACATTTAAGCAAACATGGCACAAAAGTACTGCTTTATAAGACAAAGTTGCAAGGACTCAAAACATTTTGGAGATGGACAAAGATTGCCCTCGCTTTGAGTTAACCAGGCTTAATGCTTCTTTCTCCACCACTTTGTTACTCAATTCAGACAATTTTTGAAAATAAAAAATATTATTATTTGTACACCGGTTTATCAAGCTTTTTATTACCTACAACACCCCAATGGTGCCGACATTGCCCCGCACAAAGCATGATCTGCATGACCACAAACAAAAAAGGAAGCACTCTCATAAAAAGGAGACACATAAACCATGACAAGGCGATTCAAAGCTAACTAGCCGGCTGGGACATCAAGGTAGGATTTGGGAATTGGAATGTGTGCCTTCTATCATACAATTTCCTTAATTCTTTGGGTTGTTCAAAAATAAAAGAAGAAAAAGAACATAAGAGCATACCTCTTTTCCATGGATAAATGCTTTACGTTTCATATTATTGGATTTGGCCTATTTATTCAAAATCCATTCCACCCAAATTTTCAAATTTTCAACACCAAAAATAATTAAATTTTAGGAATTCTTAAACGTACACACCAAATTATTCTTCTTACCTTAATTTTAAAAACTTTCTTCTCATCCCACCATATTTTCTTAGATCTATTCACCTCACCCCACCTCTCTTTTAAATGCCAAACAGGGCACTAATGTCACAGTGTTAGACTATAGCTAGACCTCATGTGGCACTCAACACTCTTTAAGAACTGAATGAGTTACTAAGTAAGACTTAACTGAAGGAGAGAAATGAGTAGCTTTTATTGCAATTTGGAGAAAGCATACAATTCTTGGATGGCATGGTTTGGTACAAGTAAGGGCTTCAACTATTTATAGGCTCTCCACCTCCTCAATGGATGGTGGAGATTTAACCTTATCGACAGTTCAGATTGATTCTTCGAAATATTCAATTATTCTTCTACAATTTCATATAATTCTAAAGTATTCTCATAAATACAAAATATTTAGATATCGTAGAGGCTTCCAGATGGTATCTTGGCTTCTTCAATTCACTTGACATGTTTTTGTAGGTTATGGAACCTCTTATAAGCAACGAAGTTAGTGGGACGTGACATCCTCCCCCACCTAAGTTCGCGACGCCCTCGTCCAGCCTTTTTCCTTGAATCTTTGAATGTGATCCACAAACTTAATTCCAAATTGCATCTAGGTGGTCCCAGCTTGCTTCACTGTAACACCCTCGCCCTAATTCTCAAGATTACACCCGCAATTAGAGCCTAGAGCGCTAGCCAAATGGGTTTAATAAAAAGAAACAGGTGTATAAATAACGTGTCAAGAGACCATGCTGCCCATATAATGATAATAATATACAACAGAAAGATAACCCAAGTATTTACAACACCAAAAGATTATAAGTGATATAACGTACAGCAAAATAACTATTGTGCCTCAGGCCAGCCATGGCTTGCCTTACAAAACTAATCATATAACAAAATAAAGGAGTGAGCATCAAAGCCTTCTACTTCGGTCCCGACGCCGCTGTCTTTTTATCCTCACTCGTCTCTTGTCCACCTGAATTAGTTAAAAAACGAGATGAGCTATGCGCTCAGTAGGGGAGATAATAACAAATGTATTACATTTAAAACACATTACAGTTTAAAACAATAGACTTAATAAACAATGCATGCACATGCCAATGCAAGTTACCTCACTTGTGTCAACCATTAAGCCACGTAGCCAGAACAAATAATCAACGAGCCAGACTATAATAAAGGCCTGACCGCCCGAGAGAATAGTTCGTCAATAATCATAAGTTGGCCTAGCAACTCAAGGAGGATACCAGAAGATAATAACCGAAGTGGACCACTAGTCCAATAATAATGTTACATCACCAAAATCATCAGTACCTTGCCGTTGTCTAGATTTTCGGACTACTCACCGCTGGCTCTAGATACTCGTCGCTTTGCTACCCTCCAAAGGTTTAGAGATTTTCAATCCAAGGGTACCGAGCCTTACTTATTTTCATACCGACAAGCATTAATCAATACATATTTTCTTCACCATCGAAGAGCCACAAAATAATCATAACCGGATCCATCACATGATCATTTCACATCCAAAATGATACAGTGATCATAACAAGCTTCTATCATCATAAATAAGAAATATACGCCCATATAATAGGCCATAAGAAAAATCTTAGTTTGCCAAAGGATCTCCAAGATTTCGATTAACACAATAATGATGTATAAAATGCATAACCTGCTATTATTTATAGATATAAAGCAATTTATGCCATATACATTCTAGCAAGTTTCACTAGGTATCCACTAATGTGTATAATCCATTAACAAATCAATTTTCTCACAAATAGCATTTATACATCCTAGGAATATCTTATATAATTCAAATAACACATTACATCATGTGTAAATGGCATATTTTGCATCAAATCATGTATTCATGGCCTTACAAACCATAAATTATCACAATTTTAGCTATGTTAAAGTTCTCAAATGAACATAAATCAAATGTAACAATTATCAAATAATAAAATCATATTGTTAGGTTTTAAAAGTAAGGAAACCTTTACCTCAAGTTTAATAGTGATAAGAAAGAATGAGAGATGACGATCTAAGCATCGTCCGATGAAATCCCAAAGTTGAAGATGATAAATAGTGAAGGAGAAGGAGATTTAGATGATTTAAAACTTTGATATTTGGTGGAGGGTGGAGGGTGAAAGATGGGTAGAAATCTTTTTTTTTTGTCTCTAGAACCCTCTAGAATTTTCCCTTAGGTGGTGTGTGTGGGTTTTTGTCTTAAAGTTGGGGTGAAAAATGAGTGAATTCCACTTTAAAAATGACTTAAGTCTGTGCACAGCGATTCTGGTGGACCAGTATGGCAAATTAGGGGACCAGCCCACACATAGAAATCCTAAAATTTTGTAAAGGGTTGACCGGTATGGCATTTCTCTAGACCGGTCCGTGTGTAAAGTTGGTTTTGGCATACTGTTCATAATTCGGTCATAATTTTTAGCTCAAAACTCTAATTGGGGTGATCTTTATATCCACGAAAAGGTAATTCAAAGATCTACAATTTTCTAAGAGATTTTTTTTTCGAATTATGGATGAAAATTTTTCAAAAATTCGTCGAAAACAGTGCTTGGCCACAATGTTACCAAACAGTCAAATTTTCGTTAATGGGCTACTAAAACCATTCTTTTACAATTTCCCCACAACATTTACTTAATAC
This sequence comes from Lonicera japonica, assembly GCA_021464415.1. NCBI lineage: Eukaryota > Viridiplantae > Streptophyta > Magnoliopsida > Dipsacales > Caprifoliaceae > Lonicera > Lonicera japonica. Next base: position 33,790,991 of record CM038463.1, on the reverse strand, counting down.
TGACTCGGCAAAAATAACGCGAGTTATTACACTCAAGTGCAGGTGGCCAGTCAACTAATAAATACTCGGTAAGTCCAAGGTCGATCCACGAGTATGGGGGTAGTTCTTTGAGTTAAGAATGTCTCTTTCAAGAGGAATATGAGAAAAATAAAGAAAAGATGAAATATGGAGAGAATAGAATGAGAATCAATAACTAAACTAACTAAAGGCAATATAACTAAATAAAACATGCACATAAAACTAAACCTAAAGGTAGCGAAACATTACTATGCTAACGGAAACTAAACTAACATAAGAAGAACATGGAATAAAGCTAAATAAAATAAACACTAAAAACAGCATGCTAAGTTAATTAAACACGTGAAAAACTTTAACTAAAATTAAGAATAAAAAGTGCTAGGGGTATCCATAAGTTTCGGGCAACACAACGGGCAATTCGGTGGACCGGGAATTCTTTTCTAATTTTTTTTTTTAAAATTAGCCTACTATCCACGAGCTAATTGATCTCATAAACTCGTATTTTTCACAATAATTCATACTTGACATGAACTATACGTACCAATACTAATTATGGAATCAATTCGCATTACTTAATTTTACTGAAAACACTTGTTTATTAAAGTGAAGTAGTGCTTGACACTATAATTTTTTTTTATTAAAAGTGAGTTTAGAAATATTAAGTAAAAGCCACATTTTAATTCAAATAGGTTAAAACATGATTAAAATCAAATTTGAACTAAAACAAACGGTGAAAACATAAAATTAGCGATTTCGGTATCAAAAAGTAAGGATTAAAACAAATACCAAAAACAGTGCACTCTAGTTTGAAATTATAAAAATACAAAACTAATTAATTTAGAGAGTATAAACCACTCTCTAATTCGACCGGCTATGGTTTAGCGCAAAAACAATAATTCAAACTAGTTTGGTTCTTTTGTCAGAAAGATTTTATTAAATTTATTATAAAAATATGTGATTAGCATACTATAATTATAATTTAATAAAAATCAGATTTATGATGATCTATTAACCAATGAAAAATTAATTAGAATTGAATTCGAGTCCTAAAAATTATCGCATCGGCATACCTGTTCCTTACGGACTCCTAACTAATGAACTAGCAAAACATATCTAATAAATTCATGCTCAATAAAATAATTAAATGAAATAGCCTACATAAATTCATGAATTGAAATCTAAACAAAATCATAAGCATGCAAAATTTATACTAAGAATTAACAAAGCAGAAAATAAATAAAAAACCTGGAATTGAAGCACTAATCCAACGTGTAAACCAATAATAAATTATGAAATTAATCTTCAATAATGTACTAAAATCTTTCGTCTTTAACTCCGAATTAACGCCAAAGAAAAATAATAAAAGTGGTACAATTGAGTCCTTAATGTGTAGAAGAAATTAAAAAAAGAAAGAAAGAAGAAAAGAATGGAAAGAGAAGAAAAGAATGAAGAGAGACAAAGAGGGAGGGGGCACAGTTGTGTGGCTGCTGCTATCTCTCCCTTTTGTGGCTGCTTTAATGATTTATTTAAAAATTAATCAAAAATAAATTGCAACGCATATAATTTGAACCTGAGACCACAAGGAAGAAACTTCTCCCGCAAACCATCTAATCTAGGCCCACTTTCGATAATTTCTTGCACCTTTAATTATTTTATTCATTCGCGCAGGAATCTGCTCTTCCGGTGCACTATTTGTATTTTGGCCATAACTTTGCACTTTGAACTCTGATTGATGCAAGATTTTTGCCCACGCGTAGCTAACTTGGAGATTTACAACTTTTGTATCTGGAGTTTTTTTCAAATTCTGCACGGATAAATTTCAGAATTGGTTGGATAGAGGCAATGCGCGCAGTGGATCTCTTCTTCATCTGAAATTTTTTCGAATTGATTCAAATGACTTTTTCTTCGCTTGGGATGATTTATCGGCTTCTCTTAGTCTCTTTCACCCACTCCCTTCATGCTTGAGTTTGGAATTTTCTTTCGGTTCACCTCTTGAACTCAATTTAGCTCCTAATTTAACCGGCAATGATTAATTTGGGGAATTTGCTTCTGGATTCGTTATTGTTCATTTTTAACCTGTAAAAAGGTTATAATGCACTAGAAACAACATATTATCCTATTTTATGATTAAAACTCAATTATTAACAATTTAGGATAATTAGAATCAAATTCATACATATTAAGACATCTAAATACGTATAAAAATGCAATATTTTGGCTTAATCAAACACAACATGATTAACATTAACATAAATACAGGGTGTTACATTCACTATCAGGGAGATTCTTCCATTTGACAAGGTACTGGGTGTAATTAGGAACGCCCTTTCGTCAAATGAGTTTATCAGCCAAGAAGTAATCAACTTCCTTGTCAAATGATATGACAACAACAGTGGGTGCTCTATTTGAGATTCCCTTAATCGCGTCCTCCGTGTCTGCATGGTATGGCTTTAGGAATCTAACATGGAAGATGGGGTGAGTCTTTAAACATACGTGATAGTTGGACTTAGTAGGAAACCTTGTTGACTGGTTTCACGATTAAGAATGGTCCTTCATAGTGCCTCACCAAGCCTTTAAGCACATTCCTTATGACTTGAATTATTAAAGAAGAAGTTTCACCATTACCATGTCTCCTTCCTTGTATTCCATATGTCATATTTCCATATTGGTCTACTTTTTCATCCTTTTGGATGTCTTATTCAAGTACGTCCATGCTATCTCGGCCTGTTCATGCCATGCCTTAATGGTTTTGTAGGCTACCAGACTTTTTCCATCATAGTTTAAGGCTAAGGTATTAGGCGTCATGGACTGTATACCAGTCATATGAACAGGCTTTGGTTTATAGCTTCGCTCATTTATAAGTTGTATGAGAATTGTGCAAGTCTATGAGAATTGTCCAATCACATTGATTGGCACTTATGTAGTGCCACAAGTAAAGATCCAATAAGGCGTTAACCATTTTTGTTTGCCTATTCATCTTTGGGTAAAAGTTGGTGGAGAAGTTAAGATCAAACCCTATTAGTATAAAAAGCTCCATCCAGAATCTTCACGTGAACCAAGGGTCATGATTAGTGACGATTACTTGCAGTACTCCCCAATACTTTACTATATGTTTAAAGAAAAGTTCGGTTGTTTTTTTATCGTTTCAATCAGTTAGTGTGGGGGTGAAGGTAGCGTACTTGGAAAATATATCTACCACTACAACGATACTACCACACCTTTCGAATTTAGGTAAACAAGTGACAAAGTCAATGGAAATACTTTCCCATGGTTTCTCTGGTGTCGGTAGGGGTTCCCGGAGGTTGGAAAGATGTTGTTGATATACCTTGTCTTATTGACATAAGGCAACTTTTCACATATAATCCCACATCATCTTACATTCGAGGCTAATGATAGGAGTCTTCCAGCAAGGCAAGTGTGTGATTCATTCCTGGGTATCCAACCCACTTGGAATCATGGCACTCATTATGCGTCTACACACATATATGTAATTTAAAAGACATACAAAACCATGTCCACATGTATTACAAAATATACAACGATTTAGGCTAACCGTGGCTTGTTATATACACACATGTATAACAAAAATGAGCCGATATTAGAGTCCTCTACTTCGTTCCCGACCTAGTCACTTCCTTAATCTTATCCGTCTCCTGGATACCTGAATTTGTTTACATAAAACGGAGTGAGCTCACAGCTCAGTAAGGGAAAAATAACAGGAAATATTACGTTCAAAATGTAATTAGCAATTTAACTATAAACTGATAAAACAATGCATGTACGTGTATATACAGGTTACTTCCCTTGTGTCAACCATCATACCACGTCATCAAGAGATACCGAAGCCAAACCGAATCATAATAATAATAACAATCGACTTGACCGCCCTCAAGAAATACCAAAGCTGAGCCGAACTATAATCATAAGAATAAGAACGGGTCTGATCGCCCCAGAGAATAAACCGAATATAATCACAATATAACATTATCATGCCCATAAAAAATCATCATAATATTATGATAAAATTGGACCACATGTCCATTTATATCATATCAACAGAATCACAAGTGCTTTGCCGAGGTCTATAATTTCGGGCAACTCACCGTTGGCTCTAAACAACCGACCTTATTGCTATCCCCTAGGGGTTTAAGAATTTTTAACCTAAGGGCACCGAGCCCCACTTATTTTCATACCGGTAAGCACCAACCAATACATATTCCTTTCATTATCAAAGGGCTACGATATAATCATAATCGTATCCATCACGGAATCATATCATATCCATAATGATACAACAGATATAAGAAACTTTCAGCACTATTAATATGAGATATATGTCCACATATAGGCCATAAGAATAGTCCGAACTTACCGAAAAATCTCCAAGAATTCGATTGACACAATGATAATGCACAATATGCATAACATGCTAACAAATGAACATTTAAAATAATTTATACCATATAACCACAACAAATCTCTATACATGTCCCTTGATGTATATAATTCCTCAAATAATCATTTCCATCTGTATATAACATCTATACATCCAAGGGGTATCTCATGTATATCAAATAACACATGTATATATATCAAGTATAAATGACATATCTTGCTTCAAATCGCATGCTCATGGCTTTATAAAATCATAAAACATCATCATCTTCATCATGTAATAATTCTTAAAACAAAGACAATTAAAACATGACGATTTAATCATATTATCAGGTTTTAATAATAATTAAATCCCTCCCTCAAAATATTTAGCCACAAAGAATAAAACTTGAGATGATAACCCGAACCCCGACCATCACAGCTCGAAAATTCTTATACCCTCACATAGCCTTCGACGTAAAGAACAATTTTTTCTTAAGGCCCAACTCGATTCGACGGAGTTTGGATGACCAATTTATAAATAGTAAGCTTTTGTACCTATTTTGATTTTGTCTCTGCCAATCTCTCAACTAAACCATAAAATAAGAGGATAATGAATATTGAAGGAAGCTTAAAAAAAATTGTAAGTCGGTGGTTTTTTTAAAATCTAACTTTTGGTTTAATTAGACAATTCACCCTAAAGTTTCATAACTTTATTATTTTAACCTTAAACTTTTGCAACTTTAAATGTTAGTCCATACTAAACTTACGAAGTTTTACAACTTGGTCCATGATTAATCGAGATTCCTAAACTCTTAAAATTTTTAATTAATCGAGGTTAATATGTGTCTAATTTACACTAATTATACTACAGGGTATTGCATTATACTAAAAAGTGCCTTGTTTTTCCTTCGCTAACTAGTTTGAACATGTTTTGGGACACGGGAATGTGCTTTAACCCTTTTTTGATTTGTTCAATTAAAGTGTTTTTAGGTCAACTAACGGTGGCTACTTCGGCTTTATGGCTTAGAGCATTAGCCATTAAGTTTCTTTTGTATTTTAAAGTACCTCGTGGCCACATTATCTGTTTTTATTCTGAATAATGTCCCTTAAAGGTAATGTCGCTATATGCATAGGCAATGTGTCACCACCGCCATCTCCTTCTCTTGCACCATACTTTTTTTTGTGTTGTTTAGCTTTTGTCTCTCAAACGCAATAGAGTGTCCTTCTTGCATCAGCACCCCTCAAATGGCAAGGTCGGAAGCATTAATATGCACTTCAAAAGGCACGGATGTGTCTGGTAGACTAAGTAGGGGTGCCTCAGTGATGGCACTCTTTTAATCTTTGAATGTTTCATGGCATTTGCTCGTCCTTTCCCACAATTGATTATTCTTTAAAAGATCTGTTAACAGTGCCTCTCTTGCCAAATAGCCTTTGAAGAATTGTCTATAGTAGTTGATGAGTCCTAAAAAGGATCTCAACTCCGGTTCTTTTGTTGGCAGTTCACATTCTTGAATGGCCTTCACCTTCACTTCTTCCATCATAAGTCTTCCCCCATTTATTTTATGTCCCAAAAAGGAAACCACCTCTTAGGCAAAGGAACATTTTTCTCTCTTAGCATATAATTTATTATCCCTTAGGAGTTGGAAGACAAGTGTAGGTGTTCGAGGTGTTCTTACATAAAGGTATTGTATACTATGATATCATCCAAGTAAATTACAATAAAATGATATAGGTATGTGGGGAAAAGTTAATTAATTCAAGTACAAAATGTAGTGGGCTCATTAGTGAGGCCAAAAGGCATAAGTAAAAAATTTGAAAGAATCGTACCTTATTATGCACGTAGTTTTTGGTTCAACCCCTTTGGCAATGAGTATTTGGTAGTACCCCGAAACCAATTCTAGTTTGGTAAAGTAATTTGCTTTTCCAATTTGATCAAATATGTTTGCAATCAATGGGATAGGGTACTTGTTCTTTATATTGACCTTATTCAGTGCCCAATATTCTATGCACATTCGTAAGGAACCATCATTCTTCCATTGAAACAATATTGGTGCATTGTAAAAAGCTTTCGATGGTCAAATATAGTCAGCATCAAGTAAGTCTTTAAGTTGTTTCTTTAATTCTTTAGCTCGGGTGGTGCCATATAATAGGAAACACCTGCCGAGGGTTTAGAACTTGGTTATAACTCAATCTTATGGTCCACTTCCCTCAATCTTTGGCACAACGTCTTTGTATTCATCGAGGGAAATCTAGATATCGTTTGGAATTTCTTTGGGTAAAGGTTCAACTAGCTCATCATCGGGTGATTCTTGAAAAAATGCCAAATAGCTAATCTCACCCTTTCGGAATCCTTTCTTGAATTGCATAGCCAAGAATGCCTTGGTCTCAACCTTGGCACTTTGCTCAATCGGGACCATATATGCATTTTTCCCATTCATTATGCACACCGTATTAATAAATGGGAGGGAAGATGGTTACCTTGTACGTCTACAAATGCTTGAGTAGTTATGTAACACCCCCGCCTTAATTATCAGGATAACGCGTGTAATTAAGACCTGGAGTGTTACTAACCCATCTTAGATAGGACTAAAATAGGTTTATGTTCATATAAAGAAGTCCAAACAACACATACACCACATGTGGTGAAGAATCCAGGTAGTACATATCATACTTGTTAACCAACAAGATATACAAAACGATAGCATTGTACACAAACATACATACATGCATATAATTGTCATAATAATAATAATAATAAAATAAGTTAAGTGTTTCAAAAGAATATACAGTGCTAAGGGATAGCCATGGCTTCACTTAATAATACAAGTTAACTTAAAACCATCATCACATAAAACTATGTATGTAAGTGAATATGTAGGTTACCTCCGTTGTGTCAACCCATTTCCAAACCTTGATGATTCATGCCAATGAGATTCTGAGCCAAAATGATATCATATAACTCATCCACTCCAAAAGAATGTAACATAATTATAACTCTTGCAATCTAGAATTCGAGCAAAAATCATATCATAGAATCCGTTCACCCCAAGATGACATACCATTGTCATATACGTACAAGAAGTGGAACAACCCATCCACAATCCACAGAGAATATGTAACCCATGGTACGTTGCCAATGCCTATATTCCCAGATTGCTCACCGGTGGCTTATAGGCGGCCAAACATTGCTCCCCCAGGGGTTTAGGGATTTTCAACTGAAGGGCACCGATCCCCACTTATTTTCACCTGGCAAGTACCATTTATATAAACTTCCATAAATATTTTCCATTCTCATGGCCACCCTATGAAGGAATACCATTGCCATCAAGAAGTTCGATAATTGAGCACAATAGAGAATATATTCCACATGAATGATGAGCTCCCGAATATGAATAAATAAATATAATCCAAGAATGTCAATACAAGCGTCAAAAGCTATAAATCTTTGTAGCTACCAAATAGAAACTCCTCAAGAAGTAGACATTTATGCCATATGCTAATAGAGTATTCCGAGCTTGCTAGAAAATTCTTAAGATGTTGGGTTGACACGATAATAGTGCATACATTACACCATTTTGCGGTATTTGTAATGGACAATTTTTTCAGTTAGTAACGGATTTTTGCCGTTACATTTGAGTAACATGTTTTGTCCGTTACTGATGAGAAAAATCCATTACCAATGCAACCAATATTATTATTAGCTAGCCTTTAATAAGTAAAGAAAAATAAAAAAAAGAATTTAACGGTTAATCCGTTACAAGACTCATTTTAACTCGCCGCTTATTTTTTTAGTAAACCTTGTCATACTCCTCCAAAAAAAAAGACAATAATTCATTAAACAATATAATTCATTGTACTCCTCTTACAAAATTGAAGCCTGCTCGCCATTCTTCCAAATCCGAGCTCTCTTTATCAAATCCCTCCTGTACACCATTTCTCTTGCCACAATTACTACATCATCCCCTCCTTCTCTCTCTCCCATAAGCAAACTAGGGTTTCGTCTCTCCCCTAAAAACCTAGTTCTATTGGTGATTTTTTTTGTAGGCTTGCTTGGCTTCGAATTTGGCTAACTCGTTATAAATATAAGGCTTATTTCGGGTTTTTTTCCTTAAATTTAGGGCTTGATCTTTTGATTCTAGTCATTTTTGTTTTGGGTCTTTTTCTTTTGACATTGCAAATTTGAGCCTCTTCTAGATCTATGTATATATGTGTGTGTGTGTGTGTGATTCGTTTTAGTAATGAATTTTAGATACCAATTATTTGTTCAAATTAGTGATCTGAGAATGTTTATTATTTAGAAACAAAAAGTGGAAATTAGGGATCTGAAACTAAAAAGATGAATTTGGGATTTGAGAATGTTTATTGATTTATAACCTTTATAATGGTTAATTTATGATTTGTGTATGTACCAATTTAGTGTGATACATCTAGTTATATTGTTGTGCAGGTCAATATGAGCTAGACAATTTACGAAAATATTTCAACAAGATCAACAAAAAAGTTGCGAAACTCAAAATTGTAAGTGTTTTCCTTAGTATATTGATTTGAGATTATTTGAAAAATAAATATGTAATTCTTTTGTTCATAACCTTTGTAAAGTTGCGGGTCAAATATGGTTTTGCTTTTTTATGCACATATATACCCTTCAATGGAGTTATACTCACCCCAAAATAGCAACACAAACTCAAGAGATATACCATAAGCATAAACCAAAACAAGCCAATGCATTATGGTTTTGTAATTTGATGACATTGTAGGTGGTAAGGACTTAGTTTATAAGCATTAGTATGGCACTATGGCATAACCCTATTCATTATAGTAAGCCTTTAGGGTTTGTTTGATTGGACTATATATATACTCCATATATTTGTGGTGTTTGGTTGCCTATATTTACCACTAAAATACCAAAAATCATTTATAGGAAAAATAATTAGTTGTTGAATTAAAGTGGAAGAGATATCATGTTAATTATCTACCTATCTATCTATCTATCTTGTTAACACAAGGCATGAGTTGAGATAGACGTTTTTGGTAGAAATCCAGTACACCTTTGAAGGAGGATGAGTACTGTATATATGGTCGTAGTGAGCTAGCTAGCTATCTCCTACAACTGTTTGACTCTCTGCTCAAAAGTTGCTGGAAAAATTGTTCAACACAATGTTCCTCAGCCATATAGTGATGAATTCTTGTTTGATTCAGCCTTTTAATTACCTCTAAAACTTGTATAAATTCTTCTTTACAAATTAACTAATCATCTCAAACTAGTTAACTAGTGATTTTAATACACTTGTAAAATTTTATTATACTTACAATTATTGTTGAAACTGATTGATTTTATATATCTAACAGGTGAAAGGCAAAATCTAATAAATATTGCCGAGGGAAAGAGAATATCAATGATCCTTGAAGCCGAAGGCGTAAAATTATTCCATCTCATTAATAAAGTAAAAAAAATCCTTTCTATTTTTGTTGACTAATCATAAGTGCGGTTTTTTCCAGTTAACTTAGATTTGATATATAAGCATATAACTTCCTCAGTTGCTTAGCTATCATTTTGTCAAAAAATAACTAGTTTTCGTAGAATTGTTCTTCTCCATCATGTAAGCAACTTTTGTATGGTTATATATATTTTCTTTGAACTAACTCATCGAGTTTGTGGAGTGCTTAATTGACGTATTTTTCACTTCATTCACTACTTTTTTATTTTTCTGGTCATTTTTTTTGCTATATTAAGAATGAAGTAAATATGATTTCGAGTTCTTCATTGGAATTAGGAAGTTAATACATATTTATGAATTCCATGTAGGTTGCAGCAATCTTGTGGGCTGCTAGTATTATTGGAACCAGTTGATGCACCCTCTTGATTGTTTTGTAAATTGGTAAGAGATTTCATTGTATTCCATTTTTCTTTTGTTTTTTGCAATCAAGTCTCCAAATTTTATTATTAGATTTCAATTAAGAACTACGTGCTTACATGATGAGAAACTTGGAATTTATGTGGAATGTTCAAGATTGGGTATGAAATATGTATATATAACTAGTTGGGAAAGGCGCTAATCCGAACTTGAGGACGTACTAGGTTCGAGTCACACCAAGGGAGGGGTTTTTTTTTGTGGGTGGGGAGTGATTTTAGTTATTGTAGTAAGTTTATTTGTGATGATGTGTAAAGTTTATACATTAGTAAGGTTTTGAAAGTAGTGAACTATGGAGGAAAAAGAGAGGGAAATGATAAACTTTTGTAACCTTATAAAACAATTTTTTTTTTATCCAGCTTGAGTAAGTGGCAGAGGTTTTGATCTAATTAAAAGACACCAAAGGTTTAGGAGTAAGATTCGTCTTACAAGGAATGCTTTGTTATGGTTCTGCATATCTATAATGAAGCTTCAAGCTCCCTGGGCTTGAGCTTATTCTACTAGTAGGAGTAGCGGGTATTACAAGTTATGTTTAACACCTTTTTAAGTTATGGGCCTTCTGGCTTTCATTCTTCTACAATTTAAGCGTTTGATCTTAACTATGTTAATTACAATCACATATTATTAGTATATTTTAAACTTATCATTTCTTAGATGTATGTATGAAAGAAAAAATAAAGGTCATTTCTTATAGTACAGTTTGTGTTCCACCTTTTTGTTGCTATCTATGAAATTCATTGGTCCCAAATTATGAGTACTTAATTTGTTTTTAGAATTTCCCAAATAAATAGCAAGTTTTCTTTAATTTTTTGTCGTAACAAATATAGCTAATGACAGTAAACATTTTATTTCACTTTTGACTAAGATGAAATTAATGCATATTTGGTTTAGCCTTTTTGTTACTAATTTAGTTGTTACCCTGTCTTTTGTCTATGAGAAGGTACAAGAAAAATTCTTTACAGATTAATGGTTGGTGGTTCGAACAAATAAATTTGGAACTAAGTAGACTTATATTTACTTTGAGCTTCATTTGCAATGTATCAGCTGTATTTTATAGTATGTTTAATGTATAGTTGGACATCTTTGGTACCTTATATTTGTGGACGGACATGTTTTTGTAAGAATATTGGGTTGTTGGTTTTTGGATGAATACTGCTTTGTATGACACCGTTTGATAATTATATGGGAATTTGTATTGTGCGCTAAAATTGTGGTGCTAAAACTGGTTGCATTGTAAGCTACAAGAATTTGCATTGTTTTGTATAGGGATAATGAATAAAAAAAATATATTTTTTAATTAATTTACATTCTATAACGACTATAAACAGTTACAAATATCCAACGATTTTCTTATTAGTAACGGTTTTATTCCGTTACAAACCATTAATGATTTAATTATTTTTATGTGCCATTATAACGGTTGTTCAGTATTTTTAACGGGTTAAATCCGTTACTAAAATTAGTATAAGTAACGGATTGGCAATGTATTTAGTCTGTTATAAAACTACTTTTTGTAACGGATTTTTGCTAATTTTAGTAAAGGATATATCCGTTATTAAAGTGTTTCTCACGCCTAAATACTAACGGATTTTGTATGTTAAAAACATGTTTTCCAACGGATTATATCCGTTACAAAAGGGCCATTCTAGTGTAGTTACATGCATCATATGCTCTAAATGTAAGCTAGAAACAACATATGCCATACAAACTCCTCCAGTCATCCATCCATCCATCCATGTCTCTTGGTGTATACAAAACAATATACTAACTAATTCATTTTTTATCAAATCAACACGTATACACCCGAGGGACATCTCGTATGAATCAAACAATATATGAAAATTGAGTTTATATGGTATATCTTGCTTCACCCGAAGATTCGTGATTCAACCATTCATATATCATTAACAAAAATAGACATGAACCTCATATAAAACATATATGTATAAAATCTCTCAAATTTGACAAATAATATCATATTGTTGAGTTCAAAAGCATATAATTGAACTTATTAGATTTTAAAGCCGAAAGAAACCCCCACCTCGAGAATACAAGCCCGAAAGAAATAAGGAAAATGATAATCGAAGCCCCATTAAATGAAATCCAGAAATCTCTACGTCACCTTGATCCTTTTGTCGCGTTGAACAAGTTTTCTTAAGGCCGAATCGAAATTCAGAATCTTGATTTTAGTGAAAATATAGAGAGAGAATGATAGAGGAGAAGAAGCTTTCAAGAATGGTGAAAGAAGGGTGTAAAATGACCAAAGACCAATCTAAAAACCTTTATAAACTTTTAAACTGACATAGCAACATGTGCCTGTTTATGCTCAATAGGCTGTTGTCTAATTACAAGAGAATTTTGATCAGAGGCTGCCCTCCAACAGGCGCCTGTTCTGTCACAACATGTTCTTGTTATATATTAAATAAGCATCTTAAAATATGGTTAAATATCCAACATATGGCTTTGGAATCACTTAAAAAGGATGAAAAATGATTTTTTTGTGAATTTCGTAAGTTTGGTGAACGATATCGCTTTCTATGCGGGAACATTAAAAAGTTTTTATATATCTCCATCGTTTACAATGCTTTCCACACAAAGCAAGCAACGTAGAACTTAATTACATTAATATAAACAATGATTATTATAATTTACATTGTTCACCTTGGCTTCCACGAACATTAGTCCCTTGGTGGTTGTACTAGGCACTCTAGTCTTGGCCTTGAGGACGCTAAGTAGTTAGAGGGAACCCACTTGTGCGGGATTTTCTACTTCTTGGTGTTGGTCCTCAAATTGGGCCATCAAGGCATTGAGAGACTTTTTCTTTGGATAATATCTAACCTAATGGGGACCATCACAAAGGAATCAATTGTTTCTAGGAGTTCTTTGGTCCTTACTTTTCCATTTTTGTTGTTTTTCATGGGTGGATTGCATGCTCCGTCGATTGTCCTTTGGTTAGATTTGTCTCCCCCACCATTCCTGGTTCCACCCTTCCTATGTTTTGACTTGCTTAGCTCATTCATCTCATTATAATCTACTAGTGCTTCCGCCTCTATTATAGCCGAGTTTAGGTCTTGCACTCTTCACCTCTTTAACTTGGTCTTGGCTCAGTCTTTAAGCCCATCTATAAAGAAGAACGAGTCCTTGTCAGATAGGTTGGGTATTTCTAAGGTGAGAGTGGTGAATTCCTTTACATAGTCCTGAACGGTACCTGTGTGTTTAAGTTTCCTCAAGTGTCCTTAAGCTTCCACTTCCGCATTCTCAGGATATAATTGCCTCTTTAACTCCTTCTTAAAATCATCCCATGTGTGGTGTTAATAGTGATCGTACCTTTTCCAATGTCCTCATACTTCCTTCTCCACCACAAGCTTGCCATGTCTTCGAGGTACATTATGGTTGTACGAATTTTTAAAGCATCCTTATTCACCCCAGTTGCTTGTAGGTATTGTTCTAAACTCTATAAAAATTTGTCGATATCTTTCTCAATCCTACTTCTGGTAAAGCCCTTAGGCTTAGGAACATCCACTTTTGGAGCTGATTGAATAGCAATCATTCTTCCAAAAAAGGCCTTCTTGTATGCGCAGTCTCTTTTCACTTTTTACACTTGTTTGTGGAGAGTTTTTAGTTGTCTCTCCATATAAATCCGCAATCTTGCAATCTCTTCCATCAGTTGTTCATAAATGAGGTTCATCTCTTTTCAAAGGTCACCTCCCAACTGTTAATGGACACCTTTACATTGTCGTGGATTGCTGCATCTTCCACCTCTAACCCCTTGAGGCAATTGTTGATCTCATCGAGTTGTTCACCCATCTTTTGCACGGATGTCTCTACCCTAGTGAGACGGTGGTCCATGCTTACCATCCTATCATTCGACTTGGACACATGCCTAACCTTCTCTATGTTGCGGTTCTTCTCTCGCCCACGGACCTCCTCTGTGTCGATGGCGACTTCCAATGATGACATACTTACCTTACACTTTAACCTTTACCCTCTGATAGTAAATATCACGGAGTTAGAATGTAACTAGACCTCGTGCGACACTTAGCACTCTTTTATAACTGAATGAGTTATTGAGTAAGCCTTAATTGAAAGAGACAAAGGAATCACACGCATGTGAGGGAAAGTAGAATAGCTTTTATTACACTTTGGAGAAAGCTTACAATTCTTGGATGGTTTGGTACAAGTGAGAGCTTCAACTATTAGAGGCTCTCCACCTCCTTAATGGATGGTGGAAATCTAACCTTATCAATCGTCCGAATTGATTTTCATAGGGGTGTGCACAGTTCGGTCAACCGGACCGTTGATCATGCATCCGAACCAAACCAAATACTTTGGTCCTATGAAATTTTAGACCGGACCAGACCGAATGTCTAGCTGAGATCGGACTGGACTAGTTTAAATGGTCCGATTTCTATCTGTCCAACCGGCCTGGGCTTTTTTAATGGGCCAATTTGATTTAGACTTTTTGGATATTTTTTAATGGGCCAATTAAAGGTTACAATGTTGTTTACACAAAAATAAAAATCCATAGGCTCGGGGTGTAATTAGGTGTATATATGTATATGTGTATATATATAATTTAGATATGTGGGTTCATATATGTATATATATAATGAATATATTTATATATGTTACCAGATTTAACAGTGGTGGAGTGGTGGCCGGTGGTGGATAAGTGGCCCGTGGTGGAGTAATTGGTGGTGCCGTGGACCCAATGGTACAGAGAGGCGAGAGGGAAGATGAAGATGAGAGAAATAGGTGGTTGTAATAGTCTTAGAATGAGATGCATCAAGAGCTTATTAGTTATTAGGTTCAGGTTAGACAAAAATATAAAATATATATATATATATATATTTAAAAAAATTATATATATATAAAACCGGCCAGATCCGGGTTTTGTGTAATATTTTTAAGTCAGACCGAATAGTAATGGTCCATTAAATTTCAGAACAGACCATTGTGTTTATAAAACCTGAAAAAACCCCTATATTTTGGTTCGGACCGAGTTGGTCTCTACACACCCCTGGATTCTCTAAAATATTCTAGAATTCTCCTACAATTCTATACAATTTCATATAATTATAGATTATTGTTCTAAATACAAAATATCTAGATATTCTATAGGCTTCCAGGGCATTTTGGTTTCTTCGATTTACTTGACATGTTCTTATAGGTTCTGAAACCTCCCATAAGCCTCCAAATTGGCGAATTGACATTAAATTGCCAATCTACAAACCAATGCACTTTGTTTCAATCATTCACGGTACATAAGCTTTGAATAGATGCTTGCATTCATATGTGGATACGACGAAAAGACAATCATTAGGTCTACCATCCATTGCGCATAGCAATGGTGATCCGATTACTCGGCCTCGAACTCCTAATCTTCTGCTCAATTAACAAGTTTTACTTTTAAAAAGCACACACTTTTAATGAAATTTTTGATATTTGAGGCCACATATCGGAAAATTAATTACTTTGAAAGAAGTATTGATTCCTATGTTCAAGTTTCTCAATTAATTAATTAGTTTGAGAGCAACTTGTATTAGTGGCCGCAATTTATCTAAATACATTTGCTATTGAGATTTCAAGAGAATCCATAACAAGTTTGGTGATTGAACATATAAACCAACTCATTTATGTATATATATATATATTTTAGAATCAAAGAGGAATGATCTAACCCAGAGATCTAACTCCAGTATCTGTTTTGGTTCAAATCCTTGGAGAGAGGTAGGAAAAAATAAGGAAGAAAGACATGAAAGTTATTTGGGTTAGAATTCTTGAATTTGGAGAGCTTTAACTGTGAGGGAGAGAAAGAGAAGGTGTCTGCTTTGGGGGTAAAAATTTGGAGGGGTGAGCAGATTGTTTATGTAGGTGTCACCCTTAAATTTTTCCCTATGTCAAGATCCAAAATCTTTTCTTACAAGAAATTAGTTCCCCATGGAGTGCTAGTACTTATTACATTGCAAATGAAAATTCCTTCCCCCCCTAAAACCCATAATATTAATTGAAGCCTTTTGAAAAAAAAAACCCTTAAATTTCTTGGTTTTACAAATAAGAATTAATTAATTTGAACACTATGTCGTGCCAAAGTTGTATTCGTTTTTCAAAATAATGTTTTCAAAGTTGACACTTTTAAAGAACGGCATCATTGATACACCCAGCTTTACTCTCTAACACTTTAACATTGATTCACTACATATGCACTAAGTCGTGCACATTTACTTGGCGCATGAGCACCAAATGAATGAAGACATACTCGTTGCATATGCGCTAAGCCAGTGTTGGGTACAGCGAGAACGTATTCATTCATTCGGTACATACATTCGGTACATATGCGCTAAATAAATAAGACGGAGTGTTATCGAACAAAGTAACGTGTGTCAATAATCTCACCCCTTTGAAACCTTGCATGTCTAATAAGTTATATATTGTTTATTTTGGATTTAGTCAAACATTCACAATTTGACTTTTTAAAAAAAAAAAGTATACTAACAAAGTTTAATGAGTAAGGGCGGTGTTATTTACACCCCATATATGTGTCACAAACACCCCATCTAAAATTTAACTAAAACACATTTTTACACGCCCTTATTTATCACAAACTTTTTTCCATTACCTAATGTTATGTGAGTACTTTGCAACACACTCTCTCTATTTGAGCCGAGTTTATATGGCTTTATTTGGAAAACGCTCTAACATTCCATTGGTTAATATTATGCGAATTCTTACCAACAAACTCTCCCCATATGGACAGAGTGTATGTGACTGCACTCACATCTCATATTCTCATTAGGTTAGTCTTATGGGTTGTTAGTGATATAAATTTATCATTAAGTGATGTTTGTGATAAGGGGATTTTTGTGAGAAATATAAGAGATGTAAATAACACCGTCCATGAGTAGTGACTACACACATAACTCATCAGTTTTATTTATCACATGTATATGCATGTCTTATTCTGAGAAAAATTAATTTATTGTTCTATAAGGTACATTAAGGTTAATTCAATCTCACGTTCGACTTTTAACTAAATGGGGGCAAACTCCCCATATATAGCTTGTAACGTGTTATCACTTCTCATTATTACATCATACCTATCCCAGTAGAACGCAGTTACCCAACTTTCTCTTCTGACTGAGCTTCCTTTTGATACGTTATGTCACGTCTTGGCCTATCTATTAGAAATGGCAAAATGGCTCTATTCTTTGGATTTTTTTAACTTACCTTGGCTTAGATAAGACAAGTTAGGGTTGGATTTTTTTCAACCGGATTGCAAAACTAATTAAACCGTGCATGAAGTTAGGTTAGGTTCTTGTTCCGATGAAATAAATCCATTTGACTTAACCCGACTCCGCCTCAAATATAGTGGTATTTACTTTTAATTCTCTTATAATATTCTATAATTACACCCACCTGGTCGGAACGGATCGGGATAGGTTCGGGTCTAAGTATATTAGCATGTGGGTTGAGTTCGGATTTTCCAACATAAAACCCGTTCTAGATAAGATCGAGTTTAGGTTGGAATAATATTAAGGCGGATCAAATTTGAAGTAAGCAAAGTTTGACCTGTTGCTATCTCTACTAGTGTCCGGTAAGATGTCAGCTTTAGGTGTAAGACCTCACAATTTTATTGGCAGATCACTGGGGTATAGAATGATATTACAAGGGAAATATCATCTGAAAGTAAGCAAACAGAGACATTGGGTCCAAGAGGTGATGGGTGCATTTAATGATCGACTCGCGTGTTGATTACAAACGTGACATTGTATATAGATGGTTCGCGACCGGTAGAGGTACTAGTAGACTACACAATATGAAAAATTTATCATATACATTATCATATTGCGTAAAGATATGTGCTATATTTATATAGTCATTGAATTTTTTAAAATGCCTTTAATAAAATTTAAAATTGTAAATAAACTCAAAGCATATAATATTTTATCAATTTCCATAATAAATAGCATTAGCAGAAAGAAATGGCAATAAAGTCCAATTCGATGGATTTTTAACCTGACTCAACCCGATTAGACTGTGTTAGGGACAAATTTGGGTTTGTCCAAATTTAACCAGTTTGACCTGTCCCGAATATAGTATTTTCTTCTGAAATACCCTTATAATGTAGTATAATTACCACGGGTCTAGGCAGGTCAAGATGGGTCTGGTCGGATATGGTTTATGCACACATTTATGAGACGGATTCAAATTTTAAAAAATAAAACTCACATCAAATTAAATTGAATTCAAATTGGCCGAATTTAAAAACAGGTCAAATTTAAGTTCAGCCAAAATTGTCTAGTTGTCATCCCTATTAGAGCAACCATACCACATGCATGACATAGCGGAGCTAACTTAGCAATAAAACTTAAGCTGGTATAATAGAAAAATTGCAAACTTACCATACGCTAAATTTTACTCATACGACTCTTCTTCATCCGTAAAAGTCATATGGCTGTCCTAAGCTCGTATAAAAAAATAGGAGTATGTGACACTCGTATGAGCCATACAAGTATGGTTCACTCGTATGACCCATACGAGCACACTCGTGTGGGATTATATATATATATATATATATATTTATCTTTCATTCTATCTCAAAAAAATATGCTGATACGAGTGAAACACACTTGTATAGCTCGTATGAGACATTTTTATTTTGAGTTCAAAATTAATACGGGTTTCACACATTCATATAATTATATTTTATACCATACATTTAGTTAGAAAACTTAATAACAAATTTATAAATTTTAATGCTATTACATTGTGAATACCTCCAAGCATGTAGGTCAACTGACAAGGAGATATTCTAACTTAACCAAAATTTTAAGTTCGAATCTTGTGAATACAATTGTGTTAAACCTTGAGAAAAAAAAGTTTTGCCGCCCAATATAATTATATTAAATTCAAAGTAATATAATTCTATCCGGTTCAAAATAATTGCTCACTTGTCACTATTTTAATTATTCAAACAAAAAGAAAAAAAATACTACTTTGTGAATGCTCTCGTCAGAAAGTGTACGTCCACTTAAAAGTTAAGAACCAAATTTGTACATCGTAGATCGAAACGGGTGTTTTACAGCCACACAAGGAGATTGAGATTTGAAAGGATGAAATCAAACTCTAATCATGGAAAAGGATTTGACAAAGTAATTATTTATTGAATTTTTTACATAGCTATGCTGATTTTTTAATTTATTTTGTAAAATAGGGTTGTTCCAAACTTATTTGTATAAATAGGGGACTTTTAAAATCGAGATAGAAGGTGTATATTTTAGCTGTAAAAACGCGATTGAAAGCAGCGTTTTTTTTAAAAAAAAAAATTCACTCTGTAAAAACGCAATACCTTATCGCGTTTTTAATGATAAAAACGCTACCCAAGATCGCGTTTTTACCATTAAAAACGCTTTCCCTTTTCGCGTTTTTACAGCCGAATATTTTTTTGTTTAAAATCTATGTGCGATTGAAAGCAGCGTTTTTTTAAAAAAAAAAAATTCACTCTGTAAAAACGCAATACCTTATCGCGTTTTTAATGGTAAAAACGCTACTCAAGATCGCGTTTTTACCATTAAAAACGCTTTCCCTTATCGCGTTTTTATAGCCGAATATTTTTTTTTTTTGAAATCGATGTTTCTGATCACGTTTTCTACCCTAAGTCATTTTAACCTACTTCCCTTCTATTGCGCCGTTTTGCTTCATTTTCTTATTCTTCTTCCTCTTGCTCTTTCTTTCTCATCTTCTGCTGCTTAGTGGGTTTCTTTCTCATTTTCTGCTGCTTGATGAATGTTGCTCTTTGTTCCTCATCTTCTGCTACTTCTTCTTTTCATCTTTTTTATAACAGGTATGTCCGTTTATAGTATTTTGATTATATATAAATTTTTATATTTTGTTTGTGTCTTGATCTATATATTTTAATTATTTATAGATCTACGTTTACATAATAATGATATGAATAAAATAAATGAGATATTATTGTAGATTTATGATATAGTTTTGTTTAATTGTTTGTAGATGTATGTATGCATAATGTATGTGTGTGTGTGTGTGTGGGGGGGGGGGGGGTTAGATATAGATTTGTAGATTTGTGAATGTATGTATTTTTGTAAATTTGTAAATTTATTATCATATTATTGTAATATACAAAATTTGTGTATAGTCCAAGTATTATGATTTATGATTTGTAATATTTTTGAAATTAACTTCAAGTTCCCTAATTAAATGGATGTTTCTTCTATAATTTCGGATATTAATAGATTTCAAAATTCAAAAGTTTTCTATAAGTTAAATCTTAGGGATAATTAAATTGTTTATTTGAAAAGTCAATTTAGGGTATTTTAAGGAAAATAAAAACAAAAAATTAGTGATTATCCATTGTTTTGGGTCATTTCCTAATTTACCCTAAACAGGTGGGTTAAATGCAAAATTATTTAAAAAAAATGGTTCAAAAACAAAAAGGCCCATTGTAATACTTAATAATTAAATTTGTAGTGGTTTATAATATTTTTTTATTTGCAAAAAATTATTTCATGATTTTAAATAAATAATTTAATATAATATTTCGTAGAGGTTGATACTTAATTTTATTTTTTCAATAATTATATAACTATTTTGAAGAATATATATACTAAAATATATTTTTTCAGAAATTATATTTTATTTTAAAGAATGTATTATTTACCATCATAATGGAGAGCATGCTTGATTATTTTAGATAAATTATATTTATTATAAGTTGGTGATAAATTTGTTTTATTTTGTTGAAGGTAAATAATGTCGAGCAGACAAGTATTTATGCTTTTATACTGGGGCGGAGAAATTATTAATGGAGAGCATGGACAATGTTACAATATGCAACATAAAACAGGAATTATCGTTGAAGAAGATACGACGTACTCAGAATTAGTTGGAATGATTTATTCTGTTATGAATGTTGACCTCTCGCCATCCACCTTAAAGATTGTATGTAGATGTCCACTGTTTGTGACCATGAATGTTTGCAGTTTCTTCCTCCATGAAATTAATGATGACAGAAGCTTACATTTTGCAATGGGAAGTATTTTAAAAGTTCCATCTGTGAATGCAATCGATTTGTATGTGGAGAAAGTTGATCTGAATTATAATGTGTTCCCACTTGCTGAAAAAATTCCGGCCTCAGCCTCATATAGTTCACCACCATCAACACAGTACACTCATATTTCTAACATGCCTTCTACTTCACGACCATCAAAAAAGCTTGAAATTTTTCCTGAAACGCGCGACCATACCCGTAAGAATTACATACCGGACCAGCCAATGTTTGAGTACGGAGATGGTATAGAATATGATGACTCCACTGGAGAGGACTCAGATTGGAACTCGGAATCTGATAGTCGTACAGAAGAGAGTGACACTGAAAGCGATGAGTGTGAACAATCAAACCAAATTGAGATGGTTGCGGAAGATATACCGTCATTTTACACACAATTCCCTGTTACGTATGTGGATGAGGAGGTGACAATTAATGAGCAGTTGGTCAATGAAAATGAATTACGGAAGGGGCTCACTTACGAGACTAAAGATAAGTTGAAGATTGCCGTAAAACAATATGCAATTAAGAATTCAAATGAATTTATTGTTGATGAATCAAAGGCAGATACATGGGCAATAAGGTGTAAATTGCATGAAAAAGGGTGCAAATGGCGGCTTCGTGCTTGTAAGAGGAAAAAGAAACATGGCCAGTTTGAGATAACTAAGTACGAGGGTCTCCACACATGCACATTTGATCGTTTGAAACTAACTCACAAACATTTGGACTGCAAATTCATTGCCAGCAAAGTAAAACACATGATTAAGGTTGACCCTGGCCTTAAGATTGGCGTTATCGTCGCATTTGTTAAGGATCAATATGGTTACAAGATTTCTTATTGGAAGGCATGGAATGCGAAACAGAAGGCTATTGAAATATTATTTGGCAATTGGAAAGAATCTTATGCTATTCTGCCGAGATATTTGGCCGCAATTAAGTACAACAACCAACGGACCGTCCACGAGTATAGAAGCAAGATGTATGATGGGCATTATCGTATTTTTGAGAAGAACTTTTGGGCCTTTAGTGCTTCCATTGAAGGCTTTGTGCATTGCCGGCCTGTTATAAGTGTAGACGCGACACATCTACGTGGCAAATACAATGGAAAATTATTTGTTGCAATGGCTATGGATGCAGGTGAAGGAATATTTCCGCTTGCATTTGGATTCGGCGACGAGGAAACTCACGACACATGGAACTTTTTTCTCACGCGGCTTTGGCATTACGTCGTGAGGGGACGAGATGGCATCTGCTTGCTTTCTGATCGGCACAGGGGCATACTGTCTGTAATTAATTCCGACCCACAATTTCAAGAACCAATGACATACCATCGATTTTGTATGCGACATGTCCGCAGTAACTTCACAAGTAAATGCAAACCAGACGAGACTTTAAAGATACTAATGTGGAAGGCTGCAACAGCTTACTGCTTGCCGAAATTCAATAAATACATGAACATGATCAAAGAATATGATGATCAGCAAGAGAACGAAGGAAAAAAACCATGGAGGTGGCTAAACCAAATTCCCCTAGAAAAGTGGACTTATGTTCACGATGGAGGGCATCGTTATGGGATAAAGACAACAAATATCTCAGAGGTTTTCAACGGAGTTTTAATTGGAGCGAGGTCTTTACCTGTTGCTGCGTCGGTGCAGCTCATTTTTCATCGCCTTGTTACATACTTTTGCGAAAGAGGCGAGCAGGGGAAAGATAGGCTTGACAGTTCGGAGGTGGAACACACGCCATTCATGGCACTGAAATTATCGAAGCGCATGGACAAGATCGGTAAATATATTGTTTTTAGGCATAACAACTCGGAGGGACTTGCCTCTGTCACCTCAGCTAAAGGAAATGTGAAGAATGTCAACATTTTAGAAGGCACGTGCAGTTGTGGGAGGTGGACAATTTATAAGTATCCTTGTTCACATGTATTAGCGGTGTGTGCTGAATTAAGATTACAACCGAAGTACTTAATTCATCAATACTTGACTCTAGAGGCGTACGTGGCTACATATTCTCCTACTTTGCAGCCTGCTTTGCCAAAAATTTTTTGGGAATCCCATTTGATTAATACAGTTCCAGGTGTTTTGATTCCTAATCCAAACTTGTTGCGTCAAAAAGGTCGTCCATCGAGGCGCATTCATAACGAGATGGATGTAAGTGATCGTCGAAGATACAACCATTGTGGGACTTGTGGCGAGGCGGGACATGATCGCCGTAAGTGTCCCCGAAATCAGATTAAATAATTGTTGCATTGTTACCTAACTAGATTTGCAGGCTTATTTTATTATTTGACAATGTAGCATATTCCAGACTATTCGTATTTATTAAGTTTGTTGATAACGCGATAGATGTAAGTGATCGTCGAAAATACAACCATTGTAGGACTTGTTGCATTTTTACTTAACTGGCTTTGCATTGTTGTATTTATTAAGTCTGCTGATATTGAAATTATTAAACATGCGTATTGGAACCCTATGACATGTATAAACTGACATCATATATACCAAAATTCTATATTCATGTACACAAAAAGATCATACAACTAAGCAAAAATAAATATCCATGTACAACTATTTCATACAAGTAAATAAATGACATTTTTTTATCTAATTACTAACAATCAACGTACTAAGTACCACAACTAGGTTTTTTCCTCTTCCTCTTCGGCCTCTCATCCCTCTCGACCTCCGTATGGGTGTGCGCCTCTACACCTCTGCCTCTGCCCCTATCCTTGCCCCTACCCCTCGGTCTACCTCTGCCTCGTCCTATATCAATAGGTAACACAGGTACATCTACAACATCTGGTATGCTCAACTGTGTCCCCTCGTCATGATGATCTGTGGGTGTAAATGTCGGTGACTGTGAAAGTCCGAGTGGAAGCTGGTGCGACACAACTGGTGAAATAAATGACGAGTCTGTCGTCAACATAGACACATAATGTCCTATGTCAAAATCCTCGTATATAGTAGGGAGTGTCGAGAAGTCTGTCGTACTCGGCTGCGGTAAGCTGGCTGGTGGTGGTGAGGATAACGTATCTGACTGTGATAGGCCGGGGGGAAATGGAGAATAAAACACATATGTAGTAGTAGTAGTGGGGGTGGGGGTGGGTAACGTAGTAGAAATAGTATCTAGTAATCTGGAGGGGTCATCTGTAGATAACATAGTAGTAGTAGTGGTGGGTAACGTAGTAGTAGTGGTGGTGGGGGTGGGTAACGTAGTACTAGTAGTGGTGGTGGTGGGGGTGGGTAACGTAGTAGTAGTGGTGGTGGTGGGGGTGGGTAACGTAGTAGTAGTGGTAGTAGTGGTGGTGCTGGGGGTGGGTAACGTACTACTAGTAGTGGTGGGTAATATAGTACTAGTAGTACTGGTAGGTAATGTAGTAGTAGTGGTAGGTAGCGTAGTAGTAGTGGTGACTGTAGTCCCCGACGGAGAAGAGACAAGATGTGTAGAGGTAGACGGCCCAGCATCATGTGATAATGTATCAGACTGTGCTAAAGACGTACTAGTAGTAGTAGAAGTGGCAGGTGCGTGCCGCCTCTGACGACGACGGCGGTGGGGTCGTGGGATTGGCTCGGGTATAGGGCCGTGGATCTGTAATGGATCAACAGATAATCGATACTCTTGGCGCGCCGTAATAAGAGCTGAATGTGCCAAGTCAGATATCTCCTCGGATGTAGAATCTCCTGTGATGGACCGCAAAGGATGGTTCATAGCCAAGGAATATATCTTAGCAAGCGCATCACCCTGGAAAGGAACAAAATTATATAAATATGAAATTAAAGACGGCAAATAAATTCTAAAATACATTTAGCTGATGCAATTATAACTTACTAGTATCTCCAATGTTACACCTACTGGTTCAGCACCAAACTCGGGAGGTTGCTCAGGCGCCGCAAGAATGAAACGACGAGTAACAGTACGAAACCAAATCATGTACGGGTCGTCGTACTGTATCGGGCCCTGTAACACATCCGCAGTGACTACGTGGTCATGTCTGCGATCCCAAAAGGCGATATAATCGCGGTGCTGATGTCTCCAATCAATGGGATCTCCGCGCGCTCTCCCCCTCATATCCGTATCATGCAACTGCTCACTTGTGTCAAAATCAACGGGGATATTCTGGTGTAAACCAAATTGTCGCATGACTCTGTCAGGGAGGTGCCACTCCACTATCTCAAAGTAGATAAGAGGTGACCTACTCCGCCATATAGCCTGACCGGCAAGACAATAAGGAGGCAAACCAGCCATAACATGCGCAGTGTACGGCTGCCAAATCATCTGTAAATGAAGAAATACAACTTATAAATTTTAAAATTTACATAAAAACATCTGTAATTTTTAAAAATTTCGGCAGAGTTCCGTCTGTTTATAGAACAATCCATTTTTTTCATATTCACCTGTTAAACAAGTTTATTATAACTTTCCAAACAAATACATCTTCCAATCAATCCAAAAGGAATCTATACGTGGGACTATAAATACAGATATAGTTTTCTCAACCAACCAAGTTCATTTATCAATCATTCAATGGCTACGAGATATATAGTCACGCAACAGTCTACCATAATAATTATATTTACCTGCTCCGCTCGCATTCGATCTAGCTGGTCCCTATAGTAAGTCAGAACATGTATCGGCGTCCGCTCTAGTGAGAACCTCGTCCGCCACCTGTATTAAATAAAAGTAGGGTGTAAAAAAAGTAATCGTAGCCGTAGCATATATTGACACAATTGTCTTCCTTACAATTCAACAAACCTGGCTCCATGCGGAGGTCTATCAATCGAATGAATGAGCTCCTGCTCAGCAATAGCTACGTCAAAGCGACGAGGGCGAATATGTGATAATCTCTCCCAACACCATAACTAACATAAATTTAATCAGAATATATTATTGACCATGTAAATTCAAAATATAAGATTAAAAATTCTAAAATTCAACCTTGTATACCTGTAATAAGATGAGCGGACCGGCAATCTGTTTTGATCCTATACGCGTGGCTCGGCACATCTCCCTATACAGCACCGCAAGTGCAGCACTACCCCAACTATAATGGCCCACCATATTTAAATCCTGAAGTAGTGGGAGTAAAGAAACTCTGACATATGCCGAGGACTTGTCAGCCAAAACTGAACCGCCTAGCGATTTAATAATCCAAGCACGTGCGTATCGCTCGACAACAACATCATCAGCATCATGGGCAGGTATCTCTCCAAATGTATCTGCTACCCAAGAAAGCTTCAATTTCGAATGCCTAAGAGCGTGGTCCGGTGGTCGGATACCTAATACACGCTCACAAACGTCAGCTGGAGGGGCATCCAATGGAGGGCCAGTAACTGCATGGCCATCAACTGGCAATCCAAGTAGTACGGCAACATCCTGGAGTGTGATACTGCACTCCCCAATAGGTAGATGAAACGTGTGTGTTTCCTGCCGCCAACGCTCTACCATAGCCGTAATCAGTGCATGATCGTACTGGATGTGTCCTATGCGGTACAATCCGTAAAATCCTGCTCGTAGTAATGCACGCTGTACAATCTCAGGAAGGATAATTTGTTGTCCATCAGGCCCACTAAACTCAGTAGCGCTCCTACGTGGCTCCAACAATGCTGGATCATCGCCAGCCCATATAGCAGAAGACCTATGCTGGTTTTGTAAATATAAGAGACGGCGATCTAGAGGACCAGGATCCATCGACAAATACCTATGTTCATGTACGTGTTAAATAGATATAAAAGAAGATACAATGCATATTAACGCGTACATATGTGAACCCAAAAATTAATAAACTGCATAATTAATACACATCCATTCATTACAAGATAAATTACATTATAATGTCACGTTACATATTGCAAGGGCAATAACTAATTTAGCATCCTTACATACTTAATTACCGAAGTTTTAAACACATACATATACTAAACAAAAATACATAACAACAGTAACCATAAGTCTACAACGCATAATAAAACAAATTACATAAAACTGACACAACTAATAAGAACATAAGCAAATAAATCCTATTCCTTGCACACTTGAGTGATTTCTTGCATTGCTCGTACTTCCTTTGTATTTCTCCTCTCTTTTCCCTCTCTCTTTCTATACCCTTCAACAAACGATTATTCAAGTCTTTAACCCCTTCAGCAACTGCCCTCCAATCTTCTTTTTGGACCGATATATGCCTTATTTGATTGTAAATTTCTTTCATCTCTTCCTGAATTGTTTTTTCCTTGTCAACCCAGTCGAAAAAGTTGCATCCATTATTACCATAACTCTTACAACCAAAAATTCTCCGACCTGGGTTTTCCGACGTCCATGACACTCTAATTGGAGCAGGCTCTCCACAAAAACAAGTGACATATGAACATGATTCTCCGAAACTGGAACCAGAGTTTAAAGACATTTCTGCGAAAAATAAAACGCAAATATAGTTTCATATTTTATTTAAACAAAAAGTCTACTTTGTAATTAAAAAAGTTTCTGTATATATATGACTCTATGTGTGTATATAAATGCTTCGCAATTAATTAAGCATACTTGAAGATTAAAAAAAAGTATATATATATAACACCAAACCACGATAGCCTTAGTATATTCTACTCTCAAGATTAATTAATTAAGCTTGCTTTAAGATTAAATAAAATATTATATATAAAAGCTTCTCATTTATCCCTCTTAGAGGCGTACTAGTTTCAAGATTAAGGCATACTAGCCTTAATTATGATTGCTAGCTGAAGCAAAATCGAATTGCTCAAATTAAACGTGTTGAAATTAAATAAAATATTAGGATAACCACGTGGCTTCATACAAATAAAACCCCACAAAAAATCACGAACAGTTAACCCCACAAACCCATTATTACCCCACAACCCCATTGGAATGTTAAAAAATAAATTAACGTAGGAAATTTGTAAATTTTATGTAATGGCATGAAAATAAAAATATTAAAAAAAAATTATAGTTTCTCATATAGACGTATGCAACCAAAAGCTATTCCTTTAGATGTTCTTTTTGTTTGATAAGAAATATAAAAATCCATATAAGAAGTAAATCTATTTTTAAATATGGGTGGTGCAAAAAAATTATAAATCTAGTCAATTGCTTACATATACAATTTTATTACTTTTCAAATGGTTTAGTTTGTTGTAATATGATTTTTATTCTCATTGGCAACTAACTTTTTTTTCATATGCAAATTTAACACCATGTACATACTTTATGATTGAGGGACCACTACAAATTTAGCTCAAACATATATAAAACATCACTATCTAATAAGTTATACAAATTGCGGCTTTTCAAAATTTACAACCAATGTTGGCTCCAAAATGAAGTTAATCCCTACATTGATAGAACCACCAAATTCCACATTTTAAAATCAAAGTCCGACCAACAAAACACCCGACGCTGCACCCAAACCACCTCTAAAACACCCAAATCACTGAAACCACTACACAAACCACCACTGAAAGGGTCACATTTAACATATATCAAATAGAAAACCTCAAAAAATAGAAAACCTCAACCATTAATCGCTGTCAAATCTCAACCATCGGCCATTAATCCCCAAACTTGTTTATTTTGATGTTTATATTATACTAATTTCAACCAAAAATTAGAAAATCTTAAAACCCACAATTATCAACTTCATATATACATACACACATACGCACGTACACATACACACATACACATACACACAAACAAGCACATATATTCACAACAAAAAGGGGGAAAAATAAATCATTGAACTATCCAACAAAGAGGGGAGAAAGTTTTGTACCTACTGAAGGAGGACGGAGGTCACGGAGGAAGAATGAGGTCCGGTGATGGAGGAAAGAGGAGGTCCGGCGATGGAGGAAAGGAGGAGGTCCGGTGATGGAGTAAGGAGGGAGGATGGATGGAGGAAGGAGGAGGGAGGGGGACGATGGATGGTGCGTGCGTGCGGCGAGGGAGGAAGGCGGAGCTGTGCTGCGACGAGGGAGGAAGGCGGAGTTCTGCTGTGAGTGAGGGAGTTATGCTGGGGTTTTAAAATTTCAGTAAAAACGAAGTAAGGTCCAGCGTTTTTAATGGTAAAAACGCTATCATGAGTTGCGTTTTTACCATTAAAAACGCAACAAGAAATTGCGGTTTTACACAGTGCATTTTTTTTTTTAAAAAACGCTTCTTTCAATCGCGTTTTTACGGCAAAAATATACACCTTCGATCTCGCTTTTAAAAGTCCCCTATTTATACAAATAAGTTTTGAACAGCCCTATTTTGCAAAATAACTTAAAAAATCAGCATAGTTATATAAAAAATTCTTATTTATTAGATGTCTATTGCCAATGATGAGAGTGAAGAGGTAATATAATAGTAGTAATATTAAGGTCAATGAAAAACCAACAGTTGTCCTCAATCAAATCAATCTTCTAAATGCCAATTTGTTGTCAGATGAATACCATGTGCTATATTTGTTACAGATATCTTAGGATTTTTTATTTTTTGAAAAAATATCTTAAGATATTTTATATTTGTTTAGTTGAAATTTTAAAATATATTTTTTAAATAAATTTTTAAAAAGTGTAAAATTAGATTGAAAAATAAATTTAATTTTTGTTAGATTTTTTTTTTAATTAATTCAAAAAAAATCATAAGAAAAATTAAAAAAAATAGTCACAATGGATCTTGTTTTGCAGATCTCGATAAATAGGTTTCAAATATATTTTTTTTTATTTAATTCCAATCTTTGAATTTAAAATTATGGTGTTTTAAAAAATTTATGAGAGAGAAAATAAAATGAAGTAAATTTTGAAAAGTGTGGAGTAAAGTTGATTTTTTAGTAGAAATTTTAAATTTTCAACCAAACATCACCTTTATTTTTATTTTTGAAAAAATATCTTAGGATTTAACACTTAACATTTGTTCTCATTAATTTCCTCTTCCTTGCTTATATTATACATATAGTTCCTTGAGAAGTGTGAAAATAGGTCGAAAAGTGAGTTTGATTTTTGTTAGAATTTTTTTCAAACAATTCAAAAAAAAAAAAACACAGAAAAAAAAACTCAAAATTAATCTTATTTTATAGATCTCAATAAGTAAGCTTCAAATATTTTTTTTTATTTAATTTTAAATTTTGGATTTAAAGTTACAGTATTTTAAAAAAATTATGGGAGAGAAAATAAAGTAAAGTAAATTTTGAAAAGTTTGAAATAAAATTGAATTTTTTTATAGAAGACTAAAAACATAGTTTTTTTTAAAAAATGAACCAAACAGGAGCTTAACATTTGTTCTCATTAATTTCCTCTTCCTTGCTTATATTATATAGATAGTCCATACATTATTTTAATTTTTATCACCTGTGAGATTTACTTGTTTCTATGCTTTAAATCTTTTGCAAATTTCGCAGTCTTTGAATTCGTGCCGAATATTAGTAACTGCTACTTAAAAATAATTTAAATTGTACACGAATTTTTGTAGAAATGATCAAATTGTTATAGGGATTATCTCTATTAATTTTTATAGCAAATTTCATCCATTTAACCCTTAAAATAAAAAGTATTGAGAGAAATGAGTAATAGAGAGGAGCCAACCCCATTAAAAGGCAACTTGACGTGAATCAAACAAACCAAATTAACCCTACTTATATAATTGAGTTTTTCAAGTTAAGACACTAAGGTGATGTTTGGTGGATGTTTTGAGTTGAGTTTTTAAAATATGGTGTTTGGTAGAATTTGGAAGTATGTTGAAAAGTGAATTTGATTTTTGTTTGAGTTTTTTTTAGCCAACTAAAAAATTTCAAAAAATAGTCACAATAGATCTTATTTTATAGATTTCGACGAGTATGTTTTAAATATATATTTTTTATTTAATTTTGATTTTTGAATTTAAAGTTATGGTGTTTTAAAAGTTTTTTTTAGAGAGAGAAAGTAAAGTGAAATAAATTTTGAAAAGTGTAAAAGTATAGTTGATTTTGAGTTGAGATTTTAAAATTTGGGGGAAAAAAGAGAGAGAGATATACCAAAGAGGCCCTAATTTGCTATATAAACTATTAATGCGTTGTTAATTGGTTTAACATGTCTCGACATATTTTATGGGCAATTTTGTAACGAATTCATTAATGACTCGTTTGGTTGCATAAATTATCTCATTTATAATTGTTTTATTATAAATTAATAAAATTTAATTTTTTTCATTTTAACAAAAATTATGTGGTGTGATGTTTTTGACATGAACTTATATGATAGTTATAAGTTATGTAATTTCAACTAATTTCTTAAGCATTAACATAAGTTTATGTTTGTAACTAAACATTCAAATTATATAATTGACAAATTAAACAACTTTAAACTATCCAATTCGTAAATTGGAGGTCAACAAAACGGATCTAAGATAATGTCTTAATTAAACATTTAAATGGGCAGATTTAATAATGACCCAAATTTATTAAAGGTACACCCACTTAATTATAATTTTGTGTTGGTTGATTTCAATTAAGTGACTGCCGTTCCTCATTTTATCAGGTCTATATACAAGTGGCAATTTACTCATAAAATCATAATTCTAAAGAGTGTCCCAAATTAAAATTAGAAAAAAGTGTAATCTATCCGTCGCATTTTAATTAACATCTCATGTAGTATTCTAAAAATTTCCGTTAAGAGTCGATAATTCCCGCCTTCAGTACTAGGCCATGGTCTGTCACTTAGCTTAACTAGGCGGCCACCTAGTCTTGCGAAATGGCGATTTGGTAAAGAATATTGAAATCTTTCATACCTTTTTGTTTCAAAAATATTTTTTTTCATGTTTAAAAGATGGGATTATTTATTTAACAATCTCTCATTGTCATCTTAAAGTATAATTAGATTTCATTTTTATTATTTAATTTTAAATAATTAATAAATATAAAAATCGTTTGTCTGAGCAATCTCCAACCAATCTTCTTAGCACTAGTTTACCCTTATAAAAAGGCCTAGGGATTTTTAATTAAAGATTGTGATTCATTGCATTTGTGAAAAAAGACACAAGGAAAAATATATATATATATATATATATTTTTTTTTTTTTGATACACCAAAAAGTTGGTTTTTGGACATTTATTTCTAGAGTTTGGTAACATGGAGATGTCTTATATGACAACCCTTTTAAGATATTTGTGTAACAAGTGAACTTTGCCATAGACCCCTTTTTTATCGTGAAATTTTAAGATGTGCAGTCTTTTAAGAATATACATCTTCATAAATAAAATATATATTTGGAGTGTAACAAAGACACAAAGTTGGCAAAGAAGGCGGGTCTACTCCCACCGTGATATAGTTCAACTCTTGTAAATCTTATTTCCCATCCCCCTCTCTCCTAAGACGAATAAAAGTATATTTGTGTATCACTTGTATAATAATAATAAAAAAAAGGTTAACCTACCCCCTCCCTTAAATCTATTATTATATTTGTCCTTGTACAACTGTGCTATGTATATATATATATATTTGTGTTAATGTTTGTCAAAATACAATAGATATAAGTGAAATTAGCTTGTACAAATGTACAATATGGTTTTCGTGGAAACACATTTTGATTCCTCAATTTTGTGAAAATAATTCATACCAAATTATACCAAGAAACTTTTATTTAAAAGAAATGGTACACAATAAATAAATAAATAAGTAAATAAAGACATTTTCAGTATTTTAACGGAAAAATTATGACAATTAAATGCTGCCATAAACTTTAGAAAATTCTATTATTATTATTATTATTATTATTATTATTATTATTATTATTGAGATTTTTGTAAAACAAATCGAATCTTTTTAGTATTGATTTAAAAGCCCAACCCAACAGTGCAATTAGACTTTATACCCTCTTAAGTCTTGTGCAATAATTAAGTTAATCCCCTAAATAACCAAAACTATCAACTTCTTTCAACATCACGATTGTGGACCCATTGCTTTTTATGATGATGATAATAATAATAATATATAATTTGTACCATAAAATAATTTGCTTAACAAACAACCGACTCTTTGAATAATTTGTGCAGAAAATAAGGATTTGTGCTATTATTTTGTCCCTTATTAATCGATTGTCAAATTTAGGATTTCCACCTAATTTTCAATTTTTATTGGATATATACATATATAGGACATGATTATTTGGAATTAGTGATAAGTCTTTTAATATATTGGAAAGATAATTAGGCAAAAGGTCCTAATACAATGTTTAGAGGTAAAATGGTGATCTCTCCCAACTGTTAATTTTCGATTGAGTGGTTTAAATTACTTCTGTTTCATAAAGTTTTCATAAGAAATCACTTCCTCGAATGAGAACTCAAAATCTGAACCTTTTAATTTAAAATTAGTAGTTCAAAATCTACCACTTTATTCTCGAAAATAATTTTCACCACTTTAAAGTACTCATATCCACGTAGAGATTATGTTATTTATGACACTTAGGCCCTTTTTATCTATTTTCAAGGAATAATCTCTCCTTATTGTAAATCTCCATGCTAGATATTCAATTATTTTAATCTATAACCATTTATATATCTTTTTATCAAACAAATCATGTTGTCAAATTCACGTGAATTAAAATTCAAACTCCATAATCAAACACCCACATTTCAATGCCCAAGCTATAACTCATAAAATCTAGGAACACATTTGATTGGGTGAAATACCTATGTCGAACACAACCACGATATAGGTATGGCTAGCATACGCATTGGTATGTGTTTGACACCCACATGGTGTGTCAAACATGTTTGATATTAATAATATTGTGGACACGTCTCAGACACTTTATGGATACTTCTTAGACACATTTAAAAGTACAAAAGTCTATCCTTTTGTACATTTGAAAAAAATTGGGGGCCTTTTAAAAAAATGAATAAATAAATAATATAAAAAGATAACTATTATAACTTTAGTCATATATTATATCAGTTCCCGTTTTAAGGCTAGTTTTTATAACTATAGTTAATGTAACTGTAAATTATTCATATTTAAAATGTTTAATTTGATTATTAAAAAACAATTAGTGTTTTAGTGTAGTGGAGATCTAGGTGGATTTCTTTACTAAGTCAATGTTTGATCCACAAGAATCTCGTTTTCCTTCTTCCTACCAGACCATTAGGTGTATCTGTGTATCACTTGTATTTGTCATCACTATAGTTCCTTCGGCCAAGACCAAAATTAGCAACTAAGAAACACCAATTACACTTGGTGTATTAGTATAGTGGAGATATGGGTGAATTTTTCTATTACGTTCGTGTTTGATCTGCAAGAACTTTGGTTTTCTCCCCCCTCCTCAACCATTAGGTGTATATGTATACTACTTGTATTTGTCATCATTATAGTTCCTTTAGTTAAGACCAGAATCAATAACTAACAAATACCAATTACAATATTGAGACTAGAAATCACTTCTTAAAATTTTTAATAAGGACTTATATCCTATTTTTTTCCTTTAAAGTTTTTATATTGTGTCTCCAAAACCCTCAAACTATTAGCCAAGCTGAAAGACTTCCACCTTTTGTTTATTAACATTTCTATGCTCTTTCCCAAATTAACCAAAAGATTCACAATCTTTTTAGCAAAAATACACAAAAGTGAAAATTAACAAAAAATGAAAGAGGCGTCTCGAAAATAGAAAGCAACCCCTCATCCCATGTCTCAGTTTCAAACTACATTGGGAAATGAGTGATTTGTCCTTATTTGATCACTTCCACAAAATCAAAGGCCCAGTTTTTAATTGATCTGCATTATTGTGGGACCCATTATATGCAGTGAGTTGATATGGCTATTAAACAAATGGGATCAACTCACATGGATTCTCTTCCAAAATTTCACAATAGGCCAAATTTTGCTGCAGTTAATTAAAAATAGACAATTGCCTAAGGTGGTGGTGAATTTAATTAATTAGGAAGGCAAAGATTCAGGTAATAATATAGTCTGCACATTATATTTCTCTGTAGAGGACCCATACTTTAATTTGGACACTGCATGCCTTGTGTTATTACTCAATGTCTCAATCAGTCTCCTCCAAATTCAAAGAACCCATTTTTCTTTTTCATACATACCATAAATAAATATTAAATAATTCGAGAAAGTGAAGGAGGTGTTTTTTTTTTCCCGTAAACAGTTCAAATGACTATTAAATTTTTAATTTAATATTATTTTAATTATCAAATTTTAAAGTAAATTGTTTTAGCAATTTAGCTTTAAAATGAGTATTAATTTAACAATTTTGTTTAATTTGGCTGTTAAATTTGAAATATTTGCTAGTACTTGACTTTGTGTATGATCATTTTGATCATATTATAACAAATCGATATTTCCCTCCAATGATTCTTATCAAAATAAAACACACAATGTATAAAAATGTAGCAATATTTTCAACAAACAATGCAACTTACGCTATTTTATAACCAAAATAATCAAAATACATTTAAATGAAGTAATGAGCCTTGCATATGGTTTAATTATGTTCAATTTAGAAGTCAAATTGAAAGGAATAACCAAAGTGATATTTACTCCAAAATTAGATGGCTAAAGTGGTTCATTTTAAAGTACGATGATTAAAGTGAATCGAAAGTTTAGCAGTCATTTAAGTTGTTTACTCTTTGGTTTTTTTAGAGAGGGTAATGAGGCTCGAATTGAATGCCTTTTATAAATGAAAAATGTCTTTCTTATTTACAATTTTTATTACATATTTTTATTGAATACGTTATATGAGTTGTATTTTTTTTATATTTTGTGAATATACAACTCTTGTAATGCATCTTGATAAAAATAAGTGATAAAAATACCCCATAAATATATCATTACTCTTTATAAATACAAGTTTACTTTTTCAATATTTAAATAGTCATTAACCTTAAGAAGTGGTCTAATAATTATTTGAAACATGGTATCATGCTTAATGCAATATTTAAAGTTTAAGTCACAATTAATGCTTTGTGAATATTTACTTCAACAACCAATCATATCATAATTAGAAATATCGCGTTCAAGATATGCTATTTAATTTGTATCAACATTATTATTGAAATTTGTTTAAATAATATGAACTGTAGAAGCTCATATTTGTAAATGTGACAGCATATATTATCACCTTTTGCACCTTTTGCAATGAATTATTCCTTTCGGAGCTTGACTAAATTTCCAATTAATATATACATGATGATAGCTTTTTGTGCAGTTCAAAGCTTGACTTTTGCACATATGGATTGTGTCTCTATCATATGTTAATAGACCTAAAAAAAGGTAGGCCTTCACTCTACACATTTAGTATATGTAGAACTCATAACTTTTTTTAATAAGAATGCTATACAATCTTAAAAAATAAATTCCAGAAATATAATTCAAAAGTCAATTTTGAAAAATCGAGTAAAAATGATCCGTTTGCACCCCAAACTTTGTTTATAATTTCAAGTTGTACCTTAAACTTTATTTTATTTCAGTTTGCCCTTTGAACTTAATTAACTAAGTGTTTTTAAGCGCACAATCTGTTTACATTCCATCCAAATTTTATCGGAACTTGTTTGATTAATTACATAAAAAATCTCAAGGTCGGGCTTATTTTTCAATCTTGCCGTCGTAATTTTATTTTTTGCAAATTAAACCTTAAATAGTGATTGTGTATCAATTCAAATCTTAAAGTATTTAACTCAGAAAATATTAATAATTATATATCACTTCAAGTAATAAGAAAATTAAAATATATTTTTTGGTTTTGTATAATTTTTTAATCTTTGATAATGTAATTTTATAAACTAGTTAATATTTAATATATAAATTGCGACGGTTAGATACCTTAAGGTTTAATTTGCCAAAATTAAAATTTTGAGGTTAAGATTGAAAAACAAGCATAACTTTGAAATTATTTATGTAATTAATCACACATATTCAATTAAAATTTGAACGGAATATAGACATAATGTACACTTAAAAATACTTACTTAAATTTAAGGTGTAAACAACAAAAATAAATAAATAAATAAATTCACGAGTAAAATTTAAAATGCAAATAGTTTATTTATTCTAAATAATCATTATCATTCATTACTTTATATCTCTTCAATTCATGTGTGGTCCAAATTCAATATTTTAACTATAACTTTTGGTATATATATATATGAATTTTTTTTGATAAGGATCAGTCCCTTTTACGATGTTTTTGCATTATAAAAATTCACCTCCAAGTATTTATAGGACACAAAAATATCGTAAAAAAATCCTATCCATAAAATTTAAACCTTACCAAAAATGTTATATATATATATATATATATATATTTGAGCTATATAAAAATATAACTTTTACACCAATCAAATGAGAAAAATGATTGATGTAAAATCATTATAATATAAAAATATTTGATGTTTAAATCACGCACGTGTCATCCCAAAAGCACTGCTTACTTCTTCTTCTTCTTCTTTTCTTTTATTTAAAATAATATAAATATAGGGACAAAATTAAAAATATTAAATTTAATGTCACATCCGTTAAGCACCATTTGGCTTTGGATAGCACTAGATACATAAATGATACTACTTGGATAATTAACTAGCAAAAAATGCCTGACTTGAATTTTCTTTAAATAAAATACATGGACGATTAGTAAAAGAATAAAGATTAATTATTAATTTTACATTTGTTTAACATTACCACTTTTATTAACATGAGTAGGTTAATGCCGTCAACCAGTGGCATAGCTAAAAAATTATTTTAGTGGGATCAACCCAAAATACAATAATTCAATAACAACTCTAAATATATGTGTATTATTTAAAACGTATTTGGAATACAAGTTTTGAATATTTTCGGGAGAGTTTTGCATGAAATTGTGATTAGACTATATACTATTTTTTTTTTTATATAATTTGACCCCATTATTAATTATTTTTTTCAAAATTTAAGTGATGTCAATAGTACATACCAACTCAAATTTATTCAAAATAAGCCATATTTATACATATAAACATAAATGGTGGAATATATATGAAACTTATATATATAGGCGTCTCTATTGCATTCAAATACGACTATATATGGCAATATAGTGAAAATAAATGTGACAAGTTTTAGAGTAATTAATATTTGATAGATTCATTATTTGTACAAAAATGTATTTAGTCGTTAAGAACTATGATTAAATATATTAACGTAGTTAAAATCGTTTAATTGTTGATCAATTAACTAACTTATTATTTTGTCTTCAAACTAAATTAGCACTCTTGGTGTACATAACGTTATTGAATCTTTTATAAAAATGTATCGATCCGTTGAAGCCATAATACATAGATATATACATTAATACATATATATATATATATATATGAAATTTTTTAAATAAGGACCTTAACTTAAGAACCTTATTTACGGACTAAGTCATTTGGCTCTTTTCTCGATGGAATTTTTGGATGAAATTTGGTAGAGATGTTATTCATCATGTGTAGAACATCTCCACCAAATTTCATTAAAAAATTCAACCGGTAACTGGGTTAACTACAAAATTAAAAAATATTGGTGTAGAAATAGATATATAAAATCTAATATTTTTTCAATCATGTAAATAACCCACTTTCTGGTTGAATTTTTTTATGAAATTTGGTGGATATGTTCTGCATATGATGAATAACATTCCCACCAAATTTCATCAAAAAATTTCGTCAGGAAGTATGCTAAATAGTTTGGTCCGTAAATAAGGTTCTTAAGTTAAGTTCCTTATTTAAAATGCTCCCTATATTTATATGTCTATTGTGCTGTGGAAGCCTACCTACCTTAACTTTCGGCCATCAAATATATATATATATATATTGTTTGTATATATCTTAACAAATATTCTAAGAGCAAATGCTAAATGATTAAAATCTCATAAATAAAAAGAACAAAATGTAACAAATATCAGTTTGAATTCATATATATGTGTATTAACATGAGGACCACTTTTGGTTTGCACCTGAAATAAAAAAATTATCTTTTATTAATTTGAAAAATATTTATATTACTTATAATGGGAT
This sequence comes from Lonicera japonica, assembly GCA_021464415.1. Lineage (NCBI taxonomy): Eukaryota > Viridiplantae > Streptophyta > Magnoliopsida > Dipsacales > Caprifoliaceae > Lonicera > Lonicera japonica. The sequence goes on along the minus strand of CM038463.1, from coordinate 33,751,615 downwards.
TCAAACTTGTATCCTCCAAAACTTACACAACTGTATTGTCTCCTCAAATAAACACCCTTCGCATTGCTTTAAAACATATTTAAGATTGATTTTTATTATAAAAAAGGAGTTTATTGACTGAACTCCATGCGCTAATAGCCTTCTTTAAGAAACCCCCCCTCCCAAATAAATTTTTATTAGACATAATCCCCTAAAACCTGACACCATTTCCATTCCGATAATTTTTAAATTTTTTGGATCAAAATACCATTATTCTTCAAATACATCTTCATCTTCATCCCCAAACCAACCTTAAAAAAAAAACCTACCTTCATATATGTATGTATGTAATGTTTCAATCCTAATTAAACCCCTATTAAACCTCATTTAACCATTTATATACATACATATACATGTGTATATATATTTACACCAAATCAATCACCATCCCCGACCTCAATCTCCATCTCCGACCATCCCTCAACTACCATCCCCTCTGGTTGGCGTCGGCATCGCTGCCTACTCCATTCCTTTCTCTCTTTTCCCCATCACCATCCACCTCTCTCTCTTCCTCACCAACATCAAACCCATCTCTACAAATCATATCTAAGCAAAATTGTGGGCGAAATCACCGTCGTTGTCCGCTAGTGATTTCCTTTATACATGTGTTTGTATACATAATGCTCTTTTATGAAGAGGGTGGATCGTTTGTCGTTGCCAAGATCTCTGCTCGATTTACATAATGCTTTGTTTTTGTTTTATAGGCTGCTTGCACAAATTTAAAGACAAAGTTTTACCCATTTTTTACATTAAAAAATGCCATAACTTAAAATAAAAAATTTAAAATTTAATAAAAATTTAATATTTAAAATCTTCTAATCAAGATCAATTAAACAAGATCCGTCATGACTATAGAATTATGTAAAAAAAATAATATTTTTTTCTACATTAAAAATGCCATAATACAACAAATATTTTTCGGGTAGAAAATTAAGGCAATCAGACACATTTAATTAACATTTTTCATGCAACTCAATTCTAGGCAATTCAATTGCCTAGAACTTATTTTCTTTTTATGCGAATTTCAAACTTGCAATCAAACGCACCACAAGATTCCGTTTGATAATAATATATAAAAATAAAAATATTTGATTTTTGTGATAAGTTGAAAAATAAGTAGAGATATGTGGTGAGATATATTCTTACTTTGTCACTTTTTTCATGAAATTTTTTTCTTTGGTGGTTGTGTAATTTTTTTTTTAACAAAAAGTAATAAAGGATGAAGACATCTACTTATAAAAATAAATATGAAAAAATGGAGAGCATATTCCATTACACACTTCAGCTTTTTTTCAATTTTTTTTTTTACTTTTTACTCAAATCAGATATTTTTCATACTATTTTTTATATTGTCATCAAACGGAACTTAATATAGTCACCAGATGTATTCGATGACAAAATGTAATTTTTTGTTACGAGGTTTTTTGGTCACTAAAGTCTGTTGCATCATTAAAATTTCAAGCTACTAAAAAAAAATACTTTTAATGAGAAAGTGTTAAATTTCAGCACCAATCTTTTGTATATTACAACTTTTGTGACGAGTTCTGATTTTCGTCGATAGATGACAAACGCACAATTTTGTCCCTGTAAAGTGCTCATTTTACTAACTGAATATTGTTATGAAGTGAGATACGAATTTTTGTACATATCTATATATACTTTTTTTTTAACAATAATAATGTCAAGACAAGTTTGCACATGCCTCAACTAATTAATCTCGTTTCAGTTTAGTGAAAAGCAAGACAAATTAATCACGACATTGATAAACATTCACCAAATAAATTTAAATATATCATAACTTAAACTTATAACTTGTGTATATTTATACACACACGTGAACGTGTGTATAACATTATTTTTTTATTAAATTAAGTTGTATCATAATCAATTTTTATGCACTTTAATTAAATTTTATTTTTTTATAATTTAGATCATATTCAATACAAAATACCTAAGCGTGTAACATGTTATATCATTGAATTCATATAAATACCCAGAATCTGGACCAACGGTTGCCACGTGCTTCTCTACCCCACATTTCCTCTCACCTTCATCACAATCTTATCCCCCAACCCATGTTTAGCTGTACGCTCCCCATTACACACCACACGTGAAGGGCAAAATGGTCATTATCCCACTACCCCCTATATATACCCCTGTCACCCCACCCCCTTAAACCTGCATGAATATCCTCATCCTCTTACATAACTTCACATGCACCCCCACCGCTTCATTATTTTAGAGAGAGAAAAAAATAACACTAATTTCTAGAGAGAGAAAATGGGTATTTTCCTATTCTACATTGTATCTATAACACTCCTCGCCGTTACTACTTCCGTTAACTCTTGCCCGCCGTCAGACCGGGCAGCGCTCCTCGCCTTCAAATCCGCCCTTCACGAGCCATACCTTGGGCATTATTCAACTCGTGGACGGGTAACGACTGTTGTCACAAATGGTACGGAATTCAGCTGCGACTCGATTACTCATCGAGTCGCAGACATTAATCTCCGGGGAGAATCTGAAGACCCAATCTTCGAGAAGATCTCACCGTACTGGTCACATGACCGGTACAATCTCCCCGGAGATTTGTAAACTAACACGCCTTTCCAGTATAACAATTGCCGACTGGAAAGGCATTACTGGTCCAATTCCTTCTTGCATTTCTAACCTCCCGTATCTTCGGATTCTTGATCTGATCGGTAACCAACTAACCGGAAATATTCCTTTCACTATCGGAAAGCTCAGTCGCCTCACTGTTTTAAATGTAGCCGATAACAACTTAACTGGTACAATACCTCGTTCATTAATGAACTTATCTTCGTTAATGCATTTAGATTTACGTAACAACAAAATCTCTGGAACTCTTCCGATAAATTTCGGAAAGCTCCGAATGCTAAGCCGAGCTTTGCTCAGTCGTAATCTTCTCACCGGCAGAATCCCCTACACAATCTCTTACATTTACCGCTTAGCAGATTTAGATCTGTCGTTAAACCAAATCTCCGGTACAATCCCTGCCTCGATCGGAAAAATGGCGGTGTTAGCTACGTTAAACCTCGATGGTAACCGGATCTCTGGCACCTTACCGCCGGAGTTGCTGTATTCGGCGATCAGTGTTCTGAATTTGAGCAGAAACTCAATTGAAGGTAACATTCCTGATGTTTTTGGACAGAGATCTTATTTTACGGCGATTGATTTGTCGTATAATCGGTTGAAAGGGCCGATACCGAAGTCGATATCATCGGCTTCGTATATCGGACATTTGGATCTGAGTCATAATCATCTGTGTGGGCATATTCCGGTGGGACCGCCGTTCGATCACCTTGAAGCGTCGTCGTTTGTTTACAATGATTGCCTCTGTGGGAAGCCTCTTAGAGCTTGTTAAGAGAGGGTTTTAAGAGATTAGATGAATATATAGAATATATATTATATTATTTATAGAGTCTATTTCTGGTACGAGCTGAATATTTTTTTAATACGGACTGAATATTTTTATGACGTTTTTTCGAAGTAAAAATATTGGGTTGTTTTTTACGAAGAAAAAACGTTGTAAAAAGGGTACAGACTAATCCGTACTTAAAAATTTCCTATTATTTATATATGTAAGGTGAATATATATATTTGTGTTGTATTTTAATATTTTTGTATTGTGTAACACTGAGGTTGAAAGAGGTTGGTAATACATGTTTTTTTCTTGATATAGCTAAATTTCTAGTAGTTTAAACATATATGATATAAATATGAAAAAAGATGAGTTAGTTAATTAGTTAGTTAGTTAACTAATAATTGTTAAATAATTCCATATATTTAGATTAGCGGTTGCCGGAGTTTTGGCAATGGAACAAGTGATTGGCCGATATTGATTAATTTTTAAAAAGAAGATAAAATAAAAGAAAGATATATTAGATAAAGAAAATAAAATATCCTTATTTTAAAATAAAAATGTAAGATATGCTTGCCATAATATCTATACTGGACAAAATATAAGATATGCTTGCCTAAAAATGTAAGAGATGTTAGGTAAAGAAAATAAAGTGTTTTTAGCTTAAGAAAAATTATGCAATGTTTTTTTTATATCAAATAAAAAATTTCGTTAATAATCTAAAAAAAGTATAGTAAAATAATTTTTTTTTTCTAAACTTGGACAAAGACTAGCCACGATAATAAGGTTCCGGTAAATCATGGTAAAAATTTGGGGTAACAAAAGACGTTAAAAGACAAATACCCATATAAAAAACATTGACGCTAAAGGTGATCATACAAAGTCAATCTAGATGGAGACACAAACACCAATAAAACAACGAAAAAAAAAATAATAAAAACAAGGGTGATTTTGACTTTGGGTGCCGTTTGTTCTTGCGTATCAGACGTTGGATGCCAAAGTTTTGCATAATAGGTGTTTGTGTGCCATTTTCGTTAGTCAACGTGGTCAACCTGTTAGTTCCGTTAATTTTTTACCCAATTTACCTATTTTATCCCTTGAAAAAGACAAAACATACCCCTATTGCTTAGGGGTAAAATGGTCAAAAATTAACGGAGTTAACGGTTAACCACGTTGACTAACGGTTTTCGTCCAAAATAGCACCCAAACACCTATTATGTAAAATTTTGGCATCCAACGTCTGGTATGCAAGAACAAACGGCACCCAAAGTCAAAATCACCCTAAAAACAAAATAACAAACAAGTGCATATTTTCAAGTCTAGTTTTAAGTCGAATTTTTTTTAATACATCCAATGATTTAATTTTTCTATTTGTCTATAATTTTTTAATCATCATCCGAGAAGGTGGACACACAATCCTGACAAACAAAATAGCTACAATAATAAAATTACAGTAAATCATGGTAAAAACTTGGGGTAACAAGAAATGTTAAAGACAAATACCCATATAAAGTACATTGATACTAAAAACGACCATACAAAGTCAATTTAGATGGAGACAATACCACCAATAAAACATTAAAAGATAAAAATGAAAAAAACACAAAATCAAACTAACAAACAAATGCATATTTTCGAGGCTAGCTTAAAGTCGAAATTCTTTTTAATACCTCCAATGATTTAATTTTCTCTTTGTCTATTACTTTAAAATTATTATCAAAAAGGGTGGTTACACAATCTCCACGAACAAGTAGACAAAACAAACAACTCAATATTATATGAATATGAATTAAACTCGTGACTTTTTTATTACAAGATAGAAAAAAATGCCAACCGCAACACAAAGATCATTACCTTCGAACTTGAGTTAAATCTACCGACCACCTCTAACAAAATTGTGCAATTATTTATGGAGAGAATCATTATGAATGGACCACAAAAAAAATACTGTTTTGAGGTAACATGAGGTTTGATGCTACATTCCAAGATATGACAGGCGTTAAAAGCACCCAACCTTTCTTGCATGAATATATTTATAATTGTGGATCATCCTGAAAATATTAAATGTTGATATTGAATGGTAATACTGTACACACTTTAATGAACTTTAGTACAATTCTTAATTATTCACAAGAGTATGCAAGTTGTCGTGATAATATTTAGCCTTTTTCATCAACCTACCCACTTCGATTCTACAATTTTGGAATCGAACCCAATCAAAAATCTTAAAAAACTTGTTTGGGCCAACTAGGGATAATTTGTATTTTGTTTGATTTTCGGTTCATCAATTTTAACGATGTTCTCCGCACCTTGATGTCAACGGTCTAAGACTTTTACTTGTTGGTTGGTAAGATAATCGTTGCAAGTATCCTATTAACTGCGATTCCCATATGTAATAACACATGTTTATTCAGATGTTTTACTAATTCCTTTCCTTGAAAATTAAGAATGCTTTTTGTGTCTTATGTATTTGCCAAAAAAAAAAGAAAAAAAAAGAAAAGACATATTACATTAAAGTAATCAATAAACAATTAGGACCTCATCCCTCTTCTCCAGACAACTTGAAAAGTAAAAGGGATCGAGTCTTTATATACCATGTTATGAAAAAAAAATAGAAAATTAGTGCCAACTACTACTCCATGCCTTTTTTTAGTGCCAACTACAAGCTAGATTGCAAATTAGTGATAACTCCTTCATTAATGCTAGATAATTCTTGTTTTGTAATTTTGTGTTGAGGTGGAATGGATTCTCAAAGACATAATGACTAACTTACCCTTTGGAAGTTATTGTTTTGTAACTCATAATTGGTGTTGTCTATTGAAATTAACTAATAATCAAGTCCAAGCAATTATGCAGTGAGTTCCCTCCTTTATGGTCGTAACTCATAGCCATGATTTATGCTTAATTCAAATGGTGTTTAATCATATTTCCGTATTTTTATACACACGAGTTAATTTTTTATATGGGAAGGCTTGTGTTTAATTTGGAAAACGATTTTTATTATTAATTAGGAAAATGATTTTCATTATTAATTTTTATCAATAAAAATTACGATGATGCACCTAATGCTTCCATGATGAATAAAAACATAATTGACAGGTAAATTCATTTAGCATATTTTATAATGATCACTCCAGAGAAACACATTAGGATGATTATATAAGCATTTCATATCTTTTGAATATAATTTTGAGTAACAAATGTAAGAATTTCATAATTTAAACATATATGAATTTTTGTACAAATTACTATAATAATACCACGAGAACCACCTTAATAGGTTGGGATGTATCCCACCCTGAGTCCTTTTGTCCGTTGTCAATTAGAATAGCGATGTGGGTCTTTTTAAAATCATTACAGCTTAATAGGTCAATACTAATGAAAAGGCAAATTGTATAAAATTAACTTGGAGTACAAATGACAATCATTTCGTAAGTTAAAGCAAAAAGTTCGGAGTTTGAAACCCTTAACAAATTTTTTATTAATATTTAACTATTACGGACCATGAATTGAAATTAATTTTTTTTTACCACAAATGGATAAAAGGTATTGAAATATATGGTATTTTTAAGATTAGCTTTGTTTATGTTAAAAATTATTTTTAAGATTCTATATTAAAATAGTATTTCAGCCACATCTATATATAAGGGACAATTATCATCCATGCATAAATATTTCCACCATGAAGCATCATTTGTAAATCCATATATATATATATATTTCTTTCCACCCATAGCATTAAATTGATTTTAAAAGATGAGGTAATGAGATTACAATTAGCATTTTTATAAACGACACTAACCCCCCCTCCCCCCCCCCCCCCCCCCCCCCACAATTGTAAGTACCCAATAAAGTCAAAAATATAGTATATCCAAAAACACCTCCAAATAACAAAAAACGTGTTTACACAAACATTCAAACATACCCCTATTCACGCATAACTCCATTTTGAATAGATCAATAACCCAAAATGCTTACCTCACCTAAATCCACTATAACCCTTAAGCAGATTGCAACACCTAATTGATGCAATCCTTATCATCATCTGCATCCGAGATCCCGCTCTGTAATGTCAGAGATCCGGCTCTGTAATGTCAGAGATCCGGCTCTGTAATGTCAGTTCGTGGGAAAGAACAACGGCGGTGTTCAAAACCGTTGTTACTGTCGCCATCGGACCATTCCTTAATCGTAATGGACTTGTATTTCTTCACATTGCGCCACGGTAGAAAGAAATCATTGTCGTGTACGTGGTCATAGATGGAATGCCTTTGCTTATTATGAGCACGAACCTCGCTCGCCCTTCCTATGCTTTTTATTATTACTCTTCCTCTTTGGTTCAATATTCACTGGGAACATTACAGGAAGTTCATCATCTTCCATACCAGGAGCTATTAGATTTTGTGTTTTGGGCTTTTACAAATATATGAACTAAGGCAAATGCCCCAAAATTATAGGGTCATAGATTTGTACTTTGGAAATCATATACATACAACAATTCATCATTAAACAAGCCGACGTTTGGATTAACTGTGATTGCATGCTAGAAACCGGTGAGTACAATCAATTCAAATTTCTTTATCTGTTTCCATTCCATGTAGTCTAAAGTCCGTCACTGTTAAATTGCAACTGTTAAGGTCACTTAACACTGTTAATCTAACAGTGTCTATTGTTACACTGGTGTTGCTTAACTAGTTCTATGATAATATATGAAAATAATCATTATAATAACTTTTTTGTAATTATATAATTTATGACATTTAAGGTAGAGTTAAAATTTTGATAAAATTGTCTTTATTGGGGTATTAATCCTGATGAATTGCCTATTTATTAGCTGATTTAATGTTATATTTAATCATAATTTATCTTTCAAATTACAAGGGATTTTAAAACTGAGAATTAATCTAATAAATAGGGGTAACGATGTCATCTAGATTTTTTACATTTGTGACTTGGCAGGTTATTTAATTGCTCATGTATCTATCACTAATTTCCGAAAGTGCTTGGAGTTTATACAACAAAATGGGAGGATATAGGAGTGAGAACTAAAAAACCCAAAAAAAAAAATTAATTTTTTTTTTTAATGTAATCAATAAACAATTTACAAAAATACTAAATGATTGTGAAGCCATATCATCAAGCCAACATGGTATCCAACATGGTATCATTCATATAGTCAGTAAGTATTACTTGTATAAAAGATCACAATGTGTGGTAACAACCCCCCCAACCAGCACTAAGTAAAAAGATTTGGATTGACCTAAGGTCCCAATTACCTCAAGACCGAGTTCATGTTTGTCTCGGACATTTGATCATTTCCTATCACTTATATTAAAAAAATTCAAATCCAAGATCAAGGCCGAGTCCATCCTTGTCTCGGACATCTGATCATTTCCTATCGCTTATATTAAAAATATCAAATCCAAGATTTGAAGAGTATGGATGAATCAAATACAATTTGATTGTAATACTCTCTCTCATCTTGATCGAGGCCAAGTCAAATCCGAGTCTCATTATTGATCGAGGCCACAACCAGAGTGAGTGAGTTTTTCTATAGCCCCACTAAACCACTATGTCGCAATTCACATGCGGGTATTAAAGTGCTATTAAATTTTAAAAACCCATGTGCGTTGTGCATTTTTTTTTGTACCTAGTGCTTGGATAGGCTTGTCAATCGAGTTATATAAGTTGGGTTTGATGTTGTTCGAGCTCAGCCAGAATTAATTTGAATATGCTAGATTTCAAACTCGGCCTAAAGTAAAATACACCTTCTATGTTCAAACTTTATTGATATTTTACTACGGGTTTCGGACTCGAGTTCAGGCCAGCTTGTATGAATAACTATATATGATTAATTTATGAACATGTTTGAGATCAATTTTTTTTTCCGAATACTAAAACAACCAATACTTAAAATAAATTTCTATTATATATAATCAAAATTACAAAAACAAGAAATAATCACTATCAACACAAACCAAAGCTCCCAAAATTTCCTTCTAATATGACAGCAATCAAGAAAAAGACCCTAAATGCTAAGTTTTATAAATCCATTAGGATTAAGCAAACTAACTCTATCAAGGAGACCAACATAGTTGAGGCGGGTGGGGCTTACAATGGGCTGAGCTACTTATGTTCGAGCTCGGCCCAAAATTTAATTCGGGCCTAAAATTTTATTCACACTTGACCTAACTCAAATTCAATTATGGCTCGGCCCAAAATTAAATGGATGGAATGGGTTAGTTTCTAGCTTACTCGGTTCAATTGACAAGCCTATGCTTGGACTCAAAAAAAAAGAAAAAAAGAAAAAGCATCAAAAGGTAAACCTATTTTCTCACCTCAAGTTAGTTTTGATCAATGTGCTATAATTGTTAGAAAGTGAGATTTGATTTTGTTAAATTGATTTAGGAGTTAGCATATGAATGATCAAATAATGATATTAAGATTTAATAACTAGTTACCCTTTGGACTTCACATATTATTTGGTTGGCCCACATACCCAGTTGATGGCTGCACAGTCCATATATGTAGTTGGCCTTTCGTTATCTTTTGGACCCATCAGTGTTTGGCAAATATTGTTCAACATTCTTGTGCTACTGGCGTGTATATAATTAATACATATTTTATAAAAAAATAATTAACAAAAGAGAAAAGATGATCTAATATTAAGGTTCGAGTGTGAATTTCTTTCGAGATTTAACACCCGTTGCAAGCATATTTTTTATGGAAAAAGAATCGCAGGAATAAAATAGGTATTTAAAAAATCTGAAACAGCTTTACTAACAGTTAAAATCCGTCTTAGTTTCATAAGATGGCACTTTCATTTTAACAAAAGTTAAGTGTCTTGTGCTTTTTTTCTCGCCTGACTTATGTAATAGTAATAATTTAATAGCTTACAAATTAACTTACGTTTATAGCATTTTATATTAATTCATTTTTACAACCAGACACTTTAACAATAAGATAATTCATGAAAACAAATTTAAATTGTCCTATTCATAAATTAGAGGACTACTGTGCAACCCCTAAATTAATTTTATTTTAAGTTTTCAATTTTGTGATTCCATAAATACAATATGAACAACATACAATTACAATCCTATTAAAGATAGGACTACTCTCCTATTAATGTAACGAGTCCAGATTTGTCAATCATCTTTTTTTGATCAGAAACTAAGATTATATTGATAAAAAACAGCATTACAAGCAAAAGTGAGACTGAGAGTAGACAAGACGTCCACAGCCAACCCCAAAAAAACAGAGAAAGAACAAAAAAATCACGTGAGGCATCCAACGCCTCATCACACCACACCTCAACACACAGCAAAAAGACCAGCCACCCAAACCTACTCTAAAAATAAACCAACAGAACAAACTAAAGAACCAGGCTAAAGATACCACAAACCAACACTCTGCTACACTAAAGCAGCTTTCCAGATTTGTCAATCATCTTTGCGCGAAGGTTAGCATGACCCAATGCATAAAGAAACAAAAACACTTTAGTTACTGTATTCGCAATTTAATGCATTAACCAATCAGTTGTGAGGGTCTTTTGTCTTTTCAACACTCAAGGGAGTCGACAAATCCGGACACTAGATTCCAGATTGACGATCAAACAACAATCACGTAAACATAAGATCAATAACCCAATCAACTGCCAAACAAAAAACAGATAACTGAAACAAATTAAATCCGAATCACAAAAATTAGAACCAACGTAACATTTCAACTTTAGACAAAAAAACTCTCACAACAATTGCAAAAAACATTTGACTAAAACAAATATGAAACAAAAACAAGTTACCGAGTATTAGAAGCAAGCGATTGATTCAATCTTCATCCTCGATGATTTTGGTGCCTAATCCCTTCAGACCCTCAGCTGGAATCTCGGCAACAGTGACAAGGGAGTAGAGCTCTTCCTTGGCGTCTTCGTCATCATTTCTTTTTCGGGAAATGCGTACACGAACCCTTCTAGGGACACTTCGGATGCCTCGGCTCCAAATTTGTTTGTTAAGCTTAACATCAACACGTACGTCTGTGGTTCCCATGGCCTTTTGGGCAAACTTCCTAATCTCCTTTATGGCCTTGGGTGCCTTCTTCTTGAATGTGCTGTAGATGCAAATATATTAAGTCATAAGATGGGGTTGTATGCAAAAATAGTTAAACTGCAAATGAATGACGATACTACTAGTGAATCACCAATGCCTGCTACTACAAGTGTTAACTTGTACTTTAGAGATTATATTATTTCGTTTGTGCTAGACCACATACTAGAATACTTTAGTTTTATTCTGATACATGTATGTTACTAATAACTATATATATATAGTCCCACTTTTAGTGAAATTTGGTTACCCCTACAATTGAAGGGTTCTTTTTCTTAAAGAGAGGATGTTGCTAATAACTATATATATATAGTCCCACTTTTAGTGAAATTTGGTTACCCCTCCAAATGAAGGGTTCCTTTTCCTAAAGAGAGGATCATACTCTTTACAGCGGAGCTGTATATGTTATAAACAATTGTTTTGAATCACTTGTTAACAGAGACTTTTCAAAATGGGGATCAAAAAGGATTGTAGGAATTGTGTAAGAGCATAGAGTTTCCTATTTTGGAGAAAAAGTATGAGCTATGTTATAGTAGAGATGTCGGTTATAATGTGTGAGCGTGTGGGTCCTACTTCAAAGTAGCATTTGTCTTAGTAACAATGCACATAACAAGTGGGGTCTGCACTAAGTTTCCGCTTATACAAACCTTTCAACTCAAATTTATAGTCCACTTCCCTTTTTGACACATCCCAAATTACGATTCCTATTTCTAAAAGTAGGTTATAAAATCATGTGATAAACCAAAAGAAGCCTTAACTTACAATCCAAGTGTTATGGATAATAACCTATTCTGGAGACTTAATAAATGAAGGGTGCTTTAAGTAAGTTCAAAATGTTTCACACACAATTTTGTACTCTTAGAGCTTGCTTGGCTCGAGTTTCAGTTCGTTCCTCGAATCATAAATGGTAAATTCACACTAAAAGTCTCTTATAGTTCACGTCAAGAGGTTGAATTATAAGATGAAGCACAAACTTTCCATGTGAAATTACCATTTTAGGTTCCAAGAATGAACCAAACCAGCACTTAATGTAAAATGGAGGATGTATATAAAAGATGAAAAGTGCTAAACTTGCGGGGCCAAAACAGAATTTCTCTTAGCTTATACACTAACCCAAACCCAATCAACCACATTAAGTATTAATCAGCAAACCCTAAAGAGGCTTTCGAATGTCCCAAGAAATTCAATGATCGTAATTTTCTTGTTGCCTGGTATAGTATGCAACGTATCATAATATTATTTCCGAGCTCTTGTGAACATGCAGATACATTTCTTCATATGCCACAAAAATCGCAAAATTACTATAGAATGACAGAGCAAGAGCAGGCCACATACTGGCTACTTCAAAAATCTGTCTCAATATCATAACCTTTGAACTGGTGTTTGAACTTTGAAGCGCACATCAATGACTAATTTACAAAGTTGAGATCAGAGAACTTCAACACTAGGGGCTCCTTCGTTGAAATTAAAACCCCAAAAATTGAGATCAGGGTACTTTAACATGTTCGTTTGAGATTACATCATGTGTAATAAACTCGACAAAACTGACTGCAAGCATAGGTCCTATTGATCAGCTAATATTTGCCAAGCTTTTCTTCCATCTTACCATCATATTGCAATTCTACTTGCAATAACATCTATTTAAATCTAAAAAATGTGAATAAGCGTTCCAAGTGGGCGAACACTTTCTGCACTGCAAGAGTTCAATTCCCACTTGAACCACTTGTTGCCGGAAACAGTTAGTTTGCCTAGTGGAATTAGTCGCATCCCAATGCGGGTATCGGCACACCTCGTGTCAAAAATTATGATTTTTTATTGTTATACGAACATTTGCATTTCATTTCATTACACATATTCTTGTTTAGTACTAGTGTGCCATTAAATTATCACAATAATGGATTATCCATGTTTCACTCAAAACTTAAAACACACTAAATCACCAACTATTACACATATCTCATATAAAAAACTGCAAAGTTGACAAATTAATTGAAAAACAATCAGATTTTACAAACAAATTAGGAAAAGTTATAGGTGATTTGGTTTCCAATTAATCAAAGAACTGTATTCCATAAAAACAGAAGATGTAATAAAACACCTAATCAAATCAATCGTCTCATTTTTCAATACCCTAAAAGATGAGAGTAAATTTTATATAAATTACCATCCATGAAGACGTTTGTGAAGATTAATGGTGTACTCTCTGGCGACCACCTCTTCCTTTCGACCTTTGCTCGCCTTCTCCACCATTTTCGCAAGCAAAATGAAACCCTAGCCAACCCAAATGATCTAAAACCCTAGAATATGAAATAGATAGGGATTATATAGATGGGCCATGGGTTTGTTTTAATTTAAAACAGGGCTTCATTTCAGAAACAATGTGTTGGGCTGGGCTAGTTGGATAGTCCATTTTTTTTCAATTTTTTATTAGATGTTTACGCACACGCAATGCGCATGTACACCTTTTTTTATGCAAGCGAATGTCTAATTGAGATTAGAAACTAATTAATAAACGTTGATTAACCAAATGATAATGTGTCTTTCATTTTAAGTTAGAGGTTCAAGGTTTAACCCCAAAAATAATTATTTTATTTAAGGCTAAATAATGAAAAATAGTAATTTATTTATGCCTTTTTCCTACTTAAGTTATCGAACTTTCTTTGTGGTCAATCATGATAATGAACTTTTAATTACTTTCAATTGGATCCCCTTCCATTAAATCACCTAACAAAAACTAAATTTATTTGCATAAACTACCCCTAACCTTTTAATTTTTCATTATATGTATTTACATAGACCACCCTCTTACTAAAACCCTTAAATTTATTCCCCTGTTTATTCAAATTTCTTATACTCAAGTCTCTTTTCTTCAATTCAAAAGATTTATTTGTTTTTTGGGTTAACATTTCAAAAGAACAAGAAATATGAGGTAAAATTTTCAACGAATTTATCAAAAAATAGTTAGGTATTTTCTGAACAAAGATCTATAGTAGAGCTCTTAACCTTAACTAAACGCGTAGTTTTTATGCCCCTTTTTCTGCTTCTATAGCATTATATTTTGTTAATTTAATTTTGAGGCAACAATATGAGAAATTTTAATTTTTAAAGTAAGTTTGAGAAAATAATTTTTAAACCAAATATATACGGGTTATATGTTGTGTACATTGATTCATAATTTTATATGTAAATTTTTTGTAATTGTTTTATTTTTGTTTTGCTAAGTTAAAAAATATGTTATTATTAATAAATAACACCATATATATATATATATATATATATTCACCCCAAACCTAAAGAAGATCAAGGGACTTTGTGCATGTTTAGGGTGAAATAATCTCTACTTGAAGAAAAGCTAATGGCCTTATTTATTTTATTATTTTGAATTAAAACGATAGCATTCGGGCACAAGCATGTTTCCATTTTTAGTCATTTAAAACTGAAAAGTTATAATGTAATGAATGTGGGTGGTTTGTGTAAATACTTAAAAAGTTAGGAGTGGTTTGTGCAAATAAATTTAGTTTTTTGTTAGGTGATTTAAAGGAAGGTAACGGATGGATCTAAATGACACTAATTAAAAAGTTCAATATCACAATTGACCCAAAACAAAAATCGATAACCAAGTGCGAAATGGGCATAAAAATGTTGCCAATTTTTATCATTTAGCCTTTAAAAAAAATTGAAAAGAAAAATTAGCTACATGTAAAATGTGTTACAATGAACAACCACCACTTTTGTTTTCATATAATAAAATAGGGAATAGAGATTTTGGACGAGGCTAGGGGAGTCCATGGAAAGCTTTTTGGGTGGGGTAATGTTAGTGCCGATCTAGAATATTGAATTTGGGAGGGTTAAAACAGAATCACAATTTTTTATTTTATTTTATTTTTTTAATATAAAAGTAATTAACATGAAAAAAAAAACTCAAAGTAAGCTAACCGATAAAATCCTGCAATAATTGAGTATTGTTTTTTAAACATTTTTATACTAGTAAATTCCGTTGTATGCAACATTAAAGTTTGTATTTATACGTTTAAGCCCAAAATGTTATAAATTTTACTTATAGAAAACAATTTGAAAATGGGCTAATAAAGAGTAGCATGTTAATACATAACAAAATAATAATATTACTACTCAAAATTTAAAAAACCTAAGGAGTACCATCCAAATTTTCAAAAATCTCGACCCCCCCCTTCCATCTGCTGCTCGGTGATGTTGGGGTGGGTTGGTGACAAAGTTTTTATTCAAAAAACAACTTTAATTAAGCACCAAAATGAAATTATTAAAGAAATGACGAATAACTATTGTAATAATTATGCATTATGTTTAAACTGGGATTTAAATGGTGGTAAAGATAAAAATTTATGGTACCCTTATAATTCTTCTTGTTCTTTGAAGCTATGTTGGCATCCAGGGGCGGAGGACCTGGACTTTTTGAAAATTTTTAAACAGTATGGGGGTTTTTGTGCGAGAAGGAAAAGATTAAGAGCTATTGTGTGATTTTGGGCGAGGATGTTGTGTGCGATTAAGTTTATAAGTTTAGGAGTAGGCGTTGTAATATAGGATAAAAAGCAAAGTCTAGCGTAACGTTTTTTTTTTTTTGGGGGGGGGGGGGGGGGGGTGTTTGTGCAACAAGCTGTATAAGTTGAAGGTGTAAGTTAGTAATATATATTTGGTTATATGATATGAATGCGACAATAGCAGCTAGCAACCGTTCTCCCTTTCTCCCCTTTCTTCATCAGTCTCCACTGTGTGACTGCGTCTGCCGTTCAAATTTTTTTTTTATTTTTAAGCAGCAGGCAGTAGCTTCTCTTTCCGTCTTCATTCTTCATTTGTTCTTGTATTTTATGTTAGATTTCTTTTTTATAATCTTATACATTTTGTTTTAAAAATTTGAATATTAAGAATTAGGTGTTTTAATGTTGATTTGCTTCTTAAATTGTTAAATATTGATATTAAATTTGATTATTAATGTTGATTTTCTTATTAAATTGTTAAATATTGATATTAAATTTGATTATTGAGGTTAATTTGCTTATTAGATTGTTATTTAATAAATTAATATTTAGATTAATATATGTGTTTGTTGGTTATAATAGGTTGAATATTGAGTTGATAAATTAATATTTAGATTAATTTATGTATTTGTTGATTATAGTAGGTTGAATATTGAGTTGATAAAAATATTTTAAAATATATAATTAATTTTAGTATATCATTTTTTATTTTTCAGAAACAGAATGGAGAAATATTTTAGTAAAGTAGGAGTGGGTTCTACTTTTCGAAATGTTGGTTCAAGTTTTACTCTAAATATCGATTCCACTACGTTAAATATAAGTTCCTTCGCTCTGAATATCTTGTTTTAGTTTGACCCCACTTAAACCAGAATCCTGGCCCCGTCACTGTTGACATCTGAAAATGAGAATTGCATCTAAAAATGCGAATCATTTTTTGTACAAATTTGTATTAACTTGACGATAACTTCTATCAAATTATTATTATTATTATTATTATTATTATTATTATTATTATTATTATTATTATTATTATTTTAAATGCTATATTTATCTCACTTAACTAAATTCTTGACTCCAACTGAAGGTATGATAAAGGCTTAGCTTGAAGCCAAAAAGGAGGAAGCCTTAGCTCATGCTTAGAAAAGGACCGCGTCATATTCCTATGTTAGAATAAAACTTGGTTATGCTCCCGACGTGCACTTGTGCTGCAAAATGTAAAAGGTACAGTGCAATCTAAATAGTCATATTCTCGCATTGAAATAAGACATCTTATTCTCATATCGAATAAAGAGTAGGTCCTCATCTGAATTCAGTTTGTACTATACATAATGTAAAAATGGATGTAATTATATCATAAATTAGCCTACTCACTACTCCTCTATTTACTGTTGTACTATAATTCCTTCCACTCACTCTTGTACTACTGTTCTCTTTGGGTGCGTTTGGCGCGCCGGATAAAGAGGTAGTATAGGATAGGATAAAGGTCAGATATGATAAGAGTCGGAATTAGTCGGATATGGATTATGTGGTATAGGATAGCAAAGGAATTAGTTGGATAAGGATTAAGCGGGATCGGACAGGATAAGGATTAGTTGAATAAGATTTAATAAACTTTGCATTTGATGGAGTTCCGGATTACAAGTTCAGATATTATATAATACAACTTACTTTTCTTTTAAAAATATAAGGAATTTTAATTGTTGTGCACATTTTTTTTTAACTAATGCGATTCTTCTATTTATAAAAAAGTTTCGTAAAAAATTCTTTCTGCAGAAAAGTTTTATATCACATACAATATTTATGAACTAGGCATTAAGTACAATTTCAAATTCTAATGTTACCCTTTTTTCTAAAATTAAAGTTTCTTATAAATATCTTCATTTAATAAAAAAAAATGCCATACTATAAAAGAAATTAATTTTATTAGTTGAGTTACTGTGATTTTGGGTGGTTGGAAATTTTCGTTAATAAATTTGATTATTTAAAAGGTGTAAAGAAAAAGATTAAAAAAATTAATTAAAAATTAATTTTTATATTAATTTTGTTATCCGGCAATCATGGGATAAAATAATACCACCTATAAGGGTGGTATATACTTATCCGGTTATAAAGGGATAAAATGATAATTAATCCCGAATGCTATCCAGTCCCGTGTAGCGCCAAACATGGGATAGGATTAAAATATCCTATCCACCCTTGCACCAAACACATGACAGGATTTATTTATCCTATCCTCTCCGACAACAAACATCAGATAGGATTAATTAATCCTATCACGCTTTTAATCCCGCCCGACAAACACACCCTTTATGTTTTGTATAAATAGAGGGATAAGCCTCATAATTAAGCAACCAATCCTTAGTTTAGAAAGCTCTATTGTAGAGGCCTTCTTCTTCTTTAGAAATCAAAGTAGTTGCAGAGAAAAAAATCATATGCAAATGAAATCCATGATCATGTATTTAAGATATTTCAACCCCATATTTTTCTGAGTGGACGTAGTCCTCTCCTTGAGGGAGAACCACACGTAAATACTTATTTTCTTTGTATGCTACATATTTTCTCCATCTCTCTTTACTGTTTTGTTCATAGCTGTGTTGTGTTATTTAATACCTACTCACTCCCTCTATACCCGCGTATTAGCTCATCCATTTTTAGGCATCATCAAAAAAGTATACAATACAACTTCTCAAAACAGTACCATAATCTACCAAAAAAATAATTGTTGTGACAATACGATTTTTTTTTCTGTAAATAACAGGTGTTCATAGCAAGGATAACTTCTTACCGTTTTGTTTTCTTTTTCTAAAAGACTAAAGAGAAGATAATCATTAATCAAAAGAAACAGGGCCATTTAGACATCTGGGTCCGCAGTGTCCATGATATTGAATTTGGGGTACACAAATTTTCATTTTTTAGACTTCGGAATCCAAAATCCAAATTTTTGACCCAAAAGCCTAAACTACCCCTGATGCATTTAAACAAAATGTACAAGATGGTTAACAATATACTCGGCAAAAGAACTGCAGCAGAGTTACTGAAATCAATCTCTGCCTGATATAGTGGTTCATTTATCGCCCAAAGTGATGGATGAGATCAAGAAGTTGCCCCATTCCAAGCATTTATTCTTCAACAAAATGTGCTCTTACCACAACAGCTGTGGCAGTCACGGCAGAGCAGGTTTTCATCACTCGCTAGAGGCGGCGGGGGTAAGGCAAGACGTCCAAAATGGCCAATGCTTCAGCGCGAGTCATAAGAGGGCCATAGTTTTATTTTCAAAATTGTTCCAAACCAACCAACACAGCACCGGGAAGAGTTTGAAAAGGGAGCCACCTCTGACCTTAGAGAACATTATTGCAGCATCCAAGAACCCAAGATTCAAGAATTGAGGCCATACCGAAATTCCATATCTCTTGAATCACCTGGCAGCCCCATAAAGCACGAGGAACTGATTCGACTTGATCACGCATCGGGGACAGCATGGATCCAATTGAACTCCTCTACTTGCTAAACAAGTTATAACTGGGATGGCATTTAGACAAGCAAGCCAGAAAAAAATAGCAACCCGAACAAGACTTGAGTTTCCACAACTTGTTCCAAAAGCACTTAAGAGCCTTCGCATTCACCCAATTGCCAAGTAAATATCTACTCTTTACAGAAAAACCGCAATCCTTTGCAAAATGCCACACAACTTTGTCTTCTTTAAATCTGTCCCACATACGTGAACTAAGAATCACATCACTCACTTTCACATTATCCCCAAGAGTGGCATGGGGACTGGGAAACCACAGTTCCATATACACCCTCACATTATAACCATTACCAATTCTCCATCGAACCCTCATGCAATAACAAAACTGTCGTGACATGAGCAGTAAAACCCAAAGTCACTTTTCTATTACTCAGCTCCTCTTCATCTGAATATTGAAATTTGCAATTCATCACAATAGCCCAAGGATGATTTAACTTGCGCAGTACTAATTGGAGGATCAACCCACAAGAAAAATCCACAAGAAACTCCATTCTATTAAAGCAAAAAAATCTGTGAGTATCTTTAAGAAAAGAAATCAAATAACAAAATATAGGATTAACCATGATTACCTTGAAATTTTGGCAACCCTTAATCTCTTTCCTGGGTTGTTCGAGGTCCATGAAGTTCTCAAACTTGCTGGATTTCCACCAAAGCAAATGTTGAATAAGGGTTCTAGTTTCTAGCCTTTTTGGTTCAGATGCCATGTAGGATGCCCAGTCAGCATTTTGTCCAGTTAATTGAACGGCAGATGGACGGACAAGGGTTTGAATTGATACTCTTAGATAGGTATAAGAATTGAAACTTAGATTGTATATGTATATCCCACATTGCCATCTTCTATCATTATAACAAAAACATATGTTAAATTTTATTGCATGCAAAAGCGTGTAGAACATTTAGAACATTTAACTCAGAAAATGATTTCTATTGCTTTAATTAACCAATAACGTCTTTTGATAGCTAAAACACAAAAAACTGGAATAGAATCCTACTAATCTATCTATTTTTCTATGTACTCAATCTAATATAAAACTTATCTAATCTAAATCTAATCTTTCCATATATCTTTTCACTACCCCACCATTTTAAGGTTGAATATTGAAATAAACAGTGTAATATTCATCTCTCAAGCTAAGTAATGGCTGCAAAACAAAGTTCCGGGTCCCACCTTTAGCCAAAAAGCTCATAGGATGATACCTACTAACTCCATCTTTCAGCAGAAAACTTGTTGCCTCCTCAAAACCACCACTGCCACTACCAACACCACCATTTGACGTCCACCCATTCTTGCACCTCAGTCTAATACTTCCGCCGGACGATTTTCCCCTCCGGTGACTAGCCACAAAACAACCCTGGTGGCTCTCCGACTCCAACGACACCGTATCGTTATTCCCATCAAGCCCGGGTAGCAACCGGAAAACCGAGCGGCCATCACCATTGGTGGAGGAATCCTCCACCTTGAGGCGGCTCCGGTCCTTCCCTTTTTGAACCACAACCATACCCGGTAGATCAAACGGTTCAAGCATGACCTGTTTTCCAATAGCGTCCCTCGGTTTTGAGATGTTTGAGGATTGAGGGTCAGTTAAAATAAGCCTAAAAGTGGCGTGAACCGAGGAGTTTGAGCCAGGCTCAGGCAGCTTGCCCATTGTGATAACCGAGGTGTTTGAGTTTTCTAGGGCAAATGTCTGGTCACCAGAGTGTTGGCAAAGAGTAATCAAGTAAGAGTTGTATGATGGTGAAATTGGAGTGATCCAATCTGCAGGAGGAGAAGTTGGTTTTCTTCTAATATCCCAATCGCCATTGCTTAGACCAGCAAGAAGATATGGGCCGTATAGAATTCCGTGAAGAGCCGCATATGAGGGCTGGTCATCTGCAAGTTTAAGTAGATTTACAAAAAATTCTCAGCGATATCCTTTAGATAGCATACACATTTTTTTTTCTTGTAAATATTTACATACAAAGAAAGTCTCTAAAAAGGGGCGATGTCCTTTTAAGAGATTTATGGACCTCCCAAGTCTACAAGAGTAAACAGTTTGTGAAATTTGGCAGAAATAATGTCTTGCCCATGTTATAGCCTTCACCCAAATTTCATGAGAAAAAACTTATTCAGGAAATGGGTGGAAGTAAAAAACCAACTGTGTGTTTTTGCCAGTTGAATCTCTTGATGACTCTCCAAGAAATTTAATCAACATCCGGTCCTTTTGCCTCATAGAAGGGGAGTTCTATAAAATAGTTAAGAGAAGGACGTCATTTATAGAAAGAGACTGAATGCATAAATCTTTATATATAAAGCCAAGACGGATTTTAATTGCTTTTGAGGCCCGTCATAATTCTGATTTCCAATTTTACTTCTTCAATCTTTTTCCTAAAAAAAATGCTTGCAACAAGATTTGAACTTTTACTACTAAAAAAGTTGAGCATGCATCTAATCATTGGGCCACTTATTATATTTTCACAATATTTTCTTCATATTAAAATTATATGTCACACACACATAGCATATGCACAATAATCTACTATATATAATAAACAAAATGGGTATCTTCAATCACCATATATATATATATTTATATATTGGATGCATTGCATGAAAATACCTTGAATAGGATCAGTTCTGAGTATTACAGGCAGCTCAAGATTGATTTGATCACCGGTACTCCATTTTCTTGCGAGTGTCAGGTAATTACCTGAACGAAGAAGCCAAATATATCATATAACTCTAAATCTTTGCTTTCAGAGTATGAATGTATGCATATATCTTTTAGTTTTTTTCTCATAAACAAAATTAGCAAAGACTTTGTATGTATATATATATAAGATAGATGTTCAAACCTGGACTTGGTAGAGCCAAATACTGGCCATTTAGTGAAGCCTTTGCACCTTCTGAATGCGTCCAAAAAGGTATTCTCAAAGTCAAGTTAGATGGTTGCACTGAATCCCCTTTCTGCATAAACCAGACATGCAATTAAATTTTGAAAAAATGAAAAAAATGATAAATATAAACTCTGAACCAACCCAAATTAGGAGTCAATATTTCCTTTCTAGGACACACCAAGCCCAGGGTAGTTATAGTAGTTTTCATCTTGACCATTGATAATGTTTAAATCTTATTTTCTTCAAAGTCTGATTAGTCAAATAAAGATTCTTAATTTGGGACAGAGGAGTAAATAACTAGCTTTCACCCAGGGTGGAAATTTGATACTAACTTCACTATTTTTTATTAAGAGCATCATGCTCGAATTGACACGCATAACCAGTTTATCAAAACTTAGGACTAAGACCCATTTTCTGTTATATATCTTCTATTGTTTAAGTTTGAGGGGGGAGATGGCGGTTACTCTTGGTGTGCACCTGAAATTACCAATTTACCCTACGTTGCTTTAATACCCTACTTGAACCGGGATTCGAACCCACAACATCCATTATAAACATATGCTCATTAACCAGTCAATCAAACTCCATCTCACAAGGTTTCAAAAGGTATAAAAAAAATGTAAGAATTACCATCCATAATATTGCACATGCATAGAGTGTACAAGAAGTCCTAAAATACACTAATGTAGGTCCTTCATAAACTGGTTGCAAAGGCCAAGTAAAAATAATCTTCTAACTTTGGAATAACCTGGGTAATACCAAATCATGAAATGGACAAAACCATACACTTTTTCCATATAGACCATGTCAACAGGTCTTGTGGTGAAATTCTGGGTTCATTAGTGTCTGACAGTAATCTTGGCCATTTATTCTTTGCATTGGTTGTGTCAGTTTCAGGTTTGTGTTAACGCAGGGCCAATTCTGACAACCTAACATTGTTGGTTCAAGCCGTGCTAACGTGTCATGTCAAAAATTGCCAACCATAATTCCCCATTTACTCTTTAACTGAAAAGATAGAAGATAATTAGATGGTAAAAGGTACCTCATTTGAGGAAATTGATATTGACACTCGAAGAAGATTATCCCATGAAACAAGAGGCTCTACTTTCTGAGTAAGAGAAATATCTCCGGCCTTCCAATCAATCGTGCTTGATATGTACTGGATGATATATAGCACCGGAATTTCTCCTTTCTCCTCAAAGTATATTGAATCTCCTAACTTTGAAAATGACTCAATTCCTAGAGATTCAGAACAAAAGGATGAGAAAGAAATAGTTGTACCTTTGAGTGTTGCTCCAATATTAGTGCTTCAGATCGCACAAGAACAACGAAGAATATAAAAAATTAGGGGCCATATAATTCAAATAATTTTCAGTTATTTGGCATTGAACTTCTGTTCATTACTCCGTTTATAGTATGTGGCAGCCAGATAGCACAAAACATAGGAAAAAGTTATGTAATTCCATGTAATTTGGAGCTGATATAATGAATCTTTGTCCAATGGTTCACACCTACCAAGAGAGTATTTTGTTATGGTCTAACATTTATTCATAATTTTACACTTACAAAGAAATAATGAAAATACTTTTTCATCATTTTGCCAGTACAGGTAATTTAACAAGAATGATGAAAATACTTTTTCATCATTTTGCCAGTACGGGTAATTTACTAAGTGGAAGGCTAACAGGTATTATTAGAAAAAACATAGCTTTTCTTATTTCTAGAGCAAAAAGAAGGCGAGGATTAAGGCACAAACCCGTCCCATAGCAGCACCAAAAAGACTCGTTCTTCGTTCCCCACCCCCACTTGCTTCGGGCCTTGGTACTTCCACGGTCAAGTGGTAGAAAGTAAATCATTACTCCGGGTTCCCTTCCTCTTTGGATGCTCAGCACCCCATTTGTTAGAGCTCGCTCGTAATAATCCGCATATGAAATTTCTTTCGTCCATCTAAACAAGTTGCGAGATACCTGCAAACTTTCATGTAAATGTAGGCTTGAAATTTGAATAGCAATCGAATTTAAGTAAGCGATTCTCCACTTTATATGCGAAACTAGACTTACCCCATGTTTTCATAATCTTTAGAATTTGCCCTTGCATGGTTGGGGGATCTCAAGGAAATACATAAAAATTGCGCTAACTGGAATTATTGCGTTGAAAAATTGGATATTGCCCTCCATTTTTTCTAATTGTTATGAAAACAAGGGGGTGAGTATAATGTCACATGTAATCTTCTCCCAAATTTATTTTTTAAAAAAAAAAGAAGTTAAAAGGCACACCTTTAGCATGTTATGAGTAGAACAAGATTCTTCGTTCTCAGGTTTAAGAGTGCTTCCTAATCTCTTTGGGTCTCCCCTATTCATAGATTAAGGGTGAACGTAGCTTTTTTATCAAAGAAATACTCCCTCCGTCTCAATTAATAGTCTCACTTTGACTTTGCTATTGTTTAAGGTAAATTGATTTCAAGTTTTCAACCAAATCAATTATCAGGGATACAACTTATTTTCTATTGAGAGATTTGGTACATTGATAATTGATTAATGTACTAAATATCAAATCGAGATAACCTAAAAGGAAGAGTGGACTTTCAACTTGAGATAGAGGGAGTAAAATGTTTAATTATAATGCTAAATGTTTCGTACCAGTGTTCATCAACTGACGTCCCTCCTGTGGTATAGGTGTGAGAAGAGTTGACAATATCCACGAAATATGTCCCTATTTCCTGTCACATGAAAAATATAATGTACAAAGGAAACAAATAAAAATTCAAAATCGATGTAAAAAAGATAAATTTCATTGAAACTAAGCCGTTAATGAAAATTTAAAAGCTGCCTATATTCAAATTCAATTTCCATGATTAGCTTAGTTGCCTGGTTGAATTTTCACAAAAGCAAGTTATGCCGTAATGCTTATTCTTTAAATTGGATAAAGTTATGAATAGATATCAAAGCCGTCATTGATGAGTAATTTAGAGGTCACATTTTACCGTTAGAGCATCAGCATCCCCAATAGTATACTCAGAGATGGATAAACAAAAGCATGCTTTTGTTACCCATATTGTGGGTTATTAAAGTTATTGATGAGTAATTTAGAGGTCACATTTTACCGTTAGAGCATCAGCATCCCCAATAGTATACTCAGAGATGGATAAACAAAAGCATGCTTTTGTTACCCATATTGTGGGTTATTAAAGTTAACATCTCCAAAATGTTTTTTGTTGGCAACACCGAATATGTATGGTCCACTATTTTGATTGGTCGAAGTAGTAGGAGAATTGATTATTGGTTAAGAACTGCGATATTTACCTTATAAAATGGATCACCGGTGATTTCATAGCGCATTTGAGATCCGAGTACGATTGGAATATGTGTATTCGCATGAAAACCAGATATGTCATCAGCCTATGAGTGAAAATCAAATAATGCAACGTCAGAGGAGAGAATAATTTGGAGAATGTGGTTTACACAATATTTGCAGTGACATTTATAAAAATTGCAAATAAAAGTCACAAACAATGCATATAAAAAGTTTGAAGTCAACAGATTCTAACATCGGAAGTAAGTATAAAATGAGAGAAATGGTCTTTAGATCTAACGATGAACAATCATTATTTATTATCGGTTAACATATCTAACCAACTAACCATACTCATGTATAACGAAATTCGATTATCGCAAACTATAATATGTCCAACTGTAGATGCTCACGCAACCCTAACCCAGATAATACAAGTCACTATACAACATAAATTCGAAGTAAAAAACTTATAATTATATCTAAACTGTTTCTTTTGTTCCATGTATTTGAATCATTAATGTCAGTTACCAGCAAAAACGTACCAACTTATACACAATATGGAACTATGTATTGTTACTCAAAAGCAAATAACTTGATATAAAACGTTGCGTACCTTCATTGCAAGCACTCCTATAAAGCAGGGTTTATCGAAAAGGTGAGCCAACCACAAATGCCTCATATCTCCCTGGCCACAGTTAAAAATCAAAAAGGTAAATGCCAAGCGATAATATCACAAACATGACTCTAAAGTTTTTATTTAAAACTAAAGTATCCTTTGTAGTCGAAAGTTTTTTCAGTTAATTTACACAGCTAGTACCAAATAAGTAAGATTTTTTGGGTAAGTGTTACCCACCGTTACGCTGTATAGCCTATAAAGAACATCATTCATGCCACCAGTTTCATCATTAAGTATTTGCCAGTGCCTCTCAATACTGTACTCCGATATCACATTTTGTACACGGTTGAAGAAATAATCAACCATCCATTTTGCCATTTTTAAAGCTTGAGTGTCATTAGCGTATTTATGCTGGTCCAAAAGACCTGCCAATATCTGTCAAAGCGACAACAGTGAGGCTAGCAATATAGGGTTGAAGGGCCTTTTGGTACTTTGAACCCCATTTTATATGTGAATTTAGACTTACCTCTGCATGTGTGGAATATCAAAACATGTAGTTAAGTCAAAGGATTACATTAAAAAGTTAAACTTTGCCACGTGAATGTGTGGGAATCTCAAGGAATTACATAAAAATGGCGGGTTAAGTCAGAGGATTAACTTAAAAAGTTAGACATCCTCAAACTCCCCCCCCCCCCCCCCCCAACAACAGGGGATAAGTGTAATGTCGCATTAAAAACAGGGGCAAAGTCAAAAAGCCCAATAAAAAAACTTTGTTAACCAAAGGCAATAGAATCAAGAACTATAGATGTACCTTGTGAATGGTGTAATATGGTGCCCACACTTGTTGTAAAGCTTCAAGACGGTCGAAGTAGTCGGATGGGAAAGCAGAAAGATACCCTGTCCCTATTTTCTCTTGGCAGGCAGATAGAGCAGAAACCAGTGCCGACATTTTCTCTTTAAGCTTATTATTTCCTGTGCTAGCCCACATTTGTGCCGTGGCACTAAGGTAATGGCCTTCGGTACATCAAAAGCAAGTATAACAAATGAAGTCAGTTAAATATTCCATTATGAAACAAGGATTAATTGGTATGTGCATAACTTAATTTAGAAATTCTTAAATGTAGATACTCTTATCTACACTCTTGTTAGGAACCATCTCTCCCAAAAGCCTAAGCTATTTAGATAGTGAGCCAACAATGTATATCATACTCTTCAACACCATGGTTCCTAACATGGTTTTAGAGGGTGGTTTTCTGGGAGGCCCAAGGTTCAAGCCTTGGCACCTTCATTCCCCATTTGTTGTTAATGCGAAATTGAGATTCGAAACTTGTTTGCCCTCCATGTGCGAGTATGGGGTAGCACGTGAGCGAGGGTGTTAACCATGATATTCATTGCGGTTCCTTCTCCTAACAGCTTAAGCTTTTGGGAGAGATAATTCCTAACAACTCTAAAACACTTGGTAAAAATGCCCAAATTGCATATTGAGATATGGCTTCTTCTTTTACACGCCAAAGGAGTGTAACTATTAAAAAGAAATAATGATTATGAACGTGTTAATTTGTGTAAATGTCGCATGACAGTTCAGTTTGCAAGGAAAATGAAAGACATTGTGCTTTATTGTTCTTGTAAATGTAGTGCAGATGGTTTTCATCCTTTTCTAACCAGCCAAACATGCACAAACCATATAGTTTGCATAAAAATCCCTTTACATTGGAAATTGTTTCCACTGCATTGATTTTTCAACGAACCAAAAATAGCTTATGTCAGGATAAATGTAGTGCAAAAGAAGGTTATACTGGACGGGGGGGAAGTGATTGGGATTGGGGATAGAAGTGTATGTTATTACACATATGCAGATTACACATATGCAGAACTGTTTATCAATAGATCTACACATATTCTACGATACGTCTATGCACCACTATTGATTGGCTTATCACTGTCAATATCTGAAGGCTGGGTACAACTTGAAAGGACGAAACTGGTACACTTAGTTTTAGTTTTAAGGAGAAAATGGTCCACCAACATTTTATCTTCAGTCTATTGTTCACTATCATTCTATACACAGCCAATCTTTTTGATACGGATCATAGACATTTTATGCACGGCCACAACATGACTATGAATTATTAAAAACTTGGAGTGGACTGCACACTAAAAAGTACCTAGCAAGTAAACCGACCACCAATTTTCTACACAAAACTAACATCAAAGATAAAATACTAGAGAAGTAAACAGTACCCCTCTGTCTGAAATAAAGAGCCCCGTTTGATTTTTACAAATTTTTAATGATACAGGAGTTTCAACGTGATTAATCAATGCCTAAAAATGTAACTAGTTTTCTATCGCAAAATTTGGGACGTTGATTATGCCCATATGAGGAAAGTGGAATAAATTTGGGACCAAGGGAATACCACTCAAGAGAGAATTGTGTTTCGCTAATTTTTGCAATTCTTCTTAACCACATTTAATGTTTATGTATTGTATACTTCCAGTCTGGATCCAGAAAGAGCATTTTTCTGTTAACTAACGAGCATCCACCTTCTTTTGAGGGGTGTGGTTGAATATTTTTTTTATGAAATATGGTGGAAAAGATCTCCGTAATGATTATACTATCTCCACTAAATTTCATCATTTTTACAGAAACTTGCATTTCCAGCCGTTGAAATTAAAATTTAGATGGAGATCATTATTATCAAAGTTCATCAAAAAAATTATAAAAGACGGACACCTTTTCGGAGCCAGGCTGTATACACTTTTATATGAAAAAATATTTTTTCTTTAATACGCATTAAGGTAAGCACATAACGAAATTTAGGAAGAACAAACTAAAGTATACAAATCATAGTATCATGTATGAGATAAAACAAAGCAAACCAACCTACAAAATGACCACGAAGTTCATTATCCGGTGCCTCCCAACCGCCATATGCCTCGCCCGGAGTAGGCAAACCAGCAGTTTTCCTAAAGCTCCAAGCCAACCTATCAACATCCAACATAAACAAATACTCAAGATTTGTCAGTTGAGCCTGGCTGTGAATCGAACCCGGGTCCAGCCTCACATTACTCAAACCCACTTCATTCAACAACCCATCAGGCACTTTAAACCCACCAGAATCCTTAATCTTTTTATACATCATAACCCACCCATTTTCATCATACTCACTCAACCCTTTTCTCGGCCTTAAACCAGCCCAAGTAGAATTATCGCCGGAAGTATTATGATGATAAAATTGGGCAAAGTATTCTTTTTTTAAAGTCTCATTATTTGATGTCATTGTTTCATATCTAACTGTGTGTGATGATAAGTCACCAGGGGCATTTGTACATTCCTTTGACAAAACATACCCACCACTTAACACTGACATTAACACAAACACCTTCAAGGCAATGTTTGATTTCATCCTCTTTGTAGTGAAATCAACCAAAATTCAAATTCAAACAAAATTGATGTGTAATTTCAACCAGAATGTACACATTTGAATGAAAATGAAGGACTATATAAGAGCAATTATGCAGGGAAGTGGGTTAGTGGGAAAAAATAATAATTTAATCGGATAAATGATGTGTATAGGGTGAGTACTGATGACGTAGAAACAGAGTGAATAACAAAAATTAATAGATTATATATACCAAGTATTATGTTACCCACCGGTGACCAAGATTTAATACAAATATTTATATTTTAATAATTTAATAACTCAAGATTATTATAATATATTATGATAATGATAAATTTTAGTTTAACTCACTGATAAATGTGATAGTATTTAAAATTTACTAAAATGTATTTATAAAATCAGAATTTTTGTATATTCCAACTCTTTACTAATATGTATTTTACATTAAGTCAACTATATATATCAGAAATATATAAATTATCTTTACAAAAATCTTATCATATGAGTAATATTTAACGAATGAAGTATTTATCTATAATTGATTTAGTGAAATAAATTAGGTATTATCGGTTAACAATTTATTATATGATTATATTTTAACATTATCCATCCATTTAGTGAAATAAAAAAATAATAATAATATCATATCATATCATATAAATTAAATATATTATATTTTTGTTTTCCATAATAATAATAATAATAATAAGTCATTACTGTTACGTTAATAGGTTAAAGAAAATTGTTGCACTGACAATTGGTAAACTTGAACTTTGAACGTCCATGATGATCTAACAACTCAATGCTATACGGCATATTTGTAATATAGATGATAATGATAAATTTCTGTTTAATTCACCAATAAATAGGATAGTGTTTAAAATCTACTAAAATGTATTTATAAAGTCAGAATTTTTATATATTCCAACTCCTTATTAATATGTATTTTACACTAAGTCAACTATATATAGTAAAAAAATATAAATTATCTTTACAAAAATCTTATCATATGAGTAATATTTAACAAATAAAGTATTTATCTATAATTGATTTAGTCAAATAAACTAGTTATTATCAGTTAAGACTTTATTATATGATTATATTTTAACACTATCCATCCACTTAATGAAATATACAATAAAATATTATATCATATAAATTAAATATATTAGGTTTGTGTTTTGCATAATAATAATAAAAAAAAAAGTCATTACTATTACGTTAATAGGTTAGAAAATTGTTGCACTGACAATTGGTAAAAACTTGAACTTTGAACGTCCATGTTTTCTTTTGAATATTTTTTTTTTCGATATAGTAATGGTAATTATTAAAAACATATGAATATGAGTCTCTAGTTTTCGTTGAGTATTATTTAAAATATCTTTCATATGGTATGCTAACCTTATTATAGCGTGTAACCTATTGTGTTATAGGTCGATATATTAAGTTCTAATCTTTTTGAATAATTGTTTGGTAAATTTATTTTCAAATTATGGAATAACTAAAGCATCCGCTATAAATTGTTCGGTTCCTTAAAAATATTATAACATTTTCATAACTCCATCTAAATTAATTTTATAGAAAACTAAAAATAATAATTTTAAGTTACCCTTAATTTTGCTAATTATTAGTCAAAAAATGTTGGTAGATTGTTTTTGATTTTTTAACAAAAAAATGTTTGAAAAATGCAACAAAGAGATATAAAAGTCCAAACCAAATTGAAATCTTTTATGATGGAGAAGTTCAAAACACGGCATAAATTGAAGGGTGTAAGTTTTATTTTCTTATTTTTTTTTCATACAAGTGATGATTAAATAATAGAACTTTTGTTTTTTATACATTTTTACAACCACCACAATAAAGGACACATACAGGTGGAATACAACCACCACATAAGAGCATCTCCAATGTTTGTGCAAAAATTGATGTGTATATCCTATGTTTCAAATAACTTTTACTCAAAACTTGATATCCAAAAAAAATATGCTCCAATGATAATTTTATAAACTTTTGTGGAAATTGAAAAAAACCAAAAAAATACAAACAAATGTTAGATGTTATTTTATACAAATTTTTTTTTCTTGAAATTATATATACATAATATTATAATTACAATGGATCTTGATTTATAGGTCTTGATGAGTAGATTTCAAATATATAATTTCTATTAAAATCCATATTTTTTATTAAAAGTTATTACATTTTAAAGGTTTATAAAAAAATTGAGGAATGACAAAGATGACGTGGCATTGTAAATTAAGAGTATATTTTACACATTCATTTTAGACAAAACTCATTTTTAAAAGATTGATGTAAATGAATTTTTTTTACAAGTTGTGTAAATTTTACACAAAACGAAATTACACACTATTATTCGAGATGCTCTAAGTTGGACACAACATTTTTCTTCCTTATTTTGTAATTATAGAAACTGTAATTTAATAACCTTTAAAATTCATTTTGCTATGGATAAATAGTTATTTATTATTTATGTTTTTAATATTTGCAAGGCAATATTTTTGTTTAAGTAAGTCATTTGATCTAATTGACCCATGTAATAAGATTTTTCTTAAATTTATTTTTCAAAACATAAATGAGTATTTCCGTTTAAATAAATAAGGTACATGCATCATTTTAGTTTATTAGAAAAATACATGAGTTTTTTTTTAAAATAAATAAGTCTATTAGATAATAGTATTATGAGGAAGCTTCTCCATTTAATATGTCATTAATATGCACATATTAAATGCACTTATTTCATTAATATTTATTAATTGTATATATTTCATTAACTTATATATATAATATACTACATGTGTTTATCTAAAAAAATACAATTTCATTTTTTAAATTTTGCAGTACACAATGTACAAATTATTTACATTTTGATGTATTCTAGGCACCATCATCATCTGCTTCCTTAGATAATATGGTTCTTTTCCTAAGGTTTGTGAAACCCCTTTTTTTTAATATGACAAATCGGTATTCTTATTAATTTAGTTTTTTTATTTTTCTATTCATATTTTAATGTTATTGCGTTTTTTGTATTATTATTAATTTGTTTTTTTCAACAAAAAATAATGCAAGCGGAAAGTTGATAATAAAGTTAGCAAATACAAACAAGCAAAGTTAATAGCAAAATGTGATATAAAATTGTATACATTACTATGAATTTAGATGCCTTGATTATATTGGACATTGGAGTCTTTATATCATCGGTAGTATTAGTAATACCAATCTTTGGCTTCAGACTTAATTACGCACCAAATTGAAAGTTCTAATATAATTCATTTATAATTTACGGTGTCTTATTATTATCTCCATGCACGCTAAATCTAGCAAGTAAAGAGTTTGAAATCTTTCTGCATAAATAATTCATCGCAAAGAATATGTTTTTCATTTCTTTATTTTTGTTTTCTTTATTGTTTACATTCTTTACCAAGTATTCACACAAATTAAATTAGACAATTGAAGTAGATTTTTATTTTAAATACTGTAAATAAATTTGTAAATGTTAATTGCACGGGTTAAAATCTAGTTACTATTTGAATACTTAGTCTAACAATGAATAAGACTTCATGATTTGAAATAATATATAAACAAAAAGTAAATAAATTGGTATTTGTATTTATAGTTTATGATACTTTATAAATAATAGATTTTAAAATAAATTAATGATATTGCAAAAGCAAAAAAAGACTTTACAATAAACTGTTTATAATGCATATTGAGGGTATTTTTTAGTTATCCCCCTAATAATATCCCTATTTTGAGATACTCCCGTTTTTACCAATCATTTGAATTATCCGTCAAACGAATGTGGGGGGGTGATGATGGAAGGTGGTATCTCAAAGGATTAGCAAAGCGAGTGTAACTCACATTATGGATATTCTTCAAGGGGTAAACCCAAAAAGACCCTAATAATAAATATGAATCAGACATTTGGTTTGTTAAACGTCAAAACTACTTTGAAATAGTAATTAGAATAACAAAAAATCTAGTTTAGCGAGTTTTTGACCAAACCTTAATGGGTGTCTAGTCTTGAATTTTGGTAGGTATAAGTAATATATACAAATACAACTTGAATTTGGTCGAATTCATATTCATGTAAATTTAGACCATTGAACCTATCATGTATATATAATTGTTTTTCTTTAAACACTATATAATTACAATATATAGGTGGGTGTCAAGTCCTGGTGGGTTCAGAGCCATATAATAAATATGGAAGTTTTAGATTTTCAAAGTTGGATGTCTTTCATCTCAAAGTCGTAGTCGGT
Source organism: Lonicera japonica (assembly GCA_021464415.1). NCBI lineage: Eukaryota > Viridiplantae > Streptophyta > Magnoliopsida > Dipsacales > Caprifoliaceae > Lonicera > Lonicera japonica. Next base: position 33,717,587 of record CM038463.1, on the reverse strand, counting down.
TGATCACATTTTCAGATGGATCGAGTTTAAGTTTTGCCAAACATGCCTCAAACATGTTCCCTTCCCATTGCTACATGATTATCTCCAAAACTAAAATTAAATATATTTTTTCCCATACTGTAGACATGGGCATTACTAATATATCATCCACATAACACCCTCTCTTTATATATCATTCATGTAGGATGAGAGATTTGGGCTTTATTTGATTTTGTCTCTATTTGTTTTTGTTTAAATCATTAAGCTACTAACAATTATATTTAAAAATGATTAAACATTAAGTATTAAATGGTAATAATCCCACTGAATGTTTAATGCTTAATTTTAAATGAACACTTAATATTGAAAAGGTCATTCCAAATAAAAATCAAGCAATATCTTCACAGATTGGGTTCAACGTTCAAGGTTAAAGCATCAAACACAATCCAGTTAAACTTATCTTATGCTTGAGCTATTATATATTATATATTATATATAATAATAATAATAATAATAATAATTCTAAAGGCGTATATCTATATAACAAGGAAGGGTTTTTATTCAACTTTTCTGACTTATTAAAGTAATTCAATCTAATGATCAATAATTCATCAAATTAGTTTAAATGCATTTGATTCATTGGATTGAAATTTGAAATGTTGCATCAATTTTCACTTTTCTCTTTCATAAACTTTTAAAAAACTTTAATATGCTATAACTTTAAATCTAAAAGTTGAAATTTAATAAAAATTTATATATATTTAAAATTGGCTCATCTATATCTATAAAATAAGATCAATTACGACTGTAAAATTATGTGTAAAAAAAAAGAAAAACTATTTAATATAATCATAAATTGGATAATTTTGTAAGTCTTTCAAAGAAAATTGCAAATAGAAAAATGTATAATTTATGTGTAAATATTCAACTACTTGAGATCCTCTAAATTACCAAGTAATTCGACATTTTTTCTTTCTTTAAACTTGTTTTCTCCTACTAATTTTCATGCTTTTGAGATTGTCAAAAATAACAAAGTATTTAAATTTGAAACTATTAAAATATGGTTAATTTAGTTAGAAGTAAATATGTATATTAATTTTTTAATATTAGTTAATTTAATTTAAAAAAATAAGATTTAAATTGATCTAAAAACATGTTTCCAACCCAACCCATGTATTTTAAGTTAGACAGTTTTGTCAAACTCATCCATGATCCAATCATATATTTATTTCAAAAATTAATATTTTTCTGTTACACTATGCCGTATGGCATGGATAATACTTAATATATATATAGATATATGAGAAAGATCTAAAGAAGACCAATTTTTTGTCTTTAAATGTGGACTAACTATTTTGAGGGGGTAAACATATGAATTTTTTGATAAAATTTGATAAAGATGATCTCCATTATTAATAGATTATCTACAACAAATTTCATCAAAAAATTCAACCGAGAAGTGGGTTAGCTAAAAAAATTTAAGAGCCAAAAATGCAAATTTATATAAATCAATTTTGTAACTAATCCACTTTTCGATTGAATTTTTTGTTAAAGTTTGTTGGAAATGATCTATTAATTATGGAAATCGTCTTTACCAACTTTCCTCAAATAAATTCATTCGTTCACTCCCTCAAAATGATTGTTCCTAATTTAAGGACCAAAAAGTTAGTTCTTTTAAGATCATTCCCCTATATTATATTAGGTTTGGCACACTGTAATGGAAATAATATTAATTTTTGAAATAATTATTCACATAAGGTTGTTTGCATGTGAATTTATTTTGTACCAATAATTTTTTTTTCTCAAACGACAAAAAAAGACATTTAATTTTCTTTTAAATTTTGAAATAAATGTATAAGTGGATCATGAATGAGTTTGATACACCTGTCTGACTTAAAACATAGAGATTGTGTTAAAAGTGGAAACATGTTTTTAGATCAATTTAAATCCTTTTTTTTTAATTTAATAAACTAATATTAAAAAAATTAATAAACATATTTATGTCCAACTGAATTAGCCATATTTTAATGGTTTCAAATTTAAATACTTTTTGGTTTTTGACAATCTCAAATCCATGGAAGGGTTAGAAGGAGAAAACAAGTTTAAAAAAAAAAAAGAAAAATGTCGAATTACTTGGTAATTTCGAGCATCTCAAGTAATTGAATATTTATACATAAATTATCCAATTTTCTATTTGCAATTTTCTTTGAAAGACTTACAAATTTATCCAATTTATGTTTATATTCAATAGTTTTTCTTGATTTTTTTATGCATAATTTTATAGTTATAATTTCTCTTATTTTATAGATATAGATAAGACAATTTTAAATATATAATTTTTATTAAATTTTAACTTTTAGATTTAAAGTTATAATATTTTAAAGTTTTTTTAAAAGTTTGTGAGAGAGAAGTGAAAATTGATGTGATATTTTAAATTTCAATCCAATGGCCCAAATGCATCTAAACAAACTTGATAAATTCTTGACCATTAGATTGCCTGACTTTTATAAGCGAGAAGGGTTGAGAAAACCCTTCCTTAGATATATACATAAATAACAATTGACATATTTACCATGATTAACATATATTAGTTATAATGTGAGGTTCTTATCTAATACATTCTTATCATAATTTGTTCTAATTAATGAATAGTTTGTAGATTTGTTACTTTTTTGTATTAAATAAATATAGCCTAAAATAACTCATTTTTTTTAACTATCATTATGGAGGAGCAGTTGATTCATCAATTTTTAGTTCTCATATATGCAATAATTTAAAGAAAAAAATTAAAAAGCAAAGGATTTTTCGACTTTGGGTACCACTCAAAATGTTGATTTTGAGTTTAGGTATCAAAAGATCGTTTTTTAAATTTTGAGTACCATTTTTAGGTTTCCATTCGGTTACCGTCTAAAACCATAATTTTCTTATATTTTTACCTGTGTCCTTGGAGTCTAAGGTCATGCCCTTTTCTGATTTCATTTTCTCCTCTTTTATTTCTCTCTTTAGAAATTCAATTCTCTATGTTCTCTTTTCCTTATGTCTAAGGTGATTTGAGAAAGGACCCTAAATATCAAGGACTTTTGATCTCCTTTCTTGCTTTAAAGAACCCTTGCGAAGCGCTTAGTTAACGTAAATAGAGATTCACAATCTCTTTTAACCATAAATTCACCTTTCATTAAAATAACAACAATTCCTCCAAATGCAGCCAAAACTAACTTCCACTGCTAGCTCCTCATCTTGTCGAATTCCATCGAGAGCAATTTTCTTTTTTGTAGTTCTTCCAATGAAGGGGAATAAACTAGTCGGCGATGATACTAGAGTTCTTATCAGTTTCGATTGGCTATAAACTGAGGAAAAAGTTACGGTCAATGAGCTTTTCCGGCAATCGGATCTACCTCGATGTTTTTAGTCCTCTGGTGACGGAGATTGATACGATGGTGTCAATTGGAGGAATATTGGTGATGGATGCTAAAAAGATTATGAGGATCTTGTAGTTAAACAAACTGAGATATGCTCTGAGAGAGATCCCAACGAACTCCATTAATTACTCTATTTTTCTTCAAATATGTAGCTTATTTATTCGAATCTTAACCAACATTGAACTTTAATTGTAAATTATATAAGCTTAAGGATCATAATCATATCTGGTTCTTAAAAGATTAATATTTAAGAAGCGTACATGAATATTGTAGACACCCTATTTTGCGACTCTTCCAGACAAGATGCAACTCGCTTTTCGATAAAGCAAAATCAAACTTGGCGATACATAATTTCAAAAGATGCATGCCCGAACAAAATTGTACTTGGCCAATGCAAGGTTGAAGATCATCATGGGCCTATACAGATGAGCCTCACATTGATTAACTAGTAAGACGGAGACCTTTTCGAACTCTGATCATTCTCAAATTGGGAGAGACACTACAAGACATCTTGGGAAACATCATATCCAAAATTCAACTTTATCCAACGGTGGGATCCCCAAAGACCGTACGGGCTATCTATAAAGTTCATGATCTCGACCAAGTGTAGTCAAATAATCAAATGGACGCCTTTCAGACCTCCGATCGTGCTCAAATTTTTACAGAAGCTACATAACATCTTGAGGAACAACATATCCAAAAATAAGCTTCATCCAATAGTTAAAACTCAATTTAATTACCATATGGTCAATCCTATTAACGTATGGGCAATCCATAAGCCCGTGCGAAAGATCTAATTTTACACCCGAAATGGGTTATCTGGCGATCGAAACGGTTAATTGGATAGCCCGTATGGGCAATCTGATCCTCCGTATGGTATATCGAGTACCGAAGGCTAAATTAATTGCTATATAAGCCATGGCCAACTTCTCAACAACAGTTAGCGATTATTGGATAAAAAAGCCCACTGCAAAGGTAGAGAAGAGGGAAAAACTTGTATTTTTATTATATCTTCATTTCTAGATTAGCAAAATCTTAGTGTAGAGAGAGAAAACACTATAATATAATAGGTACGCGAGTAAAAATTTCGTAACTTGTTTACAATGTTTGTATTCTGACTGATTGACGAACCAAAGCTTGTAACACAGATATATTCTTCCGAAACAAAGTTCTGTATTCACGAATGTGTCATATAAATTCTAATATGATGTAGATATCTTGCAAATAGAGAGTATGTGTATATAACATATCCTGTATATAAATTATATAAACTGTCAAAACATACCTAAACTGCTTTCCAATTCATCATTCCCGTATCAACTGTGTGTAGAATAGATCAGTATGTCCAAAAAAACCTCCCCTGCATGCGTACAAATGCTTGTACATATTTTGTTTCATACAAACTAGAGAAATATGAGAGATGCCCGATTGACCGTACCATTAATTGGATTAACCGAATGGGCTTTCTGTCTAAAAGGCCGTTTTTGCATCTGAAAATAGTAAGATTATTTGATGGATATTCAGAAACTCGTAAATATAATTCTTGGATAAAAAACAGTAGGAAACATATTAAAAATGAAATCAAACATGTTTATTTAGAAGCCGAAAGGGCGACACGGATGCTTAACACCTTCCCCCGTTGTAACACAGTTCCCAAACTCAATATGGTTATGCAAATAGTGTTGTACTCCAAAAAGGGTACAAAACACACTTTTGTCATTTTTCCCGAAAAGTTGTATTGGCGACCCGAAAAGCTTTCCAAACCACGGAGCAAGCTGAAATGGAAGTGGGGGAGGGGGAGGGGGTACTGTTGGGATTCTCACAAATATATAATGTCGTAGAGTGTATAAGCTTGACTAAGTTTGTGATCTTCCAACATCTGAATTTTAAAGTGCTCAATATTCTCTTTTTAAGATAGGAAATAGGATAAAAGTGTATAATGATTCGACTTGGGGATCATAACCTTATGAGTCTTTTTATACTAACTTGATTAGAATCCCATCAATCATATTATGACTAGTACGTTTTAGGTCTCAATATACAAAAGACTACATACTTACGTATTGGAAATCAGATCAGTTAAAGATCATTGAGTATTCTGATTCTAGGATATGATATAGGTTCGAAACTTTGTCACTAAGTTGCGGATTATAAATAGTATCGAAAGACCAAAAAAGTATATTGTGATGATAAATTGGTTATGCTATATTCGACAACAACAAATTTTTTTTGGAAGTTTAAAGCATATAGATATTAAGTTTTTTGTAGTTAAAGAAGAGTTCAGAGTAGTTGTATCTATATAGCATATAAGGGTTTAACATATAAGGTATTTCATAAGTATATTATTGCTCATATTGGTATTGTATTATCTAATAATGTGCTAGTTTAGTGGAAGTTTGCATTATGGGTGCTCATTTATTTAGATGAATATTTTTTACATAATAAAGAAGATGGTTTATTATTATTTTGACTTTAAATATTTTTCATCCATTACGGTTTAACATAAAGTTTGGAATGGTTAAAATTGATCTTATTAAAGTAGGACAAGTTGAAAATATGCGTGATTGATGCAATTTACATGTAATTTCCATGTTACACATCTATACTTGATCTATGTTATTGAATGCGTTAGTATAGTAACCATGGATGGATTTAGTTACGAAGATGAGCGTAACAAAGGTCATTATGATTCCGTACTGACATATAGGATGTATCAAATTGTTTTAAAGATATGACAACTTTTCAGAGATCACATCAAGATTTGTACTATAATTGCTGTATGTTTACATTTATAGTCCAAGTGGGAGATTGTTGAAAAATTAGTGTCCTTAGTATGGTCTATTACAGTTATACGGTTATAATGGTGTGCTTACTCGGTTCAGGAATGGGCTTTCACATATAAGCAATTATATTATTGGTTGTCTAATGTATCTAATGGGTATGAGCTCTGCAAAGTGTAGATACCTAATATTAGTCATATTAGGATTGATTAAAGGGATTCTAATCAAGTTAGGATATAAAAGCCCTAAGGTTATGGTCTCCAAGTCGAATCATTATATGATCTACTCCTCTTCTCCATCTTGACGCGTACTATGATTTTAAATTTCTAGCAGTCTGGAGGCTTGTGTATTGATACAGGGCTTTAAAGTGTTTATACCAATACAGGAACCCTTTCCAGAACTATAATTCCTTAGTCTTAAATAAAAATTATGCTTTGAACCAAAATCATAAACAGTGTAAAGATTAATCAAGTATGGATTAAAAAAAGGCTTAAAAGGAAAATTTATAATCGTAATTATTTTATATTTTTTTAGTCCAATCATGATTGTCAACCAATCTTCATGCATAATAACATATACGTCTAATCATATTCATTAAAGCATACTTTAAATCAAAATCTCAACAGTGGTAGATTTTGAATATGCCAATGGTACGACCAAATCCATTAATTCGGCCTTTTTTTATCCTTTCTTTTATAATATCAATATTTATTCTTTTAAAAATTATATATATATATATATATATATATATATATATTTATAAATATACTAGAATATCTTTAATAGCACACATGACTAAACCCCTTTGATATTAATTGTTGGACTTTAAATTTAATTCATATAAGCTTTAAGAATAATAATCATGTCTAGTTTTAAAGAGATTAGTTTTTAGGAAGCGTACATGAATATATAATATTGTAAAGCACGGAAGCTTGATTAGGTTTGTGGTCTTTGTTGGTCGGATTTCAACCCTAGAGGAGGGTGAATAGGGTTTAAAAACTTTAATGCGGAATTAAAAACTTTTTCAAAATGTTTAAGTAAAACAAATTTACTAAACAAGTTTATCAAGGAAAACAATCAATCAAACAATCAATCCCAAGAACAAGCAACAATATAATGCAACTTCAATCAATAAATATAGCAAGTAAATAAAGAGATTAAGTTAAAAAGATTGAACCGATTTGAAGCTCAAGACTTTTTGTCCTCACGGTTTTGGTTTACCAAACCATAGTCCGCGCTCAGTTAGTTCCCCGAGAATTTTCACTAAAATCAATCTCCTTTCAGGTGAAGATCAAATCATTATAAATGTTGTTGTCTCACTACACTCTTTACAAATATTTCTTGACCACAATATTCACACAAGACTCTCTCTTGCTAACCTTGTGAAATTTACTTTTCGCAAAAACTAAACAAGAATTTACCTTCTTGTTTTTCCTATGAGATTTACCTCTCACAATGAATTCTAATTGTTTGGTGATTCACATCAATTTACAATAACTCTCTCAAGTGTGTAAATAATATAATTTGAAGCTCACACTAGAGTTATCCTATTTGATCAAGATGATATAGCTCAAAAGATTAATGATTGATCAAAAACAATTTCTTGAATCTTTAGATATTGAAGATAGATGAATTATGGAGTATGAGAGTGATTCAAGGTATTTAAAATGTGTCTTAGATAGTGTATATATAGTCCCAAAAGTGATATAGCTGTTTGTGAGGTTTGGTAGAAGTTTGGTACCAAAAATGGTAAAAAATCATAAATCCAACGATTATATTCTGAGCCATCAGTCGATTGAGCAAAGCTCCTTAGTCGACTGATAGACCTGACTGTTTGACAGGCCAAAAGGCCAAAAATTCTAATTTTTGCAATTTTGCATTTAAGCTCCGAAATTAATTCTAATGCTTTGGGGACCTTAAAAATAAGTTTCTAAGACACCTATTTTTGAGAAAACTCAAAATATGATCATTTGAATTTAATATGAATTTATTTCAAAATCGGTTTTTGTAAGAATGATGTTTTGAAAGAAATTTTGATTTAAACTGATTTTAATCAATCTAAGAATGATATTTAAATATGTATGATTTATATAAATAATCAAATAAGAAACTTTACATAATACCTAAGCACTCACTCAATTATCGAATTAACGAGTCTTTGAATGCTTCGATTTATTTCTTCAATTTGATTCTTCCTTGAAACTTTTGCATATGATCCTTGATCTTAATCTTCATGGATTTTCATTGATGAGATTGATCTTCTTGCTAGTCCAATGCTTCGTTGAATTGATCGGATATATATTGAATGATCCTTATCATACTTCCTTTGAGTAATCATGCTATTCTTGATTTTCCAAATAAGAAAGCTATAATCTTAAATCAAGAACATGTTAAATTACACATGATTGATTTATTGTTATTATCAAAACAAGATTAAGACCTTTAGGTCAACAGTCTTCTTACATCTGAATCTCGGAGTGCTCAATGAGTTCTCTCTCTAAGATGTGCAAGAGGAAAATAGCGTATAATGATTTGACTTAGAGACTGTAAACCTAGGGGTCTTTATATACTAACTTGATTAGAATCATATCAATCATAATATGACTAATATTAGGTGTCTATATACAAAAGATTACATGTTTACATATTATAAATCAGATTAATTATAAATCATTGGGTATTTTGATTATGATTCTGGGATGGGATATATATGCTTTGTCACTAGATTGCAGATTATTGATAGTGTCAAAGGCCACTAAAGATATATTATGACAATAAATTAGTTGTGCTATGTTCGACAACAATTTTTTTTCCTGAACTTTAAAGCACATAGACATCAAGTTTCTTGTAGTTAAATGAAAGTTTAGATTAGTTGTGTCTATAGAGTATATAGGGACAAACTGAACTCCATGATTGCATATTTTCTTACTAAGGGTTTAACACATAAGGTATTTCATTAGTATATTGCTCATGTGGGCATTGTATTATCTGATAATGTGTTGGTTTAGTGGCCTAGAGTTTGTATTATGGATGCTCGTTTAATTAGATGCATATTTTCTACATAATAAAGAAGATGTTTTATTTTTATTTTGACTTCAAATGTTTTTTTTTCCATTACAGTTTAACATAAAGTTTGGAAGGTTTAAGATTGATCTTATCAAAATATGATCAGTTGAAAATATGCATGATGATGCAACTTGCATGGAATTTCCATGCTATACATTCATATTCGATCCATGTCATTGGATGCGTTAGTATGATGACCACGGATAGTTTTAGTTACGAATATGAGTGTAACGAATGCCACTATATTCCATACTGACATATGAGATATACCAGATTATTTTAAAATTATGATAGCTTTTTAGTGATCACATCAAGATTTGTAATATAATTATTACATGTTCACATGTGTAGTCCAAGTGGGAAATTGTTTGAAAATTAGAATGTACCGGTATGGTCCATTATGGTTATACCATTACGCCTACTCAGTTCAAGAATGGACTTATGCATTTAAGCAATTATATTATGGGCTATGTAGTGCATATAATGGAAATGGCCTTTGCAATGTGTAGAGACCTAATACTAGTCATATTAGGATTGATGATATTCTGATCGAGTTAATATATAAAGATATCTAGGGTTATGGTTTCCAAGTCGAATCATTATATGATTTACTCATCTTCTCCATCTTAAAGCGTACTACAATTTTTTATTCCTGCCAGTCTAGAGGCTTGCGTACTGGTATGAAACTTTAAGGGCCCATTTGGTTGCGTAAATTATCTAATTTTAGAATTAGTTAATTTTCGATTGAAGAATTGTGAATTTGCTCATTTATGAATAATTCAATTCTAATTCAAGTAGTGTTTGGAAAACTTAAATGATAAATTTCGATTGTTAGAATAAAAACATGTTCTCTATTGTTCTATGTTATTTAAAATTTTGTATAGATGCATCAACATTACATGTAAAAACAAAATCTTCTCGAAAAATAGAGTTGGAATGAATTATCTAATTCTAGAATTAGGCAATTTTAAGTTTTACTTAAAATGACTTAATTTGAGTTTTTCTGAATCAACTTGAATTATTACATTTACAATTGTTCAATTTATACAACCAAACACTAATAAATGAAAATTTTGTAAATTACTTAATTGTAAATTATCTAATTCGCAATTTGAAAGACAACTAAACGGGCCCTAAGGGTTTTATACTGATACGAGAACTCTTTCCAGAACTCTATTTCCTTAGTCTTTAACAAATCACACTTGTTCTAAAATCTTCAACAGTGTAAAAATTAATCAAGTATGAATTTTAAAAAAAAATGGCTTAAAAAGGAGAAGTTATAATCTTAATTTTTTTCAGGCCAATCATGATTCTTAACCAACCTTCACACATAATAACATATACCTCCAATCATATTCATTAAAACGTACTTCAAATCAAAATCTCAACAGTGGGAGATTTTGAATAGGTCAATGATACGGCCAAATCCATTAAATAATATCAATATTTATTCTTCAAGAAATCTAATATATATTTATAAATATACAAGAATTTTTTTAATACTATACTTGAATAAATCTCTAATACTAATTGTTGGGCTTTAATTTTAATTCATATAAGATTTAAGGATCATAATCACATATAGTTTTTAAGAGATTTATCTTTGGGAAGCGTATTTGAATCTATGATGTCGTAAAGCGTAGAAGTTTTATTAGGTTTGTGGCCTTTCAACATCTAAATACTGGCTTGATCAATGGATTGTCTCTCTAAGATGAAGAAGAGGAGTAGAGTGTACAATGATTCGACTTGAGAAACAAAACCCTAGTCCTTAAGGGTCTTTATGTACTAACTCGATTAGAATTCCATCAATTATAATATGATTAGTATTAAGTCTCTACACATTATACAACTCATACCCATTAGATGCACTAGATAGTCCATGCTATAATTACTTAAACGTGTAAGCCCATTCCTTAATAGGATAAGCTTACCGATATAATTGTAATGGACCATACCTGTACACACCAATTTTCCAACAACCAAGTGTGGAATTCAACAAAAAGATAAAGAAATGAGAGAATTAACAAATATAAAACTCTAAATCTCAGGGAATTTCTCCTCGATCTCTCTCAAATTGCCATGGACGAAAGGAGCGAAGAAGATGATAAAAAGAATTGATTTTTTAGAGAGATAAATGAAAGAGGGATAAATTGAAATAAAAAAAGATATAACTTTAGATTTTAGGTACAAGAGTAAATATATATGGAAGAAATTTATGGATTTAGACGGTAATCGAATGGAACTCAAAAAAATAGTACCCAAAATCTAAAAAACGATCTTTTGGTGCCTACACTAAAAATTAGCATTATGAGTAGTACCCAAAGTCAAAAAATCCCAAAAAGTAGTAAGTTGCCTCGCGGTGGAGGATCTTAATATTGTTTGCGAGATTCAAATTACATAATTTGCACTAAGATATTAATTGTTTTGTAAAAATAAATCTCTAAAAACAACATGACAAAGCTCTAATAACTAATTAACAATAATGAAATATAATTCGGATTTATATAAGGATGTCATTATTATCAAAGCAATTATCTATATTATCAGAGTAATATACAACTTTAGAAGCATATGGTGCAATTTCTCAAAAAAGTATTATGCCTAGCAAAAAGATTATTGTTTTGACAATCATGCCACCCTTATCTAATAGTAAGTAGGAGTGTTTTTGGTTTTGCTCGGAGTGAAAATTAGAGAGATCCAAACCTAAACCAAATTTAAAATTTTGGTTTCTAAATCTTCTTAGCCGATATCGAACCAATTTTTTGGGTTTGGTTTTATTCAGTTTTCATATAATTTAGATTTTTAAAAAAAATATATTGTAAGGCAACACTTATTTGGTCAAAAAAATAATAACTGTATACTTGTTCCTACTTATTTTAATAAAAAAATATTAACCCTTATATCTATAATATAGCTCCCAAATTCATGATAGCTCAAATAGTTGTATTCTCATTAGATCTTGTAAATTATAGAATTACCAAATTTTAAATAATGAAGTAACATTATCTTTGAGTCATATATATAATTATCCAGTTTAATTCAGTTTTGCACTGTCACATCTAAACCCAAACCCAAACCCAAACCCAAACTAAACTTATTTGATTTTGGTTCAATTTTTTTTATTTCAACTTTGATTTTTTCCTGGTTTGATTAAAAAAAAAATATCCTTTCGAATCAATAAAATTTTAACGTTTAGTTTTTAAATTCGCTACAACACCGACAATATCTATAATAGAAGAGAGTACAATAGAAACGTCTAAAGTATTTTACACGGCCCCCTTAAACAGTTTCATTCTCTTTGTACTCTTTCACTAGCTAACGAAAGGGATCACATGCAGGAAGTGAAAGGCTCCAAACTCTACTCCTGGAAATGATATTTTTTTGCGGCGCGATTAACTTGGCTCAGCCGATTAGTTTGTAATATTTTTTTAGCAAATTAAATTTCTAAAATTGGATAATTCACATTCATATTCATATATTTACTAGTCAACATCCGTACTCTATATATAATGTTAATCCAACGTGATTCATTTATATATTTTTATTAGTACTTTTTAAATTTTTAAAATTTAAAATTATTGGTTACAAGGATACGTGTATGTTAAAAAAATAATCGAGTAAATTTAAATTAATATGCTTATATTAACATTAACATAATATTTAAAAATTAAAATTAATTTTTAGTTAAAATAAACTATTGTTAATTTATTTTGAAAAAAATAATAAATATAATATGATATATGCTCCAACTCTCCAAGTTTGGATATGCTCTTATTACCTACCATTAACTTCTTCTTTTTTTTTAGTAGAATTAATTATATTTTCTTATTCAAAAAAATGATATTTTAAATATCAACACTTTAATCCTAAGAGAAAAATAAATAAATAAGTGAGTTCTAAATTTTTTTAATGATTAACAATATTGTGGATGTTAATGTGTATATGACATGATGCTCATTGTATTTGTTTTTAAGAAATAAAGGGGTGTTAAAAATTAAAATTCTTACATTCAAAAACTCAGTATTTACTATTTACAATAAGAAAAATATAAATAATTTTGAAAAAGTATAAATAATTTTTAGCAATTGAAATTTACATTAAATTTAGTATAACTAAATGTCAAAATATTAATAAATAATTAATATTGATAGGAAAAACTATTCATGCATGCCCAGTAATCGAATAAAGGTACGGAAAAATATAACTAAAGAAGTCATTTTACTAATAAAGTCTTTGTATTCTAAAAAAAATGGATTGTAATTTTAATTTAAACTATTCGATTTTTTTAATTTATCAAGGTTTTAAACATTTTAATAGTGATTAGTTAATTAATAAATAATTGTTTAATTATTACATAAATATAAATTAATTAAGAGATAAATACTTGTCTAGTTTATCACATAAATTGCAATTAATTAGGAGATAAATACTTGTCTAGTTTATCACATAAATTACAATTAATTAGGAGATAAATACTTGTCTAGTTTATCACATAAATTGCAATTAATTAGGAGATAAATACTTGTCTAGTTTATCACATAAATTACAATTAATTAGGAGATAAATACTTGTCTAGTTTATCACATAAATTGCAATTAATTAGGAGATGAATACGTGTTTATTTATCACAAAAATATGTGAGCCAAGTCTAAAGTCAAGAGAGTTCCATGATATCAGAACCGGCATGATTTATTAATTGATATTTAATTTTTTTTTTCATTTATATTTGTTTAGTTGTTAAGATTGAATAATTATAACTATGATAATTTAAATTAAAACTGCACTCATATACGTATCTTAAAAAGCTGAGTTAAGACCCAATACATATTTGAATAACTTTTTATATAAGAAAGACAACATACTGTTTTTGGCTTATAAATCATATATATACAGAAATCTTTAAATATCAATTAATTTGTTGTTACTAACTTCCAAAATGTTATTTGAATGTTTGGGCCAAAAATAGTTGTTTAAAATAGGCGTAAAAGACACACTCAAATATTTAAGTATCAATTAATTTATTTTTCCAAAACAAAAAACTAATTTATTTTACTAACTTCCAAAATGTGAATTGAAGTTTTATAATTTATGATTATTATACTGAAAAGGCCAAAATTTGGGTCTCAAATAATTTTTTAAAATAGGGGTACTCAAAAAGATAATAAAAATAAAAAATGTCTAAATATTTTTCTTTTAACTAGAAATAATAAAAACTCTTTAAATTTAGATAAGACATGAACTCGAGATTTTTCAAACACAAATGAGCGTCTTTGTCAAATAGATTAGGCCACTCACTCCTTTAAAAGGAAGAGTCTGGCACAAATATGAAAGGACCTTGCTAGCATGAAAGACGCTGTAAGTTTTTAAACTTACAAACAATTTTAAACCACAAATTTGAGAAAGATATCTACTTTTACTCAAATTCTATATTTAGTTTTGAAATAAAAATCTACTATTATTAAATTCATAATTACAAAATTAAGACTCTATTTTATTTTTTACACAAATTCATCCATCTGACATTTGTATTAAAGTTAAATTAAATTTCTCCATTACTAATTAAAAATAGGATATGCTCATGTATATAATTTTTTTATTTTTTTTATATCTATAGAGAGGCTTTAAAACTAAAGTTATTAAACTATTAAAATTATTAAAAGATGTTAAGGGTATGTTCTTTTGGCGTGATTTTGAGACGTGATTTGGTAAATCACGTGATTTAGATAATTCAGGAATGTTGTTATCTTGTGAAATTTCGTAGATTAGTAGATTTCATAATCCGCTCAAATGTTGAGATTTTGAAAATTCTGCCTACTCAAAATAACGCTGCATTTAGTATTTTCGTCTTTTACATACTCTTCCTTTTTATCAATTATTTCTCCTACAAAAGATGAATTTGATTTATTTAAAACTAAACCATTAATTAGAACACTATTATATTAATATTTGATTATTAATTTAAAATATTGCAATAAAAATACAGGAATTTATTGCGTTTTTTAATTTTATTAGTTTTTGTTTATATTAAGATCATGTAGGTTTTTAAAAATAAATAAATTATGTTACTACTTTATATAGTTTTCTAGTTTCAATTCTCAATGATTGCATTGACATATCATTAATGATGCTCCTCATACAAATCAATTATTTATTTTTCATGTTATTATCAAATGGAGCCTAGATGAAATAATTAATATTAATTCCTTAAATATTATTTAAAGTAAATACTTCTATCTTTTAGGGGTTAAAAATATTAATAATATAAATATAGGGTAAAAGTTGGGTCATAAAAATATTATTTAAAGTGACATTTCTATTTTTAGAGGTTAAAATGTTAACAATATAAATATATGATAAAAGTTCAAAATTAAAAATTTTGAAAGCTTATCCATCAAAGTATTTGACCAAATATGTGGCCATAATTCGTCTGTAAGTTTATCATAAAACTTACAGACTTTTGGATAAGCATTTTCCTATTTTAAATTCTCCATATTTTCATATTGGAAAATGCTTATCCAAAAGTCTGTAAGTTTTATGATAAACTTACAGACGAATTATGGCCACATATTTGGTCAAATACTTTGATGGATAAGCTTTCAAAATTTTTAATTTTGAACTTTTATCATATATTTATATTGTTAACATTTTAACCTCTAAAAATAGAAATGTCACTTTAAATAATATTTTTATGACCCAACTTTTACCCTATATTTATATTATTAATATTTTTAACCCCTAAAAGATAGAAGTATTTACTTTAAATAATATTTAAGGAATTAATATTAATTATTTCATCTAGGCTCCATTTGATAATAACATGAAAAATAAATAATTGATTTGTATGAGGAGCATCATTAATGATATGTCAATGCAATCATTGAGAATTGAAACTAGAAAAACTATATAAAGTAGTAACATAATTTATTTATTTTTAAAAACCTACATGATCTTAATATAAACAAAAACTAATAAAATTAAAAAACGCAATAAATTCCTGTATTTTTATTGTAATATTTTAAATTAATAATCAAATATTTATATAATAGTGTTCTAATTAATGGTTTAGTTTTAAATAAATCAAATTCATCTTTTGTAGGAGAAATAATTGATAAAAAGGAAGAGTATGTAAAAGACGAAAATACTAAATGCAGCGTTATTTTGAGTAGGCAGAATTTTCAAAATCTCAACCTTTGAGCGGATTATGAAATCTGCTAATCTACGAAATTTCACAAGATAACAACATTCCTGAATTATCTAAATCACGTGATTTACCAAATCACGTCTCAAAATCACGCCAAAAGAACATACCCTTAACATCTTTTAATAATTTTAATAGTTTAATAACTTTAGTTTTAAAGCCTCTCTATAGATATAAAAAAAATAAAAAAATTATATACATGAGCATATCCTATTTTTAATTAGTAATGGAGAAATTTAATTTAACTTTAATACAAATGTCAGATGGATGAATTTGTGTAAAAAATAAAATAGAGTCTTAATTTTGTAATTATGAATTTAATAATAGTAGATTTTTATTTCAAAACTAAATATAGAATTTGAGTAAAAGTAGATATCTTTCTCAAATTTGTGGTTTAAAATTGTTTGTAAGTTTAAAAACTTACAGCGTCTTTCATGCTAGCAAGGTCCAAATAAAATATGTTAGTTATTGCTTCTTAATTATAATTTCTGTTTTATTAAAAAACAAAAAAAACAGAAAAAAAAACATTTTTTTTGAGGTAGATCCATATATCTGTGATTTGAGAGAGGACAACTTTTTTTTTCTAATTAAGGTAACAAAATTAGTCTTAATAATATTATTTTTTTCCAAAATTAAAAGTGGGGAGGGGGATACTAATAGCTAACATAAGCCTATTTATTAATAATTTTTGTAACTCAAAAAAAAAGATAACTTTATATTAGCATACAAAAATTTGAAATCAATTGCGCCCTTCAACCCTTGCTCTTTCTGCTCCAGGTACCAATGCCCTCTTTTGCTTAAAAGCATAAATTTACTGTCTTTACTCATTTTCATTTCTAACTTTAAATACCCAATGAATCTTTGTCACTGAGATGAGTTATATATATTTATTTGACTCTTGTTTCAGCCCATCTGCATTAAAAAATAATACAAGTGCACTGCATAATTAATAAAAAAATAAATGTAAATTGATATTTTTTTAATGTAAAAATAATTTTCTCCTTTATTTACAATTATTAACATTCCCCAAAAATCTAGTGTAAATGTGCGGGCTATCCTAGTTGGTAAGGCACCTGCCTAAATTCAGGAGAGATTATGAGTTTGAGTCTCATCATACGAGAGATTTTCGTTATTACTGTGGTAAAGAGAAAAAATTTAGACCTTCACTTTAAAATTTTAAAAATAAAATAAAAAATCTTTTACCTAATGACATACTCTGTTCGGCGACATGAGATTAGTCCCGCATCAAATGTAATGTTGGGACAGGGCCATAAAAGAAAAAGGAAAGAAGAAGAGGAAGAAGAAGAAGAAGAATAGTGTGGCATTTGGATGTTTGTTAACAAAAGGGAACGTGAGGGCCACAACAGAGACCAAGTATTGCTTTTGCCAGAGCCAATAAAATGCTAAAAACCAAGGAGCAAGAAGTAAAAGACAAAGGGGCTGTTTGGCTTCTAGTGTTTATATAAGAGACAATAGATCACTACACCAAAACAGGTGTTTAGTAACATGCTTTCTGTGTTACTAAAAATTTCAGTAACACAAAAAATCCGTTACTATTTAGGCGTGGCAGTTTGACTAGTAACGGATAATAAGTGTTACTGAAAATATAAATTACCCGTTACTATAATTACTTCTGTAACGGATAAAAACCGTTACAAACCTTATTTTAGTCACACTTTTTACCCATTGCTACAATAAAAAGACTGTTACTATTTTCATTAAATTTTTATTTAAATTTATCATTGTAACGCTTTTTAAGCGTTACTAACACCAAAAACACAACAACAATGGTAACCGTCACTGATACTAGTAACGGTTTTTTACTGTTACTACTAGCGCATATGAAAAAAAAATAAAAATTGTTTCTGTTTCATTACCCTGTAGCTATAATCAAATACTTAGCTATTGCAAATCCTTTTAAGGGCTTAGTGTATCTATTACCTAACGCAATTGAACTTCAGTCCAAATGTATACAATCCCATCAAAATAATCTAATGTGCGCAAGAAGAGCTAACAATTATATTCAACTACTTTTACAGTCTTATTACCTACTAATACATATAAATTTATATAACAAATGAGAGACCATCTTGAACAATAGTAGCATCATTGATAAAATCTTCCAATATATCAATCTTATAATAATGATCTTGCAATAACAGTCTTACTAAATACAAAGTAATTTTGTTCTACTTATTTCCTTTGTTGATTTTCAACTAATTGACCACCATCACCACGGCACCTGAGTTGCTCGACTCATCTAGTACAATGTTGCAATGCAGGCCACTCCTGCACCTGCAAATTTCACAACAGCCAAGTCAACAATTGTTTTTTTTTAATGTCATGATAATTATTATCTTTTTTTTAAAAAAAATGAGGTCTAAATCTGTCTCTTTAACTAAAAACAAAGAAAACCACCCTGCCCCTAACTTTCTTGGTAAAACTTGAACCTAAAATCTCTTCCAAGTCCAAGTGGAGGCCTCCTTATCTTTATTGTTACTGCCATTGCCTTAAATTGGCAGCCTCGCTTCTTATTCAGGACATATTCAATGTACCAAATCTCACAAGAAAAATTAAGTTGTATTGATGATCTTTAATATTAATGTCTACTTAAAAAGTAGCAAAGTCAAAGTCTGGCTACTAATTTGAGATGGAGGGAGTATAATAATTATAGTTTAAACTCCAACCAATGGGGTGTGACTGAGGGCTCTCAATAACTTATAACGATAATATAACTACTAGACTACAAGATGAAGAATACCTTTGAAGGAATGCAAATCACCAAGCTTCATTCCTGTAGACAGTTCCAAGATGTACACCAGTCCATCACATATACCAACGATTCCATGATCAGTTGAGGTGCCAATTGCAATGGCCCTTAATGGTATTTTTTTGTACTTTAGAACTTAATATCATATACATGAGCTAGGCTTTAAAGAAGGATCCAATCACTTTAACAAAAAATAAAATAAAAAAATAAGGATGTTCATTTGGAGGGATAAATAAATAATTTTATTTTGTTTTAATGAAATTTTTAGATATGATCTATGTAGTGAGGGGTAAATAGACTAAAAATTTCATCTTGGCTTTTTCTTTGACGGAATAACAAATCTGCTAAACATAATTTGTAAACGACAATTAAAGAGAGGTATAAGCGAGATATTTTTTTTTATTATGTTAATTTTATTTTTTTGGAAAAATATAACAACTTAACTAAGAATTATATTGATCCAATGGATTAGCAGAATTCATCCCGCAAAGTAGTACAACCCTAGACACATTTTAATAAGCAAGTGTTATAGAACCATATGCCGTGTTTACATAATATATTTGGTTCTTTGTTAAGATTAAGAAGGAATTTCATCATCACACCATGTGAATTTTATTAAGGACTATTGTATGGAGACTAATAAGGTATAAGCAAGATATGATCAAAGGTATAAATGAGATAAATATACACAAAACATGAGCGAGGAAGGATGTCTGTGAATGGGCGAGTAAAAAGAAGTAGTAAGAGATACGGTTTGTTTGGCTGGGAAACATGCAAGTGTGAAAGCCAAATATTGACTGTTAATTAGGAATAGAGCAAGCAGGAGTAGATTTTAGCACTGTTACATAGAGTTAGGATGGATATGATGTATGTGCTAGATAACAATAAGTAGCCTCCAAGCTTGGAAATTTAGACAAAGAATTAGTGCAAATTAGCCTTATGAAAAGCACTATCAACATAAAATCTTTCTTGCAATAACATGAATGAAAAAAGTAATCAAGTATAAATGAGATCAACTATATTAGTAGTGTATGTATAATGCATTCGAAATTTGCATATGATAATAAGGATTTTTTTAATTCACCACTAGTCTAAGGATCATCAGCCCATCATCTAGAAACCAGTCTACCTTTATTCAGTCAGTCTATGCACTCCAAAGAACTTGTTCCCCACTAAAATTTGATACTGATCATCCCAATTAGAAAATTTTATGACTTGAAAGCAAAGCTAATGATATGAATAGGAGATTTTCTTTTTGTCGAATATGACTCGAAAGCAAAAGGTTTTCTTTATCAAATGTCTCTATAAAATATCTATAGTACCACTTGCCCATTAGGGTACTTGGCAGTGAGATACAATCTGCAGTTGAGTGAAAAAACATATCAAATAAGTGATGTCTGAAGTCTAAAATGGGATTTTGTAAATGTAACATATGTAAATACATATATCATAAATATCAAGGATTCCACTGTACTACATAAGTTTTGTAAATCAGAGATGATAAATAGTGTGTACGCGACCAAAATAGAGTTCTGACTAAGCCTAACCCACCACATTACATACCCTGCTAAGTACCACACCCTGTATATGTACCTGTACCATGTACCAAAGTGTCCTGTGAATTAGGTAACATGGATACTACCACGGATTTTTAATAGCATTGTTGTTGTTACTAATGACCAAATGATAAAGAAATATAAGATCAAGAGAACCTGACCAGCGTGGAAAGATCTCAGGCAAGCATTGCAAGTGAGAAGACTCCCTCCATCTATATGTTGCAGAGATCATTTTGCTATACTGAAAAATCCCTCACTCTCGCTCTTGTCATTTGGATTAACAATTCATGCAGCGAAACGCCCTCGGACATAAATATTTGTAGATAACTGCAAATAAAATAAGGAAAAATGAATAAGCTTAAAATAGAAGTTGAGAGAACCAGAATTTTTAAAGGAACAATAAAGAAGTAAAGAGCTAATAGTAAGTTGTTTATTGAAAAATTTCAAACAAACACTCACGGCTTTCATCCAGAAGCATAACCCACGTGAGCTTCAAACTATGAGGGGCTGACCTGTTCATAAAGGTAAAGAAAGTCAACATATATGGTTGAACCAGTATTCTTTAAATTAGATCTCTTGATGATAAGCATATATGTGTACTTACGTGCGTAATGCCAACCAACATTTCAGTCTTGGGCAAAAATTTTCGATTGAAAAAGTAACCGAAATGCCTTGCTATTGCAGGTTAATTACGAATCATCACCAAAAGACCCAATCAAACGTCTATTTCCAATTTTAGAAAGAAAAAAACACTCTAGCATAAAACCTAATTACAACAATAATAAAACAAGTTCTCTTCACATAAATGAATAATCAAGTGTAGAAAACAAAAAACAAGAAGACCCACTTAATTATTATCTAATATCATCAATTTTTCATCTTAGAAAACAAACTGGACACATACAAAACTAAGATAAAAGCCACTCAACTAGCCCAAAATAATAGATTAATTAAATATAAGAAAAATCCTTTTTCCATCAAGATCACCGTTAGATTAAAGCATACAACAATCTCTCACTAAAAACATAAGGTGAATAATCAGCTATATCTAGCTACACAAAAATCAGATTAAAGCATTAAGCTCCTTAAACCCTAGTTTTCTTAAAACCCTATGTTCCAAAATTAGGTATTAAGTAACACTAAAATTCTTTAACACAATATAAGTTAAATTTGAAGAACCAAATGGAGAATTTACCAGCTATGTAGTGAAATTTACCATTAAAATTTCTTCGTTTGTGAGCTCTACTTACGTACATGTATATATATAGATACATATATCTGTATATCTATATTTAGCGAGAGACAAAGAGAGGGGTTATTTGTATATCTTTGTTACTAGTTCAGATGGTGTTTTGGAAAGGAGGAGGAGGAGGAGGAGGATAAGGAGGAGGAGGAGGAGGAGGAGGAGGAGAAGAAGAAGAAGAAGAAGAAGAGTACCTTTGTTAGATTCCAGTCAAAGATGATTGACCGGCGACCGAGGAGAGAGGAGGTCACCGGATGATTTGATCCAGGCGAGGGCATTCAAGATTTGGGGTTTTCTCGTTAGGGGGTTTTGTGGAGCAAGAGATCGATGAAGAGGGAAACGAAAATTTTGGGGGAACGAAAGTGTTGGGGGGATATTTTTTAGGATTTCAAGTTTTGCCAATAATTCTAAAGAGCCATTTAATAATTTTGAATAACAAAAATAAATTCTCAGCAACGGTTTTATAACATTACTACCTATTTTAACATCTGTTACTAGCATTAAAATGTAAGCGAATTTTCTTAATTAAATTTAGTAACAGATTTGTTTCAGTCAGTAACAGATTTATGCGCGTTACGGACTAGTAACAAACATAGTCCGTTACTAATAGAAAAAGAGGACCGTTACTAATTCCCTGATTTGGTGTAGTGGATGGTCACGAGTAAAGTAACCAAACATAGCATGCAGCCTGAATAAGGCAGACAAACAGAATAATTGAAATCCATGTTATTAAATTCTCGGAAGCCCAGCCAGTTCTGGTTTTGCTTCAACTCCTGATGCCAAACACTAGATCACAAACTAGATGATACTAAACATTAACATGTGCCAATGTACTAAGAAATAATATCCTCATGATGATTCTCGAATTCGGGAACATTATAGCACAAAATTAATGAGTAGCGTACAAAATATAATTAGATACAACTTCTGTAACGATGAAACTAGTGGTATAACAGATTCAATAATAATCGTTAGATAAAAAAAATCAAAAGTTCGGATCATTTTAACGAGTCTTTGGTAAACATCTATCTCCATACATGACTTTCTAATCTTTGTGTCACAAATCACACGAATACGTGACTTTAGATTTGTTACGCTATATTATTGTTACAAATATTTTAATAAATATTCACTTAATTAGATGTCTGAATGCTTTTGTTATATTTGAATTCGGAGAAATGTATGTGGCACTTATTTATAAACCTCCGGCCCTAGTTATGCATAAATAATAATAATCATTTGTGCAATTAACTAATGCCACGTGTACCATCTACTTCTATCAATCAACATTTTTTTAGAATTAGCACATGGGTTGTGTGATATATAGTGAGTTTAAATCCGCCATCTTTTAATTCGGTATGTGGCAATGACAGGGTCAATGTAGGTTATGTGGGCTCAAGGCCCCACTCAATTTTTTAAATATGTTTGTTTGTTTGATTTTTATTTTTATTTTTTGATACAAGTGTCATATAAATATACATGGTGGTTGGCCACCATAGGAGGAAGGAAACAGAACTCTTGTGGCTCAAATCTGGGCGTGTGGTAGAAAAACTCACCCCTTTTTCTACTATGTTAGCACCCCATGTGTATAAGCATGTGCCTTTTAACATTTCAAAAATTGCCCTCAATGTATCAATGGTGTCAAAAAAGATGCATATAAAGTTTTAACAAAGATAATTTTGGAGTGCTAAATTAAGTATTAATTTCATATTCAACTAACTTAACATTTAATAGAACCCTACTTCTCTCTTTCTTTTTCTCGACGTTACACTTTTCACAACATTCAGTACAATAAATTGTTTAAGTAGTTACATATATAATGTATTACTTTAGCTATGAAAATTTGATCTTTTTACGAATTTTGCATGTCCTGAATATTATAAGAACCTCAATGCACAATTGAACGAAAGATTAATGGATGAATGATAACTTGCTTGTGTACATAGAATATGAATTGTTAAATAACATAAATGATCAAATTATTACAATATGGTTTCAAAGTATGAAAATAGTTGGGAAAATTGTAAATTTCTAATCATACTCATGACAAAGTGTCAGACCCCAATGCGTGAGAGGCCTAACACCAGGAGGCAAGGCGATGTAGCCCTTTGTGTTGTATGGTTTTCGGAATTGCAGGTCGTAAGGGTTTGTTCGGTGTCTTGTGCCGCTGGGGTTAGGCTGGCCCGGACCCGGAGGAGTCGGGGTGCCGGGCGCCGCGCGGGGTCGAGAGGGTTACCCCGTGACACAAAGCCATGAATACAATACCCAAGTATATATTTGTATAACCACTAGGACTAGTGTAGTGACTAGAATTTACTCCTGACTTGTGAAAGGTCTTGAGTTCGAGTCATACTTCGGCATAGATGTATTAAAAAGAAGTATATATTTTTATGAAATTTACTATTTTTTTCTCAATTGTTATATTGCCCCCACTCAAAATTTTCTCTAGCTACATCCCTGGACTGTTGATTTGGCATATTTTTAAAATTTATTACATAACATTTTCATTTTTATAATAGGAATGGCAACAGCGCATGTCGATCGGGGTGAGGCTGGTTAGACCAGCTTTGTTTTCTAAAAGAATATTTATATGGATTAGAGTTTTAGTGATTGATTTTTTGTAGCAAAAAACATCTCTTATGATATTTTGGTGACGAAAAACTATCGCTAAAGGTTTCGGTTTGTACGGACCAGTTCATATAAGAAATATACTATATAGATATATATATATATATAATCCATGGCTCTAGAGGAGCAAACGGTGACAAGAAATCGTGAAGCTTGGAGTAGCGGAATGAGAGCAGAGATGATGGCAACGCGAAACAATATATTACATTGAAAACCCCTAATGACAATCAATGAATGATGTAAGTCACGCCAATATATGAAACAATGATTCTGTATGGGTTGCACAAGAACAATGGAAGAGACGAAGAAGAAGAATGAACAAGAAAAGCAAGTTATAATAAGCACAATATATATATATATATATATAGGTGCCAGTAACTCTCTGGATAATATAATTTTGAACTCACGAAAATTACGACTTTTCCCGATAGAGTACAAGGCTACTTATAAAACAGTTAAACCATCTTGTGTATTACCTTGCCCTTCGCTCACACTTGCTAAGACTGGCATAGAACGATAATGCGTACGCACGAAATTATAAGTTAATAGTGGATTCTTATCGAGTTTGGATCACTATTGAGCCGATACAATGAGACACGGTTAATAAAGAATCGTGTTCGGGTTCACTAGTCCAACCTGTTAAACCCGTTAGATTCATTAAGATTCAATACGACCCATTAGATCCCCTAGGACCCATTAAGAACCCGTTTAAATCATATTTATGTTGTTTTCGGTTTAATTGTGTTGGATCATCGGGTTTATCCAGACTAACCAGTTAGCTTAGCGGGTGAAACAGGTCGTATCGTATTACCCGAGAAGATAACACATCATGTTCGTGTATGATTTTTCCACCTGTTATGTTAACTGGTCATGTATGGATTTAGTAGTTTTTCACCTGCACCCGACTTGACACAAAGGGTAGCCAAGTCTGCTTTTTTAAAATAAGGGTATTATAGGCACCTTGAAAGATAGAATTAGCACACTTTTTTTTGTTATCTTTTATCTAGGCATTTGTGCATAATATTTAAATTGATAAGCACCTTTAAAGTGTGTTTGACTTGTCGAATAAAAAGATCGAATATAACTAGTTAATTATATTTGAGGATAAAATAATCTTACCTCTTAGATATGATTATTAATTTAATCCCTTTCAATTCCTCTTAGTTAGTAATATATAAAAACAACTAAGAGCGTTGGTTGATTTTTGTAACATATTCTTATCTTGAATTAAAATAACTTTTTTTCACGTAAACTTTTGGTTAATAAAAAATAAAAATAAAAAAAAGGAGAAGAAAAGCTGGTCAAGAGTGTACTTGATTTATTCTCTCCTACAATATTATATACTTTGGGTTTGGGATATTTCATATTTTAGTTCAAACATAGACTACTAGACATATGATTATACACACAGGTGGGAGTCTAAAAGTTTTGTATTCTAAAGTGAAAAAGTTAGGCAAATAAACATCAAATTCATCCCCGTAATTTCAGAACATTTTGTCTAGTAATCATTATTAGGCACACCTTTTAACCCACTTAAATAATAAAAATACCAAAAATAAATTGATTCACCTTTCAAATATTAAAACATCAAATTGATTTTTTGGGACCACTATGATTGTATAAATTGTATTATTACTATATCTCAACCAACGTTTAGCTTCCATTGGAATCCATGGATGGGGGTTATTACTTTTAGTTTCACTTTTTATCTTCTTCAAAAAAATTAAATTGATGATTCAAATAATATACATATTAAGGAAAACAAAAAAAACTATTATATGAATCTCTTCCTTTTATAATTTACAACTAACAAAAAGAGAGTTGAAATTGAATTCATGACCTCTTTAGTTGAAGTAAAGTGTTTGACACTAGATTATGTGTAGTAATTATAAGACATATTTTTTATGCACTTGAGATACATGATTACGGATATAAGTTGCTTAAAGAACAAAAATAAAAAAATGAATAAGTAGCAAAGCATTGAGAGTCGGATTACCCTTCTGTTATCGAAGGTTTGAATCACATTTTTTTTTAAATGAAGGACCGCAAGGGAAAAATTTAAAATTTTAAAACCTAATACAAATTAAAAAAACTGCCGGAAATAGACTTTTGGCTTTATATAATAGTAGATAAATAAAGTAGCCATAAGTTTGTGCATTCAATACTTGTCTTCTTTGTGAAGTAAAAGTCCGTAAGGAAAAAATTGGAAAATAAAAAATTTGACATGACTCCAATAACTGCCGGAATAGGCTTCCGGCTTTATATAACTAGTTTTAATTTGCCACACATGCGATGGGTAAGCACACTTTTGGTTTACACAGATGCATCGTCTAATTTACAACGGAAAATACGTAACAAATGTTGTAGTTGCTTAATACTAGGATGTTCCATTATTCAACCTACATATTAATGGTTCAAGCCTTGTTCTATTGTTCTACAATACAAATGTAAGGGCAAAACTAGAAATAACAATTTGGTGTCATAATCGTCAAGTATGGCTTGGGTTTAAACAAAAAAAGATAGGTTATTACCGCCAAGTATCACTTAAACTAGACATGTGGTTGTCCGTACATTACTTGTTTTTTTTAAATAAGCGATAATTCAATACTACAATTTTTCCTATTTCCATATAATTTGACAACTATTATAACAAAATGTGAACAAAGTGGTGGACTACAACCATCACAACAAATGAAGCATGACAAGAGTTGAATACTACATCAATGTAGATCGAATTGATGACTTTTTTTTTTGTTATTATAATGACAAAGAGAATGATAATCAAAAAGTATGTCTTTTTGTGACATTCTATTGTACCAGACATACTACACGGAATTATTTTATAAACAAATGTCAAATGAACACCACCATTTGCATCTTCGTAGTCCTCCTAAAGGCTTGAATAAATGAGTTTTAGCCCAAATAAATGGTATTGAATAACGAAATCCAATCTTTACATAATCACTTAAGTTGACCATAGTTTGCTTGTTCTTCAATATAAATTTGCACAATATTTCCTAAAGATTTCAATAAACGAGTTTTACTCCAAAAAATATTACAGTACTTAACTTCGAAGTATTCTTTTGAATAATAGTATTAAATATACTAAAAATATAATATAAATTTTTCTTACAAAATAATGATATAACAGTGAAAGAAACAACCAAAAAAAAAGAGAAATCTTGAAAAATCTAAATTACGGGGTTATTGCGCGAGATGATGTCACATCATCGAATAAATTTTTTTGGTTACAACTTTAAGCATTTTTCTAGTATTTTAATATTAAGTAGGAGACCTTTTGATTAAAAGAATAAATTCTCAAATTCCAAAGATACACATAATATTTGCTACAAGAAAAGCCAAAATTCTATTCCTTATAGTTGTACCTAAGAAACCAAATCAACCCCTCAATCTTGGCTCTCATGTCAAGCACCTTTATTCTTATAAACAATGGCACACTGTACAACACGCGCCACCACGAGCGCGTATATAATAACATCTATATATATATATATTTGTTTATCTACTAACCGACAACTATTCTTAACTAACGCCGTTATACACGTCCTTCCATAAAACTAAAATAATCTTGCACGTGCATCAGAACTCCGTTAACGACACGTTACGGCACAAATGATCCAGAGATGGCGAATTTAATGGCGACGTCGGTACCCTTAATTTCTCAAAATACTCACTTACGTGAAACCCTCCTTTCGTCAACCCCTCTTCCGTCAACTCCACGTTGTGATTTGACGGCAAATATGGTGGCCGTGAAACCTCCGTTAACAAATCCCACCTCAACCCTTTAAAAAACTCGTGCTCCCTGATCTCACACGCGCCTCTCCTGTAACCCAGCCGGCGCGTGGGGTCCTTCTCAAGCAACTTCCCGATCAAATCCGTCAAGGCCGACGGTCTCCCTATAAATTCCGGCGGCATCATTAAAATCCGGACGGAAAGTTTCCTTCCTATTTTTGCCTCGAAATGGAGTGTGTCCGTACAACATCTCGTACGATAATATCCCCAAAGCCCACCAATCGACGGCAAACTCGTGGCCGTCGCCGCGAACAACCTCCTGGCGACACGTACTCCTCCGTACCAACAAACGAATTTGACCGTTCGCCGGAAGAAAAGCTCATTCTCCGGCGACTAACGGGGGACACACGCGCGCTCTTCGCCTTCTTCAGACCCCTCTTCTTGTTGGGTTCTCGCTTCTTATTCGAGTTCGCAGCCGGGAACAGGCGCGTGAAGCTCCTTCGGTGAGGTTCCGGCGGCGCGTGGGTCTCCGGCGACATCAAAAGGGTCTTCATTGTTCTTGGCGCGAGGGCGCGTGAGAGATCAAAGTCTGTTAAAGTCACGTGACCGGAATCTTGGATCAGAACGTTTTCGGGTTTCAAGTCTCTATAAACAATCCCCATTTTATGGAGGTGATCGAGCGCACAAACTATTTCTGACAAATAAATTTAATGACCGCGTGCGAAAACACGCGGTCAGTCTGGCGATATCTCAATTCGTTGAGGTCTCCGCCCGGGCAGAACGGTATTGCCCAGGCGAGAAAATCGTCGGTTTCAGAAGATCCGATAAGAGAAGGGAGGAATGGGTGAGGCCCGGTTTGGAGGCGTGTGAGGACAGTTAATTCCCACCGTGCACGACGGTCGGCGTCGAGTTTTAGGGGGAGGGAGGATTTTTCGACGACTTTGAGGGCGAATGGGAAGCAGGCTGAGGGGTCGGAGACGGGGTCGTGGACGAGGAATACAGTTCCCATTGCACCTTTGCCTAGTACTTTGATTGCTCGGAGACTGTCGAGGTCGATCTCCGGCGACGAGGACGACGTCGTATCCATTTGGGGTGGTCGAGAGAGAGAGAAAATGACAGTTGAGGGAATGTAGATATGGGAGAGAGAGAGAGAGAGGGATGAGAATTTGTAATTGAGTTTAATCGGCGAACTGTGGGTTTTAGCTTTTATACGATTTAACTCGCAATTTGCTCGTGTATGCGCACTGTGCATGTTTGTGTTTATTTTTTGTTCGAGAGTTATTTTACATAGCTACCAAGTCAACTTTTGCATATTTCTATTAATTTTTGTATGTGGTAACTCTCACTGGTTAAGCAATATTTTAATAACGTTAAAAATCGATCTTAAGAAGATTAAGTCGACTCAAAGTTATATATCTTAGTGATAGTCTTATACGTTTTTCACCTCTCATATAAATGTATTAAATTTTTTTTACGCTAAATGACAAGATGTTTGGACCAGTTTTTATTCGATTAATTCTGGTTCACAAGAAAACATGCCGTTGATACTGTCAAGATTTGACTACTCATATATTTGTATTATTATATAGAGTTCTTTGTACAAAATTGTGTTCAAATTTTAAATTTTCTATTTTAGAATTGCATACAAATATTGAACGTTACACAAATTAAACTTATAGCTACCCTCGAAACTACTTGCCATGTTAGTTTTATTTTTGGTTCTAATTAGATATATTCAATTCTAGGATTGTTAGAGCAAGGATTCGAACATTATCTTCTTAATTTTTTACACAAAAGATTGCACTTAGTTAGTGTTTTAAGGTAGAAGAATAATAGACATCCATTTCAAATTAATAATCTCATTTTTTTATATAGTAATTGAAAAGACTCGAGTCTTTCTTTTAAAAAAATAAAAAAAATCTCATAGTTGCAAATAAGATGAATTTATCGTCCATTGATTAAATTAAAGCTAGTGATTTTTTTGTTAATGATACTAAGTCAATTTGATAATACTTGTTTTATTTAAACATATTGATTGTTTGACACATAAGCTTTTGCTAAACGCAAAGACTTTCACAAGTAATACTTTGACTGACAAAATTGAAATAAATAATTAAACATAATACAGTTTTATCAAACAAATTTTACATATATACTCTTGTGATACAAAATAAATAAATTAATTAATTAAAATTATAGCTAGTAGAAAAAAGTCATTTGCACGTAACCTCAGTTAACATATATATACACACCAATAATACACGGTTGAAGTATTTTACTCCAAGTTATTATCATTAAGGTCATAAATTATGTTATGCTCCTTAAAACTCTAAATTTAAACAAATATTACCGTATTTTTTTTAATACAATTGATATATAGATACTCTTATTATTAACTACCGGGAGGGGGGATGATAGGGGAGAGAATGGATGAGAGAAAGAAAACGGGGTTTTCATGGATTAAATTGTAGCGGAGGATATATAGATTCCCCGCCATTATTCTAACATTGCCAGTATTTAAGGTGTGAATTGAACAATATCCTATTTAATAAGTGTTTGTACTTTAATTTCAATTCTATTTCTCTTATGTTATTTGTGTTGAAGAATAGCAAGATCCCACATCGTAAAATATAAGAGAAAAACATGTAACTAAATAATAAGTGGTTCACCTCTAATATCGTCGAGGCCTTTTGAGTTAAAAACCCCACACTTAGTGAAATGTGGTTAAATCGTGCACAATATCGGTGATGGCCCCACACCTAGTGAAAGGTGGTTAAGTGGTAGTGAACCATATCAAGCTCAAATTCTACAATTTGTAATTAAAAACTTATTGTAGGAGGTTAGTCATTAATTTAATTAAATCTTAAGTAATTTTACTCAATAGTTTCCTATACTACAGTAGATATTCATGATAATTATAATCAGGGGAGGAATGAGGTTTTGTTTTCAAGGTCCGGTGGTCTAACGTCAATACTTAATTAAATTAGATTGTGTTAAAACTAAATATTTAACAATTGATAACACTATATCAAAAAATAAATAAATTTAGAATAGGCTACAACCACATTCGTGGAACGGGGTAAAAATACCTAAACAAACAAATAAATAAAGTTATTTTGTAAATTTATAAATTGATCATAACATGGGGCTTCCATAATCTAAGGGAATTAATTATATACATATTTATTAATAAAATGTATATATAATCTAAGGGAATTAATTATATACATATATTTTAATATAATTTATGTATAATCTAATCATCCCCCATTAGTCGAATTTAGGGGAGCTTGTTGGAATGTTGTTAGCTTGTCATTCTCCGAACATGTACACTTTTTTCAAAAGCAAAAAATAAAAATATGTACGTATATATATATATATATATATTATTAAAGAAGTTGCTCGTACATCTATCTCTTAAATATATTTCAATATTTAAAACTTGCATGTGTATCCCACCATTGAAATATATATTAAATTTTATTCCTTTGTTTGCTTCCAAATAAGTAACAAGTACTATAAGCTGTAATTAAAAAAAGTAGGAATCCACTAAAGCTGTGTTTGGCAGCATGAAATTCATTCACTAGGAATTTATGTTATTTTCTAAATAAAATAAAAAATACCTATACGTACTGCGGCAGTGTTTGATTATTTTTAAATACTACAAGATGTTTGATTTATAAAACGAAAATAAAAATATAAGATAGTATATTTGATTAATCATTTAAAACAAAAGCAATTACATGAAGTTAAACATATAATTTTATTAACCTAACTATATTATAAACTACATAATTTACTGATCAAAGTGATGAATAATTAAGGAAGTTGTAGACATATCACTAACTACCCACAAAAGGTGGACATACCATTTTATTAAGTTTGAATACCACGTTAGTGGGTTTCGAACATGTGACATCTTTAATACAAGACCAGAGAGAGTGCTACTTTATAACATGTGACCTCTCTAATATAAGACAATATATTTGATTGAATTTGTAAATTAAAAAAATATTTTTGATACACGTATTTTTCCCGAATACAATAACAATGATAATTTTTTCCTATTTTTTTCTTTGACTTGGTGATTGCTTCAAGCATGATGACTTGCATGAGGTGTTAATTAAAAGGAAGTCATTAGAGTTAATTATAAGTTAAGCGGGTCAAATTAGAATTTTAGTATATTTTCTCAACTTTTTTGCGTCTAGATTAATTTAAGACCTTCCATTTCAAATTAAAGTATCACGTTTTTTTTTTAGAATTTGTCAAAGTAGCAGTTTCATTTTGTTTTGGCATAATTAATGTATCAATCCTACTATGGTAAATAAATTTAATTCTTAACTACTGATTAGTTTGAAATTATTCCTTTTTAAATGTTACCAAAATCAGAGTGGGATTTGCAACTTGAAATAGAAGAAGTAATATCTTTGGTGATTGTCTTATTCGAGTTTTAATTTATTTGTCCATATAATTCAAAATGATAATTTTATATGAAAAGTTTGAGTTTCATGAATTTAATTATGATTTAATCTTTTGACATGAACTATAAGAAACACAATGTATGAATTTACCAATTCAATTAAGATTACAAGAACGAATCAAAACATAACCAAATGAGAGTTTAGGTTCAATTCATTACAATCATCAAGCACAACATAGAGTTTGAGTTTCCTCGTTGCGATATAAGAGAATCTCCAAGAAACTTTTAATCAAAGGACTAATATTCAAGTATTTACTTCTTCTTCCTCTACCAACTTTTGAAATTAAAACAATAAATTTGATAATTTGAAGAGCCCAGAGTCACAATTATATGCATAGCAAAATAACTTTTCAAAATGCTACATAAGTCGAGAGGGTAAACTTATCAAGGTTCACTTGATTTGAGTTTTACTACTTTTTTGAAATATTCACAAAATTATAATTTCACGTATAATGTTTGAGTTTTGACAATGAAAATTGACATCTTTTGATTCAAACTATAGATTTGAATATTTGAATGTGTCAAATTAAGATTCTTGAAAAGCACAAGCACTATAATAATTAATACCTTAAGTAGTGTAAAAAATTCTGGTGCTCCAATAGATGCACCTTCTATTTTATAAATTTTTAAACTTTTTGAAAAAGGGTTAAGAAGAAAAATCATCATAGATCAGGTCAACCATAAAATCACACACACATATATAAGAGGGCTTTTTTTTTTTTTTTTTTTTTTTATTATTATTATTATTTTTAATAAATTTAATGAGATAGTTCGATATTTTCTTAAATTCTGGTCGGTTTTGAACCTCTCCCCTTGTGATTTTCCCTGCTAGTCGATATTATCACTTTGCTATGAGACTACCAGTAACTCTTCTACTATCATATATAGGAAAAATTAAAAATCAACATATATGAATGTGGTATAAATCGATATGTGCACATATACAATAATTTTGCTCGTCGCATCTCACAAGTTTAGCGCATAAAATAAATGATATGTAGTACACATAAAGAGGTTGAATTTCAAGTTATAAATTGAATTTTTTTTTAAAGAACCATTGGATTTTATTAATTATATCTTAAATTATATTATACAATCATCTGGCTAATTGAGTATATATAAAAGTTACATCAACATAATATTTTTATAAGATCACTTTAAATAAATGAATAATTAAGATCCAATTTAGAGCATTCATTAGAGGCCGAGGAGGGTTATTATGAAGGGAGGTAGGTAAGTAGAAAATTAATTACTCACTGTTGTACCAAACGTGAGGTAGTAAATCTTGATCTCTCCCTTTAAACTTTGGGCAAAGCTATTTGCAATAATAATAATAAGTAGATTAATTAAGTGGTAATTAAGGTTATTGTATTGATGCATTGCAATTATTGTACCCCCAATGACCAATGTGATATTAATTACTAGTGCGCACTGTCATTAGTAGCCAAAAATAGAAGAGCATGGTTAATTGGTAAGTACATTTATTCTTTTTAAATCACATGCATACTTAAAATAATTGTACATTGTCTTTATAAAATAATATATGCCGTGGTGATGACAAATTTTTTGGGTGTCCTTAGTAATTACATTGTTGAGAGATTTTGACGTTTCATTCCTAAAGATTTGTGATATTATAGTTGATGAATTTTTTACGATTATTACGTTCTTTGTTTTTTTAAGATTTCTCAAATTAATTATAATATTCCTGTTTTTTTGGATCTGTATATCTATTAATAAATAAGATTGGTTTTAATATTCAAGAACTCCCTTAACTTACATTTTTAACTGGTGGCTCAAAATTAATTTCAGCCCTTATGTTTTAATCTGATGACTTAGAGTTGTGATGGCGTACCGGTAATTATGATAATAATTGTGACTACTTATTTAATTTATTAATAGATAAGAAGCGTCGGAAACCTTTACAAATTCTCATATCATATCTTTATCCATTAATCATAATAATAATTGTATCTTTGATTAATCTACTATTAAATATTAGAATCTCTCAAACTTATTCAAATTCTTGATTGTTTTATTAAAAAATACATGAATAAATTATTTAATTTATCTTCATAATTGGAAGCTAAGATCTAATTTTCTTACTGTAATATTAAATAACCTAAAGGGGTGGCCTTGTGGTAAGGGGCGAATTTGGGATGTGTGGTAGGTGCACATCTCAGGTTTGATCCTCCCTAGTGGCACTCTTTGGGGCCAGACATCACCCATAAAATAAGGGCAAACACTTAATGCTAATGCGTTCGCCGTAGAGTTTAGTCTCCTTGAACAACGGTGGTCTGTGCAAAAATCGGGGATTAATCGGACCGAATGTGCGGATATCTTAGGGCTTGGCCCAAAAAAAAGTGTAATATTAAGTGATACTTAAATTTTTATCTATTTACTTCATAATAATAATAATAATAATTAAAAAAAATGTAAAATATATAGTAAATGGAAGTCTCTCTTTTCATCAATATTGTACCTATAACCAATACATATTATCATATAATTTGAATAATTCCAAAACGGAGAAAACCTTTACAAATTCTTATGTCATATCTTGATATATTAATCATAATAATAATAATTGTATGTTTAATTAATTTATTATTAAATATTGGAGTCTCAAAATTATTCAAATTCTTGATTTTTTATTAAAAAATAAATAAATACATAATTTAATTTATTTCATAATTAAAAGCTGAGATCTAGTTTTCCAACTGTAATACTAAATAATACACAAACTTTTATTTATTTACTTCATAATAATAATAGACGATGACAACAACAACAATAACAATAGTAATAACAATAATAACCTTGAAAAATATAACAAATGGAAGTCTCTCTCTTTAATCAACATTGTACCTATTACCAATACATATTATCATACAATCTGATTAATTCCAAAAAGGAATTAAATTATAAAAATTAGTTCACTAGAACCATATTGTGCCAATTACAACACGTGAGGTGGGTTGGAACAGGCCAGATCAAGTCTGAACTTATGTATATAATAAAAAGTGCGACTTCAAGCTTTTCAATTCAAAACTTCCATTAATTGGGCCGGGTTATTTTTAATTAGTGGATCATGTATATTGAATTTTATTATAAATATTATCCATGCTACAATCATCCTAATAAGTCAAGTTTGCAATAGTGATTTTTTTTAGACCGAGCTTGGCGAGTTTGGGTTTCACATAAAATTGGTGTAAGTTCAAGTTGGGTTCAAGTTTGCATAACTTTAATCCGTTTCATTTGACTTGAGATTGTGAACACCTCATTTTACGACCCCCGCAAGAATCTTGAACTCTAAGAATATGAGCACACATGCACGCACAAACATTTCTAGATGCATACATACCATATACATGTGATACAGGTCAAATAAGGAAGTCAAAAGGACACCCGGATAAGAAGTTACG
Source organism: Lonicera japonica (assembly GCA_021464415.1). Classification (NCBI taxonomy): domain Eukaryota; kingdom Viridiplantae; phylum Streptophyta; class Magnoliopsida; order Dipsacales; family Caprifoliaceae; genus Lonicera; species Lonicera japonica. The sequence goes on along the minus strand of CM038463.1, from coordinate 33,681,293 downwards.
AGAATTACAGGAAGCCGCTAGAATCGAAAACCGTCAAAACTCCTAGAAACTTGTGAAAGGAGAGTTCCTCATTTCTGATCATCCTAAAACTTTTAGAGTTATTAGACATTACCACAAGGAGAAACATACTCAAAAATCATCTCAATATGACAGTCAGATCTCCGAGAATTCAGAAAACCTAGAGTCTACTTCGGGTAATCAAAAGACGACCTTCCCGAAGTCCAAATGAGCTCAAATTTGGTCAGTAGACATGTTATATAATGGGGAACAAGATGTTAAAAAATCATATTAATCCAATGTTTATTTTGGCCGGAATTACGAAAAAACCATTGCACATGTAAATCAAAGGCTTGCTCGCGGACAAACCCCTCCTAGCCAATTTTTTTTTCTCGTTTTGATACTTACCGACCTCCAAAAATCATGAAATTTTTACAAGATCTAGGAAATATTATTTGGAATAACATATTAAAAAATCACCTCGATCGGACAGTCGGATCTTCGGGAATTGAAAAAACCGGGAATTCATCTTGGAAAATCAAACAGAGGCCTTCCCGATGTCCAAAAATTCTTAAATTTGGATAATAGGCAGGTCTTAGTATGGGTAATAACATGTTAAAAAATTAGATTAATCCGATGTTTATTTTGGCCAAAATTGCGAAAAAACCGTCACACGTGTAAATCAAGGGCTTATCCGTGGACACGCCCCTTGTCCGCTAACACGCACTTCTAGCCCGGCTCATTAATTATTCTACAGTTATAAATACACCTGCACTGACCCCATTTGTAGCATCAGTCAGCTCTGGGACTTCGGGAACAGTGCTATAAAATAGTATTATACTATTTCGAGGCTCTCAGGTATTTTTTATTTTAATTCATCTTTATTTTTTATCTGTCTTTATTTTTATCGATTATAATTGATCAATTGCATGCAAAAATTGCTGTTTATCTCAAAATTAGTCCATATTACATATTTAAACATTGTTTTCAAAATCGAAGGCGTAGAACGAGTTGTAAACCATTTTAAACATATTTTATCAGTTAATTTCACAAAATTTCGATTATATCAATCTCGGTTTACGAAGGAATCAATACACGTTTGTATCCAATATAATCTATAAATTATGGTACTTACCTAAATATCTAACATGAGAGTACTGGGTTCGTCAATACCGATTTAAATTATTAAATTGTGGTACACTATTGACGAACAAATCTCAAGAATTGCCGGATATTCCGATTCTAAATCGAATTAGCTTCTGAAAAGACCTAAATCTTTTCAAAAATACTTGTTTTGCTATATATCATTATCCAAAATCATTTTTCAAATTACACAGACAGACACACACACACTTATTTCTAAAATCGAATGGCGAATTACGAAGCACATGGTTTTTATCCCCACCCCAAAATTTCGTTTTTTCTAAAATTATGGACCGATATTCGATAACGTCAATAAGTATGCAAATGTTCGATTATAATTCCACGCATATCCTACTTAGAGACCGAAAGGGCGAATTGGGGTGCCTAACACCTTCCCGATTCGTAACTTAATCCCTGAACCTTTTGAATCAACTAGTTTCCCATTAATTGTGTTTAAGAGGAAGTTTAATCCATAAATGTTCCTCTTTTACACAGACTCTTGTTTGTTTAGTAACACAAACTGGCGACTCTAATTCCTTTGCAAACCATCACCTTTTTTTTATAACAAAACGAACCGTTTTCCAAAATTTAAGCCGAAAAACTGGGGGAATCGCAGCTGCTGGGGCCTGGCATCGATAACGCGGGTTCTCACAGTGGCGACTCTACTGGAGATATTTTTTAATAGGATTAGACTATAAACAAGAGTAGAATATGCGTGGATAATTGTTTCTGTTTGCATGTTTTCCTTTTTCGGCCTTAGTTTTAGGATAACATAGATGCGATCTAGGTGGATACCCTGATTCCCTTTTGTTTGCTAATTATTGTTTGAGAAAAATCTTTTCACAAATAAAAATTGAAAGTACTCGAACGAACCCGAAGGCGCTCATCATAATGTACCTCCATAATTGTTATTTTGCACGCACCCACTATCACCATGCATTATCGCGAGTATGAAATTACCCAATTCAACCCGAAAATACTACATAGTGAGTAGGGAGTTGGCTCGTCTGGGTCAACATAAACCGAAAACTCTTGTTTCCACTCTCTTTGGCCAAGTATCAACCGAGGTATATCGAGTGACGACAAGACTCACGTACTCAGGACGTATATCAAAAGGTCTTTACAAGTATTCGCTCTTGGGGTATATGGCAAGACCTAGCCAAATAGGAAGGAGCCTAAACCTTATCCATCAAACCACGCTTGCATATAGGATGCATCAACCTAGTACACTTGAATTTTTGCATGTTTTGTTAAACGTCAGTCGTGAGATTAGTGAACAAAAGGCCTTATCATACATACCAACTCTTGGCTTGGCAAGTACGGCCGGTGGCTGTTCAACCCCATTCGTAGAAATCCCTCACTAAAATCCGTTAGTGAGAATTTCCTGTCACTATTTTCATGAAAAACAACTCTAAGAGGAGAGAACTTCCCGATTTTCAAAATATTTTTCCAAAAAATTAGTCATTTTCCAAAAAATTAGTTTTCTAAAAATAATTTCATAAAATTGGAGGGTTATAAGGGCACCCCAAGAATGCATATTCTTACCCTAAACCTATCCACGGGGCCCTCAAGTTGCTGTTGTTGGTCTGTTTTCGTCTAAACACCAAAAAGTAATTTTCAATTTTATTTTTCTGTCGAGTCATAGTTTTTCGAGAATTATGCAACTCATGGCAAATATTAATTTTTTCGGTCAATCCCCTATTTCTTTATCTCCATTCTTCACCACACTCAGATTATCTATCGCACCAGACGATTCACAAGATCAGACTTACCACCGATTATGCATTCTAGTCACAACATTGAGCTATCGATCGATCTAACCGGGGTCAACAATACTGAGGGTAACCATGATGAAGCCTCTCGTGCAGCGAATCCGCCGCCTGGTCCGGTTCTCCCACAAACCGAGGGTGGCACCTTAACCTTCGAACACCTCTACTATAAATTCAGGATCTGACCTAGTTTATTGCCATCATGAAGAATCACCAAGCTGCCACCTAAGCTTGTTTGGACACCCTAATTGCAACCAGAACAAGAGTTGAACCAAACCAACCCAATCCAAATCCATACCCAATTGAAGATAACCAAACCCGAAACCCAATAGCTCTACCTAACATTCGCCTCCCAGTTCATAACAACATTAACCCCACACCTTTTGTGGTCCCTGCCAACGTTGATATACCACCAGTGCAAGATCTCGAAGCCACCTGGCTGAACCCTAAACATAACCAACCCTTTTAAAACCATAATTAATGTGATTCTGCCTAGCACTTCTTAGCCAAGAAATCAGAAGATGTATTTGCTTAAAGCATGGGCATGCCAAAGCTAGGAATTATGACCAAAAGGCAGAAGTGTTGTTTTGATAAGGCGTGGGCACGCCTTAAAGTCTGAAATTCAGCATTATTTTTCTAGCGTGTTCTCATGATCGGCTAGCGAAGAATGTAATTAGTTTTATTATTATTTTGGCAGCTTCTTTATTTCTTTAATAGGTCTTTTATTTTAATTAGGAGATAATATTTAATTTGTTTCCTTTTATTAGGATTCTTATTTTTAATAGGAAATAGTTTTCTTATTATTTTAGGATTCTATTGTTTTGTTTCCTCCTATTTAAAGAAGGCACAATATTGTTTTATTAATTAAGTTATGAAGACAATTATGATTAATTAAATTGAGAGTTTTCTCTTTGTGTTCTCTAAGAACATATTGAGCATATTGAATTAATTAATTCACGTGTTTCTTGACTTATTAATCTAGCATCCACACTAGATTGTGGCATTGTTCATTATACCGAGGTTCGCGCTCCTATAAGCGTTGGGTTTAGGTTTTCATTATCTATCTATTCGTCCTATTCCAAGGTTTTAGTCTCAATATAGACTACGGGTCAAGGATTCATAGACAACCTGGTTAAGAGTACGATCTGGGACCGCGTCATTGGTATCAGAGAAAACTTCTACTTTAGGTTATCTATTTTTTTATTTTTTTGTTATTTCAATTCGATAGCCCTAGTCTTTAATTCTGCGAATTAGGATTCCGTATCTTGATTTGTTTGTTTGAAAAAAAAAAAGGTGAACAATTTCGCGTGAATAGTGGGTATGAATAGTGCTACGTGAACAGTGGGTATGAATTGTTCATTGTTTGGGTTTTAATATTGCGGCGCCATTACTCATAATAGAAGTCAAATTCCTTGAACATTAGAAATTGTTTGTTTTATTGATATTAGGGTTTAAAGCGCTGCGAATTGATTTGATTTGAGATTGCAAATTGTGAACTCTTAAAAGTTGAAAATTCGAATCCCTAGATTATTCATTGATGCTTATTGGTGGGTTTTATCTTGTGATTTTAATTCATATAAATTCCGTTTGGTTGGAAAATCTAGAAAATCCTAGGAAAAATTTGATTGTTATACTCGTAGGGTTCGATATTCATTGGTGTTTTGTTTAAAATTCTGCTATAATTGTTCTAATAATTCTAGAAATTCGTTTGGCTTATTAATATTGCTAGAATTTGGTTTCTAGAGTCCTTAGTATCACATTGTGAAGGCACTCAGTCTAATTGTTGGGTGTGCGATTGTTTGTTGGGGACTTACAACAAATTCATATTGTTCAACCTATTTAAAAGAGCTCCAAAGATAAATTATGAGGTTTATCATTCTTGAGCGACAAACACAAGCGGTAAAAATCAGAGTGACATCTTTGAGCGAAACACGAAAGGGAGTGTGGTGAGAATTATCTTTATTGCACTAATTCTTATTTTGCAGAAAGTATGTCCTATCTAAACTTTAAATATGGATAAAGGTGGCTTCAAGAGGAGATTAAACGCGATAGTGCGCGATTAAAGCAATTAGAGATTGAACGGCGCATGTGGTTGAATAAGGCTCCGAAAGAGAACTTAAAAAGGCAGCCTCGTAAAGTTAAATTTGAAGATGAATGGGATTCAGGTGTTACTAATAGAAGACATGGTGGTGAAATTAGAGAAAGTTGGGTTTGAGACAACAAAATGGGTAGTATCAAGAAGAAGACTCCTTTGAATGATCCCGAAGAATGGCACAAATTGGGAAAGATGATGGAGGCTTATCTTGAATTTCATATGAGAGGCACCGAAGAGCCAAGTCCGAATGCATCCTCTTGCGAATTAAATTGTTGTAAAGAGGAGGAAAAGGCAACCATATTTAAGCCACTATTGGAGAATAAGCCAGAAACTAATGAGATCGAGAAAATTGAAGTGACGGCTAAAGAAGGTGAGTTGTGGGTTGAAGGTGAAGTTCCAAGCTTGCAAGAAGAAGAAGATGAAGATGTACAACAAGAAGACCTCGTCCAAGTACAAGGCATCATGCATGAAACTCCAAGGATAGCTAATGACATAAACGACGTCATTACCGGGAAATAAGAAGATATTCAAGTTGAACGATTATGTTTGAAGATTCTTGAAATTGAGCATATCGATTTTATTGGCATAGATAAGTGTGATTTTCATCCGAATTACCAGCTAGTCAACTTCTTCAACAAATTGAGGAAATTTGAGTTGTCATATGGGATAAAGCTTGATGAGTTTCGATTTGCAAAAAGTGTCAAGCATCGTAAATATTCAAAGTATTTATTTTCATGGCATGGTAAATTCGAGTTGTTTCAATTCGAGCTGAGAATGAAGCGTGCAAAGTATTCGAAGTACTTGTTCTATTGGCATGGGAGATTCCAAGTTCCAAAATTGCGTTTGAATGTCAAAGTTGTTAAAGACTGGTTGAACCAAGGGATGGGTAGGCCAGATTCGAGGACGAATCTTCTTGAAGATGAGGGGTATGATGTGATTCTGCCTAGCCCTTCTTAGCCAAGAAATCAGAATAAGTATTTGCTTAAAGCGTGGGCACACCAAAACTAGGAATTATGACCAAAAGGCAGAAGTGTTGTTTTGATAAGGCGCGGGCATGCCTTAAAGTCCGAAATTCAGCATTATTTTTCTAGCGTGTTCTCACGACCGGCTAGCGAAGAATGTAATTAGTTTTATTATTATTTTGGCAGCTTCTTTATTTATTTAATAGGTCTTTTATTTTAATTAGGAGATAATATTTAGTTTGTTTCCTTTTATTAGGATTCCTATTTTTAATAGGAAATAGTTTCCTTATTATTTTAGGATTATATTGTTTTGTTTCATCCTATTTAAAGGAGGCACAATATTGTTTTATTAATCAAGTTATGAAGACAATTATAATTAATTAAATTGAGAGTTTTCTCTTTGTGTTCTCTAAGAACATGTTGAGCATGTTGAATTGATTAATTCACGTGTTTCTTGACTTATCAATCTAGCATCCACAATAGATTGTGGCGTCATTCACTATACCGAGGTTCGCGCTTCTATAAGCGTTGGGTTTAGGTTTTCATTATCCATCTATTCGTCCTATTCCAAGGTTTTAGTCTCAATATAGACTACGGGTCAAGGATTCACAAATGACTTGGTTAGGATTACGATCTGGGATCGCGCCAATAATCCTCAAACCATCCCTGATAGAGATCCAAACTAGGGCAGATACCCAGAAACCATAATCAATCAGGCCAAAGAGAATGAGGCCATTACTACACATAAGGATTAGATAAAAGCTCTAAACCAGTGGGTGGCCGAAAAGGATGATGACATCACCGATCTTCAAAACTTATCTCTTTACCCAGATGCCCGTTTGCCTATTGGTTTCAAATTCCCTAACATTGATAAGTTCTCTGGGATCACTAGTGGAAACCTAGGGATAAGTGATCCTCTTTTAATCCGTATAACTGCATGGTTCGAACATAGGATCTGAGGTGTAGGTGACCCATGAGAATACCACCCTAGCCATTAACCAAGTTTGGTCTTACCAAAGCTCGAGTCTTTATCAAGAAACTAGCTTCCATTATTCGTAAGAAGAAAGGTCAAATAAGAGGAGCAGTAGAAAGAAGCATCGTCCCTTTTCATGCCTATCGACTTCACTGAGTCAAACTTTAGCCACGATACAAGCTGAGGGTATTCTGCAGCCGCTAGCTCCTTGCACACCCCCAACCTAGCTCTCCCTGGCTAGAATGCCAACGAACGCCGCATTTACCATTAAGCATTCGGACATAACACTGATAATTGTTGCGCCCTAAAGCATGCCATCCAAGATTTGATCGACGCCAAGAAGGTTACCTTCCTTGATAAAAGAAGCCTTAAGCAGATGAATACACCATTAATTCAATTTACTTGAACAATCCTAGATATAAGGGGAATTGAGAGAGAAATAGAGCGAAATTGTAAGGGTTAAGGGTAGAATAAGAATTTTTTTTAATGTATCGATTCATTTCATTAATAAAATTAATCATTTTTTTCCCTTTCGAGTATCCTAATTCATGTCTGCCGTTGCTTAAACTCAATCCATAAACAATATTCATGAAAGGATGCGAGAAAATTGAAGAGCGTGAAGCTACCATAGATATGCTGAGGGTGCAAGGGACATACACTGAGGGTGCTAAGGGTATGGGTACTGAGGGTATTGACAAGAAGACTCTAGCAGTTCCTCAAAGACTAACATTTTCATTATCATTCGTATACACTAAGGGTGCGAAGGGTATAGGTACTGAGGGTATCAACAAGAAGACTCGAGTAGTTCCTTAAATACTAGCATTTTCATCATCATTCGCATACACTGAGGGTGCCAATGGCATATGTACTGAGAGTATTGACAAGAAGACTTGAGCAACTCCTCAAAGACTTGCATTTTCATCATCATTCACATACACTGAGGGTGCCAAAGGTATTGTACTAAGGGTATCGGCAAGAAGACTTGAGAAACTCCTCAAATACTAGCCACTCCATCATCATTTGCATTCACTAAGGATGACGAGGGTATATGCATTCAGGGTATCGATAAGAACGCCCGAATAACTCCCCCAAGACTAGCCTCTCCATTCTTACCACTACAAGAAACATAACCTTTGCCGGCGCGTTACGCGAAACGCGTCGGGAAAGATCATATATACAGACGCGTTTCAGTCACACGCGTCGGTATAGTCATGGTGTCGTTTAATCATATCTAGTACTTTTCCCGGCGCGTTAAAACGCGTCATTAAAAGTCGTATATATTATTTGTGGCGCGTTTATCTCAACGCGTCATTATAGAGTGAAAAGAATGGAGGCGGTAATTTTTAGTATTTTTCCCGGCGCGTTAGAACGCGTCGTTAAAGATCGTATTAACGTTTCCCGGCGCGTTTGTCTCAACGCGTCGTTATAGAGTCGAAAAAAATGGCGCCCACCTCCCCGCCTTCTTTTTTTCCGCAGAAATAATTATTGTTGTTAAAAAATAAAATATCCATCGACTCCCCTCTCTCACAGCATCCATCGACGCCCATCTCCCCTCTCTCTCACACAACGCCCATCTCCCCCTCTCTCGCACACAACGCCCATCTCCCCCTCTCTCGCAGGACATCCTTCGCTGTCTCTCTCACACAACACCCAACAATCCAACTGATCCTCCCCCAATTCCAAATCCCTAAGTCGTGGTTGTTTGTTACGGATCGAAGCCTCCTTTCCTCTGTTTCGTTAATACTTCTGCACTCCGATCCTCCTCCAAGGTAACACATCTATATGCCTCTGTTTCGTTACTTTTTATATTATTTTGATCTTCTCCACATTTATATTATTTGTTTTACCTTCTTCCATCAATACCTCCGCCTCTTCTCTCGCCCTTTCCGCCCCAATTTCACTCAATCGATCAAATATTATTTACTGTAAGTGCATCCAGACTGCAATTATCAATTTTGCATTTCATCTCATTTGCGGATGCATTCTAAGAGAAGCAATTGACCATCAAAGATTAGACGCACTTCTAAGTTTTTTGTTGGGTTTTATTTATTTATTTATTTATTTATTATAACGAATAATTTGTATAGATTTGTACGTATATTTATGCAGTAATTTTTATAAATTCCAAAGCATATCTTATGATACATTTTGAAATGCATTAAAACATATCTAGAAAACAAAATTAGATACAGGTTTTGGACAATCTTGCAAGTGGGTACCATTGTTTACCTCTCAAAGTCCTCCTGTCATTATTAGTACCATCATTAATTAACATAGCACAGTTATTTGAGGCACCAATGGTTAGATCTACAAGGAGAGAGATAAACTTGATTTGGTAGGCAGATTGATAGAGCAGGAAGTCCTTCGTGCTACTTCAAATTCTATTAAAGAACACAACTATCTGTGATTTTGGTTCATTCAGAGCTGCGCTTTCACCTCGGATTAGTGAATACAATCGATTGATAAATGGATCAAAAAGCTTTAGTAGTACGGAGTGGGAGAAACCGATTGAGAGATAGATGAGGACTTTCATTTTAATAGCTAAACCAATTACAGCTTTAGATTCAAGTCAAGTGATTGTTAATCCGACTGCTCAACTTGCTGCTGTTGATCTAAGTAAAAACTTCCCGGCCACATCATATCCATCGCTTCCTCCAAATCATACAGCCCCCATGCTGCAAACCCGGTATTAGCCTCGTTAAATCTTGCCACAATTGCCCCTCCCTCTCTGCCCAGCTTGTGCACAAGCGAGTGGGGCCGGACCCCGAGTGATCGGACTGCTGTGGTATTAATTGGAAAATCCATCATATTCATCATCCTTTGGGACTAATATCTTTTAACTGCACCCCTCTCCCTCTTATGGGCATTTTGGTGAAAGGCTTTGCTTGTGAACTATAGAACTTCCTCATGCAAAAGTTGCATGAGAAAACCTCGGACCCGGGTCTGGGCTGTGAGTCGGAGTCACCAGGTGTCGATGATTGATTTGTCCCCAGGCTCAAATTCAGCCACTTGTCTATTTCGAAAGTCATTTTCTCCGCGACCTTGGGGTGAGAAATTAAAAGGGTAGAGAGTCGATCTTATGTGAAATGGATGATCTTAAATGGAAGAGAGGAAAGAAAGAATGGAAATGAATGCATAGCGCAATAAAGGGAGTATTTGAGCTGAACAATCATACACTGGTTAGAATAAAAGAGGGTAGACTACTACAATAAAATCTTTTATAATTGAGCAAATTTTACACAATAAGTTCGAGTGAGGGGATACAAAATAAATTTTAGGACCGGCCCTAGCTACTAGCTACCTCTGAGTATGTCAAGTTGGTTTTTTTTTTTGTATTGTCTGATTTGTATTAAAAGATCCCCGCCCAAACATCTAATATAGATAAATCATAGAAACAAAGATTGATGAAAGCAATGAAGGTCCATGTCCACATGCATGAGAAGAGACATGACTAGTGTTAATGAAATTAAAATTAATGGTTTGAGGATAAAGAAAATGGAAATACTATTGAAGGTAAAGACAGCACACGGGAAATCTAGCTACTATTTTGAGGAACACTCTTGTATTTATTGTATATTTCATGACTTCTCATTGGGTGGTCTGATTGATAAAACATCCTGGACCGCTAATTTACACCTGGCATGTTTATTTTATACAATATATCAATATATATATAACAGAGCTAATTAATGATAAGGTTCACTTAAATTAAACTTATGTCGTGGATTTACTTGTGCATACACGGTGGAACTTGCATGAAAATTTATCATTGGTTGTAGTATATGTATTATGCGCATTGAATATCTCGTGGTTAAACAAGTATTAATGATTTTTGAATCTCAAAAATAAATGTATAAGAAGTAAAGAATTGAGTTAATGAAATTTAATATAATTTTTATATGATTGATGATGGCTTTGACACGAGTTACGATCTCATCTCTACTCTACTGCAGGTTCTCTCTTTGATTATTTTTCACTGTTTCAGAACATACGTTCAAAGGATCCAAATAAATTAGCAGAAGAAAAAAATTAATTGGCTTTCTGTACTCTTAACAAAAAGAAGAAACGGAACCCCAAAACCATGCATTAAAGTCCAACTCAGACTTGCACACATATTTCACTGTTGAGATTCCATTGAAAAGGCTTTGTTCATAGAAAAAATTTCTTTTTCTCAAAAATAGATCCTTCTTTTTTTTTCTTTAAATATATATATATATATATATAATCATGTATTATACGTATAATATGTATATATATAATGGTTATGATATATATAGATTGTTTAACTGTTCATTGCCGAAAGTTTTCATTATATCAGAATCATATCAAATAGAAAATTAGTAGTGAGGAATTTCACACCACTGATTGCTCTTCGGTACTATATTTACTCTTGCTGCAGATCCGATTACTTCACTCACGTGGTACATGTCTATGCTGGATTGTGACTCAGCTTCACTCGTGTAAGTCTCATGATCTTTGTATAAAGTTTTGTATAAAGTTTTTTTTCGTGAAATTTAAGACATTGTATATATTTCTTTCTTGCATCAGGATTGAAAGATATCCTTAAAGAGCTTCCCAGCAGAGAATTATCTCGGTTTTGAAGTCAAGTAAGTTCCTGGTGTTGATCTGAGTCACTCAGCTTATATTCTTAAGTTTTATGAAACCTCTGATATATCCAATTATTGAGTGCAATTATTTAACATATCACAAATTAATTAAAATAAAACATTATATATATGCAAGCGTGCACACATGCGAAAGAAAGTCAAGTTCTTGATTTTAGAAAGGGGAAAAATGTACATATCTAATTATAATACATGTTATAGTCTGGTGATTTATGGGGAGCTATTTAGTTGCTCGTCTTTTTTCTGTTTATTTTCCAGATTGATGTTTAGTTAATGCTTGTTCTCCATTTATTTCTCTGGGGCTCTTGGTAGATTAGTTGTAAACCATTAGCTCCCTACGCTTATATTGGTTATTTATTTTCAATATAAGTTTTGTTTATGATAAAAAAAATACATGTTATATATTTCCCACGCTTTATGAAATGAAAGTAACAGGTTTCCACCTTTAATAGTGGGTAGACTTTTATATTATGATTGGGACCACGTGAGTAATTCAAAGTGAATGTTCCATGCTTTCAGTGAAGGCTTGACCCCACTTAACGCCTTCTTTTCCATTAGCTCCTTTTAAGTTTTATCCCTTGTCTTTTTCTGCTTTTGTTTTATTAGTCATAACTGTTTACAAGTAAAATCAGTGCATGTTCATGGGGTCTGCCTTGCGTTTCATTTCTTGTCATGGATGTACAGACGTTTAGTTTGTTTAGTAAGAAAATATAAAATTACGTTTTTAATTAATATGGTAAGTAAAAATACTAATTTTTAATTAATCTAAATGTTTGTCCATCCAAATTTCATTACCAACATACTACTTGTTTGTTAACAGGCCTACCAAGTGTAGTATTAGTATTAGTACGTAGTAGTAGTAGTAGTCGTAGTACTAGATGTGGCGAAATTGGCCCCTCCGATTTTGATTCGTTAGAATATCATTTTCTTAAATTAAATACAGAAAGTTGGTGTTACACATTCTTGATCTTTAATCTCACCGTCTCTCCCTAACACATACAAAAAAGGATCCAAAAACTTAGAGGTACCACAAGACTAAATTACTGTTGTTGATGACAAATATATACTAGTGCACTCTCATTGAAACCATTAGTATGCACTTGAAATCAAAAATGTCTTTTTGTTCAATATTTCAACCTTGAGCTCTTTGGGGTTTTATAAAACTCTAATCCTAATTTTTCCTTGTTCTCCATAATGAAACTCATTATCTTTTATGGGTACACTTCAACTCTCATACGAAATTTCTTCACGAGTCATCTTTCTCTAAGCTAAATTTTCTTGTAGTCATCTATGTTTATACTTCTCTCGATTAGGCTAACAAACTTCTTGCTCCTCCATTACTTATAATTATTCTTCTTTTAATAATTTTTCCTTCCATTCGTTATCCAATAGAATCGGATAGAGAGATGCCGATCGATAAAAGTTGGATGGCTGTGAAGAATCGTTTGTCAACAGAGTACAGAAATGGTGTCAAAGAGTTTGTCGAAATTGGTAAAGCTCATGTCAATGCTGAAGGAGAAATGAGATGCCCTTGCATGAATTGCCTCAATCGAAGATTCCAAGCCCCAAGAGCAGTTGCAATGCATTTGATCCAGAAGGGTATCCAGCCGTCTTACACTGTGTGGTCATTCCACGGAGAGTCATTTCATAAACCACCTATTCATCATCCAGAAGATGAAGTTGACGAGATGGCAGATGTGTTAGCTGATCTAGCTGGACATGGTGGTTATGGAGAAGCAAGTAATACTTCTAGTGGCTCTTTCAATGATCTCCCTACAGATAATAGTAATCAGAACGACAAATTCGATGACATGTTTAAGGAGATGGAGATTGAGTTATATCCTGGGTGTCAGAAGTTTTCGGCGCTAAATTTCTTAGTGAAGTTGATGCATTTGAAGGTGCTTAATAAGTGGAGTAATAAATCTTTTGACATGTTGCTTAAATTATTAAACGAGGCATTACCGAGTGGGACAATCTTACCCAATTCGCATTATGAGTCGAAGAGCAAATTACGTAACCTTGGGTTAGGATATGAGTCTATTCATGTATGCAAATACGATTGTGCATTGTTTTGGAAAGATCACGCAGAATTGGAAAACTGTCCAGTTTGCGGTGAAAGTCGTTGGGTAGATAAAAATGTGAAAGGAAAAAAGGTGCCTAATAAGGTGATGCGATATTTTCCATTGACTCCGCGGTTGAAGAGGTTGTATAGTTCTAGATATTCAGCGAAAGATATGAGATGGCATTACTCTGAGAGAGTTATAGAAGATGGTGTACTAAGACACCCTGCAGATGGTCAAGCATGGAAAGAGTTTGATCATAAATACCCTGCTTTTGCATCAGATCCAAGAAATGTTAGATTAGGATTAGCTACGGATGGATTCAATCCGTTTGGTAATATGAGCACATCGTACAGCATGTGGCCAGTTATTTTAATTCCTTATAACTTGCCTCCTTGGAAGTGCATGAAATCAGAGTCGTTAATGCTGTCTCTTTTGATTCCCGGCCCTTCTGCTCCTGGGAAAGACATTGATGTATTTTTAAGGCCATTGGTTGATGAGTTAAAAGAGTTGTGGGAAATAGGTGTTGAAACTCGAGACGCTTTCAATGGGTCGACATTCTTAATGCGTGCGGCAGTGATGTGGACTATTAATGACTACCCAGCATATGCTTTAATGTCTGGATGGAGTACAAAAGGATATAAAGCGTGTCCAACTTGCAATGAAGAAACTCCGTCCGTGGGAGTACGAAGCAAGATAGCGTACATTGGCCATAGACGTTTCCTTGATATAAATCATACAATGAGAAATAGCAAACAGTTTGATGGTATGAACGAACGAAGGCTACCACCTCGTGAATATTCTGGAGATGATATACTAGCACAACTTAACCGCCTTCAAGTTATATTGCCTGGTAAACATAAGCAATATGGGGGTGTGAAACGCAAGCGCTCTCCGATCGAACTTAATTGGTCAAAGAAAAGCATTTTCTTCGAGCTTGTGTACTGGAAGCACTTGCTGCTTAGACATAATCTAGATGTGATGCACATTGAAAAAAATGTATGTGATAGTGTGTTGGGGACTTTGTTGAGTATCGAAGGAAAATCAAAAGATACAGAGAAGGCGAGACTTGATTTACTGGACATGAACATTCGAAAAGAGTTGCACCTTTACAAAGTTGGAAACAAGTGGAAGAAACCTCAAGCTAGTTACACGCTAAGTGTGGATGAGAGGCGAAAATTCTGTCAATTCATCAAATCAGTAAAATTTCCAGATGGTTTTGCTGCTAATTTGTCAAAGAATGTCAACGAAGAAAATGGTAAAATATCGGGGCTTAAATCACATGACTGTCATGTCTTATTTCAAAGGTTGTTGCCAGCAGGTATTAGACCATATTTGAAGAAAGAAGTTCGAGAAACAATAACTGAATTGTGTAACTTTTTCAAACAAATATGTTCAAAGACTTTGAATGTTAGTGACCTTCAAAAAATGCATGAGAACATCATAATCATATTGTGCAAGTTAGAAAGAATTTTTCCTCCAGCATTTTTCGATGTTATGGTTCATTTAGTTCTTCATTTACCAAAAGAGGCAATTCTTGGTGGACCTGTCCATTTTAGATGGATGTACCCAATTGAACGATCTATGGCTGTGTACAAGCAATATGTTAGAAATCGAGCGCGTCCAGAGGGATCAATTGCTGAAGCTTATGTAGTGAATGAGGCTTTGACATTTTGCTCAATGTATTTTCGGGATATTGAAACTCGATTTAATCGTCCAGAAAGACATGATGATGGGGTTGATAGTCGGCCAAATCAAGAGATCTCAGTTTTTAAGCATGTTGGTCATTCATTTGGTAAAAAAGATGTTGTAGTTCTTGATCCAGCTCTAAGAAAAAAGGCAGAGTGGTACATCTTGAATAATTGCCCAGAAGTAGAGAAATATCTCATGTAGGCTTTCTGAGCATTTTATATTATTACTTGTAATGAGTATTATTAATGAACATTGTTTGAATTCTTAATTTTTTTCTCTCCACATGTAGTGAACATATGGACGAGTTAAGGACACGGGGTGGTTTGCACCTTGAACAACAACAGGAATCTGAGTTTCCTCAGTGGTTCAAAAATCGAGTAAGCTAGCATTTAACTTATTACTTTCCTACTTATGTAGGAAAACACAAGTAATAATAATAATTATTATTTTTATGCTCCTGTAGATTAATCGATTACGAGAATCTGGAGCTACCGAGGTTTCAGATGAGTTGTATGCTTTGGCAAATAGATCTAATTTTTCAGCACTCTCTTATCCTGGATGTGTTGTTAATGGGGTCAAATTTCTCGTGGAGAAACGCGATGCCAAGCGAAGAACGCAAAATAGTGGTGTTTTTGTTCCAAGTCAAGATGGTCTTAACTTCTATGGAGTGTTAGAAGAAGTTTTAGAATTGTCGTACCCGAAAAAGGATTGCAATGTTTTACTCTTCAAGTGTAAATGGTTTGACACAGACCCGAAAAAAAAGAGAATTCAAGAAGATTCCACCTTCACAAGTGTATATGTTGGTGCTGAATGGTACAAAAATGATCCTTTCATACTTGCATCGCAGGCGAAGTTGATATATTATCTTAGAGATGATAAGAATGGGGAACATTGGAGGCTTGTACATGCTTATATCCCACGGAATCTATGGGATTTTTCGGATAAGGAGAGTGATGGTGCTGGGACAAATAATGATATCTCAATATTGCAAGAAGATAATTCATCTGGATTCCGTGTATGGGTAGAACTTCTTGATTTAGACAACGTTGAATTTCAGCGTGACGACGTCGAACCAGTCGAAGTCGACAATATTGATGAGTTAATCAATGAAGATCAAAACAGTTTTAATGATGACTTTTTGGTCGACGATGATGGATTTGAACACGATACCTTAGAAGAATATGATAATGAAGACGTGATTGCAGATAGTGATTATGACACTGGTGACGAAAATGTTGAGGATGACTCCTTAGAAGAACTTGATGATAAATAGATAGTGATGGGTCACTTTGTTTTTTCTTAGCCGATGTTTGTTGTTTGGTACTTGTAACTAGTTAACACTTTATAACTTTGTACCAAATTAGTAGTTTATTAATCATATTTCTCTTTCCCCATCTCTCCCTCCTTCCCTCCCTCCTTCATCACTACTCTCTTTACATATACGCATATATATACACATCTTCTAATTTCACTTTCAGTCCCCAAGTGAGTGAGTGAGTGATTACTGCCACCGACCCAATAAGTTGACTGATCTTAGCTAAAAAGGTAGGTCTTTAATTTGTTCTAATTGTTGATTGTGTCTATCTATATATGTTTAATGTGTGTAAGTTTGTATATGCATTAAAATTAGCAGATATAGTTAATTCACATAAGGTTTTCTCAATTAATATCCGATCATTTCTAATTACAGCTTTGATTGTACTGATTAATTACATTAATAATTTCTTTGTTACTGATATAATTACACTCTCTAGGTTCTGTGTTTTGGGATTGGAACTTTAGGGTCTGCGAGTGGTGGTGATAGCTCACTGTTTTATCAGGTGAATTCTCATTTATACGTCTTTATATAGCTTTATTTATCTCATCAATTGTGCTTTTTTTTTGTTTTACTTTTGTGTATCATTGAAGTTTGTTTTGAAGTGTTCTTTTACTACTTTGTCACTGTAAATTATTTATGCATTGAAAATGAAGCTTACAGACAAAAATTGGTGTATTATGCTGCTATGTTTTGACATTTGTTATGATGCAGATATGAATGGGTATTCTGCCCGTGTTGTGATTTTCTCATGAAACATTATTCTGCCTCTATTGCATGACTGTTATCATGATTTGCAATGACAAGTCTCTTATTGTTTTTGGGTTTGGATTCCTATTTGTTGTTGAACTTAAAAGCCAAAATAAATGGAACAATTAGTTAGTCGGATTAAACCGTTTAAAACATCAACTTTCTTAGTTGAATGTTAAAGATCCCCCTCATTTTGAATACTCTTATATATCGTAAATCATGCACTTGACGAATTCGTCACTTGAATATGTGTATAATGAGTAATTAAGGTAGCTAATGGATATATTTATTTTTGACTCTCACTAGCTCCAAGACCCTCTCAACTGAGTGTTGGAACCTTCGAATCTAAGCACATTTATTGTATTAGAAGGGGGCACTGTCTAATTCTTAGTCCGTCCTAGTTGTTTCCATCAACTTTCAAATTTATGAGGTAGTTTGACCTGTTAGTCATACTAATTCTTGTTCAACCGAAAAAAAAAGGAATATAACTGCAAACTTAACCAGTCCAAATATAGCATTTTCTTGTGTTAGGGATGGGAATGGTTGAACATTTGACCTGTTAGTCATTCAACTTTTGAAGCCCTGCAGGCAAGCATGCTATTATTTTTCAAGAAAATAATTTCAGTAACCAACAGAAAAGCTAGCTGAAACTGGCCCATTACAACATATATAAATACTAGGCTAGCGAATGCTACAAACTGTGAGGGATTTAACTTACCTGAAGAAGAGAACACCATAATCATTGCCAGGTACTTAACAATTTCAGATTCACTGCCATCTCTTTATTTTTTCATCCTAAATCTAGTCAGCATTGTGTATCAAATGAAGAATACATAATGAATGACAATGAAGCAATTGGTTATAGATACTTTTATGTTCTTCATATCTTAGACCTATCTTTTTCATGGATTCAAAATATCCTTTTACCATCTTTAATCAACTTGGTGAAAATTTTCCATTCTAGCATTGGTATTTTACGAAAAGCCCTTTTTGAATTGACAATGGGGAATATACCATATTCTGGTTAGGATTATGTCAAAATAACTGAAAATGAAAGGCTTTTAAAAAGATAGAGCAACAAAAGTTGGCAGAGCATATGGCCACCCATCTCACCAGTCAAATAGAAAAGATTAAGCACTCTAAAGATGAAAGAAATAGATGATGACCAGGTGTCCCCCAGATTTCCCTTGACCATTTAAACTAACTTTGAGACTCTATGTCCAACTGTTAAACGAGCTTCCCATCATGCATTATAGGATTTGATTATTTGCTTCTTTTAGAACTGTTTTTTTATGTGTTATAGATAATGGCTAATTTGTTCCGTTCACTGTAAAACTGAGCTTAAGTTTATGAGATTTGATAAAAAAAAAGTTTATTACAAAAAGAATTGTGTTGCTACAGTGTTCTTAATGAATCTCTTACAGTTCTATTATTTCTCAAAGTGTCTTTTTCTTCTTCTTTGTTGATCATTAATAGTACCGATTATTTAGAATTTCTTTATTACTTCCGTCTTCTTGATGATGAGTAATTGGCAATTTCCTTATTTTCCCCATAAAGGAACTCTAGCCCTAAAAATACAAGAGATTTTATATAAAACAAATGTAATGAATTTTAGAAGATTACACAAAGTCGGTCTTGTTTGATGAACTAACCTAAAAATGGATAGGTCACCAAACTAGAGGCTGTGGCTAACTAAAGAAACATAATTCTGCATAAGGGACAGTTATAAGGACCCTTATAACTGTCCAGTTAGGTACAATATAAGAAACTCCAAGCTTGTCTAATTTATTTGTGGCAATGGCCAGCAGTGTATTTTGCTTGAACTAGCATATATATGCACACTCTGTTGGAAATAGCAATTGCTTTTGTCAAAAGTAAAAAGTAAGCAGTGATTTTCCTTTTGACAAAGAATGTCCAGTTTCATAATGCAGTCTTCGATAATATATGTATGCAGTATGTCTACTTCTGGAGTTGGAGACGATAATGGGTCAGGGAATGAACAGAATTACAGAGGAAAGAGGAGGACCAGAGAAGAATCTCGGAGTGTAGTTGTTGAAAAGATGCTTCGGAAGGAAAAAGCTGATAGGCTTGTGGTCAAGTTTGACCCCCTGACGGGAAAGAGTGTGGGGAAGATTGGGACGTCATTCAACAACATGATTCACCAGATAGTTCGGGACACATTTTCCCCACGTATCACACGCTGGGCAGATGTACCAAAAACTGACATTGAGGTCGTCTATGATCGGCTTGATGTAAGTATTTTACATACTTTTAAATCAAATTTTATTATTTATTTAGTTAACTCATTTGTTAATCCATAATATTTTTGTAGTTAAAGTTTATCTATCCACATGACAATAAAATTGTCATGGATGAAATTGAGAAGCTGCAGATGAAAGCTCTTAGGGAATGGCGATATGCCATGAAATGCCATTGGAAAAAGTTAGGGGGGGAGCAAAATAAAGAAGCCCCAAAGAGAACCCCCTACAAAAAAGTTGATCCCGAACAGTGGAAGGCTTTATGCGATTTTTTCAGTTGCGAGGAACAAAAAGTATGATTTTACCTTTTTTATTTTAATATTTAAATATATATCAGTCCATTTCTCCTATGCATTATTAATTTCTTTGAAGAGCATGGATGTTATGTGTTGATTTCTCCTACAAAAAAGTATGAAAAAATATAGCATACATTCTGCTTTTAGTGCCTTCAATGGTTTGCTTTTAGTTTAAAAACTTGCTTGAAAAGTTTATAAGTACTCTAATTCTATGAAAAGACCAATTGACAGTATTGCACTCAACCTTGTTGTATATACTTACATATCTATATACTATATAGATTATAGTAGTGATGGGATTTGTTAGACAATTAACTGATCATTAAAATGCAAAATTTTGTAAGAATGCTATGTCTCTATCTCTCTCTGTAGTGTACTTGCTATGTGGCCGGCCTAGTAGATGACCACGGACCTTTCGAAATTAGCAGCAGCTACTGAAGAAGCCCTGCTACTGTAAACCTTTCGAAACAACTTTCAAAAATTCCTAACTTTCTTTCGAGAAAAAATTGACTTACGAAAAAAATTTGAAAACTTGGAAACCTTTTTAGTTAGGTGTTAGTGTTAATTACTCATTTGGAAACTTCGTGGGTGGTACTGTTGTTTAAGTTAAAATCATCTCATTGCCCCTAGTAAACTTGACAGTATTTCTTTATTTCACTGTCTTGTTTAGTAAACCTGAAAGTAATCACTGTCATGTTTATTTCATGTTTTGTGTTGCGTTCAATTTATTGAGATCTATCAAACATGGTTGGTTTTCTTATGAAACATGGTAGGGGGTGATGCCCAACATGAGGTGGTTGCAGTCACATGTGTGTGGTAATGGCGGTGGCAGTTAGGATACCACAGTGGCAATGGTAGTGTTGGTACTGGTTATAGAAAAGAAATTGGGTTGGGTCTTCACAGTTGGGCAGGTCTGGTAGTACACAGAAGTAATTAGGGCTGGCATTTTACAACCGAAAACCTACCGAAAACCGACCGTCTCACACTTTCACACACTCACGCACAGTCCCTCACTCCCTCGGTCCCTCCGTCTCACTCACTCACGCACTCACGCACAGTCCATCACTCCAGAGCTGGTACTCTGATCGCCGGTATTCTTCAAAATAAATTGTTTGGAACTTTGCTAATTTCTAGTTTAATACTTTGGTAGTTTAGTTAAACTAGTTTGCTAATTGCTACTGCCTGTTGCTACTTTGCTAAATTAATTGCTACTTTGCTAAATTAGTTTGGTTGCTCAGGGGAAGAAAAAACAAAAATACTCTAGTTTGGTATTTTTGGAGTGATTCTGTCATTTACTCATTTGAGTCATTTCTGTGAATGTAATTTCTAGTTTTCTACTGCTACTGCTAGAATGTTACTGCATGGTTGGCTGGATTGCTACAGCAGTCGGTTTTAACCGACACTCTACCGAACCGACCGAGCTGATCGGTTTTACCGAGCGTCGGTTTATCGAGTAATACGGTTCGGAAACGGTATGCAATTTGAACCAACCGACTGTGTCGGTTCTGTATATAAACCAACCGACTCGGTTCTGTTACCGAACCGCTACTGTTAAATTTGATATAAAATAAAATAAAAACTATGCATTTTTTTGAAAAAAACTTGCAAATACGGCAAAATTATATCTTCATGTTGGTATTTCAGGAAGATGAGAGTTTTTTTTTCACTTCTCCCTGTTAGGAAAAATGAAGGAATCAAATTTATAATTTAGGATAAGTTTTTACACTAATAAAGTAGAGAATATAATTGTAAAATCTCTGCCAATTGTATGCACGCTAGTAATGTTCATTGGAATTAGCAGTAAACTAGAGTAAGTCGCATGCAATCTATTGTGAATTTTTTAATCTTAGGCCTCGTTTGATTCGGGTATTAAAAAATGAGATATGATTGTTAATACCATTTTTTTATAATACCTTATTTGATTCGCACAAATGTGTTGAGATTACTAATATCGGTACTAACTTAATACCACTCTTTGTGGTATAATTTAATACTAGAGTGGAGGTGGTATTGTTTAGCTAGGATTAAGAAAAATAAACTATATAATTTCAAAAATGCTATTACTACTATAATATTTTCAAAAATGCAATTACCACCACCACCACCACCACCACTACTACTATTACTACTACTACTACTACTACTATATATTATTGTTATTATTATTTTAATTATTTTTATTTTTTTTTCTTTTAACTTTTTTTTATTTTATTAGTCCAAAATATAATCCCGTATACGAGTTAGTTTTTTTTAGTTTCTTTCTTTTTCTTTTTATTTTTTTATATCTGAATTAATAGTCAAGTTTCTTTTTGGAACATGTACCTAATATACCAAATTTTAATTAAATATAAGTTCCAGGATTATGATTCAAATTCTGGACTATCTCATCTCATAAAGTACCCACAATAGCAAGGAAAAGTAGGAAAATTTATGCACATGTTGTTTGTTTTCTTTTACATTTGCTCATGTCTATTGTCATTATTAGTGCTGATGTTGTAGCTTAAGGTAATAATAAAACAATGCAATGTGAGAATAGCAGCATAAGTAGAATCACTGCCAAAGTGCCAATAGCAATAAATCCCTATATATTGTTTAACCCTTTCACATCACACGGGTCATGTGAGATTTTGCTAGCTTTGTCTTCATAGGTTCTTTCTTATTTTTCCATTGCTCTACTTTCAATTCCTAATCAATTTTACCCTTTTAGCAAATGGGTCTTGAAGTACTTGTTGATTGGGATATACTTTATTATGAACACATGCACTTATTTGTAATTAAATTGATTAAATTATAACAATCTATCTGTTATCACAATTTATAGTAGTAGTAGTACTTAATTTGACTAACATTTTTCTCTTTTCTTTTATTATAGACAATTTCAGCTAAAAACTCACATAATAGAAAACAAAGGCCACTTGAGGGGGGACAAGGTTCGAAGACTATAGTGGCTCATGTCTACGATGGTGTAAGACTATAGAATTATTTTATTAAATTAATCGTTATTTAAATTATAAGTAATCGTTATTTAAATTAGAAATAATCTTTTCACTTATAATTTGAAGGTTGATTTGGTGACTGGTGAACTCCCTAGTGTTATTGACACATTTCAACAACTTCATTGTAAAGGAAATAGATGGAGGAATGAATACGCTGCAGAGAAGCACGTAAGTTTTTTCAATGAAAAGCATTTTGTATGTGTAATTAGATGATGATATGAAAACTATACAAACTATTATTAATGAAACATGTTTAGAAGAGGCTGCTTATATAAGAGTTAACACATATATAAAAGTGTACATAGAAAAGTGAGCTTTTATGCTTTTTAAGAATGTATATATATATATATATATGTATATGGAAACAGAAAAGAATGGACGGTGTTTATCTGATTTGAGTTTTTATGCTTTTTAAGAATCTTTATTTTGTAAATGAGCTTAATAAAAAATCTCTTGAGTTACCAAATTTCTTGTTCATCATAAGAATATCTGAAAGTAAATACATGAAACTTGGGATACTTGCAACTTTGATCAAGATCATCAACACATAAATTGACACGAGTACTTCTAGATGGACATATTTATTATGTCGATTATTCATTGGTTATCTTAGTTAATTTATGTTTGTGGAGGATTTACGTACCATATATCTAGTAGGAATTGTTGTTTATTTTAACTTTTTTGATTTTCCAGTTTATAAAGTAATGTTATATTTTCTCAAGTATAATAGTGTTTTAATTCTTTTGGGCTTGCAGTGGTCTAATGTAAATATATAATTATTTTTTTCTTTTTCTCTATCCAGGATGCAATGACACATATGCGAGCTTCCCAGCCAGTTGAGTCTGCTGGATCTGTTGAGTCTGGTGACGAGGTTGCCCAGCCGAAAGACTTGGAGATTATGACACAAGTTTTAGGCCCTCGATCACGTCATCATAAGGGATATGGTTCTATGCCAAGGCTCAAGGCAGTTGGAGGTAGTCGAGCAACCAGCAGCAGAAGCACCTATGAAGATCGCGAGAAGGACAAAATTATTGCCACTCTCAGAGAACAAGTGGCTAGTCAAGAAGAAAAAGTGGCTGGTCAAGCAGAGCAATTGGCTGCTCAAGCAGAGCAATTAGCTGCTCAAAATAGGAGGCTGAATGAGACGAACGAAGTCCTAGCTCAATTGCAAAAATTCATACCGGGATTCCAGTTTCAGCCCCCAACAGGACCTTCAAGTGACACTTCCAACAATCTCTCAAATAATTAGGATGTTAATTTTGTTACTTTTGACTATGTTTAGTTTATTTGTATCGACTTTTAAGATATCACAATATGTATGTTACTATGATACTGATAAGTTATCCAATCTATCCCTTTTTATTATTGTGATATCGGTTCAGCTTAGCATTTACTATTAATATTAAAATATATATATTATACAGTTTATTTCTATTTATATTTAATTATTAAATAAAAAAATTGAAAATAGTTTACCTATGCTGGCGCGTCACTAAAAGCTATCTTTGCCGGCGCGTCTAACGCGCCAGGAAAAGTAATTGTGCTTAGGGAAAGTGATATTTAATGGCGCGTTTAACGCGCCAGCAAAAAGTATATTTCCCGGCGCGTCACCAAACGCGACACTAAAAGCTATCTTTGCCGGCGCATCTAACGCGCCAGGAAAAGTAATTGTACCTACGCAAAGTGATCTTTAATGGCGCGACTAACGCGCCAGCAAAAAGTATCTTTTCCGGCGCGTCACCAAACGCGTCACTAAAAGCTATCTTTACCGGCGCGTCTAACGCGCCAGTAAAAGTAATTGTACCTACGCAAAGTGATCTTTAATGGCGCGACTAACGCGCCAGCAAAAAGTATCTTTCCCGGCGCGTCACCAAACGTGTCAGTAAAAGCTATCTTTACCGGCGCGTCTAACGCGCCAGTAAAAGTAATTGTACCTACGCAAAGTGATCTTTAATGGCGCGACTAATGCGCCAGAAAAAAGTATCTTTCCCGGCGCGTCACCAAACGCGTCACTAAAAGCTATCTTTTCCGGCGCGTCTAACGCGCCAGGAAAAGTTCCTTATACGTCGATAAAAGTATTCTTTCAAGGCAAAATGCCATACACTTTCAATGGCGCACTGATTTTTACCGGCGCGTTTTTGCGTCACGAAAGAGAACTTTTGCCGACGCGTTAAAAATTGCGTCGATAAAGGTCATTGTGTTACTTTTGCCGGCGGACTTTCTCCGGCGCTCTTTGCTGGCGCGAAAACGCGTCGCTAAAGATTGATATACTTTTCCCGACGCGTTTTTCATACTTTTCCCGGCGTGTCGATGCGCCACTAAAAGTCTTCATTCTTGTAGTGTACTAAGGGTACCTTAACCTACACCATCATGACCCTACGGTTGTCCTATCATTAGAACTAGAAACTCTATCTCTGGAGGTAGAATCAAGTCAACGAAATCAATTAGTTTGAAATTGAAAGCCCCTGGATAATCCACACCCACTCATCAAAATGCAGAATATCGATAATTCTCTTGAAACTGAGGGTATGAGCAAAAGCACCAAGGATTATGGATGTTTATGTTTTGATCTAACTACTCAGTATTATTATGGAATATTTGTAATATAAATGATAATGATGGGCTTCTGTTTAATTCGCCAATAAATATGATAGTGTTTAAAACCTAAAAAAATTCTTAGTATAACTCTATCCATTATATTAAATATTTATTTGTAATATTAGAATTTTTATATATTTCCATATCCCTACTAAAATTTATTTTACACTAAGTCAATTATATATATATATCAAAAAAATATAAATTATCTTTACAAAAATCTTTTCATATGCGAAATATTTAATAAATGAAATGTTTATCTAAAATTGATATAGTGAAATAAAACAGTTATTATTAGTTAACACTTATTATATGATTATATTTTAAGATTATCCATCCATTTAGTGAAATAAAAAATAATATTATATCATATAAATTCAATGAGATTTGTGTTTTCCCTAACAACTAAAATATCCACTATGAACGGGTGGAATACAACCACCGCATAAGGTGGGCTCAACATTTTTTTCTTTTTTCTTCTGAATTATGAAGAATGTAATTTAATAACCTTTAAAATTCATTTCGCTATGAATATTTGGTTGTTTATTCTTTGCTTATTTTTGTGTTGTTATTTATGTTTTTAATACTTGCAATTCTATATTTTTGTTGGAGTAAGTTATTTGATCTGATTGATCTATGTAATAAGAATTCTCTTAAATTTATTTCTCAAAACATAAACAATCCTTTTCATTTAATAAATAAGATACATGTAGCATTTCATTTTAATTTATTAGAAAAACACATAAGCCTCCTTTTTTTTAAATAAATTATTATTTAAATACTTTGTGTTACAATAAATGAGACTTCATGATTTGAAATAATATCTAAAAAAAATAAAAATAAAAATAAATTTTAATTGGTATTTGTATTTATAGTTTATGATCCTTTATTAATGGTAGACTTTAAATAAATTAATGCTATTGCAAATTTGCAAAAAGGCTTTGCAATGAACTGTTCCTAATGCATAATGAGGGTCTTTTTGAATTATTCCCTCAATCAAAACGAGGCATAAAGTTGGCCCATTTTCATTCCAAAGACAAGGTCGAGTTGATCACATTTTTAAATTGGTCGAGTTTTAGTTTAGCAAAACTCGTCTCCTTCGGCCCTTCCCCTCGCTACATTATTATCTCCATACTAAAATTAAAAATATTTGCACAGGCATTACTAGTATAATTAATGTTTCAAATCTTAAAATAGAAAATATTTGAAATTAATGTGTTTTTTTTATTATTATTACAAGATAAAAATGCTAAAGTGGGACTATTAATTCAAGAAAGAAGGAATACCTTATGATATGTGTGGATATATGGTTAAAAGTTGACTAGGCCCAATTTGATGGGAATTAGTCCAATTGTGAGTGTTTAGCAACCAGAAAATATAGATGGACAATGGTAAACTCCTCGGTAATGAAATAGTAAAGCAATAATAAAACAAAGAGTAAAAAAGAGACCAAAGTTGTATTTGAGGGTAGGTTCCTCCGATAGCTCTTATTCTCAATCCGGTAGTATGTTCTCCTTTGGTGTATGAGTTGATTATATTAGCTTAAAAGCTTAACATAATGCTACAGTTGTAGAGAAATTGGGTTTGGCTTAAGGAAGAAGGTAGTTGTTTGGGAGTGAGTGTATAGAGGATAATGTTGATTGTCTTGAACTAAGGATTATCCCTTCCTATTTATAAGTATAGGATAGGGTCATATTAGGGTTGCGAGATATATAAATTAATATAAAGAGTAAACTTGGTCTTTACTTTAAAATAATAGCCGTCCTAATCGTATTCACACTTGTATAAGTGGTTATCTCTTATCTTTCAACTCAGCTTTTTCTACCAATTGTCCGACCATGAATGGTCGGTCTCCATCTTCTATGAGAACATCTCGCTCGCCCAAGAACAATAATCGGTTGATGGTCGGCTGCGACAAGAATATATCCTGGTTAGCTAACTATTTTTCTTTCCATAACTTATGTTCTATTTAAGTCATAATATATGGACCTAAGAGCTCTAGGTTATAGGCCAATCCTGATATGGGTTATCCAAAATAGGCCTGGTTAAAAGCCTATTTATAATTTTTATCCCCACAATATGAAAATTGGTTGGTTATGAATGCAAGCAAGGTTATTTTTTTTAACCTTTCTAAATTACTTAAATTGTCATGAAGATTGAATTTATTTATTTATTTGGTGATTTGAACAATCATGTTAGGTAGTGCTGGTAGATCAAACCCTTGATGATGTTTCCAACTAAAAGGAATTAATGGAAGTGGATATATGCATGTATGTGGAGATGTATATGTACATATGTAATGATGCTTCAACTCAATTCTTGCATATATTCCTCTCCCATATATTGGCTTTTAAGATTGGTATTTTGATTCCTTTTTTTAAAAGCTATTAAATATTTCTTGTTTCTCAAGAACTTGAGAAGCACTCTATAGTAGATGAGATACATTACACTACACTACAAAATAAATACATACATATATATATATATATATGTATATGTATTTTTTTTTGATCTTTTGGTTACTTAATTAGGTTAATTTAGTAATTAAGGCGGGTTAATAAGAGAGGCTTAACAAAGATTTAAGATTATATCTAACCACACAAGCGAATGTCTTCGTTCAATGCTTCAATCAAGTGGCAGACTTTCAATATAGTTTTACTTATGAATATCAAATTTGTGAATGAAGTAGTAAATTTTAAGCAAATCCACTAAATAAAATGGATCAAGCGAAGTAAGAACAACTTTAAAAAGAACTACTCACTTGTATTAATTGAATTCTTTTCGAAGTTGACTACAAGTATTATTGAAATCGCAAAAGAATCTTCTTATAATCAATGGTTAATAATATATATTATTTTATACTTAAGATTTGGTATGTATGTCGAACCTGAAAAAAAAATGAGATTATCAATTTGGTCGAGATATTCTAAAAGAAAAAAGTAGAAATAACCAATATATCTGAAATAGAGGAGTATTAAATAATTGCTAAAGCAAAAAAGAAAACTTTTGTTAAAGTTTGGCGACTTTTGACTAGGTGTGGTATTTCATTTGATTTTATTACTAGCAACGTTAGTTTAACGGCAAATTTATGCTTTTCCAGATGTTATTAATTATCAATATTTTTCATTATTGAAATATCATGCATTTTGAGTATACTATCAATATTGACATTCTCGACGTGTGTGTAATATTTTTTTTTTTTTCAAAAAAAAAATATCTGTTGAGAGTGATTAATTCACTATCTCTCAAAGTCTAAGGTATAAATTAATTGAAAACACTTTTCTTGTAGGGTATTTTTACTCAATGCGTTATATATATAAGTTGTATCTCACAAAGGTATGTATAATTCATATAGTGCATGCCGGTAACAATATTTTGAAAGTTTCTTTATAACACAAAATTTTCGCGTTTGATCGGTAGATTGCCACTGGTTTTGATTAATTTGCTGTTAAAACAAGTGTTCATTTAAAAATATACTCCCTATGACCTTAATTAAGAATATAAGTTTCTTTTTCATATTTTATCAAGAATTCATAAACTTTATTATAATTAATAGTTTTGAGTAAAACTTGTTTACTATATATCGCGAGTTTTAGTATATTCAATTTATTATATTTTTAAAAGGAACATGAATTCTTAATTTAAGACAAATAAAATATTTGAAATAACTGCACTTTGATACGTTAAAATTAATATATTTAAAATTAATAGATAAATTATAGTAAAATCTTGATAGATCATTTTCACTTGGCCCCTAATTATATGGAAGATCGCACAAAATTCTTTTCCAACTATCAGATCATTACACTTGGTAACACATTTATCATATATATGTTATAATGCAAGTCTTTATCAAGCCCAAATTTTTCATAACTAAAGACGTGTCTATGTTCGCTTTTATAGCTTAATTAAGGATGCAAATTAAAATTATTCTTTGTTTAAGGAGTTTCAATGTAATTTTTAGTTCATAAATATGCAAAAAAAAGGGGAAAAGGTCACTAATTTAAAAAGGCAAAGTTGGTGAAACTTTTTTTTTTTTCCAAAAAGAAAATACTTTTTCACATGCTTTTCTAATGTTTTTTCATTGCATTAAATCACAAGTTTCCCTTACTTTTTCCTTAAGAAAATTAATTTGAGAGAGAGAGAGAGAGAGAGAGAGAGAGAGAGAGAGAGAGAGAGAATGTTTTTTTTTCCAAAATAAAAAAAGAATTCTTTGGAAAAGGATGCTTCTATCTAAAACCCTATATATTGCAACTTTAGGTAACACAAAATCTTGATCAGCATTTTCTTTTTGGCAATCTATGGAGTCTAAGCTGGACATAATTCCCCCACCATGGACTTGTTAAACCCTTAAAACTTTTGCTTTCCATGTTTCATAAATGTGTTCTTGTCGGCCATCATTTGGTTGGAGAAAATTTTGTAAGCTTCCACCTAGCTATGTTCAACGCAATAAAAGGCTATATAAATATATATGGAACATTTTCCATACCTACCTAAGTTACATACTAAGTTTACTGACTAAGCTTTAATAGGGTAAACATAATTTTTTTTTATGAAATTTGGTGAAAATAATCTTCATGATTAGTAGATCATCTCATTTAAATTTTATCAAAAAATTTAATCGGCAAAAGGAGTTAACTAAATATATAAAATTTCAACAGTCAGAAATGTGCTTATATTTCAATTTTTAGTTAATTCACTTCGGTACGTATATCATTAACCATTGATTATATTAAAATGGCTTAGTACGTAAACTTGGTATGTATGGAAATTCTTCCCAGTGATATATATACACGCTATATAAAGCGTAAGCAAGACTTTTGGTAAGCCCGTAAAATTAAAAATACCTTTCATGCTTCGAAATTACAACAAGAATAATACTCACGCATGAATTTAAATACATTACCTCAAACTTAAATAACACATATTATATATTATCAGTAAACCAAGTAACATTTAATGTTCTTATTTAGTTTTAGAATTCTATAGATAATAACCACATGAAAATGGTCCGGTGGTAAGCACTGGGTTCGATTGGGAGTTTCCCATGTCAAATCCTATTAGTTATAAAAACATTTGGTGATCAGTCCTTGCCATTGTTTCACGAACAGGAATTAGTCGAAGTGCGCGAAAATTAGCTCAGAACACCATGTGATACTAGAAAGTACATGGACAAAAAAAAAAAAAAAATTCTATAGATTATGTCAAAATTATTAGATACCACAATGGACACACATATAGTTTACTTCGAGGCAAGTATATATATATTTATGTACAGGTACAATTAAATGATTAATCCTACCTTATGTTGAGCATGGTTCTTTCTTTAAGAACAAAGACTTTGCATTTTGAGTGGTAAAACTTTGTTGAGAAGCTCTGCATAGTGAATATATTACTTACACAAAATTTCATCAGTAAATTTAATTTAAAAATTGTACGTCTAATGAAAAATTTAATATATATATATATATTATTAAAAAATTTGGTTCATTCACCTTTTCAAATATATTTTTTAAGGAGATTACTGTGTACTCTAAAACTGACCTGTGCGATATGAATAGTAAATATATATATATATATATTCCTCCACCCATGTCAAAGTTGGGAGGAACTTATGTACTTAAAAGAAAAAGTTGTGCTTTATCTAATGATGCCCTGGTCGGCCATGATTCTCTACTGAAAAGAAATCTTTTCTTATATGATTTGAAATTTGTAAATCCATATATATATATATATATATATTTATGTTTGTATAGGGTTTGAATCTGGTGCGAACAGCCCATTTACAAACTACGTCAAATTTTTTTTATAGCACATATATTAATGCGTGACCATTTTTTTGGGTAATTTGTATTCTAAAAGTAAATCATGTTTCTGCTAAAGTACTATGTTTTAAAGTATAATGTATAATTAATTAGTTCATGCTTTCTTTTATCACTATTTTTCCCCTCGGAATAAAAAATTAAAATATGTAGAATTTTTTTGACATGATTACTAGGCTAGGATATTAAGTTTTGCTCGGCGACAATGTACAAATAAATTTGATCATCTTTAAAATTTCAATTTTCTCCTTTAAAAGATAAAATAACAGTAAGTTGAGTTACAAAAGATTTAATTGACACTAAATGCGCAATGTCCAACATTGCCACAACATGCATGTCAAGTCTTCAAATAGTAGTTATTCCATAACATAATCAAGAGTTCATTAATATATAAATTAATTTTGTTAGAAAAACATATATAAGCATTAATTAAGTCAAACTATTAATTGAAGATGATATTGTTTGCATTAATTTGTGAGTTTATTCCACTAGGCATGCACAAACAAGGGAGATAGATATATATATAGTGGAGTGAGATCAAAAAATAAAGCACCCATTGCTTTACATATGTACACGCATTGCTTTACCTATGTACACAAGCACTCAAATATGAATGATCTAATTAATAACAACTTTGAAAATGATAAAACATTCATATACAAATCACACGTTGAAAAATTAATGTATTTTTTATTTTTATTATTGTACCTTGTTTGGCTTTACTTGAAGGCTCCTCCAATAATGGTAAAATCAAGTGGGCAACAAACATAAATGGAGCTAGCTTTAATTATATTTACTTTTAATTGTACATGTATTGGTTTGCACGATGAGGTTAAGCTATAGTGACCCATCAGACACACCTTAAAAGCAAAATAAAATATAAAGGGGTTTACTATTGAGTGCTTATTTGTAAGGGTAATTGACCTTTTGGCCCCCTAAATTTTATTCGTATTCTTATTTTAGTCTCTAATGTTTCATTTGTTATAATTTGGTCCTGAAACTTTGAGTGATGGTCTGTTAATTTTTTGGACTGAATTTTGGATGCCTTGTGAACATGAATTTTCCGTCTAAAAAATTGATGGGACGTGTAATTTTTGATGAAACTGCAAATCGTCTCAAATTTTGAAAATCAAAATGTAGTAAATGAAATATTATGGAGTAAACTTTAGGGGAGTAAAATCAATTACCCTATTCATCAGGAAAAAACTCAGAAAGTGGGCTATGATTTTGAATTTGAATTTATGTGAAAGGGGAATATCATTGCTATACTTTTTTTTACAAAAAACTAAATACCAAAATAAATTCTTTGGTGATTAATTTGTGGGGGCAAATTCTTGATTGCCACATATAGTGTTGTTGTGGTTATTATGATACATCATTGGGCTCCTCTATGGTTGCAGGCTTTGCAGCAAAGGGTTGGCAGATAAGGGTGGTGCTTCCTGCTAAACCAGTTGTACGTATCACATGTGTTGGTGTGTCACTTCTAGAATTCTTGCAATATTGTACAAGTTAAATTTTAAGACTTGTGAATATATGCAGTTGGGTCAGTAAGAAACTGTCTTTGTTTAAACAGATAGTTTATGTCTAAATGTAAGCATCTCCATCTTGAAATTTTGTCCAATTTGAACTACTAGATCTATCCGATCAACGCCATTCTTATCCAAAAAAAAAAAAGGGAAGAAGAAGAAGTTATTATTGTATAATAATAAAGGGAAAAGTTTTATGCTATATTTAATTTAATAATATGCCGAATAAGAATGCTAAATAGGAAAATAAAAATGTCAGCTTGATAGGATCAAATAAAAATAGACTCGATCAAGTTTATTTCGATTATGCGATTGGAGTTACTCTGGATTATATATTTAAGATATAATATAATAATTTAATATATATATATATATATAATTAGAGTTAAGTTCTAGGAAGAGCTTCTTTTTTTTAATTAAAGAATGAACTTCCGCTTTTGAGGGCGTTAATAATTGAATTTTTAATGAAATTTGGTGAGGATGATTTTTTAGATGAGAAGATCAAAGCCACTAAATTTTATTAAAACATTCAACCAGGAAATGAGTAAGCTAAAAATTGATATATATATATATATATGTGTGTGTGTGTGTATTTATGCGTACATTTCGACGGTTGAAATTTTAGATTTTTAAATCACGGAGTTTATCTACTAGCTCATCAGGAAGATTATCTCTATAAAATTTCATCAAAAATACCAATTATTTATTCCTTCAAAAGAAAATGTCTGTTATTTAATTAAAAGAAGAAGTTATTTCTAAAACAAAGGTTTATATAATTAATATTATATATACGATAATATATATTTGTCTATGTAACATTATATTTTTACTATTTAGTGAGGTTGTTTTATCCTATATTTTATGAGATAAAAGACCTTATAGTAAGAAAAAAAAAATTCTCCGTTTTAATCGATGCTGATAAACAGCAAACAGAGAATAAAAATATATTATAATATTATATCCTTTTATACTCCATGTAACTAAGTACCACTACGTGGAGAAAAGAATGATTACTACCTTCATAGCATTTTTTTTAGCCAAGTACTTAATTAACTTAAGTAGTTCTCTCTTAACTTTGTTTTTATTACTTTTTTTCTTTTTTGGGAAATCAATTGATGTAAATGGTGGGAGAAAAAATTTAAGGGCTGATCCACAATTTCTTCGACAAAGAGAGGGGGGGGGGGGGGGGGGGGGGGTTATAGCTATACAGAAGGGGGGTGGTTAAACTATTTTTCTATATACACGGTTGAAAAAAATTACCTTGAGCTAAACCCCTCCCTGCCAGGAGAATCCTTTTTTTTAACAAGAGGAATGTTTAAATTCAGACTTTGACCCAAGTGGTTAAATACGTGATATTTCACATGAGGTACCATGTTTCAATTCCCTTCCTATTCTCTCCCCCTTCTTTTAAGAATTGCCATGATCTATCATTGTTTGTATTTTGAAATAAAAAGGGGTAATGTTTTACCACGGATTAAACGTTAAATTATTTTTTGCAATACATAAATTTAATACAAGGAATCATCTTTACCTTAATCTTAGTCAAACAACTCATTTTAAAAAGTGAGTTCCTAATTTGCCCTTTTTAAGAAAGCCGAAAATTGGGTAGGACTGCTACTTGCCTGAGAATTTTGTTAGCCCTTTTAATAAATCTTTGAGTAAATGACACCAATGGCCCTCAAACTATATCCTAAGTTTCAATTAAGTCCCTAAACTCAATTTTGTGTTAATTGAGCCCTTAAACTATTGAAATTGAACACTAATGGCCCTTCCATCCAAATCCTCCGTTAAATCAAACGGATTGATGAGTTTTTTGGCCATTAATAAAGTTAATTGGAAAAAAAATGGAAGATAATTAGAAGAAGAAAGACAAAGAGGCAAAATAATTTAGAAAAATACATAGAACACTTAAGGATTGTTATTGAAGTGCTACAGCAACATTAATTATTTTGTTAAAATGTCAAGCCAATTCTTCCAGCCTCCTCCATCTTACTTCTTCCATCTTTATTTTTGTTGTACAAATCACAAAAATCATAATTTAGAAAACCCAAAATAAGAAATTTATGTACATATTTACATAGATAAGTGTATCAATTAAATTAGTTTTATTTCAATGATACATTTATATATATATGGGTTCACATGTATTTATATATGTGTAAATTTGTACATAGATATCTTATTTTGGGTTTTCTAAGTTATGATTTTCTAAATTATTTTACTTCTTTCTCTTTCTTCTTTTAATTTTCTTCCCTTTTTTTCAATTAACCTTATTAATGACCAAAAAAAATCATCAATCCGTTTGATTTAACGGATGATTTGGACGGAAGGGCCACTAGTGTTCAATTTGAATAGTTTAAGGGCTCAATTGATACAAAATTGAGTTGAATGGCTTAATTGAAACTTAGGATATAGTTTAAAAGCTTGTAGTGTCATTCACTCTAAATCTTTTGTAAGAAGCTAGTACCTCTTTGGTATCTATCTATTTTTTTTTTCTCAAATTTTAAAAACTCAACTCAAAATCAACTCTACTTTCACACTTCCCAAAATTTATTTCACTTTACTTTCTCTCTCTAAAAAAACTTTTAAAACATCATAACTTTAAATTCAAAATTCAAAATTAAATAAAATATATATATTTAAAACATACTCGTGGAGATCAATAAAATAAGATCCATTGTGACTATTTTTTGAAATTTTTTTATGAGAATTTTTGTTAGTTGAAAAAAACTTAAACAAAAATCAAATTCACTTTTCAACATACTTCTAAATTCTACCGAAGACCACATTTTAAAAACTCAACTCAAAACATCCACCAAACAACCCTTAGTTACCATGTTTTATGTTAGCTAGGAATGGATAGTGTTCCTTGTGAAGAATTTTGTTTTTTTTGGACTCTTGTTTTCCAGACTTAGTGGTGTTTAGATCCGGACCAATTTGTGCGCACATCGATCTTGACTAATCCGCCGCACCCCGAGAGCTCCCTGATCATGAAGGGATTAAGAGGCGTGGCCCAAGTATGTAGCACTCGATACTGGTGCCGGGATTCAACTGGGAAGCTCCTAGTTGAATCCAGGCCAAGCACCTAAGACCTAGCGAGCTAACTGCTAGACCAACTCCCAGGGTTATATATATTGTCATGAAGTGTCCCAACACCCGCATTCAGATGAAACTAATTTCTGCTTGGAAAATTAGTTGTCCCCACCTACAAGTGCTTCCAACGTGTAGGGTAACAAATGATTCATTCATTGGGAGCGTATATTGCCACCTGCACAACATTTTGTGGTGGATTAATTTTTATGTATCCTTTCAACTATTGGAAATTTTTTTTGCATTGCTTTAATTGTCTAACTAAATTATCTTTAGTTATTTTTACTTTCCATTTCTATATATTCAATTGCTTCATGGCTTGTCGAAAAAGGAAAGAAAATGCCTCATGGCCAATTGAGTTTCTTCTTCTAATTTTCTCATTTGTAGTTAATTTTTCAGACAATTTATTTTCGTCTAATTGGGAATTTGGAATGGATTCAGTAGCTAAGGCTTTATTAGAGTGTTGTCCTTATTTTCTTTTGTGTGTGAAAGGTAGTGAGTGGACATTATTTCGCACATAGGAGGTTAAAAGTAGAATTATATTTTTCTTCAAAATGGGTCCAAACTTTTTCTAAAATTAAGAACATTTTTAAGTTAATAAATAGACACTTAGATCCATGAAATAGACACATAGCTCATTTTCTTTTTTAAAAAAGGGTATGTTTTTCGATTCTTATTAGCATAAAAATAGTGTTTATCAATTGTTTTATAAAATGAGATATTTAATTAAAATTGTATTTTGTGCAAATTTGAAGACAAATTTAAGAGGCCCAAGATGGCAACAGCCCACCCTTTTTTTTGTTCAGTCCCTATACACTACATTACTATTTTTAGCCCAGCCCTTATGACCCAGCCCAATTTTCTTATACTGCTCCATAAATTAACTGAGTAATTATACTTCTGTATAATATGAACTAGATTACATGTACACCTGATATTTATACTATCTAAATATATTCATTTCAAATTAAAATATAAAATAATAATGTTAAGTGGCATATTACTTTGTCAAAGATCTAAGATTCGAATTTTCTTAAAACTATATTCTTTTAATGAGAAAAGAGACATCAAGAGTAATATAGGCAATTCAAAATTCTCTTTTTAATAAAGGGGACGTAATAATATTAAAAAAACAACAATGAAGAATTATTTTAATAAGGGGGGGGGGGGGGGTAATACTTGAAAAAAAAATAAAATTTCCTTGAAGCAAAATATTCTTACTTTTTCTGCATTTAGAACAAAATCTACTATTATATAAAACCAGAAGCAATTTGTTGGTTTGAAGATGTGTCGGGTTTTTTTATTTTCTAATTATCCTCCCACGAGCTTCAAATTCACAAAAAAGTTAATATTTAAACATAAATAATGTGATTTGGACCCTTAGGTGATATTTGGTTGATACTTTGAATTGAGTTTTTAAGTTGAATTTTTAAAATCTGGTATTTGGTAGAATTTGAAAGTATGTTAAAAAGTGAATTTGGTTTTTGTTTGAGTTTTGTTCAACCAACTAAAAAACCTCACAATTTTTTTTTTCAAAAAATAGTCACAATGGATCTTATTTTATAGATCTCGACGAGTAGGTTTCAAATATATATATATATATCTAATTTAGATTTTTGGATTTAAAGTTATGGTGTTCTAAAAGTTTTTTTTAGAGAGATAAAGTAAAAGTAAAATAAATTTTGAGAACTGTAAAAGTAAAGTTGATTTTAAATTGAAGTTTAAAAATTTTGAAAAATAAATGCCCACCAAAAAGGAGCTTATACTAGCAAAGGTGTAAAAATACTTTCAATCGCACATGCATTGTGTGCGTGCAAAAATCTAATTTATATATAAAATACTTGTTATTTTTTAGTACTTACAACAGTAACTTCTTGTTAGTTAATCTCGATCGATTCCAATTAAATTTTAACATTTGACCTTATATTTTTTTATTTGTTACAAAAATCCTGAATCCGGCATTAATTACGTCATAAAAGACTAATTTTTCAGCCCCATTCCACCCTTAAATTTGTCCATGGGACCAAGCAACCTTCAATCGAATAGCAAGATCCGAATCGATTGCGGCTTCAATTCTTAAAATTTTAGTACTAAATCTTAGTACCAAAAAGTTCAACAGCTGTTTTAAGAATCATGAACAAGTAACATAATCAATAACTAATCTTAGTACCTTAAAAGCCGCGAACCGAAAATACCACGAGCAAGTAAAAGTGCAATAGTAAACTATTTCTTATTCAATTCAAAAATGGCAAACATTAAACAACGAAAAGATAACAATATAGTTGATCCCTAAAAACTTGATTATTCACACATCACAATTTATACGCATTAACTATTCATACTACTTGGTATTATATTTACGGTCCCCATTATCCCCAGAAACACGAAAATTTTGTTTGGTTGGAGTTTTAAATATCTATTTTAAAATTTACTTTTTAGAATAGTTTTTTAAAATTATTTTTTAATTCTATTTGTTTATGGTAAACTATTTTTAAAATTTTACAAAAAAATATAATTTGTTTTTTTTTTCTTAAAGTTTTCTAAAATATAAAAGAAAAATAAACAAAAAAGTTTTTTTTACTTGAATGAAGTTTTAAAAATTGGTGAACCAAACTCGATTTTTTAAAAACCTAAGCAAACAACACCGAACGGTTCGTTTGATTGTTAGGAAAATTACTTAAGTTAAAGATTCTCAGGAAAAGTGAAATGAAAGAAAACGAAACTTGGGATATCTATAATGGTCATTTATATCCATGCAATTTTTTATATTAGAAAAGATAAAATAAAAAATTATACTTCAATGGGCTTTGTATAACCATTTTATATATATATATATATATATATATATGAGATGGAAGTTGAGTCATATATCTAATTTCTATAACTAAAGTTAGTAGACTACAAGTGGATTTAGTGGGTGGCCGAGGTGGGATGATGTCCACCCCAAGTTTTTTTTTACGGTGTTAATTAGAATAAAAATACTGATATAAGTTTAGCCCAACGAATAAAAATATATTATAATATTATATCCTTTTATACTCCACGTAACTAAGACCCACCACGTGGAGAAAAAAAATGACTATTACCTTCATAGGTTTTTTGTTCTGTTTTTTTTTAAAGTCAAGTACTTAATTAACTTAAGTAGTTATCTCTTATTGTTATTACCTTTTTTTTTTTAAATCAATAGATGCAAATGGTGGGGAAAAGAATTTAAAGGCAGATCAAAAATTCTCCAAGAGCTCTTTTACTAAGAGAAATTTTGAGATTTAAGTTTTGACTTAAGTGGTTAAATATGTGATATTTCACATAAGATACCACGGTTTAATTTCCCTATTTATATCTTGAAATAAATAAAAAGGGAAAATATTTTAACATGAACTAAAGGTTAGATTAATTTTTACAATACATAAATTAAATACAAGGAATCATCTTTACCTTAATCTTAGTAAAACAACTCATTTTAAAAATTAAGTGAGTTCCTAATTTGCCCTTTTTTAAGAAAGCTGAAAATTGGATAGGACTGCTAGCTAGCTTGAGAATTTTGTTAGCCCTTTTGATAAATCTTTTGTAACAAGCTAGTAACTGTGTTTTCTGTTAGCTAGGAATGGATAGGGTGTCCTGCGAAGAATTTTGTTTTAAACGAATTGTTTGATTGAGATTAACTTAAATTAAGTAGGATTAATTTTATATATATATATATATATATATTTGTCACGAAGCTAAGTGTCCCAATACCAGCATTCAGATGAGACAAATTCCCGCTTGAAAAATTAGTTGTCCTTGCCCACAAGTGCTTCCAACGTGAATTAAGCTTTTGTAGTGTAGCAAATAATTCACTCACTTAGAGTGTACATTGCCACTTGCACAACATTTTGTGGTGGATTAGTTTTTCTGTCTTCTTTCAACTATTGGAAAAAAAATTTGCCTTATTTTAATTGTCTAACTAAATTATCTTTAGTTATTTTGACTTTCCAATTCTATATATTCATTTGCTTCATGGCTTGTCGAAAAAGAAGAGAAAATGCCTCCTGCCCAATTGAGTTTCTTCTTGTAATTTCTTGATTTGGAATTCAATTTGTACGTACTTAATTTTTCAGATACAAAGTTTATTTTCGTCTAATTGGGAATTTGGAATGAATTCAGTAGCTAAGGCTTATTAGAGTGTTTTCCTTATTTTCTTTTGCGTGTAAAAGGTAGTCAGTGGACACAATCTCGCACCTAGGAGGTTAAAAGTCAAATTATATTTTTCCTCAAAACGGTTCCAAACTCTTTCTAAAAGAACATTTTTAAGAAAAAGTTAGAAAATAGACACAAAGATCCATGGAATAGACGCATAGCTCATTTTCTTTTTTTAAAAAAAGGGTAGGTTTTAGAAACTTATTAGCGTAAAAATAGTGTTTATCAAGTTTTATAGAATGAGAAATTTAATTAAAATTATATTTTGTATAAATTTAAATTTAAAGGCAAATTTAGAAAGCCCAAGAGGGCAACAGCTAGCCCACCCTTTTTTCTTTAATTCCTAATTATACTATATTACTATTTTTAGCCCAGCCCTTACGACCCAGCCCAATTTTCTTATACCGCCCCATATATTAACTAAGTAATTATACTTCTTTTTAATATTAACTATATCACATACTTTTTTTATTTAGATATATCCATTTTAAATTAAAATATAAAATAAAGATATTAAGTGGTATATTGCTTTGTCAAGATCTAAGGTTTGAATCTTCTTACAAGCATATCGTTTCAATGACAAAAGAGATCGCAGGAGTAAAGTGGGCAATTCAAAATTCTTTTTATAATAAAGGGGACGTAATACTATTGAAAAAAAAAGCAATGAAGAATTATTTTAATAAAGGGGGCGTAATACTTGAAAAAAAAAGTTTTTTTTTTCTCTTGAAGCAAAATATTCTTACTTTTTCTGCACTCAGAACAAAATCTACTATTATATAATACCAGAGGCAATTGGTCGGTTTGAACTCCTGTCAGGTTTTTCTAGTTTCTAATTATGCCCCTATGAGCTTCAAATTCACAAAAAAAATTAATATTTAAACGTAAGCAATGTGATCTGAACCCCTATATTTACAAGGGTGTTAAAATATTTTCAATTGGTAAGTCACTTACTAAATTCATAAAAAAATTCTTTTACAAAACTTATATTCGTATTGCACATGCATTGCATGTGTGCAAAAATCTAATTTAGCTATGAAATACTTATTTTTTTGTACTTACAACAGTAAAATTCTTGTTATTTAATCTCGAACGATTCCACTTAGATTTTTACATATACCTTTATTTCATATGTTACAAAAATTCTGAATTCAGCCTTGATTACGTTGTGAAAGACTTATTTTTCAACCCATTCCACCCTTAATTTTAAGAATCATGAACAAGTAATATAATATATTACCAATCTTAGTA
Organism: Lonicera japonica; assembly: GCA_021464415.1. NCBI lineage: Eukaryota > Viridiplantae > Streptophyta > Magnoliopsida > Dipsacales > Caprifoliaceae > Lonicera > Lonicera japonica. The sequence continues at coordinate 33,639,902 of CM038463.1, read as the reverse complement.
CCTTAAAAGCCGCGAACCGAAAATACCACGAAGAAGCAAAAGTACAGTAGTAAACTATTTGTCTATTTCTTATTCAGTGCAAAAATGGCAAAAATTAACCAACAAAAAGATAACAATATAGTTTATCCCTAAAAACTTGATTATTCACGAATCACAATTTATACCCATTAACTAGTCACACTATTTGGTATCATTTTTATAGTCTCCAGAATCTTGAAAGGTCCGTTTGATTATTAGAAAAATTATGTAGGTTAAAGATTCTTGGGAGAAGTGAAACAAAAGAAAATGAAACTTGGGACATCTCTAATGGTCATTTATATCTATGCAATTTTGTATGTTAGAAAAGATAAAATAAAAAATATACTCCAATGGGCTTTTAGTCATATATCTAATTTCTATAACTAAAGTTAGTAGACCACAAGCGGATTTAGCAGGTGGCCGAGGTGCGCTGTAGTCCGCCCCAAGTTTTTTATCTTTTTTTTCAGTGTTAATTAGAGTAAGAATACTGATATGGGTTTAGCCCAACCCTAAACAAAATATTCATTTATTATTCATGGACGGACAACTTTAAATATTAGAATTTGTTGTTGAATGGTTGATTTGGCCCCGAAACCGCCACTTTAATTTGAACCATGACCAGATCTATCCGATCGACACTACTCTTAGGATCGAATAAGAATAGATTCGATAAAGTTTATTCCAATCATGCGTTTAGAGTTATTCTGGATTATAGATTTAAAATATAATACAATAATTTAATATATATAAATATATAAATAATATATATATATATATATATATATTATAATATATGTTTGCCATCGTAATGTTGTATTTTGACTATTCGGTGAAGCTATTTTATCCTATATTCTATGAGATAAAAGATCTTATGCATGATAAGAGGGAAAATAAAAATTCTCTGCCTTAATCCGATGCTGATAAACAGCAAACAGAGAACAAAAATATATTATAATATTATATCCTTTTATACTCCACGTAACTAAGTACCACTACGCGGACTTCATAGCATTTTTTTTAAGCCAAGTACTTAATTAACTTAAGTAGTTATCTCTTGTTATTACATTTTTTTTTTGAAATCAATAGATGTAAATGGTGGGAGAAAGAATTTAAGGGTAGATCCAGAATTTCAATGAGGAGGTGGGGAAGGGGGGGGGGGGGGGTGGTTGTGGTTTAAAGCTAGACAGACGGGGTTGGGGTGGTTAAACCATTTATATATGGGGGTGGTTAAACTATTTATATATATAATATAGTTGGTGGAAAAAAAAAATTCCTGAGCCAAACCCCCAAGAGTTGGGTCGAATCATCTCTTTTACCAAGGAGAATTTTGAGATTCAAGCTTTGACCCAAGTGATTAAATATGTGATATTTTATGTTAGATATCACGGTTCATTGACCCTCTTTTCCCGCTCCTCCAAAAACTACTTGAATTTATTATTCTTTGTATCTTAAAATAAATAAAAACAGGAAATATTTTGCCATGACCTATAGGTTAGATTAAGTTTTACAATACATAAATTAGATACAAGGAACCATCTTTACCTTAATCTTAGTCAAACAACTAATTTTAAAAAGTGAGTTCTTAGTTTGCCCCTTTTAAGAAAGCCGAAAATTGGATAGGACTGCTAGCTTGCATGAGAATTTTGTTGGCCCTTTTAATAAATCTTTTTTAACAAGCTACTCTATACTAACTATGTTTTCTGTTAGCTAGGAATGGATAGGGTGTCCTGCGAAGAATTTTGTTTTAAATGAATTGTTTGATTAAGATTAACTTAAATTCAGTAGGATTAATTTATATATAAATATATATATATATATATATTTTGTCACGAAGTGTCCCAATACCAGCATTCAGATGAGACTAATTCTCGCTTGAAAAATTAGTTGTCCCTACCCACAAGTGCTTCTAACGTGAATTAAGCTTTTGTAGTGCAGCAAACAATTCACTCACTGAGAGCGTACATTGCCACTTGCACAACATTTTGTGGTGGATTAATTTTCCTGTCTTCTTTCAACTATTGGAAAAAAATTTGCATTGTTTTAATTGTCTAACTAAATTATCTTTAGTTATTTTTACTTTCCAATTCTATATATTCATTTGCTCATGGCTTGTCGAAAAAGAAAAGAAAATGACTCATGGCCAATTGAGATTCTTCTTGTAATTTTCTTGATTTGGGAAATACAATTTGTACGTACTTAATTTTTCAGATACAAAGTTTATTTTCGTCTAATTGGGAATTTGGAATGGATTCAGTAGCTAAGGCTTATTAGAGTGTTTTCCTTATTTTCTTTTGCATGTAAAAGGAAGTGAGTGAACACCGTATCTCGCACATAGGAGGTTAAAAGTAAAATTATACTTTTCCTCAAAACGGGTTCAAACTTTTTCTAAAAGAACATTTTTTAAGAAAAAGTTAGAAAATAGACACAAAGATCCATGGAATAGACAAATAGTTCATTTTCTTTTTTAAAAAAAGGGTATGTTTTTAGAATCTTATTAACGTAAAAATAGTGTTTATCAATTGTTTTATAGAATGAGATATTTAATTGAAATTGTATTTTGTGTAAATTTAAAAGCAAATTTAGAAGGCCCGAGAGGGTAACAGCCCACCCTTTTTTCTTTAATTCCTAAGTATACTACATTACTATTTTTAGCCCAGCTCTTACAACCCAGCCCAATTTTCTTATACTGATCCAAAAATTAACTAAGTAATTATACTTCTTTTTAATATTAACTATATCACAAGAACACGCGATACTTTTTTTATTCAAATATATCCATTTTAAATTAAAATATGAAATAAAGATGTTAAGTAGTATATTACTTTGTCAAGATTTAAGGTTCTATTCTTCTTACAAGCATATTTTTTTAATGATAAAAGAGATCGCAAGAGGAAAATAGGCAATTTAAAATTCTTTTTATAATAAAGGGGACATAATACTATTGAAAAAACAGCAATGAAGAATTATTTTATTAAAGGGGGCGTAATATTTGAAAAAAAAGGTTTTTTTTCTCTTGACGCAAAATATTCTTACTTTTTCTACACTTATAACAAAATTTACTATTATATAATACCGGAGCCAGTTCGTTCGTTTGAACTCATGTCAGGATTTTCTAGTTTCTAATTATGCCCCTGCGAGCTTCAAATTCACAAAAATTTTAATATTTAAACGTAAGCAATGTGATTTGAGCCCTTATACTTACAAGGGTGTTAAAATACTTTCAATTGCTAAGTCGCTTACTACTTTTATAAAAAAATTCTTTTACAAAACTTATATTTGTATTGCACATGCATTACATGTGTGCAAAAATCTAATTTAGCTATAAAATACTTATTATTTTTTTGTACTTACAACATTAAAATTCTTGTTAGTTAATCTCGAATGATTCCACTTAGATTTTTACATGTACTTTTCATTATTTTATATGTTACAAAACTTCTGAATTCAGCCATGATTACGTCGTAAAAGACTTATTTTTCAGCCCCATTCCATCCTTAAATTTGTCCATGGGACCAAGCAACCTTTTAATTGAACTCGTAAGATCCGAATCGATTGCGGCTTCAATTCCTAAACGTTTACTACTAATCTTAGTACCAAAAAGTTCAACAGCTGTTTTAAGAATCATGAACAAGTAATATAATCTATTACTAATCTTAGTACCTTAAAAGCCGCGAACCGAAAATACCACGAAGAAGCAAAAGTGCAGTAGTAAACTATTTGTCTATTTCTTATTCAGTTCAAAAATGGCAAAAATTAAACAACAAAAAGATAACAATATAGTTTATCCCTAAAATCTTGATTATTCACGAATCACAATTTATACCCATTAACTAGTCACACTATTTGGTATCATCTTTATAGTCTCCAGAATCTTGAAGGGTCTGTTTGATTACTAGAAAAATTGTGCAGTTTAAAGATTATAGGGAGAAGTGAAATGAAGGAAAACGAAACTTGAGACATCTCCAATGGTAATTTATATCTATGCAATTTTGTATGTTAGAAAAGATAAAATTAAAAATATACTCCAATGGCCTTTTTATAACCATTTATCTATTAATAAATCAAGTCAGTCTTAAAATGATAGGACTCTTTATGTTTATGTTCCCAACTGGTGGCTCAAATTTAATTTGAGTTTTTATGTTTTAATCCGATGACTTAGAATTGTGATGGCATACTAGTAATTACAATGATAATTATGACTACATATTTATTTTATTAGTAGATATGAAGTATTTGAAGCCTTTACAAATTCTTCTGTTATATCTTTATCCGTTAATCATAACAATAATTGTGTATTTAATTAATTTATTATTAAATATTGCAATCTTTCAAACTTATTCAAATTATTGATTGTTTTATTAACAAATACATAAATAGTGAAACTTATCATTATAATTGAAATCTGAGATCTAATTTTCTAATTGTAATAGTAAATAATACATAAATTTTTATTTTACTAATTGTAATACTAAATAACACATAATTTTTTATTTCTTTACTTCACTGTAATAATAATAATAATAATAATTATAATAATAATAATTATAATAATAATATAATCTATTAATAATCTGGTCAGTCCTAATATAGCATGGCCATTTTATGTTCTCAACTGGTACTCAAATTTAATGTGGATGTTTATCTTTCGATCTAACGTCTTAGGCTTATTAAGGCATGTTGGTAATATTGATGATGATAATAGGTATTTAGTTAATTAACTATATTAAAGATTTAAATAGTTTAAAACCTATGAAAATTCTAATTGTATCTCTATAGCCATTAAACATTTATTTGTAAATTAAATTTTTTTTATATATCTAATATGTCCCAGATTATTTAACATATAAATTATTTATATAATAGTATCTCCAATACTATTATATATTCCTATTTTATTTAATTATAAATTATAATTTTTCTATATTTTTAGCATCCCCATATTATTTAACATGTAGATTATCTATAAAAGAATATGCGAGTAATAATAGTGCATATTTATATCTTATTTGTACTGTCACGTCAGCTTTCTCTCTCTCCAACTTTTTTTAAAAAAACTTCAAAATATAATAAATTTTAATTTAACAATATTTAAAGTTCATTTTTCTAGGGACATTGATTTATTTATGATTTTGTTTTTTAAAGTTTACAAATTGAATATACAAAAATAGATTAATATTATTGTGAAAGCAAAAAAGAATTATGTTAAATAAATTTATCTTCCTTAAGCATAATTAATAAACTATAAATTTGGTTACTTTAAAAAAATCTATAAATTTGATACAATAACAAATAAAACTACCTTAGCAATAGTAATCAGGATTTAGGATGACAAAATATCCATCCCAATAAGTTTTTGACCAACCATGACTCTAAAGACTGATATTTTTTTATTTTTTTAATTATGGTAAGTATGGATACATTCTAAACATAAATATGATTTGGGTTATATCCACCTTAGGTTCATGTAAATAAAGCATGTTGAACTCAAACAAACCCGTATATTAAGTGAAGGAGAGCCATCTTTTGGAGCCTTGATGATACCCATGGTGATGTCCAAAAATACCTAATAATATTGCGTCCCCTACTATTATTCGATTATTAGGCATGTATGAGTAGTTTTTACTATCAATATCAATTATTTATTAATATATTAACATTTAGTTATATTAAATTCAATGTAAGTTTCGATTGCTCAAAATTATTTATACGTTCTCAAATTTAATTCTATTTTCTTATTATAAATAGTAAAAAATAATTTTCTGAATGTAAGAATTTTAATTTTTAACACCCCTTTATTTTTGAAAAACAAATACAAAGGGTATCATGTCATATATATATATATATTAGCAACTTTATTTTTAATCATTAAAAAATTTAGAACTCGCGAATTTATTTATTTATCTCTCAGGATTAAAGTAGTGATATTTACAATATCAATTTGTTTGATGAAGAAAATATAATTAATTATAAGAAAGGATAAAAACTTAAAAAGTCAATTGTATATGATAAGGTATATCCAAAACTTAGAGCATATCAGGTATTATATTTATTATTTTTAAAAAATAAAATAATAATAGTTTATTTTCTGTAATGACCCAAAATATATCACATCGATATTATAATGAAAAGTTCCTTGGTATATATGTGAGTATAATGAACCAAACTTACAACTTGGGTTAGCCATTTTGATAGAGAATCCGAATGGTTACATATGGTATCATAGCAAATCCATGAACACTATCACGTGACATGTGGATATTGCAGGTTGGGTCTGTGCCCGACCTAACGAGGAAGTCAGGGATTTAATGTGAGGAGATTGTAATGACCTAATATATCTCACATTGATAGTGTAATGAGAAGGTCATTGGTATATATGTAGTTGTAATGAACCAAACTTACAATTTGAGCTAGTTATTTTGGGGGAACCTTGGACTACAACCACATGACGTGTTGATATTGTGGGTCGAATTTGTACTGCTAACGGTAAGCCGAAATAACTGGATGCGGCTAGCTAATAAGGGGAGATTGAAACGACCAAAAAATATCCTACATCGATAGTATAAAGGGAAAATCCTTAATATATATTTGTGAACAATTACCCTAAATCACAACTTAGGCTAGCCATTTTAGGAGAGAACCCGGGTGGTTATATATGGTATCATAATGGACCCAGGACCACTATCACATGAGGTGCTGATATTGTGGTTTGGGTTTGTGCGGCTAACGGCAAGCCTTTGTGTGTGACCCCGACCTGACGAGAACGTCAGAAATTTAACGGGCGGAGATTATGATGACTTAAAATATCCTACATCAGTAGTGTAATGGGAACATCGACAGTGTAATGGGAAGGTCATTGATATATATTGGTATATATGTGAGTGCAATGAACCTAATTTACAACTTAAGCTAGCTATTTTAGAGGATAATCTGGATGGTTATATTTTCTCTAGAAACTAATTATAATTTTGAAATATTATGTTGATCTAAATATAAACGTATCAATTTAAATTTATCTAAATATAAACATATTAATTTAAACTTATTTGATTATTGTTTTGGCATACGTTTGTTCTATATGTGATTAATAATTTCTAAATTTTAAAAATTCAAAAGGTACTAATAGAAATATATGAATGGATTATGTTGGAATTAACTTTAGGGGATCAATAGTTGAGTTTAGGGTTTTATCAAATTCAAATTCGATATATCTAAAAATATGATTAAAATTAAACTTGACTAGAAGTATATTTATTTTAAAAAAAAAACTACATACTATACATATAAATCTCAACTCACTATTTTTCTTCTTACCGGTTGTAATTAGATTGTATTATAAGGGTATTTTAAAGAAAAAATGTTATATTTCAATATAGTTGAGACAAATGGACATAATTTACGTGAACTCGAACTTTAGCCATTTAACACTTATACTTTCTCAAATTATAAAATAAAATAGAAAGAGTCCACCATATATTAAGGTTTGCTTAGTCGAAAACCCGTCGAATTAGGCCATTTCTCATCCCTAATTATAACGAAAATGCAATTAGTCAGATTTAATTTACTCTACCACTATTTGAATAATAGGCATACAATTATATTTTTTAAATTTGGTTAAGATTAAAAATTAAAATTAGTGCCATATAGGAAAATTTAATTCCTCTTATTCAAATTAATATACTACTACATTTTTAGGATAATGTTAAAATTAATTTCTTTGAAAAATAAAAAAATTGGAATAAGAACTCTTAATATGAGATAAAAAATTAAAATTACGAGTAATTATAGATATAAAAAAAGTAGCAATAAATATAATTTTAGATAGTGTGACCAATTACATATAAATATAATTGAATCATGCCGTAGGCACGTGCATTAACTAGTATATATATAAGAGGTAGAAGTTAAGTCATATGTCTAATTTCTATAACTAAAGTTAGTAGACCACAAGCGGATTTAGCGGGTGGCCGAGGTGGGCTGTAGTCCACCCCAAGTTTTTTTTATCTTTTTTTCAGTGTTAATTAGAGTAAGAATACTGATATGGGTTTAGCCCAACCCTGTACAAAATATTCATTCATTATTCATGGAAGGATAACTTTAAATATTAGAATTTGTTGTTGAATGGTTGAGTTGGCCCCGAAACCGCCACATCAATTTGAACCATGACCAGATCTATCCGATTGACACTACTCTTAGGATCGAATAAGAATAGAATAGATAAAGTTTATTCCAATCATGCATTTAGAGTTATTCTGGATTATAGATTTAAAATATAATACAACAATTTAATATATATATATATATAAATAATATTATATATATATATAATAATATACGTTTGCCATCGTAATGTTGTATTTTGACTATTCAGTGGAGCTGTTTTATCCTATATGCTATAAGATAAAAGATCTTATGCATGATAATATGATAAACTGCAAACAGAGAACAAAAATATATTATAATTAATATTATATCCTTTTATACTCCACGTAACTAAGTACCACTACGTGGAGAAAAAAATGACTATTACCTTCATAGCATTTTTTAAGCCAAGTACTTAATTAACTTAAGTAGTTATCTCTTATTGTTGTTACATTTTTTTTTAAGAAATCAATAGATGTAATTAAATGGTGGAAGAAAGAGTTTAAGGGTAAATCTAGATTCTAGAACTTGTACGAGAGGGGTGGGGAGGTTGTTAAAGCTAGATATCAAGAGAAATTTTGAGATTCAAGTTTTGACCCAAGTGGTTAAGTAGTACTGTGATATTTCACATAAGGCGTCACTGTTCAATTCCCTTGTTTTCCCCTCCTCCAAAAACTACTTGAATTTATTATTCTTTGTATCTTGAAATAAATAAAAAAGGGAAATATTTTACCATGATCTAAAGGTTAGATTAATTTTTACAATACAAGGAATCATCTTTACCTTAATCTTAGTCAAACATCTAATTTTAAAAAGTGAGTTCGTAGTTTGCCCCTTTTAAGAAAGCCAAAAATTGGATAGGACTGCTAGCTTGCATGAGAAGTTTCTTAGCCCTTTTAATAAATCTTTTGTAACAAGCTACTAACTCTGTTTTCGGTTAGTAGGAACTAGGAATGGATAGGGTGTCCTGCGAAGAATTTTGTTTCAAATGCATAGTTTGATTAAGATTAACTTAAATTAAGTAGTGTGGGAGTATAAAATTAGAGCCCTGATTTGGGTTGGATATTCGAGAACAAGCTCAGGATTCACCGAATATTTCTAAAACAAGTCTAAATAAGGAACAAGGATTCACAACTATCGGGTGAAGCTGTGGGTGTCCAGCCGAGTAAAAATACGTACGCTAGCCGGGTATGACTGTGAGATCAGAGATAATGGGAGTGCCGATATAGTCATCCCAACCAATGAGAGAAGAACACTTGTACTCATAGACATGTTTAGTGCATGTTTCCGATATGACTTATGAGCTCCAAGGCAAATGGCAGATGAACACTTGTAAAGTGCAAAGTTAGTTATGGATTAGAATACACTTCACACGTGAAAAGGTCAAGTTTGGTGAATAAGTTATACCTTTTATAGTTATTTTACTTTTAACCGAATGAATATTGTAACCCTAATTATATACGTATAAATAGAAAGGGAGAGCTCACTCAAAAAGGATTCCAACTCTTGTTAACCTACACATTCACTAGTATTCTCCCTAAGAAAACCACTATCCCCATTATAACTATTCCGAATTGAGCTATTTGAGACACGTGAAGAACACTATCATACACACAAGGGAGGGCAATAACCATTGGAGGAACCTACCCCACAAACAAAAATCTCATCTTATTACTGCAAATTTACTGTTTACTCTCACCTTCATTGACACATCTGGTTATTAATTCTACTGGATTGGGCCAATTTATCTTAGTTGGGCATTGTCAGATTTTTGCCACCTACAAGAAGTACAAATTTTATTTTATTTTTAGTCTTTGTCTCGAGGTGTCTCAAGTCCCAACACCCACATTTGGATGAGACTAATCCCTGCTTGAAAAATTGATTGTGCCCACAAGTGCTTCACGACAATTTGAGTTTCTTACTGCAATTTTCTTGATTTGGGAATACAATTTGTACGTAATTAGTTTTTCAGATGCAAAGATTATTTTCGTCTAATTGGGAATTTGGAATGGATTCGGTAGCTATTTTATTAGAGTATTTTGATTATCTTCTTTCGTGTGTAAAAGGTAGTGAGTGGACTATCTTGCTCATAAAAGGTCAAAAGTAGAAATATATTTTTTCTCAAAATGGGTCCAAACTCTTTCTAAAAGAACATTTCTTAAGAAAAAAGTTAAAAAATGATTTTTTTTAAAAAAGGGTATGTTTTTCAATTCTTATTAGCTTAGTAATAGTATTTATCAATTGTATTATAAAATGAGTTATTTAATTAAAATTATATTTCATGCAAACGTAAAAGGCATTAATACCTAATGAGTTATTTGATTGGAGTATTTGGTTGTAAAAATGAACTAATAAATAAAGTTATAAACTTAAATTAATACCTAAGACATTAAAGAAAACGTAAAGTCATTGTTGAACTTACATGACTTATACTTATCATACAAGTTTATGCGGAAAAAAAAATCACATCCCAAAACTTTTTGTCCAAAAGAAAAAATTTACAATTGGTTAATTTATAACAAAATAATTATAAATAAAATAGTTTATGTAACTAAAAGGAGCTATAAGTGATTATACTTCTTTTTTAATATTAAGGAACTCTTGAGGAGGAGAGGGGTTGGCCTAGTGGTAGGCAACCTCCACCCTTGCCTTGAGGTCAAGGTTTTGATTCATGGGGTAAGGGGGAGGGGAGGGTTTTTCTTTATTTGTAGGATTAAGGGAGAGACTTAGACCTCCCTTAATTTTTTTTTAAAAAAGAGGAACTCTTTAGCCTTTCCGTATGTCCAGTGCTTACGCTTATGCTACTATAAAGTTTAATTTTGTTTCTTTTTAGCTGTTACCCCTTTTTTTTTAATTTTTCTTGATATAAAATAAATTTAATAATTGAAACTTAAATTTTTTATCATCAATTTGTTTCTTTGCTCTTACAAAATATTTCTATGAGTTATTCTCTTCATCTTAGCCCACCCCACCCGGATCTTGAATCTGCCTTTGTGCAAATTTAACTCACACAAAACTAGAAAAATCCAAAAATTTCAATCTAAACTTTGGTCTGCATGATGCGTGCTTTATGTTTTAACAAGTGTATTCTTATTTGTTACTCCTGTAACAGTAAAATAATGTCAAATAGGAGTATAAGACCAATACATAGTAATTTATTAAAAAATAAGGATTGCAAACTTAATTTTGCATATTTAAAAAAATATCACGTGTCTTTTTTCTTAATTAGTGAGTTCAAATTTATAATTTGTTGAAATAACTCTAAAATATTATCAATAAATACTTAAGTTCCGTTTGATAGAAATATGGAAAATGATAAATAAATAAATAAATAAATAAAGAAGAAGAAGAAGAAGAAGAAGAAGAAGAAGAAGAAGTAATTGTATCCTTTATCACAAACGGATGTAGGAGGGGACACTTAAATTTAGAGAGAGAGAAATGTTATTATTTGATTGTATTTCTATATTTTTACATGAGCTTAGGATTACATATATATATATACAAAAGAATGGGAATGGGAATGGGTTGGTGTTGTAGTCTAAGATGGTGGCCATCTAGAAGCCAACCATCTAGAAGGGGTGTGGTGTGTTCCCATGTGTTCATATTGGAAGTTCATATTATAACAATATTACATTCTAACACTCCCCCTCAAGTTGGTGCATAAATATCAAACATGCCCAACTTGCTGATCAATCTGGAAAATATTCTGTTTGAAACAGCTTTGGTAAGAACATCAGCCAGCTGATCTTCTGAACGTATATGAGGCACATCAATTACGTTTTCTTCCAATTTCTCTTTAATGAAGAATCTGTCCACTTCCACATGTTTTGTTCTATCATGTTGAACCGGATTTTGAGCAATATCACATGCTGCTTTGTTATCACAATATAACACCATAGCTCCTCTCGGTGGATAACCCAAATCAGTTAATAAAAGTTTTATCCATAATAACTCTTAGACTCCCATTGCCATTCCTCGATATTCAGCTTCAGCACTTAATCGAGACATGACATTCTGTTTCTTGCTTCTCCAGGCAACGAGATTCCCACCCACAAACGTAAAGTATCCTGATGTAGATCTTCTATCACTTAAATTTCCAGCCTAATCAGCATCAGTGTATCCTTCAACCTTCGAGATATCACTATTCTTTGTAAACAAAATTCCTTTCCCTGGAGATACCTTAAGATAACTAATGATTTTCATAACAGCTTTCATATGTTTCTCTCTAGGATTATGCATGAATTGACTCATTAAACTCAATGCATAAGAAATGTCAGGTCTGGTATGTGCTAAGTACATTAACCTTCCTACCAATCTCTGATAGCGCTCTTTGTTGACGGGTACTTGATCAGCTTCGATTTCTAATTTTAAACCTTCTTCCATGGGTGTTTCTGATGGCTGACAAGCAGACACTCCGGTTTCACATAACAAATCCATTGCATACTTTCTCTGAGATAGAAATATGCCTTTGGAGGACCTAGACACTTCAATTCCCAAGAAATACTTCAATTCGCCAAGATCTTTCATCTCGAATTCCCGAGATAGATGCTCCTTTAGAGCTTCTCGTTCTTGTGAGTCATTTCCGGTAACTACCATATCATCAACATAAACGATGAGTGCTGTGATCTTCTCATTGCACCTTTTCAAAAATAATGTATGATCAGAATTGCTTTGTTTGTAACCAAATTTCCTCATCGACCTAGTGAATCTTCTGAACCAAGCTCTGGGAGATTGTTTCAGACCATACAGAGATTTTTTCAATTTGCATACCTTATTTCTGTGTTCCACAGGGACTTCGTAACCTGGTGGGAATTCCATATATACTTCTTCTTCCAAATCCCCATGTAAGAAAGCATTCTTTACGTCAAATTGCTGTAGTGGCCAATCCAGATTTGTAGCTAACGAGAGCAAGACACGTACTGTATTGATTTTTTCCACCGGTGCAAATGTCTCTAGATAATCGATTCCTTGAGTCTGGGTGTAACCTTTTGCTACAAGTCTCGCTTTGTATCTTTTAATGGTTCCATCCGCCTTATATTTGACAGTATACACCCATTTGCAACCAACCCGCCTTTTTTCTGGTGGTAATTCAACTATATCCCATGTGTTATTCTTTTTCAAGGATCTCATCTCCTCATCCATAGCTGCTTTCCATGTTGAATCATTAAAGGCTTCCTGCACACTGTTAGGAATAGATACAGAGGATAACTGATATACAAATGACTTATTCGATTCAGACAACTTATCATAAGACACATGATTACTCATGGGGTATTTGGCTTTACTGGTAAGATCGGGTTCATATGTTGGTTTCGGAATACCTCTATTGCTTCGGGGAGGGAGTTGCCTTTTAAAAGGTTCAGGAGAATGTACCTGATATTCAGACGTAGACGTGTCATAGAGAGAAGATTGGTCATTTATATCAAGCGAGGGAAATTGTAAGTTTGGACTTAGTGAACTTGGTTCTGACGACTGTGACGATGGTTGTGGCGAACTCGGCATTACCGAAACTTGTGGTGGGATCTCAACTTGGTCGTTGTTACTACAATCAAAAGTTTGAACTTCACTATAATGCTCCCCCTGAAGTTCAGTCTTCTGAAAATACGTATCTTCTTCATGAAATACGACATCCTTAGTCACATACATCTTCCGTGACGGAGGATGATAGCACCGATACCCTTTTTGATTAGATGCATAGCCCACAAATATGCACTTGATTGCACGAGATTCGAGCTTGTTCCGTTGTTCTTTAGGTAAGTGAACAAATGCCACACAACCAAAGATTCGCGGAGGCAAGTTGGATTCGTGAGGAGTCGAGACTGCTTTATGGAGTACATCGAATGGCGTTTGAAAATCAAGAATTGCTGATGGAACACGATTGATCAAATATGCGGCCGATGAAAGTGCTTCACCCCAGTAAGACACTGGAACATGCGCCCCAAGTAATGATGCCCGGACCATCTCTAACAAATGTCGATTCTTCCTTTCTGCAACCCCATTTTGTTGTGGCGTATATGGGCAGGTAGTTTGATGGATAATCCCATGACGTTGAAAGAATTCCTGTAAAGATGTAGCCATATATTCGCCTCCATTATCGCTTCGAACTACCTGAATAGTAGCATTATATTGGGTGCTAATCTGTTTATGAAATCGCTGAAATAAAGAACTGACTTCACTCTTAGATTTCATAGGACAGATCCATGTCATTCTAGTACAATCATCAATAAAAGTGACAAACCATCGAAAACCACTCAAAGAATTATTCGGGGATGGTCCCCAAACATCAGAATGGATTAACATAAAAGGAACTGAGCATTTATTCAATGATGATGAAAAAGAAGTACGACGACTCTTTGCAAGTTCACATGTTTCACACTTAAAAGTAGAAAGATCGACATTCTTAAACAATTGAGGAAATAACTTTTTAAAGTAGCCAAACGACGCATGACCCAAACGATGGTGCCATAACCAAATTTCATCTTCAACTTTCTTTTCTCGGATATTACCAGTTTGTAGAGCCTGATGTAACTGGTTCGTGTCTTTCACTTCTAGGTCCAAGTAGTACAATTTGCCCCGCCTAATCCCATAACCAATCGTCTGTCTTGTCTGAATATCCTTAAAAATACAATGATTAGGCCAAAAAACAACGATACAATTTAAGGCATTAGTAATTTGAGGGACGGAGATCAAATTATAATTGAGTGAAGGAACTATAAGAACATAGTTTAAATTCAGAGAATTAGATAAAGGAATTATCCCTTCACCAATAACAGGGACTGGATTACCATTAGCTGTGGAAATGAAATTGGTGGATGAGGGGGTAACAATGGTAACATGTCTAGAATCGAATGTCATATGATCTGTAGCACCAGAGTCAATTATCCATGTATTATTCAAAACAGAGGCAGAATTTAAGGCCTTACCAGTGGTGTGAGCAGTGGCAAGTAATCCAGAGGCCTTCTTCCCATCACCTTCATTCTTATGGCTTGAACGACGATCCCGTGAATGATCCCACCAGTCCGGATAGTCGATTACTTGATAGCATCCCTTTTTAGAGTGTCCGATTTGTCAACATACCGAACAGGGGGGATATTGAGACCTGCCTCCTCGGTCCTTTGATTGCGAGTCACGAGATAAAGTTGCTTGAGTTTGCCAATTCGAGTTTTTCTGGGTCTGATCACGGTTGCGAGCAACTATAGCCGTGGCATCGATATTAGCAATGTCATTGTTCATAGTTCTTTGCCTGATATCCTCTCGACGAATAAGTGAATATGTTTCTTCCAATTCTGGAACGGGATCTTTTCGCAAAATTTCACCTCGGATTTGTTCATTCTCGTTATCCAATCCAGCCAAAAATATGTGAACTCATTAAATGTTGGATTGACTTTCTGTAGGATTCGATGTCATTTGGATTTTCCATAACCACTTTATCGCGATGATCCAATTCGCTGAAAATTTCTGTAAGTTCTCCATAATATTCAGAAAGAGATCGGCCACTTTGTTTAGCTGTAAACGCCTTCTGATTCAACGTAAAAACCTGTAATTCGTCAGACCCATCATAGAATGCTTTAGATAAAGACTTCCAAATTTCTCGTGCCGTAGGAACCCGGATGTATCGCTTCATAATCTCCGGTTTCATGGACATTAAAAGCCATCTTTTTACCCTCTGATTATCTGAACTCCACGCTTCATATTCGCTGGTTCCCTCTGTCGGGATTTGAGTCGTACCGCGGATAAACGAAAATTTTTGTTTTTCCGCAATATGCATCTCCATAAGTTGAGACCAAATATCATAATTGGTTTCATCCAAAGTAACCCCGATATTGAATGATGAATTCTCTGTTTGAACGATGATTGGGGACGAGTTAGACCTCAATGATTCAGTGATTGCAGTTGGACCGGTAGCCATTTTTGAGTATTATAACTAGTACTGATAGATATAAGCGAAATCCGAAAAAACGGAGGCCGGATTTGCGATCAGGACGGTCAAAAAATCTAGGAACCGGTCTAACTTTGTAGAGAACCGGTCAAAAAACTGAAAAACCGGTCAAAAGTTACTTCTGAAAATAAACCGGTTCAAGAGAAAAAAAACCTGCTGTTGACTGTTGACTAACAGAGTCAGTGAACAGTGCTGACGGCGTCAGTGAACGGTGCTAACGGCGTCAGTTAACGGTATACACCCGCTTTGAGAGGATTTTTTTTTTCTTCTTCTTCTTGTGTTTTTGATGAGCCTTGAGAGTATTAGTAGAGATCTGAGTTTGTGGTAGTATGTGAGCTTTGAATCTAGATTTGAAATAATATAAGAGGGTTTTGAGATGAGCTTTGAGTGAAGAGGATGAAGACCACAAAGAAGATGAGCAAATGCAGAAGGGTTTTGAGAGGAGGCTGCGGGATGATGTTGGAGGAGGGGATTATTTCCTCTGATACCAACTTAAATTTAGAGAGAGAGAAATGTTATTATTTGATTGTATTTCTATATTTTTACATGAGCTTAGGATTACACATATATATATATATATATATATACAAAAGAATGGGAATGGGAATGGGGTTGGTGTTGTAGTCTAAGATGGTGGCCATCTAGAAGCCAACCATCTAGAAGCCAACCATCTAGAAGGGGTGTGGTGTGTTCCCATGTGTTCATATTGGAAGTTCATATTATAACAATATTACATTCTAACAGGGACTCTATTGGAAGTAGCATAGTTCAATTTTTGTCTCACAATATTAGTTAAAATACTGATATTGGTGTAGCCTAACCTAGTATTCAATATCCTAGTTCATTATTTATATGAAGACCTATAATTACTATTGAAAAAACAACAATGAAAAATTATTTTAATAAAGGGGGCGTAATATTTGAAAAAAAAAAGAAGAAATTATTTTTTCTTGAACCAAAAAATTCTTACATTTTCTGCTCTTAGAACAAACTCTACTATTGTATAATATCGGAAGGCAGTTCATTGATTTGAAGCCGTATCAAGCTTTTTAGTTTCCAATTATGCCCCTGCAAGCTTCAAGTTCGCAATTTTTTTTAAAGTAAGCATAAGCAATGTGATTTGAAACCTTACGCTTGCAAGGGTATTAAAATATTTTAAACCACTAGGCTGCTTATTAGTTTTTTAAAAATTTTCTTTACTACAAATTTACTGTTTACTCTCATTTTCATTGACACAACTGGTTATTAGTTCTACCGGATTGGACTGATTCTATTAGCTGAGTTTGGTCAGATTTTTGCCACCCACAAGTAGAACTAATTTTATTTTATTTTTAGTTTCACAAGGTGTCCCAAGGCCCAACACTCGCCTTTGGATGAGACTAATTCCCACTTGGAAAATTGATTGTCCTTCCCCACAAGTACTTCGTGCAATTTGAGTTTCTTACTGTAATTTTCTTGATTTGGGAATAACATTTGTGCGCAATTAATTTTTCAGATGCAAAGTTTATTTTCGTCTAATTGGGAATTTGGAATGGATTCAGTAGCTTAGGCTTTATTAGAGTGTTTTGATTATCTTCTTTCGTGTGTAAAAGGTAGTGAGTGGACTTTCTCGCTCATAAGAGGTCAAAAGTGGAAATATTTTTTTTTTCTCAAAATGGGTCCAAGCTCTTTCTAAAAGAACAATTTTTAAGAAAAAGTTAAAAAATAATTTTATTATTATTATTTTTAAAAAAGGCTCTGTTTTTCGATTCTTATTAACTTAGAAATAGTGTTTATCAATTATATTATAAAATGAGTTATTTAATTAAAATTACATTTTGTGCAAATCTAAAAAGCAAATTTAGGAGGCCCAAGGGGCCACAGCCCACCCTTTTTTTTCTTCGGATTTTCATTATACTATATTACTATTCTTAGCCCAGCCCAATTTTCCTATTATAGTGCTCCATAAATTAATCAAAAGTCCATTTAGCTATTCTCCAATTTATAAATTAGATAATTTAAAATTACATAATTAATGAATTATCTGATTTGAGTATTTGGTTTAAAAATAAACTAATAAATATAGTTATAAACTTAAGTTAATACCTAAAACATTGAAGAAAACGTAAAGTTATAGTTGAAATTACATAACTTATACCTATTATACAAGTTTATGCGAAAAAAAAAACCAAATCTATCCCAAAAATAATTTTCAAAAAGAAAAAATTTACAATTGGTTAATTTATAACAAAATGATTATAATTTTTATTTTTTTCACTTAACTAAAAGGAGTTATAAGTAATTATATTTCTTTTTTAATATTAAGGAACTCTGTAGCCTAGTCCAATTTTTTCTCCCAATGTTAGTTAAAATACTGATATTGGTGTGGCCTAACCTAGTATGCAATATGCTAGTTCATTATTTATATGAAGACCTATAATTACTATTGAAAAAAACAACAATGAAGAATCATTTTAATAAAGGGGGCGTAATATTTGAAAAAATAAAATAAAGTATTTTTTCTTGAACCAAAAAATTCTTACTTTTTTTTGAACTTAGAACAAACTCTACTACATAATACCGGAAGGCAGTTCATTGGTTTGAAGTCGTATCAAGCTTTTTAGTTTCCAATTATGCCCCTGCAAGCTTCAAGTTCGCAATTTTTTTAAAGTAAGCATAAGCAATGTGATTTGAAACCTTACGCTTGCAAGGGTATTAAGATATTTTAAATCACTAGGTTGCTTATTACTTTTTTTAAAATTTTCTTTTATATCATTTATATTTACATTACACATGTATCACGCGTGTACAAAAATCTAATTTAGCTATAAAATACTTGTTATTTTTTATTACTTACAACGTTAAAATTCTCATTGGTTAATTTCGAACGATTCCGATTAGATTTTTACATATGGCTTACATTATTTCATCTGTTTCAAAAATTCTGAATCCGGCCTTAATTACTTCGTAAAAGACTTATTTTTCAGCCCCATTCCACCCTTAAATTTGTCCATGGGACCAAGCAACCTTTTAATTGAGCTCGCAAGATCCGAATCGATTGCGGCTTCAATTCTTAAAAGTTTAGTACTAATCTTAGTACCTTAAAAGTTGTACAGCTGTTTTAAGAATCAATGAATCATGAACAAGTAATATAATCAATAACTAATTAAAACTACCTTAAAAGCCGCGAACCGAAAATATCACGAACAAGTAAAACCGCCATAGTAAATATATATATATATATATTTATTCAGTTCAAAAATGGCAAAAATTAAACAACAAAAAGATAACAATATAATTGATCCCTAAAATCTTGATTATTCACAAATCGCAATTTAAACCCATTAACTATTCACACTTCTTAGTATCATCTACTCATCTTTACGGTCGCCATACACGTGAAGGATCCATTTGATTGTTAGAAAAATTACATAGGTTAAAGATTCTCGGGAGAAGTGAAATGAAAGAAAAAACATGCTCCAAAGGAGCTTTTTATAACCGTTTTTACTTATACATACATATATATATATATATATATATATATAGTTAGACTATAAAGAGGAATTCTCTCACTTTAACAAAAAGAATGGATGATTATTTTGAGGGGTAATTGGATGAATTTTTTCGTAAGATTTTGTAGAGATGATCTATGTTATGAGTAGATCACTTCCACAAAATTTCATAAAAAAAATCAACCTAAAAGTGGGTGAGATGATTATCAAAAAATTTAACGGCTGAAAATGTACATATATATCAATTTTTCAAAACACTTACTTCTAGGTTAAATTTTTCTACGAATTTTTGTGGAGGTGATCTAATCACTGTATAGATTATCTTTACAAATTTTCATAAAAAAAATTTATCGATTCACCCTTCTAAATGATCATCCCTCATTTTTGTTAAAGTGAGGGAATCCCTCTTTAGTCTTTATAGCCTAACTCTATATATATATATGTGTGTATATATATATATGAAAGGTGTAAGTTGAGTCATATATCTAATTTCTATAACTAAAGTTAGCAGATACCACGAGCGGATTTAGTTGGTGGCTGAGGTGGGCTACTAGTTTTTTTTCTTTTAATTAGAATTAGAATGCCCAATTGTAGTACAAAATGTTTTTTCATTAATCATGAAAGGGCAAGTTTTTGTAATTTAATTCATTGCTCGAGTGGCAACTAACTTTTAATTTAAATGAGAGGTTACAAGATCAAATCCCTTCTCTAACATTAATATTTTTTCAAACCACCCTCTCTCCTTCTTGATTTCACTTTATTCTGTCCTTTTTTTTGAACCCACTATCTCATTCTCTTTTTAGGTATTTGGGATTAATTTTAGTACTAATTGAAGTTAAATTTGTTACCAGTAATGAAATATTTGTTTTATTTTTTGCCCTTGCAATGATAACATTCTCGATAGTTCACCCGTTTAATTAAATTTTGACATATCTATTTACACAGCCCACTTGTATGAATCTTGGTTTCGCCCTAAGTTGCATGGAACAATCTCATTAGATATTATAAAATGCACTGATTCCATCTCTTCTCAAGTAGACTAGACACTGAGCACACGTGCTACGTGTGTATGCTCCCTTTTTATGTACACTAATCTTTTTTTTTGACAGGAAAATAAAGCAATTAAATTAAATCAAAGAATAAAACATCCGCAAGAAAATGAGGGGGAATAAACTCCCAACTCTTCGGATTAGACAAAGAACCTGGCTCTCGTGCAAGGCGATGGGTAGCAAGATTCGCACATCTACGCACAAAGGCGAACGAGCAATCAACAAGAGATTTCGCAATATTTATACAATCTTGCACTATTAAACCAAAATACGACAAGTTATCTACCCCACCATTAAGTGCATTGACCAGCAACATTGAGTTGGACTCCACTATGACATGATGAAGGCCGAGCCTCTCGACAGCTGATGGCTTCTGCTAAGAGAGGATCAAGAGAGGCAGCTACACAACCATTAAACGCTTGAATCATCTCACCATTCTCATTCTGAATAATCCCACCGAACTCGACTTTATCTTGAGCATGAAAAATAGTAGCATCAATATTGCATTTAATCGTCCCTACCTGGGGCCTCTGCCATTTAGAAACGTGCCCAGCCGTTGGTCCCGAAGTTGCAACTAAGGTATCGTTTTGAGCCTCTCTCCATTACGATAATAAGCTCAGCCCTCGAGTAATGATTCCCACAACCGTCTCACACTTTCCGTTCCACACTTGGCTGTTACGATTGTTCCAAATTTCCCACAATAGAACTGCCACCATACTAACAGCCTTTCCATCAACACTAGCAGAAACAAGGTTCCACCAGCACTCAAAGCTCCCACCTCCCGCTTTAGTCCAATTGAGATTTAAACGACGCCAAACATTCCTAGCAAATGTGCATGTAACTAAAAATATGCATAACATATTCATACACACCATTACATATGGTGCAAGAAAGAGTAACTTCAACATAACTCGCCGCTAAATTTATCATCACCGGCAAGCAGACTTTACAAGCCCTCCAAATAAAATTTCTAACTTTCGCCTGAGCTTGAATAGAGCAAATCGACTTCCAGTTTGTGGAATTGGAACTACTAGCCGCAGACTCGGACCCTGCTCTAAGCATCTTATATCCTTCCTTAACCATATACTGGCCTTTAGAGTTGCCAACCAAGAACTAGACATCGGTATCCTCCTGACATGTTAAAGGAATTTTGCAAATTAATTCTCTATCCTTGTTAGAGAAGAGATCTGAGAGTATGTCCTTATCCTAAGATAATGAGTCTAGGTCTTTAAGCGAATCAACAGAGATATTCTTTATATTTAGCGGGGGAATTGTTCCAATCTTCGGGTTGTCTCTATCAGGAAGCTAAGGATCGGAGAAGACTTTAATCAAACTATTAGAGCCCACTCGAAGAAGAGCTCCACTTGTAATTAAGTCTTGCGCCATAACCACACTGCTCCACGTGAAACTCAGGTTGGTGCCCAACTTAGCTGTAAGAAAATTACCTGTTGGAAAATACCAAGCCTTATAAATCTTCTCCATGAGAGAGTCAGGAGCGGTGAGCATCCGCCACCCCTTTAGCCACCAACGCTAGATTGAAATCATGGAGTCTTTTAAACCCAAGACCGCCCTTACATTTGGGTACACATAGCCTATCCCATGCGAACCAGTGAATCCCACGTTTTTCCTTAGCAAAAGAGACCCACCAAAAAGAGTTCATCATCCTCTCAATCTCTTCGCACAAATGCTTGGGCAAAACAAATACACTCATAATATATGATGGAATAGCTTGTGCTACTGTCTTAATCAAAATCTCCTTCCCTGCCTGAGACAACAACTTTTTCCTCCACCCATTAACTTTTGACCACACTTTGTCTTTAACATAGGAAGAGATTTGATATTTATTCTTCCCAATAAAAGATGGAAGGCCCAAATGTTTACCTTGATTAAAGTTTTCATTTACCTGAATTGAATTGTAGATATCCTGCCGCTCCTCCACCATAACATTTGAGCTGTGAATATAATCGAGGATTTATCAAAATTAATTTTTTGCCCTGAAGCTCTCTTGTACAGAGTCAAACATTGTTTGATCATCCAACTCTCCTGAATATTTGCTTTAAAAAAGATGAGATTATCATTCACGAAAAATAAATGAGACACAATTGTAGCTGACCGAGCTACTTAACACCCGTGGATAAGGCCCTCGGCAACATAGCCATTGATAAGCTTGGATAGACCCTTCGCACATAAAATAAACAAGTGAGGGCTTAGAGGATCTCCTTGGCGAAGCCCGTGCTGAGGTATAATTGGCCCAATCTCAATACCTTCTTGAATAACTGAATACTCGATTGTTGAGATGCACAGCATCACCAACTGAATCCACTTTTCATCGAAGCCCAATTTCCGCATCATCAAATGTAAGAACTCCTGTGAACACCTCATTTTACGATCCTTGCAAGAATCCCAATCTCTAAGGAAATGAACATGCATGCATACACGAGCATCCCTAGATGCATATATACATGTGATACAAGTCAAATAAAGAAGCCATAGACACCCCCCAAAAGGGTGTGTCCCCACAACTATGACTCCCTAAATCCCGTTCCGAGATTTTCACCTCTGGGACCTGGTTAACCATGGATGCCGTGCGTAACAGCAGGTTTAAAATATAAAAATCATAACCTTTAAAAGTCTTTTTCTTGGATAAAACTTGATCCGTTTAAAAAATCCGTTTTATAAAATTTCGGCATGAGGAGTTCGTTTGAACAACAGTCCGTCCTCTAAAATTTGAAACCATTTTCATACAAATGAAAATTCCAATCACAAATCCTCCAATGAGGTCCCAATCCAAGTTAAAATAGTATACGCATTTTCTAATAATTATACATATAATCAACTTGAAATTTAATTATACAAATGATATTTGAAACTAGTAAAAGATAAGTCGTTTACGGACGACTATAAATGTCTAAGGTAATCAGAGGTCCTAGACTTCACAATCGTGCTATCCCCCGAGATGTACCTGCAAAATTGGGTTGGAAAAAATGGAAGTGAGCCAAATGGGCTCAGTGGGAACTATAAGGTTGTATATGTAAAAGAATACGTTGTGGAAAGAATGCGTGCGATGTGTAGTAATGAAAGTAATTTTCTTTTGCAATAAAAATCATATTATGACATGCCTTCCAATGCTTTCCCATCCCCGAAATATCATAAGATATACGTCAATTGAAAATACAATTGAAAGCTAGCTAATAGCATAAAATAGTTATAATCTCATACGTACAGTAAAAGAAGTATCGTTCAGATACAAGTAGCCTTTAGTAAGAAATATATATAAGAGACGGTTGGCTAGTTTATATAGTGTGGCACCACAATCGTATCTTCTAAAAACATCTCGCTCTCGGTGATCATTTCAATAACTCTTAACTAGCCAAGCGTACTACTAGATCTGCATTTCGTGGCCTTTCACCCATGCGGCAGCAGGGCCTCCTATTTGTTTTCGTGTACGGTTCCAGGTCTTTCACCCAGGGGCACTCAGTCCCAACTTACGGCCCCAACCTTTAGAGACCAAGCCTGGGACCTACCATAGACTAGCGCAACCATGTATGTGTACAAATCAAATCACTCAAGTAACAAGCTCACATGCAAGTAATTGTGTCGAATAACTAAGAATAGAAGTAACAAGCCCATAAGTGAGCAATTATACACTGATATTTGTATAAAGTTCATACTTATCGCTTACGAAAGCATGAAATATCAGAAATTCACATACTTGGTTCAAAGATACGTTCAACATGTATATACATCTAGAATACATGTATATACATATATATATACACATCCAATCGTGTCCCTCCAGGACAAATCATAAATCGCGTAGCCACTAAGGCTATACGCAACAAGAAAATCACCAAATGGTAAAATATGCTGCCAACACATCAAAGCTTATCTCATGTACATATATATAGCTTGTGAGTGTATATATATATATATATTTATATATGCAGCAGACTAAATGGTAGTATTGTTGTTGTACTTAAACTAACTTCGCCAAGTCTATTAACTATTGGCCTGGTTAAGAATGTTATCCGTGTGGGAAGTTTTATACACTTATATCATATAGGCTCCAAGCTAAGTATAACACATATATATATATATTATAATCTCTAAGTTCAATACAAACTTTCCATATGATTAATGTACTTAGTTTACTTAAAATAAACTTAGAAATCTGCCCAATATAGTTACGGATTGGCAAGTATTTAGTAAATCTCATAAATACGAGGATGATGGTCAAAGTACAACAACGATACCACAAACACAAGTAATTATACTGAAACTATACTTTTAATACTATATATATGTATATAACCTCATATATATATATATATCAAAGTTACTACTCACTGCCGTACTCGTATAAGAGGGTCGTATGCGAACCATGCTTAAAACTCATGTGTAATTGGGGCTTTAGGTATAAAAGTCATAATCAAGTTATAAGTGATGCAAATCAACCAAATAATTGGAACAAAATAGCCCGAACCCCCATGACTGAAATTTTCGAAATTGTGTACCAAACCCCAAGTTTGGTTTGATTCAAAGCAATTTATGCATAATATCTTGAAAAAAAATTTGTATATTAGTGTTCCCACCTATTGAGGGTTAATCCCTCGAAGAATCGCGAAGAAATCGAGTCGGGTCGAGCGAGTCGCAAGCTATCCCCATTTCAGCCATGGAAGGAGGTGAAGGTGACGACGAAGAAGATGAATAGTGTTTAAAGATGGTGAGTAATGACGGAGCTCGGTCATGATCTTAGATCATCCGTAAAACCCCCAAAATCGCCAGCCTTATCTCTCTCTAGAAGCTCTCGGAGGTGGTGGTGAATTGAGGAAGAAAAATAGAGAAGCACGTATGTATATATACTGCTATTCAATTCTAGTTTACTGTTCACGCGTGTGAGACTTGCAGCGCTGAACTTTGAACGTCCATAACTTCTTGCTTGGAAGTCCGATTGAGGTGATCTTTATGTTCACGAAAAGTTTATTCGAAGCTCTACAACTTTTTAGAAGGAAACTTTTCTAAATTCCTTATGGATTATTCCCAAAAATGCGTCGAAGTCAGCGCGTTAACGTTACCGAATGAACATATGTTAGCGATTCGCCTATTTCGCGCTTAGTTTTGATCTAGTAGGAGCCTGAATTGGATTTTGGCCAAAACATGAAAGTTGTAGATTGTCTAAAAATCTAGACCCTTCACGGACGAAAACTCAATCTGATGAGGAACGAAAAAGTTACGCTTCCTCAAAGTTATCCAAAATTATGAAGTCAAGTAAATTGAAAACTTGCGATCTACACCCCGATTTCAACTCGAATCACATGAAATGATTTATGGCTATTCTAACATGCTTAAATATATTAATTTAACTCGTTGAAAGTCTTCGATCCATTCAGATCCTTTTGGTGCAAAAATATGGCTATCCAAAATCCACTTTTACCTTACTGCACTTGTATCGCGATTTTTAATAAATGGAGATATGGAGCGTTACAACGACACACAAGGTGTGTGGTGTGGGGTCAAAATCCATGTCTTCTTCATCTTCTTCTTCTTGTTTTGAGTCAGGTCGTATAGAGTCTATGTTTGAAGTATTTGTAAAGGGGGTAAATCATGGGTAAGCCTTTTCAGGGCTTTCACAGCATCTGATTCAACTTGAGATCATGGGGGTGGGGATTTTCTGAGAAGGACAGCGAGAGGGGCTGTAAATTTTGCAATATTGGGGATGAATTGGGACATGTAATTGGCTAATCCCAAAAAATTGCTACACTTGAGTAACAGACATGAGAATATTTGGAAATTTGAGAAGGTCTTTGGAAATATGTGACTGTAACTTGAATTTTCCATCAGATATATGCATGCCTAGAAAATCAATCTCTGTAACACCAATTACCATATTTTTCTTTAAAAAAATTATCCCGTGTTCTAAAACAATTTGGTCAAAAT
This sequence comes from Lonicera japonica, assembly GCA_021464415.1. Lineage (NCBI taxonomy): Eukaryota > Viridiplantae > Streptophyta > Magnoliopsida > Dipsacales > Caprifoliaceae > Lonicera > Lonicera japonica. The sequence goes on along the minus strand of CM038463.1, from coordinate 33,613,329 downwards.
GATGGAGTAACTGGGTATGCGATTCTTGGTCTGGGGAATGAACAAGAATGTCATTAATGTAAACCAAGGCGTTGGTAAGCAGGGGCTGGAATATTTGCATCATTGTTTTTTGGAAAATTGATGGAGCATTTTTGAGCCCGAACGGCATAACCGTCCATTGGAAGTGATGGCCTGGAATACAAAAAGCAGTTTTGTGACGTTCTTCTGGAGCAATGCCTAATTGCCAGAATCCATCTTTGAGGTCAAACTTTGAGACGACCTTGGCATTGGAAATATGACTGAACATTGAATGCTTATATGGGAGACGAAATTTGTCACTTGCTAAAAAATGGTTGAGAGGATGGTAATTAATCACCAATCTCATTTTTCCTCTAACTTGTTCAGATCTTTTATTCATATGAAAAGCTTCACATGCCCATGGGAAAGTAGTTGCTTCAATGAGTTTTTGCTGTTGGAGTGAAGTAACTTCTTCGAGGGCGAGTGCATAGTGCTCCGGATTCATACTAGAGCGAGTAGCTCTTGTAGGGCTCACATCTTCGTTCATTTTGAAAGGAAGATAGACATAAAACTTAGGGTTTTTTCACAATGGATTATTGCATTTGGCAAGGAAGTCAACATGTGAATCGGCGCAAGAAAGTGTGATAATACTCTGTTTGAGAGAATCTAGAGTAATATCTGGTGATAAGGGGAACTCAAGTTATGGGACTTGATGGATTTGGAAAGCATTGTATGGGTTAGACCAAGGTAAGAAATAATTCTTAAACATAAGTCCATCAGCTGAGAATTTGAGGCCTGGTAATTTGTAAACTATATCAAAGCCAGTAAGGATGTCTTGCTGTGGGAGTGGAGTGCCAAATATCTTGTGGCGGAGTTTTAGTCCTGGGAAAATGTAGAGTTGGACAGCCTTGCTGATTTTGTCCACCATGAGTATTTCACCATTAGCAACGCAGAATCCTACAGAACATTTTTGCCAGTATGAAGATGGAAAAAATGAAGGATTCATCGGGGAATGTGCTGCTCCAGTATCAAAGAATGCAATGACTGGCATGGGCTTTTCATAAGACTTCTTGATTAGCTGGATTTTACCTAATGGAGTTGAAACTTTGGCGACTGACATATAATCTTCATCATATATGGTGAAAGGCTGTAATGAAGATATTGCTAGCAAAGCATCATCAACTTCTAAGCTGGCATTGGAACTGGATTCTTCTTCAGAATCTGAGCCGAAATATTCATCAAAATAAGAGATTGTCATTATGGTTGATGGAGAGGCTTCATCATCGGTTGAGAGAACTGATTCAATATAAGATTTGCCAATATCAGGGACGAGCTTTTGGAGCAGGGCCATAAACTGTTCTTTCTTTCTGCATTTGGACAGTTTTTTTGCATAATGCCTTTTCTTTTTACAAATGAAGCAACCATCATTCTTTTTTCCTCTAACATTCTTTCTTTTAACAAACTTCCAGTTTTTATGCTTACTTTTAAAGGATTTTTTTCTTCTTTGATTTCCTGGGCTGGGAATTTGCAGAATCTTGATGTTTACGGTGTGACTTCTTTGAAGATGATCGTCGGTGCTTTTTCTTGTGGGAACGACAATCACATGATTGTTCTGATGATTTACATTTAATCTTCTATGCATCTTTATTGCATAATGAAATGAGCATCTTATTATTTTTGGCAATATCTTTGAAGAGCTTGCACTGATTGCAAATCCTTTTAATGGCGTCAATAAGGTACTCATAAATGTTGCATAGAGTCAAATCTTTAAACTCTATGTTTTGGAGTTTGAACATTTTCTGAGCTTCAGAGACAAGGGAATCCGAAAATGAATGGAAGAAAACTTACTTAAGGTTGACATCATTAATACCACCGAGAACATAGAATCGTTTCGACATTCGGTCATAGTGATGTTCAAGATCTTTGTGTTTCAAAGAACAACATTTTATTCCCATGAATTCATTACAGGCAATATCTGTGTAGCAAAAAGGCTTTCCAACAAATTCAGCATAAATTGATCCTAAAAAAGTATCAATAGACGTTGCTTGCTAGAGTTGTAACTGCCGATATGCACCGAGTGATTCATACTAATTTTTGAGGTGACCAATTAGTCTAGCAAGAAAGCATTTGTAGACTGACTTCAAATCATATTGCTCACGATTTGCTTTAACTATACAGTGAAAGAGATAAATCTCTCACGCAATTGAGAAGGGATAATATCGTCGATTGTCATGAACTTCTGATGATGGTCATGGCCTGGATTAGACTGAGAAATAGTTGGTAAGACTTCTGGGGGGGTCTTCAACCATTGGGTCATTAGTCTATTGTTGCTGCTGCTGTTGGTGGTTTGGCTGGGCTAAATATATATCTTCAAAAGATTCAAAGAGATTATCTGTCTTGGCTTGGACCTGGGGTCTATCAAAAAGGGTCAAGGTTTTTAGGAATGAAGCTATATGGTTAGTGGTTTGGTTTTCAGGAATAGCTACTGGAAACATGTCCATAGTTTTGGATGAAGGGCCAGTGGTTGGATCTGGTGGCTTAGGTGGTTTAGAATATACGGTTGGCGAAGTGGCTGGGGTTGTACTAGCTGTCTGTTGGGCCAATTGGTTCCTTTTGGCTTAGGCGATTTTAGCATTTTGTTCAAGGTAAATTGGCTGATCATAGTCAAGATTCATTAGATAACCAGAACGTGGAAGACTAGATTTTTTTATGGTAAAATGCTTGGGACATGAATCGTTGATCTCCTGGAGGTCCAGGTCTGGGGTAGTTCATTTGTTTTCTTGGTCTGAACATTGGAGGACTTAGAGCCATCATTTGTTGTTTTTCTAACCATGGTGGCAATCGACGGGGAGGAGGTTCTTCCCATAAGTCAATACTTCCTGGGTTGATTATTCCAGTAGTATGTGGACCAGAACTTGCTGGGATTGCTTGGTGAAAAGCGGGTTCACATTGAGAGCTAATTGGGCTAGGCTGTTTATACCAATGGGATTTTTCAATATCATGCAACTGAGCTTCAAGAGTTTTCTTTTCTCTTTCTTTATCCACAAAGAATGAGGCAGTCGCAGCAAAATATGTAATTGTGGTAGCAATATAACGCATCTGATCGTTGAGAACTTGAATTCTCATTTTAAGGTCTGCTATGACAACATCCATATCTTTGAAAAAGGCCATTTTTTGTCTCAATTCTTTGAGTGGTTTGAGCTATCTGAGCAAGTACTGTATTCTAGGCCATAGAATTTTCAGCTTTCCAGTTTAACGCTGCTTTGGCGGCTGAAACTTTCTTCTATTCGCCATGGGGGTCAAGTGTGACAGGATTTTTAACTTTCCGCATGTGTTTCGTCCGTTGAGTAAGATTGTTAAAATCTTCAGCTGGAGGAAACTAGGTTTCAAGTTCTTCAATAACCATAAAACATGGGATATGTTCTGCGATCTTTGGAGTATAACTTTGGAACATATAGGGTTGTTCATGAGGGAGGTTTAAAGCTTTAAGGGTCTTGACTGCATATGGCGGTAACCTAGGAGGTAGAAAGAGCTTATGTGATGAAGGTCTTGGTGGTGATTTTGGTGGAGCTGGAGGGGTGGTTGGCAAGAACTTTCTTCTGGTGGAAGTGTTGGCAATGGCTTGTCTCCATAGATGACATAGTAGTCAAATTTATCGGAAGGTTCTCCCAATAATCCAACGGATGGATCGTTTGCTTTATAACATTCTTGAAGAAGTTCTTGAGAATTCAAAGGCTTGTTAGCCTTCTTTTTTCTATAGCATTTTAGCTCTTGGGGATCTAATTGATCTTCAAAAGCTCTTTCCTCACATGCTTCATAGTAACACGTGTCCTACCATATATGTCCCGATTCATCTTTTCCTTGATAAACATGGTATCCTTCTTTTGTGAAGTACAAAATTTCCATTAGTGGTGAAATGAGAGAAGGATCGGATGGTAGACGTCTGATAGGTTCAAACATATTGATCTCAGTTGGGAAATGATTATTCTGAGGAGATGGCCGTTTAGCAAAATGGACCTCAATTTGCTTATCTAGCCTTTTGAGATACGTTGGTTCGGTTGTCTGAACTGTTTCAGGGTGAGACTGCTCATGGTAAACTTCATAAGAGGTTACCCAAGATTCTGGTAACGTCTTAAGTAGGTCTGGGTGACTGAATTGACTGGGAACATCACTTGAATCAATGGTAAGCATCAACACGTTAGTAGTGGATGATTCAGGGATGGATAAATCATAGGAGTGATTCTGTATTATGTAGATCATCTGGTGGTGAATGGTAGTTGCTGAGGTTCCTCTAATCATTGGGACGCCTGTGATCTGAACCTGAATTTTTAGGGATTCACGGATAAATCTGTCTGAAAGGGGGATGTTAAAATTCGGATATAAGGTGAAAAAGACTATTCCGGCTTTAAGGGTAGCCTGAACATCTTTGAAACATGCTTGTTGGTATTCCTTTAACCGAGTATCAACCAGGGCTATTCTTACAATTGCTTCGAGGCCTTTACGACCATAGAAAGTAACTGTAAATCTGATTGCACCAAAGTGTAAATGGGTGTACCCTTGAGCAATTGCCATTCGAGGCAAATCTTTTGGAATTGGAACTGCGAAAAAGTGCTCCTCAGATCCTGAAGGAACAATTAATTCATCCAATTTGCTAGCTTGGACATATTCTTTGACTGGTAACTTTGAAGATTTTGAAGAAACTAACTGGCGGATTGGTCTAGTGAATGAAACTTGTGACGGCTTAGCAAGCACATGGTAGGGATTTGTCATGGGTAAATCTGTCTTCTTGGATTTTATCTTTTGTGGGCAGGTGTGATACTTCAAACAGATATTCTATACGACCTGACTCAAAACGAGACGAAGAAGACATGGATTTTGACCTACTTAGCTTATCTGAAGGTTTTAGAAAAGACATATTGTATGGAAATCAGATTTCTGCACTAAAGGATAACAAAATAAAAAAAACTTTTAAATGAATAATTTTAACACAAGTCAACTGTGACTTTACTTACTGCCAAAGACAACGACCTTACATATCATTGTGACTTAGTACAAATCATACCATACCACATCTGCGAACATTCGAGCTAACCAACGGCACCGTGCCTAACAACGCTCTAACTCAAGCACCTGTCTACGTATGAAATTACTCTATCACAATATGTAGGAATTATACTTGTTTTATGAGAAAATAGCACCTTGTGTGTTCTGATACGAGAGATCCACACAAATAATTTCTTCGTGTTCTAATGTGCGAGATCCACAATAGTGGTAGTCATAGAGCATACTAATCAAAGATCTTATCTGGTAAGTGGCATACGTAGAGCATACTAATCAAAGGTCTCTTAATCTCATACTTATCAATAGTATAATTATCAAGAGGCATAAACTAAGGATCAACTGACTAAAATTAAAATCCTATTTAAACATTGATTTTATTCTAAACCTTGGTCCAGAATTCTGATAAGCCTACTACTCACGAGGCATACTTACTACCTCTGATACCAAATGGGCTAGAAGATAATTGTAGTTACGAACTACCGACTACCTTAATGAAATTAATTGCTATCAGTGTACCATAAAAGACACAACCAACACAAGACACCACAGAACCAAATAAAAAATGTTAAAATGAGTGCATAAACAATACTAAGAGATATGATTAAAGCAACTTCATTCATAAAATCTTCAAAGGGAATTACAAAAGAGCAAATCCACAATAGGGGGTTTGTCTGCGGACAAACATTTTCAAGCCGATTTTGCCGATTTTCACGTATTTATACTTTTTGACCTCTTAAAATCCTAAAATTTTGTGGAGATTTAGGAAACCATATAGGAAGTAACATAATAAAAAATCAGCTCCATTTGATGGCTAGATCTCTAAAAATTCAAAAAATCGGGAATTCATCTCGGAAAATCAAACGGAGCCCTTTCCGAAGTCCAAAAATTCTGAAATTTGGTCAGTAGATAGGTTTTATCATGGGTAACAATGTGCTAAAAAATTAGATCAATTCGATGTTCTGTTTGGTCGAAATTACAAAAACTGTCGCACGTTGGACAGGGGTTTGTCCACGGACAAACATAGCAGAAAAAACATCCTAGGATCTTTGTCCACTGACAAACAATTTCAGGCCTAGCCCATTAATTATTCTACGGATATAAATACACCTGCATAGATCCCATTTGAAGCATCAGTCAGCTCTGGGACTTCGGGAATAGTGCTCTAAAATAGTATTATACTATTTTCAAGGTTCTCAGGTATTTTTTTTTATCTTAGTTTGGCTTTAATTTTTTTATTTGTATTTATTTTATTAATTATAATTGATCAATCGCATATAAAAATTGTTGTTTATCTTAAAATTCGTCTAGATTTCATATTAAAACCTATATGCAACGTAGGTGTAATGAAAGGTGAAGGCTTCATGCTCCCTCCTTTTTGGCAAAACCTCGCAGTATGCTTTGGAGCGGGCATGTACAAGAATCTTTTAATATACTTTCTGAGTGCGCAAGTGTTCTAGTCACTCGATATACCTCGATGGCGTATTTGGCTAAGAAGAGTGGAAGTAAATGCTTTCAGTTCATGTTGGCCTAAGCAAGCCAACTCCCTACTCACTTATAATACTTTCGTGGGTTCAAGGTGAAAGTCACACTCGTAAGAACAATGCATGAATATTGATGTGGGTGAAAACAAGAGTTTTCAAAAGGTTAAATTGTAAATATCTTATTTTTAAATGTGTTTTTGGAAAACTAATTTTTATTATCAAAAAGATATTTCTTCATAATCATATTAACAACAGGAAAAATCCTAAACATATATCTATGTAAACGAATGGACTTTATCACGCCTCTATGTTAGGTTGATAATAAAATCCTGATGCTACACCAGGGGCTTAAGGGTAAGTAAGAAAAGCAATAAACGCATGCATTTAACCAAATTATAAACAAAAGTCCACAAATAAGAGTTTAGTTCTCTTTAGGTCCTCAGCAGAGTTGCCACTGTGATAATCCGCAAATGAGGCCCCTCAGTCTAAACCTCTAGTTTAGGGGACTGAAACATTGGAAGAAATTCCATCATTTCATTCACTTCTATATGGTGATAATTCATATCATGTGTCCCTATATCATATTCTAGATGTAGGATGGTTCATCTAGAGTTGTCAGTATGTTTTACAAGAAAATGGACAAAAGAGTTGTGTAAGGGGAAAGGCTACATATAAGCCTTTTCCTTACACGTTTGTCTACTAAAACCAAGATTCTATGGGGTTCATGAACTATATTACGAATTGAGAAGATGTTAAGCATCCGTTCTTTTTTTTTGGTTTCTAATTGTCTTATATGGTTATTCTATGTTAGGAAACTTGGATGCTTTTACTGATATTCGACTACTTTCTGGAATTATCTTATGAAAACCTTATTCTCAGACAAACGAGGAAAGGGATGAAAACCTTGTATTCCATAATTCGATATTTAGTTTTGTCAAAGTCTTTTTATTAGCGACAAATGTTTATCTTTTCTGTTTCAAATCATAAGATTGATTTGGTATAATTTCCTCAAATAACAAAATCAATTATCTTATTTGGTTAAATTAAAAATGATCGAATCTTATTGGAATTGATTTGATATGGAATTGAACTCTTGATGAGAGTATATCAGATACATTACAGTTTATATGGAAGACATAATATATTTTAGTTTAATTTCTATGTAAGCTTTATCAGTTCAGGTTTTAAAAACTTGATTTTATCCGGACAATAATAACCTTACTTCTGCTGGTTTTACAAATGATTTTTATTAAGGTTTTCACAGATATTTTTGTTTGAAAATGGTAGAATATCAGTAACTTGACAACAAGTTTATCAAACTAGAAAGTGGACAGAACAACAAGTATAAAAAGTCTACATCTATGAATAAATTAAGTTAAACAATTAAGATAAAAGAGGTACGTAGATACATAAAAGCAGGTGCAAAAATATATAACTTAATTTAAGAAGAAGTTTAGGTGATTACCTCCCCATTGATGTATTATAAATAAATGAGAAATAAAGTATTGCAGAGAAACTTCTGGTGCGTACTTGCTTTTCGTCTTCGAAATATTTCCAGCAGTCTGACTCTAGAAAGTGGCACAACGGGTGCCAAGATTAGATCCGAGACTATTACGAAAATAAATGTTATCAAATGTGCTTCTGAAGAAGGCTTTGTTGACCTTGTAAGTCTTAATCTTATTTTGCTAATAACAATAACTTAATCATGTGTAATTTAACATGTTTATTGAATTAAGTTTGTAGTTCATTATCCTATGAATTCAAGAAAAACATGGATTTTATGAAGAAAGCATGCCACGTGACAAGGATCATTCAATCCATATCCGATCAAGTCAACATTGCATTGGACAAGTCAAGGAGATCAATCTCATCATAATGCATTTCATAAATCACAAAAGATTAAGGATCATATGCAAAAGTTTCAAGGAAAAAGCTTAAAGTGGAGATCAAATTGAAGAAATAAATCGAAGTATTCAAAGACTCGTCTATTCGGTAATTGAGTGAGTGCTTAGGATTAATGTAAAGTTTCTTAATTGATCATTTTTATAGCTCAATCATGTTCATACATCATTATTCAATTGATTGAAAACAAGCTTGAATTGAATTTCCTTTGAAAACATCATTCTTACAAAAACCGATTTTGAAATAAATTCATATTAAATTCAAATGATCATATTTTGAGTTTTCCTAAATAGGTGTCTTAGGAAAATATTTTTGAGGTCCCCAGAGCATTAGAATTGATTTTTGAGCTAAATTGCAAAAGTCCAAAAATTAGGATTTTAGCCTGATGGACAGAGCCCATCAGTCGACTAAGTAGCTTTGCTTAGTCAACTGATGAGCTTTTTTTAGTCGACTGATGCTTCAAAATATAAATGTTGGATTTATGATTTTTTTACCAATTTTGGTACCAAATATCTAAAATGGCTATATCACTTTTGGGACTATATACACACTATCTAAGACACATTTTGACAAGCTTGAACACATATACAAACTCATATTTCATCTATCTTCATTATTCAAAGATTCAAGCTTTAGTATTGATCATAATCATTCATCTTTGAGCTATATCTAATTGATCAATCAAGATAACTCTAGTGTGAGTTTCAAATTGTATCTATCAAACACTTGAGAGTTGTTATTCATTGGTGTGATTCACCAAACAATCTATATTCAATTGTGTGAGGTAAATCTCACAGGATAACAAGAAGGTAAATTCTTGTTTAGTAATTGTGAGAGGTGAATCTCATAGATTAGCAAGAATGATTTCTTGTGTGAGTATTGTAAATGAATCAATATTTGTAAGAGTGTGTGATACACTTGTAGATATTTGATCTTCACCTGAAAGAAGATTGGTATTAGTGAAAATTCTCGGGGGACTATCCGAGCGCGGGCGTATGGTTTAAGAAATCGAGCCACGTGAACAAAATGTCTTGGGCTTCAATCGGTTTAATCTTTCTATCTTAAGCTCTTTTTTTACTTGCATTTATACTTGCTCTCTTATTGATTGCTTTTTAAGATTGCTTGGTTGATTTGCTTGTTTTCTTTGATATACTTGCTTAGTTAAATTGTTTTACTTAAACATGTTTAGAAAACTTTCAAATTCCGCATTACGTTTTAAAAACCCTATTCACCCCCTCTAGGGTTGATTTCCGACCAATAGGCTTGAAGATTGCATATATGAGAGAGAATAAAGATTTTTGGTGTCAAAAACCGTGTCCTTGAACTAATGGGGTTTTTGGCCTATTTATAATGCTGAGAGGGTTTGTCGTACGATAAACCATAACTGTGTGCCATTGGTTGTGTGACAAACTCAGTTTGTTGTGCGACAAACAACTAAAGTGATGGGTTTTGACAGACTGATGTGTCAGAAAATGGTTGGTTTGTGTCTGGAGGAGTTTGTCGTGCGACAAACCCAATCAATAGGGCTGCTTGTTGTGTTACAAACTCCCTTAAAGCATGTGTTAGTATGTGGGTGAGTTTTGGATTTAATGTGAACTCTATGGGAGTTTGTAAGCAATTTAAAATAGAAAATATACTTTAATTAATTAAAATTAAACAAGTATGCAAATAATAGACTTAATTAAATGAGTATGCATATAATAGGCTTAATTAAAATTAAACAAGTATGCAAATAATAAACTTGATTAAAATTAAACAAGTATGCATATAATATACTTAATTAAAACAAGTTTGCATATAATAGACTTAATTAAAATAAGTATGCATATAATAGACTTAACTAAAATAAGGGTCAGATGATTACCTTTCCGATAATAATATAAATTTGAGAGAAAAAAGTGCGGTGGGCAGACCTCTGGCGTGACAAAGACTTAGACTCTGGGTGTAATCTTTATATTGAAAAGGTTCTTATTTCTAAGAACCTAATAAAAATTAACTAGAGTATAATCCTCAACACCTCTAATAAAAGAGTAAGAGAATCTTATTAATGAGAGTTATTGGTTCATTGGCTAAAAGCTCTTATATGGTCATTCACCTCGTCATTTTGCTCTCCTCCAAAAAACAAGCCACAGGCCCTTATTTATAAGAAGGGCCAAGGCCACACTTTTGGCTTCCATCCAATGTGGGATTCTAAAAATTGGGTAAAAAACAAGGAAAAGCAAAATTAGCTACATAAAGGCGTAAAAAAGCCACTCCACCAAACTAAATCCTAAGCTTAAAAACAGAAAATAATTTAGTAATAAAATAAGGGCTCTTGTGGTAGTCGGAAATTGGGGTATCTACAATATACAAGACTGATCTTTAGGTGGGGAGAAAGTAACCATGGAAAAAGAATTTAAGACATCTTGGAATTATGAGACGAACTATTTTTTCTTCTTTTGTCTAATTCCTATTCTTTATTTTTTTTTTGTTTTCATTATTGTAGAAGAACTTGATCATTAATTGGAGATGGGCATAATTTAAACAAAGAGGAAGGATCACTGGAGATTACAATAAAGAGGTTAAGAATAAGTTGCAGATCACCTATTTCGAAGGCAATTGTTTTCTTTTCTTTCCCTATTGGGATGTGCCATTTTAAACTTCTAATTTTAATCAATTTGAATTTGTTCATATTGATTTTAGCTAGGGATTCAACAACTTTCTTAGTCATTTTTTCCAATATATCATTTAAAATGCTAAAGTGACTATATTATGAATGCAATTTTAGTTTCAGTTTGCAACAACAAAAATATTATATAAAAACAAATTTAACTGCTCACCCATGCATTTCCCGGGTTGCTACCAAGTGTATGACGACATGATTCATAATTAATTAAATACACTGTGTGTTATAAAGTAAAATTAGTTTAAACTATATTTTGATCACATGCAATAGTACTCCACATACATAACAAATTCGATGAACGTCACATGCAATATATATATATATATATATATATTCAGTCTTAAAGATACAATATTTGATAGAATAACGTACGAATTAGGAATTTGACCAAGCACAAAATAGACATAGTTGCAACCGACATGTTTCACATTTTAGAAACATATCAGCATTTGGAATTATACGATCGCATCTCTTGCACTTGAAACCAGCTCTGCGAAAAACAGGTGTGAGCTTATGCGGGTGGAAGCCAACTTCAATGGTGTCCCTAACATTGATGCCATATGCACGGTACTGAATATTTGGAAAAAGACATTTGGTATGAAATGGTTGATCACAATGGCGACAGTTGTAAAGCCAGAACTTTGGGTGTATCTCTTCATCGCAAAGTTCACAATAGAATTCATCTGGATGGTCACTGTAGGGTGGATACCTCAGGGTGAGAAGATGCCGATCCCACGCATGCTTTACTTTTTGCACTAACTTAAGACAATGAATGTCTACATAATAATCACAAATGTGGCATCTATAAATTAAACCAGCATGTACACGGAATTTACATCCATTGCAAACAGTAACTTTTTCTACTCCTTGAATCCTCAAAGGATGATCGTGAGCTTCGTGTCTTATTTTGACGGGCAGTAAGGCGCAAACAACACCAAGGGTGAAATCACATGAATCACATTTATATCTAAATCCATTGTGAAATATATTGCAAAAGTAACACGGGAACTTATCATGAGATATAAAGGACATTTTGAGGTTGAATTGATGATTCTTTTGGTGACACGGGTGTCGTAATTCTTGTGGTACCTCTGCACAACTTTTGTGTAGAAAGAAACTGCACTGGTCACAACCATAAGATGGAGTCGAGATTACAGGTAGGAGGCAACCCTTGCATATGATTATTTCATCATTGTTCCCCTCATCCTCATTATCGAACAATATTAACGGATGATCATGACTAAAGTGAGTAAGCATTGTTGCTCTGTTGGTATCTCCTAAATTGGCCTCCTTCAGTAATTCATCCAATAAGTTCACGGATTCATCAACTATGGGGAATTTTATTACACTTGGCTCGAGTTCATCTTTAGCTGAAGTTTCACTAGTAGCATCTCTGCTGCACAAAATTAAATGGCTGGATTAAGCAATGTGAAACATTAATAAATTTGGAAGACTCACAAACTTCGATTTTGCATATATAGAAAAGTGTATTTATAAGTTGGACACAACAGAGTAGTCTGCAAATACTTTTGGAGCAGAAAACTTAATTATGAAACCTTCCAAGTTTATATTACAAATTTAAAAGCAAATATGTGGCTTCTTTAATGAAATAAAACAAGAACAAATTAATCAATTGATGAGAACAAATAAAAGACCGGTGGAAGAAGAATTTCTTACTTTATATTAGAAACGCACACAAATACAATCATTTACTTTTGCCATCAATTAACTAGTGTACATTCTCTCCCTTTTAAATCATCTCAATTTAAATGAGTTTTATGTTTTTCCCTAAAAAAGCCTAAATTTCAACCTATGTCAATAGTATACAACTTACTTTTTATTGTGAGATATTATGACTCGAAAGGGAAACCTAAGTGAATGTTATGTAATTAATGAATTAGAAAAAGAATAATTAATACAGGTGGAAACGATTGAAGGATGCTAACTTTAAAAGATAGAGGGACAATTAACCTGATCATTGTCTCAGATGTAGCACATTTCACATGGACAAAGTATCTGCATTTATCACAATCATACACCCAAAAGTTTGGGTGCACCTTTTGGTTGCAAATACCACAACTGAATGTAGAACCACGATGTATATATGGAAGGAAATAGTTAAGGAGAAGAGGGTGATCGTGGCTATTATGTTGGATGGTGCTCGGCAATAAAGCACAACTCTTGTGAATCCAAAATTCACAAGTGTTGCAAAAGTAAGACATGTCTTCTTCTTCTGTGAAGCAAGCATCACAGTTGAACAACGCCTTCTTATGCACAACGGTCAACGGATGGGGGTGACTTTCGTGTTTAACCACCACGCGATCCTCCAAAACACATTGTATATGGACATCAAACTCGCATGTAGAACAATGGTAGGTGAACCACTTCCACCCGCTGGTGTGGCACACATCACACTGGCAACTGGAAGACTGATAGGGAGGATACGAAAGCAAAGTAAGGGGGTGTTGAAGATGTTTGTGATGTATGATCTCTTTCGGTAACTCTGCACACTTTTTGTGTAAAAAATATTTACAGTCGTTGCAACTGTAAGCCGAACTTGAGATTGGCTTCTGACACCCATAGCACACAACGTCCTTCTCACCTTCTTCCTTCTGCACTTGGTTAACAAGCATCAACGGATGGCCATGGCTGAAATGATTCAATGCCATCTTATTTTGTGATCAACTAAAGGCTTCAAAGTTATCGCTGGTACATACACCAAAGTCAGTCAGATCGATCTTGTAATTAAGAGCAATGCTATAATCACAAAATAAAAATAAAAATGTGCACACAAAAATAAAGTACTGCATAAAAGTAGGCGTTACCTATAATTGGAAGATAAGGTGTGGATTGATGGACTTATTCTTTCTTGTGGCCGAGGCGAGATTTTAACTTGGTAGGGAATTGACTTGTAATAAGAAAAAAATAACTTCAAAAAGTAATAACACGACAATATATATGTCTAGATATTAAACATCTATTACAAATAAAGATGTCCAAAAATATACAAGTTATAAAATTCCTTTTCAGGCCTTCATATTTTGTAAACATTGAATGACATATTAATACTACCTATATAAGAATGCTCTTCGTTTCCATTCTTTGTTTTTACTAAAATTAATTATAGTTTTATCACCAAAGTTTTGAGACTAAAAATCTAATCTCAAACTTTAAATATTTACAAAAAAATCCTTATATTACTATGACTGTGGAAAAAAAGAAGCCAAATTCAAAGCCCCAGTTGGCCTACATTCTCTCCGCCCCCAACTCTTCCCCTTCATGATGTGACATCTTACTTTGCTTACACTATTACAAATATATATATATATATATGGATGTTAATAAAACAAAAGATTACTTTCTTCATCGGGTGGGGGGGGGGGGGGGGGGTTTGCTATTTTTTATTTTAAAAAAAGTCAAGGTTTTAGCTAATATGGTATCAAACTAAAGCCTGGTGATCAAACATATTTCTGCGTACAATTGAAACATCAAACATTATTCACACACACAAAAAAAGCCAAATTCAAAGCCCCAGTTGGCGTACATTCTCTCCCCACCCGACTCTTCCCCTACATGATGTGACATCTCAATTTGCTTACACTATTACATATATATTTATATATATATATATATATATATGAATGTATGTGTTAATAAAACAATCCTTCATGGGGGGGTGGAGGTTACATATTTCTACGTTCTAAAAAAAATCTAAAAAAATTAAGATCAAATTCTAAAATTAACATCATGCTTTTGATGAATATTACCTATGTAGTATCAGAGGTAAGAAAGATTAATATGAATGACCATTTCACATTAATTAATTGAGAAAATATTTTATTGAGAGAGAGAGAGAGAGTACCAGGAATCTGTTAGAAATAACAGTTGAGAACTTCAATGAAATGTAAGCTATAACAAGAGCATGGCAGCTTAATTGACAACTATATATAGCAGTGGTGTGGTGTTAATTATTACAATAGATTGTAATAATAATAATAATAATAATAATAATAATAATAATAGGGAGAGAATAATATATGCTATAACGTGCATTAAAAGGTGTCCTCGTTAGAGTCTTGGTAATAAACTACTGTGATTCGGATTCTTTTTAATTTGTATATTAAGTGCTATATATTGTTCCAATTATTTGTTGAAAAAAAATAGAGTAATTACCTAAAATAATGACTATCCATTTCAAATTAATAGCGCCGTTCTAAATTTGGTTTTTTTTAAGGAAAGATTAATTTTCAACCTAATTAATAATACTTGTTAAAAAAACCTGAATGAACTGTCAAAAGACAGCTTACTTTTTACCTGGAGATTTAAGATTTTGATTGACAACGACCGAAAAAGAAATGAGACTCTTAAATTGAGTTATCTATATTTTATCCTAATGAAGTTTCATTTTCACCATTAGTCACATTCGTATAGTTTGTTCTCGTTATTACTATAATTCAAAATTGAACTTCTTGTTGGACAAAAGATAACATGTGACTTTAATTTTTAGTATTGATGAGCTGTTCGTAGCATTTTTAGTCCAAGAAACAAAAGGTACATTAGATTTGGGACTAGATTGACAATTGAATCAAATTTTACGGATGGAAATGACAAAAATGAAACTTTATGGGCTAATGAAAGTGAAATTTTGATAAATTTCATGGGAGTAAAATATAAATAATCCCTTAATTTGAGACACTTCATTGACGAAGTAAAATTTAATTTTTTTTTTGATTAAAGTAAAATTATTAGTTAGAAAAGAAAGTTTCCTTTTCCTTTTTATTATTCTTATCCTTTTCTTTTATTTGAAGTGTATTGATTTCTCTTTTGCTTACATTGACACATTTAGAAATTCTTTGCTTGTAAAATATCCATTGATTCACATCATAGAGAGAAGAGAGCATGAGAGAAGGATTGGTGTGGTGTACTTTGAGTTACGAAGGTAGAATATATATATATATATATATATATATTTGTATGGGGTGAGGATCAAGTGCACACTCAATATGCGCATTATTTCATCGCACTTGGCATTTTGACCTACATTTTGGTTGTATTTTTTTATAAAATTTGGTGTGGATGATCTACACACCACACCAAATTTTATCAAAAAATACAATCGGAAAGTGAGTTAACTATAAGATTGAATATATATATATATATCAAATTTTTAGTTAACCCGATTTCAGGTTGAATTTTTTGATGAAATTGAATTTTTTGAATAAATTCAACCAAATTTCATCAAAAAATTCAACTAGAAAGTGGGACAAAAAGTAAATCCATACAGAACGGTGCAGTTGGTGCTCACCTGATCCGGCTCATTTATGTTTATATCTTCTTTGATATTAAATTTAGCGGAAGATAACAGCTACCTCTGATACGTATTTAAAATTACGAAATTATTCTTTTCTAGTTTGGGAAAGCGAAATATTACTTGCGAGACTCGAAGGGTAATCTTCATGTAAACAAACTCAATTGCATGATCTCAAAATATATTTATTACCAGGATTATTAATTACAATTGAATTATTATTATTATTTACACATTATTAAGGAGTAACGTACAAAGGGGTGGCATTAGTGGCAGCGCCACAATAAATTCATGGGTAAAAAACATTAAACCCCCTCAAGCTGTCACTTTTTTGCACTAAACCTTCACATCTTCTAAAAATGACACTAAACCTCCCCTAAACTATTAGATGCTATTACATAAACTCCCAAAATTACATAAATGCCCTTGTGCAAAGTTGAGTAAAAAATACTAAACTCTCTCAAACTATCACTTTTTGGCACTAAACCCCCCTAAACTATCACAATTTTGTGTTTAGTATTTTTTACCCATGCAACTTTATACAAGAGCATTTATGTTATTTTGGGGGTTAAGTGAAAACATCTAATAGTTTAGGAGGGGTTTAGTGTCAGTTTTAGAAGATGGGGAGGTTTAATGCAAAAAAGTCATAGTTTGAGGGGTTTAGTGTTTTTTACCCTAAATTCATATCGTACAACTTCTCATAGCAGTATTTACTTTGGCAATGTCAAATACAATATGTTACTCTAACAAAAGCCTGATTCTAATAAAAAGAAATAAGAGAATATTTTTGGAAAAAAATTATTAATTCCTATTCAATATCAATGTTCAATTTACTTAATTTGTCTTCCCCCCTTCTAGAAAGAGAGTTACATTAATTTCATTTGTCAATAACTTAAAATCTAAATCGTTCGGTTTAAAATTAGTGTTCTAAATTTCAAATTTACTTCTAATTAAAGTCATTGAAGTAACTTTATAGGAGTCGAATCCTAGGGATTTGCCTTTGTTTCTTTTATTATTATTTTTTAATTGTGACAAAAAACAGTGGTAGTTGCTATAAGATGTAGATATTGTGAGGCAGAATCCTACTATATTTTTTTTTGTTTTTTTTTTTTAAAAGGACTTTAAACCTTTTTTTAGAAAAAAATTTTAAGGAAAAAATAAAATAAAAAATCCTCTTAATTAAATACATAAAGATATCAAAATGGAGGTGATGCCTCTATGCTAAAGCATAAATTCCCTTGATTTCTTCATCAGCTAATTGAAAACTCATATAATATAAATTATGTTCTACCTCATCTTTGCGTTACTTAATAAAGAGGTATTGGACATCTGACAATTTAATTAAGAAAAGAATAGTTCGTCTCAATAAAAATTTGAAGAAAAGAATCGTTTTGTCTCCATGTAAAATGCAACAAATTTACAATCATTACTCAAAGCACATTAGAGAATCTTAGGCAATCCTTAATCACAATTGATGGGGAGAATAACTGAATTATTCTGACCCGCCAACTATATAAGGACACGTGGCAGCCCACGTCAACAGCCTAGCATACCAAAACGAGGAGGGCTCAGGGAGCTCGTTTCACGCATCACGCGAGCTCTAGACCTCTTCGAAGTTCATAAAATAGGCCCAAGAATTGTTTTCGTATTAGAAGATAGGTATAGATATGGTATGTGATTCCTAGAATCACGTGATATTATTTTTCTTTCCAATGTATAACTTATTCCATCCCTATTTAAGGGACCTTTGTATTCATTCATAATCATAACAATATAATTCATTCTCTCTTCTCTCTCTCCATTCGTCAACATGGTATCATAGCTTCCCACGATCCATTACAAGCCCTAGCCCTAGCCATCACCACGCAGCCACCAATACCACCTTCCATCACAAACCCACCTCCCGTAGCCGCTATCATCTAACAAAAACTCTAGTTCCGCCCAAACACACACAACCAGATTTTTAACACCTTCGTACGACCTATACCGACACCTAATCACAAAAAATCATACACCAGAATCTTCGTCTCAAAGAAACGATTACAACTGCATTCGAATCAAATCAATATCCTCACGCACGCGTCCTCACGCGCCGATTAACCAAAAGTATGTTGAAGTGGACAGGTTCTTCATCAAAGAGAAGTTAGAAGAGAAAGTTATTTATATTCCTCATGTATGCTCTGAAGATCAGTTAGCTGACATACTCACCAAGGCCGTGACAAGAAAAGCATTCGCCAAGCTGATTAGCAAGTTGGGCATGTTCGATACATGTGTGCCAACTTGAGGAGGAGTATTAAAAGATAGGTATAGATATGGTATGTATAGATATGGTATGTGATTCCTAGAATCACGCGATATTATTTTTCTTTCCAATGTATAGCTTATTCCATCCCTATTTAAGGGACCTTTGTATTCATTCATAATTATAACAATATAATTCATTCTCTCTTTTCTCTCTCCATTCGTCAACATTTCGTACCACAAGTGAAGGAGCTCATGAACCAGAGCTCTTTCCGCGAGCTCTGGAGCTCTTTCCCAGACAGCCATGTCAGAGTAGGTGACAGACAACATGGGCAACTTCTCTCGACACCACCAACGTTGCAGAAACTCCCTCAACTTCATTAAATGAAACCAACTGCATTTAATGCACAAGCACCATGGAGAAGCAAAGTTAAAGTGGGTGGTATTCAGGGCATGGCTTTGGACCTGCTCTAAGAGCTCTACCACACACCACCCTTCTGTCATATATATACGGGAAGCATTTACTTCCCTCAACAACCAAGTTTAACCAAGTTCAAGCTAGCAACAACCAGAGAACCAAGAACATTTTTTACGCATTCATTGCAGGAAAGAAATACAGGAGAGATATAGCTCGATAACTTGCCTCAGAGCTCCTAAGTTAGAGGGATTAAACTTGGAGTGTCTCAATCTCCTTCTTATTTTAATATTGTGAAAATAGATTAGCTTGAGAGATAGTGTTAGCTTGTAATATATACCCATTCATAGTAATACAAAACTACTCGAGCTTCGAGCTTTATTCCACAAGAGGAGGATTAACTTATATCTTTATACGAGGCCAACATCCTCTATACATTTTGGACTCTGTTGGTCTATTGCATTTATGATCTCAATCATCTGAATCATTTATTTGATTGTGTGGTCCAATCTGCCCTCGACTAGTTTCACGCATCAACAGTTTGGTGCCGTTTGTGGGAAAGACAGTTTCTTAAAGTCACGTACTTTTCCAAAAGCTAAAGATTATCCAAAAATCACCATGTTTTCTAGGCAAGCTAAGCCATCCCTATACTGGCCCTAAAAGAACAACAAGCTTCCTTTCAAGTCCGAATCGACAGGCTCTTAGCTCAGAGAGAGAATCACCATGTCAGCTCGGGAAGCAGGTCATTTCCAACCTCTATGTCTGCTGGTGTTTACCCAATTCCTCCACAAGTTCCAGTCAAAGAAAGACTTGGAGACTGTGACAGAGGATCTAGGGGGAACCATAGCAGAACTGGTGAGCTCGAATCCCACCACTCCAGCTCCACTAGGGAGACTTCTTATGAGGAAATCTTGGCTAATGATACACCAAGAAATTAGTATAATTTATTATGTCAATTTATAATTTAAAGAGAATATATTATTACTAATATTTATATTTTTAATGCTTTTCAGATGTTAGACAATAATTGGAAAAGATTGAGAAAAATAGAAAAATTAAAGCAAGTGAAGACACCTAAAAGTGCTCAATACTTTCGGACGTATAACTTTTTACTCAGAACTCTAAATAAAGCGATTCTTGATCCTAATTTGAAGAGAATTTCGAGAGATACAACTTTTTAGTTCAGTACTTTTCTGAATTCAACCATCTCGAGGTCCAAAATTGCGATGCAAATGCAGCTGTCAAAAAAGGACGAAAATTCAATAAATTGTATTGAGATTAATGGGTCAAAGCCTAATTACTAGCCACCAAATTTAATTAATGAATAGCCCAGCCTTTAAAGATACAAGCCCATTTACGAAAGGCCATTAGCCCATTTTATCAATTTAAGAAAAGTCCCAACAAAGCCCAAGTTATCTTAGCACCTAAATTAATTTCCAATGGCCCATCAACTAAAGCCCAATAGAATTAAGGAGACCTAGCAGGTATAAAAATACCAAGCCAGCAGCCAACAGTGGAGGGGGAGCCGAGCATCTCCTTTCTTCTTCTTTATGTCGATTTCATCCTTTCTTTAATTTTGTTTTTTTTCTTCTTTTACCTTTTGTTATTTTTGAGGACTTTGAAGATCCGAAATGTGTTTAATTCTTTAATTTAATGCCAAGTAAGTATTCTTTAATGTTATTACTTTATATTTATTTAATTTTATTTATGCTAGCATAAATTTGTGCTAGAGTTAGAATGAGTATATTTAATTGATTCCCTTGCAGGTATTCATGTTAATTGACTCTACCAATTTAATGCTTTAATGTTGAATACAATTCTTCCCATTGGATGTCTATTTTAATTGACAAAAAAATAAAGTTGGATTATCATTATTTTTTGTTGAATTCACCTTATGATTTGTTGAGAACGGATATAGGGTGTGTTTTGATGGATATAGTAACTGTTTTGATTTTATACATTAGTTTGGCTGTGAAAGAATTACAATTAAATTTTATAAATTAATTACACTTAAATGATTTTATTTTCCGCATCTAATAGAGTCGAGAAACCAAATTAGTGCGAGATAAGATTAGAGTTTATGTGCATGAATACTTAGGAAGATGATATTAAATATATGACTCCAAAACCCTAGTCAATTAATTCATTAATTTTATTATATTGCTTTGTATTATTTAATTTAGTTCCATTACTTTAGTTTACTTGCTTTACTTTATTAAATTTAATTTTCTTTATTTAATTTGTTTGATAATCATAAAATTTCTTAGCTAGATTAGGAGTTTAGTGAAAAATTAACAAGATAATTATAAAACATACTGTTTGAGTCTCTGTGAGATTGGCCTCGCTTACACACTACACTATAAATTTTAATACTCGCAAGCGCACTAATCAACTACATATCCTCCCCTGCCAGCAAGAGGCCCATGGGTGAACGTGGTTCGCGAGAGGCATTCGAATGGAGCTTCGCGACATCGAAGTCCAAGCAAAGGCCTACCTCTCCTCCCATCAGCCCAGGTACCTGAGCGAAAGGTGGAGGTCAGACCTCGAGGGCCCATATTTGGTAAAATATCGCATAGGGAATCCGTCGAAGAGGTTGAAAGAAGGCTAATGTCAGGAATGAAGGCCTAAGTGGCTGAAATGATAAAGATCAAGGCCAATTTTGGTGGGAGCTCGGCAGCAACTCTAATAAGAGATTCTAAATCACCATTTGCAGAGCACATTCAGAGCTGCCAAGTCCCCGAGAAGTTCAAACTCCCAACGCTAGAGTCTTATGATGGGACTACCGACCCAGTAGATCATTGGAATAGTATGGGAACATAATTAGACTCCAGAACATTCCAGATGGTGTAATCTGCAAAGCATTTGTCACCACTCTTAAGGGATCGGCCCAAATGTGGTGCAACGACTTGCTCCCGGGGTCTATTCGAAGCTTGCAAGAGCTCGATACTAAGTTCATTTCGCACTTCCTGGGAATCCAAAATTAGTTTAAGTCCTCTACTCACCTCTTCACAAGCAAAGGTCTATGGAGAGCCTGAAGGAATACCCCTACCGCTTTAACCAAGAAAGCCTCATGGTCACAAATCTAAATTAAAGTCTGGCAGTGGCAGCCTTTATAGAAGGAGTAAGCTCCTCATACTGCCTCATAACTTTGGTGAGAATGGCCCTGAAGACCATGTCTGAGCTCCTGGATGAGGTTAACAAGAAGACTGACTTGGAAGAAACCTTTCAAGGAAGGAACCTGTCAGTCCTATCAGCCTTCATGTCCTCCTCCAAGCGCCAAAGGGGGAACAACCCACCCCGCGATCAAAAGAGAGAAGGTAAGAAGCGTAAGAAGGAACCTAACAAGTCCGAACCAAGTGAGGGCAGAGCTTTCCAACAATTCACTCCCCTAACAACTCATTTGGGCGAGGTCTATGCCCAGCTAGAACCGGGCTAGGTCCTAGAACCTCGAAAGATAAAGACTTCTGAGAAGATGAGGGATACGACGAAGTATTGTCGGTACCACAAGGACCATGGTCAGGAGACAGACAATTACTGGAAGCTGAAGGAAGAAATCAAAAAAATAATCCAAAGAGGACAACTCCAAAAGTATGTGGACAACAAAAAGGAGACTCCCCCGAAAACCAAAGGAAAAAGGCACAAGAATGAGATCTTCATGATTGAGGGGGATCCTCTTACTCCAAAAATAGCAACAGACCTAGAAAGGTCTACATCAGGCAGGCCAAGTCCTCAAGCTCAGAGGCAGAGTACTGCAACTTTAGGCTTACCAAAATGGTGAAATATGACGTTAAGGAGCTCGTATTTATTGAGGAAGATATGAACAAGGTAGAGTTCCCACACGATGAACCCTTGTTATTGAATGCGATGGTGGACAATCACAATGTCCACAAAATCCTCATAAACACGGGAGCTACCTCTAACCTCATGTACTACAACGCCTTCAAAGCCTTGGGCCTCACGACAAAACACCTGACCCCTTCGACGGTCAACCTGATTGGTTTTTTGGGGGAGAAAACTATGTCTCTGGGGACCATCAAGCTCACTGTAACTCTAGGTACAGCTCCAAGGCAAACCATCACTATCGTCGAGTTTTTGGTACTAGATAGAGCTCCCCATTATAACGCTATCCTCGGCAGGGTACACTCAATAAGATTAGGGCTGCCATTTCAACTTATAGCTTAACTATGAGATTTTTTACCCTCCATGGAGTCGGGGAGGCCAGAGGAAACCAGGTGGAAGCTCGAAACTACCAGTTTGGGACCCTGAAAGATGTCAGAACTGCAGACATTATGGTCATTGAGCTCGAAGTCACGACCTTAGAAGAACCAATCAATGTGGAAGGGCCTGACGACTTAGAGAAATGGAAGATCGACACTTTAGACCTTAGAGACGAAGAGAAAGAGCTCCGTGGCGAATCAGTAGAAGAATTAAAAGAACTAATTCTAGACCCCTTACAGCCTGACAGAATCCTGAAAATCAATGATTAGCTTGGCCCAGAAATTAAAGAAAAGATCTGCCAATGCCTATGAGCTAACGCCGATATCTTTGCATGCTCCCACGACGACATAAAGGGGTTGAACCCAGAGGTGATGGTGCACAGGCTAAACCTCGACACAGCCTTCAAGCCTGTGAGGTACAAAAAAAGAAATTTTGCTGCGAAAAAAAATTTGGCTGCCAAATAGGAGGTCCAAAAGCTCCTTTGAGCTGGTTTCATTAGAGAGGTCCACTATCCAAAGTGGCTCTCTAACATAGTGCCCATAAAGAAGCACAGCGAGAAGTGGAGAATGTGTGTAGACTTCAAAGACCTTAACAAGGCCTGCCCGAAAGACAACTTCCCACTCCCAAAGATCGACTAGCTTGTGAATGCAACCACGGGCCACGAAATGCTGAGTTTCATGGACGCGTATTCTGGTTACAATCAAGTCAGGATAGCCCCCGAGGACGAAGAGAATACCTCCTTCATCACCAATGAAGGCACATACTGTTACAAGGCCATGCCATTTGGCCTAAGGAATGCAGGGGCTACCTCCCAAATGGTGATGAGTGCACTGTTTAAAGACCAGATATGCAGAAACATAGAATTCTACGTTGACAACATACTGGTCAAGAGTCTCAGAGCTTCTTACCACGGGACATACCTTAACAAAGCCTTTGCCATACTCAAACAAAATGGCATGTCCTTCAATCCAGCCAAGTGCGCCTTTGGAGTAAAGGGGGAAAATTATTGGGCTTTATGGTCATTCAGAGGAGAATCGAAGCCAACCCTGAGAAGATACAAGCTCTGATTGACATGAGATCTCCATCCAAGCCGAAAGAGGTCCAGAGTTTGGCAGAAAAAGGTGGCAGCTTTGAATAGGTTCATTTCCAAAGCAACCGACAAGTGCCACCCCTTCTTTAAAAGCTTCAAGAAGGCGTTCGAATGGACAAAAAAGTGTGAGCTAGCCTTCTAGCAACTTAAACAGTGTCTTGGAGCTTCACCTTTCCTCAGTTCGCCAAAGAAATATGAGATTTTAAGTTTATATCTGGTGGTTTAGCGAACGGCGGTCGGCTCAGCACTAATGAGAAATGAGGAGAGGGCGCAATTTCCTGTATATTACACTAGCAAAGCTCTGCACACTGCCGAATTGAATTACCTAAGGTTGGAAAAACTGGCCTATGCCCTCCTCATTATATTTAGAAAGTTGAGGCCCCACTTTCAAGCCCATACCATTGAGGTACTCACAGACCAGCCACTACAAAGAATCCTTGACAAGTTAGAGCAATCGGGCCATTTGGCCATCTGGGTTGTGGAGCTCGGATAGTTCATAATTAGCTACAAGCCTTGGACTTCAATCAAAGGATAGACCGTGGTAGACTTTTGTTGTGATAAATTTTAATACTCGTAAGCGCACAAATCAATTTATAGTGTAGCGTGTAAGCGAGGTCGATCCCACAAGGACTCAAACAGTATGTTTTTATAATTATCTTATTAATCTTTCACTGAACTCCTAATCTAGCTAGAAAAGTTTATGGTTATTAATCAAATAAAATAAAGCAAAGTAAGTAAATTAAATAACTAAATAATATTAAGCAAAATAACAAAATTAATGAATTAGCTGACTAGGGTTTTGGATTTATATATTTAATATTATCTTCTTAAGTATTCATGTGCATAAACTCTACTCTTATCTCGCACTAATTTGGTCTCTCGACTCTATTAGATGCAAAAAATAAAATCATTCAAGTCCAATTAATTAATAAATTTCAATTGTAATTCTTCCACAGCCAAACTTATGTATAAAGTCAAAATAGTCACTATATTCGTCAAAACATACCCTATATCCGCACTGAACAAATCATATGGTGAATCCAACAAAAAATAATGAGAATCTAAGTTTATTATTTATCAATTAAAATAGGCATCCAATAGGAATAATTGTATTTAACATTGCAGCATTAAATTGGTAGAGTCAATTGGCATGAATACGTGCAAGGAAATCAATTAAATATACTCATCCTAACCCTAGCACAAATTTACGCTAGCATAGAATAAATTAAATAACAAATAAGATTAAAACAAAACTTCATTAACAATAATAAAATTTAATAAAACACACTTTAAATCTTCAAGTCTTCAAAGCAATAAGTAAAAGAAGAATAAAAGAAGGAAAGAAATAAATCGAAAAAGAGGTGCCCTCGGCATTGTTGCTGTGCTGCGGCTGGCTTCTCCAATTGCAGGGACATCCTATCAATTTATAATTTCCATTTTGATGCTTTAAGGATTACTTTAATTTAATGGGCTTGAGTGGCTTGGCCCATTATTGGTTAACTTGTGCTATACCAGAATTTTTGGATCATGGGCCCCTTATATATATGGTTGGAAATTAGACTTGGGTCCATTATTTGAATGCAATTTTATTGAATTTTTGCCATTTTTAACTGCTACATTTGCGTCGCAATTTCGGACTCCGAGATGACTGAAATTTAAAAAGTGATTAACTGGAAAGTTGTACCTCTCGAAATTCTATTCAAGTTAGGCTCAAGAATGGTATTATTTGGAATTCTGAGTAAAAAGTTATGCCTCCAGAAGTATTGAGCACTTTAGGTGTTGTGAAAACCTCATTTTGCGACCCCCGCAAGAATCTTGATCTCCAAAGAAATAAGCACACATGCATTCATGAGCGTTCCTAGATGCATATATTATGTACATGTGACACAGGTTAAAGAAGAAAGCTGAAAGGACCCCGGATGAGGAGTTACAGAATTATCGAAAATTGCCGGAACCGAAAGCCGTCAAAACTCCTGAAAACTTTTGAAAGGAGAGTTACAGATCTCTGATCATCCTCAAACTTTGAGAGTTGTTAGACATTACCAATTGGAGTAGCATACTCGAAAATCAGCTCAATCCGATGGTCGGATCTCCAAAAATTCAAAAAATCATAAGTTTGTTTCGGGTGATCAAATGGAGGTCTTCTCGAAGTTAAAATAATTTGAAGTTTGGTCATTATATAGGTCTTATCATGGGGAAAAACATATTCAAAGTTCAGCTTTGTCAGACATGGGATCCTCAAGAATCAATTTGTCTAACGTTCAATTCTAGTCGAAATGTCCTTCGTAGAAAATTAAAATAAATATAGGCCTTCCCGAATTCTGATCGACCTAAAATTTGGATACAAGATAGAAAACGTTTTTATTGAAAACATATCCAACATTTAGTATAATCCAACGGCTAGAAGTTCAGTTCTCGAGGTTTTTGTATGCAAGTATGTTTCCTATGCGGGAACAAACTCTTTGTACCAATCCGAGGAGACCAAGTCCTTCCTATCTTCCGATCGTCTTCAAATTTTTACAGGTTATAAAAGACTTATATTGGCAATATATATCCAAAATTAAGCATGATCCAACGGCTAGAACCTGATTTTTCTTGCAAACAAGTGACCTTATCTACAACAAGTACCTTTCCTATGCGAAAACAAACTTTTCGTACCAATAAGAACAAAAGGAGACCTTCCCGAATTTTGATCGATCTGAAGTTTTTATAGAATATAGATGACTTCTATTCCTAATACATATCAAAAAATCAGGATGATCCAACGATGGGAAGGTTTGGCGATAAGCTCCAAGAGTCCTAATTGCAATCTCTTTTCTTGCTCTCCAAGTATTTCTTTCAACTATAAATAGACCCCCCACCATTCATATTTTTCATCAACAATCAAGGGGATTTCGTGGTACACACCAAAAGATCCTTATTCTCTCCCTCCAAAATAGCTCATGTATAATTTTCTCTCTCTTTTTTTATTTATTCGTCAGTTTTATAATTCATACTCTTATTTGCATAATTTCTATTACTTGATAGCTTTTCAAAACCCTTTTTTCAAATTGTTTTCAAAACCAAAGGCGTATAATAAACCCTAATTCAATTCCAAAATAGTATTATTGCTTTCTTACTTTTTCAAAAGCTCATATTAGCGGCATTATTATACGAAGGAATCGATAATTGCTATATATTCAATCTAACTCATAGATTGCGGTGTATATGTGATGAATACTCGATGATGAGAGTACTAGTGCCATCTATACCGGTTTAATCAATGGACTATGGTACACGATCGGTCAAGTCACCTCATATCATATCGAGTATAAGATTTCACATCGAATCAGTTTTCGAAAAGCCCAATGCTTTACAAAATCACTTGTTTCATTGCATATATTATTATCAAACTCTCTTTTTCAAATCACACACACACACATTTATTTTCAAAATCATGGGCGAACTAGGAAACACATCATTTTCATCCTAACCCCAAAATTCCGATTTTTAAGGCAAGCACGAAAAGCTGTAACGTAATAGCAATAGCATGCAAGAAATGAATCATAACACACGCATATCCTACTCAATAGACCAAAAGGGTGAATTGGGTGCCTAACACCTTCCCGATTCGTAACTTAATCCCCAAATCTTTGAATCAACTGGTTTCGCATACATTGTGCATAAGAGGATATTTAGTTTATAAATACGTCTCTTTTAAACAAACTTTTTTTTGTTTGTTTAGTAAAACAAACTAGCGACTCTTATTCTTTTCAAAACTGATTTTCAAAGCAACAACGGAATCGCCGCCCACGAGGACCCCCGGGCGTCGAGAACGCGGGTTCTTACAGTGGCGACTATGTTGGGGATATTTTAAGAGGATTAGACTCTAAACAAGAGTAGAATATGCGTGGATGATTGTTTATGTTTGCATGCTTTCTTTTTTGGCCTTAGTCTTAGGATAACATAGATGCGATTTAGGTGGATACCTTAATTCCCTTTTTGATTATAAGAATTGTTTGAGGAAAATCTTTTCATAAATAAAAATTGAAAGTACTTGAACAAACCCTAAAGCACTTATCATAATGTACCCCTATAAGTGTTATTTTGCACGCATCCACTATCATCATGCATTAACGCGAGTGTGAATTTACCCTATCAATATCGGGACCAAAGTTGTGACTAGGCCGTGGACTTGCGGGTCTACACTAGCCAAAAGCGCATGGGACCACTCTCCTTGGCCAAGTACCAAACTGAGGTATATCGAGTGACGAGAACACTCACGTACCCAGAATGTATATCAAAAGGTCCTTCCACGTACTCGCCCTTGGGGTATATAGCAAGACCTAGCCAAATAGGAGGGAGCCTTAAACCTTACCTTTTTCAACTACGCTTGCATATAGGATGCGTCAGCCTAGTACTCACGAATTTCTGTATGTTTTCTTGACCGTTGGTCGTGAGATTAGTGAACAAAAGGCCTTGTCATACATACCAACTCTTAGTTTGGCAAGTACGACCGGAAGCTGTCCAACTTCGTCCGTAGAAATCCCTCACTAAAACCCGTTAGTGAGAATTTCCCTGTCACTATTTTCATGAAAAGTAACTATAAGAGGAGAGAACTTCCCGATTTTTCAAAAATGTTTTGCAAAATATTTTTAAAAAAACTGAGTCATTTTCGAAAATAAAATTTTTGAAAATTAATTTTTTTAAATCAGAAGGTTATAAGGGCACCTCGGGAATTCATATTCCTACCCTAAAGCTATCCATGGGGCTTTCAAGTTGTTGCCGTCGGTCTATTTTCGCTAATCACCAAAACGTGGTTTTCGATTTTATTTTTCTGTCGAGTCATACTTTTTCGAGAATTATGCAACACATGGCAAAATATTCACTTCCCAGTTAATCCCCGACTTTTTTCTCCCATTTCTTCACCACACTCCGATTATCTACTACTGGCACTAGTTGGCTAGGCTCTCAGAGATTCAAACTAGACGACTCATGAGATCAGATTCACCACTGATCACGCCTCCTCATTGTAAAACCGAGCTATTACTTCATCAAATCGGTGTCGACAATACTGAGGGTAATTACGGTGAAGCTTCTCATGCAGCAGGTCCGTCGCTTGGTCCCATTCTCCCACAAGTTAAGGGTGGTGCATTAACCCTTGAACACCTTTATCATCTAATCCATGATTTGACCGAATTTGTAGCCATCATGAAGGATCACCAAGTGGCCACCCAATCTCATCTTGAGCCCTAATCACTGTCAGAACACCTGCTGAACCAAACTAATTCAATCCAAATCCATACCCGACCGAAGGCAACCAAACTCAAGACCTGGTAGCTCCACTTAACATTCTCTACTACATTATCCCAGTTCATGCCAACATCAACCACACACTTCCTATGGCTCTTGCTAACATCGTTGTACCACTGGCGCAAGATCCCGAAATTGCCTGGTTGAACCCTAAACATAACCAACCCCTTCAAAACCATAATCTTCAAGCCATCCTTGATGCAGATCATAACAGCTTGCCCAAGACTAGCCTCACCATCATCATTAACATACACTGAGGGTGTAGAGGGTATATGCACTAAGGGTGTTGACAAGAAGACCCGAACAGCCTCACTATCATCGTTCGTATACACTGAGGGTGCAGAGGGTACATGGACTGAGGGTTTCGACAAGAACACCAGAACAGCTCTTCGAAGACTAGCCTCACCATCATCGTTCGCACATATTGAGAGTGCCAAGGGTACATCTACTGAGGGTATCGACAATAAGACCCGACCCACTCCCCCAAGACTAGCCTATCCATTTATCATTCGCACTGAGGGTGCCTTAACCCACACCATCATAACCTCATGGTCATCCTATCAACAGAATCAGAATTTCTACCTCTAAAGAACATCGGTAATCCTCCTGAGATTGTAAGTATGAGGAAAAACAGTAACTCAGATGGATTTTGATAGGCCTAAGAATCAAGAAGCAGAGAGAAACGTGTCAAGATGGAAGCATGACGCAAGATCAGCAGAATTCCAAGACGGAAGCACGCCATTTCTCTTGTGACCGATATCACCTTGCACTCACTTACTAATTGACCGAAAATCAATATTTGCCTCTTCAATGTTGCTGTATTCTCCAAAAATGGTCGGTCTTGCATGCATGCATCTACACTTAGATAATTTCAAGTAGCGTAACATACTTCATAAATCAGGCAACTCAAGATTCAAAACATTTTCAAAACCAAGTTTTTAAAATGTTGGTGCGATGATTTAAGAAGTATGCGAATACTTAAAATTCAGGGAAGCATGGCATAAGCATTTGCATAGTGCATACACATGAACACTTGCATAAGTGTACCGCACACCAGTTCAAGAATACATAGGCACTAAGCTCCATGGCCTACCAGACAGGCTTCACCACCGCATCCTAGTATATACCTCGATGATTAGTCACACCACCATCACCGACTAGATCGTCATGCCTTCCCAGAGAGGCAAATCACTTTATAAGCCATCCCAGAAAGACAAGTCACTTCGTAAGCCCTCCCAAAAAGGCAAATCACTCCACATGTCCTCCCAAAGAGGCAAAACACATCTCCTTCTAGAGAGGCAAATCACTTCACAAGCCTTTTCTACAGGCAAATCAAATCCTAAGCCTTTTTTACAGGCACCAATCAAAGCCCTTTGTACAGGCAAATCAAATCCCAAGCCCTTTCTACAGGCACCAATCCAAGCCCTTTCTACAGGCACCAACCAAATCCCAAGCCCTTTCTATAGGAACCATTCCAAAGCCCTTTCTACAGGCACCAATCCAAACCTTTTCTACAGGCCAATCCAATCTAAGCCCCTTTTTCATAGGCACCAATCCAATCTAAGCCCCTTTTACAGGCACCAACCCAAGCCCTTTCTATAGGCACCAACCCAAGCCCTTTCTATAGGCACGAACCCAAGACGTTTCCACGGGCACATACTACAGGCAAACTCAAGCCTTTTCCAAAACCAAAAATCCCCTTTTGAAAGGATATCAGAGAAAGATAGAGATAAATATTGGAATGAGAAAATTTCGTAAAAAACACATGGAATAAGCCCCCACAAAATGGGCTTTTGGCCTAACTTTTTCTCGTCCAAGAAGTTTTCAAGATACGCCTCCAAAGGTTCTCGGATCGAAAATCACAAACACATCACGACGATGTCAAATGCGAACTTCCAAAGTAAACATTCTCAAAATCGCAAGGACGATGATGTTCAGAAAACCTGACAAAGTGAGAGAAAACAAAGTGGGTACAACAAAAAATTGAAAGAGTAAAAAAGAGGATAAATCCCACACTGCCAAAATAAAAGAATATCGAAAAAATAGAAAAGGAAAAAAGATTGCAGCGAGAGTCACACCAAGAGTGATAGCTAGGCTAAAAAGCCCAGGGCTACGTCTTGGGTGAGGAAGGCTGCTGACCTTGCAAAAATTTTTTTTTTTAAAAAAAAGCTGCATCAAAAAGCTTTCAATCAATCAAGAAGGAATAAGGGCATCGAAAAATAGAAAATGATGTAGGCACAAAAAAATTTACCTCTTGCGAAGTCAGGAAACAATAAACAAAATCGCACTCTAGTGACAAGAGAAAAAAAATGCCACGAAAGCTGAGCAAGAGGCAAAGTCCAAGATTCATACACGAAGTTCGAGAACAGAGAGAAGGTAACTCGATCATTTCTCAAGAAGAAAGAGGACAGCCAAAAGTACTTCTTTTCAAAGAAAGAAAATAAAAGATCACCAGAACTCTCTCTATCTATGTCTTCTCAGAGACTCCCACCTCCTCAGTATCAACCCTCAGCCATTATCCTAGTCAATAGGAATTCTCATTTCCGTAGCAAATAATCAACCCGCACATTAACCATTATCCAATCCAGTAGGAGTTCTTATATCCTCAGCATATCATCAACTCTCAACCTTTATCCTAGCCAGTAGGAATTCTCCTCTCCCCAGCAGACCATCAATCATCATACCATCAATTCTTAGCCAGCATACAATCAATCATCATATCCCCAGCAAACATACACCATACTAGAATCACTGACAGAACAATCTCACACAGTCCGTTAAAGCAGGGGCTCACCTTCTACACGGTTCACAGTCCATTAAAGCAAGGGATCGCCCTCTACACGGTTCACCAGTTCGTTAAAGCAGGGGCTCACCCTCTATACAGTTCATAGTTCGTTAAAGCAGGGGCTCACCCTCCACACGGTTCACCAGTCAGTTAGAGCAGGGGCTCATCCTCTACACGGTTCACAGTCCGTTAGAGCAGGGGCTCACCCTCTACACGGTTCACACAGTCCGTTAAAGTAGGGGCTCACCCTCCACACAGTTCACACAGTCCGTTAAAGCAGGGTCTCACCCTCCACACGACTCACCAGTCCGTTAAAGCAGGGGCCCACCCTCCACACGGTTCACCAGTCCGTTAAAGCAGGGGCTCACCCTCTACACGGTTCACACAGTCCGTTAAAGCAGGGGCTCACCCTCTACACGGTTTAACAGTCCGTTAAAGCAGGGGCTCACCCTCTACACGGTTCACACAGTCCGTTAAAGCAGGGGCTCACCCTCTACACGGTTTAACAGTCCGTTAAATTAAGGGCTCACCCTCAAGCAGGGGCACACCCTCTACATGATTCACACAGTCCGTTAAAGCAGGGCCTCACCCTTCACACGGTTCACACAGTCCGTTAAAGCAGGGGCTCAACCTCTACACGGTTCACACAGTCCGTTAAAGCAGGGGCTCAACCTCTACACGGTTCACACAGTCCGTTAAAATGGGGGCTCAACCTCTGCACGGTTCACACAGTCCGTTAAAGCAGGGGCTCACCCTCCACACGGTTCACACAGTCCGTTAAAGCAGGGGCTCACCGTCTACACGGTTCACCCAGTCTGTTAAAGGAGGGGCTCACCCTCAACACAATTCAAACAGTCCGTTAAAATAGGGGCTCACCCTCCACACGGTTCACACAGTCCGTTAAAGAAGGGGCTCACCCTCCACACGGTTCACACAGTCCGTTAAAGCAGGAGCTCACCCTCTGCACGGTTCACACAGTCTGTTAAAGCCGGGGCTCACCCTCTGCACGGTTCACACAGTCCGTTAAAGCAGGGGATTTCCCTCTACACGGTACACAGTTCGTTAAAGCAGGGCTCACCCTCTACACGGTTCCACAAGTCCATTAAAGCAGGAGCTTACCCTCTACACGGTTCACATGTCCGTTAAGGAAGGGGATCGCCCTCTACACAGTTCACAAGCCCGTGAAGGTAGGGGATCACCCTCTACACGGTTCACAAGCCCTATAAGGTAGGGGATCGCCCTCTACACGGCCCACAAGCCCGTTAAGGCTCGAAATCGTCCTCTACACGGCTCACAAGCCCGTAAAGGCAGGGGTTCACCCTCTACGCGGCTAGCACATTTCGCTAAAGCAGGGGGCTCACACATCACAACAAGGCACAAGATATGTTCCAAACATCGCCCATCCATCCCAAAAAGAGAGAGAAGCAGCATAGCATGGCATCATTTGCATTGCATTATTTTCAAAATATCATTTATGATTCATGCGAGTGCCACAAAATGATGCGTTCTATTTATCGTCCTGGTTTCTTTTCTTCACAAAGAACCCAGGCCGAGAAGGTCTGTGAACACCTCATTTTGTGACCCCCGCAAGAATCTTGATCTCCAAAGAAATAAGCATGCATGCATGCAAGAGCGTTCCTAGATGCATGTATTATGTACATGTGATACGGGTCAAAGAAAAAAGCCGAAAGGACCCCAGATAATGAGTTACAAAATTATCAAAAATTGCTGGAATCGAAAGCTGTCAAAACTCCTGAAAACTTGTGAAAGGAGAGTTACGCATTTTTTATCATCCTCAAACTTTTAGAGTTGTTAGAAATTACCATGAGGAGTAGCATACTCGAAAATAAACTCGATCCGACGGTCGGATCTCCGAAAATTCAGAAACTCATGAGTTTATTTCGGGTGATCAAATGGAGGTCTTCTTGAACTTAAAATAATTTGAAGTTTGGTCATTATATAGGTCTTATCATGGGGAAAAACATATTCAATGTTCAGCTTTTTCGGACATGGGATCCTCAAGAATCAATTTGTCTATCGTGCAATTCTAGTTGAAATGTCATTTGTAGCAAATTAAAATAAATATTGGCCTTTTAGAATTCTTATGGACCTCAAATTTGGACACAAACTATAAAACATTTTGAGGGAAACACATATCCAAAATTCAGCATAATCCAACGGCTAGAAGTTCAGTTCTCGAGGTTGTTATACACAAGTACGTTTCCTATGCGGGAACAAACTCTTTGTACCTATCCGAGAAGAACGAGTCCTTCCCGAACTCCGATCATCTTTAAATTTTTATAGGGTCTAAAAGACTTATATTGGCAATATATATCCAAACTTCAGCATGATCCAATGTCTAGAACTTAACTTTTCGTGCAAACAAGTGACCTTGTCTACAACAAGTACCTTTCCTACGTGGAAACAAACTCTTCGTACCAACCAGAACAAACGGAGACCTTTACGAATTCTGATTGACCTGAAATTCTTACACAATTTAGAACACTTCTATTCCCAAGACATATCCAAAAATCAGGATGATCCAACGGTGGAAAGGCTTCGCGATAATCTCCAAGAGTACTAGTTGCAATCTCTTTTCTTTCTCTCCAAGTATTTTTTTCAACTATAAATAGACCCCCCTCCATTAATATTTTTCATCAACAATCAAGGGGATTTCATGGTACACACCAAGAGATCCTTATTCTCTCCCTCCAAGATAGCTCAGGTATAATTTTATCTCTCTTTTTTATTTGTTCGTCAGTTTTATAATTCATACTCTTGTTTGCATAATTTCTATTACTTGATAGCTTTCCAAAACCTCTTTTTCAAATTATTTTCAAAACCAAAGGCGTATAATAAACCCTAATCCAATTCCAAAATAGTATTATTGCTTTCTTACTTTTTTAAAAGTCCATATTAGCGGCATTGTTATACGAAGGAATCGATAATCGCTATATATTCAATTTACCTCATAGATTGTGGTGTATATGTGATGAATACTCGATGATGAGAGCACTAGTGCCATCTATACCGGTTTAATCAATGGACTATGGTACACGATCGGTCAAGTCACCTCATACCATATCGAGTATAAGATTCCACATCGAATCAGTTTTCGAAAAGCCCAATGCTTTACAAAATCACTTGTTTCATTGCATCTATTATTATCAAACTCTCTTTTTCAAATTACACGCGCACATTTATTTTTAAAATCATGGGCGAACTAGGAAACACATCGTTTTCATCCCAATCCAAAATCCCGATTTTTAAGGTAAGCACGAAAAGCTGTAACGTAATAGCAATAGCATGCAAGAACTAAATTATAACACACGCATAACCTACTCAAGAGATCAAAAGGGCGTATTGGGTGCCTAACACCTTCCCGACTCGTAACTTAATCCTCAAATCTTTGAATCAACTAGTTTCGCATACATTGTGCATAAGATGATATTTAGTCCATAAATACGTCTATTTTAGACAAACTTTTTTTTGTTTATTTAGTAAAACAAACTGGCGACTCTTATTCTTTTTAAAACCGATTTTCAAAGCAACAACAGAATCGCCGCCGACGAAGACCCCCGGGCGTCGAGAACGCAGGTTCTCACAGGTGTCTTCACAAGCTTCAAATTCTCTATTTTTTCAATCTTCTTTAAATTCTTTTTTAACACCTGAAAAGTATTAAAAATAGAAATATTAGTAATAATATATGCACTATAAATTATAAATTAACATAATAAATTATACCAATTTCTTGGCATATCAACTTTATAGCAGAATTCACATACAATGAAAGAGCTGATGACTAAACTTCTAGAACTGCTGCCACCAACGGACCTGAGCACCTTGAGCCCTAATTCTTTGAACTTGCGACCAGAGATTCCTATATGGGTCTTCCACGCGGAGGGCCATCCAACTTTCAAGGCTCTGGAGCTGGCTTGGTGCTAATTATTCCTGAGGCTAACACACAAGAAATAGCTCTGAAATTCCTCTTCAAAGCTTCCAACAATAAGGCTGAGTATAAGGCCATCATATCAGGTCTAAGAATAGCCGGTGACCTGGGGGCAAGGCAGATGGTGGTCTACAATGACCCTGCAGAAGTGGTCGGCCAAATACTTGGCTACAACATGGCTAAAGAAGATCATATGGTAGCCTACTTGGCTAAAGGAAAGACAGCAACTGAGGGCTATTCAAATTTGGTCTTTGTTAAAGTCCCACGAGCTTAAAACAATAAAGTAGACCATCTGGCAAAGCTCGCTTCGTCCTCAGACGTACCAAGTGGCATCCATATAGAGAATTTGGAAAGGAAGGCCATTGATGAGATCGCAGAGCTCAACATAGCCCCAGTACAGGTTTGTAAATATTAGATCCATCCAATTTTGGACTATCTCACGAGTGGAGCCCTTCTTGAAGACAAGAAGATGGCCAAAAGGATAAAATACATTTCTAACAGGTACATGATCGTTGAAGAGACGCTATACAAAAAGGGGTACGTCCTCCTATTTTTGCTCTGCCTACACCCTCACCAGGCCCGGACAAGACTATTAGAAATCCACGAGGGCCTATGCGGAGGTCATTCAACAGCTCGCTCATTAGCCCTTAAAGTCGGCAGGTGGCGCTACTTTTGACCCACTATCTTACAAGACGCCAAAGAGCTGGTAAGGAAGTGTGAAAAGTGCCAGTGATTTGCCAATATTCAGCAGCTCCCAGTAGAGCTTATGACCCCCATTAGCAGCCCTTGGCCCTTTTCTCAGTGGGGAATGGACATAGTCAGACCTTTCCCCTTAGGCAAAGGGCAAACTAAATTCGCGGTGGTATCGATTGATTACTTCACCAAGTGGGCTGGGGCAGAGGCACTGACCACAATCACCACAATGAAAATTCAGAGTTTCATGTGGAGAAACATTATCTGCCGTTTTGGTCTGCCAAAAGTGTTGATCACAGACAATGGAAAGTAATTTGACTGCGACCTCTTCAGGGACTTCTGCAAAAGACATGGGATTGAAAACCATTACATCTACCCTGTCCACCCCCAAGCCAATGTCCAAGTAGAGGTCACCAACATGACCCTACTAAACTCGTTGAAGAAAAAACTCGATGATGCCAAGGGAAATTGGTCTGAAGAGCTCCCGTCAGTTTTGTGGGCATATTAAACCACTATCAGAGGTCCAACTGGCGAAACTATTTTCTCTCTAACCTATGGGACTAAAGTAGTCATTACAGTGGAGATGAGGGTACCCACGTAGAGAATCAACCTTCATGATCCAGCTCAAAATAACGAAGGCCTGCTAGCCAATTTAGACATCCTCGAAGAAAAAATAGAACATGCTCGAATCAAAGAAGAGGTCTATAAAAGGATCATGGTTAAAAGCTACAACAAAAGGGTCAGGTATAGTGTAACACCCCGTATTTCCATTTCATTGTATTGACTTTCATTCGTGCGCTAATCTCACCTCAGGTGCTGAAATCTCGATTCGGTGAGCCTTGTAATGTTCTAGTACCTTAAAATAGTCATATTAGCCTCCTTTTACTTATATGAGTGATCGTTTAGTGATTCGGGTGGTCCGAATTGGTTTTGGTTTATAAATCATGAGTTTTGGCCTTACGCTATTCTTCATTTTTAGCCAACTTTGGAGAAGTGTAACTTCTTCGTCTCATATCCGATTTAGCTATTGTTTATTCCTACTTATAGGCTTCATACCATTCTACAACTTTTATATTTTGACTGAAGTCCAATTCTCACTTCTCATTGGACAAAACAGGGCCCGAAGTAGGCCTATCGCTAAATTCTATTCGTTCGGTAGTGCTTTGGCAGAGCGCTGTCCTTGGAAAATTTTTGAGAATAATCCATCCAAAATTTGGGAACATTTCCTCTTAGGATGTTTTAGATCTTTGAAATACCTTTCTGTGGACATAAAGATTACTCCAATCGGAGTTCCGAGAGAAAAGTTATGGCTAAATTACGAACAATGGTCTAGAGATGCAAAGTTATAGCGCTGACCAGTACGAAAATTTTGTGGACCAGTCCGGCATTTAATCTTGGCGAGTTTTTGGTGTATAAATCAGATTTTTCACCCATCTTCTTCTCATTTTTGGGCATACACATATGGGGGCTTAGAGAGAGACTAGAGGGCTCAAACTTTTGGGGTTTTGAGAGGTCTTTTGGCTAGCCATCATCAACACCCAAAACCACCATGAAATCATCATCCACACACCTCTCCATCACTATTCATCATCTTCTTTATCTCTCCCACCATTGGAGCTTAAGTGGAGAAGCTATGGTTTTGTGATCTTGATGAGGGAGC
This sequence comes from Lonicera japonica, assembly GCA_021464415.1. Taxonomy (NCBI): domain Eukaryota; kingdom Viridiplantae; phylum Streptophyta; class Magnoliopsida; order Dipsacales; family Caprifoliaceae; genus Lonicera; species Lonicera japonica. The sequence continues at coordinate 33,574,572 of CM038463.1, read as the reverse complement.
ATCATCAAGCCTTCATTTCTGGAAATTAAGCTCATAAGAGGTAGGAACACTAGTATACAAACTTCTTTTCAAGTTATTAGACATTAATTGCTTTGAATTTAACCAAATTTGGGGGTTTTACCCATAATTCCGAAAATTGCATAATCATGGGGCTTTGGGTTACTTTCTTTTGATGATTTACACTTTATATAGCTATATTATGATTATTATACAAGAAACCCCAATTATCTATTCATATTGGTAAAGATTGATCCAAAACCTTTACCTATGGATACGATATCAACTGATAAATCATGATACACTTCTATAATGATATATAAATGGGGTTTGGAGTAAAATTTGGTTATGATTACCCACTTTTATGATATTATTGTTTTACTTGAACTATTGGTTGATTGTTTATAGAATTTATGAAATACTAGCCAGTCTGTAACTAAGTCAGGCCAGCTTTTAAAATACTCTTAATTTCGAAAGTATGTGAAAACCTTACGGGGGATGTTTATGCCAAGTTAAAGTATTACAAAGTATGTTTGTGCCAAGTTAAAGGATTACAAAGTATGGATTATACTCGGCTTAAGATTGGTTTGATTATATACTAAGTTGTCTCCCTTATTGGTGAACTTGGAGATTGAAATTTTATGGGAGCTGCTAGTTGATGGACTAGGCAAATATGGTTTTACATATATAACATATATTATTATATGAGATTTGGAAAATGAGTGTGATACATATATAAGATGTATATGTATCTATATCTACTGAACGTATATTTGATTCAAACTTATAGATTGCGTGGTATTTCATACTTTCGTAAAATACAATTATGATATTTACACAAGCAGGGGTATATTGAGTATACTTTTGCGATGATGATGGTTTTTAATACTTCAATTTTGGTTGGCTAGTTAATGGGTTCAACATGAACTTTTATATAATCTAGTTGGCACAATTGTTCGTTTGTGGGTTAATACATGAATGATTCGATTTATATACATATACGATTGTACTAGTCCATAGGAGGTCCTGGGTTTAGTCTCTAACGATTGGGGCCAAAAGTTGGGACATAGTCTTCTGGGTGCAAGACCTGAAACCGTGCACGAAAACTAATTGGAGGCCCTGCTGCCGCGTGGGTAAAAGGCCACGAAATGCAGATCCAGTTGTACACTTAGATATTTACGAGATATTGAAATGATCACTGGGAGCGAGATGTATTTAGACGATACAATAGAAGTGCCATGTTTTACGAACTAGCCAGTGATTTCATATACGTACTAAATACAAGTACAGATTTTCGTATCATGGATTAATTGTATCTCGGTAATACTTATTTTTCAATACGTATAAGATTTATGATTTTTCCATGTTCTTTGTATGATTTCAACAGTATTTTCAATTGAACTATTTCTTATCATACCATGGGGATGGGGTAAGCATTGGCATGTATATAAAACGATTTTCATTACACTAATTTTATGAGTTGAATATATGCATATTCATCATTCAGGGAAATAATGTATTTTTACATTGCAATTGCATAAGAAAATCTGTGACGCCCCGAATCCCGTTCCGAGATTTTCACCTCCGGGACTCGGTTAATCACGGATGCTGTGCGCGACAGTAAGTTTAAAATATAAAAATCACAAGCTTTAAAAATCTTTTTCTTAGATAAAACTTAATCCGTTGAAAAAATATGTTTTACAAAAATTTGGCATAAGGAGTTCGTTTAAACAACAATCCGCCCTGCAATTAAAAATAAAAAGAATAACCTCTGTTTAATCATTTCACAATCAACCATTTAATAAAAATACTCCTCAACCTATACACTTTATCAAAGTCCACTTAAGCATACGATTATACAACAGTCCCAAATCTTTTTAAATAAAAACAAGCGTCTTAAAGTGTAATATAAAGGCCTCAATGGCATTGTCCTTGTATTAAGGACTACAAAGTAGTTCGAGGTCATCAGAGCTTCTACGGACGTATAACGCGTGCCACCCTTGAGCATGGACCTGCAAAACGGTTAAGAAGGAAGGAATGAGCCAAATCCGAGCTCAGTGGGAACTCTGTCCCACTGAGCCCAGGGGCACTCTATCCCAACTTAAGGTCCCAATCGTTAGAGACCAACCCAGGACCATCACTAGACTAATGTCATCTCATCATCACATTATACACATTTACATATATATATATATATATATTCAACCATGAATCGAACCATATACACATTACCACATTCATAGAACCCATTATTCGCAAAATACAATAAAATAATAAAAGTGTATCATATGTGTACTCGCGCCAATAAGGTAATTCACATTTAGGGCCTCATCATCAATCACCCACGTACATATATGTAACAAGCCCATATATATAGGAATCAACATGTACATATATATATATCTCGTTTCGCTGTGCCGATAAGATAATTCGCATATTAGGCTTTATAGTTATTTATAAATATATGTGTGCGTGTCTATCTATGTCAAGCCCACGCAACCGGCCAATTAGTGTGCTGTCGGGATTCACTTCTCATAGTGTATCATGTGCGTAAAACTAAAGTCGCATGATCCTTACCAAAGTTCTTACGTCATTATATTAAGCCGAACAATAGGTCCTAAGTGCCTCACCTAACTGTTAAGCTTACAGTGCTTCTAGCCTTTTTTGAATAAGACTACAATAGCCTATAACTCACCAATTGATGTTTATAACATTCCTAGATTGCACCAAAGCCACATTCTCACCACTAGTCACAACAAGGTCTATATAAAGCGCTAAGCTCAAAAGTTAGTATTTATCATTACCGCCCTAGTGGGTTCTTGGTTCAATACTCATGTAATAGGTTTAATACCTTTAACCAATAAAATATATGCGTATATATATATCATTTACAATCTATAACCAACCATTCTATGCACAAAAATCCCAAAAACCCAATTTTTTAGTCTATACACCTTACTACCAAATAGGTATGATATGTAGGAACAAGTTTATGGGTCATAGCATGATAAGAGTTAATAATACATGATATATATGCGATATTCTACTCTTATACACCATCAATTTATCCTCAAACCAACCAAACTCACATACACATCACAACCTTGGGCTTTTCATCTAAATCACCATTTTTGGGTGAAATTGATACACAACACATGATACTTTTAAAAACAAACAAGTTTAAGATTAGTGTTTCCACCTAATCGAAGCCTCATCCTCAAATTGATGATGCGTAGCCCCAGATTCAGAGCCCTAATCCCGAGCTCAAGCAGCCATGGAGGTGTGTAAGTGGAGAAGATGATGAATAGTGCGTAAGAGGTTGCTTGGATGATTGAGGCTTTGATCTTTGGTGTAGAGGATGATAGATGAGTGGAAAAATCCTCACTTTCTTTCTCTAAGATCTCTATAATGGTGTGATGAAGAATGAGGAAGAAGTAGCTCACGTATGTGTATATATATAAACTGTTGCAAATCGCGGGTACTGTTCACGCAAATTTTAGATAAATAATTCCCAAAAATTCGACGAAGTCAGCGCGTTAGTGTTACTGAATGAACAACTAATAGCGATTGACTTTTTTCGTACTCAGTTTCGACCTAGTAGAAGTTCGAATTTGCCTTTGACTGAAACACAAAAGTTGTAGATTGCCTAAAAATATAGGATATTATGCAAACAGAAACTCAATATGACGAAGAATGAAGGAGTTACGCTTCCTCCAAGTTAGCCCAAAATCATCAAGTCGGGTAAATTGAAAACTTGAAATTTACATCCCGATTTTGACTCGAATCACCCAAAATGACTTACGGAAATTCTGGCAAGCTTAAATATACTAATATGACTTATTGGAAGTCTCTAAACCCTGTCGCTCCTTTCATAACAGTATTTCACTATTCGAAGCTCGAAATCGCTTTACTCGCGATATTTGAATGCACTAAGCTTTGAGATTTAGGAACGGGGTGTTACAAAATCATCTTCTATTAATGTTCACCACATGCATTATTTTTAAAAAGGTACTTTTATATATAAAACCTTATAGTTTCAACTGAGTCCGTTTGGCTTTCTCCCATTTTCCCAAAACAGTTTTACAGGTATTTTTCGAGGGCCGGCACGTGTAAGAGTTTAAGGAGCCTCTGAAAACTTAGAACTACGTAGTTGTCTCAGGACGACTAAATGATTATGAAACCTGTATCTTTTGAATACTTTGTACAATTGAATTAAGATATCATGTTATGTGAAAATGACGTAAACTTTACTAGTATTGCTTGGGACCTTATTGGAAGAAATTGGATTGTATAACATTTGTAATTAAGTGATTGGACATGAATCTCTATGAATGTGGAGTTTGTTTCAAAGGCTTTTTGAGACTTATATTGTTATATACATGTGTTGGAATTATTAAATTTATAGACTCTACATGCCAATTTTTTTTCTAAACAGGGTTTTATACAAGAAATGTTTTAGATATTGTTTAAATTGTTTAAATTTAATCCCATCGTCGTATACGACACTACGATTAACCGGTCCCGGAGGTGAAAATCTCAGAACAGGATTCGGGGCGTCACATATAGAGGTTTGAATGTTGGCAATTTGGTACTCCTAAAAATCACCTTGGAAACAAAGATTTTTGAACATGGCAAGCTCGCTGCTAAATGGGAAGGTCCCTACGTACCTACTATCTGAGGACAATAGATGGCATGGAGCTCATGAGATCATGGAACATAGAACACCTCAAGAGATATTACCCTTGAGCTGAAATATATTGCATTCTTGTAATAGTTGTTTCTAAGAAGAATGTATACGAAAATTTCATTTTGGTACTTCATTACTTGTAAAACTTATTCTGTAAAAACCTCTCACAAAGAGGTCAGTTGTTTAGGTGAGCAGGTCACTGAGCACGTTTACACTCCGTAAAAACCTTTCATAAAAAAGGTAAGTTTTTTAACTAAACAAGCTTAGTAACGAATGAGAAAATTGTCAGAATTTTCCTAACTCGGAAGGGGGCATGACTCTACTCAAGACTTAGCCAAAAAAACAAATTTTCCTTTTAAACACCAAGGACTCTGTAAAAATTCCTATCACCATATAGATCGGTCACCAAGCATAAAGGACATAAATACAGGCCTACTGAGAATTATACAATTCCTTTCACACAGAGGTCAGCGTTGTAACTGATTAGATTAACGAGCACTTTTACACATTAAGGAATCCAACTAACACTTGAGAGCTCTTAATAAATTTTTCTTAACGTCTAGAGGGCATGACTCTTATAGACCTCAACCAAAATCACAAGAATTCCATTTTGTGCTAAGAGACCCAGGAACAACCAATTCAACGAGTATGGCTAAGACCTCCCTCGAGGCACACTACACATTTTGCTTAAATTCTACTTAACTTTTTTCTGAGTTGTGGGGGCATTAGAGTATTAACGGAGCTCATTACATCTCACACGACAACTTAATAAAACAAAAAGACAAAAAATTCAAGCAAAATAAGAAGGAGAAATTTCCAATGCAAAAAACTTGTTTCTTTCATAAAGGGAAAAGATTACAGGGATCCTAAGGCCTCTATTACAAAAGAAAAGCAAGAAAAGCAGGAAATCCTACAACTACAGACACTAAGTTTACGAAGCCTCCCCTCTGTCAGTTCCACCTCCAGAGGGCGAAGGTTTGCTAGTTTCCCACTTCTCCAGAATGTCGGGCTTCTCTTCCCTTATTAGTTGAAGATTGGCAATGACGTCCCCTCTTTTGTCTAAAATCTTTGTTTCGAACTCTAGAGTAACGCCCATGTTTGAGGGATCTCTATACCCTAAATATTGTCAAGTTGCTGCAGGGCGAGCTCTTGACACTTGAAAAAATTGACCACATAAGCATCGCTGATCTTGGCTAACGGCCCCTCCTGAGCACAAAAGTTCTCCACTGCTTGAAGCTCCACAGCAGGCATGGAATCTATGAGGTCCTTAGCCTCTTTCTCTAACTCTGAGACCTGGTTCTTCATGGCTTCGTTTTGATGGAAGACAGAAGAAAGCTCTTCATTTTTGGCTGCCAGCTCAGCTTTGAGCTCCTTGCTTGATGTGATTAGTGGTCTCCAATCTCCCTTCCTTCTCAAGCTCCATGAGTTTCTTGGCATTTTCTCTTCCCCTGCGCTTGAGCTCAATGGCTTTTTGCGCTTCCTCAAGAGCAGCCCTCAGGCTCACAGACTCCCTCCCCGCCCTGTCGACTTGGGCAAGAAACCTGTATTGGTCTCCACGAAGCTCGTGGAGGTCATTCTTATATTTTTTTTAGCTCTGCAAAGAGAGGCCAATAGCTGGTTCCCTCCTTAGCTATGTGAAGGGTAGAGTAGAAGAAAGAAATGGCCTGAAAAAGAGTATTATTTTTAGGATCTCGAATGAAGAAAGTATTGAAGTAAAGGATAAAATGGAGCAAAAAAGTTACCCAACTCATGTGGTAGCCGTACTCATCGGCTAAATGGCTAACTCCCACCCCCTCGCATTCTGAAGCATACCCTCACCCAAGGGAGGCAAGGTCAACCTAGGAATGAAGAACTTTGATCCATCTCTAATAGTCTTGGGGGTAGCGGAGCTGGAGGAGCCTTCAAAGGTAGATTGCTTCTGAGCTTCAGTAAGATCGAGCTCTTGTACGTCCTCCTCGTCAGAGACCACTTGTTTATAAGCTGCCCTGATGGAAGAGGTCCTGCCTAGAGAAGTGACGTAGATATCTTCATCTTGGAGCTCCTCGACCCTCTCCAACCTTGTTTCTTGAAGGCTTAAAGGTTGGAGAGCGGTGAAAGGACCAGTTATCAGTTCCATAAACGAGTTGACACATCTTTCCTCCTCTACACCTTGGTTGGGAGCGAGCATCACATCTTCTAGCATTTGAGGGATGGAAACAGGGGCAAAGACCCCCTCACTGGCCTTAGACTTCTTGGTAGCAGGAGAACCTCGAATAGGAGTCCTTTTCCTCTTGGTCACCCGCTCAGGGTTGATTGCCAGACGCATGTCTGTAACAAACAAAATGAAACATGTTAAGACAAGTGAGAAGAGCTCTATATGAGCAATAAAAGAGCTCGAGGAGAAGGGAACTTACTCGAATGGGGAGAAAAGGTGATTTGTCGCAGAGGGGTGATGCTCATGGGAGCACCCTTGACTGAGGAACCTGTTGGCTGCTTGGACTTCCTCCTTTGAAGGCCTCTTGCATCCTCATCCTCGTCTAGCTCTTTGACTAATGAGGGGACGGTAAGTCCCTCCTTAAAAGCCTTGGCATTGGTGGTAGACGAGGGCTTGTCAACCAATGCCATGAAAGGCCTTTTGAGCTCGAGCTCTCCCACAATTTGGATGCCAGAGTCTGTGTTACTGGGTCTAGGACCTATACCGAAGTGCCACAGGATTTTTGGGGCAGTAAGCTCAGCATAATTCTTCACTGTGAACCTTTCGGCGTCCTTTATCCACTCATCAGACACGAAAGCAGACTTCTCTAAAAAAAGAAAAAGAAGAAAAGAAATGTCAGAATAGTTCAGCCATGGTCGCTAATAAAAAAAAGGGCAAGAATCTGAGTACTTACGGACTGAGACGGGGTCTGTGAACCAAGCCTTGAGGTCGATCATGCTGGGACATTGCGGATCGTGCTCCCAACCGGTCCCAGACACGAAAAAGAACCTTTTTTCAGCTAAAAATGCTTAAAGGTTGGTCATATATGAGCTTGGGAGCTCCCATTCTGGAGGGGCAGCTGAGAGTTTCTCTGTTCCTGCCTCCGCCATCCTTGCACTGGAACAGGGTAAGGAACTCGTCGACTGAAATATCGTGGCTTCTAATAGAGATAGCTCTGAATATCAAAATGAACCCGATCAGGTAGCTCCACATGTTTGGAGGGACCTGTACTGGTGCGAGGTGAAGGGCGGCCAAGAGCCTTCTCAGATGATCGTCTATTGGAAAACGGAGTCCATGCTTAAAGGCAAACTCGTAAAAGCACACCTCTACGGGCAAGAAGTAGCAAGCCCTCTCATCAGAACTAGGAGCCCTGATTCTCACCCTATCAGGGATCTAGTATCTACTCCTAAGTATGGAAATATCATGTGCAAAGAATGTGGAAGGGATGGAGAAAACGGATAAGGAGCTCAAGTACTTGGTATAGGCCCCGATGGCCGCCTCAGTGTTTGCGACTGTAGGAGGAAGGCATATGGTGACCTCTTTCAGGTCATTGTCTAGTATGCGGATGGTGTTGAATGGCGGTGGGGTTGCAGAGTTCGAGGCAATGCTCCTAACAGCACCTAAGGATGAGCCAGTCTCCCGTTGGGTAAAGATCTCTAGGTTTTGGCTGTGCTTAGTAAAATGATCCATGAGGAGAGCTAAGGTACGAAAATAAGTGGATGGGGCAAAATACGGGACGAACATGATGAAATCCTTCAGGGGGACGCTCGAAAATCTCCTAAAAGAATAATCTAAGGGTGGTATATAGGCTAGATTAACAAGAACATAAGACGAATTAGGATTTCTAGGCTCTGATATTCTTAGGGTTTAAGAAAGATAAGGAAAAAAGTTTTCTAAGGAAAGAGGGTTTATATATGGTGTGTGGGAGAAGCTAACTATCCACTGAAGGCCTTAACTGTCCACTCACAGCCACATTACCACACATTTGCACGTCCTCCAAGAAAAATAGAATTGTAGCACACGATCTCTCCAAAAATGTAACAGCCCTTTAAATGAGCTCAAAATATCGAAACAATGGACACATGGGATCTGTGAGTTCAAGTTCGACGCCATCAGAAATTGTCAAAAGTTCACACCACGGGCAGTTCCATTATCAGAGCCCAGATCTCCCTCAGACCTTTAATAAAAGTTTATCCTCCCCGGTCAGCTGTTCTGAGCTAAATGGAAAGAATAGGGGAAATTGATGGGGAGAATAATTGAATTATTCTTACCCGCCAACCACATGCGGACATATGGCAGCCCACGTCAGCAGCCTAGCATACCAAAATGAGGAGGGCTATGGGAGCTCATTTCTAGCATCATGCGAGCTCCAGACCCACTAGAAGTTCATACAACAGGCCCAAGAATTGTTTTCGTTCCATAAGCGATGGAGCTCGTGAACTAGAACTCTTTCAGCGAGCTCTAGAGCTCTCTCCCAGACATCCATGTCAGTGCAGGTGATAGACCGCATGGGCGACAACTGTCGACGCCATCAACGCTGCAGAAGCTCCTTCAACTTCGTTAAATGCAAACCAACTGCATTTAATGCACAAGCACCATAGAGAAGCAAATTCAGAGTGGGTGGTATTCAGGGCATGGCTTTGGACCTACTCTAAGAGCTCTGCCACATGCCACCCCTCTGTCATATATATACGGGAAGCATTTACTTCCCTCAACAACCAAGTTTAACCAAGTTCAAGCTAGCAACAAAAAGAGTTGCCAGTTTGTTTTACTATAGAGAAGATGTGATGGTTTGTAAAGGAAATAAGAGTTGCCAGTTTATTTTACTAAACAAACAAAAGTCTGTGTGAAAGAGGAACATTTATAAATTAAATGACCTCTTAAACACAATTAATGATAAAATAATCGATTCAAATGGTCGGGGATTAAATTACGAATCGGGAAGGTGTTAGGCACTCAATTCGCCCTTTTGGTCTATAAGTAGATTATGCGTGTAATTATAATCGAAGATTCGTACGCTTATTAATGTAATTGCATATCGGTCCATAATTTTAGGAAAACGAGATTTTGGGGTAGGGAGGGAAAGCATATGCCTCATATTTTGCCATTTTGACTTTTAGAAATTAGTGTGTATGTGTGTGATTTGAAAAATTATTTCGATAATGACATATAGCTAAACAAGTGTTTTACGAAAGATTAGGGCTTTTCGAAAGCTAATTCAATTTGGAATCGGATATCTAGTAATCCCCAAAATTTATTCGTCAGTAATGTACAACAGTTTAATAATTTAAATCGGCATTGACGAATCTAGTACTCTTATATTAGATATTTAGGTAAGCACCGCAATTTATAGATTAAACTGGGTACAAACGCTCATTGATTCCTTCGTGAACCGAAATTGATAAAACTGAGATTTTGTGAAATTAACTGATAAAATATGTTTAAAAATGGTTTCAACCTTTTCCACGCCTTTGGTTTTGAAAACGGGGTTTAGATATGACATCTGGACTGATTTTGAAATAAACAGAAATTTTTACGCCCGATTGATCAATTATAGCTGATCAAAAAGACAGATAAAAAAAATAAGGCCGAATTGCGACAACAAATACATGATAACCTTAAAAATAGAGGAATAATATTTTAGAACACTATTCCTAAAGTTCCAGAGTTGTCTAATACTTCAAATGGGGTCAGTGCATGTGTATTTATAGCTGAAATGGGCCTTTTGGTTGGGAAAGGGGGCATTTGTCATGTAGATAGATTCTCTTAGAGCATATGTCCCCAGAACAAATGATGTGTGTGTCGTTGTGTCCACATAACACGACAGACACTATTCACCCATGATGATTTTTGCTATAATGGCCCAACGAAGTATTGAATTAATCTTATTTTTTAGTATGTTGTTCCTCATGATAAAACCTATCTACTAAATTTTAGCTCATTTGGACTTCGAGAAGGCCTTTATTTGATTACTTGAAGTGAACTCCCAATTTTCTAAATTCCCGGAGATTCTACCATCAAATCAAGTTGATTTTTGATTATGTTACTCCTTATGGCACTATCTAACAACCCTAAAAGTTTGAGGATGATCCCTAATCAAGAACTCTCATTTTATATGTTTTTACAAGATTGGCAGTTTTTAGCTCAGACAGCTTCCGGTTATTCTCCTAACTTCTTGTCCAAGTGTCCTTTTTGTTTCCTTCTTTGACATGTATCATATGTAAATAGTATGTATGCATGTATGAATGCTCGTGCATGCATGTGTGATTTAATCTCCAATTAGACCTCCCAATTTTAGACAAAGAAAATGTTATGATTTATTGAGCTAAAGTCATTATAGTTGGCTATTTTCATAATCAAGTTAATTGTTTAGGGGAAACTAATAATGAGTTCTAAAGTGCCTAGTTCTAATTTATGCCTTTTCTTTTGGTATATCTCAAGATTTTATCTTTGTCGAACATTATATGGGAATGGGTTGCACTTGCTTCACACCATTTATTACAAGATATAGTGGGAGAGATATACTTGTGTCGAGTTTTGCTTACACCCTTTCTTTATATGGCATTTATATGGGAATAGGTTGCTTATGCTTCACATCCTTTTGCTTAGAAAAGTGTAAGTTACTCAACACTTAGGAATTGCACTGAGAACTTTGAATGAGATTGATTCTACATAATATTGCAAAGCAAATGAATTCTATAATGCCTTAGGCCTTTCTTATCATTTGATACATCACATTAATTTTTATTGCAAGACTTTAAAATTAACAACTAAAATCAATCAATCTACTTCTTTAAACAAAGCCTTGGACTCGTAATCGTTACATCATCTTTCTAATTATTCTTGTGGTTAGACACTTGGACTTACTTTCTCCACGTCAATGGAATTTTTTATTTTTTTGGACAGTGAGTGTGGAAAAAAAAATCTCCAAAAAATATAAAGAAGAATAAATGATATTTAGTTATAAAAATAAGTATAAAATGGAGATCACCTCACAATATCAATCAACTACTTTTCCATCTTCTTACAAAAATAAATTAATTTTACTATTATTTACTAACTTGCCTTAATTTAACCAAAACTTTTATCTAAAATTTAGCATATCTGAATCATTTACAAAGGAGATATCTCACCACAACCCACAACTTATTTTGCAACTCATCACAAAATTCAACTGTTTTTATTATCATTTTCTATGTTGTTATCAAACAGACCCTTAGTCTCCCTTTGATATAGCTTCTTTTGATATAAATATGGAAAATAATAACAAAAGAAATTGAATTTCTTGAAAAGTTGGAAAATAATCCAAGTGACGTCGTGAGATATTTTCTTACTACTTTGTTCTACGTTGAAAATATTTTTTGAACGGTGAATAAGAATTTTTTCCACAAAATATAAACAAGAATAAATTATATTTACTCATAAAAATAAGTATAAGTAGAAAGCATCTCACAACATCAATATACTCATTTTTCAACTTCTTGTAAAAATAAATTATTTTTGCTATCATTTTCCAACTTCTCATTAAAAATAAATTGTTTTTTATATCATTTTCCAACTTGCCTTAATTCATCCACTACTTTTGGTCTTAAATTCAGTATGCCTGCATCATATTCAAAGGAGATTACAGAGTTTTACAATTTCTTATGCAAAAATATGTTGAAATGCACTTGTCACTTGCTGAATGGTTCATTTTACTTGAATAATGTATGTGTAAAAGGATCATAAATTTTAGATTCGATATTTTCAATTCCGAATTGCAATTAGTGTAATTAACAGTAAAACAAAGTTACGTAAAACAACTATAAGTATATAAACCAGTAACATATATTTATTTATATATATGGAGCCACACACATATTCCATAAACTTGTAGCCAAACAGAGTAGCAGGGTCAAGTTAATAGAAAGGCAAAAAAAACATTTTCCCCTATTCATTCTTGCTCTCAATAATGTCCTCCTCCCCTGCGCCTCAATCCGTCTCTCTCTCACTCTACTCCCCATCCACCACTCTCGCCACTCCACCCACCGTCCACCGCTCTATCACTCCACCCACCGTCCACCACTATCTCACTCCACCCACCACCGTCCGTCACTATCTCATTGCACCCACCACCTCCGGCACAGTTTCCAGATCTCTATCCCTCTCTACTCTCCCTCTCAAGCACGATTGGCAAGTCAGTTGCCGATTTCCCGCTATTTTCTATTTGAAAATTCTAGGGCTTGAATCTCCCTTTATTTTGATTTCCCTCTATTTTCCCTCTATTTCAATAATGCAGAATGTATTTGTGTAAATATTTGTCCATGATCATATCTATTTGTTACTAGCATTGTTGTTTTGCTTGTAATTCGTAAGCAATCCATCGGAAAAAAATATCTGTTGATTTTTTTTTTCATGAAGAATGGTAAAAAGGGATGAAACAATGTGTTCCATGGAACTTGATTTAGTTGAAAATTTATGCAATAGAATATAACAACTTAACAAGTTGAGATTTGGAGTTAATTGCCATAGTGGATGCTTAGTCTAACTTTAGAGTTAATTGAAATATGCCTGCTTTGGAGTTAACTTTGGAGAATTGTATTTTGAGTGAGGAAATTTAAGAATAAAATGAATAAAGCAATAACTTTGGAGTTAATTGAAATATGCCTGCTTAGTCTAACTTTGGAGTTAATTAAAATATGCCTGCTTTGGAGTTAACTTTGGAGATTTGTATTTTGAGTGAGGAAATTTAAGAATATGCTTGCTATTTCTAAAACCACTGCCAAGAAGGGATATAACTATGTTGGAGTTTATGTGTATTTAAAGAAAAATAAAACCAAGACAAGGTGATTTAATGAAATGTGATGTTATCCCAAGTCCCACATAGGAGAGATATAAAACCTTTCATGGGTTTTTATATGGAAGAACATGTTATAGATATAAAATCTATAATCTTATATCAAGAATATGTTAAATTACACATGATTGATTTATTGTTATTATCAAAATAAGATTAAAACCTTCAAGGTCAACAATCTCCCCCTTTTTGATGATGACAATAAATTAATGTGTGTTTTCAATAACAAGCATAAATAGCATATGAATAATTGAAATATGACCCCCCTCAACTTATGCATAAATAAAATAAAATATTATTAAAAGCATTGCAAATATTTGAGATAGTTTTAAAAATTAATAAAACAATTTTGATCTCAAATAATCAATGTTAAAGACATAAAACAATTAATGGTCTTACCAATATTGATTGTCACCAACACACATTTTCTCCCCCTATGGCAACATCAAAAAGGGATCAAGGCCACGGAGAGAAAATGGTAACTCCAAGAGTGCTTCATCTATGAGGCCAAGGTGTGTATGCCTCTCCATCTTTTGCCATAAGACAAAGGTGTGCCACCTCCTCATCGCTCGACTCGATATCGGATTCGTCTTCATCCGATTCACTTGTATGCCCTTTAAGAGCATCTTTTAATCTTTTGTATAGCTCTTCCCTCTTTGCTTTCTTCTCTCTTTTCTCCTCTTTTCTAACCGGATAATTTGATTTGTAATGTCCCGATTTTTGACAATGAAAGCACTTCCTTTCCTCATTATCAACTTTAGGATGCGTTGATCTATCATTATTTGAGGATGAGGGATTGTTGTCGATCTTCCCTTGGGAGTACTTCTTCTTTGCTAGGAATTTCTCAAATTTTCTAGAGAGAAGTGCCATGTCTCCATCTCTTTTAGTTGAGCTATGATACCATATTGTCATTGGATTTACTTTCTCTCCTCTTTCTTTTCTTTGCAACTCCTTCTCATGGGTTTTAAGAGAACCCAAGAGCTCATCCATGCTAAGAGTTTTGAGATTCTTAGCTTCTTGAATTGCCGTCACCTTAGGTCTCCATTTCGTTGGAAGAATCCTAAGAATTTTTCGAATTTTCTCTTCATTAGAGTAAACCTTGCCAAGAAGGTCCAAAGCGTTAGTGAGAATAGAAAATCGACTATACATGGAAGCAAGTGATTCGTTAGGCTCCATTTTAAACAATTCATAATCATGGACAAGAATATTAATATTGTCCTCCTTCACTTGTGAGGTTCCTTCATAGGTAACCTCAAGCTTATCCCAAATCTCTTTTGCCGTTTTGCAACTAGAGATTTTGTTGTATTCATCAATAGTCAAAGCACAATGTAATGAATTTAAAGCTTTAGCATTGAATTGAATTTTTCTAATATCATGCTCATTGTATTCGGATATAGACTTGGGAATAACATTTCCCATTTCGTCGGTTTTTGTAATTTCATAAGGTCCAATAAGTGTAACCTTCCATTGTTCAAAATCATTAGCTTGTAAAAATGTACACATTCTATTTTTCCAATAGCTATAGTTTTTGCCATCAAATAATGGTGGTCTATAAGTAGAAGCACCATCGGAAAGGCCGGTTCCTTGATAATAAGACATGATCGAGGACTCTAAAATTGTAAAATCAAAACAAGAGTACAACCTCTGATACCAATTGTAGGTCGGAAAATACCCTAGAGAGGGGTGAATAGGGTTTTAAAAACTTAATGCGGAATTAAAATATTTTTAAAATATTTAAGCAAAGCAACTTAGTTAAATAAGTTTATCAAGGAAAACAATCAATTAAATAATCAATCCCAAGAATAAGCAATAATATAAGCAACTTTAATCAATTAATATAACAAATAAATAAAGAGATTGAGTAAGAAAGATTGAACCAATTGAAGTCAAGATTTTTTGTCCACACTGTTTGGCTTGGAAACCCCTACTCCGCGCTCGGTTAGTTCCCCGAGAACTTCCACTAAAACTGATCTCCTTCCGGGTGAAGATCAAACATTTACAAGTGTAATTCTTCTCACTACACTCTTTACAAATATTGCTTGACCACAATATTCCCACAAGAATCCCTCTTGCTAACTATGAGATTTACCTCTCACAATTTCACTCAACAAGAATTTACCTTCTTGTCTATCTTATGAGATTTACCTCTCATAAATTGTCTAATACAATTGTTTGGTGACTCACACCAATTAACAACTCTATCTGTGTATAAGATACAATATGAAGTTCACACTAGAGTTTGCTTGATTGATCAAATAGATAGCTCAAATGATGAATATGAATGATCAATAAAATAGCTTGACTTTGGATAGATGAAAAATATATTTGTAGAAGTGTTCAAGCTTGTCAAAATGTGTCTAGGAGGTCCAATATATAGTCCCAAAAGAGATATAGCCGTTTGTAGTGGATTAATTAATTAATGGGTCAAAATTGCACATTTGTCAAAGCTCCAACAGCTAGTTTGACAAAAAAATTCAAATTTATTTTGTTAATTTCTCCCAATTTGACCGTTGGATCATGCTCAAATTTTAGTCAAAATTGACAGGAGATGTTGTCTAACTACTGTAAAAATTTCAAAATGATTGGAGTTCTGGAAGACCTCCATTTTACCGTTAGATCAAAACTGGGCAAAAATTGAGCGAATTTTAAACGAAAAATAAAAATATTTTTCCAATTTAATAATTTAGTTCCAAATAAAATTCTAATGATTTTTGAATCTCAAATATATGTTTCTAAGAGACCCATTTTTTATTAGAGCTTAAAATATGATCATTTAAAATTAATATGAATTTATTTTGAAACTCGGTGTTTTTGTAAAATGATGTTTTCAAAGAAATTTTTATTCAAACTGATTTTGATCAATCTAACAATGATGTAAGTTCATATTTGAGCTATATAATCAATCAATTAAGAAACTTTACATTAATCCTAAGCAAACACTCAATTACCGAATAGGTGAGTCTTCGAATGCTTCGATTTGTTTCTTCAAATTGATTCTTCACTTGAAGCTTTTCCCTTGAAGCTTTAGTATGTAATCCTTGATATTTTATGCTTCATGAAATGCATTGCTAGCTTGTGAGTGATGAGATTGATCTTCTTGTCTTGTCCAACGCTTGTAGAAGAATGATCTTGATTCGGATAGATCGGTTTTAGTCCAATGCTTCATTGACTTGATCGGATATTGATTGAATGATCCTTGTCAAACTTCCTTTGAGCAATCATGCTATTCTTGATTTTTCAAATAAGAAATCTATAATCTTATATCAAGAACATGTTAAATTACACATGATTGATTTATTGTTATTATCAAAATAAGATTAAGACCTTCAAGGCCAACAAACATGAATCATGGCAGGATATACTACACGTGCAAAAGGCAAATGTGCAAATCTTTCTTAGGATGGGGCCAAGTTTCTTCAATTCAACAACCACCGAATACCATTGCCACAGTGGATGAATGTAGTACATCGCTTAAATTGAATGTTCGTGAAGTTAACACGAAGCGTGAAGTGCCGTGGAAGCTATTAAGTGTTATATTTTGCATCTTGTCTATTCATTTGGCCCTAAAAGGCATGATGTAAATGTAGTTGATTTGAACTAGTTGTAATGGAATGACTTTTGTACCCTTAAGTATTGTTATAATGACATTTTGTAATGAACCTATGACTTTGGCACCATTTGGTATTGTTATAATCACGTTTTCAATTTTAATGGAAGTATTTTATTAATTCGAACTTTCTAATACAATATAATAGACCAAGTAAAAGTCAACAAATCAAAGAAAATTTCAATTAATTTAAATACAAACATTACTTCTTAAATAAAAATATAAATGGTTTATCGAACACGCTAATGCAATAGAGTAGCAATATTCAAATACCCAATCTTAATACGAACCTTCTTAAATAATAATAGAAATGTTTTATCCAACACTCTAATATAATAAACTATGACAACTAAAAGCCAAGAAATCAACAATTTTTAATCCCCATCTTCCGTTGACGAATTATCACCCTTTTCCAAAATTACATCATTCTTGCACGGAGAAGACCTACATTTATTGCCTAAAAAAAAGAATCAAGATTCATTCTAATAAAAAATAAATTAATTGTTACTTACCGATTAGTAAGAGCCGGACAATTTCTTTTATCATGTGCTTGACCCACTTTACCACACCCATGGCAACATCTATCTTTGCGATTTTTGGCCTTAGCTAGTACCTTCTCTTTTCCTCCTTTAAGCCTTTTCCCACAACCCTTTGCTCGCACTAGATCGGGTTCATTGTAACTATTTTCTACAGTACAAGAACCATGCGCACTAGTACTACCTGAAAAACCACCGGGCATACTACTACCTCCACTGGAATAACACCGGGCATACTACAACCCCCACTGGGATTACCACCGGCCAAACTACTACCCCCACCGGGAATAAATCAGGGCATACTCCTACCCCCACCCGAAAAACCACAAGGCATACTACTACCCCCACCGGGATTACTTTGCTCAGTTATACAGTAACTAAGAAATTGGTCAACTAACTCATTAATGGAATGCAATCCATCGGAAACCAACTTCATTGTTTCTTCACATACCAAGGCCTTGTCAACTAAATCCACAGTCCTTTGCACGAATTGACTTCACCTCGAGATAAAAGAACTATCATTGACTATATTCACCCCATTGTTATCCACAACTATCCCAAATTTAGCAGACTTAGTCCATCTCTTCAAAATGTATTTGTCAGGCAACTTACCAAGATCATTATATTTACACAAATATGCTATGATGTGCTTACATGGGATTCCACTGCCATCGAACTTCTTACAAGCACAAGAAGTTAAATCCAAGTCCATGTCATAATTGATTTCGCGGACTTTACTTCCTTCGACATGTCTTCTTTGAATTTGATACACAAGGTGATTCTCACTTTCCCTAACAAACTCGAACCTATAGTTAAAGCTTTTACACAGTTCATCCTCGAATTTATAAAACATTTCATTTGTGTAAATATTTAGCACTTGACATATCATGTAATGATCTATTCTAATTTTAGGCTTTGATATTAAATCTTTGTGATCGGCCATCAATTCTTCATGACGTTGGCCTATAAGTCCCTTACCAAATTGTATCATAAAATTTACCAATGAATTGTTCTTCGAAATAAATTTCTTAAAAAATGCATGACCAATTTTTGCTCATTGGCTACTTGACATATGACCTGAGAAAATGTGATTAACGTATGCAAGAATCCATCTTGAACAAATTCCATACATGTCATTCAACCATTTGTTCCCTTTTAACCTACTTTTCTTAATAAGACTTCCCCAATGTAGCTCAAACTCTTCAGGACTCTCTGATTTTCAAATACAACTAGCGAACTCACTGTTGTAAATACCATACTTGATTGCATCAATTTTCTCTGAAAATTTCATTAATACATGCCAACTACAATATCTGTGAAAATAAATAAAGAAACTCTTATCAATAAAGGCTTTATATAAATACATAAACTCTTATCAACAAAGGCTTTATATAAATACATAAACTCTTATCAACAAAGGCTTTATATAAATACATTTGGATGTCAAGTAAAATACCTGTGAAAAGTATTTGGAAGAATAATCGGGAATGCCTTGGTCATAGCTGGGTCATGATTGGTAATAATCATCTTCGAGGCACCAACGAGCATGCTTTCTAAAAATTGATTAAAGAGCCATATAAAATCATCAACGGTCTCATGATTTAAGAAGGCGTAAGCAAAAATAATTGTTTGACTATGATTATTAACGCCCATGATTGGAGCAAACAATAAGCCATACCAATTAGTCTTATAAGTGATATCAAATATTATAACATTGCCAAAAAACTTATAAGCTCACCTTGAAGTTGCATCAGACCAAAAACAACGAGTAATCTTTTTTTCATTGTCAGTTTCAATTTTAAAAGTAAACGATGGATTTTTTACTTGCTCAAATTTAAAATATTCAAAGAACATTTCACCATCATGCCCATTCGTATTGGCACGTATATCTCTTTTATGGTTATACAAGTCTCTTTGGGTGCACCCAATGTTTTCTATACCTCCAGATTGAACTCCAAGAAAACTAAATTGTTGATGCTAGGGTATATTTACTATGGACAATTGTTTAGTTAAAAACTTTGTCTCTAGTGAAATATTACAATGAGATCTTAAAATGTGAGTCTTTGTTGGGGCCAATAAAGGGTGGGTGTGTCCCCCATTGAAAACTATAACAATGTATTTCCTAGAGTTTACCTTCAAAACTGCAAGCTTAGCATTGCAATTCTCACATACGTTTCCCCGACGTCTTTTCCTTCCAACATCAGCAATTATTAAAGATCTTCTTTGTTTAAAGCAAACATACTCTTTTCTTCTAACCTCATTAGTTTCCGAATCTCTCTTAGTAGTCCAACTCCAAACACTAAACCCACTCGCTTTAGCATAAGCATTGTAGAACATCATTACATCATCTAATGTATCAAATTGTTGCCCTTTTTTAAGCCTAATCTCATTGGATACTTAAGGATTGTACACCAAACTAGTAGAACCACAATTTTCATCCAAGTTCGTTTCAAGATTTGCTTCATTACATATATCAAAATTTGAATTTTCACAATTATCATCCAAGTTCGTCTCTAGATTAGCTTCATTATCCATCTCTCATAAATTATTGTAATGAACCTATACAAAATACAAAAAATACACACAACAAAATGTGAAGCCTTACATAAAATGGATTCAAGAAGAAATTTATTATATACACTGCAACAGGTTCAACAATAATACATTATGCATTATTTTTATACAATGCACTGGGATCAAGTTCCATAGAACACCTTGTTTCATCCCTTTTCACCATTTTCCATGAAATAAAAAAAATATAACATATTTTTTTTCCTTCCAAACAAACGAATTAAATAAAACAACAATGATTTTTTTTCATAAATTGCTTGCTGCTAGTAACAAATAGATATGATCACGGACACATATTAACGATTATTGTTATAAAATTAGATTTTGCGATTCTATTGAACAACAATTCACTAGGAATCCTAATGTCCTACTATAAATACATTCTGCATTATTTTCTAACATCATTTCCTAACACAAATACATTCTACATTATTCATAAAATAGAGGGAGATTCGAGCCCTAGAATTTTCAAATAGAAAATAGAGGGAAATTGATAACCGACCTGCCAATTGTGCTTGCGAGGGAGAGTAGAAAGGGAAAGAGATCCGAAAATTGGGCCGTAGATGTGAGATAGTGACGGACGGTGGGTGGGGTGGCGAGAGCGGTGGAGGGTGGGTGGAGTGGCGAGAGTGGTGGATGGGCAGTATAGTGAGAGAGAGAGAGAGAGAGAGAGAGAGAGAAAGAGAGAGACGAATTGAGGCGCAGGGGTGGAGGGGGAGGAGAACATTACTAAGAGCAAGAATGAAGAGGGGAAAATGTTTTTTTTGCCTTTCTATTAACTTGCCCCAGCTGCTTTGTTTGGCTACAAGTTTACGGAATATGTGTGCGTGACTCCGTGTTTTTAGAAGGCAGGATCAATCCGTAAGGATTGGTCCATGTCTGATAGGCTCCGTTTATATATATACATGTAGATAGATAAATAGATAGACTCTGTCAAAAAAAGATAAATAGATAGATATATACATAAAGAGAGAAAGAGAGAGTCAACTGAATGTTAGTTAGTGAGGGCTTGTAAATCTTCATCTTTCTTTCACTATTTGCTATACAATACAATATTCTACTCCTTAATTACAAGTCAGTTGATGTATAATAATACTCTGTTATTTTAATAAGATACTCAACTTGTGGGGAAATTTATAAATAAATGAGTTAATTTAATTGGAGAGACGCCTGCATGGATGAAAGATAATTTTTGGGTTTAAATCTCACTGAGGGAAAGTTTGGGGTTAGCTTTCTTTGAGTTATCTTTTTTTTAAAAAAAAAGAAAAGTAAAAACTATATTATATAACGAGAAATGTACATTGAATATGTTACCATATGTATCGTAAATGTTGTATTGAATATTCCTTGAATGCGGTGATTATGAACCGGTAACTTTTATCATTAAAGTGGTGATCAACATCTGGGTGGGTCCTCCAATAATCAAATTTATGGGCTGCCAACTTATTTAACCACCCAAAAAGAAGAAAAAGAAGAAGAAGAAGAAAACTTATATATCCCGCACATAAAGGTGGAGAAATTGATAGGGTAAAAAATAAAATCAACTGAAATTAATTTGTAAAGATATTCAAATATTAAAAATTGAAAATAATGAAAAACAAAAAAATCTGATTTTCTTTGGATTGGTTTTGGTTTCAATGTTTCAAAAATCGAAAATACCGAATCAAAAATATTGAAAATATGAGTAAAGTATAGATTAAATTTATATTTTATATACTAAATGCACAATATTTGTGGCTTTACTTTATCATGCGCTATAATTTTTATGTTTATTTAAAAAATGACAGAATTGTTATTTAAGATAGGGAGATATCTTTTCCCTTTCACTTTTTGTAAATATATATACATATATATGAGTCTACGTATTAATTTATCTTTAAAAGGAACGAAAAGTTTTTCAGATAAATTAATAAATGTGATAAAAGCCTAAAAAGGATTTTAAAAGGGAATTTGATTTAAAAAATGAAAAAGTCAAGTTATTTTGGGCCCAAAAAGCCCAATCACCCAAAACTATAAATTTGATTAATAGAGAATCTCCTAAAATATTCCAAAAACATACAAAAGACCGGATAAGGCTAAATACACCATATGGACCTACGGTCAGACGATAATGTCATCATGTCCTTCCGAACCGAAACATGACCACCAAAAAAGGTGAGCCATCTCACCTTTAATATAAATCCCAAGTAGCATTTATTGTTCTGTTTTTGTTTAATACTTACTTAACCCTTAGGCCAAAAAGAGAGTCAATAATGTAAGATCACATGGTAGTACTTAAGGTAAGAGATAAATGCTCTTCTACCTATAAAAGGAGAGGGGGTTATTGTAAGAAAGAAAAAGAAAGAAAGAAAAAGAAAAAACACTGCAAGAGGAGTAAAAGAGTCCAACCTCTAGAGAGATAAAAAAGACCCATAAACAAATATCCTTGGAGATTCACTAAAATAGTTGGTACGATAAAATCTTGGTCAATCATTTATTAGTGTGGAGTGGTACATTCCCCTCCTTCATCAAAAATAACTCATGTCCACATTAATAGACATATATATTAAGATTTGTTCTTTCAAAATTGGTGCTTGGTTGGTATATACAGTACTTATTACAAGTAATGTCTTAGAAATACTAGACTCTTCCCCAGTATTGTTAAGTACTCACACAAAGCACCCTTCATCAAAACACCTTTATACCTATCTGCAATTATGAGATATATATATATATATATAGAGTTAGTTTATAAAGAGTGATTCTATCATTTTAAGAAAAAGTAAGGATACCCATTTGGAAAGGTAAATAGATGAATTTTTTATAAAAAATTATAGAGATGAGATATATGATTAAATAGATCGCTTCCACCGAATTTCATAAGAAAAATCAACTAGAAGTTGATAAGATAATCATCAAAAATTTCAACAACCGAAAATGTACATATATATTAATTTTTTAATACACTCACTTCCAGGTTGAAATTTCTTAAGATATTTGGTAGAGGTGATATGCTAATTTTATAGACCATCTCTACAAATTTTCATAAAAAAATTCATCTATTTACCCTTTCAAATAGATATTTATTCTTTATGTTAAAATAAGGAGATCACTCTTTATAACCTAACTCTATATATATTTATATAAATTTATCTCATTAGTTCAAAATTTTGTATATTTAACACTTTATTGTTAATGAAACCATGATGATCCATGTGTAAAGATTGAATAATATAATCATATTCCTTACCTTGAGAAAAAAAAAATTAAGTATCTATACCAAAAAAAACAAAATAGTTCAAATAACGAAAATATGAATACCAATACAAATAAAAAATTTCAAAAAACCATGTGGTTTGGTTTTGATTTCATGTTTTCAAAAGATAGAACCAAAAACCAAAAGTTACGGGCATTATGGTTTTGGTATAGGTGACGTACTAAACCAAACTGATAGAATCTCACCCCTATTTACACGTCATGTCTCGTTTTGATCTAATGCCCATGTAGTGTTAATATTAAAATCTTATCAATGTTATTGGCCAGTGGCTGGCCACTGTTTTTCAAGGGGGATTAATCGAGGTGCTCAAAACTTGATTCGGACAGGTGGACACCATGCGACAAATATAAAAAAAAAGTACAGACTATATTTATTTTTATCTTATTGAAATTATTATTTTTTATATAAAAAAATTGTAGTGTTTACCACTACTCTCATGTGTATATATAGTAATATGTTTACCATCAGTCTCATGTATATATTTCACTGAATTTGTTTTAAACTAATTGTAGTTTGATTTCGACTTTAATAATTGTTAGAGAAATATTAATACTAAAGGATATTGCATCTATGTGGAATAATGCCTAATGCACCACATCCTGCTTAATTTTAATGCTTGGTTTTGGGAGATATTCTACCTCAATAGTTCTTTTCAAGTCGAAATCCATTGTTGAGGCCAAAGTAGCTAGGGCATCTACATGGGAATTGTTAGTCGTCCTTCAAAACCTTTTTGTGTACGCTGAGTTGAAATCCTTGAATAACCTTTGGGCCATCTTCATATATGCTTCCATCCGGTGGTGAAACCAGAAATTTTGTTCAGGTGGAGCCAAACTAATAACACAACAAATTTTTATTGTATTTACTATAATAAGGCCAAAATCAAAATATTATATTAAAATACTTAACGTCTTATATATCAAAAATCAATATGACATATATTTAGTTACAACATTCCCCTTCGAGGCTAAGCAAATTAACCTCAATAATCAAATTTAATATCAATATTTAACAATTTAAGATAAAAAAAATTTAATAAATAATAACAAACAAACAAATGTATTAACAATCTAAGATGTAAATTAACATTAAAACACCTAAATCTAATATTCCAATTTTTTTTTCAAAATAATAGTATAAGATTATAAAAAGGACTGCCTGCTTTCCTTTAAGCATATAGCTGACCTAGACTAAATTACAATACCCGGCCCCTAAATTATACATTTCATCTCGCAAAACCTCATGACCCGTAGCTTATACACCTGATCTATACTAAATTACAATACTCAGCCCACGAATTTATACATTTCATCGCACAAAACTCCCTAACCCACTAAACATTTTAATTACACAAACATCCCTTGATTTCCACAATGTTGCACAACAACCCATGTACTCTGTAAAAATTTGTGAATAGCCCAAGTGGGGCCATGCCCCCCCCCCCTCGTCTCTACGTCGCTTTGCCCCTGCTTCCATCATATTATTTCGAGTTGTGTATTCCCCAGTGAGTTTATAGCAGCCAACTGGGAGTTTCAATGGACAACCAAATCTTGTACCCCAAGGAGCTTGATTTTCTACAACCCAACCATCAAGGCTTCATACTCTGATTCATGTTTGAGGCCTTAAAGCCCAATCGGACCGTTTACTCGATCAACGTGCCCTCTGGAGTCTTTAACATTATGACAATACTAGAACAATTTAAAATTTACTTGCATGTCAAGGTGAAATAGTTGTTTTCCAATAAGGTTAATAAATAAGAGCTTATGGGGTGGTTCCTAGTCCACTGAAGCATCTTGGACTTAGAATAAGATTATGAAATTAAGAAATGTTGCTTGTGCATTAATTTGTCATATATAAGATATATTTTGGGCAAAATGTTTGGTGTTGGTTTGATAACTAGTATTCTTTTCTACCTTTGATGAATAGGCTTAAGATTAGGATTGTTTATGATGCAGCTAGTAGGATTACTGCAAAGATGAAAGATTATATCGATGATAATGGGTGGGTGTTGTGTAAGACAATTTCTAATGACTTAATTCAAGTTGTTAATTAGTGGCCTACTTATAGGCCAAATATGGATCGAGAGGGAGGATGAACGAACTTGGTTATTTTTGAAAGATGGGAATTTCAGTATCATGACAATTTGGAAACAGTTAAGGAGAAGTCGTGTTGTGGCACAAAAACAATATACCTAGACGCAAATTCATACGCCACCTCACTTATAAGGATAAATTGAGAACTAAAGATAGGCTTCTCAAATGTGGGTGGCTTGGGGTGGAGGGTAGGGGGTCATTGCTAATAACCAATGTAATACCCCGTACTTTAAATTATTTTAAATTGAATCATATTAGCTTATTTATACTCATGTGAGTGATCGTTTGGTGATTTGGGTGGTCCGAATCGATTTCGGCTGGTAAATAAGAAGTTTTGGTCTTTCGCGATTTGTTATTTCTAGCTATCTTTGAGCTATCGGAATTTCTTCTCTATTTATCGAAATGAGATTCCGTTCGCTTAGTTGACTAGTATTTGTATCATTCTACAACTTTATTTTTTTTTCTGAAGTCCAATTCACACTCCTCGTTGGTCAAAACATGGCGCAAAGTAGGCCCATTGCAAAATCCTGGTCATTCGGTAGCGCTTCGGCAGAGTGCTGTCTTCGATGAATTTCTGGGAAAAATATATCTAGAATTTGGGAAAACTTTCTCTTATAAAGTTGTAAATCTTTGAAATACCTTTCCGTGGACATAAAGAACGCCTTAATCGGAGTTCCAAGCGAAAAGTTATGGCCAAAACAAAAATAGTGCTCCAAGGCCCAATAATCAAAGCGCAGACCGGTATGGCGTTTTTGGCATACCGGTCCGGCACCAAATTTTTGGAAAAATTGACCACCGCAGACCGGCATTGGGTATTTTGCATACCGGTCCGCCAGTTAACTATTTCTACCGACTTAAGCACGTTTTAAGCTATTTTTGGTCGTTTTCCAACCCAACTTCGACACACAATCTTCCACACTCCTCTAGGGAGTTCTAGAGGGTTCTAGAGAGAGAAACAGAAAGATTTCTACGCATCTTTCATCCACGATCGAAGATTCAAGCTTGAAATCATCCAAACCACCTTTAAGGTACTATTCATCATCTCCTACCTTGATTTTCTTTTATAAAAGCTCAAGTATGAGCTTTGGCTATACAAGTTGGAGTTTATACATCATTGATTTGTGGGTTTTGCTAGCCTAAGAACGTGTTGACACGAGAGCTTGAGGATTTCACGGAACGGGGCTTCGGTTTATAACTTTCTTTCCTCTTTTGGTCTATATACACGAGGCAGGGGGATTTTCTTGGTTTTTGAAACTTAATAAACTTGTTTATATGTTTTCACATGAGTTTATACACATATGTTGGATTCTTGCTCAATTATTGAAACCGGTGGTTTAATTAACTTATACGTGATATAAATGGGTGATGTGAAACATGATTAAGGATTTGTTGATTAGAATAGTTGATTCATGAATATTTGAGTTATGAATACATGAATAGAAGCAAGATATGTCGTCTAAGCTCTATGATTACATGTTATTGATTTATACGGATGTTCTTTGGATGTATATGTGTTGGTTTGACAAGAAAAGGATTAGTAAAGAATTTGGTGTACACCAAAGAACATGCACATGAATTCGATAGAGTTTATATGGTATATGTAGTATCTACCTTATCTATGATGCATGAATTGAAACAAGATATGCCGCTTGAACTTGATACCTATATAATACAAACTTATAAGTGATGTTCCTTGGATATACATGCTTGGTTATATCCAAATGGATTCGTGCATGGGTTATGTATACGCTAAGGAACATGGATACATGATGAATGAAGTTTAAGTGGCATGTGTTGTTGTTTTTAATTGTCATAAAGAGCATGTATGCATGTTGTGCATCACAATTGTGTCAACCGGAATTTTGGAGGTCATTCTGCAAGCTCGGATCATTCTTCTGGCCTATCGCATAGGCGTATGTCTCTTATTAAAATGCCGGGAGCTTCTTATGATTATTGTATCGTTTTGGATGTGTGTGATCCTGATATGGATCCAGAAATAATTCTGTTCTGGATGTGACATGATCCTGATATGGATCCAGATATGATTCTGTTCTGGATGTGATATGATCCTGATATGGATTCGGATATGATTCTATTGTGGCCCTTCGATGGTGAAAGGATGGTGTATCTATCTAGTGCTTGTCGGGATAAGAAATAGGCAGGGCTCGGTGCCCTTGGGTTGAAAAGCCCTATACCCCTGGGGGAGCAATGTATGGCCGTCTATAGCCACCGGTTTGGAGCCCGGGAACATAGGCGAATTAGCAAGGCACTAATGATTCTGTGGGTGTGATATTATCGTTGGACTAGAGGTCCAATTCGGTTATAATCTTATGATACTCTGTAGGCCAATGGGCTAGTTATGATGATTGACGGATGGTTCTATCGGGTGGTCAGGCATCCGATAAAGTTTGGCTCGACATGGATATATTCATTCTGGCTATGTGGCTTAACGGTTGGCACAAGGGACGTAACCTGCATATGCATAAGCACGTAAAATTTTTATATGATGATGGTTTTTAAACCGAACCATTAGTTGAAGATGAATTGTTGTTGAATTGTGAATTGTGTTTCCAACATGTTATCCACTGTTTCCCCCCTCCCCCTCTACTGAGCTGAGAGCTCACCCCGTGTTTTATTTACAATTTCAGGTACTCAGGGGGCGAACGATGGTAACGGGACTATGGGTTCAAGAATGAAATAGATGACTCTGATATAGATTCACTTTTTGTTATATATATGTTATCTCGGGAAGCCACGGCTAGCCCGTAGTGTTATGCACTATTTTGCACCTGTTAAATCTGGTTTTATATATTGGTTATATGTATACAAGATTTTGTACAGTACTATCATCTTCTATCCTGCTGATTGACATGTGTGATATTACTGTTTAAATTTCTTTATGTGTTTTCATATATACCCATTTTAGTCAATCTAAGATGGGTTAGTAGCACTCCAGGTCTTAATTACATGTGTTATCCTGTAAATTAAGGCGGGGGTGTTACAACCAAAGTGTGTTGTGTGGCATATGTAAAGAAATAAGGAATTGTCTCTTCTTTCAATGTCCATGTTCTAAATGTGTTTGGAATGCCGCTCTGGGAAATTTGGATACGTCTTCTCCATGTATTACGTAGGTTTCTGAAGTTGAGAAAGCTCTTAATTAGTTCAAAGGATTGGATCTCAATTACTTGCTAGAATTAGGAAAGGTTGGCTTTTAATGTCACTGTGTATTTTATTTGGATGGACAAAAATGTTACAATTTTCCAATATAAAACTAAGTATGATGGTCAAATATTAACCCTAGAGGAGGGTGAATAGGGTTTATCGAAATAAATGCGGAACTAAAAAGTAATTTTAATTAAATATGACTAATGAAAATTTTGCTGAGGATAATCAAATAAATGAGTAAATCAATACAATCCAATTACAATAAGAATAGTCAAGGAAAAATGTAAATCAATATTGAGCAATATCAATAAAGGATAGATAGAGTGTAGAAAGATGAAACCATAACTCCAAGGCTTTTTGTTCACATGGTTCAGTTTTTTAAACCATACATCCTCACCCAAGTAGTGCCCCCGAGAATTTCCACCATCCAATCTTCTTCGGGTGAATATCAAACCTCAATACAAATGTTGTTATACACACAACACTCACAATGTAGTTATACTCACTACACTTCTCACAAGATATGCTCTCTTGCTTTACAAAAAGACAAACTCTCTTTAGAAATGAATAATGATTTGTTTGTGGTGATACACACCAAAACAATAATTCTCAAATGTTTACAAAATATAAAATGAAGCTCACACTAGAAGTTATCAAGTTTTGATCACAATATATAACTCAATAGATGAATGATTGATCAAAATATGTTCTTGAATCGTTGAATATTTGAAGTAGATGAAGAAAATAGTGTAATAATGATTCAAGGTGGTTTAAAAAGGGTCTAGGGAGAGTATATATATGTTGGAACAAGATATAGCCGTTTGAATAGAGTAGTTATGAGTTTGGTGCCAAAAATGGTAAAAAATTAGAACTCTAACGGTTAGTCTCTAGGCCATCACTCGACTGAGCAAGGCTCATCAATTAACTGAGCCTTTGCTTATCAGTCGACTAATGGGCACTGTCCTACCAGCCAAAATCTTAAATTTTGGACTTTTGCATTTTAGCTTCAAAATCAATTTGAATGATTCGAGGACCTCAAAAACATGTTCCTAAGACACCTACTTTCGGGAGAACTTAAAATATGATCATTTGAATTTTAATATGAATTTATTTCAAAACCGTTTTTTGCAAGAATGATGTTTTGAAAGAGTTTTGATTCAAACTTGATTTAAATCAATCTAAGAGTTATGTATGGTATGTTTGAGCTATGTATAACAATCAAGCAAGAAACTTTACAAAGATCTAAAATACTCACTCAATTTATAAAGCTAACGAGTTTTTGAGTGCTTTAGAAAGTTTATTGGGTTTTTCACTTGCATTGAACTTTTGATCCTTATTGATATGGCATTGTGGATATGCTTTGATCATGTTGTTGTGTGTGATGCAAGGCTAATGAAATTGTGTATTTGTAGAAGAATGTTCTCGGTTCCGGTTTGATAGTTTTGCCCATGTATGATAAATCTATTTGTGGCTATACTTAAAACATCAACTTAGTTAAATTACACATGAATAATGTTATTATTATTATCAAAACAAGATTAGTGACTTTTAGGTCAACAAAGTAGATGATATTTAATACAATATACACCTTAAAACACAAACCCACTTTAACTAGGACTTTTAATTTGAGAGTGAACTTTTAAATTTGAGATGGAGGTAGGGTGGGTTTATTTCATTTTTTTCTTTTTATATATTTTCTTTTGTATTTTTTTTAAAAAAAAACTTTAATAGTTCAATAGGGATTAGTGTATTTTACTAATAAATAATGGCAGTGTTAACAATGTACTTAATGGTTATCATCCAAATACAATTGTTGAAGAATAGTGTTTTAGCATAAACATATTTGTTGGCAAAAGAGGTCATCAGCCTTGGCTTTCAAAGTGCACAATTATTGAAGGGATTGCAGTAAGAAAAAAAAATAGTAATCATGCAGTTGTTATTCTAGTATAAAGTTAACCTTTATTTAAAACTCATATAATCTAGAAAAGACCTCAACCCTTAAAATTTAAAGTGGATACATGTCATTCATCCTAGGGATTATTAAGCAAAAATTGAAGGAAATGGGTAATGGAGTGGAGTTGGTAAAACAAGAATTTTGGGGTAAGACTTTGGGTTCCGTTTGTTATTGCTATTTAAACCTTAGGCGCCAATGTTTATGGTAATGAAGTTTTGGGTGCCATTTGGGATAGATTCTGTTAGTTCACCCAATCAAACGTTTTCTCCTTTAATCTTTGGGACAAAGTGACAGCTTTGGCCCTGGTTACACGACCCCTTGGTCGTTTGTTTGTCTTAATCATGTTTTTCTTAAAAAGAAAGACAAAAGAAGGTCTAGAGAAGAAGAAAACCAATCCCAAATTGAAGCAAACCATAACCCCAAATGTGACAATTTTCTAGCAATTGAAAGAGTGATTCTTGAAGAATTCCTAGTCTGGAACTCAATTCAGGTATGTTTAGGGTTTATTTGTTATTCTATAGTCATATTAATAATTAACTTGTTGCTTATCATTATATGGAGTTTACCCCTTTGTGATAAAATAAATACTTAATGTGCTTATATGCATGGCTTTTTAGCAAACATATTATATGATTTTTTGTAGTTCTCTATACACTTGCATGTATTTTATAAGTCACTTGTATATATTTAATATGTTGGATTGTTTGTATAATTGTATTTGGGGGGGGGGGGGGGGTGTTTGTGCTGTTTTTTGGAGATATAATACAATGGCATTACGTAATCTTAGATTATTCCTTTGTCATTATGGTGGTAGATGGGATGTAAAAGATATTAAGATGTTGGGGAAAACTTATTTCCTTGATAGTGTTGACGATGATGAATTTTGTTACATGGTCCTTGTTAAGGATTTAGAAGAAAAATCTGGTGTAAAAGGGGGTAAATATTGTGGTTGTGGGATGGTTGTATTTATGTCATATAGAGTGGTGCTAACTTAATGGATATATGGGACCATATAAAACCTTTAAACAAACGCTCCTACATTTACCTAATAGAATCTAATGCCCCAGTAAATAAAGTGAATGCTTGTGCTTATACCAATAAAATTGTAAACAATCCAAAGAAAAAACCCACTACCCTACAATTAAGAAGATCGCCTAGATTCAAAACACCTACAAAGAAGAAAGATCTGCTAAAGAAACATATGGTAACTACCTTCTAAGAGATCTTTTAGACTCCAATCCAATTTTAGGTTCAACTTTAGCACCACTACAGATAATTCAGTTGTGTTGTCTAAAGAAAATAGTGAAGGGGATGGAGGGCCTATACATTCAGTTGTTCAATCCAATGCTCCAAGTAACGTACATAATGAGGTACCTAGGTCTAAATTAGAGAGTAAGGAAAATTGAATCTATAACAATTTACTAATTAAGATCATTTGTTCTATAATATGCATGGAAATGTGATGAAAAAGGTAAGAATTCAATGGCACATGCTGGTTGGGTTGTAGATGAGATAGAAAAGTGTTTAAGGAACCATAAGGAGTTCAGGCTAAGCAATGCTCAAGCTGAGATATCAGAGAAACATAGGTGAAGATATTGTATTAAACAGCATATCAAGCCAAAATCAAATGTCATGAAAGGATTTATGAAAGTTATAATGAAGGGTATAGGTTGTCCCTGAGCTTGCAAAGAAAATATTGACAAAGAACCTTGTTATGCAGTGGTTTCTATATCCATGTGATAACAAGTTTGTCTCATTTGTTGGAGGGATGACTAGATAGGTGTAGACCAGTTATTGGTTTACAAGGTTGTTTATTGAAAGCAAAAATGGTACGAATGTTCTTTCAGTGATTGGGTTAGATTGTTATAATGGTTTGTTTCCCATAGCCATTTGCATAGCTAAAAGTGAATACTTTGACTCTTGGAGCAAGTTTATGAATATTCTTAAGTCATGCCTCACCAAACATAAAGATCCCCTCACATTCATCTCAGCTAGGTAGAAAGGGTTGGTTCCAACAGTAAATAAATTATTTCTTAATAGCAACCACATGTTTTTCTTTAGGCATATGTACAAGAACTTTAAAAGGGATGGATTTAAAAGGCCTAACTTAAAGGACTTGAGTTAAGCTGCTGCAAAGGCTTATAAGAAAGAAAAGTGGGAGAAATGGATGCAACAGTTAGCGAAGGATGATAAAGCTGCAGCAAAGTGGTTGACGGTGGAAAAAGTAAAGCGTTGGGCAAGGTCACATTTTAATATGACATCTAAGTATGAACATATAACGAACAATTTTTTAGAATCCTTTAATAGGATGATAATGGGTTTGAAGGATGTGCCATTGATAAATCTTATTGAGAAATTCCAAATCTTGGTCATGTCATTACTCTATAAGAAGAAGAATAGTTTAGAGGTGCTCTATTCTAAATCTTTCCATGGTTGATTTTTTAAGAGATGGGTCTACCATTTTCAAGAGGGCAGCCGCCCCCTCATCTTTTACCATCCCAGGTTGCTCAAATTAGTACATTAGGAAAAAAATGGAAATAGTGAGGAAGAGAGATAAAATGGAGGTGCTATGTACTAAATCTTTCCATGGTAGATTTTTTAAGAGATGGGTCTTTAGGGAATGTGGGTTTTGCTCTTTATCTGGGTCTTTAGAGAATGACGGTTTTGTCCTTATTTAGAGCACATGTGCCTTTGCGCATGTGTTTTTTCCTCACTTTAACGGTGGAAAATGGACAGAATTGTCAAATTAAAACGCGGCCTAAACTTTAATAGGTAAATTGAGAAAAAATTTAGTGGTCAAATTAAAACTCGGGATAAAGTTCAATGGCCATTTTGGTTTTTTACACTATTGAACTATATTTAATACACAATGCAAGCATTTTTATTCTATAATCCCCTATCTAATTAATTTATTGTAACGTGTAGGTACTGCAATCTTCATTTTACATATAAAGCATACATAGCAACATATGACATCTATGTCCATCGTATTAAAGATGATGCATATTGGCCACACGTACGAACGTGCAAGTTTGCTAAATACATAACACTAAGGTCAAGTTATAATATATTAACTAATCCATTGCTACATTTGTTTTTATGCGAGCACAACATGTAGTAAAGCCTCTTGCATTAACAAGAATTCATGGAGGACCAAGAAACAACATAATAAAAGGTAGGGATAAAATGATAGAGCCAAAAAGGCAGAAAAAAAGATGCAACACATTTGGTGAGATAGGACATAATATATATATATATATATAAAGGTGGACCTGCATATGTAAATGGAAGCAAAGGTAACTATCTAACAATCATCTCTACTAATTTTGTTTATTCAATAATGTTCATATTTTAACCTTTTAACATAAACACAGTGAGGCCTAGGTCAGAAGCAGAAGGACCTAGCAGTTATGGTCAATGCATAGTGAGGCCACCATTGATTATACTATCTGCACCAGTTCAATGGACGTCATTTGGGTTCAGAAGAGGTAAGAGGGTGCACAGGGGGAACTAGAAAGGGTAAAAGGGGTGGAAAAAGATAAAGGACATTTATTCCACCTACATCAAGTACTCCACTGGCATAAGTATTATCTATCTTATTAAGTACTATATATTGTTAGGTAATCTTTTGTGGATTTTGTTAAATTAAAATACTATATGACTTGTTAAGTATTGGCAATGACATTTATGGCCTTTGCTAAGTGAAAGATGATATGACTTTTTAAGAATTGATAATCACTTTGTGGGTTTTGGTAGCTAGCATGTAATGGTACTAACTCAATTAATGAAATGCACTAAAGTTATAAAGAAACTATTACATTTTTAGTTATAACAAAGCATTACATTCATTCTTCACAGTTAAACTTGGTATCAAACTCTTTGCACAAATCATCCAAGCTCAATTCTAGTTTGATCCTAATATTTCCCCTCTTATAGTTTGTTATAGCATCTAACAACCATCGAAAATTTCCACATTATGCACATTTTAAGAACTTTTTTCCATAGCTATAAGGTTCGTGAGAAGTTCACAATCTTCTAGCCCCTTTGCATCCATTTTTTTTAAATGTCTTTCATATGGTATGGTAATCTTATTCTACCGTGTAACCCATTGTATTATTTGTCAATATATTAAATCATAATATTTTTTAATAATTGTTGGTAAATTTATTTTATTTTTATCCATCCATTTAGAGAAATAAAAAATAATATCATATAAATTCAAAGAGATTTGTGTTTTCCCTAATAATACAAAAAAAAGAAGAAGTTTTGTTACTTAGCAAGTCGGAGAAAACTATTGTACTTGCAATTAGTAAAACTTGAACTTGGAATGTCCATATATGTTTTCTTTTGAAATTTATTTATTTTTGATATAATAATGGTAGTTATTAAAAATATATGAATACAAGTCTTTAGGTTACGGTGAGTATTTTTTTTTTAAATCTCTTTCATATGGTAAGGAAATCATACTCTAACATGTAGCCCATTATGTTATTTGTCTATATATATATAGTGGTGGAGTCAAGAATTCAATCAAGGGGGAGGGGATTTAAAGCACACAAAAATATAAATTTGAAGCCATAAAATATTAATTCAAGCATTGCATTATTACTACAAATTACTAAGATTCTACGGCATTTCGTATTTTGAAAGTACGTATTACGAGACGTCTTCCTTCTCAATAGAATACCAAAAAATAGGAGTTTAGATCTAAATCACCTAATGTTATGAAACTAATCAATTAATAAATAAGTAAACCTAACATTATGCAATCAATCAATTATTCCAGAAATAAACCTAATATTGAGTAATCATTATCAATTCTTCAATTAATCTAACATAGACCTAATATTATGAGATTAATCAAGAATAGAACTAATATTAGACAATTGATTAAGAAATAAACCAAATATTAAGATGTAAACCTAATATTAATCCAGAAATACATCTAATATTAATAAAGAAATACACCTAATACTAAGAAAGATTAAAAAATAAACTCACCTATGGCATGTGGTAGATGGCGACAAGAGCCGGTAGAGGCAAATGTGCAAACTGCAAGCAACTAAGTAAGTGGAGAGAAAAATAAAAAAGTAGAAGCATAGAAAACAACAGAGAAAAGGAAATATAATATGAGGAATGAAATGGAGTTTGAGAGAGAATTTAAGTGAAATTTAAAATTTTAAAGGGCTCCTAACGTTTAAACTCCGATATGCACCAAGACTCAGATGGCCTCTCTTTGGGGTCGAACTTACACTTAGAGATCCTGAAATATAAAGTTATGCACATCTGTCCCTATTTAATTTTTTTATTTTTCAAAAAATGCCCCATATTTATTAAAAAAAGGAAAATCAAGGAGGCGCCAATTGCTCTCCACCCACCCCCAATCCTCCCAGCACTGCCCTTGTCAAAATATTAAGTTCTAATATTTTTGAATAATTATTAGTAAATTTATTCACTTTATGGAATAAATAAAATATCCACTATAAATTGTCTTATTTTTTAGACATACTACCATATTTTTATACCTCCACATAAATTAATTTTACAGAACACTATTAGTCAAAAAATAACGGTAAATTATTTTTTCTTCTTTTACAAAAAAGGCAATAAAGATATATAAAAGTCCATATCAAATTAAAATCTTTTAGGGTGGAGAAGTTCAAAACGAGGCATAAAATGATGGGTGTAAATTTTCTTTTCTTGATATTTTTTTATGTAAGCAATGATTAAATAATACAAGTTTTGTTTTTTATATAATTTTACAGCCACCACAATGAAATGTATAAATGGGTAGAATACAATCACCACATTAGGTGGGCATAACATTTTTTTTTTCATTTTTTATTTTGAATTGTGAAAATTGTAATACATTAACCTTTAAAGTTCATTTATCTATGGATATATAGTTATTTATTATTTATGCTTCTTCTTTTTTTTCTTTGTTTTTTTATGTTTCTAATACTTGCAAGGCCATATTTTTGTTTGAATAAGTTATTTGATCTGATCGATCCATGTAATAAGATAAACGAGCATTTTCATTTAAATAAATTACATGTATGTATCCTTATAGTTTATGTTTATTTAAAAAGAAAAATTTATTATTTGAATACATTGTGTTACAATGAACTAGACTTCATAATTTGAAATAATATATATATATATATATATATAATTAGTTTTAATTGGTGTTTATATTTATAGTTCATGATACTTTATGAATGGTATATTTTAAAATAAATTAATGCTATTGCAAAAATAAAAAGACTTGACAATAAATGCATAATGAGAGTGTTTTTTTTTTAGTTATCCATTCAATACCATAATTTAAGATACCCCCATTATGCTATTACTTTGAGTTATCCATTAAACAAACATGTGGGGATGGGGGAACTCAAAGGATTAGCAAAGCGGAAATAACTCAAATTATGGATATTGTTAAGGTGGCAAACTAAAAAAACTCCTAATAAAAAGTATGAACCATACTATTTGCTTTGGTAAAAGTCAAAACCACTTTAAAACCTATTGCAATTAGGATAACAAAAATTCCAGCTAATAAGTTTTCAACCAAACCCTAATGGGTGTTTGTTTTTAAATTGTGATAGGTATAATTAACACAAATACAACTTGAAATTGCTTGCGTTTAGGTTCATTTAAATTTAGTCCGTGGAACCCAAACCAACCATGTATATATAATTGTTTGTCTTTAAATACTCTTAGAGTACTATATAATTACAATATATCGGTGCTTATCAAGGCCTATTAGGTTTAGCCATATAATAAATACGAAAGTTTCGCGTTTTCAAAGTTAGCCCTCTTTCATGCCAAAGTCATGGTTGGGTTAATCTCATTTTTAAATAGGTCGAGTTTTAATTTTGCCAAACTTGCCTCAAGCCTGTCCCTTTCCTGTCACTACATAATTATTTCCAAACTAAAATTATTATTATTTTGGTACCATAGGCACGAGCATTACTAGTCTATTAATAAACCAAGTCAGTCCTAATATAGCAGGACTCTTTATATTTTTGTTCCTAACTAGCAGCTCTAATTTAATGTGAATGTTTATCTCTTGATCTAACGTCTCAGGATTATCATAGCATGTTGATAATATTGATCATAATAATAGGTATTTAGATAATTAACTAACCAACAATAAAGAGTTTAAAACCTATGAAAACTCTAATTGTATCTTTATAGCCATTAAATATTTATTTATAAATTAAAGTTTTTCTATATCTCTAATATCTCCGAAATTATTTAACATGTAAATTATTTATATATAATAGCATCTCCGATACTCCTATATATTCCTATTTTGTTTAATTATAAATTATAGTTTTTCTATATTTTTAGCATGCCTATATTATTTAACATATAGATTATTGTTTTGAATGTTTCATATACTCGCAAGTGCACGAATCAGATACTATTATAGCTTAGGCAAAAGCGAGGTCGAACCCTAGGGACTTGATGGATAGAACATACGTATTTCTCTCACTAACTCTAATTAATTCCTAATTTAGCTTAGAAATTGAGTGGGATGATTTATCAACTAAAAATACGAATAAATTAATAAAATACTAGTGAAATAATCAATTAATAAAATACTAGGATGGCGAAGTCATATATTTGATATCATAATCCTAATATTCATACCTAGCAAGCTCTACTCTTTGTCTCGCACTAATTTGGTCTCTCGACTCTATTAGATGCGGAAAATAAATTCAATTAAGTCCAATCAAATTTTAAAATCCAATTATTAATTATCCCACAGCCAAACTTATGTATAAAATCAAAACACTCACTATATCCATCAAAACATAACCTATATCTACTCTCAAAAAATCATAAGGTGAATCCAACAAAAAAATAATGAGAATACAATTTTATTTTCATCAATTAAAATAGGCATTCAATAGGAAGAATTATTTTTAACATTAAGGCATTAAATTGGTAGAGTCAATTAGCATGAATACGTGGAAGGAAATCAATTAAATATACTCATCCTAACCCTAGTACAAATTTACTCTAGCATAGAATAAATTAAATAACAAATAAGATTAAAAGAAAACTTACTTGACATTAATAAAAAATAAAATTAAGCTTTCAATCTTCAAAGCCTTCAATTAAATTAATAAAGATAAACGAAAGAAAATTTAGCAAGAAGAAAAAAAAAAGAAGAGAAATCGATTTTTCTCCCCCACGGCACTGTGCACGACTGCCCCTCTAATTTGTTGGCTGCTCTTGCTTTAATGTGGAGATGATGGCTTAGGCTTTCATTAAATGGGTTGGGCAATTAATTCAATCAATTAATTAATGAGCTTGGACTTGGCTTATGGGCTTGAGAATTGGGTAGCTTGCTGGCCCAGCTTTTGAGATGAGATGGACTGCAAGTGGGCTAGGCAAATTATAAAAAAATACATCTTCATTAAATTAATACATTCCCGCTGGAAATAATTTCATTGGCACACTGATTGTATTTTAGCCATAACTTTGCCCTCCGAACTCCGATTGACACAAAGTTTTCTCCCACGCATAGCTAACTCAAAGGTCTAGAACTTTTGTCTTTGGAGTTTTCTTCAAATTCCTTACGGATTAATGCTTGAATTTTCTTGAATACAGGCGTTGCGCGTAGCCATTTTTTCTTCATTCGAAATCTTCTCGATTTAATTCCAATCACCTGAAAAGCTCCAAAAACATAACAAATATAATAATATATGTTCTTCAAAGTAAATATTAGTGACTTACAATGTACCAATTTCTTGGCACACCAATTATCTATAAATGAATCTATCGAGTAGTAAGAGTGCATATTCACATCTTAATTTCACTATCACATCAACTTTCTCTCTTTAGCTGTTTTTTAAACTTCAAAATATAATAAATTTTATTTTTATAATATTTAAAGTTCATTTTTCTAGGGATATTAATTTATTTTTTAATATTATGTCCCTACAATGTACCTATGTTCTAGTCCTCAAGCTTAAGGCTATGTTTTATTCGGATGTGGTTTTATTATATTGTATATAAACTTTCATTTAAGAACCAGGCTTCGGTTTTGATATGTAAATAGTATTTTAATTGAACTTTTATAACTATTTTTATATGTCGTGTTGTTTTATTGTTTGAGTGTGGGATTTAATTCGATGAAAATGGTTTTTAATTTCTATAGGTTAGTTTATTAATTATACGAACTCCACATGCCAAAATTTTCTAAATGAGGTTTCCAAAACAAGCTATGTTTTATTTTTTATAACTTTTCACCGCCATCAGTGTACGGCATTGTGATTAACTGGGTCCTAGAGGTCAAATCCTCTTAACAGGATTCGGGGCATCACACCCTGCACTAAGATTGGCTGAATAGTTGGAAGATGAAAATGAGTGATAATGGGATGGGTCCTTTCTGATGAAGGAGTGGAGGTCATTTGCCTTTTATTTAGCTGTTCGACAGGGGATCCTATTTGTTGACTACTTGGGGGAGCATTCTAGTTATCGTCATTCCCCTAGCTGAGCAATCCCATCATGGAAAGCCCCACCATGTCTGGATTTTAAGGGGGAACTAGTGGAAATGTCCAAGTGTTGAAGGAAAGGGTTTCTTTTTACCAACCCCCTCCTCCTCGGCCCCAAACTTTTGGCTTCTTCAAAAAGGGCTTCTGCCTCTGCGTTAACTACTGTAGGCCTCTATTCTTCTTTCTCAAAAATAACGACAACATCTCCCCTACCTCTGAAGATGGGTTGTGATGTAGGAATCTCAACAATGGTTACTCCATCAGTGTTTTCGGCAATTCTGAATGGAGCGTTTGGGTTAAAGGGACGAGCGACAACTACTTGGAAAGCAGGCTCTTTCCCTTTCCTTTTTCTACTAGGACTAGCCTCAATATCAGTGTCCTAATCACTTGGCACACCGCAAGTTCGGCGGTTTAATCTTCTCTAGTCCTGAAGGGCTTTCTAAGGGTTTAGAATGTTGTACTGTTAAAAGACCTATACTTAACACTGGGTTTGGGGTAGGGCTAATCCAGGTAACCATATTAGTTCAAGAAGACAAGGATCGATAAGGGAGATGATAGCCTGATAGATTGTGGGCTGCTTTAAGATGGTTAAAATGATCTTTATGCCCTAGTCCCTCGTGATTTATAATCATCCATTGAAGGCTTGGAAAAAGCTTCTTTAGAGCCACCAACTGCAAAGGAACGAAGAGTTTGTTAGCAACGGGGAAAATATAATACGAAGAAATCACAAGTGTAAAAATCTGAATTCATGATTCCTTACATGGGGAGCCAAATTATTTTAGCACTGGTTTATTTGTTAGGTCAGGCTCCACAACGCCATTTATTATGATGGTGTCGAGTAGTAGCCCTTATGTGAGGAGGCTAGCCCTTCTATGAAAGATGGAGAATGAGGCCTAGCCCTAAGGTTCCACTTGCCCTCATAAAGGCTAAGAGAATAGCAAACCTTTATTTCATTAAGCCCTAAGATCAAATTAAACCTCTATTCAACCTGGCGGTGATGAGTATAGCTCTGACTATGTTAGTCAGTTGGCAAATGTGCAAACGGTTTTCTTTAAGAAAGTTTACTAGTAATTAATCAAAAGGGAGGGTTAAGACAGCTTCTAAAAGGAAAGAAGTGTATGCGGGCTTGGATTGGATTGGATGACACTCAACCTAAAAGGATCCTCATTTCCACCACATTCCCTCTAGATAAGCCATATGGGATAAACCTATCCTCAAAGTCTAATCTCTTAACTTTATACAAAAGGGACCATCTACCCATAGTTTATAAATTTTCAGAATAAAAAATAAGAAAAATGGTGAAACAAAGAACGGAGAAACAAAACCCAGAAAAAGGAAAGAAGATGAGGAGGATTTATAGTGATTTGAGGGAGTCTGGGTACGAAATAGGAAAACACACGATCTAGAATAAAGTTTGAGAAGAACTATAGAGACAAAGGTTTCTAACTAATGAAGTTTAAAGAAATCTACTTGTTGGTCGGATTTCAACCCTAGAGGGGGGTGAATAGGGTTTAAAAACTTTAATGTGGAATTAAAATACTTTTTCAAAATGTTTAAGTAAAACAAATTTACTAACCCAATATATCAAAGAATGCAAGCACATAAATAATTAAACAAGCAATTCCAAGAGCAATCAATTAAGCAATAACAAAACAATCAATAATAAAGAGATTGAGTAAGAAAGATTGAACCGATTTGAAGTCCAAGACTTTTTGTCTACACGGTTTTGGTTTACCAAACCATAGTCCGCGCTCGGTTAGTTCTCCGAGAAGTTTCTCTAATTCCAATCTCCTTCTGGGTGAAGATCAAACCACTACAAGTGTTGTTGTCTCACACACTCTTTACAAATATTGCTTGACCACAATATTCACACAAGAATCTCTCTCTTGCTAACCTTGTGAAATTTACCTTTCACAAAAACTAAACAAGAATTTACCTTATTGTTTTCCTATGAGATTTACTTCTCACAATTTGAATACAAATGTTTGGTGATTCACACCAATTTACAATAACTCTCTTAAGTGTGTAAAGAATACAATTTGAAGCTCACACTAGAGTTATCCTATTTGATCAAGATGATATAACTCAAAAGATTAATGATTGATCAAAAATAATTTCTTGAATCTTTAGATATTGAAGATAGATGAAGTATAGAGTATGAGAGTGATTCAAGGTGTTCAAAATGTGTCTTAGATAGTGTATATATAGCCCCAAAAGTGATATAGCCGTTCTAGAGGTTTGGTAGAAGTTTGGTACCAAAAATAGTAAAAAAT
The DNA here is from genome assembly GCA_021464415.1 of Lonicera japonica. NCBI lineage: Eukaryota > Viridiplantae > Streptophyta > Magnoliopsida > Dipsacales > Caprifoliaceae > Lonicera > Lonicera japonica. Next base: position 33,532,141 of record CM038463.1, on the reverse strand, counting down.
CAGAAATCTAACAGCTATATTCTGAAGCATCAGTCGATTAAGCAAAACCATCAGTCAACTGATGGACCCTTAGTCGACTGAGCAAAGTTGCTTAGTCGACTGATGGACCAGACTGCCCATCAGGCCATAAAGCCAAAAATCCCATTTTTTGCACTATTGCATATAAGCTCCAAAATCAATTCTAATGCTTTGAAGACCTTAAAAATAAGTTCCTAAGACACCTATTTTCAAAAAAACTCAAAATATGATCATTTGAATTTATTATTAATTTATTTCAAAACCGGTTTTTGCTAAAATGATGTTTTAAAAGAAATTTTGATTCAAACTTGATTTTAATCAATCTAAGAATGTTGTAACAATATCTATAAGCTATATAAATAATCAAATAAGAAACTTTACATAATACCTAAGCACTCACTCAATTATCGAATTAACGAGTCTTTGAATGCTTCGATTTGTTTCTTCAATTTGATTCTTCCTTGAATCTTTTGCATATGATCCTTGATCTTGATCTTCAAGGATTTGCATTGATGAGATTGATCTTCTTGCTAGTCCAGTGCTTCGTTGACTTGATCGGATATAGATTGAATGATCCTTGTCATGCTTCCTTTGAGCAATCATGCTATTCTTGATTTTCTAAATAAGAAATCTATAATCTTAAATCAAGAATATGTTAAATTACACATGATTGATTTATTGTTATTATCAAAATAAGATTAAGACCTTCAAGGTCAACACTACTTTTAGAGGGAGATGGCGAAAATGGGAAGTAGAAGAAGAAAAAAGAGGAAGAAATGAACCTAAGGTTTTTACACCCACATTTCTCTATTCCCAAATGACGATATTCGCCTCAGGAAGATTCGCAAAATCATTACACCTTACTAATGAGGCGTGACAGCTGTTCCCGCCACAATTAAAAAAATGAAAACCATCGATAGGAATAAAATGTGTGTCCTGCTTTTCACCATACGAAAGAAATCTACTCTTTGAAGAAAAAATTTGTACAATGGTGGGAATAAAATCTCTACTAGGCAGAGGATATAGTCGAAGAGAGAATACCCAGGATAAAATACAAGCATCCGAGTTCATGAAATTAATAAAACTTGAATGCTTTAGGTGCAATTAAGGGAGCCCAAAATAAAGATTTGGTTTAGCCTAAAGGATGGGGAAAAGCCCAAAAGCGAGAAAGGGGTTAAAAGCCCAGATTTAGAAAGCTTTGGGCCTCAGATACGAATGTAGTGAGGATTGCTGAGCAAAACCCAATTAACTGAAGTAAAGAAAATGCTGATATGGTCACCTTAACTAATAAGGATTAGACACCTGTACTAGCCGACCTGGTTATAACTGAGATGGCTGTCATGTTAGCAATAGGAATACAGATGTAAGGTGCAATGTTAATTAGTTATGGTTAAAGAAGTAGTACACTAGTAAAGTGTTAAGAGTGGTGTATAAATTTTGCCATTTCTAATCCTTTTACTATTTACCTAATGAAGTCTTGTAACCTTAATTATATATATAAATAGAAAAGGGAAACCTCATAAAAAAGGGGGAGAGCAATCTGGCCCAAACTTTGAGGTATTAGGTAATATTAGGTTATATATATATATATATATGAGAGAGAGAGAGAGAGAGAGAAAGAGCTAGTAGCCTATAATTCTCATTTACTATTACTAAAGTAATACAAAACACACATACAAAGAAGATGTACTGCCACTAGAAACTAAAACTTCCTAGGGGAACCTACCTAAGAATATCATCTTCTGGGTTGGCCCAAATTTTTGATCCCCACCTATTTTTAAAACTTAGGAAAAAAAAAGAAAAATAGTGGGCTAGAAACGAAAAAGCAAGTTGTTCCCTAATTTGGAAAACTAGCTGGGTCTAAGTAAACAAAGGTTTATAATTTAGGACCAAATACTAATTTGCAATTTTCTTGATGAAAATCTATCGTATCAACCAATTTACCTTTAAACACTTAATTGATTTTCAAAAAATGATATTTTATCTCATAAATAAAGGGGAGAGTAAGTAACATTATCTTCCCTCTTAAATTCGCAAACGAAAGATAGAAAATAATTTTTCTTTATCTCCATTCTAGTCCCCCCGATTATTACTTTATCTGCTTTTCTTGTTCTTCTAAACTTCCAAACACAACTTTAGAGTTATTGTTCATTCTCTTATTCAATCCATTGCACCACGTCCCTTATATCCGACAAGTCTTCGGTTTTAAATTAATAGTTCCATTTTAAATTATGAACTTTGAAATTAACGGTTCAATTTATTTTAATTAATATCTCGCCATCTCAAATTGATAATACCATTTTTTTTTAATGTCTCAAATCAACTGTGTCAACTACTTTCTATAACATAATTAATGTACCAATTTTATGAAACATAACTAATGGACCAAATTTGTGAATTATATATTTAACTATTAATCTAGTTAAAATTACTAGTTAAAAAAATTATAATTCCAAAAGTAAAAGTTGCAATTTGTGTTTTTAAGTCATGTTTAATTCTAACCCAACTCGACAAGAAATTATAAGAGACAAGCACAATATGGCATCGTGATATTTTGGCTACGACCAATCTGAAAAAGATATGTCATGTGTGATTGCTACTTTTTTTTTTTCATACAAATAGAATACATATAAATTTAATGTTAGACCTTATGCATCGTTTGGTTCACGGAATTGAATACTCAGAAAAGAAAAGTCTTTCATTTTCTTTATTTGGTAGGTACAAATTCTAAAAAAACTTTTCTGATAGGGGAGAAAATACGGAGTAAAGTCATTTTTCTCAAAACTCATGGAATTGATTTTGCCTTGTGATTACTCAACATTTATTACAAAATTTTTGGACAACAATACTTTTACTTAAATACTTTCTATACTTTACTAAACATAAGAATAAAAACTTTATAAAAATTTTAGTTTCTCACTTTTATAAAAAAAAAAAACAAAGAAATTAATTTTCTTTTCATAAATCAAACCACGAGATTTTGGGGAAGGGAATGAGAATTTAGATTATTGAGAATTGAACCACGGTGAGAAGAGGGAACTTACCCTTTTTGCCAAGTTTGATACAGCTCAAATATTATGATTGTAATTTTTATTTCCCAATGTACATGATGTAACAGAAGGAAAAATGCTTTTGTTTTTTAATTTAAGCATGATAAAATCCAATTGACAATAAAACATGATTCATTATTTAATTTTAATTTTGTTTCAAATTTTGAATACAAACATAACACAATACTAAAATTATACAATTTCTCTATGTTAAGTTATTATATATTACATTTGTTATGATCGCTCCTCTAAAATGACGAAAAATTACTTTAAAAATGGCAGAAAAAGACATTTAAATAATTCACATTACAAACATAAGCTAATTTCATTCCATGCTATGTCTTTCTATTGTATTATTTTTAAACTTGTCACCCTTATTTACCAAAAATGACTACCGATATAAATCATCATATATTTTTTTGTTCTATTCCTCTTTTTAAAACTATTAATTTAAAGAGTAAAATATATATTATTATAAAAATTGAATTTTTTTTAAAATCCCATTTATTTTTTTAAAAAATTTTTTAATCTCATTTTAGTGCAATCCACGTGTTCCCACAGTCCACACTAAGAAAAAGAATCGAATATATATTTTTATTTTAAAATTCTATTTAACTCTAGTGAAATAGTGTATTATATGACAAATACTCTTTTAAGATATTTTAAGATATTTTATGAATTCTCATGTTTGTGTTTCAAAAAGAAAGTTAAGCAAATGATAGAAAATTTAGTCCAACCTAACTCTTCCTAAGTTTTCTATTTCAATAAATTTGTGAAATGAAAAGAACAAAATTTATACACCAAACTAACAGAAAGAAAATAATCCACTACAAATTCAATGACCACAATACCCTCAATACTTTTATCAAATTCCACATAGCCCAACCCCCCCCCCCCCCCTCCAATCCCGTCCCTACGCCATATTTTTATACAAACAAAGAACTCTCCATCTTCAACCCCCTTCTCTCCAGAAGATTCCATCAATCGTCTCTTTCAAACCTTGAGAATCTTCGCCGCTCTCACCATCGGATTTTCCCTAGCAATCGCCTCCCGACCGGCCGCCTTGTAGTCGAAGCTACAATCGTGCCGGTCGGAGTACCGGTGCTCCGAGCAGAACATCTCCCCGCACCGGCACCTGAACCCCATCAACCCCACCTTTCTCCGGCAACCGGAGCACCGGCTCACCTCCCTCCTCCCCGAACCTCCTTCCGGCCAGCGGCGCCGCAAACTTTCCGATCCAAACTCTCCGTCGCAGCTCCGGACAGAGACAGATCGGTCCTCTCCTGCATCACCTCCCGGTCACCTGCGCCTGACTGTTTCAGATCCGATCTCTCCGCTGGAGAGAGATCAGATTTAGCTCTCTCCGATCTGTATTTCCGTTCAACGACCGCTGATAGTTTCAGATCTGGACTCTCCGGCGGAGATCCGGCGGTTTGATCGGCAGGAACGGAAAGAGGAGGAGAGGAAATCGCCGGCGAGTAGGAGGTTAGGGTTTCGGGGACTTTGAGTTCGGTTTCTTCTTTCTCTCTCTTCTGAGCCATAATTTTTTTTTTTTGGTGTGTGGTTGAAGATGAGAAAGTGTTTGGAGGGCGATGGGGGAGAAATATTAGTGATTGTTTAGAGAGAGAAAAAAGAGAGGCGACTTTTTGAAGGGTTCAAAGTCGGTAGTGGTGATAGGGGGAAATGGTGGGGGCCTACTGTCGCCATTGGATAGCGAATCAGACGTGTCTCTGGGGATGAAATTGTTTTTTTTTTACGGTGAAAATGTGGTTAAACAATTACACTCGTAAAAGTTCGAATACAAATACGAAATTTATCTGCTAAATAGTAATTTTTAATCTTTATAAGAAGAGTAGTGTTATATTTATTGGATAGTTTTATTATTTATTTTTATTGATATGTATTATATATGTTATATTTTTATAAAATGCTTTATTGATATGCATTATATGTATTGTAATTTTATAAAATATAATAAGAGTGTAATTTATTTAATATATATGGTAAAATTTGTAGGTAAGAAAAAAAAAATTCATTTAGAATTATGTGGGTTAGTTTACTATATGTGTATATATAACTCTCCTTTTTTTTAATACAATAAGATAAATTTATTAGGCAATTTATTTTTAACATATTATTATATTTTTTACACGAACTATAAATCACAAGTATCACTACAATAAGGGTGGCAATACAACCATTGTATAGAGTGGATCAATAAAAAATTCGACAACCTGATCTTGGTGAGTTAAACTTGAGTTGAACTCGACTACAAGGCAATTGGTGATCTTTTAGGGTATATTTGCCTCAAAAAATTGTTACCTCAACCGTTTTAAACATAAGAGAAATGTCAAGGAGCCTTAAAAATGTTTTAAAACTTGTAATTAAAGTACATTTTGAATCATGCATTTGTACCAAAATTTTAGATAATGAAGTGATAAATGGATGAGATACATTTATACTTCCTTTTGAAATGTGCCTTTTGGATTATTTTTTTAGGCTATATAACAACTGAGATTAAAAACAGTGATTTAGAGCATCTCCAATTGTTATCTAAATGGTTTGCCACCTAAGCATTGTATAAAATTTACATAATGTGTAAAAACTCTAGTGCTCTGATGGTTGTATAAATGATCATGCCAACTCATCAATGAGTAAAATGAATATGTATAATACACTCTCATTTTACACATCACCTTTAGTTCCCCTGAACTTTTTAAATTTTTTTTAAATGACATAACTTTCATGGGTGCCAAAAAGTTGAGCTACCCACAAGAAAAATTTGCTTAGCTCAAAAATGACATAACTTTGTCTAGAGGATGGTCCTTATTGCCAATTTAGTCGTTGGTTCGGCAATACATCCACCCTTAACTTGGACCAATCCGACTTCTTTCGGGGCTCGAAATTGAAGTTTGCAATTTTGGACAGGTACATAATTTTTGTACCTGGACCGATTCGGCCTCTATTTTTGGGTAGCATATTTTTATAATAAAAATTCCTATTTTAAGTATTTTTAATATTTTCTTAAAGAGAGTTGGTATCTATACTTTTATATAAAAAGACCCATAGGGTAAAGGATTTTAAGACCCCTTTCTACACATGATTTGAGAGAAATTTTCAAATCTTATAAAGAGATCAAAACCTCAAAATGTAAAATACACTTTACAGTTTATAATTCATGCTAAAGCAAGTGTTCTTTCTTTAAAGAACAAATCAGATCCCAAAGTACCTGTGATTCATAAAATGAGTTAAAGAATGGTGCGTTACCTTGGCGAGCGATTCGTTGTGAACCTGTTCGTACGATTCGAATATGAGGACTATACTTGCAGAAGGTGAAAATTTTTGCAAGCGGCTTGTGCTATTCAAGTTTTGTAGTCTGTGTGATTTGAGATTAATCGAGTCCGTAAACTTTTATGCATATATTGAATTATTGATTATTAGTCCTGCAATGTATGGATACCTCGTTAATTATAGTATTTACTTATCCGTTTAATTGCTGCATGTTAGAAAATATTAAACATATTTTTCAGAATTAATCCATAAACTTTTAAGGTTTATTTATTGATTTAATTAAAATTGATTTTTGAAAATTCAACCATAAAATAACAAACCTAGGATTAGTTAATTTGTTAATTTACTTCCACGCGCGCATGATTTAGCTTTTTCATAAACATCTGATATATGAATGGAAAACCAACAAACAATTGACCAAGGAGGTGAAGGATTAGGAGTTGAGGAGCTGAAGATATATTAGGGCTTGATCATCTTAAAATATTAGATTTTTTATATTGCGTGGGTAGTGGGTATTGAGGGAACCTTTTTGTTGGATAAGCACCCCACATGAACATGCGCATGAGGAATTAGGGGAGTAAATACATATCAACTATCACCATCCCTGTGTGTATTTGATGGTGCGTCTTAATGTGGCTATCTAGCACAATTGAAGGTATATTTTTTAAGATGGTTGATGAGGACAAGATCGATGCGTTACTCGATAAATAGGATATGAAAGAAAGTGTTTAAGGCAAGTTATATTGATTTTAATTACCATAACTATTCACCATCTGAAAAACACAACAAATTTTGTAATAATTAAAAGCCCAAGTGATTGAGCCTAGAAATCGTGTTTTATTTAGTGTAACTAAGGCTTAATTGCATGTTATTTGTTGCTTAATTGGTTTAGTTGTCAATGAATTCACTTTAAGAGTCAAAATAGTGTCTTGCACTTATTTTGTATATAATTAACTCATTCTGCAGTTAAAAAGTGGCAAGCAACTCCAAAGTGGATTGAAAGTAACAAGTGAAGCGGTAAAAACCAAACCGAAAAACTCAAGGAAAAAGTGACAGCTAATTCCGAAGCTTAGCTCAATAAAAACATCGCAAAAAGACCCTAAGAAATGAGAAAATTAAGAATAATCAAGTCTCCTAGCTTTGAAATGAAGCGAGAGCATTGGGATGAAATTTGGAGATGAATTAAAGAAAAAAGGAAACGGTGTGATAGCAGCAAGGCAGAATAGATTCCAAAAGTGGAATGTATTCTAAGTAAAATACCAGAATCGATTCCCTCATAAGAATCGATTCCCACCTAGGCTGAATTCCTGTGCATGGATTTTCAACCTGTAGCCATTTATTTTCGACCCAAACTTGACCCGAAAGACTTAGTCTCTCGAGCTAACGATTTCATAGATAAAATGTAACACCCCCGCCTTAATCTATAAGATAACACCCATAGTTAAGACCTGGAGTGTTATTATCCCACCTTGGTTTGACCAAAATGGGGGTTAATGTGAACAAGAACTCAAGATAAAATGAAGTATACAACCATGATATGAAATTCACACGTGCATATGATAATTATACCAAGATAACAAAGCAAAAGCTAAACATATACAACAATCGGGTTAGCTGTGGCCTCACGTGAAAACATATATACATCACAAAAAGAGGTTGTATTAGAGCTTCTACTTCGTCCCTGATCTCGTCGCCTTTTTGTACTCACGGGACTCGTGAGTACCTGTAACGTTTTAAACAAAACATGGGTAAGCTATTTGCTCAGTAGGGGGGTGGTCATCAAGTAACGATGCATGAACGTGCTAATGCAGGTTACCTCCCGTGTCAACCAATTACCGTATAATAGAGAATCTGAGCTGTAAGTACGTTCCATTGCTAACAGAGATGTAAGATCATCATGCTGATACCCTGGGATCAATCGTCCTGATCCCACATAAACATAGATAACAACAGAAGTCATAGTGCGTTGCCAATTTTCCTAGGTTCTTGAGCTCCACACCAGTGGCTTATAGGCGGCCAAACATTGCTCCCTCAGGGGTTTAGGGATTTTCAACCCAAGGGCGCCCAAGCCTCACTTATTTCCCATCCTGGAAAGCACTATACAATCATATCGAGAATCTGTTTCAGAGAGACACAAGCTCTCAAATCCAATAATAAATGAGATAGGTCTTTCATAAGATAGTAAATCATTTACGAGCCATGAGTCCATTCAAGGATTCTCCTTGTTAGCACCCACAATAATGTATCCGCTTATGAACAATGTCCAGAAGGAGTTAGGAATTTTTTTCTAAAGGAGTTGGGAGGAAAATGAAAAAAAAGATCATGATGTTGTTGAAATATTGGAGATGGAATAAGAAATTAATCAAAATATAGAAAAAAATAATGGGAACCTTAGATGCTTTTGTTATTAAGGGAAATAGTGGAATTTCAAAGCAATTAACAATGAATTAAATGATGAAAAAAAAGAGCCGGTAGTTAGAAATATTTGTCGTTTATTTTATGGGTATCCATTGGCTTTTAATATAATAAAAAGTTCATTGTTTAAACAAATGGTTAAGTCAATTAGTGACTATGAAAAAGGATTGAAACCCCCTACTTACCACGAGACGAGGGTAACCTTTTTAAAGAATAAAGTTCAAAGTGACAAAGAAAGTATGGAAAAATATAGAAAAAAAAATGGAGCAGGACTAATTGTACACTTATGTTAGATGGGTGGGTTGAGGGAAAGTCAAGATCACTCACTAATTTCCTTGTTAATAGTCCTAGTAGCACAGTGTTCATTAAATCTTTAGACATTTCCTCTTATATAAAAGATGCCGTGAAATTACTTGACGTACTTGATGGACTTATAGAGGAGATAAGGGAAGACAATGCTGTCCAAGTGGTAATGGATAGTGCTTCGGCTTATGCATCCATCAGGAGAATATTATAGGAGAAAAGGAAGAAACAGTTTTGGGTCCCCTATGCATCGCACATCTCATTGATTTGGTGCTTCATGATATCGGTGAGTTGCCAATATTTAAAAATAAAATTATAAAAAAGAAAAGAAAAGGATATCACCGTTTACTTATATTGGCATGGTTGGGTTCTTGATATATTTAGGCAATTCATAAAAAAAATAATTAACAAAGGCAGGGCTGACAAGATTTACTACGGCTTTTGTGACTTGGTAGAGCTTTGCAGATAATAAAGTTCCTCTTAGACAAATGTTTATATCAAATGAGTGGACTTTAGGTCCTTATGCAAAGAAGTTTGATGCCAAGCATGTAAAAATCTGATTTTGAGTGATGATATATATTTTTTGGAAAGCTATCTAAGTATTGCTTGAAATGTGTAATCCCTCTTACGAAAGTATAGAGACTTGTTAATGGTGATTTGAAACAGGCAAGTGGAAACATTTATGAAGCCATGGATCATGCTAAAGAGCAAATTGCCAGCAATCTTAACTTTAAATAAACAAGATACAAGAGGATATGTAAAATAATTTATGCTAGGTGGGACATGCAACTCCACCAACCACTTCATGCCACGGGGTTTTATCTTAATCTAAGGTAACTTTAGCTTTTAAGTTTTATTCTTCTTCTTCTTCTTCTTCTTCTTTGAAAAACTTTTTATAATATTGTGTATATATATATATAAAATTTTAGATCCCAATACCAATAAGGGTTCAAAGCAAATAAGGAAGTAAAAATTGGCTCGTTCAAAACAAATGATTAAATGTAGTTGGATTACTAAACAAGAATAAAATTTGATGAACAATTGGAGATGTTTTGTCGGGCCGAAGGATTATTTGAGATTAACATGGCTAAATTGGCAAGAGACAAGAAACAACTGGGTATTTAATTATTAATGGTATTTTTATACTATTACATTGTAGTTTCATCTTTCAATTAAATTATATAATTTAAGTTCTTAACTTTTTTTTCCCATTTTTAATTTAGCTTTATGGTGAGAGAGTTATGGTGAAGAATTCAAAGAATTACAAGCATTAGCCATACGTGTTCTAAGTCTTACTTGTAGTGCCACCAAATGTGAGAAAAATTGGACTACGTGTGATCATGTACACTTCAAAAAGATGAATCGTTTGGAACAACAACATTTGAATCCCTTGGATACATGAAGTATAATATTCAACATGAGATTAGGCAATAAAAAAGACAATAAAGGGGCGATACATATAATCTTATTTGTTTATCGGATATGGAGTTCGAAGATGAATAGATCATCGAGAAAGAAAATCGATGCCTTCCCCAAGACAACATATGAATGGATATCCATCTATGTTTCCAACATGAAGGGACTAGCTCGAAAAGGAAGAAAGGTATAACTTTGACATGTACATAATCTAAATATATATTAAGCTATTTTTTAACTTTTATTTACCAAAGTAGTTACTTATATATTTATGAATGTAAGACCAAGAAACTTGAATGCTATCAAAAACAAAATGGGAAAAGGTAAAGGTATTGTTATTGAGGAAATGTTTAATTAGTTGACGACTAGGACAAGGAGGAAAAGTAATATTAAGAGGAAAAAGAAGAGTAAGAGGATGAGAACTTGATCTTGGTAGATAATATACTACACCATTTTTGCCAAATTTGTAACGCACATTTTTTTTGGTTTGTAACGTATTTAATCCATTAAATAGGATTAACGTGTTTAATCCTTTATAAATGTGAAATATCTGTTACTTATGCATCGAATATTATGCAATACCTCATTTAATTAAATAACATACAAGAAAAAAAGGATTTAACGGATAATCCGTTACACATCTTATTTTCATTTACCGCTTGTTTTTTCATTACTCCTTGCTCACATAAAAAAAAAACAAATTCCTCCACAAATTAAACACACTATGACAAAACACTCTCAAAACCCTAATTCTTCCCACAGCCGTTGTTCTTCCATTCCTCCGCTCATCACTGTTTCTCTCACTCACTCCTCTCTTGCCGCCATTACTCTTTTCTTCGGCGCCAACCCTAAGCCCTAATTGATCAGGTAAGTTTCAAACTCTAAGCCCTAATTTTGAGTATCATCAATATTTGTCCTTGGATTCGAGATTTGTTCTTGGATTTGGCAAAATTTGTTGTTTACTTACAAGATTGGGTATGATAATTCAAGCCACATGACCACTGAAAAGGATGGAAGGCATTTCTCACATTAAAGCCAACGAGTTGAGGGATTAGGTTTTCCATCTGTTATTTTCAATCGTTAAAGGTTAGGTTCAAATCTTAAAGAAGTTTAATAAGTGTTGGTTTCTTCATTCTTCTATTGTTTATATTAAACTTTGTGTTTCTTGAAGAATTTTTTACTTTCACATAGTGACTATTAACTTAGGATGAAGGCAGTATACCCACCATATTGTGGCATATTTAACTTGTAGGCTCACAAAATATCCAGGTGTTGTAGAACTTGGATTCTTTCTCCACTCTTTCATTATATGCTATTGTCATTCACAGTCCAATATATTCTGTTTGCAGGTGTTTTTGTTTCTTATATTGCATTTGGAAATAGAGCTATCAAACTCAGAGCTGAAAGGTTTCTTAATAGTATCACAAACTCATTTGAAATTGTTCTTTGATGCCGAAGCAGATTGATACATCTGAGGTAATACATGTGAAAAAAGGGACTATTTGGTTGCATCTACTAACTAATCAATAAATTAGTTCGTATTACGTGATTTTTAAGTAAAATTTTGTCCATTTTAACATAAATTTTGAATTTGGTTTAAGTTACAATTATTAGTTCATGCCTCAATTAAGAAGTGTGCAATGTGCCATTTTGAAGTGTGCTAGGTCTAATAACTGAGAAGTGTGCCATTTTGAATCAATATTTAGCATAGTCGCTACCATTTTGTATGTTACTAAAATAATTAAGGAAACCACTAGGAGTGTTATTTGGAAGTGGGTGGAGGATTAAAAATTATATTGTATGTAAAGAATGAGGTTTTAATAAGGATGTTTCGTATGTATGGGCATTATTATATGTTTTTTATATTTACTAGTTGTGAATGATATAATTAATTTAGAGTATGTGGCTCAAGTGGGACAAGCTTGGAAAATTTGGCTTGGACATCCTTGGTCAAAGCCTTGTGAGCTACATTTATTATAAATGGTCTTTAATAAGGCAATATTTTTGCTATTGGAAAAAAGCAAAAATACTATTTCCTTATTAAGACCTCATTCTACTATGAGATAGTTAAAGATGGAATTGTGGGCAGTGAATGTAATTTGTAAATTAAATTGGTATAGTTTAAAATCTGTTAAAGTTTGACTAATTTTAGTAACGGATATATCCATTACTAAAGTGTTTCTCACGCCTAATTAGTAACGGATTTTATGCATTAGAAACATTTTCTCCAATGGATTAAATCCATTACAAAAGGACCATTCTGGTGTAATGATGATGATAATGAGGAACTAACCCTTGATGATGATTATGATTGATGAATGATGATATGGATTCTCGATAACCTTTTAAATATATTACTTTGTTGTTTTTTGGTACTTCTATTATAAAATATGAACATGCTTTCTGGATAGGAATCTAAGAGTTACTTGAAAAGGCAAAAGCCGTATAGTTAAACGATGTAATCATGTCCAAAAATTAGCTTTTAATTTTCATTAAGCATGTGACGCTCCAAATGTTGTTATGGGTTTGGACGTCTAGGACCCAGTTAATCATTGTACCATACGTGACGGCGGGTTTAAATTAGATGTAATTAATTTATATATCAAAAACATATCCTATTTTAAAACATCATTTAGAAAAATTATGGCATGTGGAGTTGTAAGGTTGATAAACAAACTTGTAAATAATAAAATGAATTTCTCACTGTAAATAAAACTCCACATTTATAATAAAAATTGTTTATTATGTTGTTTATAATAAAAAAATTGTTTATTTAACATAATCGGTGTCCATATAGTACAAATTATCCAATGAGTTCCCAATCTTAATTAAGAAAAGTTTGCATTGTATATAATAATTATACATTAAACAAAATATAAGTTTTAACTATACGAAGTGTTCAAATATGTATAGTACATAAAATATAAGTTATCCTTGGATGACTACAAGTTTTTATGGTCATTAGAACTGTCTAATTGCGAACTCGTGCCGCCCAAAGAAGTACCTACAAAACTTTTTGGAAAATGGGAGTGAACCAAACATGGGCTTAGTGGGAACTATAGGAGTTTGTATAATAAAGTACACATTTTAAAGCAAATGCAACGTGCAGTATAGAATATAGTTTATATCATATATATATATATATATATACACTTGTAACATTACTATTTATATACGTGTGTATATAAATAGTGCTATGTTAAATTTCATAAAAATCATTTTATACGTAATATACACCAAGTGCTAACCCAACCCCAAAGATACGATAAAGAATGTATCGTCAAGATATAAGTGAATCGTAATAATAAGGTATTTATATCTCCAAGATACAAGTAAGCTATAAAAATAAAGTATATCATAAGACAAATGTAGGCACTAATCTTATAACGGTCAATCCCAACCCACATTGGACATCTATGATTTACTGTACTATGCATAGCGATCGCGATCTAAGCCCCCTAGGGCTAGAATCCCCCCCAGACCACCTAAATGTGTAGAGCATGCCGCCTTGCCGGGTCCCCTTACTGGACCATAGAGTATGATGCTACCATAGCAGGGTCCCTCACGCGGACAAGGGTATGTAGCCATCAAGGCTAAGTCCCCCTATGGACTATTAGTGCCGACAATATTGAAGTATTAAATAACCTCAACCATATAAATCACAAAAATACCAATTATAAATACCGCAATTCAACTAGGCTACCCAATTGCCATAGAAAGAACTACAATCATAAAATTATATATTGTATACATATCAAATCATATACTTTTTCATTTGTCATATAGTAATATCATTGTTGTACTTAAGTCAAGTTCGCCGAGTTTGTCAACTAGTAGCTCATTTAAGAAATTTATTCACTAATTTCACTTATTGAGGAGTTTCACAACAATTTGTCAAATTGGCACTAAGCCAAATATAATTCATAATTTATGCTACTTAGATTCAATATAAACTACCCCCAATGGCTTCCATACATTTTTCAAGTCAAAAGTGCATTATAAGCTTGCTCGGCACAATTACGGACTGGCGAGTTTCCAAAAATCAACCAAAAGAATCAAAGGAAGCCAACCCAATCCCCATGCATGAACCAAACATCAAAATTCTACCAAAACCCCCCCAACTTGATTTGATTTGAAGGATGCAACACATACTAAATTGAAAAGGAGTTTGAGTACTAGTGTCACCTTATTAAAGCTGGATCCTCGAAGATTGAGCGTTGAATTGAGCCGAAACGAAGCAATCTCAAATTTCTCACGAAAAGCTCCAAGCCCTAGCCATGGAGGATGAAGAAGAAGATGGAGAAAATGATGAAGGTGATGATGATTTGATGATAATCTTGTATCATGATGAGGGATAGCTAAAGATCTCTTAATTTCACTTCAAAGATGAGCTCACGCCTCTTTCTAAGTGTCTCAAAGTGTGTAGGGTTGAATGGGGAAAGAAAGGAGATGAAGGGGAATAAATATATGGTCAAAATAATCAGTCATAGCCTGCTGCCCAGCTTTGATCCATCAGAGCATCGATCAGAGGAGATTATGCACAAAGTCCCATTTTGTCATGCTCTGTTGACCCCCGAAACAATGTTATCTCAACTAGGGTCTAACACGGAACTTGTAGACGGGAAAGATATGAAACTCTAGCGGCAAACGAAGAGTCATTTGGACTTCGTATGAGAAAGTTATGGGCCCTCAAAGTTGGCCAAAAACTCATTTCGGCAAAAGTTCAATTTTCACCATTAGCCTTCAAATTCAACCACGGCTTCCCGAAATGTGTTTTAATGGAGATTAAACCTCAATAAGTTCATGAAGAGGATTAACACGGAAATGAAATAAGGGATATTACAAAGCATGATAGTTATTCAAAAGAGTTTTATATACATTCATTAGTTATTTAAATCCTTTTTAAAAGTTTTACATCGAATCTTATGATTCGCAATACATGATTCATAGGCTTTTGATTCGCGATACGATTTATGATCTGACAACTATAGTCTTGATTATGAATTCCTTTTTACGCAGTCCTCTAATCCCAAAGTTATAATCAACTTTGTCTAAGATCAATACTATTCTAAGAATAATGAAAACCTCCCATGAGATATCAAAAGGAAGAAAAAAAATAACATTATTCAACACAACTCTTTTCCCCCATAATCAGTAACTTCTACAAAAATAAGATTACAGTTACAACTTAATGGTATGCAATCTATTACTATTAGAACATAATAAGTTCAAGTTGTGCTCATTGTATCTAAAAATTTGTAACCCTTACAAAGAAAATTTAATTGAATATAAAATATATTTTTATGGGAAGAAAAAAAAACTAAATTCATGTGCATCTATATAAAAAAACCAAATATATTTTTCTCTTTAGTAATAGAGGAAAACATAGTAAATGAGGCAATTTTCTAGATATCCTTAGAATAGACAAAAATAAAGTTTGGAGTCTTTGTGGCTAGCTTATTTATCTGGGGTTTAGAGTATGGTACGAAGCTAGTAAGGATTGCAACTTTGGCGGGGCTAACCTTTAATCTAGTCGACATTGGGAAAAAAGGAGACACATCACTAGACAATGGGATGAAAAGATGACTTTAGGGCAAGCTGGGAGAGCTATAAAATGTCTGTTAGCGAATGAGTCATGAAGCTGAAAGAGAATGGTAGAATTAGCTTCTTTAATTTTTTAAAAATAAAATAAAAATTAAGGGAGGTCTAAGTCTCTCCCTTAATCCTACAAACAAAGAAAAACCCCCCAGCCATCCCTTGAATCGACCCTTTGACCTCAAGACAAGGGTGGAGGTTTGCCTTGTTTATGTTGATGTCAATAGTTTTTAGTTATTTGGTTGATTTTTGAGATTTCAATAGGGAAAGGAAAAAATAGTTGAAGTGACTGTGATGGTTTGAGTTTGACTTACACTCTTCCTCTCTATATATATGTATGCTTTGTTTTTATATACTACGTTTTCATATATATATATAAAATTTTCGAGAAAACGAAAAGAAAGTTGAGAAGGAAAGAAAACTAAGAGCAATCTAGGTATTCAATTAGAAACATAATGGTAGTTAACAAAGGGATTTTTTTTTTAAATAAACAAAATTGATAGTTAACAATTCACTTAGTCAAAGGTTAGTTCCCGACCAAAATTGGTGTCGAACTTGTAATATGTAGAACTTTGGGTATCCAGGTATAATTAGGAGTAATAAACTGACATTAAAAGCCAAAATAATCCAGAAAATACTAATAGGAAAGTAAAGTTTGCTATATAAGATAATATAAAGAACTACATAACAAGGTGTCCTCTAGAAAAAAGAAAAACAATAAAATATGAAAAAGCATAAAATCAGTGAATGAAAGTTTGCCAATCCTATTGGATATTTGAAAATGAACACTCTAAATGACTTAAGCCTATGTCATGCAGATGCTATAAAAACCATACTATCACATAATTTTTTAAAAGAAGAAAGTTCTGAGAGAACAAAATAAAGAATGATATATACTTAGATTTTGAAAATAAAGTTATATTTTTGGGTTAAATTATTTAGACTTTTAGTACAAATTTTATGAAATTAGTTATTTTGTAGATTAAAAAGATTTTAAGGAACTTGGAATTATCAATAAGCATGAATTTATGTACATATTTGTGGTGTAATTTGGATAAAAACATTATATTCAAATCGATAAGTATCTTGAATTCATCTGAAAAGATCATTAAAAATTTGAGAAAATAGATCGTTAAGTATCTTATTAATAATTATATTTAAATCAAGGATTTCTTCATATTCTAAACTAAATGGAAGACTTCTTCGTAATTTGTTTTAGTGATAATGATAATTTTCAATCATTGCCCACTAGAAAGATAAACCCCTTTTTCGAATGGTCAATTATACCTTACCACAATTTTTTTAATTTATTATTACCATTGGTGTTTGCTAAGTCTCACCAATCAATGATAATTTTCTAGTGGGCGTTATCTTAATTTCTCGTGGGTAAAGATTTTCAATTTTCTATTTCTCACTCATCAATTTTCAATTTTCTTTATTACCCACAATTTTTTGCTCATCAATATTTTTTTATCCGAAACTAATTTTCCCTAGTGAAATCGATCTATCATGCCGAATTAATTTGGAAAATATTTTGGTGATTTCATTAAAGATGTGACAAATAAAAACATAGATATGCCAATTAAAACAAGATATGTATTGACTTCCACCAATATAATTCAGCATTGCATTAAATAATAATTAAATCACACTCATTACATGAAAATGAACGGAAGATATTGGATTAACTCATTTCTAGTTATACTATATATTAATTAGCTTTTATACAAATAAATAATGCATTAAATTGTGGTATATTATATGTTGAAGGTAGTGAATGCAATCCTTGATTGGTGATTGTAAAGAAGGCCAAATTGCAAACTGAATCCCGGATTCATCCTTATCAAATCATTTACTTTTATTTTCAACTCGTTAATTTTTTTTAGTTTTTTTATTTTGAGATAGATCCATCTTTAATTGACACAGAAAGTGAAATCGAGGATTAGAATTTTGGTTGTTAGGGATATATCTTCCCAAATGAAAAAGTTTGCCAACGAGAAACTTTTCCAATTAAAAAACAAAAGAGGCAAGGGACAAAAATATCATAATAATAACATAATTAGATAAAAGGTTCCATTCATATAATAGCATTGGATAAAGGTACATAAATTGTCAAAATGGAATTGAAATTCTTTTAGCTATATATCCACATTTATTTCTTCATCTCATATCCTTAGTTATTGTCATTGTGTTGTCCTCTTGAAATGAACCATCCTATATAGCTTGATCATTCAATACTGCACATATGAAAAGAAAATAACAAAAAAGATCAGTTGTGTGATGATCAACCTGGTATTTATAATGGGTATATTGATACTTTGTACATTTTCAAAATATACCACCTACCAATACACCGACATAAATAACACTAGGTTATATATATATATATATATATATATTTGTTATATATAGTCAATATAGGATTTAACAGATATGTGATTTAAATTATAAAATGATAAAACTAGAAATATTTTTTTTTTTATACTAGGCTATAGAGGCTTCGCCATCAAACCAATTTTACAGTTTTTATATATATATATATAGAGAGAGAGAGAGAGAGAGTTTTACGTATCGCAATTGATATTTAGATCAATGGGTACAGGAACATTAATGTTGCAAAGCTGAGGAAGTTGCTTAGCCCTGTCTTGTTTAACCCCAAGGCCCGGGCCAGTTTCCTTGAAACACTGGCACAGAGCTTTGCGGTCATCCTTAGTAGAAGCTTGCTGGTTCAAGGACGCAGCCGCTTCGCAACACGGCACACTGATATCACTAAAACCAACCAAGTAAGGCTCGCAAGGCAACAACCTGGTTATGGCCTCTGTGCACGAAATAACAGCATTTGCTGGTCTTCCAGTTAGAGCCAAAATGATCATAGCCAAGACTAAAATTGAACTAGCCATCAGCTTTCTTGCCATATTTGAACTAATTTGATAGCTTTTTTTTTCTTTTTTTTTTTTTTTGTGGTGAGTATATATTATGCTTCTTAGGTTGAGGTTTTACCTGAGTTGTTCTCTTTTTATAGTGGATGTATTACGGATTATTGGGTAATTTTGTTTTTAAAATTAGGTAGATTCTGCTGTTTTGTTTGGTTGGTGGTAATTTTTTGCATTAAGGGGCATTAAGGTAGAGAAAAATCCAAGGAATAATTTTTTAAAGGGCCTATTTTTTATTTTATTGATAAAAAGGCGTAGATGATTAAGAAAATGAATGCTTTGCGTCCATATTTCACGCAATGTAAACTTTAATAAGTGCGTGCAGTCCATATTTTTATGACTTTGCAAATAGGAGATTTAACATATCACTCAATATGAATTTAGTTCATATTTTAGATTGAACTTTGCAGTCCATATTTTTTGTGAAAATTTTTAAAAGGGGTAATTTGGTAATACATAACATGCTTTTATTAATTAAATGATATTTAAATTTATTCAAATACATTCATTTAAAATATAAAACAAAATAGGCATCTTACACTAATTACCAATTAAAAATAAGCCCTTCATTCAAATTACCAATTAAAAATAGGCCCTTCATTCAAAAAAATATTATTCATTGGATTTTTGGTAAAAATCAATGTATAATAAGCCCTTCTACCTAATTTCTAGTTACATTAATTCCTAATTAAGTTATTAATTTCCAGTTTGGTTTTAAATTTGTTGGATTTTAAATTGGGTATCTAATAATCAACTTATTATTTCAAAAACCGGCCTCTAATATTATGTTATATTTAATATTTAGTGCTATTACAATATTTTTATATTTCATTCGTAGATTTTACGCATAGCACCACTCTATTGTTTACCATAAAAAATTTAACAAATCACTTTTTTTTTAATTCTATTTGATTTTTTGATATCATATAAATAGAAAAATTATGACAACAAACTACTTCCTATATGATAAAACTTAATAATATCTCTTATGAAAACAAAAAATAGTAGTTTTAACGGTATATAAATATTGAGATTTTTTTAATGAATTTATAAAAAAAATTAAAACATAACAAAAAATAATTGAAATCTTATTGAAGAATACATTGCATTGCAAATTCTATTTTATTCACTATAGAATCATAAATAAAAAGATATAATCCAAATAATGAATTGTTCCTAAATGATGAAAGCTATAGTATTTATTTTGAAAAAAACTAGTAAGTTTAACAATACAAACAAGTGAAAATTTGTATTAACTTAAAAAAAATGAATAAAAGGTAAAAATAATAAATTAAAATATATTTAAATTATGAGTGATGAACCATTATTATTAACAACAAAATTTTTAGTGAATTCTTGTATTTATTATAAGTGAGTCAATCAAATTAACATAATTATATATTGTTTCCATAACAATATTCTTGAAACTAAACAAACATTTTAACTTATGATTAGTTGTAATAGCAATGATAGGTATTTTAATACTGGAAATGAAATAATAATTCTCACTCTTAATTACCGTCATCCAAACAAAACTTCTAGGTACTTCCCTTTTAATGGTTATAAGCAACGAAGAACATTTGAAGGTGCATATTATTCTTTGAAAAAAACGTAAGATATAATTAGCTTTCTTTCTAATTCTAACTACGAAACGAAAACCAATATATATTTTTTTTTTCTCTCTATTGTGCTCTGTTTGTCAAGATGATATCCTCCATTTATTGTTGGACTTTTAACATAACTGAAATAACACTACCATCTATGTTATTACTAGATAGGACAATTCTAATTCACATTATCTAAAATTAATAATCTCATTTTAACTTTTGTATTTTTCAAGTTAACACTAATTTTGAAAAAAGGTTATATATCAGTAATTCCACTTTAATGTAATCAATATTGCAATATTTAAGGATGCAACTTGTTTTCTCTTATGAGATTTAATAAGTTGACCATGCTGCTAAAAATAAATGAGACTATTACTGTAACACCCGGTATTTATAATAATGTAATTAAGTTTTATTTGACTTGCTTGGTATGGAAAATTATTGTAAATGATAGAAAGGTATGCAAAATTTTTCATGTTCCCGCGTAGAAACAGACATCGTCGACCAAACTTGTCAAATTCACCAAAAATTCATTTTAACTCATTTGTAAGTGACTCCAAAGCCATATGTTAGATATTGAGCTATATTTCGATATAAAATTTTTATACGCAACAGGCGCTTGTTGGAAGGCGAGCCCGGGATAATTTTCTCTTGTAATTAGATAGCAGCCTGGGCGCCTAGCCTGTTGGGCTGACAGGCACTTGTTGCTATGTTGGTTTGCAAAGTTTAAAAGGAATTCTAGAGAGTTCTTAAGCCATTTTTCAAAAAAACCAACAGCTTTGAGAGCTCATTTTTCCTCTATATTTCTCTCTCTAGATCTTCATCGATATTGAGTTTTCGGATTTTGATTCGATGTTAAGGAAACTTGTTCTACGCATCGAGGGGATCAAGGTGTCATAGAAAATTCGGGATTCCATTGGACGGGGCTTCGATTATTGTCTTTCTTTCTTCCTTTCGGCTTCTAACTTCGAGGTAGGGGTTTATTTGGTTTTAAAACTGGAAATATAATTTTGTTTTATGGATATCATCGTGTTTCATCCTTATTTGCTTTCTAAAACTATGACATGATCTATGAAGTGATGTTTTACGATTTATAAAGATCTAAATGTGAGATTTGAAGCAATAGTTGCTATATACCCTTGACATTCTGTATTATACAACCCTATGAAGTATTCCATGGATGCTTGACCATTATAAGTTGATGGAAATGTATTGTTGTTGATTTATACACATCATGGGATACAGGGTTGGACTTGTTGAAGTGTATGTAGCTTAAATTACTTCAAATGCTTATTGAATGACATAATTAAGGCAAAATGTGCCATTTACACTTGATATAATTTGTTATTTGAATTATATAAGATATCCCTTGAGTGTATGGATGTGATTTGCAATGAAGTTGATTTATTGATGAATTATACACATCAAGGGATACAAATTGAGATATGCTAGAATGTATATGGCATATGTTGTCTTTAGAATATATAAGAGCATTTTATGCATGAAATACATCATCTTGGTGTCAACCCGGGCTCTCGGCTACATTGAAGCTTCATTATATCTCTGTCCGGATGCCACAAGGATCCTTATTTCTTATGGCTATTCATGGAGACTTCATTATTATCTTGATATCTCGTTGTCGGATATGATCGGTTAATGGATTTTCTTGGTAATGGTTATATCTGGTCATGGATGACCATGATGATGTGAATTTTATCTGACTATCTATTTAAATGGTACTTGCCGGGATGGAAAATAAGTAGGGCCCGATGCCCTTGGGTTGAAAATCCCTAAACACCTAGGGGAGCAATGTTTAGCTACCTATAAGCTACCGGTGAGCAGTCCGGGAACCTAGGCATTGGCAATGCACCATGGATCGAATCTTTTATATGAAATGTGAACGAGTTGTTCCACTTCCTGGGTATGATGATGGTATGACATCTTGAGGCAACATATTCTATAATGTAATTCCAGTTCAGGTTCTCGTTGAGAAGAACTATGATTATGTTACATTTTCTTGGAGCAAATGGGTTCTATAAGGCCATGTTGGCTTCGATTCTCATCATCATGTATCATTAAAGTTCGGAAATGGGTTGACACAAAGGGAGGTAACCTGCATTTGCATGAGTATGCATTATTTTAAGAAATCATAGTATTTAACTGATTTAATGGTTGACATATAAATTACTATCGAATTGGTAATTATGTTTTTCAAACACGATTTCCCCTATTCCCCCTACTGAGTGACATGCTCACCCCGTTTTTAATAAACCTTTATAGGTCCGCTGGAGAAGAGTGAGGCTAACAAAACGGCGGGTACGGGGATGCAATAGGAAGCTCTGATATATACTTGTTTTTGTTATACATACGTTTGCGCGGCAAGCCACGGCTAGCCTAAGTTAGGTACTTGTTTAATTACATATTGACTTGGTTTTTGTATAACTTTTGGACACATGTTATCTATGCTCACTACTTGCTTTAAACCCATTTTAGCTAGTCTAAAGTGGGTTAATAACATTCCAGGTCTTAATTACAAGTGTTATCCTGTAAATTCAGGCGGGGGTGTTACAATTACAATCATCAAATATCCCGCAATTACTTATAAAATAAAAAAGAAAAAAAACTTCTTTTTTATTCGTCTGCCTAAATTTTTTTCATGGTCATAATAACACTAACACCAAAGGAGAACTCGCAAATACAAAAGATATATAAACTAGTTCTGCTAGGACATCGATCAGTGTCCTTTAGGCATTGTCCTACGGATTTGTGTCTCAATCATTTTTCTGATCTTTAGCATAAAGCCTTTTAGTTAAAACACTGGAGGATGGTTTATATTGATGGCCATCACTAGGGCTATCTCCGAGTGTTGTTGGCCTAAAAGCCAATGTCTCAAACTTTTTTTGATCGTTTAGCACAAAGTCGTAAACAAAAAAAAGGCTAGAAGGTGGATTTTGGTTATGCCCAATGCCAAGGCTGTCACTGGGATTCATCAGACTAAAAACTTGTCCCTTAATCTTCTCCTCACGGTTTAGCGTAGAGCCATCAATGGAGGTAGTTCTTGATGACCACCACTAGAATTCCATCCAAATTTAGTATGATCCAACATTTCAAACACTAAATTGTAATGACACTTTAGAACTTTCATCTTTGATTCAATGTGCAGGTTTGCATTAATGCCACAGCTAAGGATACTTTCTTCCAACCTCGTTTCAACTTCTGAATGGGTTCTAGGTTTGAAAACATGCATTGTCACGATTATATATCCCGCTGATTTAAGGGGGATTTTTATAATTAATTTGTCATTGTTTAATTCCACGCTTAAATGCAATAAAATCCTACTTTTAATTGACTTCATAATTAAATTAGTATAGCAAATAAGTTGGAGTCATCCAAATTTAAGTTAATACCTCAAAAATAGAAAAAAATGTTTAAATCCAATATTTTAGGAACCTAAATTAAAACCGTTTTTAAATTTTGATTTTGAAATTATCTAAACTAAGAAAGTAAACTAATTAAATTAAAGAAAGTAAATAATCAACAATAAGAAATCCTAAAAAAAGAAAATCCGCCACCATGGACATAAACAAAAAAGTATTTAATTATATTTTTAATATACATCCCTACTATATAAACATATTCGAAATCACCATCATTCTTTCTTTAAAAACTAATGTAAATAAAAATAGGTATCCCTGGTATCCCCAATTATGGTGATCATAAGAGATATTTCCTTTATTTAAAAAAAATTAAAGTACTAAAAAGAAAACACACATTATAATAATGTTATTTTCGAAATCTATTTTAATTCGGGACGAATGATTAAAAATTAACCAGAATTAAATTAAGCATATTACATCCATGGCGGTTTCATCCCTCCCCTTTGGGAGAGAATTTAGCCAAACATATTAAATAAAGAACACATTAAAATAAGATAATAATTCATCATTAAAATTTAAGTATTTGAATACAAACTATAGAAAATTAGAAAACTAAAAAGTGTCCCTACTTATGATGCTCGAACTGGCGTGTACTGCACGGCTTTACGCTGTCCACTCTTTCACCTTCAATACTTTGGCCGTACGGCAACTAGTATATAGAGGATCTTCTCTCTATATAACTCTATAATAATATCTATATTCTATCTATTTTCTCTATATATTTTTTTCTATATTTTTTTTCTACATCTTTAGCTCTAGAGAATGGGTCTATATATAGGAATAAGAGCTAGATGTTTAAAAGGTTTAGGAAACTAGAATTATAGAATAAATAACAACAATGAATTAAATTATGATTCTAATTAAGAGAGAGAAAATTGAGTTTTATTCGAATTAGGAGAGAATATGGAATTGGAATGTTCTTTCTTCTTTATCTTTCTTTCTAATTTTTAATGGATTTCTTCCACCTTTTTATCACATTTTACTTCTTCCCTACAAAAGAAAAAATAAATATTATTTCTCCACAATTTAAGCATTAATTTTATACTAATAGAATATTATTTGCGGGTTTAAATTATAATTTTGGGCACTTATCACCCGCCCAAGAAGGTCTTTTAGCATTTTTATTAAGTATTCTTCCTTGAATTTTGTCCATGTACGCCGATCTCTAGCTTTTCCTCTTCCCTTTACGTTGTGTAACTTTTCTTTCCATTCTTAACAATACAATACATTTCATTGATTGTGGAAATAGATAACAAGTTAAAGTACTAATCCAAAGTGAATAAAACAAATAAAAATATTTTATAAAACATTTTATTTATAAATTAATACATAAAAATATAAGAATTTTAAATATTGTCATGAAGTTAAGCAATACAATAAAAGCTCTAAAATATTAATCTGAACTAGATAATATAAAACAAGGCAACATAGATGTATCACCAATTTCGTTAGCCCTCCTAATTCAACATGAGAAAAAATAACATGCTTACCTTAAACCACTTGTGTCTATTGTCTGGACAATTATCAAGTATTGATTCTGGTGCTCTAAATAATATCCCTTCTAACCGTAGCACAACATTTAAGAGGACATTAAAATGTTTACTAACTATTTCTCTTGACCTTAGGAAAAAATGGTTTGTAACTCTATTCTTGAAATTATGAGAAATTATGTATAGGAACATTGCCACTTGTTCCTCCAACATAACATCTCTTATATCTTTCAGCCTTCCAGTTGTACGAAGGAGTTCACACAACATACCAAAAGTTCGCCTATTCATTCGAAGTTGATCGATCTATACAAGTCGAATCATATCACTCCGACGAATCAAACTATTTATGTTTTCGATATGCACCTCCTTTTAGACAATCTATTCTTTAACACATACTTTTGGTAATGTGTACATGCATTAGCATATACAAACATAAATAATATAGCTTCCATAATAACCATATTCATCCATTACTGGAACATCATGTGTATAAGAATCTCATCATCATTAAATCCATATCTTGAAAATTTAGAAAGCAAAACACATGTTAAGAGATAAATTTGTAACAATAGACGAACAAAAGAAAAAAAAAATATAATTCACATATAAGACCTCGCTTGGCAAGGCATAAAAAATTTAATAAAGACCTTTACCCGTTAAAGGCAATTTCTTTTGTAAGACCTTGCTCAGCAAGGCATAGAAAATTTAATAAGACCTTTACCTATTAAAGGCAATTTCTTTTGTAAGACCTTGCTCAGCAAGGCATAAAAAATTTAGTAACACCTTGACCTGTTAAAGGCAATTTCTTTTATAAGACTTTGCTCGGCAAGGCATAAAAAATTAATAAAACCTTCACTTGTTAAAGGCAATTTCTTTTGTAAGACCTTGCTCTACAAGGCAGAAAAAATTTAAAAAGACCTTTACCCGTTAAAAGGTAATTTCTTTTGTAAGACCTTGCTCAACAAGGCATAAAAAATTTAATAAGACCTTTTACCAGTTAAAGGCAATCTTTTTTATAAGACCTTGCTCGGTAAGGCATAGAAAATTTAATTAAAGACCTTTACCAGTTGAAAGCAATTCCTTTTATAAGACCTTGCTCGGCAAGGCATAAAAGACGAAAAAATCCTATACCAATTAAAAGAAATTCCTTTTGTAAGACCTTGCCCAGGAAGGCATAGAAACCTTAATTAAGACCTTTACCAGATAAAGGCGATTTTCTTTGTAAGCCGCTGATCAGCAAAGCAATGGACCTTTTGTAATTTTTAAAAGCTAGGTTTTCCAGTGAAGCTTAGCTCAAGACTTAACAAAAGAAAGCCTTGATCGGGAAGGCGATTGGTTTATTATGACCTTTATATGCGTTAAAGGTGCAATTATGATTAATTTATCAATTTCATCAAAGAACTCCTCCAGTTTGGGGGCACTATATGTTCATCGACCTGACAAAGCATGGTGATCATACAGTTTGGATAAGTGAAATTTTTCATTAAGTAGTTCATTGAGCAGACAATACAAAGAAGGAAATTGCAAGAAATAAAAACTATTCTTCATTAATTCAGAAACATATACATGTGTAGGGGCTTCATGGCCCTATTACAACTGAACTCCTATTGATCGACTAAGTTAAAGCTTGCTATTACAAGGAGCATATACAATACAACCAGAAAAAGAAAAGAAAAAGAAAAGACAGAGGCAAAGAAGGATGAGAAGACAAGTAAAAAAAAGAAAAAGAAGAAAAGAGACAAGAGAATGGAGGGGAAGTAGAGAATGACTTGGGAAGTGAAAGGAGAAAGATATGGCATGATTGTTTTTACCTTGCCACTTCTCAGTTCCCACCCCTTAGCCTATATATCCCTTCTGAGATGAACATGAAGTTCGCCTTTAGGTGATTATATCTCCCGGCTAGGCGACGGTAGTGGCCCTTCAGCTGTTGGTACTTGTCTTTCAAGCAGCACAGGTCTTCTTCCACCGTTGCCACTTCCTCCTCAAGTTTATCCACCTTTTTATTGAGAGCACCCCAATTAATGGCCTGAGGGGCAGCAATAGTCGGAGCAACAGCAACCGGAGAGGCCGCATCTGACATTAAAGTATCACTTTCAGCCATTTGAATCGCAATTTTATTGAGAGAAATGAAAGACAGTGTATTGCTTGATTTGAGTTTAAAAAGAGAAGGATGAGAAACTATGATCACGGAAATGCCTTTTATAGGGGACTCAAGTCACCTGGTCATTAATGATGAAGCGTTGGAAGCGGAAAAATCACATCGACTGACGAAGCACTAAATTGCTCATTGGGAACTGCTGTGTAATAATGGTGGGAGTTATAAACTCAAGCATCACACCAACTGAGGAATGCCACATGGCACAATTATGATTTGAATACTCTAAATCTTGCCATGACAGTATGTCGATCACATTCGGCAAATATCTCATGCCGATGAGAGGGTATTCACCCCGAATTTTTAATGGGGGGGAAATGACAAAGTCCATTCAAGTGATAAATTGGGTGAAGTGCCTAAGTTGTGTGAGCTATTAAAAATTCAAACATATTTCTTCCTTTCATCGACAAATAAGGAAAATGAAAGAGTTAAAGTGCCACAACGACAATATATGTTAGCCAGTACAAGCACAACGAAGGCACAATTCAAAAATTCTGGAATTTCATTGATTTGATCGGCATGCTACAGAAATTGAAACAAAAAGTTACAAGGTAAAAAAAGAGAGGCCCTAAAATTATACTCAACACTGGGTTCCGTAACTGCAGTCCCCATCGAGATGTCCCTTGAATGGTCGTCGACCAGCTCTAGCAGAACTTCACCACCAACATCTTCTGCTCCTGTGACTTGACCAGCGTCAACAAACCCCTGGTTAACGATGTCTCCTTTGACCGGCTCTTCTACAACTTCAGCCACAACCTCAACTACATGTTCGGCCGGTCTCGTTACCGGCCTTCTCATATCGTGATCGATGGGAAGATTGAGCTGATCCAATGCAAAGTTGTAGCCATCCTAAAATTCTTTGGCTAGCTCTACAAAGACCTCATCGGCACAGGACTTAATCGCCTTGTTCGTCCATTCTTCCTCTAGTGCTGGGAGAGAATCCCACAGCTTCTTGAGCTCCTCATCAGATGATTTTAGTTTTTGCTTAGCCAGCGCGCGAGCCTCTCATTCAGCGTTTAGGTCCGACTCTAACTTGTAGAACCTAGCCTGTAATTCCTCTTTTTCCCTGGTCCTGAGCTCCAAGGCCCCCTGATATGAACACACGACGTCTTGCACATCATCTTTCTCCTTTTTCAACTGGAGACCTTCTTGCTTTAGCTTTTCGACATTCTATTATTCCACCTTCAGGTCAGACTCGAGTTGTTCAAAATAATCAAGCCTTATTCCTCCAATTCATGAAAATAAGTGTGGACTGTGCAAAGTTCACGAGATCAGTGTTTGCACAAGGTAAATAAATAGGTTAAGATTTATACTTTGATCAAACTATGGAATACCCGACTGCGAAGGCTATCCTCCGACAAGGCACGAGCTCTCTCCCTATCCACGGGTAACATAGCTCACCTAGATGGTTGTACGCCAGGCTGGCAGAATCTATGCCCGAGTCCTTCACATTCAATACTCGGGCAGAATGGAAGAATGTTGGGGCAAAGACCTTAGTATCTCTATGGACCTCCCTAGGTTGACCCGATGACTCAGAAATTTGGTCTTTCAAAATATCCACCGGGGCTGTCCCAGAAGGGACAACATCAACCTTTACAATCTCTAGGGAAGGAGATGGGGAAAAATATTTTGGACTTGGTGGAGGGGTGCCCGGCTTATCAACTCCCTTATCTGAAAAGATTGATTTTGTAGACATGTCCTTGAATGTCAGAATCCTCAAACGTAACCTTTTGGGAGCGGGACCCTCTGCCACCACACTTGTAGGTTGAGCTCTTTTTTTTAAAGAGCTGCATCGAATTTGCTAATTGGCCTTCTGTCTAGCTCGAATTTAAGCTCCTCGCTTTTTTGTGGTTGCCGACCCAATTTTGACGCTCGGCTCTCTTCCAAGTCAGTTGGTTGATTGACCAATCTGTGAGGGCGATGAGTTGTAGATTGATTGGGATCTGCCTCAATTTCCTTTTCGGATCTGGACTTTGTTTTCTTTTTGGAAGGGACATGAGGTTTCTCCCCCCTCAGAACTGCGTTGAAGCTAAGAAACTTGCCTGGACCGTTCCTATTCGAAAACTCTGGAACAGGATGCTTCGAACCTTTGGCTATGGTAACAACCAAATTTTCTTGGACTCTGAAGTGGGATTTCTCAGTTTTTGTAAGCTCGGCCCAAGGGATGTCCAAGTAATTTGATCAACAATTGGCCTCGTCTATACCAACTGGGACAGGTGTCAGGTCAGGAATATCTCCTTGTTTCCCTAGGCGCAGTTCATGGACTCTTTCCCAATAATGATGTGTATTCTCAATCTTATATTTCCTAAACAGGGCTTCATTCTGCCAGAAATTCCACTCAGGCCTAAGCTAAATGTTACCCTATCCCTCTTAAAGAAGGACGTCCGTGTGCAAGGGTATCCGAGCAAGTTGTGCACTGCCCTCGGGTGAAGAGATGGGAAACAATGGATGCTACCCCCGTCGTGGCTAGCAACTGCGTTGATTTGATTGATCTTACCGAAGTACTAGAGAGGCCGATCAAATTTGGTCAAGTCACCTGTAAAGGATAACAAAAAGGAAGAGTCAGATTCGCAATGATAATACGTGAAATAGATAGGTTCAATCGTAATAAAACATACTGGGTCCGGAAGCTCGTCGAGGGACTGGTTTGTAAATTAGACAGGGCTCGATATCTCCAATCAAAACAACGGCATCTGAATCGGTTCCCTTATGAAAATAAGGCAAGGCTAGAATAAGGCTGCGGACATTGTGCCTAGCTTTTAAGCTGTATCCATATTCCTTCTTCGTGAGGATGTAACAATACCTAAGTTCCTCCAAGCCCAATTTTGTACCATGGATTTCATTGAGCTTTTCTATACCACAGATAATCCTAATGACATTTGGAGAAATTTGCCCTAAGGTCAAATTAAATTTCTTAAGGAAATCAACCATTAACGGGCCTAATGGCAGTCTAAGCCCACACTTCTAAACAACGATATATGAACAAGATATTCGTTGCAAGCAAGTTTGAAATCCTCAGCAAAAAGATATTTGCCTTCGTTCAGTTCTCTCTAACTAATCCCCTTTGGGATATATGTTTTAGTAAACTCGACTTTCTGTTCATCAGTTCTGAGTGCAAATCTACGCATGTTTTTCATATTCTTTCCTTTAAAAAAGAAACTAATACTATGAACTTACGAGAACAAGAAATCGTTCCACCAACAAACCCAGAAAAAGAAGAAGATTCAAGAATCGGTGTTAGAAACTTACTCGATGGTCGAAATCAAGTACTTGAATCTAGCGGAAGATCGATTGAAGTCTTAGATGGAAATGCGAATCTAGGCGATGACGATAGGAGTTTCGTTTGCGAGAGAAGCCTTGAGGGATTTATAAAATAAGAAGGTGAATAGAGAAGGGTAAGAGGATTTTTCGGAGTATTTAAGTACCTTTATGTCCCTTTTAATGCCTCACATCGCCTGGGGAATCGAGGTTAATGATGGAATGCATTTAATGTGTGGGACCCACCAGACAACCGGTCCATTTTTTGAACACGCGATTGACCAATCAAACGATCTACAGTTGTAGCAGCAGTCGCGCGGAGCTATCGACCCCAAAATCTCCTACATAAGGCATGTGCCCCCTTTACCATGTTTTGGTTCATCGGATAACTATGAATTTGAAATATGCTTCTCGATCAAAATCTTGCAGAAGAGACCAAGAACCTAAATCCATCTTTTAAGCCGAATTCAAATGCTTGGGGGCAATTGTGGAGGATAATTTTGTACATGGGCCCAGGCCCTATGTACGAATTATGGGCTTGGACGAGGACTAGGTAAATGGGTCGGTCCAGGAAACCTTCAAGCCGATGAAACAAAAGGTATTTGTTGATCGGATCGCAAGCCAGTCATCAATAGTGGAGCTGCAGATACGAGACAGCTGAGCTGGAGGATAAACAATGGGAAATAACCACTTTTGCTAATGTGAATAGGGTTGTTAACACCTGAAACCTTGGAGTACTGATCAAGTTTACCTTTATAGTAATTTCCTACCACACCAAACCCTACCCAGATTGTATAAATAGATAAAGATAAACCCTTAGCAAGGGGGGACAAGAAAAATAGTAGTGGCAATACACTCATTCTCTCTCTCTCACTCATTCTTTCTTTCTAAACTGTATCTTTGGCCATTAGAACCCAGTGAAGAGCACAATCGCACACTCTGGAAGTACGTATTACTGGATTGAGAATTAAAGCCACCAGGGAAACCTACCCACACAAACAAAAATCTTTTGTCTTTACTGCTGATTTATTATTCATCGCCACCACCTTTGTCGATTTTGGTTACGAGCTCTACCGATTTGGGCCGATTCAACCTCTTTTGGGTTCGGTCAGATTTATACCACCCACAATACTAAAGATTATTTAAATCTTATAAAATGTATCATTATCTTTTCTACTGACCAATATAATTAGTGTGAGCATTATTTTAATTATTGAAAAAACTTTTTAGTTTTAATTATTGAGTAGGCAAATTTGATTGTCGATTAAGAGTGCTAAATTTAATGCCACTAGTAAAATTGATTATTCTTATTATTTTATTTATGCTATTAGAGGTGCTCTAAGAATCTTAATTTATCTTTCAAGACATCTAAATTAAAAGTCTTAAGCTCCATTTAATAACAAGTTGGAAAATGATAGCAACATCAATTGCTTTTTATGAGAGTCGAAAGTTGATTTGCGTGAAGGAATGAAAAGTTTTCCATATCATGCTTGTTTTTATGAGTAGTTGTCTTTCATTCTTCTTTATTTTTTGTGAATTTTTTTTCTTTCTCACCATATCCATCAACTTAATTTCCAACTTTTAAAAAAATCAATAATTTTTCTATTAATTTCCATTTTGTTATCAAACACTACCTTAATTTCTTTCTGAGACATCATTTAAATGTAAAAGTTTTATCTTATTTTTTAGATGTGCATTCTTTTTAGGATTTTTTTTAAAAAATTAAGAGTCATTTTTTTACGATATAGCTAAACACGTAAGGAAAAAATTATTTATTCTTGACCACTAACTCAGTTAAATTTAGTAATTTTTGGAAGTATAAAATTAAAAGCATGGCTCTTAATCAAAGTGATATTGAAACAATATTTTAAGCTTTTTGTTCTTCTAAGTACAACGTACAAGTGTTGAAGGGAGGTAGAATGGACAAGAACGTTGATTTGTTATGAGGGTAATTATGTTTTTTAGCCCCAAAAAATTGTGGTTGGTTAAATCCCATGAGGTGCAGAGTTTTGAGGGGAGCCAAATCCAAGAATAAAGTTCAATTAATTGATTTAAGAGACGAAAGGCTTCCGTTAAAAATGAATGTAACTATGCAGTACTTTAGGGCTGTGTTTAACAAGTCAAATAAAAAGGTCGGATTTGATAAAATAAGGGTCTCATAGGATAGGATAAAGATCAATCAGATAACACTTAATACAAGCTTGCGTTTGATATGGTCCCTGATTAAATAAATGGATAGGATATTATAATCCAATCCAATGTTTGAAATATGCCAGATAGGATTATTGTTTTTTCAGTTTTGATGATATACCCTTATTGGGCATTTCTTAGATTCTTTGAGCACTATGTAGTAAATTCAGAAGCATAACTATCATGGTGGTTACAGGTCTCGACTAAAGTAATTTGGTTTTTCTACATTACCTTAAGTTAGTGTTGACCTTTAAGGCCATTAACCCTATTTTGATAATAACAATAAGTTAATAAAGTATTATTTAACATGTTTGTTCAAATGGTGTTAACTCTAGCATTTAACAACATCTCTACCGAACAAGATCTACATCGAACCGAAATAGACGAATCTTATTCAAGCTCAACACTTACCATATGCTCCAACTCACACAAACAATTCTCTCCTATATCCTCTATGTGCAAGTACAAATATCCACAATCAAGAGAAGATAAAGATCTTCGAACAAGTAAAGAAACGTACAAGCAAATCAAGTATTTCGAAGACTCATATTATTAGCAAATTGAGTGAGTGCTTATATTTTATGTAAAGGTTATCATTGATCAATTATATAACTCTTAAAATGCTTTAACCATGTTAAGATTGATTGTAATTAGTTTTCTTTTTGAAAAAGCCTTTTTATTGAAAACTAGTCATCTTGAAAAATTCATTATAAATTCATATCAATGAATTTTGATACAAAAACAAAATTGGAAGTCTTAGAAACTTATTTGGAACATTTCCCAAGCCTTGGAATCAATTTTGGAGTCAAATTGCAAAAGTGGAAAAATTGCATAAAACCTCCACATGCCAGAGCAATGTAGTCGACTACATTGAAATGCTGGGAGTTGACTACTTCAAGTAGTCGACTATATGGACAGTAGGGGAGTCAATTACACTTGAAAAATATAGCCGTTGGAGATTTCTTGCAAGACTAGTTTTGTGCTCTAACCACCTTCAACCACTCTAAACGGCCATATTGTTTCCCAAACTATATATAGGACTACTAAAACACTTTTTGGGCACTCTCACAAGCTTTAAACATCATCTATTGGAAAAACTTATATTGGAGAGTTTTATTTGATAATATCCAAAATCTTCACTTAATCAAATCATTATTTCTTGAGCTATCATTCTTAATCAAACTTGATAACCTCTAATGTGAGCTTAATTTGTAATCTTCATACACTTTAGTGTTATTGTACTTTGGTGTTTGTCACCAAAAACTTATTCTTCAAACATTAAGAGAGGTTTATCTCTTAGATAAGCAAGAGGTTGTTCTTGTGTTGAGTGTTGTGAGGTAGCAACATTTGTAGAGTGTGAACACTTGTAGAGGTTTGATCTTCACCTGGAAGAAGATCGTATTAGTGGAAATTCTCGGGGAACTATCCGAGCACAGAAGTAGGGGCTAACAAGCCGAACCGTGTGGACAAAAATCTTCGACTTCTATCGGTTTAATCTTTCTATCTCTAGCTCTATTATTTATTGCTACATTTTCTTTGTGATTATAATTACTTAAGTATTTTATTTGATTGCTTGATATAGACTTTAATTATTTTTAAAATGATTTTAAAAATCCGATTTAGTTTTAAAAACCCTATACACCCCCCCTGTAGGGTATTTTCCGACCTACAATTGGTATCAAAGGTTGTACTCTTGTTTTGATTTTAGAATCTTAGAGTTTACGATCATGTCTATCTATCAAGAAATCGGCCTTAACGAAGGTTCTTCCACCACTAGATCACCTCTTTTTTATGGCAAAAATTATAGTTATTGGAAAAATCACATGTGCACTTTTCTACAAGCTAGTGACTATGAACAATGGAGGGTTACACTCATTGGACCCTATGAGATTACCAAAACCGATGAAAGGGGTAATGTCCTTCCTAAGTCTATTTTCGAATATAATAAGCATGACATTAAGAAAATCCAATTTAATGCTAAAGCTTTAAATTTTCTTCATTGTGCATTGACCACAGACGAATACAACAAAATTTCTAGTTGTAAAACCACAAAAAAAATTAGGATAAACTACAGGTTGCTCATGAGGGAACCTCACAAGTTAAGGATGACAATATTGGCATGCTTGTTCATGATTATGAACTATTCAAAATGGAGCCAAATGAATCACTTGCTTCTATTTATAGTAGATTCTCTATTATCACTAATGATTTAGATCTTCTTGGAAAGGTCCACTCTAATGAAAACAAGATTCGAAAGATTCTTAGAACTCTTCCCAAGAAATGGAGACCAAAAGTGACGGTTATTCAAGAAGCCAAGAACCTCAAGACGCTTAGCATGGACGAACTCTTGGATTCTCTCAAAACCCATGAGAAGGAATTAGAAAGAGAAGAAGAATGTGATTCGAAAGAAAAAAAGACTCTAGCTCTCTAAGCAAGTCAATAAGAGAATGATGAGGAGTCGATGAGAGGAGATGGGGACATGGCTCTTCTTTCTAGAAAATTCATAAAATTTCTAGCTAAGAAGAAGAACTTTCAAGGAAAAGGAAACAACTTTGATTCTTCATCGAGAAGAAATAATAATCGATCAATTCAACCAAGAGTTGAAAACGAAGAAGTAAAGAAATGTTTCCGTTGCCATCAACCGAGGCATTTCAAAACCAATTTCCCGGTTAGAAGAAAGAAGAAGAGAGACAAGAGGGACAAAGCTTTCAAACAAGTAAAGCACGCCCTCAAAGGCACTTGGAATGATTCCGAAAGAGGGGAGTCTGATGCTGACTCTAGCGACGAGAAAACGGCAAACCTTTGCCTTATGGTAAAAGACGATGAGGTAGACTTTAATTATGACTCATTTAGCAATGATGATGTCTCTATTAATAATGATGCACATAATGAGAATGACTATGATGAATTGTATGAAATGTTTGAGAAATTGCATAGCAAGTTTGAAAATTTATCTAAAAAGTAGGCAAGCCTCAAAAAGGACAATTTGATGGTTTCTAGCAAGTGTGATACATTTGAAAAAGAAAATGTGGTTTTGAAGAATGAAATTAAAACCTTGAAGAAAGGAAAGGAGAAAGAAACTCCAAACACACTTGTAGTGAAAAATGTCAAATTGAAAAACCAAGTGGATGACTTAACTAATAGTCTAACGAAGTTCACCATTGGAAGGGACAACTTGGATAAACTATTAGGAATGCAAAGATATGTATTCGACAAAGTTGGTTTGGGTTATAACCAAATTGACAACCAAAAGGATTACAATTTTTTTTTAAAACATACACACCTCATGATCCCACTTATCTTTGCTCATATTGTGGTAGAAATACTCACTATGTGGATCATTGTTACTATAAGAATGAGAGTTTTTCTAAGAAGAAGCTTGCTTGGGTTCCAAAAGGAACCATTATGTTTGCCAACCCAAAGGGACCCAGTACATTTTGGGTACCAAAGGAGACGTTACTTAAGGTTATGGTGTAGGTTTGCTTGAAAGCTAAAGGTAGCAAAACCAAATGGTTCTTAGATAGTGGATGCTCAAAGCACATGACAGGAGACAAAAACAGCTTCTTGAGTCTCATTCCCAAGTGAGGAAGGAATGTAACTTTTGGAGACAACGCCAAGGGCAAAATCATCGGTATAGGTAAGGTTGGTAAGTATTCTACATGTATTCATAATGTTCTATTAGTTGAAGGTTTAAAGCATAATTACCTAGTATTAGTCAATTATGTGATAAGGGCTTTGAAGTTATTTTTAAATCCGATCGTTGCATTGTTAAGAATGTTAGTGATGATTCCATCTTACTTGTTGCGTATAGAACTAACAATGTGTATACTCTTGAGCTTGATGACTTATCTCAACAAGATGTTAAATGTTTATCCGCTATTAACAATGTTTCTTGGTTATGGCATAAAAGATTAGGACATGCTAATATGGACATAATTCATACTTTGTCTAAGAAAGAATTAGTTAAATGATTGCCTAAAACCAAATTTATTAAAGACAAAATTTGTGATGCATGTCAACTTGGTAAATAACACAAATCTTCATTTAAATCTAAGAAGGATATTACTACAACTAGACCTCTTGATATGTTACATCTTGATTTATTTGGTCCTATTTCGATTGCTAGTTTAGGTGGCAAATTGTATACTTTTGTTATTGTTGATTATTACACTAGATTTACTTGGGTGTTCTTTCTTTCTCAAAAAAGTGAAACTCCACATGTTTTTGCTAAATTTTGTACAAAAGTTCAAAATGAAAAAAAGGTGTTTCTATTGTGCATGTTAGGAGTGATAGAAGTAGATAATTCAATAATATTGATATTGAAAACTTTTGTGATGAGCATGGTATTGATCATAACTTTTCGACACCTAGAACTCCTCAACAAAATGGTGTTGTTGAAAGAAAAAATAGATCTCTTCAAGAGATGTCTAGGACTATCTTAAATGAACATTCTTTGCCGGAATATTTGTGGGCGGAAGCCGTTCACCACATGCTATGTGATTAATCATACTATTATTCGTAAAAAGTTAGATAGGACACCTTATGAATTATGAACTGATAAGAAACCAAATATTGCATATTTTAAAGTTTTTGGTTGTAAGTGTTTTATTTTGAATGATCGTGATCACTTAGGTAAATTTGATGCTAAATCCAATGAAGGAATCTTTCTTGGGTATGCCACTAATAGAAAAGTATATAGAGTTTATAACAAGAAAAGTTTAGTATTCCAAGAGTCTATGCATGTTGTATTTGATGAGTCCAATCCTTTTTCGCCCTTAGTGCGTTTCGATGACGATGTTGAAATTATCCAAAAAGTGTCGGATATTCAAATTAATAATACATCTAAAGAAGAAACATCGAGTGCTCAAGCTCCTTTTAAGGAGTTAGTAAACACAACCGAGCAGAACTCGAATGATTTGCCTAGAAGTTGGAAATTCGTGTCCAACCACCCTATTGATCAAATTCTTGGAAAGCCATCTAGTAGGGTTATGACTAGATCATCCTTAAGAAATGTATGCAATAATGTGGCATTTGTTTCTCAATTTGAGTTTAAAAACATCAATGAAGCCGAACAAGATGAATCTTGGATGATGGCTATGCAAGAAGAGCTCAATCAATTTAAGAGAAACAAAGTGTGGACAATTGTTCTCAAACCTAATGATTACACCATTATAGGCACTAAATGGGTATTTCGTAATAAAAAGGATGAAAGTGGTGTAATTGTTAGAAGTAAAGCTAGACTTGTTGCCCAAGGATATAATCAAGAGGGGGCGCATTGATTATGAGGAAACATATGCACCTGTTGCACGTCTAGAAGCCATTCGCATGCTACTTGTTTATTCATCTTTTAAGAATTTTAGGTTGTATCAAATAGATGTGAAAAGTGCTTTCTTAAATGGTTTTATTGAAAAGGAAGTTTATGTAAAACAACCTCCCAGCTATGAAAATTATGTTTATCCGCATTACGTATTTAAATTGTCTAAAGCTTTATATGGTTTAAAACAAGCACCTAGTGTAACGACCCAGTCCCACCTCAGTACGATATTGTCCGCTCTGGGTAGCGTCCTAGCCAGGCCTCAGTCCCAGGACATCTACCCTCACGGCTTTGTTTCTGGGAGCTCACGACCAGCTTCCGAGGAGGTCACCCATCCTGGGATTTCTCTGGTCCACTACTCGCTTAACTTCGGAGTTCTTATGGGATCCGAAGCCAGTGAGCTACCCAAAAGGCCTCGTACTTAATTAGCGACCATATCTTACTTATATGGGAGGATCCCCCAACTTCCGGTGTGGGATGCCCCCTTTGAGCTACCATTCCTCCACACAAGGGAATGTATTCATCACTCGAGCTACCATTCCTCCACACAAGGGAGTACTCATCACTCAGGGCGTCACATCCTTCCCCCCAAGGGAATCGACGTCCTCGTCGACACACCGTACTCTGTGGGGTCCGCTCTGATACCATTTGTAACGATCCGGTCCCACCTCAGTACGATATTGTCCGCTCTGGGTAGCGTCCTAGCCAGGCCTCAGCCCCAGGACATCTACCCTCACGGCTTTGTTTCTGGGAGCTCACGACCAGCTTCCCATGGGGTCACCCATCCTGGGATTTCTCTGGTCCACTACTCGCTTAACTTCGAAGTTCTTATGGGATCCGAAGCTAGTGAGCTACCCAAAAGGCCTCGTACTTAATTAGCGACAATATTTTACTTATATGGGTCTCCAAGGATCCCCCAACTTCCGGTGTGGGATGCCCCCTTTGAGCTACCATTCCTCCACACAAGGGCGCTCGAGCTACCATTCATCCACACAAGGGAGTACTCATCACTCAGGATGTCACACCTAGAGCATGGTATGATAGATTAAGTTCATTTTTGATTAACAATGGTTTTGTTAGAGGTAAAATTGATACTACGTTATTTATTAAAAATCATGATAATGATATGCTACTTGTGCAAATCTATGTTGATGATATTATTTTTGGTTCTACTAACGAAAATCTTTGTAAGGATTTTTTCACATGTATGCAAAAAGAATTCGAAATGAGCATGATGGGAGAGATGAATTACTTCCTTCGATTACAAGTAAAACAGTGCCAACAAGGAATTTTTATTAATCAAAATAAGTACGTGAAGAAACTCTTGAAGAAGTTCGACATGGAAGGCGCAAAATCAATGAGCACGCCTATGAGTTCAACATTAAAGCTCGACAAATACGAGATTGATAAAAGTGTGGACATCAAGAAATATCGAGGTATGATCGGTAGTTTATTGTATTTGATGGCCTTTAGGCCGAATATCATGTTTAATGTATGTCTTTGTGCACAATTCCAAGCAAATCCTAAAGAATCACATTTAGTTGCCGTTAAACGTATATTCCGTTATCTTTCCGGTACTAGTTCATTAGGTTTGTGGTACCCAAGAGAAAACACTTTTGACTTAATAAGTTATTCCGATGGGATTTTGCCGGTTGCAAAATCGATAGGACAAGCACTAGTGGCACTTAGTCATTTTCTAGGATACGCACTAATCTCTTGGTCAAGTAAGAAACAAAATTCCTGGCCCTTTCAACGGCCGAAGCCGAATATGTGGCGGCCGAAAGTTGTTGTGCACGAACCTTGTATATTAAACAACAACTAGAAGACTTTGGAATTAGTCTTAGCCACATTCCTATTAAATGTGATAACACTAGTGCTATTAGCTTGACCAAGAACCCCATACAACATTCACATACTAAGCACATTGAGATAAGATAACATTTTATTCATGATCATGTGCAAAAAGGTAATGTTGATATTGAATTCGTTGGCACCGAATCGCAATTTACGGATATTCTCACTAAACCTCTCTCGAACGATCGCTTTTGTACTATTCGTCATGAACTCGGTATGACTAGAGCTTGTGATATCTAATTTAATCCAAAAAGTTCATAAATAAGATCATAATTGCTTATTTTTTAGCACACATCATTTATGTTAATTGTGCTTAATTTTTCACTATTTTTTTGCTTGTCTTAATGGTACATGTTATTATAAAGATTAAGAAGTGTTTTTGCAGCTCTAGAATGTTATTTGATGATCAATTAGCAAACAAGAATTTTGGTGCAAATTTTGGTAAAATCTGGCAGAAAATTGAGCAAGTGAGTCGACTCACTCACTATCCATCCAGTCGACTACATTGCCCAGTCGACTCACTGACTTATCACTGACTCAACTCAGTGGACCAAGATTGTTATATCTCATTTTCTCTCACCTTCTTCATCCTCTTCAAAACCAAACGCACGAAATTGTCCATGGCCACACTCCCATAAACCTTGAAAACTCAAATTTTCCTCAAAATCTTGTTACATAATTACTTTAAATCATCTATCCATCTTTTATACACATCAAATCTTTCCAAGTCCATTCAAAATCAACCCATATCATCACTTTCTCCCTTTACACCAAACCCTCAACCCATTTTCAAATCTCTCTATTTTTACTTCAAATTTCTTCAAATTCCCTTTCAAAATCATCATAAAATCTTATTTAAACCTCATTCCCTTAACCAAATCCCATATCCCCACTACCAAAATTTCAAAAATTCAAATTATCATCAAAATTTTCAAAACCCTCTCTACCATTTCAACTTCAACTATGGCCTCTAGCTCACGAAAAAATACAAGGAGACGTGTTCGAGAACCAAAAAATTCACCTCAATCGGCTCAAGATGATATGCCTCCTCTCTTCCTCACCCAAGAACTAGAAGCTCGTTTTCATAACGACTTCTCAAATTGAGCTATAATTGAAGGTAAACTCTTTGATCGCGTGTTATTTTCTGATAATGGGTTAAGAATTACGCATGTTTTCTGTAGGCAAGGATTCTAAACTTTCTTTGCATCAAAGAGAATGTTTATCCTAGATTGGTTAGACTATTTTATGCAAATTTACATCACCCAATCTCTCCCCAAGGCAGTGTGGATAAATCGCTTCTTAGAACTTTCATTAAGGGGAACTTGATTACTTTTTCAAAAGATGATCTTGCTCGTATTTTTGAATTCAATCGGCAAGGTACTACAACCGTTACAACTAATTTTGAGGGGAGTTTTGGGTACACTCGGCGAAATGCCATTGCCCCAATTTTGAAACGTTGTTTTAGGAATCTTGGAGCCAATTGGGATGAAGAATCTCCATGGCTATGCTAAACCTTCATGCACGCCTCATTCATCATATCGTAACTTAATGCATATTGCCTAGAACCGAAAGTCACTCTAATGTGACCAACTTTGTTATCTTCCTCACATGGGCAATCGCTAGCTTTCATAAGCTTAACTATGCAAACCTCATATTTGACAAATTTTATGATACCATGAGTCAGGTAAATAAAGGCCTCGGTTTTGGTATGGTGTTGACCAGACTCTTTAAGAAATTTGATGTTCCATTGAATGACGAAACCAACGTGCATGAGTTATCTGAGCATAATATATA
This sequence comes from Lonicera japonica, assembly GCA_021464415.1. NCBI lineage: Eukaryota > Viridiplantae > Streptophyta > Magnoliopsida > Dipsacales > Caprifoliaceae > Lonicera > Lonicera japonica. The sequence continues at coordinate 33,490,021 of CM038463.1, read as the reverse complement.
TTCAGAAAGATTGCTTCATCTCATGCATTACCATTTGGAAAATGAGCGGTGGATTCCAAACGATCCCAATGATGTTGAGCTATCCGATGAGGAGGAGGAAGAAGAGTTAGGAGAAGAGCAAATTCCACAACAACACCCTCCTCTTCACCAACCAAGAGCATTGAACCGACACGACCAAATCATGGATGCTATCAATAATCTTAATATCAATTTGACCAACACCCGTCAAGAGATGTACCAACGCTTCAATCGCATTGAAACGGCTTTTCAACACTATCATCCGGACTACGTTTTTTTGGGTTGGATGCCATGGGATCAACCACCACCTCCTCCACCTCCACAAGAGTGATTCTCTTATTTTTTATGAAGAATATGTGTGTATGTCATGAGTGATAATGTTACACACTTGTGAGAACCCGCGTTCTCGACGCTCGGGGGTCCTCGTGGGCGTCGATTCCATTATTGCTTTGAAAATCGGTTTTGAAAAGAATAAGAGTCGCCAGTTTTTTTTACTAAACAAACAAAAAAGGTTTGTGTAAAAGAGACATATTTATAGACTAAATATCCTCTTATACACAATGTATGTGAAACCAGTTGATTCGAAGGTTCGGGGACTAAGTTACGAATCGGGAAGGTGTTAGGCACCTAATTCGCCCTTTCAGTCTCTTGAGTAGGATATGCGTGTGTTATAATTCAGTTCTTTCATGCTATTGCTATTACTTTACAGCTTTTCGTGCTTGCCTTAAAAATCGAGATTTTGGGGTTGGGATGAAAACGATGTGTTTCCTAATTCGCCCATGATTTTAAAAATAAGTGTGTGTGTGTGTGATTTGAAAAAGAGAATTTGATAATAATAGATACAGTGAAACAAGTGATTTTGTAAAGCATTGGGCTTTTCGAAAACTGATTCAATGTGTAATCTTATACTCGATATGATATAAGGCGAGTTAACCAATCATGTACCATAGTCTATTGATTAAACCGGTATAGATAGCACTAGTGCCCTCATCATCGAGTATTCATCACATATACACCACAATCTATGAGTTAGATTGAATATATGCGATTATCGATTCCTTCGTATAACAATACCGCTAATCCGGACTTTTGAAAAAGTAAAAAAGTAATAATACTATTTTGAAATTGGATTAGGGTTTATTATACACCTTTAGTTTTGAAAAACAATTTGAAAAGGGGTTTTGAAAAGCTATCAAGTGATAGAAATTATGCATACAAGAATATAAATTATAAAACTGACGAATAAATAAAAGAAGAGAGAGAAAATTATACCCGAGCCTCCTTAGAGGGAGAGAATAAGGATCTCTTGGTGTGTACCACGAAATCCCCTTGATTGTTGATGAAAAATATGAATGGAGGGGGGAGTCTATTTATAGTTGAAAAAATACTTGGAGAGCAAGAAAAGAGATTGCAACCAGGACTCTTGGAGCTTATCGCAAAGCCTTCCCACTGTTGGATCATGCTAATTTTTGGATATGTGTTGGGAATAGAAGTCTTCTGGATCGTGTCAAAATTTCAAGTCGATCAGATTTCGGGAAGGTTCACTTTTTCTATAATTGGTACGAAGAGTTTGTTTCCGCGTAGGAAAGGTAGTTGTTGCGGACAAGGTCACTTGTTTGTACAACAAGTAAAGTTCTAACCGTTGGATCTTGCTGAGTTTTGGATATGTATTGATAATATAAGTCTTCCAGACTCTGTAAAAAATTAGAGACAATCGAAGTTCAGAAAGGACTCGGTCATTTTGGCTTGGTACAAAGAGTTTGTTCCCGCATAGGAAACGTACTTGCGTACAACAATCTCGACAATTGAACTTCCAACCGTTTGATTTTACTGAATTTTGGATATGTTTTCTCTGCAAATGTTTTATATCGTGTGTCCAAATTTGAGGTCGATCATAATTTGGGAAGGCCACTATTTATTTTAATTTACTACGAAGGACATTTCGACTAGAATTGCACGAAAAACAAATTGATTCTTGAGGATCCCATGTCCGACAAAGCTGAATTTTTAATATGTTCTTCCCCACAATAAGTCCTATCTACTGACCAAACTTCAAACCATTTTAACTTCGAGAAGACCTCCATTTGATCACCCGAAACAAACTCATGATTTTCTGAATTTTTGGAGATCCGACCGTCGGATCGAGCTGATTTTCAAGTATGCTACTCCTCATGGTAATGCCTAAGAACTCTCAAAGTTTAAGGATGATCAGAAATGCGTAACTCTCCTTTCACAAGTTTTCAGGAGTTTTGACGGTTTTCGGTTCCGATAATTTTTGATAATTCTGTAACTCCTCATCCAGGGTCCTTTCGGCTTTCTTTTTTGACCTGTATCACATTTACATAATATATGCATCTAAAAATGCTCGTGCATGCATGCACGCGTGCTTATTTCTTTGGAGATCAGGATTCTTGCGAGGGTCGCAAAATGAGGTGTTCACAGACCCTCTCGGCCTGGGTTCTTTATGAAGCAAAGAAACCAGGACGATAAATAGAACGCATCATTTTGCGACACTCGCATGAATCACAAATGATATTTTGAAAACAATGCAATGCAAATGATGCCATGCGATGCTACTTATCTCTCTTTTTATGATGGATGGGCGATGTTTGGAACATATCTTGTGCCTTGCTATGATGTGTGATCCACGTAGAGGGGGGAACCCCCTACTTTAGCGAAATTTGTTAGTCGCGTAGAGGGTGAACACCTGCCTTAACGGGATTGTGAGCCGTGTAGAGGGCGATCCCCTGCCTTAACGGGCTTGTGTGGCGTGTAGAGGGCGATCCCCTGCCTTAATGGGCTTGTGTGGCGTGTAGAGGGCGATTCCCTGCCTTAACATGCTTGTGTGCCATGTAGAGGGTGATTCTCTGCCTTCACGGGCTTGTGAACCGTGTAGAGGGCGATCCCCTGCCTTAACGGGCTTGTTGGCCGTGTAGAGGGCGATTCCCTACCATAACGGGCTTGTGTGCCGTGTAGAGGGCGATCCCCTTCCTTAACGGGCTTGTGTGCCGTGTAGAGGGCGATCCCCTTCCTTAATGGGCTTGTGAGCTGTGTAGAGGGCGATCCCCTGCCATAACGGGCTTGTGAGCCGTGTAAAGGGAGATCCCCTGCCTTAACGGGCTTGTGTGTCGTGTAGAGGGCGATTCTCTGCCTTAACGGGTTTGTGTGCTGTGTAGAGGGCGATCCCCTGCTTTGACGAGCTTGTGAACCGTGTAGAGGGCGGTCCCCTGCCTTAACGGGCTTGTGAGCCGTGTAGAGGGCGATTCCCTGCCTTAACGGACTTGTGTACCGTGTAGAGGGCGATCCCCTGCTTTAACTGGCTTATGAACCGTGTAGAGGGTGAGCCCCTGCTTTAACGGACTTGTGAACCGTGTAGAGGGTGAGCCCCTGCTTTAACGGACTATGTGAACCGTGTAGAGGGTGAGCCCCTGCTTTAACGAACTGCTGAACCGTGTAGAGGGTGAGCCCCTGCTTTAACGGATTGTGTGAACCGTGTAGAGGGTGAGCCCCTGCTTTAACGGACTTGTGAACCGTGCTTGTGAACCGTGTAAAAGGTGAGCCCCTGCTTTAACGGACTTGTGAACCGTGTAGAGGGTGAGCCCCTGCTTTAGCGGACTGTGTGAGATTGTTCTGTCAGTAATTCTATTATGGTGTATGTTTGCTGGGGATATGATGATTGATTGTATGCTGGCTAAGAATTTATGGTATGATGATTGATGGCCTGCTGGGGAGATGAGAATTCCTACCGATTAGGATAAAGGCTAAGAGTTGATGATCTGCTGAGGATATGAGAACTCCTACTAGCATGGATAATGGTTGATGTGCGGGTTGATGATCCATTACAGAAATGAGAATTCCTGCTGGCTAGAATAATGGTTGAGAGTTGATGCTGATGAGGTGAGAGACAAAGAGAGTTCTGGTGTGATCTTTTTTTTTTCATTTTTTTTTTAAAAGAAGTACTTTTGGCTGGCCTCTTTCTTTTTGAAAAATGATCGAGTTACGTTCTCTCTGTTCTTGAACCTCGTGTATGAATTTTGAACTTTGCCTCTTGCTCAACTTCGGTGGCATTTATTTTTATTTATTTATTTTTTTGTCACTAAGGTGCGATTCTGCTTATTGTTTCCTAACTTCGCGAGAGAAGAATTTTTTGTGCCTGCATCATTTTCTGTTTTTCGATGCCCTTATTCCTCCTTGATTGATTGAAAGCTTCTTGATGCAGCTTATTTATGTTTTTCTTCATTTTTCTTTTATTTTCTTTTTTTTTGCAGGGTTAGCAGCCTTCCTCACCCAAGACGTAGCCCTGGGGTTTTTAGCCTAGCTGTCACTCTTGGTGTGGCTCTTGCTGTCATCTTTTTTCCTTTTCTGTTTTTTCAATATTCTTTTCTTTTGGCACTGTGGGATTTATCCTCTTTTCTACTCTTTCAATTATTTCTTGTACCCACTTTGTTTTCTCTCACTTTGTCAGGTTTTCTGAGCATCATCGTCCTTGCGATTTTGAGAATGTTTACTTTGGAAGTTCGCATTTGACATCATCGTGCTGTGTTTGTGATTTTTGGTCCGAGAACCTTTGAAAGCGTATCTTGAAGACTTCTTCGGCGAGAAGAAACTAGGCCAAAAGTCCTTTTTGTGGGGGCTTGTTCCCTATGTTTTTTACGAAATTTTCTCATTCTAGTCTTTCTCTTTATCTTTCTCTGATATCCTCTCAAAAAGCACTTTTTGGTTTTAGAGAAGGCTTTATTATGTAGAAAGGTCTTGGATTGGATTGGTGCCTATAGGAAGGGTTTTGGATTTTCTTGTGGGAAGTGTTTTGGAATGGTGCCTGTAGAAAGGGCTTGGATTGGTGCCTATAGAAAGGGCTTTGGATTCGTGCCTATAGAAAGGGTTTGGCATAGGTGCCTATAGAAAGGGCTTGGGATTTGATTTGTCTTTCTGGGAGGATTTGTGATGTGATTTACCTCTCTGGGAGAAAATGTGAAGTGATTTGCCTCTCTGTGAGACTTTGGGAAGTGATTTACCTCTCTGGGAGGAAATGCAAAGTGATTCACCTCTCTGGGAGAATTTGTGAAATGATTTACCTCTCTGGGAGTGATTCGCCTCTCTGGGAGACTTTGTGAAATGATTACCTCTCTGGGAGTGATCCGCCTCTCTGGGAGACTTTGTGAAATGATTCGTCTCTCTGGGAGAAAATGTGATAAAGTGATTCGCCTCTCTGGGAGACTTTGTGATAAAGTGATTCGCCTCTCTGGGAGACTTTGTGATAAAGTGATTTACCTCTCTGGGAGAAAATGTGAAGTGATTCGCCTCTCTGAGAGACTTTGTGAAGTGATTCGCCTCTCTGGGAGGATATGCGATCTTATCATGATGATCTGGTCGGTGATGGTGGTGTGACTAATCATCGAGGTATATACCAGGATGCAGTGGTGAAGCCTGTCTGGTAGGCCATGGAGCTCGGTGCATTATGTGCTCTTGGACTGGTGCGTGTTCCATATTCTACATAGGGAATGACACCTGATACTTTTAATAAAAACAATAGAACTTCAACCTTACACAAATATAATAGTAGCTTCAAGTAGTAGTATTAGTTCAATTTTATTTTCATTTTAATTGTATGACTGGTAGTATTGTGTTTGTGGTACGTTTGTTTTCCTTGCCTATAATTTGTGTTTTGAACAAAATTGTCTAAATCATACAATACACAATAAGTATCATACAACTCGGTTCGATACGAAAGAAAATAAATACGAAATCAGTGTATGACTGAATCGATTTTGACCATGAATCATAATTAATGTATTTCTCTTATCATGTTTCGGAATCGTATGTATTGTCAATTCCCCATTGATTCTTAAACATATGGGTCGGGTTAAGTCGGGTTTTTTTACCCGAATGCATAAAAACCCTTTTTTGGACTTTATTTTTTTGTTTTCACTGCATAACTATCTTTTACTCTCTTTTTTCACCAAAAGACAAACTTAAAACCCAAGATTATTCCTTATATCCTCATTCAAACTCTTTCTCTAAAAAAAGGATCGAACTTCTCTCGACCTTAAACTCCTTTCTCTCAAATTTAAACTCCTTTTCACATTCAAACTCCTTCTTCTCTCAAACTCTACGATCAAACATCCAAAGTCCAAACTCCGGTCCTACTACGCTGAACGCACATTATTACGCTTAGTGCTCGATTTCTTTTGAGGTATTTTTGATTATGTCCTTTCTTATACAAAGCTCAATGCCTTATTCTCTTAAGAGAAATGGTTGTGAGAAAGAAAAATAAAAATACCCGCAATTAATTAAGCATGGCAACATTGTACTAAAATCAATGATAATAGAATGCATTTGAAATGCGACTATTGTCAAGTTGAAAAATGGGGTGTCACTATTAGAATGAGGCATCACCTTGTTGGCATCCAAAATAATGTATCTGCTTATGAATAATGTCTAGAAGAAGTTAGAATTTTTTTTGTAAAGGAGTTGGGGGGAAAACAAAAAAAAGGATGATGATTTTGTTGAAATATTGGAGATGCAAGAACAAATTAATCAAAACATATAAAAAAATAAAGGAACCCTTAGATGCTTTTACTATTAAGGGAAATAATGGAACTTCAAAGCAATTAACAATGAATGAAATGATGAAAAAAAGAGCTAATAGTTAAAAATAATTGTCGTTTCTTTTATGGATATGCATTGGCTTTTAATATAATAAAAAGTCCGTTGTTTAAACAAATGGTTAAATCAATTGGTGACTATGGAAAAGGGTTGAAACCCCTTAGTAACCACAAGACGAGGGTATCCATTTTAAAGAAGAAAATTCAAAGTGAAGAAGAAAGCATGGAAAAATATAGAAAAAAGTGGAGTAGGATTGATTGCACACTTATGTAGAATGGGTGGGTCGATGGAAAGTCGAGATCACTCACTAACTTCCTTGTTAATAGTCCTAGTAGCATTGTGTTCATTAGATCTTTGAATACTTCCTCTTATAGAAAAAAATGCTGTGAAATTACTTGACATACTTGTGTACTCGTAAAGGAGATAAGGGAAGATAATGCTGTCCAAGTGGTAATAGATAGTGCTTCGGCTCATGTATCCGCAGGAGAATATTAGAGGATAAAAGGAAAAAACTGTTTTGGGCCCCATGCATTACACATCTCATTGACTTGATGCTTCATGATATCGGTGAGTTGCCAATATTTAAAAATACAATAAAAAAAAAGGAAATCACCTGTTTACATATATCGACATTTTTGGGTTCTTGAAGAGCTTTGTGGATAATAAAGTTCCTCCTACCCAAATGTTTATATCAAATGAGTGCACTTCGGGTCCTTATGTAAACAAGTTTGATGCCAAGCATGTAGAAAATTTGATTTGAGTGATGATATATTTAGGAATGCTATCCAATTATTTCTTGAAATGTGTAATTCCTCTAACGAAAGTAAACATGTTGTTGGTGATTTGAAACCGACAAGTGGATACATTTATGAAGATATGGATCGTGCTAAAAGGAAAATTCCAGCAATCTCAACTTTAAATAGACAAGATACAAGAGGATATGGAAAATAATTGATTCTCGTTGGAACATGCAACTCCACCAACCACTTCATGCCACGGGTTTTTTTTATCTTAATCCAAGGTAACTTTAGCTTTTAGTTTTCTTCTTCTTCTTTTTTGAAAAACATTTATAATATTATATATATATATATATATCCCAATGCCAATAAGGGTTCAAAGCATATAAGGAAGTAAAAATTGGTTTGTTCAAAACAAATGATTCAATGTGGTTGAATTACAAAACAAGAATAAAATTTAATGAACAAATGAAGATTTTTTGTAGGGCCAAAGGATTATGTGGGATAAAAATGGCTAAATTGGCAAGAGACAACTGGTATTTAATTATTAATGTTATTTTTATGCTATTACTTTGTAGTTTCATCTTTCAATTAAATTATATGATTTAAGTTCTTAATTTTTTTTCCCAATTTTTAATTTAGCTTTATGGTGAGAGAGTTATGGTGAAGAATGCAAAGAATTATAAGCATTAGCAAAATGTATTCTAAGTCTTACTTGTAGTGCCACAGGATGTGAGAAAAATTGGAGTACATGTGCTCATGCACACTCCAAAAAAATGAATTGTTTGGACAACAACATTTGAATGCCCCTGTATACGTGAAGTATAATTTTCAACTTGAGATTAGGCAACAAAAAAGATAAGAAATGGGCGATACATATGATCTTATTTGTTCATCGGATATGGAGTCTGATACGACCTACGGTTATATCGCACGAAACCCGCAAACACAACGAATTGGTTGTGCGAACCTCGACATAGATACACACAAAAACTGTAGCAAATTAATAACTTGGACCGTTTCTACAAACAAATTCTGGTGGAAAACGAAGACGCCACAATTGGGTGCGAAATACCGATTGATAAATCGAATAAACGCCACGGACAAACCGATAAGTTCAAGTAGTTCGTGAAGAACCAAAGATGATTAAATCACTCAATATTATTATGAACAAAGTCTTAGATAATAAAAAAAATACAATGAACCAACCCCTTAAATAGGGTGTAAAAAATACTAATCTAAACACAATAAGGAAACTATTAATCTAGATCCTAATTGACTAAGAAAAACATTCCTAATTAAATAATATTAATCCAAACACAATAAGGAAACTATTAATCTAAATCCTAATTGACTAAGGAAAACATTCTTAATTGAATAATGAAAATAATAAATAATTTTTATAATTAAAATTACTTAAAATAAAACTTTCAATTTATTCTAATGGGCCTACACAGGTTGATCTGAGCCCATGTAGCCTTGTCCGCATCATTCCCCTTCTCTTGAAAAGGATTTGTCCTCAAATCCGTGTTATGTTGTACACAAATTGCCTACTTTTCGACAAAACTAATCCTTGAATTACTATTCGAAGCTTGATATCTTCCATGCCAATAGAACAAGTGCTTCGAATATTTACGATGCTTGAAATTCCTTGCTTCTTGAAACTCATCTAACTTCTTGCCATGCGAAAATGCAATACTCACCAATTTGTTGAAGAAATTGGCTAACTGGTAATTTAAATGAATATTAAAATTATCTACGCTAATAAAATCAATGTGTTCAACTTTTACAATCTTCAAATCTAATCCTTCAACTTGAATATCTTCTTCTTTCTCAGTGACGACGTCGCTCGTGTCAATAGCTATCTTTGGAGACTCATGCATGATGTTTTCTACTTAAACGAAACCTTCTCGCTATACTTCTTCATCTTCTTGCACTTGCACACTTGGAACTATAATTGCATCTAACGATTCGCATTGCACATCAATTTCTTCATCTTCCAATGGCGGCATAGAATTAGATTGTGGTTCATTCTTTGATAGTGGCTTAGATATGGCTTCCTTCTCCTCCTCTTTACATTGATTTGATTCGCAAAAGGTTGCATTCGGACTTGACTCTATGTTGCCCATCATGTTAAATTCAATATAAACCTCCACCATCTTCTTTAATTTACACCATTCTCTGGGATCATTCAAAAGAGTCTTCTTCTTGATACTACACATATTGTTATTATCCCAAACTCTACCTTCTTTAAACCTACCATCATGTCTCCTGTTAGCAATTCCCGAATCCCAATCATCTTCAACCCTATTTTTTCTAGGATGAATTATCCTTCTCCCATTAGGATCATTATGTGATAGCTTTACTTGCGTCTTCTCTACTTGATCTAGACTTTTACAAACTTTCTCCAACCTCTCATGAAGTGGATCAAACTCTTCTCTAAACATCTTTCTCATCTCACTTACTAAAGTCACGGTACACAATTTTGAATCATCCATAACTTTAAATTGCAAATTAAATCACTCTTTTTTTTTCTTTGCAGGTGCTGTCATAAAACTGCAATAACTTATGATCTAACCGTTGTATCGGACTGATTTTCAAATATGTTGTTCGGAACGCAAATTTATTTGAAAATCGAGAAAAATCAGGACAATCCAAGGTCGTTTTGATAGCAAAAAACCATAAATTTCGATAGCCATCGGAATTTTTGTAAAACAAAAAATAGTAACTTTTTTTTTAAAATCAAATTGAATCTCTAACAAGAACAATAAAAAGATAGAAAAACCTGAAAATAGAAGCTCTCCTCTGATACCCACTGATACGACCTACGATGATATCACACGAAACTCGCAAACACAACAAATTGGTTGTACGAACCTCGACACAGATACACACGAAAACCATAGCAAAGTAATGACCTAGACCGTTTCTATAATCAAACTCTGGTGGAAAACGAAAACGCCATAATCGGGTGCGAAATACCGATTGATAAATCGAATGAACGCCACGAACAAACGGATAAGTTCAAGTAGTTCGTGAAGAATCAAAGAGGATTAAATCACTCAATATTATTATGAATAAAGCCTTAGATAATAAAAATAATACAATGAACCAACCCCTTAAATAGGGTGTAGAAAATACTAATCCAAATATAATAAGGAAAATATTAATCTAAACACAATAAAGAAACTATTAATCTAAATCCTAATTGACTAAGGATAACATTCCTAATTGAATAATATTAATTCAGACATAATAAGGAAACTATTAATCTAAATCCTAATTGACTAAGGAAAACATTTCTAATTGAATAATGAAAATAATAAATAATTTTTATAATTAAAATTACTTAAAATAAAGCTTTCAATTTATTCTAGTGGGCCTACACAGGTTGATCTGAGCCCATGTAGCCTTGTCCGCATCAGAGTTCGATGATGAATGGATCATTGAGAAAGAAAATCCATGCCTTCCCCAAGACAAAATATGGATGGATATCCATGAATGTTTCCAACATTAAGGGACTAGCTCAAAAAGGAATAAAGGTATAACTTTGACATATACATAATCTAAATATATATGAAGCTATTATTTAACTTTTATTTACTAAAGTAGTTACTTATATACATTCCTAATTGAATAATGAAAATAATAAATAATTTTTATAATTAAAATTACTTAAAATAAAGCTTTCAATTTATTCTAGTGGGCCTACACAGGTTGATCTGAGCCCATGTAGCCTTGTCCGCATCAGAGTTCGATGATGAATGGATCATTGAGAAAGAAAATCCATGCCTTCCCCAAGACAAAATATGGATGGATATCCATGAATGTTTCCAACATGAAGGGACTAGCTCAAAAAGGAATAAAGGTATAACTTTGACATATACATAATCTAAATATATATGAAGCTATTATTTAACTTTTATTTACTAAAGTAGTTACTTATATATTTATAAATGTAAGACCAAGAAACTTGAATGCGATCAAAAACAAAATGGGAAAAGGTAAAAGTATTGTTATTGAGGAAATGTTTAATTAGTTGACAATTCATATGAAGACAACAAGTAATATGAAGAGGAAAAAGAAGAGGAAGAGGACGAGAACTTTATCTTTGTAGATAATGATAACAATGATGAAGAACCAACCCTTGACGATTGATGATTGATGAATAATGATATGGATTCTTGATAACCTTTTAAATATATTATTTTGTTGTTGTTTAGTACATTTATTATAAAATATGAACTTGGATTGGAACCTAAAAGTTACTTGAAAAGGCAAGAGCCGTACAGTTAGACAATGTAATCATGTCCAAAAATTGGCTTTTAATTTTCATTAATCATGATAATTATTCAAATCCTTTATAAAAGTTTTCCATCGAATCTTATGATTTGGGATACGTGATTCATAAGCTTTTGATTTGTAATACGATTTATGATTTGACAACTATGGTATTGATTATGAATTCATTTTTAAGCAATCCTCTAATCCCAAAGTAATATTAAAGCTAAAACTTAGTGATATGCCTAAAAGTCCCATTGGGTATCATTTAGTCGGGCAAATTAGGATTGTCCATTTCGAACAAAAACGGTCTAGAAAAGAAAACTCCAGTCCAGCCGTGCGCTACGGAGAATTATACTGTGCTGGATTTAAAGCAAAGCTTGGAAGACAGATTTATTGAATAAATGCTCAAACATGTATATTTTTATGTGCTCTTTAATGTGAGAGTTTATATAAATTTCAAAATTAATTTTTAAAGAAAAATTAGTGTTTTTATTAAGTGATTTTTAAAAGAAAAGTGTTTTGTTGAATTATGTGCTTTAGTCCACGTGAAGTGTGTACTTACCTTTTTGGAGACTTGTTTTAATTGTTATATATCTTTTCTCCCTTCTTTTTGACCGTTGGATTGCATTGTTCTCATCTTTAATCCAAGACATCATATATATTCATCTTTTTCTCTTGTCTAGCCCTAGAAAAAAAAAACACACAGCAGTCACATATTTTTTCTCATCCAAGCCCTAGTTCTCTCTCTAGATTCTTTCAAGAACACATGTTCTTTAGGCTTTATACTCGTTGTAATCTAGAGATTTGTTGAGTATTTGTATTGAATATCATTCTCTTCCCTTAAGAGAGTTTTGGTTAGGTTTATATTGAATTTTTGGGGTTCTTGGAGTTCTTAATTTGGGGGTTCTCTATATATTGAATCGTTGATATTCTTCTTCCATATTCGAAGGTGTTGTGTTGATTTTGGATCTGTGCAGTTCTCGGTACTGCTGTCTCATCGGTGGTGATGTGGTGTACGTTTCATACTTGATAGTGCTGTTCTTGGCGGCATTATACTCGGATTTTCAGATATGTTTTGCTATCTTTCTCTTCTTAAATTCGGTACTATCTTTCTAATTCTATTCTTTTTATTTTGTACTTATAATCTGCACCGAAACATGTTCTTGAGTTGCTAAAAACGCTGCTGTGTAAATCTGGATTTATATCATAAGTTTAGTGCATTTTATGTCCAAATTTGATTCTTATTGAATCTGAGATTTGTTGGTTATAATTTGTCATTGTTAAGTCAGTTTTGAATAATTCTTTATAGAATAATTTGTTGAATACATTGCTGTTACTGATGTATCTGTTTTACTGCTGTGTTCTACCTGTTTCGCTGCTGCCATTGTTATTTCTGCTGCTGAAAGATCTGTTTTATATGGCTGCAAAATAGCTGAGAAAAATCTGTCTTTATTGGTATAAGTTGAATCTGAATATTGATTGATTAGAACCTATTTATATTGAATCTGAAAATCTGAATATATTTGATATTAATCTGTTTACAGTGGCTGATTTAAATATGTTATAAATATGTTTCTGCTACTATTCTGAATCTGTTTTGCCATTGTTGCGTATATCTGTTCTTGGCTGAAATCTATTGTTGTATTGTGTTGAATTTACACTATTGATTATTGCTGGATAAAACTGAATTGAATTTGTTATTTGCATTGTAATTGAATCTAATCTGCAAAGAAATATTGTTGTGATTCTTGTTTTACTGTTGGATTTGCTTTTGTTGAGCATCATTTGTTTTGGCATTGTAATCCACATCCCGAGTTATATGTTTGAAGAGACTGGGTGAAGGAAGTTTGTGCTTCGTCTTTGCTGGAAACTGGATGTTTGCGTAGGATCGATTGTATGCACATGTTTTGTTTTTGATTCCTTTTTGTACTCTTTAAATCATATAGTGGATTTAGGTTGTGAGGTTGGGAGCCTCCGTGGATTTTTCCAATCCCCGTTGGGTAGGTTTTTACCACGTAAATACTTTGTTGTGCGATTGCTCTTTATTCTGTTCATATGATTTGTCTATATTAAAACAGTATTAACAGCATTTTGAAAATTAAGATTAGTAAACTTTTTCTTTAAAAAGTTTCTTTCAAAAGATTAAAATCCAAACATCTTGTTTGAGTATTTTCACAAAGTCAGATTGAAGTGCTTTTTACAAGTGGTATCAGAGGAGCTTTTCTTGGTACAAGATTTGAAAACTTAAGTTGTTTAAAGATCTTTCAAACTATGTTGTTACAATCTGATTTTTTTATAATGGATTTCACAAAAGATACTCTATCTACGCATCCTCCTTTTGATGGAAACAACTTTCAATATTGGAAAGTTAGAATGATCGCTTTTCTACAAGCTTTAAGGGATGAGGTTTGGTTTATGGTTGAAATTGGATATTCTCCACCCACCAAAACCATTATTGTTAATGAAACTGTTACTACTGTTTCTAAACCAATGACAGAATGGACAGCAACTGAAAAAACCTACTCCCAATATAATAGTAGAGGAAAAAAGGCTATATTCATGGCTGTGGAAGAAACTGAATTTAAAAGGATCTCCACGTGTAAGACTTCGAAAGAAGCGTGGGATACTCTTATTGCTGCCTATGAGGGTGATGAAAAAGTTAAGAAATCTAAACTTCAAATGTTATTGGATCAATATAATGCTCTTATGCTGGACGACAATGAGAAGTTTGTTGATTTCTATTTGAAGTTGACTGATATTGTGAATAAGCTAGCTTATAATGGTGTGAAATATTTTGATTCTGAAATAGTTATGAAAATGCTTAGATCTTTGTCTGATAAATTTGAACCTAAAAAGTATGCCATTGAAGAATCAAAAGATCTTAGCACTATGACACCTGAAATTCTGTCAAGCAAACTGAGAATCTTTGAGATGGAGTTAGACATGAAAAAATCTTTGAAAAATAAAGGCAAAAACACCATGTCAAATGATTATACTCTTGCTTTTAGTACTCCTATTGATTTTGGCCTTGACTCTTGTATTTCGGAAAATGATGATATCGATTTGGAAGCTATCGATAGGCAGCTGGAAATGCTTTCAAAACAATTCAAAAAAATTGTAAAATTTCGAAATACTTATGCTGCGAAACAAGGAAAAAATCAGTTTCAAAATAACAAGCTTCCTCATAACAATTTGCAAGGAAATGGTGTTTCTAAGAACAACAAACATAATTTCAATAGTCAGAATCATATTACTACATCTTCTGGAAGGGATCTTAGTCACATTCAGTGTAGGAAGTGCAAAAAATATGGTCATTATGCTAATAACTTTCCTACACGTGTGAATAACCAATCTAAGGCTCATATCTCTAAAACGTGGGATGATGACATTGATGATACTATGGATACTAATGTTTGCTTAGATGATGGCAGTGATGATGATACAAATGTGAACTATATAGCTTTTTGTGCAAGTGTTAATTCTGATTTTGAAGGCAGTAATTCTAGCGTATCTGATTCTAGCGAAAGCTCAGGTATTGATGATCTTAACTATAAGAAAATGTACACTTCTGTCACAAAGAAATGTCTCAAACTTAGTAGCCTAGTTGATAAACTAAATGCCAAAATTGAGATGCTTACTTCCCAAATTAAGACTAGTGCTGAAAAGTCTCTAATTCTAAGTCAATCATTTGAGCAAGAGAAGAAAGATTCTGAAAATATAATTCAATGTCTTGAAAAACAGAATTTTGCCTTAGAACAAAAGTATAAAGCTACTCTTATTGAGTTGGAAAAAAAGCAAAGAAAGTTTTGTTGATGTTTCAAAAAATGAAAGGTTTTGAAAAAGGAAAGGAGCAGCTTGATACTATTTTAAAATCGGGTCAGAAAAACAATGATAGAAAGGGTATTGGTTTTGTAAAATCAAGTTCTCAAAATAACCAACCCTCAAGCTCAAATTTTATAAAAAAAAAAATATTCTAAAAATGGTTCTAAGTCTTGCCATGCTCAAATAAAGACTAACTTAGAGGAGCAAAGCATTGGGAAGTTCCTAAGTATAAGCAATATTGCTCTATTTTTAATAGATATGGTCATAAGAGATATGATTGTGCTTTTTATGATGAATGCTATGAACCTATCTATAATGTGAATAGAAAGTATGTATATCCTTCTATGAATTCTTTTGGATATAATCGAAGAAATAACTTTTCAAATTCTGGATATAGAAGGAAAAACAGGTTTCAAAAGCAATATAGAACCGTTTCTAATGCAAATGGCAATCAAAGCTTTCAAAATAAGAAAATAAGAGCCATTTGGGTTAGAAAAGATGAGTTAAACTCTCAACTGAGGTCTAATAAGGATCTTAGCCTCTATTCCTTTGATTGAATTTTCTGCTTTTTCTTCCCATTGTTCAGTTGAAACAAAATGGGGGAGAAGGACTGTAGTTATAGGCTGAGAATTATGCTTTTAATGGTGCTGGAAAATGCAATTTATGCATTCAGTTTGATTTTTGTAATATGAGATATTAATGGCTGCATTGTTTTGTGCAGGATTCTGAGTTTTAAGGTTGTTTTTAGAGTTTTGGAGAGTCTAGATTGTATTCTAGATCGAGTCCTGTAAGGTTTTTTATATCGAGTCATATGGGGTAGATAGTATATGTCTTTGATAAGCTAGGATTGCATTTGCATTTGAAGTAAAGCCCCGTGGGTTTTATCTTCAGTATGGTTTTTGTCTCGAAATGTACAATGGGGGAGATTGAAAGTCCCATTGGGTATCATTTAGTCGGGCAAATTAGGATTTTCCATTTCGAGCAAAAATGGTCTAGAAAAGAAAACTCCAGTCCAGCCGCGCGCTAGGGAGAATTATACTGTGCTGGATTTAAAGCAAAGCTCGGAAAACAGATTTATTGAATAAATGCTCAAACATGTATATTTTTATGTGCTCTTTAATGTGAGAGTTTATATAAATTTCAAAATTAATTTTTAAAGAAAAATTAGTGTTTTTATTAAGTGATTTTTAAAAGAAAAGTGTTTTGTTGAATTATGTGCTTTAGTCCACGTGAAGTTTGTACTTACCTTTTTGGAGACTTGTTTTAATTGTTATATATCTTTTCTCCTTTCTTTTTGACCGATGGATTGCATTGTTCTCATCTTTAATCCAAGACATCATATATATTCATCTTTTTCTCTTGTCTAGCCCTAGAAAAAAAAACACACAGCAGTCACATATTTTTTCTCATCCAAGCCCTAGTTCTCTCTCTAGATTCTTTCAAGAACACATGTTCTTTAGGCTTTATACTCGTTGTAATCTAGAGATTTGTTGAGTATTTGTATTGAATATCATTCTCTTCCCTTAAGAGAGTTTTGGTTAGGTTTATATTGAATTTTTGGGGTTCTTGGAGTTCTTAATTTGGGGGTTCTCTATATATTGAATCGTTGATATTCTTCTTCCATATTCGAAGGTGTTGTGTTGATTTTGGATCTGTGTAGTTCTCGGTACTATTGTGTAGTTCTCGGTACTGCTGTCTCATCGGTGGTGATGTGGTGTACGTTTCATACTTGATAGTGCTGTTCTTGGCGGCATTATACTCGGATTTTCAGATCTGTTTTGCTATCTTTCTCTTCTTAAATTCGGTACTATCTTTCTAATTCTATTCTTGTTATTTTGTACTTATAATCTGCACCGAAACATGTTCTTGAGTTGCTAAAAACGCTGCTGTGTAAATCTGGATTTATATCATAAGTTTAGTGCATTTTATGTCCAAATTTGATTCTTATTGAATCTGAGATTTGTTGGTTATAATTTGTCATTGTTAAGTCAGTTTTGAATAATTCTTTATAGAATAATTTGTTGAATACATTGCTGTTACTGATGTATCTGTTTTACTGCTGTGTTCTACCTGTTTCGCTGCTGCCATTGTTATTTCTGCTGCTGAAAGATCTGTTTTATATGGCTGCAAAATAGCTGAGAAAAATCTGTCTTTATTGGTACAAGTTGAATCTGAATATTGATTGATTAGAACCTGTTTATATTGAATCTGAAAATCTGAATATATTTGATATTAATCTGTTTACAGTGGCTGATTTAAATCTGTTATAAATCTGTTTCTGCTACTATTCTGAATATGTTTTGCCATTGTTGCGTATATCTGTTCTTGGCTGAAATCTATTGTTGTATTGTGTTGAATTTACACTATTGATTATTGCTGGATAAGACTGAATTGAATTTGTTATTTGCATTGTAATTGAATCTAATATGCAAAGAAATATTGCTGTGATTCTTATTTTACTGTTGGATTTTCTTTTGTTGAGCATCATTTGTTTTGGTATTGCAATCTACATCCCGGGTTGTATGTTTGAAGAGACTGGGTGAAGGTACTTTGTGCTTCGTCTTCGCTGGAAACTGGATGTTTGCATAGGATCGATTGTATGCACATGTTTTGTTTTTGATTCCTTTTTGTACTCTTTAAATCATATAGTGGATTTAGGTTGTGAAGTTGGGAGCCTCCGTGGATTTTTCCTATCCCCGTTGGGTAGGTTTTCACCACGTAAATACTTTGTTTTGCGATTGCTCTTTATTCTGTTCATATGGTTTGTTTATATTAAAACAATTTTAAGAGGATTTTGAAAATTAAGATTAGTAAACATAGTTAGATTGAAATGGTTTTTACAATGCAATCTATTACTATTATAACATAAGAAGTTCAAGTTGTGTTCATTGTATCTAAAAATTTGTAACCCCTTCAAAGGAAATTTGAATATAAAATATATTTTTATGGGAGGGAAAAAAAATGCATGTGCATCTGTATCCTTGTATGCGTAATTATTTTTCTCTTTAATAATAGAAGAAAACATAGTAAATGAGGCAATTTGCTAGAGCCATTCTTAACTGTCTTCTCGTGTTATAACCATATCCTTGAAATAGACTAAAATAAAGTTTGGAGCCTTTGCGGCTAGCTTCTATATCTAGGGTTTAGAGTATGGTACGAAGCTAGTAAGGAGTGTAACTTTGGCGGGACTAACCTTTAATCTAGTTGACATTGGGATAAAAGGGGAAACATCACTATACAATGGGACGAAAAGATGGCTTTGGGGCAAGTCAGGAGAGCTATAAGAGGTCAGTTAGCAGATGAGTCATGAAGCCGAAGGAGAATGGTTGAATTAGCTTAGTTTTATTTTCTGGGTTTTTTTTTTTTTTTTTGCCTTGTTTATCTTGATGTCAATGGTTTTTAGGCATTTGGTTGGTTTTTGAGATTTCAACAGGGAAAGGAAAAAGTAATTGAAGTGACTGTGATGGTTTGAGTTTGACATACAATCTTCCTCTCTATATATCTGTATGCTTTGTTTTCAAATACTCTATTTTCATATATAAATATATATATATATATATATATATATAAAATTTTGGGAAAGCGAAAAGGAAGTTGAGAAGGAAAGAAAATTAAGAGCAATCTAGGTATTCAATTAAAAACATAGTGGTAGATAAAAAATTTATGTATTTATTTTTGAAAAGTTGAAAGTTAACAATTTACTTAGTCAAATCTTAGATCCCAACCAAAATGGGTGTCGAACTCGTAACATGTACAACTTTGGGTACCCAGGTCAAATTATATAGGAGTAATAAACTGACATTAAAGCCAAAATTATCCTAAAAATACTAATTGGAAAGTAAATTTTTCTGTATAAGATAATGTAAAGAACTGCATAACAAGGTGTCCTCTAGAAAAAAAAATTAAAAAAATAAAAATAAATAAGTGAACTAAAGTTTGCCAATCCTGTTAGATATTTGAAAATGAACACTGTAAATGCCTTAAGCCAATGCAGATGCTATAAAGACCACGCCATCACATAATTTTTTAATAGGAGAAAGTTCTGGGAGAACAAAATAAAGTGTGATTCTTAGATTTTGAAAATAAAGTTATATCTTTGGGTTAAATTATTTAGACTTTTTGTACAAATTTTATGAAATTTTTTATTTTGTTGATTAAAAATATCTTATGGAACTTGGAATTATGAATAAACATGAATTTATGGATAAATTTGTGGTGAAATTTGGATAAAAACATTATATTTAAATCGATAAGTATCTTGAATCCATTTGAAAAGGTCATTAAAAATTTGAGAGAATAGACTGTTAAGTATCTTCTTTATAATTATATTTAAATAAAGGGTTTCTTCATATTCTAAACTAAATGGAAGACTTCTTCTGAATTTGTTTTAGCAATAATGACAATTTCGAATCTTTGCCCACTAGAAAGATAAACCCCTTTTTCGAATGATCAATTCTACTATTACCACAATTTTTTAATATATTATTATCATTGGTGTTTGCTAAGTCTCACCAACCAATGGTAATTTTCTAGTAGGAGGTTATCTTTCTAGAGACAAAGATTTTAAATTTTCTATTTCTTGCTCATCAAATTTCTATTTTCTTTACCACCCACAATTTTTTGCTCGTCAATTTTTTTCATCCGAAACTAATTTTCCCTAGTGAAATCTATCATGATGAATTAATTTGGAAAGTATTTTGGTGATTTCATTAAAGATGTAACAAATAAAAATATAGATATGCCAATTAAAACGGGATGTGTATTAACGTCCACCAATATAATTCAACACTAAGTTAAACAATAATTAAATCACACTCTTTATATGTAAATTAAGGGAAGGACTGGATTAACTCATTTCTCGTTATGATATTAATTAGCTTTTATTCAAATAAATAACGCATTAAATTGTGGCATATTATATGTTGAAGGTAGTGAATGAAATCCTTGATTGGTGATCGTAATGAAGGCCAAATAGCAAATTGAATCCCGAATTCATCCTAATCAAATCATTTGCCATAATTTTATTTGCTCCTTGTTACATTTTTTTTATTTTGAGAAAGATTTGTCTTCAAATGAGACAGAAAGTGAAGTCAATAATTCGAATTTTGGTTCTCAGCGATATATCTTCCCAAATGAAATGGAAATGTTTGCGAATGAGAAACTCTTCCAATCAGCAAGGAAACAAAAGAAGCAAGGGACAAAAATACCGTAATAACATAATTAGATAAAAGGTTCCATTCATATAATAGCATTAGATAAAGGTACATAAATTGCCAAAATGGAATTGAAATTCTTTTAGCTATCAACATTTATTTCTACATCTTATATCCTTAGTTATTGCCATTGTGTTTTCCTCTTGTAATGAACCATCCTAGCCCGATCATTCGATACTGCACATTTGAAACGAAAATAACAAAAAGATTAGTTCGTGATACATTCGTCAACCCAGTATTTATATTTGGTGTATTGATACTTTGTACATTTTCAAAATATACCACCTATCAATACACCAAGATAAATAACACTAGTTATATATATATGTGTGTGTGATATAGAGTCAGATATAGGATATGACAGATATGTGATTTAAATTTAAAATGATAAAACTAGCAACGTAGTTTTTGTTATACTAGGCTATAAAGGCTTCAGTATCAAACCAATTCTGTTGTTTTCAGATATATATATATATATATAGAGAGAGAGAGAGAGAGTTTTACGTATCGCAATTGATATTTAGATCAATGGGTACAGGAACATTAATGTTGCAAAGTTGAAGAAGTTGCTTAGCCCTGTCTTGTTTAACCCCAAGGCCCGGGCCAGTTTCCTTGAAACACTGGCACAGAGCTTTGCGGTCATCCTTAGTAGAAGCTTGCTGGTTCAAGGAAGCAGCTGCTTCGCAACACGGCACAGTGATATCACTAAAACCGACCAAGTAAGGC
Source organism: Lonicera japonica (assembly GCA_021464415.1). Lineage (NCBI taxonomy): Eukaryota > Viridiplantae > Streptophyta > Magnoliopsida > Dipsacales > Caprifoliaceae > Lonicera > Lonicera japonica. Next base: position 33,468,615 of record CM038463.1, on the reverse strand, counting down.
TCGCAAGGCAACAACCTGGTTATGGCCTCTGTGCACGAAATTACTGCATTCGCTGGTCTTCCAGTTAGAGCCAAAATGATCATAGCCAAGACCAAAACTGAACTAGCCATCACTTTTCTTTCCATATTTGAACAACTTTGGGGAGTATATATTATGCCTCGGTTGAGGTGTTACCAGAGTTGCTCTCTATTTATAGTGGATGTATTAGGGTTTATTTGGGTAATTTTGTTCTTAAAATTGGGTTGAGGTTTTTTCCATTAAGGTGGAAAATCCATTTTTTCCTTGAAAAGGCATAGATGATTAGGAAAATATATGTCGCGGTAATAAGTGTGTTATGAAAATAACAGATTTAACATTCATTTAGATAAGTGTGTTATGTAAATAACAGATTTAACATTCATTTAGAAGATTCTGCTGTTTTGTTTGGTTGGTGGTAATTAAAGATGTAAATTGGCATTACATTAATTCCTAATTAACTTATCAATTTTCAGTTTGGTTTTAAATTTGTCGGATTCTAAATTGGGTATCCAATAAGGAAGGAATGTATATGGTATTTAGATTCCAATCAACTTATTATTTCAATAATCTCCAATATTATGTTATATTCAATATTTAGTGCTACTACAATATTTTTATATTTCATTGGTAGATTTTACACATAGCACCACTCTATTGTTTACTATAAAAAACATAAAAAAAAACTTTTTTTTTCTAATTCTGTTTGATTTTTTGATATCATATAAATGGAAAAATTATGACAACAAAATACTTCCTATATGATAAAACTTAATAATATTTTTTATAAAAACAAAAACTAGCAGCTTTAATGATATAAATATTGAGATTTTTTTAATGAATTTATAAAAAATAATTGAAATCTTATTGAAGAATACATTGCATTGTAAATTGTATTTTATTCACTATAGAATCATAAAGAAAAAGATATAATACAAATAATGAATTATCCCTAAATGATGAAACCTATAGTATTTCTTTTGAAAAAAAAACTATTAAGTTTAACAATATAAACAAGCGAAAATTTGTATTAACTTTTAAAAAAATGAATAAAAAAATATAAAAACTAATATATTTAAATTATCAGTGATAGACTATTATTATTAACAATAAAATTATTAGTGAATTCTTGTATTTATTGTAATTGAGTCAATCAAATTAACATCATTAATTGTATATTGTTTCCATAACAATATTCTTGAAACTAACCAAACATTTTAACTTAGGATTAGTGGTAATTGTAATGATAGGTATTTTAATACTGGAAATAAAATAACAAATCTCATTCTTAATTACCATCGTCCAAATAAAGCTTCTAGGTATTTCCCTTTTAATGGTTATAAGCAACAAAGAACATTTGAAGGTGAATATTATTGTTTTGAGAAAAAAACGTATAAGATATAATTACCTTTCCTTTTAATTCTAACTATAAAACGAAAACCAATATATGGGATGAAAATAATTTTTTTTTCTCTCAATTGTGCTCTGTTTGTCAAGATGATATCCTCCATTTATTGTTGGGCTTTTAACATATCTGAAATAACATTGCCACCTGTATTATTACTAGATAGAACAATTATAATTCACATTATCTAAAATTAATAATCTCATTTTAACTTTTGTATTTTTTAAGTTAACACTAATTTTGAAAAAAAAGAAAAAAAGTTATTTATCATTAGTTCCACTTTAATGTAATCAATATTACAATATTTCATGATGCAGCTTGTTTTTTCTTATGAGATTTAATAAGTCGACCATTGCTAAAATAAATGAGATTATTACACTGATCAATGTCCTTCACACGTCGGCCTACGGATTTGTGACTCAATCATTTTCTGATCTTTAGCGTAAAGCGCGCCTTTTAGCGAAAACACCAGAGGGTGGTTTATATTGATGGCCATCTTTTTTTTATTATAGTATAATGAACATGAGCCCTTAGAATATATATTAATATTTTTTATTTTCTTATATTTCATTAGGTTGGGTATAGTTCGGTTTTGAATTAACTTGCCTCAAACTATAACCAAACTCTTCGGTTTCAGTTTTTTTTCGGTTTGGATTTTTATGAATCTGTCCATATCAGTTCGTTTTATTCGGTCGGTTTTCATATTGGCCTTAAACACTTCTAGTTAAATTTGACACCACTAGTAAAATTGATTATTCATATTATTTTACTTATGCCATTAGAGGTGCTCTAAGAATCTTCATTTATCTTTCAAGACATTTAATTTAAAAGTCTTAAGCTCCATTTGATAACAAGTTGGAAAATGATAGCAAAAGCAACTATCTCTTGTGAGAGTGGGAAGTTGATTTGAGTGAAGGAGTGAAAAGTTTTCCATATCATGCTTGTTTTTACAAGTAGTTGTCTTTCATTCTTCTTTACTTTTTGTGAAAAAAATTTCTTTCTCGCCATATGCATCAACTTAATTTCCAACTTCTAAAAAAAATCAATTATTTTTGCAATTATTTTCCATTTTGTTATCAAACAGAGTATTAGTTTCTTTCTGAGACATCATTTAAATGTAAAATTCATATTTTTTTCTACGAAATAGCTAAACACGTAAGAATAAATTTGTTTATTCTTGATCACTAACTAAGTCAAAAATTTTACTTTTTGGAAGTATAAAATTAAAAGCATGACTCTTAATCAAAGTGATATTGAAACAATATTCTAAGGTTTTTTTGTTTTTCTGAATACAAACGTACAAGTGTTGAAGGGAGGCAAAATGGACTTTAACGATTGATTTGGTATGAGGGTAATTAAGTTTTTTTTTAGCCCAAAAAAATTATGGTTGGTTAAATCCCTTGAGGTGGAGAGTTTTGAGGGGATCCAAATCTAAGAATAAAGTTCAGTTAATGGGTTTAAGAGATGGAAGGCTTCCGTTGAAAATGAATGTAACTAGGCAGTACTTTAAGGCTGCGTTTAACGCGTCGGATAAGAAGATCAGATTGGATAAAATAAAGATAGGATGTGATAGGATAAAGATCAATCATTCGAATAACACTTATTCCAATCTAGCATTTGACATTTTGCCGGATTAAATAACTGTATAGGATATTATAATCCAATCCAGTGTTTAAAATATGCTGGATAGGATTATTATTTTGTCAGTTTTACAAATACACCCTTATTGTGCATTCTTTAGATTTATTGAGTACTATGTAGTAAATTCAAAATCATAACTATCACGGTGGTTATAGGTCTCGACTAAAGTAATTTGCTTTTTCTATATTACCTAAAGTTAGTTAATATGCCAATGAGGTGATAAAAACAAATTTAATAAGCTAAAGAAAATGATTCTATCCAATATGGATAAGGACAATGTATAGTGTATATAAAATTTAATTCCTTGGCAAATTGGCTTGAACAAAACACAGCTAGTTAGCATGGGGTTTTGAAAAACAAAAGCATGAGAATTCACCCAAAAAGCCACTAACAGGAGTTAGCTTGAAATATAAATGGAGGTTTAGTCGTAGAACCAATTTGATGCCAAGCATATAGAAAATCTGATTTTGAGTGATGATATTTGGAAAGCTATCCAATTAAGTATTGCTTGAAATGTGTAATCCTTCTTACAAAAGTATTGAGACTTGTTGATGGTGCAAGTGGATACATTTATGAAGTCATGGATCATGCTAAAGAGAAAATTGCTAGCAATCTCAACTTTATATAGATATTCTACAAAAGGATATGGAAAATAATTGATGGGAGGTGGAATATGCAGCTCCACCAACCAGTTCATGCAACGAATTTTTATCTTACTCCAAGGTAACTTTAGCTTTTAGTTTTCTTCTTCCTCTTTTTTGAAAAACTTTTTATAATATTGTATATATATATATTTAGATCCCAATATAATAGCAATAAGGGTTCAAAGAAGATAAGGAAGTAAAGATTGGTTTGTTCAAAACAAATGATTAAATGTACTAGCTAGGATAACAACACAAGAATAAAATTTGATGAGCAATTGGAGAAGTTTTGTAGGGCCGAAGGATTATTTGGGATTAGCATGGCTAAATTGGCAAGAGACAAGAAACAACTAGGTATTTAATTATTAATGTTATTTTTATACTCTTACTTTGTGTGAGAATCGTAGCAGGATCCAACACATAATCCCTACCATCGAAGGGTCACAATAGAATCGTAGCAGGATCCATAAGAATGATACACATATGCCGAGAGTCTCCAAGCAATTGGTTAACACAATAATGGTATGTATAGTATACAAAACATGCTATTCTATAGATACATAAAGCAATTTATACCATATCCACTCCAATAAATCCCATTATCATATCCTTTGGTGTGTACAAACCATCAACAAATCCATCTGATTAATAACAACACTCACACAACCAAGAGATACTTTATATAGTTCAAATAACACTTTACAACAAGTGTATATGGCATATCTTGCCTCAATCATGCAATCATCTCTTGATAAATCATAAGAACAACATGAGCCCATTATATATTTAAGTTTTTTAAACAAATGATCATCAAGCACAATGATTCTTACATAATAAAGTGATATTATTAAGTTTTGAAAGTCAGAGAACCCCTACCTCGAGTTATTAACGAAGAAAGGTAAGAAAAGTTGATGACTCATGCCCCTCCCAAAGCAATCTCAAGGAAGAAGAAGATGAATAGTGAAATCGAGAAGGATTTGGTGAGTTTGGAGGGCTAATCTTCGATCGGGACTGAAAATAAGCGAAAATCGCCTAATAACCCTTTAATTTCTCTCTTTAAAACTCTCTGGAAGTTGGTGGAAGAGTTTGGATCGAAATTGGTGGAAAAATAGGCCTTCCTGGACCTATTGTTGTTACTCGAGAAAGATGAGCCCCCTTAATCATTAGATCTCATTAGTGTGTTCCTTTCCCTTAACTTTTGGGGGGACCTCCTTCTTTTTGTCCATATACTAACGGAGTTGTCCCCTCTGAATTAATTTCTTGATCTCCTCTTTCAGCTTCCAGCAGTCATCGGTCTCATGGCCATGATCTTTGTGGTACCGATAATATTTATTTTTTGGGGCTCTGGGAGCTGCCCTGGCTTTAACTGGGTGTAGACTTCACCCAAGGCAGCTGTCAAAGAGGTGAATTTCTGGCGAGTTCTACCTTCGCTTGGTTTAGACTTTTTCGATTCCTTCTTGCCTTTCTTACCCTCTCTCTTTTGGCCAAGGAGTGGACTATGTCCCCTTTGGCGCTTGGAGGATGGCAGGAGAGCTGATAAACCTAACAAATCACGATCCTGCAAAGCTTCTTCCATGCCAATCTTCTTGTTAAGTTCGTCCAGGAGATCAGACGTAGTTTTAGGAGCCAATCTTGCTAGAGTCATCAAGCAATAGGGGAGCTCACCCCTTCCATGAAGGCTGCCACAGCTACCCCTTCATTAAGGTTTGTGATTGTAAGGCTCTCTTGATTGAATCGGCAAGCATATTCCTTTAGACTTTTCGTTGACCTCTATTTGATGGTGAAAAGGTGAGTGGAAGGCTTAGACTGCTTTCGTGTTCCAAGAAAATGGGAGATGAACCTAGTTCTGAGCTCTTGTGAGCTTTAGATTGATCCAGGGAGCTAGCTGTTGCACCACATTCAGGTTACCCCTTGAGAGTTATGACAAAGGCTCTGCATATGATACTATCTGGGATATTCTTGAACCCTATTATATTTCCATACTGCTGCCAGTGGTCTACATGATCAGTGGTTCCGTCGTATGACTCTAGTGTCAGGAGCTTGAACTTTTCTAGGATCTAACTGCTCTAAATATGCTCTGCAAATAGAGATTTAGAGTCCCTCACTAGAGCTGCAACCGAGCTCTTCCTAAATGGCCCATAGTCTTCGTCATTTCAGCCATGTGGGCTTTCATCTCGACATGAGCCTTTTTTCTACTTCTTCCACAAATCCCTTATGAGATATCCTATTAAATACGGACTCTCGAGGTTTTGCCTGTGTTTCTCGTTTAGCCTATTAATCTGGAAGGAGGGGAGGTTGAGCTCCTCTGCTTTGGCTTTGGTGTCTAGAATCTCTCTCAGAGCGTCCCTTGCGAATCACAATATTCACCTGTGGGTTTCTCACTAGTGGGGGAGGAAGTGTAACTGAAACCTCATCAAAGGAAGACTCTCTCTTAGAGTTGGATCGATCAAATTCGAACTCATTGATTCTACTGCTACTCTCCCTAGATTCTCTACGACGGTCTCCTAGCCTTTGTATGGCTGGGACTCGCGGTGAAACTGGAGAGCAGCCAAAGACGCAGAGGCTGAAGCTGACCTGTCTCTCGAGCTGATTGGGGTGTCTCTCTCTGGACCATTTGCCTATTGATTTAGACTTGAAGGGCAGTTTGTTGTTCTTTTTGTGCCAATAAGGGGTCTGGCTAAGTGTGTCCTGAAGACATGGTGTTTTTTTATGAAAAGGAGTGTATGTGACTTGGAAAAGTTTATTTCCCACAGATAGCGCCAAATTATTGGTGCATAAAACTAGAAAGGTAGTTTAGACCACACAGTCAAATGATTAGTTCTAATGATTAAGGTAATAAATGCAGCAAACTAAAGGAGTCAAAAATGTATAAAGGAGGTTAGCCTCATATGAAAATATGGGTTAGTCCTCCTCTGTGGAATTGAGCCATGTGCTTGATTTGCTTTATATTTAAACAACTAAGTGGTTATTACAAACTCACAAAAGTCTCTCTAGATATCCTATCCTCATAAGATTACAGTGAGAGTATACTTGAGCTACGCAAGTTTAAACTTCCCTATATTGGGAGCTCTAACGTATGCACTGTAATTATGTTTCCCTCTATCTCTTTTGGGTCGATGTTCAATGGTTGAGTTGAATACTGGATTTTCTCCCCTTTTCTGGGTGTTGTTAAGTTGTTAAGAGAAATAAATGCTTCTTCTATATATATAACTGAGAGAAAAATATGCTAGAGGCTCCTAGAGCAGGTCTAAAGTCATGCATTGATCTTCACCAACTCTGACCTTATTTCTCCATAAAAACCAGTGCATTAAATACAGTTGGTATGCATTTAATGAAGGTAAGGGAAGTTTTGCAGCGTCTGACAGAGTTAACAGCAGTCACCCATGCCTCTGTCAACCACTATGGTAGAGTGGTTAGGCGAGAGAACTCTAGGGCTCGAAAAAAGAGCTATGGCATTCAAGCTCCGTTATTTGATGTGCGGAATCAATTCTTTAACCAAATACCAAGCCATAAAGAACTCTGATTTTCCTGTAGTACTCGAACGAAGCTCCACCGAGCTCCTCTCATTTTGATAAGTCTAGTAGCTGACACGTGGACGACCACATGTCAGCTCGTGGTTGGCGGGATGAATTAGGTTACTAATTTGCACCATCACACTAAAAAAGATGAATTGTTTGGAACAACAACATTTGAATACCCTTGCATACGTGAAGTATAATATTCAGCTTTAGATTAGGTAACAAAAAAAACAAGAAAGTGGCAATACATAAGATCTTATTTGTTTATCGGATATGAAGTCCGATGATGAATAGATCACCGAGAAAGGAAATCCTTGCCTTCCCCAAGACAACATTGGATGGATATCAATGAATGTTTCCAACATGAAGGGACTAGCTCGGAAAGGAAGAAAGGCATAGCCTTGACATATACATAATCTAAATATTTATTATGCTATTATTTAACTTTTATTTACTAAAGTAGTTACTTATATATTTATAAATATAAGACCAAGAAACTTGAATGCTATCAAAAACAAAAAGGGAAAAGGTAAAGGTAAAGGTATTGTTTATTAAGGAAATGTTTAATTAGTTGAAGATTAGGACAAAGAGGAAAAGTAATATGAAAAGGAAAAAGAAGAGGAAGAGGACGAGAACTTGATCTTGGTAGATAATGATGACGATGATGAGGAACTAACCCCTGACGATGATCATGATTGATGAATAATGATATGGATTCTTGATAACCTTTTAAATATATTATTTTGTTCTTTTTTGGTACATCTATTATCAATAGAGTTTTATATACATTCATTAATTTTTTAAATCCTTTTTAAAAGTTTTCTACCGAATCTTATGATTCGCGATATGTGATTCATAGGCTTTTGATTTGCGATATGATTTATGATTTGACAACTATGGTCTTGATTATGAATAAGCAGTCCTCTAATCCCAAAGTAATAATCAACTTTCTAAAATCAACACTATTCTAAGAATAATGAAAACCTTCCATTATATATCAAAAAGAAGAAGAAAAATAACATTATTTAATACAACACTTTTCCCCCATAATCAGTAACTTCTACCAAAATAATATTAAAGCTACAACTTAATGATATGCAATCTATTACTATTAGGCCTCGTTTAATTCAAGTATTAGGGTCAGTGGGATTAATAATACCAGTATTAATAGTACTAGACTATTAATCTTGGTATCAATTTAATACCAATACCTTATTTGATTCATACAGTATTAATATTGGGATATCTCATGCTGATGTTAATACCATGTTTGATTCTGTAACTCGCATACGGGATTATATTTTGGACTAACAAAATAAAAAAAAATTAAAAAAATTTTTAAAAGAAAATAAATTAAAATAATAATAATATAGTAGTAGTAGTAGTAGTAGTAGTAGTAGTGGCATTTTTGAAAATATTATAGTAGTAATGGCATTTTTGAAAATATATGGTTTATTTTTCTTAATCCTGAATAAACAATACCACCTCCCCCCTGGTATTAAATTATACCACAAAGAGTGGTATTAAATTAGTACCAGTATTAGTAATCCCAACACATTTGTGCAAATCAAACAAGGTATTATAAAAAAAGTTGTATTAACAATCTCATCCCCCTTTTTAATACTCGAATCAAACGAGGCCTTAGAACATAAGAAGTTCAAGTTGTGCTCATTATATCTAAAAATATGTAACCCCTACAAAGAAAATTTGAATACAAAATATATTTTTATGGGAGGAAAAAAACTAAATGCATGTGCATTTATATATTTGTATTATTAATTATTTTTCTCTTTAATAATAGAAGAAAACATAGTAAATGAGGCAATTTGCTATATATCCTTGAAATAGACAAAAATAAAGTTTGGAGCCTTTGTGACTAGCTTCTATATTCGGGGTTCAAAGTATGGTACGAAGCTAGTGAGGATTGCAACTTTGGCGGGACTAACCTTTAATCTAGTTAACATTGGGATAAAAGGCAAAACATCACTACGCAATGGGACGAAAAAATGGCTTTGGCCGGGGCAAGCTGGGAGAGCTATAAGAGGTCAATTAGCGAATGTGTCATGAAGCTGAAGGAGAATGGTTAAATTATAAGAGTGTCTTGGTGACTCGGACTAAAAATTAAATTATGCGGCTCTGTGCCAAAGCAGACAATATCTTACTAAGTTGAGACTAGGTCATTATAGATAGTATCAGAGCATACCCAAGACTACTACCACGTGACGTGTGGATATTGTGGGTCGAGTTTGTGCGGCTAATGACAAGTTGAAATTGCCAGATGCGGCTAACTAAAGCCGATTGATCATGCGTGACCCCAACCTGATGAGGACATCAAGGATCTAACGGGGGGAGATTGTAATGACCCAAAATATCCTAGATCGGTAGTATAATGGGTAGATCCATAGTTCATAAGTATCCATTAGGTTCCTAACTAGCAAGACGCCTTTTGGGGGTGTCTTGGTGACTCCCGCCAAAAACAAACCAGGTGGCTCTGTGGTAAAGCGGACAATATCTTGCTAAGTCGAGACCAAGTCATTACATCAACAGGAAAAGGAAAAAGTTGTTAAAGTGACTGTGATGGTTTGAGTTTGACTTACACTCTTCCTCTCTAAATATATGTATGCTTTGTTTTCATATACTCTATTTTCATACATATATAAAATTTTGAGAAAACTAAAAAAAATTAGAGAATGAAAGAAAACTAAGAGCAATCTAGGTATTCAATTGGAAACATAATGGTAGTTAACAAATTTTTTATTAATTTTTATTTTGAAAAGTTAATAGTTAAAAATTTTAGATCCCGACCAAAATGGGTGTCAAACTCGTAATATGTACAACTTTGGGTACCCAGGTCTAATTAGGAATAATAAACTGACATTAAAGCCTAAATAATCCTAGAAATACTAATAGGAAAGTAAAGTTTTCTATATAAGATAATGTAAAGAACTGCATAACAAGGTGTCCTCTAGAAAAAAAAATTAAATAACTAAGTGAACTAAAGTTTGCCAGTCCTGTTGGATATTAAACATCTTAAGCCTAGCTACGTCATGCAGATGCTATAAAGACCATGCTATCACATATTTTTTTAAATAGGAGAATGTTCTAAGAGAACAAAATAAAGTGTGATACTTAGATTTTGAAAATAAAGTTATATTTTTGGGTTAAATTATTTAGACTTTTTGTACAAATTTTGTGAAATTTGTTATTTTGTAGATTAAAAAGATGTTATGGAAATTGGAATTATGAATAAACATGAATATATTTATGGATAAATTTGGATAGAAACATTATATTTAAATCGATAAGTATCTTGAATCCATCTAAAAAGATCATTAAAAAATTAAGAAAATTGGTTGCTAAGTATCTTCTTTATAATGATATTTAAATCAAGGGTTTCTTCATATTCTAAACTAGATGGAAGGCTTCTTCTGAATTGATAATGACAATTTTCAATCTTTGCCCACGAGAAAGATAAACCCCTTTTTTGATTAGGCATTATCTTTATAGTGGCAAAGATTTTCAAGAGTTTTAGACACTTTAATCCCTTGAAGTTTGCTCCAATTGTCACTTTTGTCCCTAAACTTCATTTTCCGAGTTTCCACACCCCAATGTTTCCACTGCGCTTCACTTCAGTCCTTCGCTCCACTTTCCGTTAGATAAATGGACGGAGCATGTTATGTTGGATGGGTATTTTGGTCCATCTGCCATTGATTTTTCCCTCCAAAATGTATATGTTTGCTCCTTAATTTTTCCCTCCAAAATGAATATGATTGCTCCTTAAAAAACTCAACTTAAGATAAAATTTTAAACTAAATATTTAAGAACTCCAACCAAATGGACCGTTTATTTAATTAAAGTGTTTATTTGAGACCTAGAAATTAATTAAAAAGAATAAATTGGCATATATGCCCTTTGATTAATATCGGCCTCGAGCTGAGCTTGCGTGACAATATAGATTCATGAATTGATTTGTCAAAATTGTACAAGTTCCTCTTTTTAAAATTGATATTTCATTTATTTTTCTTTATACTTTCAATTATTAGTCACATTAATTAGAAATAATTTTTCTATTTTTTATTTTAATAAAATAACTCTCTAGGAGTTTCAGAAATTTTGATGAAATTACTATTTTTTTTTATTTTTACAAAAGATGAACTGATAATTATATGACTTATTAATTAATATACATGTCATAAAAATTTTGGTTTTTTTCCCGTTTGACCCAAACCCGTAAAGCCGTAATTCATTGAGCTGTAACTCATATACCTTCTTCGCACATATGAACTCCACACTCGTGGCTCTGCCCATTAGCCCATTGACCAACATAAACATCACCAGTGTAAAATCTATACACACCAAATCCATGCCTAAGACCCTGCCTATATTGCCCTCTATATCTACTCCCCCTAGCCCATGTTTCTACCCCATACCCATCATATTTTCCATCATCTGCATCTCCATTGCCGTATGCCTATACCCAACACCCACTCCCAGAATGAGCCCTTTTTTAAAATTTTTCACCACTAGCAGTGGGGGTCTTGAAGAGAAGAATAGGCGAATGGAGGGGAGATTGAGAGAGAATAAGAGGACCGAAGAAAAGGTGAAAGCAGAGAGGAAGTCGAGGAGGAAAGATTGGGTTGGATTGGAAACTAAAAAGTAGAAAAATGGGTTGGACAGGGGGATTTGATCATTTGGAATTTGGTGGATGGGGTTTGAATTAGATGATGATGATGATGATGATGATGATGATGATGATGATGATGATGATGATGGTGGTGAAGAAGAAACGAATAAATTAGGGGGAAAATTGATGGTACATATTCAGATCTCTCTCTCTCTCTCTCTTGCTCTGTTTTTGTACATGAGAATGCTTGGAGGGAAAAAATAAGGAGCAAACATATTCATTTTGGAGGGAAAAATTAATGGCAGATGGACCAAAATACCCACCCAAGATAACATGATCCGTTCATTTATTTAACGGAAAGTGGAGCGAAGGAGTGAAGTGAAGCGCGGTGGAAACATTGGGGTGTGGAAACTCGGAAAATTAAGTTTAGGGACGAAAGCGACAATTGGGGCAAACTTCAAGGGACTAAAGTGTTGAAAACTCGATTTTCAATTTTCTATTTATTGCTCATTAATTTTCAATTTTCTTTACTACCCACAATTTTTTGCTCATCAATTTTTTTCATCCGAAACTAATTTTTCCTAGTGAAATCTATCATGATGAATTAATTTGGAAAATATTTTGGTGATTTCAATAAAAATGTGGCAAATAAAAACATAGATATGCCAAATAAAATATGATGTGTATTGACTTCCACCAATATAATTCAGCATTATATTAAACAATAATTAATTCACATTCTTTATATGGAAATTAAGGGAAGAGATTGGATTAACTCATATATATCTCGTTATGATATTAATTAGCTTTTATTCAAATAAATATATACTGCATTAAATGTGGCATATTATATGTTGAAGGTAGTGAATGCAATTCTTGATTGGTGAATATCGTAATGAAGGCCAAATAGCAAATAGAATCCCGGATTCATCCTAATCAAATCATTTGCTTTTATTTTCATCTCACTACATTTTTTTTTTATTTTGAGATAGATTCATCTGTAAATGACACAGAAAGTGAAATCATTGATTCGAATTTTGGTTATTAGGGATATATCTTCCCAAATGAAAAGGTTTGCAAAGGAGAAATTTTTCCAATTAAAAAAACGAAAGAAGCAAGGGCCACAAATATCATAATTCCATTCATATAATAGCATTAGATAAAGGTACATAAATTGTGAAAATGGAATCGAAATTCTGGCTATCTCATCGGTAGTTATTGCCATTGCTGTTATCATCTGGTAATGAACCATATCCGAGCTCGATCATTCGATACTGCACATTTGAAAAGAAAATAACAAAAAGATCAGTTGCATGAAACATTCATCAACGCGGTACTTGTATTGGGTGTATTGATACTTTCTACATTTTCCAAAAATATACCACTTACCAATACACCAACATAACTAACACTAGTTTTTTTTTTTGTTATATAGAGTTAGATATAGGATTTGACAGATATGTGATTTAAATTATAAAATAATAAAACTAGGAATGTATTTTTTGTTATACTAGGCTATAAGGGCTTCGCTATCAAACCAATTTTGTTGTTTTTAGATATAAATATACAGAGAGAAAGAGAGAGTTTTACGTATCGCAGTTGATATTTAGATCAATGGGTACAGGAACATTAATGTTGCAAAGCTGAGGAAGCTGCTTAGCCCTGTCTTCTTTAACCCCAAGGCCCGGGCCAGTTTCCTTGAAACACTGGCACAGAGCTTTGCGATCATCCTTAGTAGAAGCTTGCTGGTTCAAGGACGCAGCCGCTTCGCAACACGGCACATTGATATCACTAAAACCGACCAAGTAAGGCTCACAGGGCAACAACCTGGTTATGGCCTCTGTGCACGAAATTACTGCATTCGCTGGTCTTCCAGTTAGAGCCAAAATGATCGTAGCCAAGACCAAAACTGAACTAGCCATCACTTTTCTTGCCATATTTGAACTACTTTGATAGTTTTTTTCTTTTCTTTTCTTTTCTTTTTTTGTGGTGAGTATATATTATGCTTCTTAGGTTAAGGTGTTACCAGAGTTGCTCTCTATTTATAGTGGATGTATTAGGGATTATTTGGGTAATTTGTTTTTAAAATTGGGTAGAGGTTTTTGCCATTAAGGTGGAAAATCCATTTTTCCTTAAAAAGGGGTAGATGATTAGGAAAATAAATGCCGTGGTAATAAGTGTGTTATGAAAATAATAGATTTAACATTCATTTAGACGATTCTGCTGTTTTGTTTGGTTGGTAGTAATTAAAGATGTAAATTGGTATTACATTAATCCTAATTAATTTATTAATTTTCAGTTTGGTTTTAAATTTGTTGGATTTTAAATTGGATATCCATTAAGGAAGGGATATATATGGTATTTAGATTCCAATCAACTTATTATTTCAATAATCTCATATTTATGTTATATTTAATATTTAGTGCTACTACAATAATTTTATACTTCATTAGTAGATTTTACACATAGCACAACTCTATTGTTTACCATAAAAAAATGAACAAATCACTTTCTTTTTTTATTAATTCTGTTTGATTTTTTTTATTTTTATTTTTTGAAAAATTGATAGTTAACAATTTACCTAGTCAAAAGTTAGATCCCAACCAAAATGGGTGTCGAACTCGTAATATGTACAACTTTGGGTACCCAAGTCTAATTAGGAGTAATAAAATGACCTTAAAGCCAAAATAATCCTAAAAATACTAATAGGAAAGTAAAGTTTTCTATATAAGATAATGTAAAGAACTGCATAACAAGGTGTCCTCTAGAAAAAAAAATATATGAAAAAGCATAAAATCAATGAATTAAAGTTTGCCAGTCCTGTTGGATATTTGAAAATGAATACTCTAAACGCCTTAAGCCTGTGTCACGCAGATGCTATAAAGACCACGCTATCACATAATTTTTTAATAGGGGAGAGTTCTGGGAGAACAAAATAAAGTGTGATACTAGATTTTGAAAATAAAGTTATATTTTTGGGTTAAATTATTTAGACTTTTTGTACAAATTTTATGAAATTTGTTTGGACCGCTTAATTTGGCATTTTACTTTAGTTGGTGAATAATCGACCTAGAGAATCAAGCATCTTGGTTCAGTGGTATAAGACTGCTACTGGAACAACCTTGGATCAACTTAGAGCTTCCAAGGTCGAATTCCGGCGTTGTTAAAATAATACTTGACCAGCGGCAGCCACAAACCGCAAGCTGCGATTAATCGAGTTGCGCGAAAGGTGGCTCGGACACCCCGTGGAGAACCAAAAAAATAATTGACCTAGAGTGGGTATATATTTATTAGAGATCATCTGTTTAGCGGGTGAGTCCCGCAAGGTTGTTCCTGCCAATTCTAGAATCCTGTTCAACAATATTTTCCGTTTAGGTGTACTTCCTAAAGTATAGTATTTTCGTTGGGGAGTAGTTACAGACTTTTTGCTGACTCGTTTCAATTTAGTGCATAGGTTCGTTAATATAACAAATAGTTGGCCCTTTGTGCTTCGAATGTTGAGGATACCATTCACACCCTTATAAATGTTCAGTGCCTTTTCAATCACTCCAGTTGTGTGATTTTAAGTGATGCTTATAACGCTGTGGGGCCCATCTCTGATATATTCTTTTCATTTCTTATGGGTGATTTTAAACTTACTCACTAAATCATTCTTATCACTCTAACTATAAATAACTTTCTTCTCACCACGTCAGTCTTTTTCATTTATTTTTTAAAACCGCTTTTAAAATTCTTCCCAAAGTTTTAGCAAATGCGAAAGCCGATAAACGAAAGATTTGGACTTACTAAGATGTTTATAGAAGGCTTCCATAAATTCGTAGTGATTCAAATGCAAAATCAATTCATAGGTTTGTTTTTTTCTTTTTGAATGATGAATTAGGGTTTATTTATCACTCCTTATTCTTAGATTGAAGTCCAATCTCCCTTCCAAATAATGGCAAACTTTAAGGAACCTTAATCTAAAATTTCAGTTTTTTTCTTCTCCTCTTTGCCCCACATTCAAGAAAATGTCATGGACATGAATTATTACGATATGTTTGTGATTTATATGATATTTTCTATCAACTGCCTTAGTGGACAAATAGAAAATCTAGAGAGAATATATTATTGCAATTGGAGAACTCAAATTCTTTTTCTTTTGATTTGCACAGGTAGATAACTGAACATCAACGTGTATGCAAAAAAGTCAATAGTAAAAGTCTAATTAAGAATTATTTTTTAAACTTCAATTGCAAGTCTAAGTTCTGGCCAGAAAAAGATAAAAAATTTGAGGTCCACATCCATCAATCTCATCCCAAAATACATTCCGGCACCGTTATTGTTAGAAAAATAATTAAGTTATTCTACGGAGGAAATTGCGAAAATAGTAAATAGATAGACTTATCGATTGAGGCTTGTGAAATCACAATTTCCTAAGGTGAAATTGCCCACTGTATTGAAGCGCTGATGGCTTTCTTGAGCACACACCTTCCAAGATTCAACGATCTAGGGTTCTACCAGCACAATAGAATCCTTATTTGGAACTCTCAAATACTCCAGAAAAAATAGTCAAAGTCGAAAAATACATACGAAAAATAATTGAACTCATTATGTGTTTTTTATTGAGGATGATCGTTTGAAAGTGCGAAATGGAAGGATAAGTGGGGATAATGCGTTAACACATTATGCGTAACGATAGTCCCACAACCTAGTCAATGTTAATCTCTAATTTAAATTAAAAATTAAAAAAACGAAAGTATGGATTTGGATTCCTTAACGGAAAACGAATTGATTGCCTATCTTCAAACTTTTGAGTCTAATCAGCTTTCAAAATACAAAACTCAAAAGAAAAAGGCATATCACACCATTACATTTAGAACTAAAGATAACAACATAGTTGAATCTAATGAATGCTCTACGTCTAATTTTAAAGATATAGAGAATTCTGCGCGTAATTTCAATAAATTCATGAAGCTGAATCAAAAATTAAACAATGTTGGTCAAAATTTTAGAAAATTGGGGAAAATGAATGTTGAGAATAAACCGCAATCAAGTGAGAATTGCTTTGAGTGTCAAGATAGAGATCATAAAACATTTGAATGCCCTACCAAGATTAGGAGATTAAAGAAAGAGGCTGGTAAAAAGGGTATGCATGACACTCTTAGTGATGATGAAGAAAATCCGGACACTCGAAAGAAATCTCATGAATATTTAGCTTTCACAGCAAAAGTTTACTTAGAGGAAGTGAATCAAGAAATTTTAAATTCTAAGAATTCACTTTCTGATGACGAGGAAGACTTCTTGGATCTTCAATTGGTCTATAATGCTCTTTTACTAGAATGTCAAAAACTTTTCGTAAAAAATTTAAAATTTGCATCCAAAATACAATTTTCTGAAAAAGAACTTATCGATTTAAAAAAGGATAAAGAAAGTTTTGAAAATTCAAAAACCAATAAGACCAAATTTTTAAAGACAATTATTATACCCATTCTCCGACGAAGGAAAAAGGAAACCTATAGCTCTGATACTTGCGACACCCTAATTTCCATATGAAGGCATCAACCTTCTAAAGTGGGTAATCACGAGTTGTCCTCTCTAACAATAGTGATAAAAGAATAAGAAATACTGAAAACCATGAGTAATTCAACGAATATAATGGAAGAAATAACCATACATTAATTAAAGATGTCCATACATAGTCTAGCTTACCATCGTACACATAAAGTACTAACTAGTACAATAAGGTCTCATAATTATACAATAGGAAAGTCTAGAGGAATTACAAAATACATGCCGATACAAAATTGAAAAGAAGGTTTCTCCGTCATAAGAAACTTTCATCAATATCAGAAGCGGATATAAGATGATACATGTAGATGTACCTATATAGAAAAATAATAGTATGAGCCAACTAGGCTCAGTGGGAACTATAATGGATTTGTTGTAGGAAAACACATATTGTAATCCACACACACAAGTGATAATAGAAATTAAACTTTATTGTTGTACGTAGTTATAGTATTTGAAATAGCGCAATGGCACACCACATGATATTCAATCCCATAGTATGAAATTATGAAACATTTCAATATAAGAAATTACAATGTGTTGGCTTTACAAGGCATCAATTATCCTACACCAAGTGTATATCTCATCACAAAGGCAATTCCAAAGGGCTACAACCCTTATATCATCAAGAGGGCTCCAACCCTTAACTAATACTGATACTCGGGTTCCAACCCGTAATCTAAAATAGCTACTACAACCGCTGCGGCTACAACAGCTCATGTGGGCTCCAACCCAACTCACAAGCAAGGCTACAACCTTACAATAACTACCTATGTAAATAATTGTGCCAAAAATAACAATAATGTCTCAAAGTAGCCAATACTAATATATAACAAAACAATATAAGATTGTTGAATTATCTCATAAAAGGAGTAATAATATCTTCAGTCATTAATAATCCCACCAAAATCTTATATTATCAATATATAAGATATTTATCACAAGTTTTAGTAATCATCATTTGCATATTGGTGGGTATTTGTCAAATTCATACTTTAGGGGACATGCAAGGTTCAAATCATATTAGATAATGTGTATAATTCAATAATAAGCATAACTCAAGGATCAATTGAGGGATTGTAAGACCCAAACCACATGATTGGGGGCCTTACAATATGAACAATTTATGTAAAAATCTTTACATGCAACATCTATTTTTTAAGAAAATAGGTTCAGTACTAATGTTCCCACCTCTATGATGCTAGAAACACAAAATTGGAAGGTTGGATTGAAACTTTGAATCTAGACTTTAAGAACAACAAACCAAGCTCCCTTTGATGCTCTAATGGTGAAACCAAGGAAGAAGATGATGAATAGTGTTGATTCTTGTCAAATCTTAGATTAATTTCAAAAGTCCTTCATAAATCTCTTAGTAACCTCTCACAATACTCATATATTAGCTCTTAAGTTTGTGTAATGGTTTTTGGACAAAGTGGGACTGTTTTTTTTTTGGGGGGGGGGGTGTTTGGTGTTAAAATTCTGGTCAAAATTGGTCAAATCCATCACACATGAGTCCTAGGATCTCGGATCAATCTTAGAACAAGTTAAAACCTTTCTGGTCAATTTTTATCTTCCAAGATCGATCTTGGAACATGGGTGTGACATCGCGTTTAATTATCTCTTGCAAATCACGCATCTGTATCGTGTGTGAGGCAGAATCGGGCTTCGGATAGCCTAATTGGATTCTGTAAAGGTTAACGTGGTTTGGTGACTTCCAATTAGTCATGTTAATGTATTTAAGTGTGTTATAAGTACTATAAGTCATTTCGGGTTGCTTAAACGAAAATCGGCTCAAAAATCTTAAGTTTGGTGTTAAGCGATTTCTTTGTTTTGGGCCAACTTTGAAACTCTATAACTTCTTCGTCTTTTATCAAAAATGGTCTCCATGTTCGTCTATGCCTAGTTTTCATATCCCTCTACAACTTTTGTGTTTTGGCCGAGACCCAATTCCCACTCCTTGATGATGAAAAGTGCGAGTGAAGTCGGCTTGGTGACCAAAAAGCTGAAAGAAGAAATTTTGAGCCATGTAGTCGACTACATGGGAAGTGAAGTAGTCGACTACCTCATGTAGTTGACTGCATGATATTGAAGTAGTCGACTACATCGGGCTGGCAAGATTTTTTATATATTCTCTTCACCTCATTTCTTCTCATTTGATCACCAAACCTTTGAGAGCTCTTAGAGAGAGATTGAGTGGCAATTTTAGGGGTTCTTATAGATGATCCTTCTTGATTCCTACCCTCACACAAGATCATCATCTTCATCATCATCCTCTTCTTCCTTTGGTTCACCATTTCTAGGGTTTTAAAGCGACAAATTGGGGATTTTTGCATTTACACTTCTACAACTCGTTTCTTCCGCAATACTTCAAGGGATTAACCCTCAATAGGTGGGGACACTAATATCCTAACATGTTTACAACCTATTATACTTTATTTACTTCAAACCAAATTAAATATGAAATTTTTGTACAAATTCTCTACATACGCATATGTATGGGGTTTGGGATTATTTTCTTACGATTAATGGGTTGGTTTACACTATATATTACGCAATCATTGTTATTTTACAAGAAACCCCAATTATTTACTAGTATTAGCAAAGATTGAACCAAAACCCTTATGTACGGATGTGTTATGAACATTATACTTTGACACTCATACATATGAGCATATTTTGGGTATTTTTACTTATGATGGTGATATTATTGTGGTACTTAAGCCATCAAAGCCACATTTGTGAGAATTACTATTTATTGGCCAGTCCGTAACTGCGCTGGGATGATTTATAAGCTTATTTTGTATAAATTGAGTACCAATACCATATGGGGAAGTTTATTTGGAAAGTAAATCTTATATAGTCTGTGTTATATCTGACTTTGAGCCTATGTGACAAAACTATTAAAACTTCCCAAATAAATAATATTCATGAAGGTGCCTATGGTTAATGGAATTGGTGAAACAAGTTTATGTACCACAATAATACCACCACGTGAGCAACGTTGATATGTAAACCCTTAAGTGGAAATACTTAAGCTTTGTGTATATATATATGGAGATATGTGTTCGCATGATAAAGTCTATGTTCTTAAATAATTATCCGTATTTTATAAAGAATTTATCGGTTAGGGCAACACCGTTCGTACCATAAGAGTATATGTAGCATATTGCCATGTGGCTACGTGAGGATTATTTTTAGGTATGCCTTTGTTGCTATGTGAGGTAGCGTCTAGGTGGAACCCGGTAGATGTTCCCCTTCCTTGGGGCAGAAGAAAACCGAGGATGAACATGGTCCGTGTGCACACTTATGTAATCCAAGATATGAGGATGATATAAGATAGATATGTTTATAAATTTGGTCGCGGTGTTATGGCATACTTGGTACAATGACAGTGACAAATTATATTGTTCTTATCTTATATATTTTTGGATGGGATAACACCTCAAGTGCATGCACGAAAGATTCAACGCTTCGGTAATCAGGGAATATCTTTGCTTATATATATACACATCTATATTTACTAAAGTATCATATATAATAAGAAGTGGATTTCACACCGTAACGCAGTACTTAAAAGTAATTATCTTCATTATATTGCATAGCATGTGTGAGAATCCGGACCCGCGACCCGAGAAGAAGGAAGTCCTCCGTTCTCGGTTTTATTTGAAAACGTGTTTTGTAGAGTCGCCAGTTTGTTTTACGAGAAAACAAACAAAAGATCGTACGAAGGACAATTCGAAAACGAATTATCTTTCATACGTTTGAAACCAGAGATTTATTTTGAAAATTTACTTTGCTAGGGTTCGGGAACTACGTTACGAATGGGAAGGTGTTAGGCACCCAATTCGCCCATTCGGTCTCTTAATGATCATGTATTTAATTCCTATTTTAGATATCTTGCAAGTAGTTTGAATATTTTTCAGAATAGTCCTTTTCGGATAAATTTGATTTAAAACAATATTTTGAAATCGGACTCGAGCTTTGCGAGCGCCTACGTATTCATTCGTAGAATGAAATCAGAGTCTCGTAGTTCCATTATTTTGAAAATTGTTTTTGTATTTTTTGTTTGTTTTGAAAATGTGTCAAAACGGATTTTAGATTTCTTGTAAAACTTAGAAATGACTTGATTTGAAAGCAATGAACTTCTTTGCAAGTTATCTAATTTTCTGTATTAAAAAGTGAAATTAAATGCAGTACTGAAAATAACGAGGGTTGTAGAAAATATACCTGATGCGCTTGAAGAAGAAATAAGAACCTTGCCTTGATTGTTCCTTTCTCTCTCTAGAACTTTCTCTCTCTAGATTTTCTCTCTCTAAAACTTTCTCTCTCTAGAAATTCTCTTTCTAAAACTTTCTCTCTCTAGAAATTCTCTCTCAGAATTTCTCTAAAATGACTCTCTAAAGATTTTGACAGAGTTTCTACTTACTAAACACACTATTGAGTGTTGATGACCCTAATGAGACCCCCAGGGTCCTATTTATAGCAACATTTGCGCCAAAAACGCTCCAAAAGAGGCCAACCGCAGGGGTAGCCGCATGGGGTGCGGCTGGGGCGTGCGACAGGGGTGTGCCAGCCGTACAGCTGGCAGGTAGCCGTACGGTTGGGCGTGCGACAGGGGGGTGCGGCTGGCTCATAAAAAATGCGCAGGAGCGCTCGGAAAAAACCAAATTTTCTAAACGAGGCGCTGCCCCGCACCCCGCGACCTGACCGGGCAGGTCGATCCCCGTCCTAGTAAGCGAAGAGGCAACAAGGGTTATCTTAGACTCCCAACGTCTAAAATTAGAGTCTTTCCTATCAGTCTTTCTACATGTATGATGATTCATGATTAAATGCAGATGCTTAAAGAAAATCAGTAATTCGCACGATAGTCGTGGATGGGGTGTTCACAGACCCTCTCGTCCCGGATTCTTGTCCCCCAGAATACTGGGATGATAAGAAGACAACGATTCACGACTCTCGAGTGAATCAGAGTATACCCTTTCTGGCATGCGATTCGGATTCTTTTGTGCTTCAGGTGATGCAACCCAAAAATTGCCCCTTTCCTTTTGGCGGGCGACACGACATATCAACCTTTTCTTCCATCTACCCCACAGTGATACATTACCTCAGTGGCACACCACCCTCAGTGTGTAGGACTACACGAGGGGGCTTGGCATTTTAACCGAATCCAAATGATCGTGGTGAAAAATGAGTGTTCTTTGAAGTTTTCCCATTTCTTAGGGAGAAGTGAGAGAATACTCTTGGTCTTGTGGTGTATCCTTTCGTGGGGTGTGGTACTAAGAGAAATTTCAATCTTTGGGAGAAATGTGAATCAGATTCCTTTCGTGGGGAATGTGTGGATAAAGATATTCCCTTCATGGGGAATGCGCGGTAAAAGTTATTACCCTTCATGGGGAAAGGGGATCGGAGAAAATTCCCATCGTGGGGAATGCGAAGAATTCTTACTTTGAAAAATTCAAGAAAATTCCTTCTTGGGGAACACGTGGAGTCGTTATTTTCCTTCTTGGGAAAGGGTTTCGGAGAAATTCCCATCGTGGGGAATGCGAAGAACACCTATCTTTTCAGGAATTCGAAAAATTCCCTTCTTGGGTAACATGTGGAGTCGTTATTTCCCTTCTTGGGAAAGGGTTTTCGGAGAAATTCCCATCGTGGGAATGCGAAGAATTCCTATCTTTTCAGGAATTCGAAAAATTCCCTTCTTGGGAACACGGGAGTCGTTATTTCCCTTCTTGGGGAAAGGGGTTTCGGAGAAATTCCCATCGTGGGGAATGCGAAGAATTCCTATCTTTTCAGGAATTCAAAAATTCCTTCTGGGGAACACGTGGAGTCGTTATTTCCCTTCTTGGAGAAAGGGGTTTTCGGAAAAATTCCCATCGTGGGAATGCGAAGAATTCCTATCTTTTCAGGAATTCGAAAATTTCCTTCTTGGGGAACACTGTGAGTCGTTAATTTCCTTCTTGGGGAAAGGGGTTTCGAAAAATTCCCATCGAGGGAATGCGAAGAATTCCTATCTTTTCAGGATTCGAAAAAATTTCTTCTTAGGGAACACGTGGAGTCGTTATTTCCCTTCTTGGGGAAAGGGGTTTCGGAAAAATTCCATCGTGGGGAATGCGAAGAATTCCTATCTTTTCAGAAATTCGAAAAAATTTTCCCTTCTACTGCCTTGTTGCCATGATTCTATTACTCAGACACTGCCTTGTTTGATTTCCGAAAAAAGATATATTAGAGAGAATTGCTTGCGATGGGGAAGTGCTTTTCGTTCCTTTCCTTCTACCCTCAGTTTTGACCTTTATTGGAATCGGACTTCTGAATCAACTTTTGTAGCAACTTTCGGACCGCTGTGCATGGATTTTGGGATTTGGCATCTCTCTACCCTCAGTTTTCTTCTCTTTGGTCATGGGGATGGAAATTCGTCTGGAATTCTCAATAGCCTTCAAGCTATCCTCTGATTTTTTTTTTCACAGGGAAGATGCTGGTCCTGTATCGTTTTCTGTTTTTCGATACCCTTATTGCTCCCTCTTTTGATTACCCGACCTTATATTTTTTGGGCTTTCGGATTTTCCTTACTTTTTCTTTCGCGGATTTTTCCAAAACAGGAGCCTTACTCACCTAAGATGTAGCCCTCCGCCTTTTGGCACAACTGTCACTCTTAGTGTGGCTCTCCCTGTCGATTTTCGTCATTTCTATTTTTCTTTTTCTCACTTTTCCCTCTCTTGGACCAACGGGATTTTCCCTTTTCTACTTTTTCAATTTTTTCTGGTACCCGATTCCTCTTTTACACCTTCCCTGTTTATTAATCAGATTCGAGCCTTCCGGACAATGGATCCATCCTATTGAATTTCGGTTCCTCCACAGACTTTAGAGTGTCAAACTTCGGGCGTTGATTAGTCATCTCGTGCGCGTGTGTGAGTCTTGGTCCTCTTGTGTCTTGGGAAGAGTTGATTCAGAGTCTGTCCCCACCCCCCGTTTTTATTTTTTATTTTTTTAACTGTCCAAAAAAAATTGAGGGTAGCCGCATGGGGTAACCGCAGGGTGTGCGGCAAGGGCGTGCGGTTGGGGGTAGCCGCACGGGGTAGCCGCACGAGGTAGCCGCAGGGTTTGACCCCCCAGCCGTACGGCTGAAAGCCAACCGCACGGTTGGGGGCTAGCCGTACGGTTGGCTAGCCTGCGGCTGGCCCCTATTTTCTATAAATAGTGGCCCGTTCAAAGCATGTTCATCACTTCTTCTTGCGGTCTTTCTCTCTAACATATAAATATCTGATTTTTCAAAAACATTTAGTGAGTGTGAGCGATGGCATTTGCGAGATTACTTTCGATCTTCGTGTACATGATGATGGGAGGCCCACCAGAGGGAGGGGAGGCGCCGGAGCTACTCCCGGGGGACGAGGTGGAGTCGATCACTGCGATGATGGATGGGCGCCTGATCTGCGCGCCACATCATGACGACAGGGAGGGTGTGGCCTGGGAGGGGCCACTGGGGGCAGACGGATCGCTACAGCGGGCGATGTACCGGGACGTGCCCTTGATCTCGCCGGGAGAGGGGCGAGAGTGGCTGTTGATGGAGCCTGCGGCACACGAGATCCGCCGCCGGACTAGGGTATGCTCTAATATTTAGTATTTAATTATGTGATTTTTTGAAAAAATGCAATGAAGAGATATGCATGAAATGTGATAGATTTAATAATTACTTGCCATAATAGATGTATACTTAACATTATTTATTGTTGAAAAAAGTTTGTTAGTGAGCCTTATTAAAATCCGTGATGTAACAGAGGAGCAGACGTTGCCGTGGCATCACGCGTGCTGCGCCTGAGCTTCGAGATCAGCTTCCGCCATTGGTGAGAGCATACCTGAGTGCGACCCCATTCGGGAGGTTCATCGAGGTGCTGCCGGGTGGAGAGTTCCAGCGATCAGTGAGCCTTCCGACGGTGTTAGGGGAGAGATGGTGGGACACGACGCACACATTCCACTGGAGTTGGGGGGAGATAACGTTGACACCGGAGGATGTGTTCGTGCTGATAGGGCTGCCTTTCGGGGGGGAGGCTCTGGTGCCTAACCCCCGCGTACGCATTACTCTAGATGGTATGGGAGCGGCACTAGGATGGAGGCCTAGCAGGATTGTGGCGGATGGGATACCCCACACGGCGATGGTGCAGCATATCGAGGCCGAGAGTGAGAGGTTTGGCGATGGTCCGATGACACGCCAGGAGGTGCGGCAGCTATCCCGATGCTTTCTGCCGCTCGTGCTGCATGACTTTTTCTATGCGCGGGGCGGCGACAACCTACGGTTATGGTGGCTGCCTTATCTGCGGTTCTTCGACCAGTTGTACACTTTTGTGGGGAGGGAGGTACGTACTGGCGGTGCTGTATGAGTCGATGGACCTGGTGTGCCGTCACATGGAGCTGAACCACCGTGGGTTGGTCACGCTTTGGGAGGTAAGTAATAATTTAAACCCTCACTGTATTTGGAAAAAAACCCGTGATTTATTAAAAGAATGCCGGTTCTATAATTTTAACAAGTATGATGATTTGTGACAGATGTGGTTTATTGCGCATACCCACCAGGGTATTGGTCAGATCCACCTGCACCCGACTTTCGCAGATGAGTTCCCGCTTTTCCGACGATACTACAGCGGGAACATAGTTGGGGTGTATCGATATCTGACCCCGAACGTCAGTGCAGGCGACGTTTCTGGGCTACAGCTTGACCAGGTATGAAATTAAATTAATGAAATTTAAATTATTTCTGAAAAAGAATAGTTAAGTTATTCTTGGTGTATGTTCAATGTGGCAGGTTCAGTGGAGCCCATGGCCGGCATACGTGACGCAGCAGTGGGGGTATGCGGATGCGTTGGCTGCGGCGCGTTCGAGGCGTTTATTCGTGCATGAGTATGGCGCTACGTTCTACCTGGGGGAGCGTGTGGTGCGGCAGCATACTCCTGGGTTGGGATTCCGGGTTCCGGCATGGCCCCCAGTGGCGATGAGGCGGCCAGTCATGCTGACTGCGGAGGAGAGGGCTCTGTTCCTGGGAGGCGTCCCGATGGAGGGCCTGTTGGTGGAGGGGGAGTACGGGACGTTTGCGCACCGGGTACCTGATGAGGGAGAATGAAGGGGGTGCGAGGCAGGGTGTTTATGCGAGGTAATCGGCGCGCCCTGGGGGAGACCCGATGTATATTCGGAATCTGGGCAGTTATACATCTCGCAGCAGGTCCCACTGCAGCCCGCACCGGCGGCCGAACCGGAGGGGCCCAAGGGGATTGGAGGATTCAGATGACGAAGATCCGCATGGCGAGAGGGACGTGGAGCCGCCGCATGGTGGAAGGAGGAGGCTGACGAGGGTTCGGAGGAGGTGCCCTTGGGAGGGGGCAACGATGGGGCGCCCCCAGTAGGGGAGGAGCCGATTGAGGTTCGCCACGGGTAGGGCGACTAGGGGCGGGAGGAGTCCGTCGGGGGGCGGAGTCCCGTGTCGAGGCCGCCCATCATCACGGCCATGGGGAGGACACCGCAGTTGTCGTCGGAGGATATACGGCAGATGCTGGAGTCGGCGCAGACACCCGGGGGAAGGGGTCGATGTCGGGATCATCACCCGTGTATGGGCCGGGCGACATGGATTGGGTTCATCATGTGTCATTCTCGCCGTTGCTGCGCACGCCTGTGGATCGCCAGGTGCCGGGTCGGTGGGATTGAGGCCGTACTCTCTGTCGACCCATCATCAGGTGCGGCCGTGGGATAGTCTTCCGGGAGCTAGGAGGAGAGGGAGGCGTAGTTAGGG